>OY998247.1:38399386-40799386 GCA_963922005.1 Cornus suecica | reverse complement strand
AGTAGACATAGACGATGGTACAAATCCGCGACCTACCTTCATAAGTAATACATTGCCAGACGAAACTAAGAATGCTTGGATAGATTTGCTCAAAGAGTTTCGGGATGTATTCGCTTGGGACTATAGTCAAATGTCGGGACTCAATGTTGGATTGGTTAGTCATCATCTTCATGTACGTCCATCATCAGAGTTGAAGAAGCAGAAGCAACGAATATTTCATCCAGAGCTTGAAATACAGATTAAGGCAGAAGTTGAAAAATTGTTGAAAGCAGGGTTCATTAAGCCAACTCAACATCCGACGTGGCTCGCTAATATTTTGCCTGTGAAAAAAAAAGACTGGACAGATCCGCGTATGCGTAGACTATCGTGATCTCAATAAAGCCTGCCCAAAGGATGATTTCCCCTTACCCAACATTGACACTATGGTGGATGCAACCTCAGGACATGAAATCTTTTCACTTATGGACGGATTTAGTGGGTACAACCAAATTAAGATGGCACCAGAGGATGCTGAGAAAACTATTTTTTGCACCCCCATGGGGAATTTTCATTATACAGTCATGCCATTTGGTCTTAAAAATGCCGGAGCTACATACCAACGTGCCATGACAGCCATATTCCATGACTTGATTCATAAAACTGTGGAGGACTATGTAGATGATTTAGTGGTGAAGTCCAAGGTTGTGCATGATCATTTGGGAGATTTGAGAAAAATATTACAAAGATGTCACGAATATAACTTGAAAATGAATCCTCTAAAATGCGCCTTTGGAGTACCAGAAGGAAAGTTCTTGGGATGTGTAGTACATCGGCAGGGGATTGATATGGACCCGACAAAAGCTAAAGCAGTATTGGAAATGACACCACCCACAACCCGAAAAATGTTGAAAACTTTTATGGGAAATATATCTTATTTAAGAAGGTTTATCCCAGCACTGGCAGAAGTAACTCACCCATTAATGCCGTTATTAAAAGAAAAATCTATATATAGTTGGGGAGAAGAGCAACAAGAGGCTTTCGAGAAAATCAAGAGGATTTTGGCATCACCAAAAACGATGATAGTGCCAGAAATAGGGAAGCCATTGATCATGTACCTTACTTCCACAAAAAAGTCTGTAGGGGTTCTCCTGGCCCAGGAACGTGAAGGGGAAGAAAAGCCTGTTTACTATATCATTAGGGTATTGAAGGGATCAGAGTCGCGATACACCTCATTGGAAAAACATTGCCTTACTTTAGTATTCGCGACTCAGAAATTTAGACATTATTTACTGGCACATCCGTTGAAGTTAATCACAAAAGCGACCCTATACGGTATTTGCTCACAAAGCCCATACTCAGTGAAAGAACTGCCCGATGGTTGTTAGCATTATCCGAATATGAGATCACATGCTCCAGACCGAAAGTAGTAAAGAGTCAGGCCTTTTCAGATTTGGTAGCCTTATTTCCCGGGGAAGCCGAACCTAAAGCAGAGGAAGTGGGAGTAGCAAGTGTGACGAAAGAAGCAGAATATACTTTGGAATTTGAAGGATCATCCACGGAAAAAGGAGGTGGGGCCGGTTTTGTATTAAGAAATGAATAAACAAAGGAGGAATTAGTGATGTCTTACAAACTTGATTTTCCTTGTACCAACAACGTTGCGGAATATGAGGGGCTGGCGCTGGGATTAATGATGGCCCAAAAGCTGAAGGTAAAAATACTTCATGTAAAGGATGATTCCAAGTTGGTAATTAAGCAAGTAAAAGGGGAGTATGTTGTCAAAGAGCCCCATCTCGTGTCTTATAGAACTCTCGTCCATCAGATGATTGAAAGCTTTGAGAAAGTGGATTTCCAGCATGAACTGCGAGAGAGCAATCGACGATCCGATGTGTTGGCAACATTGGGTTCACATCTACAGTTCTAGGGGTTAGAAGCTTTTGTACAGATAGTACGAAAAACCAGCTCTGTGGTCAATAATAAGAAGGAATTGGAGGAGTATGAAGAACACGATTAGAGAACACAGATAATGCAAGCTCTACTAAAGAACGACAGCAATGCCTTGAGACAAGAATACTAGATTATAAAAGGCATATTGTATTACAGAGCGACTGGAGGAATTCTAGCCAGATGCGTAGCGATGAACGAAATAGACGAACTACTGCAGAAAACTCACAAGAAAATATGTGGCTAGGCAGACATCAGTCTCTATCGAGTTTTGCAGTGAGAAGGTTTCTTTTGGCCATGTATGAAAAGTGATGCAGTCAAATTACAAGGTAACTGTCAGAACTGCAACGCATATCCCTCCGCGAACGAAGGTAATGTGGCAGACACGATGGATTGACGAAACAAATATGTGCATTATCTGAAAGAAGGAATTTTTCCTGAAAAAGATCACCCGCGGTTCAGAAAATTGGCTTCGCGATTTGTTCTACAAGAGGGTAAATTGTTTCGTAAAAGCTTTGAAGGAAAACTGATGAAATACGTAAGTGAAGAAGAAGCAGGGGAAGTATTAAAACAGGTCCACGTGTTTGGTCACCAAGGCCCGAGAAAAATGTTCCAACAACTCTTGTCATCCGAGTATTATTGGCCAACAATGGAAAGGGACTGCAGCGATTTTGTCAGAAAATGTCATGTATATCAGGTGCACGGGGATCTTATTCATGCTCCGGGAACTGAATTACACAGTTTAGCAACCCCCTGACCCTTCCATACTTGGGCACTAGACATAATTGGACCAATCACGCCGCAGGCTCAGGGATATGCTTGGGTTTTAGTGGCAACATAATTATTCACAAAATGGGTAGATGTTATCCCACTGCGACAGACGACAGCAGACAATGTGGTTCGATTCATAAAAGAAAACATCATCTGTCAATTTGGAATTCCGAAAGTGATACTGTCAGATAATGGGACTCTTTTTGTCAATAGTAAGGTCGCGGATTTGTTGGGGAGATATTCAATAATTCATCACAAGTCCACGCCTTACTATCCAAAAGGAAATGGACAGGCTGAAGCCTCTAATAAAGCGCTAATTCGAATCCTGTCCAGAATGGTGCATGATAATCAGAGGAAATGGGCAGAAGAACTTCCAATAACACTATGGGCGCATCGAACCGCATACCGAAGCGCGACAAACATGACCCCTTATGCACTGGTATACGGAGCAGAGGCTGAACTACCTGCAGAGCTAGAGTTGGCTGCTAGAAGGCTGGCATGCAAAAGCAGTTTGGAGGACAGGATATTGGAGATAAAAAGATTGGATGAAACTAGGGCTGAGGCGTTTACGAATCAGAAATAGTACAATCAGAAACAAGCAAAAAGCTACAACAAAAAGGTACGGTACAAATGGTTTAAGATAGGGGATAGAGTGTTGAAAGTAGTACCAGCAATCATGAGGGGACAAAGGGTGAGAAAATTTGAAGCCAAATGGGAGGGTCCGTATGTGATTGTAAGTGAAGGTAGTAGTGGGTACTACAGAATGGAGCATGAGATCACCCGCGAAAGAGCAGGACCTATTAATGTAAAATGGATCAAGTTGTACCAATCTTAGAGAAAATAGGTGAATGGTGATAAATGATAATACATACAACATCAGCACAATGTATAAAATATATATATATATATATATATATATATATATATATAATTGCATGTATAAATGTATGGAGTACATCAAAAATCATCACTAGTACAAAGCGCCACTAGTACAAATCGCGGCTAACAGGAGAGGATATATGGATATTTTCATGTTCCTCTTGTAACTCACGGGAACGCATAGAATGCTCCGCGGAATCTTTAAGCCTCAATGCATCTTGTTCTGCAATAGCTAATAAAGCGCGAACTTCTTCCACTCTTGACGTACTGGTTTGATACTCAGTAAGAGCTTTGACCTCAACACAATGTTTTGCGTATAAACGCTCAATCTTTTCAAGATGAACCTCCCACCAAGTCACATTCATTTTCATATTTTTCCAATCCTTGATATGGGCACGACAAAGTGGCAAAGTTGTAGAAGTAAGGTCGCGGATGCAAGTAGTTGTCAAGGAAGCGAAACTATCCGCGATAATATGCAGAAATGTAGGTTGGAGAAGGGGATCATAGAGCTCCATGGTAGCAAAAGTCTCCGGATGACTACTGAAAACGCGATCCAAAATGGCCATATCACCTTAATAGCATAAAAAGTTACGCTAGTAGACTTGATCCAGCTGAGGGTTTTGAGCTAAAGGCGAGGGAATAGCTTGAGGAGGGGGTTGATGAGTTTGAGCTGGTCGCGCAGATGAGGTGGTAGGAAGGGATGTATGGGTAAGCGAAGGTTGATGAGATGGTATATGTGGCGCGGATGTGGTAGCAGGAAGGGATTGAGGTGTTTGAAAGGGTTGATGAGACTGCATTTGTGGCGCGGATGAAATGTTAGGTAAAGAAGGCTGAGTAGGATGAATGGGAAGGAAAAAGGAATCAGAGCTAGGGAATGTCAGGTTTTGTAAAGTATTTGGGGGCGAGGGGAATTCATTGAGTAGCGTTTCCGAATCCTCAAATGCAGAATCAAGAAATAAGGATTCAAGACTCTTGTTTGACTTATCTGCAGAAAAAGATAGAGTTAGCAACAAGTCAATATTATACAGAGAATTATATTCACGGATAAAAATCGGATAAAAAATTATTACCATCATTCGCGGACTGAATTTGATTCGCGCCAAGAGAAGATTCAGCAATAGTCTCCATATCAGCCTCAGGACCCCCGAAAAGTGATTTTTGAATTTGAGACCCATCCTGCAAAGTGGCTGCAAGCTCAACAGCAATGTCACAAATGAGAGGTTCCATATGCCGAACATCTGTGTCATAACTGGAGGCTTGAGGATCAGTCGCTACTGCAACATCTACTTCTGAGACAAGAATGGTATCGTCTGCTTCAGGTATCTCCGAAATATTCGCGGTTTCATTTTGATCTACGGCATCAAGATTTGTCGGGACCGCGGATTGATCATGAGGGGATGAATTCACGTTAGATGGAGCATCCTTACGGATAATGGTAGAAATAGGAAGATCATCCCCATCGTCTGAATCAACGAGAAGAATCTTCCTCGCGGTTTTAGATATAGTCGGTGCCTTTTCTTTTCCCTGAGCCGGAAAGTCTGAGAGTATGTCAGCCACCTCGCGGTCAGAATCATCAATAGAATGGTCAACTTCCTGATTTGCATCCGTTCCAATCCCGCGAGCTAAAAAGGGTAAATAAAACACTAAGTATAACGGAAGCACAAATGGATACTTATAAAGGAAGATTTAAACAAGCACAAATGGATCCTTTATTCTCATGAATAAAGGATCTGAAACATGAATGTCCTCTACAGCCTTTGCAATTGTATCTAGTAAGGAGTTTGTTTTTTATTATGGAGAAGATGTTTCCAAACGAGGTAATTCTTCCATCCGCGAGGATGATTCAGCCTGACCTTGAGTAAAATTTACGGTTTCATCCTCGCCTTGATGTGACTGAAAAACAAGAGGTTCAACTCCAAATATGTCAAGAGAGATCAAGGCATAAGGATTCGACCTTCTGCGAATCAAAGGAATAATATCTACCTCATCATCTTCAGAAATATGAGTATCAGCTTCTATAATCTGTGCTCTTTGATCTCTTCTCCGCTGAGACAACGGAATATAATCCAAGGGATCACTCGTAGAATTACCCGCTACAGAGGGATCTATTGAAAAAGTAACTCGCGATGGTGATATGACAGCAGCACTCGCGGATCTCTAAAAACATTCAAGCAGGTTTAAATGGTAGTGGAGAGAAGTGTTTAAGAATAAGAGTAAAGTACAAAGTTATAAAATCATTACCAAGCGTTTTGATATAGGTTCCTCGCGAACCGGAATGACAGTGGGAACTTCGACACGTTCAGAACGCTTCCGTTTAGGCGCGAGAGGAACTTTGGATTTACCTTTTCTCTCTTTCAAAATTTTATGTTTCTTAGTAACCAGATTTGAAGTGCTTGGGCCCTCATGATCATCAGAAATAGGAAGAGAAAACTTGCTATAAAATTCGCGGGAGCCATGGGGCTTGTGAAATTTCAAAGATGAGTCTCCCACGAATACTTTTACGGAAGCAATTGGTCTAGGAAGACCCATCATGAATGTTGGGAAGTCCGTTGTCACTTGAAACCAAAAATCAACATAAGCTGCGATTCGGCCACCTGCTCGAGATCTCGCGGGAATAAAAATGGCAAAGGAGAACTCTTGGTGTTTCTTCTCATATTCCTCGCGATACCTCACTAGGGCCGCATCATAGTTGTCTGGGGAATCGCCTGAGGGAGGTGCAACATAAACTGGAACTGCTTGCTCAAAACCCAGTTAACGAGCCATCCACGAAGGATTGTAAGGTGCAGTCCGCGAGAAAGAGTCATCAAAAATAGGCAAGCAACACTCAAAGGAAAAAACAGCGAAGATAAGCTCTTCATGGTGCCGATAACCATAAGCGGTCCGCTCCTCCATGGGATAGAAAGAAGGAAAATAAATACCATCTAAAGGCATTGTGTAAGGTCTCCAGGAGAAATTACGACTGAAGTCAATAAAATCTTCAAGTCGCTTGGTGGAAAGAAGGTCAGACCAGCGAGCAGCTCGCGATCTAGAACCAAGGGTGTCAATACTTGAAGATGAAAAACTAAGGGGTTTAGGGGCATATTTTGGGAATCTTTTAAAAATAAAGAGCATAAGGAAAAGGCAAGGGACATGGGTGCTTATGTCATACCTACCAACTGACCTTAGAAAATCATTGGATAAAGTATCCAACTGGGAATAAAGGGTACCCAGGAAGAGGGGAGCTAAGGGAAGCCTGATGCCCCGCGAGGCTATAGAAGCCATCAAAAACACCAGTTTATTGGGCCCATCTTCAAGACGTCCCTGAAAAATATAGCGGTCCAACCAATATGCTAAAAAGCCTGCCAGTTCAAAGTCGCCGCTGAATTCAGGGCCAGGCACCAATTTGCGGTCTTGACCGCGGAGGAGAGGCAGCTTTGGTTCATACTCCCTGAAGAAGTGATGACACCAGTTTGAATATTTTAACTTTGCACTTTATATAAAAGGTGCCTCGTCAAGTATGGCACCATCCTTAAAGCGGCTACCTCTTTTCGCGGTATAAGATGCGCAAGACTGGAGGTGAGAGTGAATCACCTGGACTGCCTCACTGAAGCTGGGGCATCAAGGGACCGCGAGTCAAAAATCAAGAGTCGGAACATCACGTACACGTCTTCCAGGGTTGGGGTAAATTCTCCCCAAGAGGTTACAAAAGTGTGCGAGAAAGAACTCCATCGCGACACCAAAAGATTGAGAGCATCCGCGTCTCAACGAACAGACAAGTCCGAAAATAGTTCAATGGAGTTCAGTAAACCTGCCTGTCTGAGAGTCTCGTGGTGCCTGTCCTGGCTGAGTATGTGGCTGGACCACATCCTCCAATGGGTAATGGGTGACACATGCCCTTTATATTCTATAAAAGAATATGGGACATCACCTCTTTTAATGAGTAGGCGAAGAAGTGAGGTAGGTGGGATATTGGCTAAAGGGGCTTCGCCATCAGAATGAATAAGCATGGGTTCATCTGTAATGTCTCCCGCGGGAGGAAGGTTTTCAATAGAACTCCAGAAATGATCATGAGAAATCTCGAAAAATGGAGCCTTTCTCCATTTTGTTGGTTGGGGAACAGATGAGACACTCCCAGATGGAGGAACTAAAAGTTTGGGGGTTGAGGACTTGGCCATTGAAAATAAGGGAGTAAGGGTTCAAATTATAGACCGCGAAGGAAATGGGGGTTTAAGAATAAAAGCGAAGACAAGAATAACACAAGAAGTTTTGAAGCAGCGAAGTAGAAAAATAGAGGCAAGAGGAAAAAGTGAAATGAAATGGACAAGGAAACTTTTATAGGGAGGAGGCATGGAAACCTTGGGGGTGCCATTAATAACCGCGGAAGCCGAACCGATGCCAAAGTTACCGCAAATTCAAAAGACGCAGATCAAAGGATAAAAAGAGTTTGTGAAAAATAAGAAATGTTTGGGGAAAAACAAAATAGCACATGCACAAAAGTCGTTGAAAACCAGAAAAACTAAGAAGGAACATTCGCGGATCGATAGACGCGAAACATGGGAGATAAATTTCATCCGCAAGAGAAAGGCAAAAGTGGCACGGGGAAAAGCAGCCTTGAAGCAAAGGTTTGATTTGCGAAACCACAGGTTATTGCACTTTTAATACTTGGCCAAGTATCAAAACAGCAACGGGGAAAAATGTAAAGAGGAACGATTCGCGAAATAACATAACGGCAAAATGACTCATTGGGATAATGGCCCAAGGATTAAATTATCTGGGATATGGCCCAAGCTTTAATTATCTAGGATATGGCCCAGGATTGGTATATTTGGGGAAACCAGCCCAAGTAAAATATTTTTGGGAGATTGACCCAAATAATTGATTACTTGGGGAAATAGCCCAAATATGGTTTTCATGCGAGAGTTTGCATTATACAGAGGGAGGTATGAGAAACTGATGTATTTTTATAGCTCGCATCAGGAACTCATAACCCTATATGCTACTCGCGTAGCGAGTACTACGGGGAATCTAAGGGAAATGCTGGGGATGAGTAAATAGTGGGTCGCGACCTTATTTACACCGTCCTAAGTAGAGTACCTTAGAGAAGCCGCTAGTATTCAGGGACATGACCAAGGTGTGCATGATTGGTCATGACCCAACAAAGCTATAACAACATCTTTGGCTAAGGATAAATCAGATCCGCAACACAACAGGCGCGGATCACAGGGCACAGCGCACATTATGATCCGCGAATACGTTTCGCGGATGATATTGTGCAAGGTATTTATGGCGCACAGTGTGATCCTCATAAAGATGACGCGAATCCGTTTCGCGTAATCAAAGGCATGAGATAATACTGTGCAAAATATTTATATCAAAGATTAAGTACGCAGGGACCATATCGCGAGATAGGTGCTGACGTGGCAATAGAATCCGCGAGGACGAAGGAACCATGTTGCAAGACAAGTGCTGACATGGCAATACAAACCGCGAGGATTACTGAGCACTTATGTCTATAAATAGATATGCGGGAGCTCACTTCAAGGGGTGATATTTTGAGAGAGGGACCAAAGGAGAGAAAACCCCAGAGAGAGAAAGTACTTCTCAAGTACTTGTATTTGCTATCTTTTCCTCCATTTTCTCTTTCATTTTCTTTGTAAAGCAAATCAAAAGCAATAAAAGCAGAAGTACGGTTATTTGGCTGACGATCTTGCGCAGAAACTATCTTCACATCATCTAAATCTTGTGAACCCCTACAGATAGTTTTTACTAGTTAAAAATAGGATAAATTATCAATGGCTTTGTGATCTGATAATATTTTTATTCCTTCCCAAATTAGGAGATGTTTGGGGTTTGAGCCCTGTAAGGCTCATGTGGGTGTGTGTGAGTTCCTTAACATTAAAATAATAATAATAATAGGATAAATTACAATTACACCCCCTCGAGATATTACATATTTACATTCACACTCCCTGTTGTTTAGATAATTATAGTTAAATTCCCTCAATTTTGTAAATTGTAACAAATACCCCCTCAATGTGTGATCAAACTCTATCAATGCTAATGTCATCATTTTTTCAAATGTGAAATATTTAGAATACCCTCAACTAGATGAAAAGACATTTAAGCTCATGAAAAATAGCCATGGGTAGATAAGTCATTTCACAACGCCAATGAACTGGATGGAGTGAAATCATAATTATTCAAATGATAAGGGGTGTAGGTGTAATATGTCATATCTTGAGGGGGTGCAACTGTAATTTACCCTTGAATAGATATGTATATATATAAATAAATAAATAAACGGTTCGGTTCCGGTCCAACTCGATTTTAGGGGGTAAGAACCGGAACCTTACCGAAAAAATCGATTCTTTTTTTATAATCAGAACCGACACCGAACAACCTTGGAACTAAACAAAAATCGCCGATTTCGATTTTTCAAATTTTTAAATTTTGTGTGCAGCCTCACAAAAATCGCCGAATTCGATTTTTCAAATTTTAGGGAGGTTTATTACACTTTATCCTTTTTTTCCCCAATCATTTCACCACTTCTCTCTCTCTTTCTAAAAGTCATCCGCATCAAAAGTTAAGTTATTTCACTTCTGTAGTTTATAAGGGTTATTTCCCAAATACAATAATATGGATCAAGCTTCTGTAAGTATCTTTTACGGTCTTGTTTTTTGGTAATTGTTTTCATTTTTTTTTCTCTTTCCATCCATTATAATTGTTTGTGGTTGTAGATCAATTGATTTGCGAACAAAATAATTGGATTTTCGTATTTTTGGGTATGTTACTTTTTTCATGCACTTTTAAAATTACTTTCTTATGATTTTTTTATTTAATCTATTTTTTTAATTATTTATGTGTATTTGATGCATTTGACTAACATGTCTGCTTTGAAGAGGAGATTAACTGATCCATGAATTTTGTTGAAATAAATTTATTCCTATAAAAATATGTTGTCCTTAAGCATGCATGAAATGATGAACACCTCTCTCTTTATATATATATATATATGTGTGTGTGTGTGTGAAGTCGATTCTCGTAAGTTATGTCCTCCATCACGATGTCGAATGAAACTATCCATGGAATGGTGTGCCGTGTGAAACGTAGATCACAAATAAGCTCCACTACTATGCTAAAAGTATGCACTTTGACTCCCTATAACACGGTTCCGTTAACTTTTTTTGCCAGAATTCAGTTATGTTACTGACGCAAAACACCCCTATAGTTTCAGAAGTATGCAAAAAAACTCCATCTCAATCACCAAAAAAGGACTTGGATGAGGTTATTTGCACTTTTTGCAAAGTGCAGGGGTGTTTAAAAACCAATAAGGGGGTGTACATTTATGAAATCATAGGAGTGTTTTGCGTCATTCATTCATACATATATATATATGTACATATATATTAGCTTGCGTGGATTTGGTAAGCTCTTAAAATAAAAAACCAAAGTGGGTTTGCGACATATTTGGGTTTTGTGGGTGTGGGTGGTGGGACGGGGGGTCTGCAAAGGATAGTTGTTTTCTACTTTACACCAGGTTCACCGTAACGATATCAGTCGTTATAACGATAACGATATCGGTGTAACGGTCTCGGGTCAGTATCGGGGTTACGTAACGTCATTTTTTTAAAATCTTGCACATCTAATCCAAAATATTCTAATTGGATACTTTCAACAACATTAATGAATGGGTAATTTGCACTAACACCCCATGAGGTTTAAGTCAATTCCACCTTTGTGCTGTTTTTTAAAAATTTTACACTAACACCCCCTGAAATTTTGTTTTGCTTGCAATGACACCCCTGAGCCAATAAAATGACCAAAATACCCTTGATAAAATTCAAAAATATTATATGTAATGTGAAATGACCTTTATGCCCCATCCCCAAATATATAAAATTTTGAAAAACATATATAAATTCAAAAAAAAATATAAAATTCGAAAACAAATATTTAAATTTTGAAAAAATAAAATAAAATTAGAAAACAAAAATATAAATTTCGAAAAACATATATAAATTTCAAAAAAAAAAATATAAAATTCAAAAAAATATATAAAATTTGAAATATATATATAATTCGAAAATATATATATAATTTGAAAAATATTTAAATTTGAATATATATATATTTCAAAAAATAAATAAAAAATAAAAAATATATATGTATTCAAAAACAAAATTAAAAAAATTATATAATTTCAAAAAACATATATATATTTCAAAATGTATATATAAAATTCAAACAAAATATATAAAATTTGAAATATATATATATAATTCGAAAATATATATATAAAATTCGAATATATATAAATTTTGAAAAATATATAAATTCAAAAATATAAATATATTTCAAAAAATATATATTAAATTCGAATATATATAATATATATATATATATATATATATATATATATATATTGTTAAAATGTCATATCTTTTCTAATGAAGTGAATCAAACTACTTTCCACCAACATAAATTAGTGGTCTTCTTTTATATATATTTTTCCGAAATTTATATAATTTATCCGAATTTTATAAAAGCAATTCAAAATTTATATATATTTGTTTCAAAATTTATATATATATTTGAATTATATATATATTTCGAATTTTATATATTGTTTTTGAATTTGTTTTTATAATTTTATATATATTTCGAATTTATATATATAAAATGGGTAATCTCAAAAAATTCGTAGACAATTCATCAATGACAAGCTGAGTTGTTGGGTAAAAATTCAAAAAATATATATAAAATTAAAAATAAAATTTCAAAAACAATATATAAAATTCAAAAAAATATATAAATTTTGAAACAAATATATATAAGTTTTGAATGGTTTTTATAAAATTTGTATATATTATATAAATTTTGAAAACATCATATAAATTTTGGAAAAAATATATATATTTTAGAAAAATATATATAAAAGAAAGTCACTAATTGATGTTGGTGGTAAGTAGTTTAATTCACTTCATTAGGAAAGATATGACATTTTACCAATATATATATATATTTCTAAAATTATATAATTTTTTGAATTTTGTTTTTGAAAATATATATTTTTTGAAATATATATTTTCGAATTTATATATTTTTCAAAATTTATATATATATATATATATATATATATTCAAATTTTATATATATATATTTTCGAATTATATATATATATTTCAAATTTTATATATATTATTTATTTATATATATATTTTTTGAAATTTATATATGTTTTCCGAAATTATATAATTTTTTGAAATTTGTTTTTGAAAATATATATATTTTGAATTTTATATATTCTTTTGAAATATATATATATTCTAATTTAAATATTTTTCAAAATTTATATATATTTTCGAAGTATATATATATTTCAAATTTTATATATTTTTTTGAATTTTATATATATTTTTTGAAATTTATATATGTTTTTCAAAATTTATATATTTCTTTCTAATTTTATATATATTTTTCAAATTTTAAATATTTGTTTTCAAATTTTATATATATTTTTGAATTTATATATATGTTTTTTCGGAATTTTATATATTTGGGGTTGTGGCATAAAGGTCATTTCAGATTAGATATTATATTTTCGAATTTTATCAAGGGTATTTTGGTCATTGTATTGGCCCAAGGGGTGTCATTGCAAGCAAAACAAAACCTCAGGGGTGTGAGTGCAAAAATTTAAAAAACCAGCACAAATGTGAAATTGACTTAAACCTCAGGGGGTGTTAGTGTAAATTACCCTTAATGAATAAAGATGATTTTTTTTTTTTTTTAGATTTAAGTGAATTTTATTTAATTTTTTAAAGAAATTTAATATAAACAATGAATTATTAATAAATCTAATAGTATCATTCTTATTTCAATGCTTATGATAAATTTGTTATGACATTATTAAATTAATTTTAAATTTAAATAAATAAAAAATTAAAATAATAAAAGATATAATTTATTTCCAACAATGCAAAATAATTTTAAAAAAGGTACATGATTCACCATCAAAATGAATTTCGTGGTGAACATTGTTATTCTGGTTGGAGTTCATGAAATGATTGTCAATTTTGAATTACATCTTCAATGGATATTTGATTCATCATTATTAGATCATATTCTCTTTGTAATTAATAAAAATGGTTATGACCTTAAGCATATCTTTGATAAATTATTAGACTAATTTATAAAAGATAACGAAGTCGTTATGGGCCATGTCGGCAAATTCGAATGTGAAAACCGACCCCACACCACTATAACGGTAACAAATATTCCAAAAATTATTAAGTAACTGCAGTACACATATATCAATAATGAAGTAAAATAATAGCATCGGGAAGCGCCTTTGTTTAATTAAGATTCCCTAGATTCATTTTTCAAAATCGCTTGCACCTGTCACCTCCACTCGATTACTCCATATCTCCTCATCAGTCTATATATATCGATGTACCCCCTATATAAACATATCGATGTACCCCCTATATATATATATATATATGTATACACATATATCAGTAAATGAATATAATAGTCTCGGGAAGCGTCTTTGTTCAATTAAGATTCCTTACCACTGATTCATTTTTCAAAATCACATGCACTTGTCACCTCCGCTCGATTACTCCATATCTCCTCATCAGTCTATACATATCGATGTACCCCATATATATATATATATAGGTATTTTAAACTTACTTTTGACTGGCTACATTACCACTATACATAAAGATTAGGGTATATATCCCCATCCTTTCTTTTCTGGTGAATAGTCAACTATTAATCAAGATCTGTCCTTTTTGATTCGTAGAGGATCCTCTCTACCAGTTCATACGAACCTATGTTTTTCTCAATCAGTTCACTAAAACTGCCATTATTATCTACGTTCATGGATTTGCAACACCCATGGCTTTAGGTAGTATATTTCTCCTTGGTCAAATTTAAATTTGTGCTTTATATGGTTTTTCTCCTTGGTCAAATTTAAGTTCATGGCTTTTAATTTTCTCCCAATTCTTGATTATGGTCACGTTTCATATTATTCTCTGGATTTGCATGCTAAGCATCTGTTCATGGCCGATTTCAAGGATTAAACCCTAGAATTACGAAGAAATTTCAGTTCTCCTTTGTAAATATTTCATTATGAATTTTCTAATCCCAACTCTCGTTTGTGTTTGTAGATCTGTTAATTTCCAGACTATTTTGGTAGGATCTTCGCATTTTGGTTTATTATGTTACCCAATCTTGTAAGATTTCTGTAATTTTTTTGGGTTTCTTGTTGATTGTTCTTCTCTGAAGTTAGCATGTGTATTACGTAATAATTTCGTTTAAGGTTCTATTTCTGTCAGAGGGCAATATGATATTTGATTTTTTTATATATTAAAATTAGGTGTTAATTTAAGTTAAATTAACTAATTTTTGGTAAATCAACTAAAATTAAGGTATTTTACCATGTTGATGAATTGTTTGACTGTGGAATTACTATATAAAATTTTGGGATTTTGAAATTAGTTGTTAATTTTAGTTAAAACTAAATAATCTTTGTTAAATCAACTAAAATTAAGGTATTTCAGCATCTGTTTTTATGTGAAATTACTTCATGATTTTTTTTTTTTTTAAGAATTTGTTGTTAATTGTACTTAAACCAAATATTTTTTTGTTAAACCAACTAAAGTTGAGGTATTTCAGCATCGGTTTGCATGTGGAATTACTTCAGTGTTAACATGCATCCATTTTCTAAATATTTCATCCTTGATAATCTTGATGATGTAGGTTTTCATTTTAATCTTGATGATGTAGATTTTCATTTTGTTGAAAAGAGGATATATATAATATCTCCAAATGGGAATGTGTTGAATAGGCCAAAAAAGGTAAGTTCTCGACACACCCTTTTATTCGTACGTGTTTTATTTTTGTTTGATACAAGTGGTTTCCACCCAAGATACACTCCATTATTGCTATATAGTTAATAAACATGATGAGAACTCTCAAGTCTCAACCCATCCTACATGTTTACCCTACTATTACAGTATGATCTATACATATTACTGAAAACTTTCAATTCATTCTACTCTCACAGTTCACTTTCCTGATTATATATACATATAAATATATATTTAACTAATGTAGTGAAGGAATGTTAAGTGTGTTTTGTTCATATTGGTGGAAAACAAAGCTTTGTTATGATTGTTGGACTCGTTAAGCTTTGTTATAAAACCCTTTCTTTCCTCAACTATCCTATCATTCTTCTACCAAAGGTTGCCACCCTATCCTTCTTCTACCTAAAGTGATAGTTTACTCTCTTCCCTCAACTATTCTAGCATTCTTCTACTTAAATCATTCTTCTACCTAAGGTTATTTCTTTGTTATATAGTTTTTTTTATTTAACTTTATCTGTAAATATTGATATATTTATATAGATTGATATATATTGTTAGGTTAGATCTAAGTAAAATTTGTTGGATTTGGAATTATTGCTTGGAAAAGACAATTCAGTTGTCTGATTTTGCGGTGTATTTTTTTTTGTTGGACATATGTCTGATAATTTCGATGACTAAGGTATAAAAGTATAAAATTTGATTAGATAACTAAAATTTAGTTTTTATATTTTTTAGTAATAACATGTGATCTTTATAGAGGTTTGCTAGCGTCCATTTTAGCGTTACACAAAAAAGACTGCTCCCTACTTCTGCCAAATATCATGCCAAATAATGTTCTAAAGTTGGGTAATGAACCAATGACATCCAATCTATACTTTATGTTTCATGTCTTTCTATAACATACATAAAAATCTTGTTTTACTATATATATATTTTTAAAAATGTATACCCAATGTTTTACATTTTGAGGTTAATGAACCTTAACATGCAATTGCATGAACCATTTTTGTTACAGATTAAGGCACTGCTTGTTTATTAGTTATGGTTCAATTTTTCTGGTATGGTCATGGTTTTCTGAGACTAGATCATGTTTGTTTTGCATTGATCTCAAAAAGTATAACCACATCAAATTGAACCAAAATGATATTTTTTAGGACCAAAATTTTTGATGGTTCTATCTGGTCTGGTTAAATTTTTTATCCAAAATTTAACCAGAATGTCCTCCAATACTTTAATCACATCTAACCAAATTAATAATTTATGCCCAAAAATCATTTTTATGACCAAAAATCATTGAACCAAATCACTCTATGTTTTCCTTCCTCCACTATCTTGACGAACCCTAATCTGCTCAAACCCCCTTTCCACAAACCCTATCTCCTCCACTCTTCCCCTCTCTCCACTCGTTGCCACTTTCCACGAACCCGATTGAGGAAGAAAGGGCCTTCAATTGTCGCCACTCTCAACAAACCATAGATCGAAAGAAAGCCCACTCGTTGCCTCTCTTCAACAAGCCCGATTGAAGAAGATAGCTCCTCCACTGGTCGCCTCTTTCCACAAAGCCTAGATTGAAGTAGAAAGCTCCTCATTTTAGCGATTTTTGACATTTGAGGTCGAGGTCTGGTAAGTTCTTCTCCTCTATGTTTTTCTACCGATATATATATATATATATAAATATACATATATTGTTCTAAATATATGAGCTCTTCGATCCTTTGTGTTATTTTTGTGAAATTTCCGTGTGTTTTTTTGGGTATATTTACATATTTTTGTGAAATTTTCTTGTATATTTTCGGCATGATCCATGAAATTATATATATATAGATGTATGTATATATGCAACAACGAGTTTGTGGCCTTCCAATTCAGTATCATTACAAGTAGAGATTTCAATACTGGTGATATGAAATTTGTTTTTTCGGGAATATATATATAGATGTATGTTTCTGGGTTTATTCATTTGTGTATATTGCTTTGATGCATATTTATATGTGTTCTTTATGTGTTGGATTTTATTTAGGCAAACCGTACGTGGGTTGGTTTGTTTGGATTTGAATATCTACGTTACTTTGAAATTTTTTAGGGTTTGTTTCCTTAGTAGCTCACTGTAATGGGAATTGTAATTGCTTGTGCCAATGGCGATTGTTTTAGTCGGGTTTTTATAATGGTTTAGTGATAATTTCATGCTGCCAGATTAATGGACTTGGATTTTTATTTTTTTGATACTTTTCATGATATGGAAGAAAATTTGACCAACTAATATCTAGCTTTCATATTTCAGATTCCAAACAAAAACCAATGCAATTTTATTTGATAGTTAATAGAACTATATGTCAAAACATAATTCAAAAATTTGTACCACTAGATTATAAATTTTGAAAAATATATATAAAAGTAGATAAAAAATATAAAATTTAAAAAATATATTACATTTGAAAAATGTATGAAATTCAAAAGAAAATAGATAAATTAAAAAAATTATGACAAATTATATGATTTTTATGTATTTTATTTTGAAAAATATATATAAAAGTAGAAACAAATATAAAATTTCAAAAATATATAACATTTGAAAAATGTTTGAAATTCAGAACAAAATATATAAATTAAAAAAATTAAGACAAATTATATGATTTTAATGTATTTTTTATGATTTTTTTCACAGTAATTGAAACATGGACAACCGTTTACTGGTGCATCACTTGCTCTAGGCGGATGAGACATTGAAAGCTAGTATTTCAAACATGCATCAAATCTTCAAGTTTTTCGATGAAATACAGGGGAAACCGGTTCCATGAAGATATTCTGCCTTAAGTGGTCACAATTTCATAATTGAGATCCTTAACAACGAAACACGTTGCTACGAAAATTTTCGGCTTTCATCCCCCATTTTCAATGAATTATATGAGAAATTAAAACTATTTCGGCTTTAACCTTCGAGAGATTTAACTGTACCGGAACAAGTAGGTATTTGAAATCGCATAATATTTGAAATCAGATGACAGTAGAAAGATTTTAGCACTTAACATTTATGATTAGCCTATACTTTCATAATGTGCTATATTGTGTTCAACTCCTGGTCGCAGAAATTATTGTTCCACCGGATTTCTGTGTTATACCAATTGAGATCAGGGAAAATCCTAAATTTTGGCTCTTCTTTAAAAATTGTGTGGGTGCAATAGATGACGCCCATGTCCATGCACAACTCTCTAAAATTTAAGTTGTTTGTTTGGATTGTCTGTATACTTTTAAAAAAAGAATTTACACATTTTTGGAATATATATAATTATTTCAAAATTTGTACATATTTGAAATTTTGTAATTTTGAATATTGTTTTTGTTATATTTTATTATAATTTGTATATTTGAGCCGAATAATTATTTGGTTCTTTTCGAATTCTGTATATTATTGAATTCATTTTTTTTAAAAAATTGATTATTTTATTGACATTATATATATATAGTTTAGAATGCTATATAATTAATTCAAATTTTATACATTTTTTGAATTTTATATTTGATTTTTCAAAGTTGATATCATCATTTGGTATGTTATATTATTTTTAATATTATATATATATATATATATATATTTATCATTTTATATTGTTTTTTCTTTTATATATATAATATATATAGTTGAATGTTTTCTTTATTAGGATATAAATACTATATCCAATATTTTAATCAATCAGTTTTTTAATAGACCACTTGTTGGATTAAGTGAAGCAGATAGTTTTCCAAACATTGGTTTGGTTTTGGTTTTGATTTTTTTACTAGACCAGAAAGACCATACCATTTATCAAACATAATTTCAATCAGCACTAAAATCAAATCATACCACACAAGACCAAACAAAATCAGCCTAGACCACTTTTCAAAAAGGCCCGTAACTTTTTATATTTGATATATTTTTTACTTGTGTGCAAAAATACCGGAGTTGGGGTTGGAATTGAAGTTGAATTTCCTCCAATTTAAAGTACAAAGTTGCCAGTTTAATGCTCTAGTATTTGGAATTTTAATGAATACTTGGTTAACTATCTTTGATCACTTCTACTTTAATTGTAGTGTGCTTTTGTGTTAGTGTTGTGTTCTTGTTATGCCAATCTGAATTTCCATAATTTTTTTTTACTTAATTAAAAGTTGTAGTTATGGTAATCAAATTGCAAGTTTGCTTTGGGTTTGTTGATTTTTTATTATGCTTTTGATCTCAAATGGTGTAGAGGATTTTGAAGTGTTAAATTGTGAATTTAAATTTCATATTGATATAAATGGAGTTGCAATTTGAATTGACGGTAGATTTTAATAGATGAACACCAATGAAATGAACGTGAAGAATGTTTTTGGAGTGGAAGTCCCGTAAAATGGGAAGGGGAAAAAAGATTTATGGACTGAAGCGAAAACATTGATGTTCGTTACCAAAATGGATGAGGAGGTGAAAGCGGGGAATAAAACTGGATCCGGGATTAATACCGTGGGCTAGGATAATTTAGTAAAATACCTGAAAGAGAATACAGAAAAAAAAAGACTGGAATGAGGAACAACTTAGAAACAAAATGAGACAGTTGAGGGGCGATTATTAAAACTTTTCCAAACTCTTCGACATGACCACTGGAATTGGCTATGAAAATAGTACGGGTACGGTCATAAGCGAGAAGGAGCGTTGGGATGATCCTGCCTTTAAGGTTAGTAGTACCAAATTTTGCGTCAAATAACTCTAATTATTTTGAATAAATACTATCTAATTTGTAGGCGGCTTTTGGCAAGTTCAAGGATAAAGGCTCTCTAATTTATCCACTGTTTGATGGAATATTCAAAGAAATCGTAGCCGCTGGGTCATATGTTTAGTCATCTACTAGGGTACCCCTATCATTTGAATCATTCTCCCGTCCTGTGCCAGTCGTGACCGACTTGAATTTCGATGGTGATGACTTTACTGGATTCAGTCATTCTCCGATGCTAAGTGCAAATAAGAAATCCAAGAAAGAAAATAGTGGTGGCACTGTTGCTTTTGCTATTGATAAGTAGAGTTCCACTAGCGTAAAAAAGACCAAACTGTTTTCTATAAGCTTTAAAGCTGCAACATTTAGAAGTTGCAAACACACTCGTAGATGAAAGAGCAATCTGGGGAATCTCGTATGACCAAATCTCATAGCACCTTGTTCATGGTGTGTACCGATATCTTGAATGCAGCGGACTTGGATAACGATACCTACTTCAAGGTTCTTAAGGCCCTTAAGGTGGATGTGGAGTGGAGGGGTGGTTTATAAAGAGGATTGATGAGAAGAGGCGTGGATGGATTGGTTAGTTTTAGACTATGCTTTGTTGTGTTTTTTTTTTCTTCTGGTGGACAAACTTTGTTTTATTTGAGATTATTATTTGATTATGTAACGTTTGGAAGATTTCTTTGATATTTTTGTATAATAAACTATGTTTTTTTCCTACAAACTATAATTTTTGGTTATTGAAATTTACAAGTGTTAAGATGATGAATTTTGTAGGTGTTTGAATAGGGTCCAGATCGTCTGTAATAATTGCTGTAGAAATTAGCAAAAAAAAATGATCAAAACGATGTTGTTTTGGTCAATTAAAAAAAATGAAAAGAAAAGGAAATTGACGACGTTTAACTTTGGAATCTCCGTCTTTATTGTGTATATAGGCGTCTATATAGATTTTTCCTGCGCAAAACCATCCCATCTCTGATCTCTTTCTTCCCCATAGTATCATCTTCTCCAAACCGATCTTAGTATCCATCTTCATCTTTTCCATTGTCATCTTTAGGATTCAAGTGCACCTCTCCATCTTGTCTCGGAAAATTGGAAAGAGTTTAGCGAATCGCACACACACACATACACACACATATAGATAGATCCAGTTCCTAAAACTTGAAATCAAAGAGTTCATCTTTTGACTTATTTGCAACCCCACTGTAATTTTCCGGTACTCCCATTTTGTTCTATCATTATTAATGGTTTGTGGTTGTAAATTTGTGGATATAAATTTTCTAGGGTTACAAACCAACAAAACAGAAAATTGATCATGTTTTTTGCTACTTTGAAAGGAACACGAGATTTTCTATTGTTACGGTTGTTGATATAGCAATATTATTTATTTGAAGTGTTCTTTTTAGTGTAGAATGTTCTATTATGATTTTTTCCAAATTTTGGATGCAATATGTGTCCCTAAAGACAATTTGTGGATGAAATTTTTTTTGGGTTACAAACCAACGAAATAGAAAATTGATCATTTTTTTGCTACTTTGAAAGCAACATAAGATTTTCTATTGTTAAAGTAGGTGATATAACAATATTATTTATTTGAAGTGTTCTTTTTAGTGTAGAATTTTCTATTCCGATTTTTTCCAAATTTTGGAAGCAATCTGTGTCCCTAAAGACAAGAATTTCATTTGAAAAGTCTCCGATATGGTATATAAATTTTGAAATTGGTGTTCTGTGATAAGGTATTGAAGACAATTTTTGTATTTAGCTCAAAAACACGTGCTTGATTTTGTAATAACTTTGTTGCGTCTTGAGGAGATTTTGATGCACATTATATTTTTTCATTTCAGTGGACTGATAGATTTGTTGAAGTTGATTATTTTATAATAATAAGTTTTTGATTTTGTAATAACTTTGCTGCGTCTTGAGGAGATTTTGATGCACATTATATTTGTTCATTTCAGTGGACTGATAGATTTGAAAGTCGACTGATGGATTTATTGAAGTTGATTATTTTGTAATTTTGAACTAATAAGAGTTTGATATAGCATTTTTGAAATTGTATATATTATTTTGTAATTTTGAAGTGAATTGTTTGATATAGTGCAAAGAATTATGGCCCCCGCAAAGAGGAAGAGAGCGATAGACGTCGACGATTTAAGTTCTTCAGATGTCGAGATTACACGTACTAAACCCCCAAACACATTTCTATAATTAGGAACGATTTCTAACATAAAAATAAGCATATATTTGTGCAAAGTAAAGAGGCTTCAACAGGCGCCGACGTTGGTTGGGGTGGAATGACAAATGATGAGAAGGAGCCCATTTTTAAGCAGTACAGGGTCGAGAAAGAGAAATTTGGACCATATAGCAAACAAAAACATATTAAAGATGACCGTCGTGTATCCTATATGCCCGTTAAGTAATGGTTCAAAATGATTCAATCCATGTCGGTGTTTCAGAGGAAATTAATTTCTGAAGTTGGCTTTGGAAGTGTGTTGGAGTTGAAAGTTTTCAGCTTGAACCATGAGCTTCTTTCTCAGTTGGTTAAAAAGTGTTCAACTTCTATCTATACCGTTTGCACTTGGGTGTTTGGTTTCTTAGTGTTGATGACGAAAGAATTGTGGAGATACTGGGTGTGTACCCCGTGGTGATATTCTCGTCCCTGTGGCATAACCATCTAAAGATTCTTAATGTTATAAGTGGGCAGAAGCTACTGTAAGATTTGATTTTGAAGGGATTACGTCGTCTGAGTTATTTGACAAGCTAAATAACTGGAAAGAAGGCACCGACAACAACAATGATTTTGTCCGTCTATTTGTTTTGTATACGTGTGCCCTTTTTTTGACTCCAAATTGGAAGGTTACGACCCAGCTCCGATTTTTAGAGGCAGATTTCAGAGTTGAACGAATTTCCTAGTACAACTTGGCGAAAGCTATCTATGACGACGAGTTGGTTGAAGGAATTAAGAAACATCGAAAGAAATCATCTAGGCTGTGTGATGGGTGTGTTTTTTTGCTACAGGTACGAGTTTTTATTGTATAAGTTATGATGTGATATTTGGATAGTGAATGAAATGTAATATCTGAATTGTTTTAGAAATGTTCACATTGTTTCACTAATGTTGTTGCTGTTTTGTAACATGCAAAGATGATATACTTGGTTCATTACGATGTGGATGGACCAGGACCAGAGGACCACCCCCATCGCACTCATCCTAGACGAATTCTATAGCGAAAAAACGATTGGCCTTTGAGAAGGAGATTATTGGAGGGTTCGGACTTGGAAAGGTACTTAAGTACATACATACATACATCACCTCAATTAGACTTAAAAACAATCTTCTAAAGTCATACCAGTTGACTTGTCAATATTATCAGTCGACTTGTCCTGGTATAACTTTAGAAAATGATGGTTTTAACTCAAATCGAGGTGACCATATTAATATTATCAGTCGACTTGTCCTGATCATATTATTCTCCACCAAAATTACAGTTTGTTAAGAGTCCAACTTCTGTGAAAGTGATTTTTGTCATGCCTTGTGTTGTTGAGGCTGAGATATGTCTGAAGGCGGGTTCCTCTTTAAAGATTCCAAAAGAAGTTGAGGTACTTAAGTAGCTAACCATTTGGTTTATTTATTATCCAAGAGTTGAACACTGTTTTGAACCTAAACTATTTTACGTAGGATGCCACGGAAATCCAACGCTGCCATAACTGAATTGGTTACTCAAAATGTTGCTCTGAAGAGATGGTTGTTTGAATCATTGAAAAATGAAATTCCAAATGATGTTAGCTCTCCCGGGGAGATAGAATATTCTGAAAGGGAATCATTTTTCCCCCAGGGCCATAATCCCGATAACATTGATTCTGCAAGGGAAACCTTTTCCTCCCTGGGCCATAATCCCGATGACATTGGAGATTTTGAAGTGAACAAAGCTGAAAGTTTTATGGTCTTAGAGAAGCTGGAGGGAGATAATAATAATATCCAAACAGAGAAGTATGATGGTTTTCTGCATATAATATCTGAAGATGATGGTGACCACTTGCAAACCCCCTAAGTGCTAGCAAGAGTAGTGAGGCAAAAAAAATGTCATTTTATGAAGTCCCCTTGTGTTGTGGCGGCAAATAAAACACAACAAATGAATGAAGAACAAGAAAAATCAGCTCCTCCATATTTGGAGATTTGTGAACGATGCAGACAATTATGGGTCAATTTATATTTACATAATTTTTACATTGCTAAACTTTTCTCAACTGATCGAGTTCTAATGTTTAATAGGGAATTAATTGTTGACATGCACAAGTACTTTCTAACGAGACACGATGTTAATAGCTTGTTGAGCGATGTGTGGGTAAAGTTTGGTATGAGTGTGCTGGTTGTTTATGTGTTGTTTTCGGATTGAAAGAACATATAAAATGTTAAATTGGGGAATTGAGAATCTAATGGTTATCTTTTATTCTTCCAGATTGTGGATGCACTGTCAAGACTACTGAACTGTGAGAGAGCTGGAGGAGGGGACCATTTTGTCTCTGTTAATATTTTCGTAAGTTATGAAATGGTAATCAAATATGTCCATGATCTCATATCATTTCATCATAGTCAACTTTGAAACACTCAATTTTTGGTTCACCATAGTTGGCAGTAGCTGGTCTGCATGGATCTGAGGATGAAAATGCAATCAGTGAAACATTTGCAAGCAATGTAGACTTCTTCCTATCCAGCTCGTTGCTTCCTACAGAGCACTTGCTTTCACAATAAAGGGTAAATAAATCTGGAAAAAGACCCTTACTCTCAATTCATGATAATTATTTGCTGACTATTTCTATTTACTCATAAATTTGTTTTTCATATTACAGTTTTATTTCCCAGTGTGCTGGAAGGAACACTGATGTCTATATGTGGTTGATAAGGAAAAGAAGACTGTATATTATATGGATTCCCTCCACACATCCAATCGGTTAGCTACCAAAAATTTGATGGTAAATTACCTTTAATATTGAGTAATAGAAATGCATGACATAATATGGTCTAACGAGATGCGTATCGATTTACAGGTGAAATTCCTTGCCTACGCCTTCCAAAAGCTCTCATCGGGTGAACCCTCTCTTGGACAGTGGGAAGGTTATAGGACTGAAAAGATTCATGCACCCACACAGAGTGATATTCAATCATGTCGTGTCTTTGTGATATGGTACATGAAAAAGTTTCAAAAGGCCCTGAGATTTGTTTTACCGATGGTGAGTGGGATATTTGTTATTGATTGTTTTATCGAACTTTATGGTTTGCTAAAACAGTGTAAGCGTATTAAATTGGAAATTTAACCCTTTGCTTTTGGTGCAGAATAACCCCCTGGATCTCAGGAACCTAATTGCCATCAAGCTTGCATACCATAAATGCATTGCGATGAGAGATCAATATTTATTTTGGGAGGATTGATTGTGTATCTCTATCTTAATTGTAGATGGACTGACTGTGTAATTGGTAGTCATTCTTTTTACTACACAATGACTACCAATTATGATTATTGTAAATGTTGGAAATAGGTAGCAATTCTTTTGGTAGGAGAACTGAATGTGTAATTGGTAGTCATTTTTTTTTACTACATAATGACTACCAATTATTTTGTATGTAATTGCTAAAAAGAGGCAGGATGTATGTTATTGATTCATTTTTGTATGTATATATATAGGACAATGTGTAAGTTTTTTAGTTGAATGAATGTGTAGTTTTTGAAGGGGTTCACTTCGTTTTAGAGGGAACAGGGGAATGAGTTGACTGATTGATAAACCAGTCGGCTTCTACAATCAACCAATCGAATTTTTTGATCACTTAATGATAAACTAAGAGGTGGTGTAATTTTTTGATAATCATTATTACAATTGAAAACATAATATAGTTACCAATCATTATCTTCAAAATTGTAATTTTTATTCAGAATTGTCGATTTTTCGCGGTCGTGCAAGTCTACGTAGCCACGTTGAAACAAATTCGCCATGTTTTCAAAATCCAGGATTCTCGTAGTCTGGCATTCATGTAACAGCTGTAACCTATTCTTGTTCCAAGTTATGCCCAAACTTGGTGATCCAACAAGCACCGAAAATAGTTTTCATGCCTCAAATTAGTGTCGGATACGTGCATTACTTTGAATCGGACAAACCCATTGTACACCCCAAAGCCTTTCCAGAAGCTCAGTGTCGTTGAGGCTCATTAGTACGAGTCGCACCATTAGCCTGAAAACCTTCATATCCGCCGTTGAACGAAAAAACATCTGCCTTAATACTAGTTGTGCATTTTCCCTGATCGATGCTGGAAATCCACAAACCAACAAATCGAGAAGTCATGTGGCCATTGTTCTTCAGCTTCTCTAGCTCGGCAAAACCTGTCTGCATCAACTGCTCGTCAGGGAAATGAACGAACGAGTCCACTAACCCCTGTATCATTATGATATTTTCATCCCCAGAAACCACGATGGATTTGAACAATACTCCATATCTTTGTTTTACAAACAGACGGAAGCATGCAATGAATGACAAGTGCGATAAGACAATCGGTTCGTTGCAAAATTGTGAATTGTTTTGCAACTGCAACAGTTTTAAAAATATTTTTTTTATAGAAGTCTCTCCTATACAGGATAAAGTATATATGAACATATATAGATAGATAAATACTCTTACCACTGGTCAAGCCGAAGCAACCTTTGACATGACGTCGCTGCAACTTTGCAAAGAATTAGAATAAGCAACTCCTCTGGCAAAAAGTCCATTTTATCAACTTGATTGATTAAGAGAAGCAAAGAAAAATTTATCACCCAAAACACAATCACTAATAATCTGATGACCTTTGATATGCCTATGTTATGTTTATATATCTTGTAGGTATATATATATTAGGCCCTTAAACTTGTTGAGTTAAAGGAAGATGCAACTTTCCACACGAGAAACGAAGAGACACATGCATACATTGAATGAATCAGTCAGCTTGTACTGAATAATATTAATTAGTTAATATTATTTTCTAAGTACCATGAATTTAAATAAAAAATGCATATTAGTAAATTGTAATCACAATTAAAATCATGTAAATTTATTTATGATTAATAATAATAAAAATATTATTAACTAATATACAATAAATAAAG
This sequence comes from Cornus suecica, assembly GCA_963922005.1. Classification (NCBI taxonomy): domain Eukaryota; kingdom Viridiplantae; phylum Streptophyta; class Magnoliopsida; order Cornales; family Cornaceae; genus Cornus; species Cornus suecica. The sequence continues at coordinate 40,772,107 of OY998247.1, read as the reverse complement.
AACAAAAATAACATAAATAAGGGATTAAATAAAATGAACTAATAATATTAATTACAAATATACAAGGGGATATGTGATGTCAGTGGGCGGGAAATGAAAGTTTTAAAATAGAAGTTGAAGTGATGTGATTTGGCAAGAATTGAAGGGCTATAATAATTATATATTTCCATATCTCTCTCTCTCTCAATTCTATTGGTCTCTCCCTAAACCCTAAAAATCTCCCTCTCTTTAGCGGGTAGACTCAATCCCTTTCCCCCTTTGTCTTTGTCTGTTCCATCCATTTATTTTGACGAAAAATGTCATCTTCTTCAAGCTCCACATGAAACGAAATAAGCGAGCATGTGAAATTCTGTCATTGTCCTATCAAATCTCCATTGAAGATGAAGATGTCCCATACGAAAACAAACCCTGGTAGGCGGTTTTATGCGTGTCCATACTCCAGGACCTCGCGTTCATGTCGCTTCTTCGAATGAGTTGATGAAGAACTTTCGGATTACTACAAAAGGTTCATGTTCAAACTCTTAGCTGAAGTTGACAATCAACCAAAAGGGAAGATTAATGAAGATGTTGTTCAGATGTAATCCGAATTTGAGGTTATAATGCAGGAACTTCGTAAAATGCAAGTGGAGTTGGAGAACATTGTCAATAATTCCAACAATGACAATTCTACCATTTTCTATGTGGTGGTTTTTATTTTGGCTTGGATTGTCATGACCAAAGTGTTAGGAATGTAGTGCTCTACAGTTATGTTGGTATTTTGGCTTATGGTGTTACAGAATTGGTTTGTAGTTCTTTGCAGTTATATTACATATTTTGATTTCAATGAATGAACTTATGATTTTATTTGGAATTAATATTTGGTTGATAGTTGCATTGTTCATTCGTCTTCAATGATGCTAAACTTAATAATTTTTAATATGAAATAAGTAAATCCTTTGTATTTCAGAGAAGTAAAAAAATTACAAATACCAAATTAAAAATTTGTGAAGACTTGAAATTTGAAGAAAAAACATTTTGGAGGGAAATGAAATTTGAAATTTGAAGAAAGGGTATTTCGGCGAGAGCAAAGAAATGAGACTACAAGATACCATAATCTTTTAATAACGCAGTGATAAATTATTCAATAATGGTTTAGCTATTTCAAACTCTAAACTATCCATTTCCCCAAATGCTAGTTTGCTATCACTAATAATCAAGATTAAAATTTCAAATTTACACATCATTCAATTATGTTATTTATTATCATAAGTTTAGTTATTATTACATTTAAAACATAATGTAAATATTTTTTCAAGTTAAAATACTGAATAAGTTTTGTAGCAGGTTTCCATACACACGCAGCGTTGTACAAAAATTTATCAGCAAATGTACAAACAATTTTTGGTTCACTTAACGGTTTAGAATTTTAAATCTTTTAGTGATTTTCAGTCCTTATTGCTTTCGGAAATTGGTCTAAAAAAATAGAGCAATAAAAATGTTAAATTACTAAGTTGATGAAATGTGAAATGTATGAACCACATGTATGGTAATAAATAAGGCTAACCCTTTCAATGTATTCCAAACCCTAAACCATCAGTTTTCGTAAATGCTAGCTTGATATCACTAATAATAAAGAATACAATCCCAAATTTACACATCATTCAAACATGTAATTTGTGATTATAAGTTTAGAGATTTTTAAATTTAAAACATATTATAAATATTTTTTCAAGTTAAATACACGAGTATATCAGCCGACTACTACAATCCACCAGTCGATGTCTTAATTAGGGTATTATTCGCAGCAATGTTTCCTAAACATGCAGCATTATAAAACTATTCCGCAATAAAAATATAAACAATTTTTGGTTTAGCGATTTTGGGGCGGTTTAGTGAATTTCAGGTCCTATTATTTCCCATAATTGTTCCCAACAAGTAGAATAATAAAAATATTAAGTTACTAAGTCTAAGAAAGTTCAAATGTAGGAGACACAAGTGTGGTGGTAAGAGAGGCTAACCCTTTTAATGTATTCCAAACCCTAAACCATCAATTTCCCCAAATGCTAGCTTGTTATCACTAATAATCAAGAATCGAATCCCAAATTTACACATCATTCAAACATGTAATTTTTGATTATAAGTTTACAGATTTTTAAATTTAAAATATATTATAAATATTTTTTCAAGTTAAATACACGAGTATATCAGCCGACTACTACAATCCACCAGTCGACGTCTTAATTAGGGTATTATTCGCAACAATGTTTCCTAAACATGCAACATTATAAAACTATTACGCAACAAAAATATAAACAGTTTTTGGTTTAGCGATTTTTGGGCGGTTTAGTTGATTTCAGATCCTATTATTTCCCCATAATTGTTCCTAACAAGTAGAATAATAAAAATATTAAGTTACTAAGTCTTAGAAAGTTCAAATGTAGGAGCTACAAGTGTGGTGGTAAGAGAGGCTAACCCTTTCAATGTATTCCAAACCCTAAACCATTAATTTCCCCAAATGCTAGCTTACTATCACTAATAATCAAATCCCAAATTTACACATCATTCAATCATGTAATTTGTGAATATAAGTTTAGAGATTTTTAAATTTAAAATTACTAATAATAACTTATCAAATCCAAAATTCACATATTATTCATTAAGTAATATTAAATAATCAATTTAGAGATTTTCAAATTAAAAACAAGTGTAAAATATTTATTTTATTTTGTCGGAAGGGATGACATTTTGAAATTTGAAGTTCATGACAATACATTTGGGCAGTATGTTTTGCTTGAATAGGTAATACAAAGATTTGAATTAAATGAATTATTAATTATTGTAAGGGATTTGAACTCAATGGACGACCAGGATTGTATTGATTGAGCAACTTCATCACCGTCTATAGCCATGTACATATATCACACGGTCCATACTTAGGGCAAAACATGCCTTAAGCATAACTCCTTTCCTTTCTGCAAAACTTGGGGGCTTACCCCAAACATGCCCTAACCACCGTCTATAGCCCTATACATATATCGCACAGTCCATACTTAGGACAAAACATGCCCTAACCATATCTCCTCTCCTCTCTGCAAAACTTGAGGGCATACCCCAAACATGCCCTAACCACCATTTATAGCCCTATACATATATCGCACAGTCCAAACCTAGGGCAAAACATGACCTAACCATATCTCTTCTCCTATCTGCAAAACTTGGGCAGAACATGCCTAACATAGTACTCATCTCTCTCTCTCTCTCTCTCTCTCTGTATATAACCCTATATATAGGCCACACATGCCCTAACCATATTTTCTCTCCGCAAAACTAGGACAAAACATGGCCAGACCATATGTCAACTCTCTATCTATATATATAGATATATCTATACATTTCTACTCTAAATCACCTACCTCGATGCGAAGATCTAAGAAAAAATAGTTGCTGACACTAGCTTGGACTCATCTTCACGAAGAAATCGACCTTCACTCTCGATAAGTCGTTTGTTTACCCTTACATTTTTTAGGGTTTCATGGGTCCAAATAGATTTTCGGTTACTTTATTATGGAAGTGGAAAAATTGATCTATCCTCCTATTGCATGTTTTAATTGATACAAACCTAGGTTCTCCTTACACCCTATATATATATATATATATATATATATCCACACACTTGATTGATATTAGATGTTGTCTCTTTGTGACTTTTATTTATTTAATTTTTCTACCAATATTAGGTTTGCTTTCCAAATCTTCTGGTTTTATAGAACTAAAATCATCTCAAATCACAACCATTAATCTCAAATCTTCTGATGTTGTAGACTAGTATGGCCCCGAAATGAAAGCTTGTGAAATAAAGAGGTTGAAAAAGGGATTGAAGAAATTTCCCAAATAAATGTACAAGAATAAGGACTTGTAGAAAGTGATGAACATGAGTTGGAGGAAGAGGAAAGGTAATGCATGTAATAGAAAAAGGATAATGAAGGCTGAGGAAGATGAAGAATTTGGGAAGTTGAGGGAGGCTCACTAGGGTGAAGGAAGCTACAAGCACGCAAAGATTGTGATTTAGGACAGACGGTTACGAGGACTTACGAGCTATGAGAGTTGGAAGAGGAATCTTCTCCCATTATCTTGATTATAAGTCGTCCAAATATTCTATCCTAAACAAAGGATTTTGTGGACTTATAATCAAGAGGATGGGAGAAGATGCCTATTTCGACTTTCATAGCTCCTAAGTCCACGAAACCCTCTACCCTAAAACATAGTCTCTGCTTGCTTCTAGCTTCCTTCACCTCAGTCAGTCTTTCTCAACTTTCCAAATTCTTCCTCTTCCTCAACACTAGGCCTTCATTTTCCCTTTTCAATCGCATGCATTTCCTTTTCAAATCAAACATGTAATCTTCCTCTAACTCTTATTCATCTCTATATGCAACTCCTTTTTCTTGTACATTTCTCGGAAATGCTGATTTCTTCAATCCCTTTTTTGACCTCCGTCTGTCATCCATCATCATCCTGCAAAAGCTACCACACCAATTTGTGAAGAAGGGCAAGCCATAATGAAGGAATGGTGCAGTAATATCCAAATGGAATCTCTCGAGGATTATAGAGATAACAAAAATAGGCTTAACTTTTGGTCATTTAATAGATCGTTATGATTTATGTGTATGTATATGGAAATTTTTCTATGTAATAAAATTCGCAGTTCATTGTTGTTGTTTAAATTAGGTGCAGTGGAGTTGTATGAATTTATTTGGTAATTGAGGTATTCACAAATATGGTACATTAACTAGCAATCTGATTGAATTAAAATATTGATGGAACGGTAAATTTGAAGGAACTGACAGTAGGAAAATTTGAAGGAACTGAAAATTTGAATATTTTGATGGAACTGTATGTACATTTTAAATTTTGAAGGAATTGAAAATTTTAATATTTAGAGGGAATTGAAAATTTGAAATTTTGATTTTGAGGGAAGTGAAATTTTGAGGGAACTGGAATATTTTGGGGGAACTAAAATTTACATAATTTATTGAAAGGGAATTTTTAAGAAATACGCAATAATTTGTAATTACTAATATGAAAAAAAATCGAATCCCAAATACACATATATTTCCACAAATATATTTTTTTTACCCAAAAAAAAGTATATTTCGAAGGAGTCAAATTAAATTCACATATAAAGAATCAATTTTACTTAATTTTAGCAAGTTAATATTTTTATAATGCTAATTATTGTGAACAATTTTGGGAAGTAAAAGGAACTGAAATTTACTAAAACAATTTAAAATTTCTAAATCAATAAGTGAACCAAAAATTGGTTATAGATTTGCTGCGGAATAGTTATATAATGCTGCATGTTTAGGAAAAAGTGCTGGAAATTAAGAGGTCGACTAGTTGATTGTAGAAACCGGCTGATATATTTGTGGTTTTAACATGATTTGAAAATTTAAATATGTTTTAAATTTAAAATTCTCTAAACTTATAATCATAAATTACATGTTGGAATGAGATGTAAATTTGGGATCTATATCACTTTATTATTACTGATTACAAATTATTATTTGGGGAAATTGAGATGTATACCACTTGTGGTCACCTTCTACGAACTTAGTAATATAATATTTTTATTATTATAATTATTAGGAACAATTTTTGGAATTAATAGGGACTCAAATTTACTAAATGATTTAAAATATCTAAAACATTAAGTGGTGCTTTGAACTTACCTACCACTTTAGACTTGATTATCGGTTAAAGATACTTGTAATCATAAATTATAAGTATATTTTAATTTTGGATTTGATTATTTATTATTACTATATTTTAACCTGATTAATCCATAAATTAAATTCTTACAGACTAATATTAAATAAATATAATACTATTTAATGAATCCCAAAAAAATGCACCTAGAATAAATCAATATAATATGACAAATAAAAGGGCAGGTATCCCTTAATTCAAAGCACAAATATAAAACATACTACCCTAAAACCTAAAGGCGCGATCGATCCAAATACTCCAAAGGCGCAACTTCTACAATCGACCGACAAGAAACTCCAACTGCATGCGTTCTTCCTTCTACATCAACAGAGGTGAACTTCTCTTATGGTTTTCCATTACCGAAACCCTAGGAACCATGATAATAATTTAGAACTGATTATATGATATTGTAAACCCTAGGAATGGGTGCTAGTTAGGGCTGCAAATGAACCGAGCCGTTCGTGAGCAGGCTCGGGTTCGGCTCGTTAAGAGCTCGGCTCGTGCTCGTTCGTTTAGTAAACGAACCGAGCCTGAGCACAATTTTTAGGCTCGTTTAGTAAACGAGCCGAGCTTGAACATTACTAAGCTCGGCTCGCCAAGCTCGTGAACAGGCTCGTCTAAGTTAAATAGTAAAATTATATCATATTTGACAAAAGAAAGTGTTCAAATTGAACAAATTATGAAGATTATTGTGAAAAAATTATAGAAATTAGGCGGTCATAACATAAAATTCATTCATAAAAAATTATACTAGTGAAAATATGTTAAAACAAACATGCAACAACTCAATCCAAACAACTATTATGGAGATTAATATATGTTGCACTGAAACGAGTCGTTCGTGAACAAGCTCGGGCTCGGCTCGTTAAATTTGGCGTTCGGCTCGGGCTCGTTCGTTAAGCAAATGAGCCGAGCTTGAACACATTTTCTAGGCTCGTTTAGTAAATGAACCGAGCTTGAACATTCTAAAGCTCGGCTCGGCTCGGTTCATTTGCAGCCCTAGTGCTAGTTTGGTGATTATATGATATTGTAGAACTAAGCTGTGAATCTGAAAATAATTTTGAAATGATGGTTAGTATTAGATTAATTTTGTTCGTCAGTGTGCAGATATATACTTAGGATATACATCATGCCTAAGAGAAATAGGGAAAATAAAGTGGACAGAAGCAGGGATGGATCAAATATGTCCATGGAGATCGATTATGTATACTTTAAGAATGTCGATAAGAGGAGTGTATATGAAATGAGTTACTTACACCATGAAGTGTGTAAGGGAAATGTAGTTTCTAAGGGAATATGCGACGATTTGGGACTCGATACTTACAACTACTTCTGAAATATCGGTTGGGGTGATTTTGTTTCCCTTCAACTCCCATGTTATCCAAAACTTGTGCAGATATTCTATGCTCATATAGAAGATCGGTCTCCTCGATCAATCATTTCATATGCAAAAGGGGTGGAGTTCCATATTACAAAGCGTAAGTTGAGGACTATCCTTGGTATTATCAAAGGAGACGTCCAATATAACTCGACGAAAGTTTGGGCGGATGCGTTTGGTTTTAACCCTACTGAAGTTGTTCGGCAGTTGTGTGGAAATCCTACAATGGTTGCTGAAGACAAATTCCCAACTTCACAGATGATACTTGATGCAAGGTTGCTGCATGATATAATTCATTATACTATCATGCCTAAAACCGACAACAACTCGGATGTGTTTCGAATGGAAAGAAACTGGACCTCTCACATATCATTTACATGCATATGTTGAAGTGTTGGGGAAAGACTAAGGCCTGCTACTGTGCCATTCCGCTTACAAAGATATTCCAACATGAAGGCGTAGTGTTGGAGGGTGATGATAGTCGTCCTGTTGATCCTGTCATTGAAGCTTTTGGCACCACCACCCTCAAACAAATGGGGTTGGAGAGGGTTAATGGCCAGTGGATTGGTAAACCAACCAAAGCCACGCATAGTGTGCCCGATGCTTCTCGACATGCCAGTGCTTATGACAAACTTGCAAATGTTGATGCCCACTCTAAACTGTTGCTTGAGTTAATTGCAAAAGTTGATGCTATGAGTGCCAAAGTTGATGCTGTAAATGCCAAAGCACCTGCTCCAGTGGATGACCAATCTTCAGTGTTGCGTGAGCTAATTACAAAAGTAGAAGGTTTGAGTGACAAAGTTGACTATGTGAAATTTATGCAGGAAGAGATGAAAGACAGGATTAAGGGACTGGAGTTCAATTTCGCTGAAATACGACGCAATCTGGATTTACCTCCCTATTGATATGCCTCTGTTTGTTTAATGGGTTATATGGACACAAACAGTGTTTTGGGAAAGTAACTTATTTTGGGTATTTTGATCATGTGCTCTAATATGTTTGTTTTGTAAGCACTTTATGAATCTCTTTTTGAAGTTATAAATTTTCTGCGGAATAGTTATATGATGTTGCATGTTTAGGAAAAAGTGCTGGAAATTAAGAGGTCGACTGGTTGATTGTAGAAGCCGGCTGATATATTTGTGGTTTTGACATGATTTGAAAATTTAAATATGTTTTAAATTTAAAATTCTCTAAACTTATAATCATAAATTACATGCTGGAATGAGATGTAAATTTGGGATGTATATCACTTTATTATTACTGATTATAAATTATTATTTGGGGAAATTGAGATGTATACCACTTGTGGTTCTTACACTTGTGGTCACCTTCCATGAACTTAGTAATATAATATATCTATTATTCTAATTATTAGGAACAATTTTTGGAATTAATATGGACTCAAATTCACTAAATGATTTAAAATATCTAAAACATTAAGTGATTAAAAAACTGGTTATAAATTTGCTGCGAAATAGTTATATAATGTTGCATGTTTAGGAAAAAGTGCTGGAAATTAAGAGGTGGACTGGTTGATTGTAGAAGCCGGCTGATATATTTGTAAAATAAATCTTCTGATTCACTTCAATAAAGCAGTATTAAACTCCATTTCATACTAACTTAATGGAATTCAAACACAAATAAATTAATAGAATACAAATGTAAATGCCAGATCCATTATTACAAAGCTCTATCAGTACAACCTTCCCAATTCAATAAAACTACCACTAAAATAAATTAACAGTTACACAACAGCCAAACTTAGTATTCAACTAAGAAGGTCTCCTATGTTATTTGTATGCGTTTGGATCATTTGTTCCTTGATTGAGATCCGGCAATGGCTGCATTCAACAACTTAAAAGTTAAGAAAACTGTACTACATATATCATGAAATACCAGATATTTATGAATGGGTTATTTCACTTACCTATCCGAAAAGATTTTTTCTGGCTGACTCTCTTGGAGTATCATTTTTCTCTAAACCACTCCCCTGCAAATATTTTAAAGAACTCATATATTAGGCCTTCATTTGTAACATTTTGTTATCAGTTTTGAAATAAATATAATAGTTAGGCACATACCGGGTAAAAACTGAAATGGCTTTGGGACATTGGAGTGAGGGAGGTAGGCTCTGGTAAATCTGTCGTTGACATTGGCAGGGTAAAACTCCAGCCGCAGCTGCTTGAGGGCGTACTCTATGTTTCGGTAGACAACGGTTGCTTTTTACGACCTTTAGAGCCCTAAACACAATACAAAAACATATATTAGTTGGCAAAGTAATTTGAATACCCTAAATTTTGTACATGTAAATTTTACTCACATTACTGTTCACTACAGAGGATTTTGCATGAGCTTTTTTCTTTCGTGCTGATCCAGCCTCATACCCTGACTTCTTTCTACGTTTTCTCTGTCCTCGCCAATCATTCTTCTTTTTCAAACCATCCGGGTTTCTATTTTGGTCATCGACATAATTTCCTTCATTTGAAGTTGGGGCATTCGTTGTATTTTTTCCTTTATCTACAACACTAAGAGTCCGTTTGGGAACTTGGTTTTGGTCTTGGTCTTGGGTGGTTTTAGGTAAATCTAAAACCAATATATAATGTTTGGTAAGGAGTTGGCTTTGGTTTTGGTCTTGGTCTAATTATATATATATATACTAATATGTATTAAAAATATATAAATATGAAAAATATATATATATAAAATTGGAAAAAAAGTAATTTTCGGGGAAAAATTATTTTTCCGAAAAGTATAAAAAATAGTTTTTCGGAAACAAATTAATTTTCGGAAAAACATATAATTAATATTTTCCGAAAAATAAATTTTTTTGAAAAAATAATTTTTGTCGAAAAAATAATTTTTTCACAAAATTTAATTTTTTTCAGAAAAAAATAATTATTTTTCAAAAAATAAATATTTTCTGAAAAATAATTTTTTTGGGAAAAATAATTATTTTCGAGAAAATAAATTTTTTCCGAAAATATAATTTTTTTCCGAAAATTAATTTTTTCACGAAAAAATAAATATTTTCTGAAAAATTAATTTTTCCGAAAAATAATTTTTTTCCTAAAATTTATTTTTTGAAAAATTACATTAAATTATGATTTTTTTGCAAAAAAAGTGTTTTCCGAAAATTAATTTTTCCAAAAAATATAAATTCGAAAAAATATTTTTTTCCGAAAATATGATTTTTTTCCGAAAATTAATTTTTTTCTGAAAAAATAATTATTTTCCGAAAATTAATTTTTTTCCGAAACTATGATTATTTTCCGAAAATTAATTTTTTTCCGAAAAAATAATAATTTTCCAAAAAAATTAATTTTTTCTGAAAAATAAATTTCTCCGAAAAAATAAATTTTTCCGAAAAATATAAAATAAATTTCAAAATAATTCTAATTTTTGGCCAGATATATATATATATATATAGGGAGAAAAGTCAAAATTGGTGGGCCAAAACTAGGTTTTAGTGGTTTGTTTTAGAAAGCTCAAAACCAACTCCAAAACCGGCTTGCCAAACATGGTTTGGTCTTAAAATCCAAAACCAAGGTTGCCAAACAGGCCCTAAGCATGTCCTCAAAGTTTTTCAAGACTAAAAGGTAATCATTCTCACTCCCCGCTGCAACAACATTTAGCCGGCTCGCTAGATGATATAATCTTTTGTACCAAACAACTTCTTACAGATTTGGATCCTCTTCGATTACATTGCCAAGGATGTCATGCACTGTTTCATCTCTAGCATGTCGCGTCCATCGTTTACAAATGTATTCCTTCGGAATTTCAATTACATGCAAGACCTCTCTTAAAATCTTTATCACATGACAACATAGAACTCCTTCCATTTCAAACTTTCCACACTCATAAATTAAATGGTTAGTTGTTTTAATCCTCCTTACACATCGTTCTGATCGATGCCCTTCAACAACGACAACAGTATATTTCAACTCTCCACCTTCATCAATAATGTCCTCGTCGATAAATGCATTGACTGACCTTAGAAATTGCTTTTGAAATCGCTCGAATATTCGCCTAGTGAAGATGTTTCCAGCTTGCACTATCATCGAAGAGCTTAATTGTATCCTCGACAACTTATTGCCCAAATCGAAATCAACATGCTTTTCATTATGACGTAAGTGGCTTACCAATATCTCAAAATGCTTAAAAAATTCGAGAATGCAAAGATCCGATCTCATGAAACGTTTCACTTGAGAATTTAAACTTTTATTGAGTTGTGTGGTTTTCATGTCGGTACACCAATGATGCTTCACATAAGCCTTTGCCCATTTTCCCTTTAGTTCAAACAAATCCAATAACCATTTGTTCTCCTTAACATCGAACTCTGCCAACATATCCTTCCACTGGGATAAAACAACTTTTCGTCATCAACATACTTCATGAATTGGAACAAAACACTTTTAATACCAACATCATCGCGAACCACATGCCCAATATGCTTCAAATCATTCTGTAAGATGTGCCATATACACAAACAGTGTTTTGTGATGGGCATCGCAATTCCAAAGCTTTGCTCATCGTGGGATCTTGGTTGGTCAGAATTGTCTTCGGGGCTTTCATACCCATTGCTGCTAAAAAAGTCTCGAATAACCAAATAAATGACTCCGTTGTCTCATCATACATCAACGCATCCCTGAATATCACCGTTTCTCTGTGCTGATTCAAGCCAACAAAAACTATAAATGGCCGGTGAGAATTATTGACTTTATATGTCATGTCGAAAGTGAAAACATTACCAAATAGAGCGTAATCTATTTTCATCCGGGCGTCCGCCCAAAATATGTTGGTCATTAAGTTATCACTGTCAAGTTGAGTGTCATAAAAGAAAAATGGGTTGTTGCTTTTGTTTCCTTGTTCTCAATAAATTCTTAATATCCAATCTTATAAATCCCAAAGCGTCGGTTGTGCCAACTTCTTTCACCATAAGATCATATGATAGACTGACACGTATTCCGGCGTCTTCTGCCAATTCAATCTCACAAACTTGTGGTCTAGCAATTCTTCTTTGAGATCGCAAGAACTCTGTACAATTGGCCTTGACCAATTCGTGATCGTGTGCTTCAATAAATTTGTCAACCACCAAATGTTCATTCACTCTATCATAAGTTACATGAATGAAGGCAGGACATTCTGTCCTGGTCTCTACCCTATGTTGTTTGACCATGCAATCCCTCTCGTCTTTCGCTTTTTTACCATGCTTGCAACAAACAAGTGTTGCAGTAGTGACATGCCCAACTCCCCTGAATCTATTGGTATTAGCTTTTCTTATCCCAAATCCAGATACTCGCCCAATCCGGGGTTTCAAATCCATTTCAGAATCACCATCCATCTTCCAAAAAAAAATGGCTGATATTATTTCAGTAGATCCTTCAACATATCAGGGGAATTCAAATATTCAATGTAGGTGGACATTCAAAGCATAATCTCTAATCCATTAAGTGATAAAAAAAACTGGTTATAAATTTGTTGCGAAATAGTTATATAATGATGCGTTTGTGTTTATAAATGCTGGAAATCATACCTTAAATAACCGGTCGACTAGTGGATTGTAGAAGCCGACTGATATATTTGTGCTTTTAACTTTAAAAAATATTTTATATATATATTGCATTTAAAAATCTCTAAACTTATAATCATAAATTACATGTTGGAATGATATAAAAATTTGGGAATTAATTATTTATTATTAGACATTTTTTACCAAAATTACAAGAAACTAACTATTCAATCCCTCTTGTCTTTCGGTCTTTTACCATGCTTGCAACAAACAAGTGTCACAGTAGTGACATGCCCAACCCCCCCTGAATCTATTGGTATTAGCTTTTTTATCCCAAATCCAGATACTCACCCATATGCGTTGTAAAAGTCGTAAAATCCTTCATAATTTGGAAACACCATACCAATCCGTGGTTTCAAATCCATTTTGGAATCACCATCCATCTTCCAAAAAATAATGGATGATATTATTTCAGTATATCCTTCAACACATCAGGGGAATTCAAATATTCAATGTAGGTGGACATTCAAAGCAAAATCTCTAAACCATTAAGTGATAAAAAAAAATTGGTTATAAATTTGCTGCGGAATAGTTATAAAATGCTGCGTTTGTGTTTATAAATGCTGAAAATCATACCTTAAATAACCGGTCGACTAGTGGATTGTAGAAGCCGACTGATATATTTGTGCTTTTAACTTTAAGAAATATTTTATATATATTTTGCATTTAAAAATCTCTAAACATATAATCATAAATTACATGTTAGAATGATATGAAAATTTGGGAATTGATTATTTATTTTTAGACATTTTTTACCAAAATTACAAGAAACTAACTATCAGTCGACTGCAACGTAAATATCAAATAATAAAAAAACTTCAAAGTACTTTAATACATCAAATTTTACTAGCATTCAAGGGGTTGATAAAATAACGAAAACACTTGTACCTGTAGAAACTCTTTTTCTATGTGTCGGCTATTGTATTTGCCCAAAACCCTAAAAATAAAATTTTTAAAACATAAAAGAATTTCTAAATACTTTAGAAAACAGATTCAGATGCATTATTCAACAACAAAAACATGATTCAAATGAATTATTCAATAACGAAAATAGAAAATACTTCGTATCTGTAAGAATTTCTTCTTGTTCAGATTTAAGAGAAGATGGACATGAAAGCTATGGAAAGATGAGATTTTTTAGGGTTTTCAAAGTCAACATGAAGAAGGATCGACCCTTGGATGTTTCTTTAGAGATGGAGAGGTTCAAGAACAAGAACTAAGATGATGTGATTTGGGGGGAAAAATTTTCAATTTCGCGCCAAAAACCAACCTATACATAGAGAACAGACGACGACGTCTGTTCTCTACGTCTGTTCTCTATGTATAGGTTTAGACATTTTTTTTTAAAGCTTCAAAACGACGTCGTTTTGGTTATGAATTGTTGATTTCTACATCAATTATTGCAGACGATCAAGACCCGTTCGAATATGGATGATAATTTGCCTCTATTGATGGTGAATTACTTCCTTCAACAAAATGAGATATTGGAATCATCTTGCATTATAATGAAAACCGTGTGGGAAGAACATCGTAGTAAACATTATCACAGGCATCCTGTTAGGACTTTTGCACTACGTGGTCTGGATTACATAATCGAGATCCTTTCAAACCAAACACGTCGTTATGAAAACTTTCGAATGAGTCCACCCATTTCCGAGCAACTGTGTGAGGTACTGAAATTAGTAGGTCTTGAACATTCGAGAAGCTTAACAATACATGAACAAGTAGGTATTTTTCTGTGGACAATTTCTCATAATACAAGAAATCGGGTGACGGCAGAAAGGTTCCATCATTCCACGGAGACAATTGCAAGACACTTCCACTATGTGTTAGGGAAAGTTCTCCAGGTAGGAATGTAAATTATTGTCCCACTTGATTTAACTGTCACCCCCCTAAGATTTTATGTAGCGATAGATTTTATCCTTACTTTTGTAAAGGTGGTAACTCGCGATAAAAAAACTAATCCGCAAGGCTTATTTATTTGGGATATGGCCCAAGGCTTATTTATTTGGGATATGGCCCAAGCCTTATTTATTTGAGATATGGCCCAGGCTTTAATTATCTGGCATATGGCCTAGGATTGGAATATTTGGGGAAACCGGCCCAAGTAAAAGATTATTTGGGAGATTGGCCTAAATAATTGATTACTTGGGGAAATAGCCCAGATATGGTTTTACGCGAGAGCTTGCATTATACAGAGGGAGGCATGAAGGGCTGATGTGTTTTATAGCTCGCATCAGAAACTCATAACCCTATATGCTGCTCGCGTAGGGAGTACTACTCGGAATCTAGGGGAAATGCTGGGGATGAGTAAATAGTGGGTCGCGACCTTATTTACACCATCCTAAGCAAGAGTACCTTAGAGAGGCCGATAGTATTCAGGGATATGACCAAGACATGCATGATTGGTCATGACCCAGCAAAGCTATAACGACATCCTTGGCTAAGGATAAATAAGATCCGCGATGAAATAGGCACGGATCACGGGGCATGACGCACAACATGACCCATGCATGAGATTACGCGAATCGGTTTCGCATAGTCGAATGCGAGATAACACTGTGCAATGTATTTATGGCGCACTGTATAAATCCACGCATGAGATTACGCGAATCCGTTTCGCGTAGGCAAGTGCGCGAGATGATACTGTGCAAGGTACTTATATCGCGGATTGGTATGCAGAAGCCATGTCGCGAGACAGATGCTGACGTGGAAATACAAATCCGCGAGGATTACTGAGCACTCACGTCTATAAATAGAGGTACGAGAGCTCATTTGAAGAGGACTTTTTGGAGATTAAGATAGAGAAATTCCTAGAGAGAGAGATCATTTCTCAATCACTTTTACTTGTTATCTTTTCCTCCATTTTTTCTGTAAAGCAAATCAAAAGTAGTAAAAGCATCATTGCCGTTATTTTACTGACGAACTTGTGTAGAAACTATCTTCGCATCATCTAAAACTTGCGAACCCCTACATTAAAGGCGACTCCGCTGGGGAGAAGATGTTTTCTGCACAAGTAGAGCCTCGTCAGACTCGGCGGAGAGGTCGTCCACCAACCCGACGTACTGAACAAGTTGAAGAGGAAACATCAGAACAAACACAAGAGGAGAACCAATCCAACCAGCACGAAGACAACGTCGTCGCGCAAATATTGGTGCGGATCAGGCAGAAGCCCCTCCGATGGCAGAGCCAGTATAGAATTTGGCAGAATTGCTAACAGTTATACTGCAAGCTCTTCTCAACATCCAAGAAACGCAAAAGGCCATATTTCACTTTATGGAGGCCTTGTGCGTTTCACCACTAAATATTGAATCGCCAAGGATGGACAATCAGACTTTTCCAGAGGATTCAACGCAGGAGCTTCTTCGCGAGTCAGTAAGAACTGAACCTCTGGAGAAAGAGTCATACATCACCAAGGAACAACTGCGGGCTATCCTGAATGAAAAATCTGAAACAAAGGAAGTGGAAATTGCCCCCCCCCATACCATCCCAGCATTATGGCCTCGCCGTTTCAGGAAAACTATGGGGTACCAAGCTTTCATCAATTTGATGGCAAAAATGGAAATGCGAAAGAGCACATAGCCAGGTTCGCAGATGCTCTGGACCTCACAGAAACAATGAATATTTAAAGCTTAGGGAATTCTCCAAGTCTTTAACTGGAACAACATATACATAGTATACTGGCCTCGCTCCGGCTTCAGTGACCAGTTGGACGGATATGGTGCTCAAATTCTACACCAAATTCTTCCAAGCTGATGAGGAGGTCTCAATGATTTCACTTACAAGGCAAAGACAACGCTTTGGGGAAGAGGCGGTGGCTTATGTCCGGAGATTTCGCGAAACTGCTTTACAATGTCATGAACCAATTTCCGAACTGCAATTAATCAAAATTTGTATAGAAGGAATGTTGTGGGAATACATAGTGCATCTGGTCAATAATGAGGTCAAAACTTTTTCTGCACTTGTTGATAATGCCCGAAGGTTGGGAGAAGTTTTGGCTCCCCCGACACGACCAAATATCAGTACTAGGCGGATACCGATGGTAGCAGCTGCGCAGAACGAAAAACCCAGGGAAGAGCGCATTGGGAGATCTGAACCGCCCCCTTTACCTTTCAGTGAAAAAGAGGCAGTTGCTTTGCTGAATCAATGGGTTGCAGACTGTGTCATAGCGCTACCTCCAGTGCAAAGGGTGCCGCCGAGAGAGGAAAGGATGAAGAACAACTAATGTCCCTATCACAGGAGTATTCGACATTCGTTGATGAGCTGTTGGGCTTTTCGAAGTTTGGTACATCGAAAAATAGCATCGGGAGACTTGGAAGTTCATGAGCCTTTCCCTGCACATGTGGCTGTGGTGACCGCCAAAGACAGTACTGAGGATATGACCAGTACCGGCAAGTATGAATGTCCGCCAGTACGTGAGGCTAAAGAGAATGCTAAGATAGACGTCTTCTTCAATGAACTCCCAATACAGGAACATGTGAAGGAATTCTTGAAAGAGCAAACAGTTGCCGCACTCAATCATACCATTGTAATTCCGCAGCATGAGAAGGCCTCCAGTAAGATCACATTTTCTGAAGCAGACAGACAAGTGCCTTTTCTCCATAATCGGCCTCTATATGTACCAGCCATTGTAAATGGTCGTGAGATGAAACGAGCTTTCTTGGATGGAGGAGCGTTAGTCAATTTGATCCCACTGGCCACTTTGCGAATGATCAATTTTCCTAAAAGTAAGATCGTGAATCACACTATTTTAGTTACTGATTTTAATGGAGATCAGCAAGCCATTATGGGATTCGCGACATTGGACCTCAAAATTGGGAAGATCCGGGGGCCCACCAAATTTCATGTCATCAAAGGGGAACCCTCATATCAATTGTTGCTGGGCAAACCATGGCTGCATGCATATGGCGTAGTGCTGTCATTCTATCATCAAGTGATGAAAGCCAATTGGGGAGAAGGAATAATGATTGTAAAGGCATTTAAGAGTCCTTTCTGCGCATCAGAGGCCCATTTTGCAGATGCAGTCTATTTCTCAGAGTACAGTGAGGAAGTTGGACCCGGCGTTTTTTCTACACCGTTACCAGAATGGAATGAACTAGAAGAAGGTAGTTCAGCTAAACGGAAGCTCAAAGAGGTGAGTTGGTCACGGGTTAAAACGCTCGATGGACGAGTAGTGTACAAATTATGACGGGATTGGGGGTCAGAAGCTTGCACAATTGGCACTGACCCCGGGTCAGATAGGATTATACAAAGAAAACTTAGCGCTGAGCCTGAAGTACTAAAAGTGGATCCACGACAAAAACATGGTCTATGTGAAGTAGACATAGGTGACGGCACAGATCAGTGACCTACATTCATAAGCAGTACGCTGCCTGAAGATACTAAGAATGCCCTGGTAGAATTGCTCAAAGAGTTTCGAGATGTCTTTGCTTGGGACTATAATCAAATGTCGGGACTTAATGTTGGATTGGTAAGCCACCATCTTCATGTAAATCCTGCATCGGAACCAAAGAAACAAAAACAACGAGTATTTCACCCCGATTTAGAGGTACAAATTAAGGCGGAAGTGGAGAAGCTGCTGAAAGCATGGTTCATCAAGCCAACCCAACATCCAAACTGGCTCGCGAACATTGTGCCTGTAAACAAAAAAATTGGGCAGATACGCGTATGTGTAGACTATCGCGATCTCAATAAGGCTTGTCCAAAAGATGATTTCCCTCTACCCAACATTGACACCATGGTGGATGCAACCTCAGGACACGAGATTTTCTCGTTAATGGATGGATTCAGTGGGTACAATAAGATTAAGATGGCGCCGGAGGATGTTGAGAAAACTGTTTTTCGCACCCCAATGGGGAATTTCCACTACACGGTCATGCCATTTGGGCTTAAAAATGCCGGGGCTACATATCAACGTGCCATGACAGCTATATTCCATGACTTGATGGATAAAATTGTCGAGGACTATGTCAACGATTTGGTAGTAAAATCCAGAGCCGTGCAAGATCATGTGGGTGATTTGCGAAAGGTACTGCATCGATGTCGCGAGTATATTTTGAAAATGAATCCCCTCAAATGTGCCTTTGGAGTACCAGAAGGAAAGTTCTTGGGGTGTGTTGTACATCGGCATGGCATTGATATGGACCCGACAAAAGCGAAGGCAGTATTAAAAATGGCTCCACCCGCAACTCGTAAAATGTTGAAAACTTTTATTGGGAAGATATCTTATCTGAGGAGGTTTATCCCGGCACTAGCAGAGGTAATTCACCCACTCATGCCTTTGTTAAAAGAAAAATCTGTATACAGCTGGGGAGAAGAGCAACAAGAGGCTTTTGAGAAGATCGAAAATATTTTGGCATCACCAAAAACAATGGTAGTGCCCGAGTCAGGAAAACCGTTGATAATGTATCTCACTTCCACCAATAAATCTGTGGGAGCTCTGTTGGCCCAGGAACATGAAGGGGAAGAAAAACCTGTTTATTATATCTATCGGGTGCTCAAAGGACCAGAGTCGTGATACATATCGTTGGAAAAACACTGTGTCGCTTTAGTATTCGCAGCCTAGAAATTCATACATTATCTACTGGCACATCCGTTAGAACTAATCACCAAAAGTGACCCCATACGGTATCTCCTCACAAAGCCCATACTCAGTGGAAGAACTGCTAGATGGTTATTAGCACTGTCCGAATATGAGATCACATGCACTAGGCCGAAAGCAGTAAAAAGCCAGGCTTTGTCGGATTTGCTAGTTTTGTTTCCTGGGGGAGCCGAACCCAAAGTAGAAGAGGTAGGAATGGCAAGTATAGCTCAAAGTGCAGAGTTTTCTTTAGAGTTCGATGGTTCATCAAAGGGAGGTGGGGCTGGTTTTGTACTGAGGAATGAGGAAACAAAGGAGGAATTAGTCATGGCTTACAAACTCGACTTTCCTTGCACCAATAATATTGCAGAATATGAAGGTTTAGCGCTGGGATTAATGATGGATCAGCGGTTGAGGGCAAGAATACTTCATGTTAAAGGAGATTCCAAGTTGGTCATTAAGCAGATTAAAGGGGAGTATGCTGTCAAGGAACCTCATCCGGTGTCTTACAGAACCCTTATTCGTCAGATGATAGAAGGCTTTGAGACTGTTAGCTTTCAACACGAGTTGCGAGAAGGTAACCGACGATCCGAAGCATTGGCCACATTGGGCTCGCGACTACATTTCCAAGGATCAGAGTCTTCTGTACAAGTAGTGCGAAGAACCAACTCTGTAGTCAGTGGCGGGATGAAATCACAAGTATATGAAGAGTATGATTGGAGAGTGCAAATAGTACAGGCTCTGCTAAAGAATGATAACAATGCCTTGAGACGAGAGTACCAGATCATAAAAGGTGTGTTATATTACAGAGCGGCTGGAGATATTCTAGCCAGATGCGTGGCAGTAAACGAGATAAGAGGATTGCTACAGAAAGCTCATGAGAAAATATGTGGTCAAGCAGATGTTAGTCTCTATCGAGTTTTGTAGCGAGAAGGTTTCTTTTGGCCAAGTATGAAGAATTAGGCAGTAAAGTTACAAAGTAGTTGTCAGAACTGTAATGCATATCCATCCGTGAGCGAAGGTAATATAGCAGACCTGATAGACTGGCGGGACAAATATGTGCACTATCTGAAAGATGGGATTTTGCCTGAAAAAGATCAACCGCGGTTCAGAAAATTAGCCTCGCGATTTGTCTTACAAGAGGGAAAATTGTTCCGCAAAAGCTTCGAGGGAAAACTGATGAAGTGTGTAAGCGAAGAAGAAGCAGGAGAAATATTGAAACAGGTCCACGTATTTGGTCATCAAGGCCCTAGAAAAATGTTTCAACAGATGCTATCATCCGGATATTACTGGCCAACAATGGAAAGGGATTGCAGTGATTTTGTCAGGAAATGTCATGTGTGTCAGGTGCACGGGGATCTCATCCATGCTCCGGGAACTGAATTGCACAGTTTAGCTACACCCTGGCCTTTCTATACTTGGGCACTGGACATAGTTGGACCAATCACGCCACAAGCTCAGGGACATGCATGGATTTTAGTGGCAACTGAATTATTTACAAAATGGGTAGAAGCTATCCCGCTGCGACGGACAACAACAGACAATGTGGTTCGATTCGTAAAGGAAAATATTATTTGTCAATTTGGGATACCAAAGGTGATACTGTCAAATAATGGGACTCCTTTTGTCAATAGTAAGGTCGCGAATTTGTTGGGGAGATACTCAGTTATTCATCACAAGTCCACGCCTTACTATCCAAAAGGAAATGGGAAGACTAAAGCTTTAAATAAAGTGTTAATTCGAATCTTGTCCAGGTTGGTACATGATAATCAGAAGAAATGGGTGGAAGAGCTCCCAATAGCACAGTGGGCACATCGAATCGCATACCGGAGTGCGACAGGCATGACCCCTTATGCATTAGTCTACGGAGCAGAGGCTGTACTACCTGCGGAGATAGAAGCGGCTGCTAAAAGGTTGCCATGTAAAAGTAGTTTAGAAGATAGGCTATTTGAGATAGAAGGATTGGATGAAACAAGGGCCGAAGCATTTGCAAATCAGAAAGAGTACAATAAGAAACAAGCAAGGAGCTACAATAAAACGTTACGGTACAGATGGTTCAAGGAGGGAGACAGAGTGTTAAAAGTGGTACCAGCAATCATGAGGGGACAAAGGGTAAGAAAATTTGAAGCTAAGTGGGAAGGGCCGTATGTGATTATAAGTGAGAGTAGTAGTGGGTATTACTGGATGGAGCATGAAGTCACTCGCGAGAGGACTGAACCTCTGAATGTGAAATGGATTAAATTGTATCAAGCATGAAGTTTCAAAAAAAAAAACAGGGGACAAGGCAAATCAAACAAAACATCCCATGTATATAAAGCATGACAATATTTATATCAAAATACAAGAATATACAGCAAAAATGTGGTTACAATTAGAAGACAGTAAAAAAAAGGGGGGGGGGGATACAAATGATGAGCTAGAAAAGGTTTCGAGTGATGGGATCTGATAACTTGAAACCCTCATGCTCCTCTAAATAAAGACGGGCCTGCTCGAGATGCTCAGCTGAATCCTGAAGTTTCTTCTCATCCTCCTCGAGCAGTGCTAACTGTCTACGAGACTATGCGATCTCTGCCTGTTTTCTTTGAAGAGCCTCGCGCCCTCTTAGCTCGACAAAATGGTGATCATAGAGCCTCTGAATGACATCCAGATGGGTCTCCCACCAAGAAACATCCATCCCAACCTTTTTCCAGTCCTTTATGCGAGCATGACATCTCAGAAGAGTATCTGGGACGAGATCCTGAATGGAAGTCTTCGAAAGGGTCCTGAACACATCTGCAACGAGCTGGAGGTGGACCGTCTGCAAAAGCGGCTCATGAACTTCCATATGAGCAAAAGTCTTTGGATGAGCTGCCTCTATCAAATCTAGCACAGGAATATCTCGCGGATAACAAAACCACTGACGCCAAGGTATTGGCACTGAAGAAGCAACATCATAGACAGGTGCAACAGCAGGTATGCGAGAAGTAGATACATGGTCGCGATTAGACTCGGGGGGATCAAAGGTAGAGGTGCGAACAGGCTCGCGGGAATCAGGCATAATGATGCGAGATGGGGATGGAAGTGTCTCTGTATGGGCCTCAGCAGGAGTATCATGGAGTAGCTCATTAATCATCTCCTGAGTTTCGGAGTTTGTACCTAAAAAAAAAGAGGGGGAAAAAACATGATTAAAATCACAATTTGGCATTAAGGTTCAAATGAAAGGAGAAAGAGATAAAAGAAAGGTTACCTCCCTCAACCTCTGGGATAGGGGTTCCAAAAAGGGATCTCTCAATGTTAGGATGGTCTGCGAAAGTTGCAGCAATCTCGGATGCAAGATCACCATCAAGAGGCTGCAAATGCCTATCATCGAAATCCGGATCCTTTGTTCTATCATCAACGACCTTTGGGGAAGTAGGGATGGAAGGCAGGTTGGGCAAAGTCTCGCGAGACACTATGGTCTCCTCAACCTCACGATATGAGGATGCCTCGCGATCCCCTTATGGAGTAGAGGTCGCGGAAATGACGCTATCGCGAGAAGAGTAGGGGGTGTCATCATCTTCTGCCTCCTCAAGGGTAGGCTGTGGAGGCTTGCTGAATAATGAATTAATGGTGAGGTGATCCTCATCATCAGATGATGCTGTAACAGAGTGAAAGCCATCTCCTGGAGAGGATGGAGCATGCGGAGATAAGGTCTCACGAGGGCCTAAAAAGAGAATATGTACGACGTATAAGAAATAAAGAAATCTAAAGCGAAAAGTAAAATAAAGATAGAAACTCACTATGGGAGAGAGTTGTTCTGGGTAAATCAGAAAGTATACTGGCAACTTCTGTTTCCTCCGCCTCATCTCCAGTCCTCATATCCTCAACCACGCGAGCGACAGTTTCCAATAATGTCGAGGTTGCATCAGCCTTCTTTTTGTTCTTTAGTTTGGCCAAAGTAAGCCTACGCCTTTCGGCCAAGGAAGCCTCTTATAAAGCAAGGTCCGAAACATTAGGAGCTAGAATGTTGTGAGAGGATTTGTGTTTTCGAACCAGAGGAACTTCCTGTGAATTGGTAGTCTCTTCTACAACGTAAGTTGTTGAGGCTTTGGTGAGTTTTCTTTTCCTTTGTGCGAGAGGCACACTATCCAAACTGCTGCATCAGAAAGATTTTTAAGACGAGTGGACAAGGGAATGTGGTCCAGAGAATCAGTAGAAGTGATGGTAGTACCTGTAGCTTGAGCACTAGAACGCTGCAGTAGAGCAGGGAAGTTAGTACCAACACACGAAATTACATAACACATCAAAATAAATAGGAGTTAGAAATTTACCAAACGCCTCGCGATAGGTTCCTCGCGGATGGCCTTCTCGCGGATAGGCTCATCGCGATTAGGTTGTTTCGCGATGGGAATCTCCTCGCGGGCAGTCTGTTTACGTGTTGTTGTCTTGGGTTTCTGAGGCTGTGAAGGCTGAGCATGATGTTTTGGCGTAGTCTTGGCCCTTACCTTGCGAAGCTTCAAAGACGGATCTGCAATAAAGACTGGAACTGAAATAGGAATAGGGGGAGTTTCAGCCATGAAGCTTTGGAATCTCACAAGTTGCTCATTCCAGAACTCGTGATAGGCCTCAGTCACTCCACATCTGCGAGTGCTAGGATGGATACAAATAACAGTAGAAAATATACGGACACTCATTTCAATAGACTCACGATAGGCAATGAAGCACCTGTCAAAATTATCCTCGCGATATAGAGGAAGTGGAGGGGGAATGGCCTGATCAAAGCCTAATTGTCTTGCTACACGTGAAGGGTTATAAGGTGTGATAGTATCAAATGTCTCGCTGAAAATGGGGAGGTGACACTTGTGGGTAATGGCCGCAAAGATGAGGTGATCATCTACCGCTATGTCATACGATACTATCTCCTCCTTTGGGTAAAAGTCAGGAGAGTAGAAACCCTCTAGAGAGGTGATGTATGGACGCCAAGAAAATTCAGAAAATGTATCAATGAATGAGGGAAGGGCTTGTGAGGACGAGAGAGAAGTCCAGCGGGTAGCTCGTGACTTCAATGGAACAGGGACAGTGGTTTCTAAAGATTGAGGAGAAGGGAAGAAGGAATGAGAGCATAATTGGGGAAACGCTCGAAATGAAAAAGGGTAAGGAATGTACCTGAAATATGAGTACTAATTTCATACCTACCCAATGAACGTGCGAAATCACTCGCAAGAGTGTCCAGTTGCGAGTACAGGGTGCCAAGGAAAAGTGGGGCCAAGGCAATACTCACACCTCGTGAAAGCATGCCTGCTAGAAGGAACACCATACGACTGGGACCGTCCTCTGGCTTGCCTTGAAATATGTAATGGTCTAGCCAATATGCAAGGAAGCCCGCGAGTTCCAAAGGCCCATTGAATTGAGGTCCGGGAACTGACTCGCGATCTTCACTAGGAGCTGGCTTTCGCGGAGAGTACTCGCGAAAGAAGTGGTGGCACCAGGCAGCATAAGACAACTTCGGGCGACTGGATATGGCATGTTCATGAAGAAGTACACCCTTATCAAACCAGTTTCCTCGCTTGCAAGCATACTTGCCACAATCGCGAAGTTGATTAAGGATCTTCTTATCTTCTGGCTCAACTAAAGGTGCCTTGATAGGGCGCGAGTCCAGGACAGGGAGCCGAAATAGTACCACAACATCTTCTATGGTAGGTGTAAACTCTCCCCAGGAAGTAATGAAAGTATCTGAAAATGTACTCCATCGCGAAACTAAGGTAGTCAGTGCGTCCACATCGCGACGAATATAAAAATCTGAAAAAAGCTCAATGGACTCAAGAATACCAGCCTGTGCAAGAGTAGCGCGATGACGATTCTGGCTAAGGATATGGCTAGACCACATCTTCTAGTCTGTAATGGGAGCTACGTGTCCCTCATACTTAATAAAGGAGAAAGGTGCATCACCTCTTTCAATAGAAATGCGAGGCACAGAAAGAGGAGGGATGAAGGCAGTTTCTGCCTCATTATCTGGGTCAAGGGTAAGAGGTTGACTTATAATTACTGGAGAAGGAAGATCTCTTGCGGATGCCCAGAATGTATCTCGAGAGTCTAAGAATGGTGCTTTCTTCCACTCTGACGCGTCAGGTACAGAGGGAGCAACACCAGAAGAAGGTACAAGAAGTTTTGGTGTAGAAGTTTTTGTCATGTTAGAGTAAAACTTGCGAATAAGCTTTGTATTTAGTAAGGGGGAAAACGCGAAGAAGGAATGAGGGTATGAGAAACGGGTGCAAAATAAAAGGTTTGAAAAACGGTGCTCTAAGGAGAATATAAAATCATGAGAGATGAAAATGACATGAGAGAATATATAGGTGTTGTGCGCGGAAACCGAAATGGTGCATTAAATGCGCGAGGAAGGCGAAAGGTCACCTGGCCAAGCGCTTATAAAAGAGTCGCGAATCCCAAAAAATGGACAGATTGGGAAAAACATGAAGGATATGGGGAAAAGAAAAATCTATACATACACGAGGTTGGCCGAAAAGCAGAATAACTGTAAAAGGAAGGTCGTGGATTTGAGCAAGGTTCGCGAGATGTAGCAAACATACTTCATCCGTGAAGGAAAAGACGAAAAAAGGCATGGGGAAAAGTGCATTTCAAAACAACAGTATAAAGAACTATCAATCGCGAGTCACATGTTATTGCACTTTAATACTTGGCTAAGTATCAAAGCGCAATGGGGAAAAATGTAAAGGTGGTAACTCGCGATAAAAAAACTAATCCGCAAGGCTTATTTATTTGGGATATGGCCCAAGGCTTATTTATTTGGGATATGGCCCAAGCTTTAATTATCTGGGATATGGCCCAGGATTGGAATATTTGGGGAAACTGGCCCAAGCAAAAGATTATTTGGGAGATTAGCCCAAATAATTGATTACTTGGGGAAATAGCCCAGATATGGTTTTACGCGAGAGCTTGCATTATACAGAGGGAGGCATGAGGGGCTGAGGTGTTTTATAGCTCGCATCAGAAACTCATAACCCTATATGCTGCTCACGTAGGGAGTACTACTCGGAATCTAGGGGAAATGCTGGGGATGAGTAAATAGTGGGTCGCGACCTTATTTACACCATCCTAAGCAAGAGTACCTTAGAGAGGCCGATAGTATTCAGGGACATTACCAAGACATGCATGATTGGTCATGACCCAACAAAGCTATAACGGCATCCTTGGCTAAGGATAAATCAGATCCGCGATGAAATAAGAGCGGATCACGGGGCATGACGCATAGCATAACCCATGCATGAGATTACGCGAATCCGTTTTGTATAGTCGAATGCGAGATAACACTGTGCAAGGTATTTATGGCGCAATGTATAAATCCGCGCATGAGATTACGCGAATCCGTTTCGCGTAGGCAAGTGCGCGAGATGATACTGTGCAAGGTACTTATATAGCGGATTGGTACCCAGGAGCCATGTCGCGAGACAGATGCTGACGTGGCAATACAAATCCGCGAGGATTACTGAGCACTCACGTCTATAAATAGAGGTGCGATAGCTCATTTGAAGAGGACTTTTCGGAGATTAAGAGAGAGAAATTCCTAGAGAGAGAGAGCATTTCTCAATCACTTGTACTTGTTATCTTTTCCTCCATTTTTTCTGTAAAGCAAATCAAAAGCAGTAAAATCATCATTGCCGTTATTTTACTGACGAATTTGTGTAGAAACTATCTTCGCATCATCTAAAACTTGCGAACCCCTACAACTTTAGAGACTATGTTGGTGCAATAGATGACACACACATCGTGGCAAAGGTACCTTTGGACTAGTAACAGCGATTTCGTGGAAGAAAGGGCATTACGACCTAAAATGTCATGGCTGTTTGCTCATTCGATATGAAATTCATGTATGTCCTGGTAGGTTGGGAAAGATCGGCGAACGATTCTCGCATTTTGAACGAGTGTCTGGACAATGATTCCCTACGATTCCCAAAGTCACCACCAGATATTATGGAAATAACAATATAGTATGCCTAAAATAAGTTTTAATATGAAAATATATTCTAATTTATTACGATTAAATTTTTTTCCATCTAATCAAAATAGGGAAGTACTACCTGGTCAACTATGGTTATGCTAACCGTGAAGGTTTTCTGGCACCATATCGGGGCCACCAATACCACTTGCTAGACATTCGTGGGAGCGGTGGGACTCTACGCAGCCGCGAATAAGCCTTTAATTATAGGCATTCGGGTCTGCGAAATGTGATTGAAAGATGTTTCAGCCTTTTGAAGATGAGATTTGGTATACTGAACCAAATACCTCAATACAAGTTTGAAGCCCAAGTGTCAATAGTGACTGTGTGTTGTACGTTACATAATTTCATTAAGATGCAATTTCTACAAGATGACATATTTGATGATGATCCTTTAGAACCAGATGTGGATGTTGAAGATAATCCTTCACCGGAGAGCAGTACACCACGTGTGAGGGACAATCCAATTAACATATTGTGTGCTAGTATTGCAAACGACATCTATTCTAACACGACTCGTAGTTGAAATGAATGTGTAATTCCATTTGTAATCAATTTGTTTGTATGTACATTATGTTATAAATCTGTGTATAATATATACTCCACGGTTGTATTATAAATTTGTGTATAATATGTATTCCATGGTTGTATTATAAATCTATGTATAATATGTACCTTGTGTTACTATAACATGATATTAATATCCATTTATTTGTTTTTCTGTAGCAATGCATTAGATTACAGGTGAGGGGCCTATTTGTGCTTGTAGTGTAGGTGAAATGAATTTCGGAAAATGATTTTATAGATGTACACTATGCCATGTACAATTTGCTTATCAATTTTTTTTTTATCATTTTTTTACCATGTTGAATTCAATTTCGATTTCAAATATTAATTTGATGATTTTGTTTGAAAATCTAGAATCACCGTGATTCATTTATATGGCATGAAGACTATGTCCATGCTCTACAGGGAAGATTCGAGGATGAGCCATATCATGTTCATAATGTTCTTGCAGACATTCAAAGGAAGCAGAAGTAGATGTTATATGGTGGTTGTTGTTACATTGGATGTCTGTTCATGTTTATGGTGTTTATATTATGTATTGTAGTACTTATTGTAGTAATGGGGTGACATAGAGTGCATTATTTCCATGTTATTGACAGTTGAAGTTGTTATGTAATATTAGTGTGTGACTTGTGAAATTTGTGTGATCGTAATTTTTGTATAATAAAAAATGTGGCTTGTATAAAACTTATTTGTTGTTATATTTGATAATTGGAGTGCAATAATCGTATTCTAAGAAATTTTATAGAATCAATATAACATTATTATGTAAGAAATGCATAATAAAAATCAATCAAAATGACTTTAACAAATGTTTACAAATTAAATGTGTGGGTTTTAAGGTTATTATATCATATAAAGTATATTTAATATTTTCACAGTTTAGTAGAAATTTAAGACAATACTAGTTTGCCAAACATGGTTTGGTTCAAAGAAGTTTGAAACCAGACAGTTTGTCAAACATGGTCTGATTCCAATTTTCTCAGACCAAGCCGTTTACCAAACACAATTTCAGAACATCACCCAGATAAGATCAAACCAAACCAGAGGTAACCGGACTAGACCGGTTACCAAACGAGGTCTAATGGTTGGGTCAAGGACCATCATGCCATTAGAGAACATCACTGATGGAGACTGAAGTGATGATTACGTAAAGTTATCTACATCTATCAGAAATCACGTGTTTTAAAATCTGCACATGCTTGAAGATGTCGATCACTTTTGGCAACTCATAGAGGACGGAACGCACAATAGGTATTTATTTATTTTAAAACTACCGTAAGTTTTTTTTTTCTTTTTTAATTAAATGAAAAAGTTTTTTTTTAATTTCTTTTCACTTTTTTTTTATTATTATTTTATTTTACAGCAACAAGGTCTTTTTCCTTGAAAGACATTATGATATACTCACGCATGAACAAAGGGTTACACTTTTAGGCAATGTATATAAACTGAACATGGCACTTGGTCCGACCGCTTCCGTGATTTGCATGAATGGAGTGCGGAATCTGAACATTGCGTTTGTAGCCAACACATGGCCTGAGGTGATTCCCCCAAACTGTGAGGCAAGGGATGTCTACAACTATGACCCCGCTGCTGCTGCTACGGGGAGGGGGAGGGGGCCTTCATTTACTACATCGCTTTGGTCACATTTCGGCTATCTTCGGAACTACATAGAACATAAGAACGGAATGCGGAATTGAAATGTAAGTTGCAACCTATAGTTATATTTTTGTTTACTTTTGTTGTTAATTGTGTTTACTTATCTTCTTTTTATTTGAATTTTTTTTTCAAAGCAAACAGGCAGAAATGCCACATATATCGATGAGACCCTAACCGCTATGTTCCCGTCGTCCTTACCTATGGTTCAAGGCTTGATGTACAGGCAGAATGTTCATAACAATTTCATATCTCAATGATGGTAGGTTGGCCATCTAAAATATCGAGACAAAGCCTACCTCAATTGATGTAAATTTTATTATTTATGTTGATTTATTTGATTAATATTTATCAAAGTTTGTCTTTATTTGTAATAGATGATAATTATTTAATTACCGAGGAAGTGTTATCTGGTTTAACATACTTTATATTGAATTTCGAGGGTAACACTCAACAATATATGCCCTCAACTTGTGGAATAAAGGTGATACAACTCATTCTCACAAATTGGATTTCACTCTCTAACTCTCTGCAAATAAATTGCAGACTCTCTGTATTGCTTGTACTTGATGTTGTGATTGAAAATGAAACTCATTCTTCTATTCATAGAGGATGCTGCGAGTATATGACAATTGAGCAGATTTGTGAACTAGTCAATATTTTCCGTGCCTTCTTTCACGACTGTACTAGCTTCACATATATCAATTTACACGTGCTTCTGTTCACAACACAAAGTCTTCAATTGGGGGCAAACAAAATCTTGCACAATTTGTATACACCCACTTTTGCAAGTGGTGTACCCAACAAATCTCCCATTTCTTTTTTAAGGAGATTAAGTTTTTTATAACCTTTTCTTGATAGTAAATTAATATTTATTTCACTATTTGTTTTGTTTTTAGTAGATTCTATTATAAAATGTATTTCTTAACTACAGAACATTGCTAAAAAAATTAAATTTTTTTTCTTAAAATAAAGTATTAAATTTTAGATGGAGGGACTTATGATATAATGAAAATAGGGAAATGACAGTGGTGAAATGAAAAGGCATATAAAGAAAGGGTTAATTTCAGTAAACTCCCCTATACTATTTAATTTAATTAACTAACTCCTACTGTGTCCATTTTGCCCCCTATACTATTCAATTTCATCAATATGCCCCTTCACCTCTCAAAATGCTTAAACTACCTCAATAGTATAAGGAGATTTAGTGAAATTAATAGTATAAGAGGGTTTAGTGAATTATTTCGAAAAATCACACGTCCAACCTAGTGCACACGTTCTAGGCTAATCACATGAGTGTCGACTCTAACACAAAGTGAACAAACCAAGGTTCACTCCCTCATGCACATGTCACAGCAAATCACCACTAAATGACCCGTGAACACGTTCTAGGAAAATCATATGTCCATTTAGGGCACACGCTCAAAGAATATCACATGAGTGCTTATACCGCTTGCCACAAGAACAACTCATAGGTATAATACATCACATGAGTACCCAAGAAAGAGAAAGAGAGACAAAAACTCACCAAAACGCGACATTTGTCACATCCTGAAAATCTATACTTTTTGCAAAAAAAACAAAATTCGAAAAAAAATCATATTTTGTTCCAAAATATGAATTTTTTTTTGAAAAATAATTATTTTGCGAAAAAGTATATATTATGTTCCAAAATATGAATTGTTTTTTCGAAAAATATTTTTTTTTGCGAAAATGTAAATATTATGTTCCAAAATATGATTTTTTTTTCGAAAAATAATTTTTTTGCAAAAAATATATATTATGTTCCAAAATATGATTTTTTTTCCGAAAAATATTTTTTTTGTGAAAAAGTATATATATTATGTTCCAAAATATGAATGTTTTTTTCGACAAATAATTTTTTTGCAAAAAATATATATTATGTTCCAAAATATGATTTTTTTCTGAAAAATATTTTTTTTTGCGAAAAAATATTTATTATGTTCCAAAATATGAATTTTTTTTCGAAAAATAATTTTTTTGTAAAAAATATATACTATTATGTTCCAAAATATGATTTATTTTTGAAAAATAATTATTTTGCAAAACATATATTCTATTATGTTCCAAAATATGATATTTTGCATAATAGTATATATTTTTTGCAAAAACATTATTTTTCGGAAAATATCATATTTTGAAACATAATAGTATATATTTTTTGCAAAAAATTATTTCTCGAAAATAAATTCATATTTTGGAACATAATATATATATTTTGCAAAAAAAAAAATTTCAAAAAAAAATCATATTTTGGAACATAATAGTATATATATTTTTTAAAAAAAATCATAGTTTGGAACATATAGTATATATTTTTTGCAAAAAAATTATTTTTCGAAAAAAAATTCATATTTTGGAACATAATAAATATTCTTTCGCAAAAAAAAATATTTTTCAGAAAAAAGTCATATTTTGGAACATAATATATATTTTTTGCAAAAGAATTATTTTTCGAAAAAACAATTCATATTTTGGAACATAATATATACTTTTTCGCAAAAAAAAATATTTTTTACAAAAAATTATTTTTCGGAAAAAAATAATTTTAGGGAAAAAAATCATATTTTGGAACATAATATATATTTTTCGCAAAAGATTATTTTTCAGAAAAAATCATATTTTGGAACATAATATATATTTTTTGCAAAAAAAATATTTTTCAAAAAAAAAAATTCATATTTTGGAACATAATATATACATTTTCGCAAAAAAAATATTTTTCAAAAAAAAAATTCATTTTTTGGAACATAATATATACTTTTTCGCAAAAAAAATATTTTTCAAAAAAAATTCATATTTTGAAACAAAATATGATTTTTTTTCGAAGTTTTTTATTTTTTGCAAAAAGTATATATTATTTTTTCCGAAATAATTTACTAAACTCTCTTATACTATTAATTTAACTAGATTCTCTTATATTATTGATGATAGTTTAGGCATTTTGAGAGATGAGATGACATATTGATGAAATTGAATAATATAGAGAACAAAATAGATACAGTAGAAGTTAATTGATTAAATTAAATAATATAAGGGAGTTTACTGAAATTAATCCATAAAAAAAATGATGGGATGGTGAAATAATAGTAGCAAAATAGGTATGTTTTTTAAAATAATTAAAGGGCTTTTGTTTCATTCAAAGCAACCTATGCTTTTTCTGCTCCAAAGATTCGATACGATACGGCCAGGACGTTTTTTCATATTGTCAGTATTATAACATAACTCTTGCACTAACCTCCCTTGTAATAAATAAGCTAATCCTAACCTCACAAACCTTCTCTATAAAACCTCTTACCTCAGCTACCCTATCATTCTTCTACCAAAAGTTTTCTCTTGTTTTCTCTCTTCCCTCAACTATTCTATCATTTTTCTACCTAAGGTTATTTCTTTTTTATATAGTTTTTTAAAAAAAATTTTTTTTTTTAAAAAAAACAAAAAAAAACCATATCTATAATTTTTGATATATTTATATAGATATATATATATATATATAGTTAGGTTACATCTAAGTAAAATTTGTTGGATTTAGGGCCATGCTGGTTAAATTCTTCATTTTAATACGAGCACGATTGTTGTTGCAGCAAACAACATGAACACACATGGGGGAATCTACTATGCAATCATCAAAACCTTGTAAATCTGTATCAGATCGACCAGGGAAACCAACTTGCCCTCTACGAAAGTGGGCAAATCGAGTGTCTTATTTTAATAGGAATAGCTTCATGTTAACAATTAAGGGCAAACAATTACTAAGGTATAAAAATATAAAATTTGATTAGATAAGTAAAATTTAGTCTTTATATTTTTTAGTAATAACATGTGATCTTTATAGAGGTCTGCTAGCGGCCATTTTAGTGTTACACAGAAAAGACCGGTCCCTACTTCAGCCAAATATCATGCCAAATCATGTTCAAATTTTGGATTATGAACAAAGGTAATATGACATCTAATCTATACTTTATGTTTGTCCTTTCATAACATACATAAAAATCTTCTTTTATTATAAAAAAATATTTTCTAAAAATGTATACGCAATGTTTTACCTTATGATATTTGAGATTAAGAGCCCATTTGGAAATCACTATTCTTGTTTTTGTTATTATTTTTTGGCATTATTCATGAGAACAAAACTTGTTTAACAACCCCATTTACTGATAATTCTATTCTCAGTTTGGAAATTATTTTGATGAATAGTACAAAACACAAGAGAACAACAAAAAATTGTTTTCTTATTCTCAGTTTGGGATTTTCCTAAAAACAATAAAATAAATAAAATTACAAAAACAAAAATCGTCATTGTCCTCCCTCTACCACCACCACGCCACCACCCACCGCCGCCGCCACCACAACCACAACCACCCACCAGAACACCATCTCCAATACACACACACACATATATATATATACACACACACACCTCTTCCACCCCAATCGGCACCACCCATAACCATCAACCATCACCACCAACACCCCTTAGAAACCCTAACATCCTTCGAAAAACACCACCATCAACTTAATCGTGATAGAGAGAGAGAGAGTTGATTGTGCCTTCCTCGACGAAGCTGACCCGCCTCGACCCCTTCTTCTACAGAGCGACTGTGCCTTCCTCGGTCTCAGTGTTGCATTGCTCTTCGGCTACCTTAGACTCCATTGCGATCACTAGGTCGAATTGAAGATGGAGAAATTGAATTGAAATCAGAGGATTGGGGGGTTTGTGTGTGAGTATAAAAAAGTTATATTTTTGTCCCAAATACAATTTTGTTTTTGTTTTTAGGATGAGAAAATAAAGACAAAAATAAGAATTGATTCTTATTTTTCGGTTCCCAAAATAAAAACAAAAACAAAAGTTTCTAGACGGGCTCTAATGAACCTTAAACTTGCAATTGCATGAACCATTTTTGTTACATATTAATGGTTGAGACAAGGACCATCATGCCATTACAGAACATGTGGAGACCGAAATGATGATTACATAAAGTTATCTACATTTTATTAGAAATAATGTCACTACGTGCCTGTTTGGGAAAGAGTTTTGGGCTTAAAAAATTGGTTTTGAACTGTGAATTGTAAACCAAACCAGGTTTAGCGGGCTGTGGTTAGGATTAACAGTTCTATACCATGGTATACCATTTGGGTGATTTTAGAAACCATCTCAAGAGGTGGTTTTAGTAAGTTTGCTTATTGTTCACAACTCATAACTATCAAATTGAAACCAACCCACAACCTCATATCCATCATTGCTGTACCATTCCATTCTCAACAAAAGTCAACATTGTCATACTTATTATTTTATTAAATAAATAAAATAGAATTAAGTAAAATCAAATAAATAATAAATAAAAATTGAGTAAAATATTAAATAAATAATGTAGAAATAATTAATAATTAATAAATAAATATTGAGTAACAAATATTTAAAAATAAGAAATAATTAAAAATGATAAATAAAATAGAATTAATAATAAATAAATAAATAAATATTTAGTAATAAATATTTAAAAATAATAAATAAATTAAAACCAAATAAATAATAAATAAATAATAATAAATATTTAAATATTAAATAAATTTATACAATAAATAAATAAATATTTAAATTAGTTCATTTTATTTTTATTACTAATTAGTTCATAATTTATTAATTCCTAATTTTTTTTTATTTCCAAACACATTTCAAGTTACCAAACATAATTTGGTTTCAAAATTTTTGACTGCACCAACTCCACAAAAAATATTTTGGTTTCTTCAACTTTAGTTTTTCTCAGACCAAAACCATCAACACCAAACATGATTTCAATTCAGAATAAAATCAAACTAAACCACACCAAATCCAAACCCAAACCAAACCAAACCAAAATCAAAAACCAAAACCAAAAACCAAAAACCAAAAACCAAAACCACACCATTTCCCAAACATAC
The DNA here is from genome assembly GCA_963922005.1 of Cornus suecica. Taxonomy (NCBI): domain Eukaryota; kingdom Viridiplantae; phylum Streptophyta; class Magnoliopsida; order Cornales; family Cornaceae; genus Cornus; species Cornus suecica. The sequence continues at coordinate 40,736,700 of OY998247.1, read as the reverse complement.
ACTACAAGAAGAGGGAGCTTTGGTAGCTGACCTTTAGTATCTAATAATAAGATTGCTGTTAAATAAGTATATGTTTTGGTAGCAAAATTTTTGTTTGCTAAAAAAATTAATTGCTGTAAATAACTATTTATTTAATAAAAAGGATAAAATCATAAATTTGTACACTAATAACATGACACAGAGACACTTACCTCTCCATTCGAAACAGTCTGTCGATCCCTTTCTCTCTGTACAATGACATAGAAATCAACTCCTTTCTCTCTCTACAATGGAATACAAATCACACACATGAACGTAGGTGATCACTTTCTCTCTCGTCGTTCATCTGCTAGTCTTGATCATATTTAGATAATTTTATCCCTCTTTCTCTAGAACCCTTTGATTTTTCTTCGATTTGTATATATGTACATATACATGCATATATAAAAGGGTTATTTGTGAAACCCCTCCTATACTTTCATACTAGGTACGAAAACCCCGATTGTTATAAAATGTGTGTATAAATTCACTACGTTTGAAAAATGTGCAAGTTATCTCCAAAACGATATGAAATTTCTAAAATAACCCTTCCAACCTAATAAAAACTGTAAATATGGAATTACTAATAAAGAATCTATAATAAATAAATAAAATGATTAAAAAAGATTTTGAAAAATATACTTTTTTCAACTTTTTTTTTAAAAATATTTTTGAAAGTAAAATTATAATTTTTTTGATAATTTTATTAAATATATTTTTTATAAATATATTTTTAGTTTTTTATTTTTGTTTTTCTAATTTATTATATATTTTTTAAAAAATAAACTGGATTAATTTTTTTAATCAAAATGTTATATAAATATAAATAAAAAGTTTTTAAAAAATAATCTTATTTGTTTTTCAAAATAATTTTAATATATATTTTTTTAAAATGTAATTATTTTGTTGATTATTTTCTTAAATATATATTTTTTATCAAATATATTTTATGTCTTTTTTTTTGGTTTTTTAATTTAATTTAATTTATTTTAAAAAAAACTTATTCTAAGGGTATTTCAGATAATTTATGTCATAATGGGGGCAAAATGCACATATTTTTAAATAATAGAATGTCAAAAAACTATAGAGCTTTATACACACTATATACATACTACGTTTTAGCACCTGACCCTATATAAAATAGGAAAAACTACAATTAACCCCTTGAAGTATTAACAAAAAGGCAAGAAACCCCACTAAACTACTAAAGTTGCAACTGACCCCCTTCAACTATGCCTTTTTATTGCAGATAGCCCTTATGACAACCTGCTGGTGAAACATTCTGGTTAAAAATGGTCACATGTTATAACGTGACTAAATTTATGTATTTTAAGGACCATACAACCCTTATGAATGTAAAATGATAATAAAACCCTTTTATACTTTATATTATTTCACAATAGTTGACATAGGTTATCTCCAATTTTGAAATCAATTTGGGAACCTCCCGAACTTTCTCATGCCCACACTCCACAGCCAAAACAAAGCCAACACCATTCAATCCCAGCGGCGAACTTTGTGAAATATGAAGTCAAATCTGTAACAAAAAAACAGAAACATTAAAAAGTATTCAGAGCAAAATGCATTTACTTGTGTATAACACACTATGTAAATCACAAACAAATAATGTGTAATCAGATGAAAATAAAAAATGGGTTGATTAACTGTATATATCTGTGTATATATGGCTATTATGTGTATATATACCAACAACATTGTAATTAGTGGCAAAAGTCTTGAATTTGGCTTAACATGTGTCTTATTAGAACAATGACGAGGAATGGGTTGTCGATGAAGTGTGCGCCGGGGAGCACAAAGACAATCAACAACAAAACCCATCTACTACTCATTTGCTTCGAAGTTGTGAGTGTTTGTTGTTCTTTGAATAAAAGTGAGAGAAGATAAGAAGTTTTGAGAAGCAAAGGGGATTGTGTTAAAACTCTCTGTGTTTGAACACAAAGAAATAAGAGAATGTGATATCTACTTGAATTAAACCACTGATCTGGCTATGTATAGCCTTACAAAATAACTGAAAAGAAAAACTACAGCCCACGTTTTACATCCCTATTAACGTGGTAAGTGACTAGGAAATAAACAACGGAAATAAACAACTTTTCCTAAAGAATAGGATCCACAAAACAACTAGCATAAACATATCCTAAAGACACGATTATTATTAACAAATAAAAGCTTCAACATCCCCCCTTAAACTGAATACCAATTCCTTGCAATTTATACTTGGATATGTGCAGACCCCCAACAGACCTCCCAGTTTCACGAACATATCAAGCTTCAATGGCTTGGTCATTATGTCTGCAACCTGTTTTTTGAGTGTGACAATGAATCAGCTATACAATTCCATATTTAGTAAGCTCACGAAGAAAATGAAACCTAACATCTATTGCTTGCTTCGTCCATGTAATACATGATTATTTGAAAGCTCAATAGATGAGTTGCTGTCACAAAAGACTATTGTATTACTGCTTTGAACATGATTAAAAGCCTTCAAAATCCTCCTTATCCAAACTGCTTGACAAGCACATGAAGCCGCTGCAACAAACTCAGCTTCAGTGGCAGACAAGGTGATAATAAGTTGTTTCTTTGATGACCAAGAAACGACTTCTGAACCTAATAGAAAAATATAGGGTTAATTTTATTTACACTGTCTTATCTTCAGTTGGACTCTTTCAAGTTTACATACATTTATTTACACCCCCTACTTTTCAATATTCTCATCACTTAGACCCCCTAAACGATGACATCATCCTGAATTTTTTTTAAAATCCCTAAACCACCCTCAATGTCTTATCCTTATTCTGTTTGGAAATAAGAATAATACTTTTATCAATTAGACCTCCTCCCATCATTTAATAATTTAATTTGTATTAAAATTTCAAAATATATATAAAATTTGAAAAAATATATATTAAAATTTGAAAAATATTATAAATTCAAAAATAAATATAAAATTAAAATATATATATATATTTTGAAATTATTTTTTTTCTAAAAAACATATTAAATTTCAAAAATAAATATAAAAATCACAAAAAACATAAATTTTTTGAAACAAATATATAGTTTTTTTTAAAAACATATAAAATTCAAAAAAATATATTAAATTTCAAAAACAATTATAAAATCGAAAATAAATATAAAATAAAAAATATATATAAATTTTGATTTTTTTTAAAAACATATTAAATTCAAGACAAATATATAAAATTAAAACAAACCATATAAAATTTTAATAATATATATTAAATTTCGAAAATAATTATAAAATTCAAAAAAAATATAAAAAATTATAAAATTTGAAAATAAATATAAAATTCAAATATATATATATATTAAATTTCAAAAACAAAAACTAAATTCAAAAATAAATATAAAATTAAAAAAAAATTAATTATCTCTCTCTCAGACGCACACACACACACACACATATATATATATAGAAGTCCTCGTTGGCGTCGACCCCCTCCCACCGCCTCCCCGTCGGCGCCGCCCCCTCCCACCATCGCCTCCCCGTCGGCGCCGCCCCCCTCCCACCACCACCTCCCACTCCCCCTATTTTCGACCAATGGATCTATATATATATGTATAGATCTATATATATGTGTGTATAGATCTCTATATATATGTGTGTGTGCGTGTGTGTGTGTGTGTGTGTGTTTGAGAGAGAGAGAGAGAGAGAGGAGAGAGAGAGATAGAGAATAAATATTGAATAAATGTTGGGGTGTTTGGTTTGATGGTTAGATTGATTCTAAGGGGGTGTTTGGTTTAGGGTTTAAATTGATTTAGGGATTAAATTGATTTAAGGGGTGTTTGGTATAAGGGTATTTTAGACATTTCACACCATGAGGGGGTGTAAATGAAGATATGTAAACCTCAGAGGGTGTAAATGAAGTTAACCCAAAAATATAACCCGAAGTACTCCTTCTGTCATCCAAATCTCCTGCGTAGTCACTGTCTGTATAGGTAACCAACTTCTCATGTCCTCCATATCTATAAAAGATTCCAAAATCAGAAGTCCCTTGAAGATATCTCAGCACTCTCTTGGCTGCCTGAAGATGAAGCTCTGTGGGACGATCCATATACCTGCTCAGAAGACTCACCATAAACATAATGTCGGGTTGAGTAATAGTCAGATACATTAGACTGCCAATGATTAACTTGTAACGACTACTATTCACCCTTATTCCATTCTCATCTCTCATGAGTTTGCAACTTGGAACAATTAGATTATGAACTAGATTGCATTTATCCATATCAAACCTTTTCAGCACCTCATGTGTATACCTTATTTGACAGATAAAAATACCCTTCGATCTTTGTATTACTTCTATACCAAGAAAATATCTAATTTTTCCAAAGTTTGTCATGTCGAACTCACACATCATAGAAGTTTTAAATTCAACAAACATATCCTCATCATTTCCCGTAAAAAGAAAATCATCAATGTAGAGACAAAGAATTAGAATTTTACCTCATTCTCCAGCTTTGATGAACAAGGTATGCTCATAAGGGCACCTCTCGAAGCCTGCCTTAGTAAAATATGACTCTATTCGACTATACCAAGCTCGTGGAGCTTGTTTTAGTCCATATAAAGCCTTCTTTAACCTATACACTTTCTATTCATCACATTCCTTCTCATAACCAGAAGGTTGTTCGATGAAAACCTCTTCACTAAGTTTTCCATGGAGAAAGGCTGACTTCACATCTAGCTGAAAAAACATCCACTTTTTCTGAGCTGCAAGAGAAACTACTAATCGAACTATCTCCAAACGTGCTATTAGTGCAAAAACCTCAGTGTAGTCTACCCCATGTTTTTTAGTGTAACCATTTGCAACCAAACGGGCTTTGTACTTCTCCACCTTACCATTTTCATTGACAATACACCCATTTCACACCAACCTTCTTTGCTCCAGTAGGCAGGTTTGTCAATTCCCAAGTATCATTTTTCTCTATATCTTTAATCTCTACATCCATCGTTGTTCTCCACTTTGCATCTTTTAGTGCCTCTTCAAAGAGAACTGGATCATTGGTTGTAAACATGGCTACATATGCCATGTCTTCTTCCTCAAATTCCATTCTCACTACAAAACTTTATGAAGTCAAGTGATGTGAACTCACCCCACGATCAGTACGAAGACATTTTATGCTTGAACCAGTCTCTTTTTCAACACGATTCTTATATTTCTTGAAGGTAATAAATGCTTATGACTTTTCAACTAAAAAATAAACCCAAACTTTATGACTATAGTCATCAATAAAACTAATCATATACCTTTTGTTGTTGTTGGACATATATCGGCATGCACCAGTTCAAGATTTTGAGAAGCTCTCCATGTGCCTTCCCTAGGAAATGGATCTCTTTGTTGTTTCCCCACCAAGCAATTTTCACATACCATTGACGAAGATTCAAAACAAGGCAGCCCTCTCACCATTCCCTTTTGTTGAAGAATTTTCAGTCCACTGAAGCTTAAATGACCATATCTACAGTGCCAAAATCGAGCTGGATCTTCCATGAAAGAGTTGAAACAAGCTAACTCCTTCGGTTGTGTTTGAGCAAACAACTTGAACATTCGATTCGAGGACATTGTAATTTCCATAATTAGTCCTCTCTCAGGATGATAAATTTTTCATATTCCTCGTTGTATGAGAATTGCAAGTCCCTTCTCAGCTAGCTGACCAATGCTTATCAGGCTATTCTTTAATCCTGGAACATAGAATACTCCAGTAATAATCTATACAAATACATTCACCAACATTCACACATTTCCTTTACCCAACACAACCATACTTGAATTATCTCCCAGTTTCACATTCTCTTTGAAATTTCCTTCAAAATCTGAGAAGAGCTCCTTCTTACCACACATGTGATTGCTGCATCCAAAGACGAGAAATCACAATTCTTATTTGCTGGCCGACTTCTCATCCATGTACGTCATCAACAACATTTCTTCACTACCTTCCACATAGTTTGTTCTTGCTCATGTCTCCTTTTTTGGACATTCATACTGAAAGTGTCCAAGCTGATGGCAGTTATAACATTCAACTATGGATCTGTCAAACCTACGTCTTCCTCCTCCTCTTCCTCGTCCTCTTTCTCCTGAAGACTCGCTAAAAGTAACCTTCAATGCTTGCTCTTCCACAACATGAGTTTCCATACGTTGCTCATGTATTAGATGGCTACTTTGTAACTCATCAATGGTAAGAGTTTCCAAATCATTCAACTCCTCAATGGAACATACCACATAATCGAACTTGGATGTCATGGATCTCAGAATCTTCTCAATGACTGCTATATCGTCCATCTTTCCCTTATTAGCTCTCAGCTTGTTAACTACAGCAAGAGTACGAGCAAAATACTCATTCACAGATTCTCCCAGCTTCATATTAAGCATCTCAAACTCCTTTTGGAGAGCTTGTCACTGCGCTCTTTGCACTCGTGTTGTCCCTTGATACTTCTGCTTTAAAGAATCCCAAATACTTTTGGCCGTATCTTTATTCAAGATGGTTTCCAGGATCAATCGATTTATGGCCTGGAAGAGATAATTCTTCGCCTTCATATCCTTCAACCGTGCATCATCAATTACCTTCTGCTGTGCTTCAGTGAGTTGAGCACCTTTTGCTCCTGCAGGAATCTCATCTACCACCACACTCCAATACTCTTTCAATCACATGAAATTTTCCATGAGCATACAGTAGTGATCGTAATGTCCATCGAATTTTGAGATCACTGGTTGCACAAATCCACTCTCAGTCACCATATTCTGGTCACTAAACACCTTAGAAGACTGCTGCTTCGTAAAGTCAATCAGGCCCTTGCGATGGAGCTCTGATACCAATTGTTAAAACTCTCTGTGTTTGAACACAAGCAAATAAGAGAATGTGTTATCTACTTGAATTAAACCAATGATCTGGCTATACATAGCCTTACAAAATAACTGAAAAGAAAAATTGCAGCCCACGTTTTACATCCCTATTAACGTGGTAAGTGACTAGGAAATAAACAACGGAAATAAACAACTTCCTAAAGAATAGGTTCCACTAAACAACTAACATAAGCATATCCTAAAGACACGATTATTATAAACAACTAAAAGCTTCAACAGACCGAAGCTACTATCGGGTCTGTTACACACTTTACCAACTTAAATGCCTCAATTCTGAAACTTCTTCATCTTACTAAGGGTATATTTATCATTTTGTAATTCCGGTACCAGAAGCTAAGTTGGAGGGGTTAATTGCAACAAAATGTTAGTTCAATGGGGGTTTCTTGCCATATGCTAATAGTTCAGGGGGGTTAATTGCATTTTTTCCTATAAAATATCAACATAGAGATTCAATTTCAGGAGAAATTTGGGGCAATGTTGGCGTCAATTCGAAACTGAAGCTTTAATTTCGCAAATGCTTGTGAAAAATTGGATATCAATTTCAATTTCAGGACGATCGGCGAATCCCCCTGAGTCGGCGAACAGAGTTGTCCGATGCAACGACGGTCCGAAACTGGTCGTCTCGATACCTACAAGGAGTTCGTGGAGACCATGAACTAGTTCCGATCCTTGTACTTGGCCGACGAGCGATCCTCATGAACCCTAGCAATTACATTGTATACTCCTCTATGTCTCGTTATATATATACTCCCTCCGTCCTAAATTATAGATCTCTTTTGGGAATTCAACTTTTTAAGAAGATGATTTTTATTGTAATGTTAATAAATGAAATAGCAAATTTATCTATGGTCACACCATAGTGATGTGATGATTTATAGTGTACTATATATTTTATAATTTAAATTGTTGAATGTTAAATTAATCAAATAAAATGCTTTAATTTTTTAAAGGTGGACATTTATTTTGGAACGGAAGGAGTATTTGTTATTTCTTTTAGCTTTATGTTAGAATTCATCATTTTTGAGTCAAGTCACGACTAACTAAAATTACAATTTTTGTGTCTTTATATATACACACACACACGTATATATCCTTGTATATATATATATTTAGGTATCTGTACTCTTATATGTTCGTAAAATGTGTTTATTTGAGCCCTAATACGGCTATTGCCTTTGAATTCATGTGCATTTTCATGATATTGTCTATATTTGCATACATAGGGTAATGATACTGGTGACTAGTGAGCTAGTGAATTTCTATTTATTTTCCAATTTACAAATCATTATTTTGAGTCTTGAGTACTTACTATAAATTGCATTAGTCAATATGCATCCGTAAGCAGGTAGTAGGAACTTCATCTAATCGGAAATTGGAATTATAGCTCCTTTAATCAAGTGACTCCAAACTCCTCATACGGAGGAGAAGATACCCGTTGTCCTGTCTTCCTTAGCTAGCTTGAGAGAGCTTCGTTTTAGAGAGTTCTTTTTTGCCATTCTTCCATCTGTATGATTGCTTCGATACAATGATTGTTACATTTGCAAATAAAATTATTAGCTGATCCATGACTTCTTGATCATTGCAACCCCACCACAGATATAAAAAATTCAAAGCTGTATCATACCGTAATTGATGGGAATTATACTATTTTAGCCTATACAAATTTTTTTCTCACCAACACTTTAGGTTGCATATTTACTTCATAACTGAAATTTTCAATTTAAAAATCAAGTATATAAATTGAATTTTGATAATTATTCTCTGAAGTCCAAACAATTGATAAAATTGCAATGTATTTGGGCCTCAATGTCACGAAACAGTATTAATTTACCAAAAGGTAAGGAAAATGCGTTGTGAAAGTGACTAACCAATAAACATACCTTTACTCTCTCTGTTTTTATAGTATTAGTATCATGTATTTAGCAATTAAAAGAATTTCCATGAAACAATTGGCACATATATGCTTTGATAATTGATTTCAGCTGTTCGAGTTTTAATTCAAATAATTGCTTCGTTTGTCTATTGCAGGTCGTAAATGTACCCATGATTCCAAATCACGTAAGCTTCTTTTATGTTTGTTCAATGGTCACGAAAAAAAGCGTCGCTACAAGAAACAAGGGTTTTCTTGTAAGGTTTTTAACTACACTGTAGGATTGATTTTCGAAGATTGTTCCTAATTGCCATAGCTCTGATCTCATCAGCCTCCTCCAACTCTTCTATTATCTTTGGAGATCTCTGGCTCTTGGGCTACCATCTCTCTTTTACTAACTTTCCCAAGTTTATGCTTATGTTGAAAGCATATGCGAAACCTATTCGGGGGTCATGCAATTATGGAATATGGTAACTAGCGCTCGTTGTATCAAGACATGGATAAAGAGTCGCATTTAGTTAATTATTAATCACAGATGTGATTAATGCAGGTTGCAAGGATGTAGGGACAACAATCTGCAAATGCAATTGGCACAAAGTAAGCGGTCATTTCATGCTTGGTTTATACGAAGTGAAATTACCTAGACGATCAATGAAAATAGCCTAGAGGGGGTGAATAGGTTTTTTGTGGATTTATTGACAAATTAATAATAATTGTGGAAAAGTCAATTTTAATTCAATTCTCTATTAAGATAAATTATGCAAAGATAAATCTAAGTGCAGAAAATAAAGCAATAGAGACACACGATATTTTTACGTAGAAAACCTTGAAAATACTCCAAGTAAAAATCACGGATACACTCGGGTATCGATGCACTATGAATCAAAGATTATACAGACTCTATGAAGCTTTAGACTTACAAATCCCACAAGATCTATTTTTCTCCACTTGACGTTTGACGAACTTGAATCACTCGTGCTCCACGAAGTTTCTCGCTTCCCTTCGTACTCTAATAGCTCATGTTCTCAACAGATCAATGAACCACGAAACCTTCTGCTCTGATCTCCGTACACAGACGACTCCGTTTCTCAAACGGATATATGCAACCATGTTGCACAAATTGTGTTGATTTTTCAGCAACTAGGTCATTCAATTGTGCAAAAGATCGTCAATGTAGAAACACAATTGAACAAACCCTAAATCAAGAGAGAACTCAAATATACAAGATCACTCAATAATCTTCTCTCTTTGTATATCTCTGTAAAAAGTATATGAATGATGAAATACTGCAGAAATCTCTAAAAAAAAACCCCTTTTATAATATGTAGAGAGCCCTCTTATTTTTAAAGTAGGAAACCCTAGTTTTTATATAACTTGTTCCTCACTTTGATTAGGAATCCTTCTTTGTGTCAAGCCCTTCCAATTAGGAGTAAAACTGACTTACATTGATATACAAACGTATATATAGGTCAATAAGTCGTAGCCACATCATCAAACTTCAAGTCGGGGTCAAATTTGACAATTCACGAAATCTGCAATTTATCCCTCGCCAGACACTTATGCCTTAGGCATAGGGTATAGGCGTAACCTTTGAGCGTAGCTGCAGAAAAAGTTTGAGGGTACCCTTGAGCGTAATTTTTCACTTTCTAGCCGTTTTTAGATTCTGTAAGCGTAGGCTTGAGCGTAGATACTTTACTCAAAACCACTTTTGTTGGGAATAGTACCAAAATATCCCTCTGGACTCCCTGAGACTTTTTGCTTGAATTGACAGCTTTGGAAAATACCGTTTTCGCCCTCCGGGAGACATTTTTACTCAATATGCTCACTTCTACATTTCACTTGTATTCTTCACTACTTCAATACTTGATTTTGTCAAAGCTTGTACATGTCGTTGAAACCAAAATGACATATCTAATACTCAACATGGTTATTGTATAGAACATGTCATAAATAAACAATACTCAAAAATGTTCTTACACGAATGCTTGCATTTAGTTAATTATTAATCACATATGTGATTTATGCAGGTTGCAAGGATGTAGGGACAACAATCTGCAAATGCAATTAGCACAAAGTAAACAGTCATTTAATGCTTGGTTTATACGAAGACTTGTTGGTATGAACAATATTAATACCTGTTGGCCTTGAAATTTATTCTCGGACAATAAATCCTATTTTGATATTAACAAAACATTTAAAGCGTGTTTAATACTAATGAATTATCAAGTTCATCTTTTCATCAAAAGACAGGTGAACGACTCGGAAAACAAACACGGAAAGAAAACGACTCGGAAAGCAAGCTCGGAAAGAAAGATTGAATAAAAGCGAAAAGCCGTGAAAGAAATTGAAGCGCGAAAATGGAAAATCAAATAATTCAACGGCGAAGGTGAAAGTTGAAGACTCAAGACTTGGGGTAGATAGGTCGGGGAGCGATCATTGTAACAAGGTAATTTTATGTGTCGATTTTATCGTATAAGCTCAAGTATAAAATGAACCGAACTCAAATGAAATGAAAAACGCTTTACCAAACTTAAACGGAAAGAAAAATATTTTTATTAAATGTTTTTCTTGTTATAGTCGACTAGAATCACCCTGTGTATTTTCTAGTAGTCGACTATTTCAATCAGTAGCTATTGGTTTTTCATCCACATCAAAAGAGTCGACTGAAACAAGCTTGAGTCGACTAGACTACTCATTGTAGTCGACTAGAACTCATTCTAGTCGACTAGATGGTCCAAAGTAGTCGACTAGAACTCAATCTAGTCGACTAGATGGTCCATTGTAGTCGACTAGAAGTTGCTTAAAATCTGCAGATTTTCAGAAAACAATTCCCATGTTTTGTGGATTGTGTTTAATGGTGTTCAAACGGCTCTTGTCTTTCAAATACTATAATCACTCTTCAAAACCCTAATGCAATGCTATATATAGAATGAGATGTGTATATTGAAGATTAAGAGATTCAAATACAAGAAGAAACAAAGCTATCAAAAATTCTGCAGAAATTTTCTCTACAAAAGCCATTGAAACCAAGCTTTGAAAATCTGATTTTCTCCAAGTTTCTTTGAAAATCAAAACCTCTAGTATCTCTTCTTATTCTCCAAATATCATTCATTGATTATATCCTTTGAGAATACATTTCTAGAGCTATTATAAAATCACCAAAAACACTTGAGCTTATATTGATTTATCTTCCATAAAAACCTTTGGGTTTTGAGTGTTTTTGTTCTTGAGTGATTTTATTGATTACATACGAATTTGTAATCTCGGACAAGTGAAGTCCACCGATTGTTCAAGAGAGGGTTGTTCTCTTGATTGAGAGACAAGCTCGAGAGGCTTGTGTTGTAAAGGTTTGCCATTCCACCTGTGAAGGAAGGGCCATAGTGAAAGGATCGGGAAAAGTCTCAAGAAGGGGTTCTTGAGCCGAGGAGTAGGAGTTACCGAACCTCGAAAAATCACGGTGTCAATCTCTCTATCTCTCTCTCCTTATTTCAGTAATTTGCATGATATATTTACTTGAATATCTTGTATGCTAATTAGTCTTGTGATTAGTTGTTAGATAAATTGAATTGAATTTATTCATTTGACTATTGAAGAAATTGAGTATTGATTATATATTGTTCCAATTTCGAAAAAGAGTAGAAATATTTTGAACACCCTATTCACCCCCCCTCTAGGGTTATTTAGTGATTAACAATACCATCTGTTGTTCACTAGAGACTCTTATTGCACAACAATCACTTATACTATATTGATGCATCTATCCCTACTGGGACAATTTTCGGGATTTATAAACGCCTTGTGGAACTAGACAATCTGCCAATAGAGGAAAATGCAATGCTAAATTCACTCCAGAGTGGAACTAGGCTTGTACCTGCTGGCTATATTCTCTATTAATCTGCCACAATACTGTGCACCAACATTGGTTCAGGAACACATGGATTCACCCTTGATCACTCAACAGGAGACTTTATCCTCACACATCCGAGCATAAAAATTCCTCCTAGAGGTAAAAGTTCTATTATCGATCATAACGCTCAAAAGATATTGCAAATAGCATGGTATCTAGACTATTACTTGTTAAATAACCGAAATCACAAAACAATAGTACAAAAATTTTATGATCAAATTGACTTAGATTGTATTATTTTTCCTTATACAGACGTACACACAAACGCACATATATAGTGGATTTTTTTCTCTAGACTAAAAGTTACAGGGGTTGATTCCCTGTACGACTATATTTTGGTGTCTTGCAGTTCTTTTCTTGATTTTTAATACATTAAATTAAGTGCATTATTTATAAGATAGTGTCTTTATTTTCTAATTTTTCCAAACGAATCACGATAGGTTCTGGGGTAGTCATGATAGTTACGATTACTATTTTTAATATAATGGTTGTTTTGTCATATCGGTTTGTGTGATTGTGGCTTTTGTAGTTTATGCATGAGACAAGAAGAATTTGGTAGTTTTATCTTATGGGTGTTCTTGAATCTGGAACGACAAGAAAATTTACGAGAATACGGTTTGGATACCTTGAGATCTTACCAATGATGATTGCTCTATCATTTCAGGGCAATATATGCGATATTTCGACTGGCCTGAAGGTTTAAGGCGATATATCGACACTGTGAGGAAAGGCAAAGGCAAGAACCTTAAGAAGTACTCTGCCCGTTACATTTGCTCTCTTGTTGCTGATTTCCACTGGACTCTCTTGTATGGTGGCATTGCAATGAATCCAAGGGACCATCTTCGCCTTGTTCATGAGGCAAACCCTCTTAGGTTTCTTGCAAAGCAAGCTGGGGGTAGAGGCTCCAATGGTAAAAGTAGAATTTTGTTAATTCAGCCGGTGAAGTTGCACCAAAGACTTCCTTTGTTTTTGGGAAGTTCGGATGACATAGAAGAGTTGGAGAGTTATGGAGATATTCAACAGAAAGTAAACCTTGGATAAAAATCCCGATTCTGGGTCATTGAGTACTCGGTGAGAATTCCACCGAGTACACGGTGGATGCGCGAATGCTGCGCAAGTTTGCAAGTTCACAATCAACATTCTGCCACTTTTACACCCTTGTGTGCAAGTTTGCACTTACCGAGTACTTGGTGGAGCTCTCACCGAGTACTCGGTGGTTCTTCCACCAACTTTTGCTTCAAGACTTTATTTGCTCCAATTCTCTTCTCGATCCTCGAGGAAAGGAGTCACCAACTTTGGAATTTCTAGGACCTCAAGACTGTGATCTTCCATATATTGACTTAGAATGGCCACGCCTCTAACTTCCGTCTTTCTTTCTGTTCGAACCTCTGCCTCTGCTGTTGACATTCAATGCTGAGCCACTGTTAGAAGAGTCTGACGTCTGTCTTCTGATCTTTTCTGTGAGTACCATACTCACTACGGAATCATATTGTAACGGTTCTGTTCCTGAAGAGTTACTGATTGCAACCTCTGTGTTACTCCAACTCTTTGGTAATTAGCTTAAAATAAAAGTTGTTTTCATTTTGCTAGTGATTGACACATCAATTGATTCCAACTGCTCAACAATTTCATTAAGAGAACTGAGATGTTCACTGACCTTCCCATTCTCGAACATCTTTAGATTTACCAATTTAGTGATGAGAAGTACCATATTCGCTCCAGACGATTGTTTGTACATGCTCGAAAGAGCATCCATGAGAGACTTTGTTGTCTTCTCATTCTTGATGTTGAAAGCAACAAACTTTGACAACGTCAGTCTAATCATACCAAGAGTCTTTCGATCTAGGATTGTCCAATCCTCTTCTTTGATCGATTCTGGATTCTTTCCTTCTAATGGTAAATATAAATTTTTCTGGAATAACACATCATCAACTTGCATCTTCCAATAGGCAAAGTTTGTACAGTCAAACTTGTCGATCATCGTAGCATTTTCTTCTCCCATAGTTCGGTTGTTGTGTTTGGTGTCGAATCGGCTTCAGGAATTGCTCTAACCTAGAGCTCTGATACCATTTGTTAAGGTTTTTACACTCGCCAAATAATGAAAAAAAAAAAAAACTAGGGTTTTAAATCCTCTTATGAAAACCATAAATCTGCAAATCAGAAAACGCACACACAAACGCACAACAAATATTCGACACAAAGATATATACGTGGTTCAGCCAAAATAAGCATACGTCCACGGAAAGCACCGTTTTACTATAATCAAATAGAGGATTACAAGGGGATGATCCGCAGATCATACACACGCGCACACACAGTGTATACTCACGCCTGTATCACCGGAAATAATATAAGCATATATTATTCCTAACTCTCTCAAGAAGAATCTCAATCTGTAATTCTTCTGATCTCTCTCTCAATCTGTGTTTTTGTGTTTTTCTCATACCACCATACAATAGGAATAACCCATGTGTATATATATATATAGGAGAGGTAAATCTGATGGATAAGTCAATAAGAATCAAATCTCAATTAGAATAGGAGTCTTTTAAAGCCTTCAGTAAAAATCCCGATTCTGGGTCACCGAGTACTCGATGAGAATTCTACCGAATACTCAGTGGATGCGCAAGTTCACAAGTTCACAATCAACCTTCTGCCACTTTTCCACCCTTGTACGCAAGTTCGCACAAGTTCGTACTTACCGAGTACTCGGTGGTTCTTCCACCAACTTTTGCTTCAAGACTTTATTTGCTCCAATTCTCTTCTCGATCCTCGGGGAAAGGAATCACCAACTAACATGAAGTACTTACAAGAAGAAGCGAGTATGTTCAAATTGTATTTTTTTTAGGCTTACATTTCACTGTTAACATATGTACTTGTAGAAATAGGTCCCTTGAATGTTCTGTATATTATTTTCTGTATCAACATGACAACAACCATTTGCATTACAGTGTTCCCCCATTTATAATACACGGGTTCGCCCTTAAAATTCTAGAGACAACTTGTAATACCTTGAATTGTGTTTGTATAAGCTGGTGTTAGTTCTAATCTCTTCGATGGTTATGCTATTGAATTTGAGTGCATTTTTCACATTCTTTTATCCCAGATTCCCAGCTAAGTAGTTTCACATTTATGGATCTTAGGGCTGCAACTTGGGTCGACCCAATCCGAACCCAAATGAACCCAGCGTCGGATTGGGCCGGGCCAACCTTATAGCAAAGCCGGGTTGGGTCGGGCTTACTCTTGGCATACGCAATGAGGGACATAGAAAGAAGTACTGTACAATTGAGAAGTTAAGCACAACAATGTGTGCTTGAAACTTTGGAATGATTATTTGGGCATAAATAGGATGTACTCTTTAATGGGTAATGAAAAAATGTGTTAAGCACATAAATAGGATGTACTCTTTAATGGGTAATGAAAAAATGTGTTAAGTGTGATATATTGCTATCTGTGGGAAAAAAAAAACCATTGAATAAATCCCAGCTCCAAATTTTGTACCTGACATACTTATAAAATTAGATTTCCAATAACTAAAATAACCCAAAAAAGAAAAAGAAAAGACGATTGAATAAATCTCATCTCCAAATTCTGCAAGTGACATACTGATAAAATTATATTTCAATTAACTAAAATAACCAAAATTAGGTGATAAAAGGAGGAATAAAATTGAAGAATATTTTTCAACCTTAAAATTAAATGGTCACACCATAATAAGTTTAAAGTGAGTCACCATTTACCTTTTATTATTAAGGAAAAAGGGATGATTGAGGATAGCATCAAATCCTTTGTCAATGCAATGTGGTAGCAGAAAACATGCATCAAGTCTGGCATACCCAATTATTTTTTCATGTTATAATGAGATAAGTTATGCTCTTTTTGATAAATGATGTGCGTTTAACCTTGTCCAACATCAAATTTGAATAAATAAACTCATGTTATAATGAGATAAGTTATGCTCTTTTTGATAAATGATGTGCGTTTAACCTTGTCCAACATCAAATTTGAATAAATAAACTGCCATATGGGTGATTATTCTAGTTACGAAAATTGACTTGATCCACGTTCAATTTTAGAATGAGTTGTAAATGAATATTGATATTTTTGACGCCTTTCAAAACACTATGAATTGAGCGAAATGTGACGTCACATTTCGGACGATACGGTTAATCCAAAATAAACCATGTCACAATTTAAAAAATTTGTAAGGCAACCCCACATGAATAGGATATGGCTAGACGGTTTATGTAATACTAACATCATTTGTCATAAAATTAGGTATTCAGAATTTAAAAGGACTATTTATATGTAAATTATAATCTATCAATTATTAGAAAACAACTAGTTTTAAAATTAAAATTAAATTGCCGTTTAAACAATATGCTAGACAGCTAGAGAGACAGCAATGTATATATAGCCGTTAGAGATTTTGAAATGTCATTCACAACTCTCTCTCAGTCTCTCTTCAACCAATTCCTCTTCTCCGTCTACAAAATTCTCTCTCTAGATTTTGAATTCTTGTATTCAAAACTCTCTCTCTCTAGATTTTCATGGCCGCCTCCGCCAGGGTCTTCGGTTGTATCATCGGCGCCGTAGAGATCTTCAACAGCTTCGAGCTCCTCTACAATCCCTCGACCGACCCTTTTCTAGAAGAAGCATGAACTCGGTCAGTACTTTCTCAATTTCTCTCTCTGTCTCTGTCTCTGTCTCTGTCTCTCTCTCTATATATATACACACACACATATATATACATATCTGTGGATGTTTTTCAATTTAGGGGTTTTTCCTATTTTAAAACTTTTCTAGGGTTTCCTGAGAATACTGAAATCGTATACACACACACACACACACATATATATATATATATATATATAGATGTTTTTTTAATTTAGGGGTTTTTCCTATTTTTAAATTTTTCTAGGGTTTCCTGAGAATACTGAAATCATATACATATATGTTTTTTGAATTTAGAGGGTTTTCCTATTTTTATATTTTTAGGATTTCCTCAGAATATACATATATATAAAAATATATATATGCAATATATGTGCAATTCAACCTTCCGCTCTCTTATGTGCAATATATATATGAATTTAGGGGGTTTTCATATACATACATTTATAAAAATAAGTACATTTATGCAATATATGTGCAATTCAACCTTCCACTCTCTTCGTCCTCAACTTTTCCATTGTTTTTTGAGAGTGATACTAATTCCTTCACCCAAATTCTACAATTCTCGGATTCCAATCACTTGAAGAACTCTGGGGTTTTGTGTGTAAGCATAGGGATAGAATCAATTTTGTGAGAGATACAAGAATTGCTAGGGAATCAAGAATCAGTTGTTCTGCTAAAGGGGTTAGTAGATAATTATATGTATATGTATATTTATGCAATATCTGTATGTGGGTTTGTATATGTGCAGTTAAATAGATTTGGTTATTAGGGATTTTTTCTATATTGTTGTACATGCATATATGTGTATGTGTGCGTGTATATATAATCTATTGGCTTATTGTAATTGATAAATGTATTCGTTGCCAGACTCTGGCGGGAGGAAAGGGTAAACGGATGGGGGTAGACTCTCTCTCCCGATACATATATATATATATATGGTGTGTGTATGTAGATACTATGACTGTTATTAATTGTGATTTAGATATGCACCTATTTATGGCTTCTTAGGGTTGGTTCCATGGAAGTTGAATTTGCTGATTTTGTTTTTAATGTAAATGGGTCTGGGTCCAAATTGAATTTGCTTGTTTGGAATGGTGGCATTTCAGTTTGTGTAATAGCCATGTTACACTGGACGATTTATCCAATCGATATGTTGTTCTTCCCATGAAAATGGCCATTTTCTGCAATCACATTTCACCAACTCTCTCTTTCTCTACCTTCCCCAATCCGTACTTCCCTTTTTTATTTGCAACACGAACTTTGAAAATGCACACCACACAAGACAGGCACACTTTCTTCTATTCTTAGTAAAGAAGGGTTTTATATTAGTGAACAGATTAAGTCCTTGTGAAAACCATAGCCCAAGATGAAAATTTGATGGCCATTCAGTGCAGCAGAGCTCAACATCCAAAGAGCAAGACATCAGTCACACAATTACTATTTTTAACCCATTTTTCAATACATTAGACATAACAATCTTATCCTCAATATCTCCTAGTATATTCACATTTGCAATTATTTTCAACGATTTGAATTATTAAGCAGATTCAGCCACTAAGAAACTGAACTTTCTAATAGATGTGAATGTAGTATATCAACTGGGACCCACAATGAGTGCTTAGGATATCCAACTTATCACTCATGCCATTTCACTCTGTTTAGCCTTAACAAATTTGTTCAACATCTTAGCAAATATGGCAATATCAGTCAGACTCAACTCACTTTTTCCATCTGATTCAATACGATCCTCCCTAGTGTTTTGAAAGATATGCTCTTCTCTTTTGTGCCACTAGCATTCTTAGGAGGATTTTTGAACATCTCTATTTCATAAAATTTTAAGTTTCCTACCAATTCTTCAACTTTAATTTCTTTAAGACTCATAACCATTGAGATGACAGTAACCTTAGATTGAAAACATTCATATAGAGACCTAAGTATTTTCTTCACTATGGTTGTATCAGGAATATGTTTACCTAGATTATGACACCTTGTGACAATATCAGTTAGTCTCGCCTCAAAGTCAGCGAAGACTCCATCCTCCTCCATCTTCAGCTGTTCAAATTGAGAATTCAAAATTTGAAGTTTTGATTGATTGACCTTTGACGTTCCTTCATGGGTCACTTGGACAATATCCCACGCTTCTTTGGCAATCTCACACGTAGCGATTCTCTTAAATTCACTTGGGGTCACCGCATTATACAACGCATTCAAAGCTTTTGAATTCCAATTTGCACTGTTTGTCTCAGCAGCAGTTCACTCGTTCGACGGTTTCGCTTTAACTTCGTTAGTCGCATCATCTTTCAACGTAGTAGGTGAATAACCTATCTCTACAGAATTCCAAGTTTTCTCATCTAACGATTTTAAAAACGGTTTCATTCTCGCTTTCCAATATGTGTAATTTGAGTCATCAAACAACGGGAACCTAGATACGGAACCTCCTTCATGAGGCATCTCCATCGTCTAAGTTCAGAATCTAACCCTAGGTAGATAATCTAAATCGGGGCAACCACGCTCTGATACCAATTGAAATTACCTAAACAATTAACGAAACTAGCCTAAAGGGGGGGGGGGGGGGGGGGGTGAATAGGCTTTCAGTTGATTTTATGGTTAATTAAAATTATATAGCGGAAATTCAATTTTAATCAATCACAAACCCTAATTCTCTAATTAGATAAATCAAACAATTATGAATATAAGTGCATAAAATAAATCATGAGAAGGCACAGAGAATTTTTACGTGAAAACCTTGGAAATACTCCAAGTAAAAACCACGGATACACTCGGGTATCGATGCACTGTGAATCAGAGAATTTGTACAGACTCTATTAAAACATAACTTACAACCGTTGTAATTCGTTGTTCTTCACTCGACATCTGAAAGTCTAGATTCACTCACGCTCCATGAAGCTCTTGCTCCGATCTCCGTACTCAAACGGCTCCGCTTCTCAACGGATCAAATCACCACGAAGCCTTCTGCTTCGATCTCCGCACTCAAACAGCTCCGCTTCTCAAAATAGATCAATGCAACCAAGTTGCAATCAACGGTGTGTAGATTTTCAAAATCTAGGTCATTCAATCATGCATAAGATCGTCCATGTATAAGCATGATAGAATCAACCCCAATATAAGAGAGAACTAGGAGGATCACACAATGATATTTCTCTCACTATCTTTATCTTTGTAGAAGAATATAAATGATAGAATATTGCAAAGATCTCCCTCAAAAACCCTAGTCTCTTCTCTTGTAGACATTGATATTTATAAAGAATGATGAAGCAAACCCTAATTTCGCCCTTTTTAGTAATTTGACATCCACCTTAGCAAAACCCTAATCTCTGGTGTATATTATGTGTATTACACGTATACCAAGGTATAGGAGTCGTCCATGTATCATAATATCAAAATGGGGGTATAACAGGCAAAATATCCTAAAGTCTCAAAATCTCTGCTGCAGCTACGCTTTAAGCGTAACTTACCTACATTTCAAACGTAGGTTCAAGCGTAGAACTTCACTTTCTATCCACTTTTTGCTTCTGAAAGCGTAGACATTTTTGTGAAAACCACTTTTCTCTACAACTGCGCCAAAATGACCATCTCGACTCCACGATACTTTTTGCCTGAAGTGACGACTTTGGAAAATGTCGTTTGCGCCCTCTGGGAGACATTTTTCCTCAATAGCTTACTTTTGCACTACACTTGTATTCTTCACTACTTCAATGCTTGATTTCGCCTTTGTCGAAACTTGTAGATGTCGTTTAAACTAAAATGACCCATCTAACACTCAATATAGTTATTGTCTAACATGCCATAAATAAAACAATATTAAAAAATGTTCTTACAATCTTTTCCTGTCCTTTCTGAGACCAAAATCATGTTTTACAATATAACCTCACAAATAACAACATAACATTTATACTTATGAACACACACCGACAAATATAGATATAGACTGTCACCTTGCTTTCATTACGATCTACCAATCTTGTAACCACAACACTAAACAAATCATTAAATGCAAGTGTGAAAAACAGATATAAAATGATCATAAGAATAACATAACAACAAAACAAGCATAATGATCATCAACCATACTTCTTCTCTCCCTGAGAATATACTCCCTCTTACTAAAACCTTCTCCCTCCTAACTAAACAATATTTCTCCCTTACTAAATACATCTCCCCATTTTTGTCACTGAAATGACAAACAAAGATATATCAAACAAAACATAGGGGGAAAAAATAACAAAGGAGACACTAGAGAATCTATGACTAGACACTAAATATGAAGATAAAATACTTTATAAGATTATATCAAAATTCTAAAGTAACAAATATCTCTACAATGCATTACCCTACTCCTAAATGCATGAATGCAAATGTCATGAATAAATAAATAAATTTTGAAATATGTGAGCAAGGCAGTAGAGACATTAAGCTAAACTTAACCACATCATATTCTCAGATTTAACTCAGTCATTATACACACGGTAGTAAAGAAAATCAGCAAACATACCTTGTAGAGACATTAAGCTAAACTTAACCAGATCATATTCTCATATTTAACTCAGCATTATACACACGGTAGTAAAGAAAATTAGCACACATACCTTGTAGACTCAAGAATGCACAAGTAAATTTTTGCAAATATATATATATATATATATATATATATATGAAAATTCTGATGTGTAAGTATTAAGGTAAGATGAAAACAATACAGACTAATTCAGATAATCTCATCACCAACCGTGATGATAAGTCAATCCAAGATCTAAACTAGAATTCAAATCGTTAACTTGAACCTTATTGCTAAAACAAAAACACCATTTTTTTAAAAAAAATATTTTTTTGCACCTTTACACCTTATCCCTTTTTGTCTTTCTAAGTTCCGGACTTTCCAGCGAGGATTTTTAGTCCCAACCAACTGGGCCTGAGATTTTTTCATGGGATTTATGTTTATTAGTCTTCTCCCTTTTTTACACAAACACTCAATGCTTACTGAAGCAAGATGTCCGATTACTCAGATCGAAGAACTACCTTTTGGATTTCTATAATTTAAACAACTCATTTTTTCCTCCTTTCATCATTAAGCTTGCAAAAGGTATTTAAAAACATAGATCAATCTAACATAGCTCAAAAACCTTTAAATCACTTCGGGTTAAATGAAAAGATTAACAGTTTCAACAAATATTAAAATCATCTCCGAAGTAAACATGCACCTAAAATTATAATTTTTATCATAAAATAATCATGTCAAGTAAACATTCAAAAACCTTAAATCAGGCTAATACCTCTACTTCCCATATGCATAATTGGAGAAGTAAATATGAGAATAAAGTAAAATATGACAACTATTTGTACTCTAGCCAAACTCATTATTCCAAAAAACAATTCATTTTATGATAATTTATATATATATATATATATATATATATATATTTTAAAATGCATGCATGAATAAATATAATACAGGTGCATGATTATTTATCAATTCTAGGAAAATTATGCAATGTGCTCTTAGAATGATAGATAAGAATATATCTATTCTAAATAAAGCATACCAATAGATTTCCTAAGGTTAACATGTTTTTGAAAATCTAATGATTTTGTAAAAATATCTGTTAACTGAGAATCTGTGGATATAAACTCTAGAGACACTATACCATCTTCAACAAGATCTCGAATGAAATGATGTCGAATATCTATATGTTTAGTCCTAAAGTGTTGAACATGATTTTTAAAAATATTTATCGCACTCGTGTTATCACATAACACAGTCATCATGCCTTGGGAAAAACCATAATCCTGCAACATTTGTCTTATCCACAACACCTGAGTACAACAACTACCAACTGCTATATACTCAGTCTCAGTAGTGGAGAGGGAAACACAATTTTGTTTCTTATTATACCAAGCAACTAAGCAATTACCAACATAGAAACACCCCCCACTAGTACTTTTTTTTTATCATCAACATTACCTGCCCAATCAACATCAGAAAAAAATGCGATTTCAATGTTAGTCCCTGATGGATACCACAATCCATGATTCACCGTCCCTTTAACATACTTGATAATCATTTTTACTGCAGTAATATGAGACTCTTTAGGACTTGTCTAGTAACATGCACACAAACCAACACTAAAAGCAATGTCAGGTAGACTGGCAGTCAAGTATAACAAACTCCCAATCATACTCCTATAATGTGTAGGATTGACATATTTGCCTTTCGTATCGATGTTAAGCTTGACACTAGTACTCATGGGAGTGCGATCATCCTTAGCCTTTTCCAAACCAAACTTCTTCACCAATTCCAAAGCATAACGAGTTTGAGAAATAAAAATCCCATCACTCAATTGTCTAATCTGAAGCCCAAGAAAGAAGCTTAATTCACCAATCATGCTCATCTCAAATTCATGTGTCATTTGATCTCCAAAATAATGAGCAAGTTTATCAGAAGTGGAACCAAACACAATATCATCCACATAGATTTAAGCAACATATGTATCACGCTTAATTTTATGAATAAACAGTGTTTGTCCACTCTTCCTCGAGTAAAAACCCGTTCCCAACAGGTAGTCGGTCAACTTCTCATGCCAAGCTCTCGGAGCTTGCTTTAGCCCATACAAAGCCTTTTTCAGCTTATACACATGATAAGGACAATGAGGATCTTCAAATCCTTTTAGTTGTTCCACATACACCTCCTCATGAAGAATGCCATTTAAAAACACATTATTTACATCCATTTGATACAACTTGAATCCAAGATGATATGCAATAGCAAATAAAATTCGAATAGATTCAAGTCTAGCCACTGGAACAAACGTCTCATCAAAATCTATACCCTCTAACTGAATATAACATTGAGCAACAAGTCTAGCCTTATTCCTAACAACTATACCATTTTTATCAATTTTATTCTTGAAAATCCACTCTGTACCAATCACATTTATCTCTTTTGGTCTAGGCACAAGATACCACACATCATTCTTAACAAACTGTTGAAGTTCTTCTTACATAGCATTAATCCACTCACTATCTTGAAAAGCTTCTTTGATATTTTTAGGTTCTAAAGAAGATGTATAGCATGCATACGAGACCTTATTCCTAGCCTTTCCCTGGGTCACCATCATCTAATCAACAGATCCTATAATTTTATCCAAAGGATGATACAACTTTACCCCTGCAGATGATTCTTTATAATGAGTAGCCTGAACATCACAAGTTTGATCATGTAATTCTATAGGACTAGAACTATCATCATGAACCACATTGTCCTCTTTACCAATATTTGTAAAATCATTTCCTAACTGAAAGAATGGTTCACTATATTCCTCTTCAACAAACATTGATGGCTCATCAACACATGAATCATCAACCACTACATTCGCAGATTCCATAATCATTTGAGTTCTAAGGTCCTATATGCCCGACTTGTCAATGAATACCCCAGAAATATTTCTTCATCACTCTTAGACTCGAATTTCCCAATGGACTCCCGATCTCTAAGAATATAACATTTTGCTCCAAAAGCCTTGAAATACTTCACATTCTGTTTCTTGCCATTCCACAGTTCATAGGCAATTTTTGAAGTGTCAGATCTAAGATAGACTCTATTTAAGGTATAACACATTGTGTTCACCACCTCGGCCCAAAAATACCTAAGAACCTTCCTTCCATGCAACATAACATTAGCCATCTCTTGAAGAACTCGATTTTTCCTCTCAACCACTCCATTTTGCTGTGGAGTACGTGATGCTGAAAATTCATGCTTTATTCTTCTTTTATCACAAAAAGTATCAATCCTTGGATTTTCAAATTCCTTTCCATAATCAGTCATTACTTCAGTAATGGGATAATTCTTCTCAGTCTGAATTTTCAAACAAATTTTCTAAAATTTTCAGTAGGTTTAGACTTTTTACCCAAAAGTCCAACTCATGTAAATCTAGAGTAATCATCCACCATAACAAAGATATACTTCTTACCACCTTTGCTCATGATCCGAGTGGGACCCATTAAGTCAATATGCAACAACTCTAAGGGTCTGGAAGTATGAATGAAATTTATCTTCCCGTGCTGACAATGAACATGCTTACCCTTCTGACATGGTCCACACACTATCCCTTTTTCAAAACTAAGTTTAGGGACACCTCTAACAATTTCACTCTTAGTGATTTTTATCAAATCTCGAAAATTAACATGTTTCATTCGCTGATGCCAAAGTTTAGCTTCATCAAGTTTAACTCTATTACAAGATTACTGAGAATAAGGAACAATGCAATAACAATTATCAGATGAACGCATTCCTTCCATCACACAATTCTCAGAAGAGTCAATGATTGAACACTTATCAGGTGAGAAATTGACATTATGATTGTTATCACATATCTGGCTTATACTCGGCAAATTTGTTTTCAAACCCTCAACATACAACACATCTTCTAGTTTAGGTACACCAGAAACTACAATGGTACATTTCTCTAGAACTTTAGACTTCTCTCCATCACCAAAAGTGACTATCCCACTATAACACTCCTCGAGAAATCCAAATAATGACTTATCTCCAGTCATATGCCTCGAGCATCAACTATCCATATACCAAGAGCTAGAATTACGTGTTTTAAGTGCAGTATAAACTTCAAAACAGTGTAGCTCACCTTTTCTAACCCATGCCTTCTTCATATTTGGAGCTCTATTTGCCAATTTTGACAAATTTTTCATCTCTTCATTCAACACTTGGATTTGACTTTGAACGTAATCTCCTCGTAGAGTTCTTTGTCCCTTCATCGATTGCAAAATCTTCCCTCTTAGCTTTGAACACCTCAGTCGAATGTGACCTTTGACACCACAATGGTGACATATAGGAACAAATATATGAACTTCATAAGTTGACCTATCAGGATATCTATAGGTAAAAATTGACTTTCTTTGAAGATCTCCTCTCACAACAGATTTAACATTAGAATTCTCTTGAGAAGAACTAGATGTTACTTGGGAAGATTTTACAAATGTGGTTTTTGGTATAACATTTGAATTATTTGATACTCCATTAAAACCCAGTCCCTTTGTATTTCTTCAGATTTTTCCATACTCAACATATGATTAAGCTTAAGAGTTCCACTAGACCAGTTATGAATAGTTGAGTTAGCATCCTTCAAATCCTTCTCCAAATTTCTAATCTTGGTATATTTCTCAACTAACTCCTTCTTGAGATCATCTACTATCTTCAAATCTTGAGTCTTTTCTTGTTCAGACTTGACCAATTCCTCAACTAATTTGGCCTTTTAAGTCTGTAGAAGATTTAGAGTTTGAGAATTATTTACTAATTCGTCTTTTAAAGAAGTTAATTTTTTGTCCATGCTAAGACTTTTAGTCAACAGTTTCATGTGTTTTTATGAAGTTGTGTGGTCTTATTAAGTAATTTGTTATAAGACTCTTGAAGCGTGTCATCACAATCTTCCTCTCCAGACATCGTCCAACTTGTAACAACTTTTTTAACCTCCTTACTTTGAGCAACAAACACGGTGAAATTCTTAGAATCATCACCTACCTCCGAATCTGTCACATCACTAGCTGATCCATTATCAGATTCATCATCCCAACTGGCAGTTCATTCGTTGGATTTTTTCAAAGTGTTTGCACACTTTGCAGCTATATGACCATATCCTTGACGTTTAAAACATTGAGGTTTTTTCTTTTTAAGATTAGATTTGTCTTTTCAAGTTTGAGTCTTATTCCTACTTCTCGACTCAACCAATTTATCTCCGAATTTTTGTCCTTGGCCACTCTGGTTATCCTTAACAAATTTGTTCAACCTCTTAGCAAACATAGCAATATCAGTTAGAATCAACCAACTTTCTACATCTGATTCAACACAATCCTCCCTAGTGGTTTTGAAAGCTATGCTCTTCTCTTTTGTGCCACTAGCCTTCTTAGGAGGATTTTTGAACATCTCCATTTCATAAGATTTTAAGTTCCCTACCAATTCTTCAACTTTAATTTCTTTAAGACTCATAACCTCTTAGATGACAATAACCTTAGATAAAAAATGTTCAGGTAGAGACCCAAGTATTTTCTTCACTATGGTTGTATCAGGAATAGGCTCACCTAGATTATGACACCCTGTGGCAATATCAGTTAGTCTCTCCTCAAAGTCAACGTAAACTTCATCATTTTCCATCTTCAGTTGTTCAAATTGAGAATTCAAAATTTGAAGTTTTGATTGTTTGACCTTCGACGTTCCTTCATGGGTCACTTGGACAATATCCCACGCTTCTTTGGCAATCTCACACGTTCGATGGTTTCGCTTTAACTTCGTTAGTTACATCATCTTTCACCGTAGGAGGTGAATATCCTATCTCTACAGAATTCCAAGCTCTCTCATCTAACGATTTTAAAAACGTTTTCATTCTCGTTTTCCAATATATGTAATTCGAGTCATCAAACAACGGGGACCTAGATATGGAATCTCCTTCACGAGGCATCTCCATCGTCTAAGTTTAGAATCTAACCCTAGGTGGTTAACCTAAATCGGGGCAACCACGCTCTGATACCAATTGAAATTACCTAGACGATTAACGAAACTAGCCTAGAGGGGGTGAATAGGATTTCAGTTGATTTTACAGTTAATTAAAATTATATAAAAAAAAAATCATTTTTAATCAATCACAATCCCTAATTCTCTAATTAGATAAATCAAACAATTATGAATATAAGTGCATAAAATAAATCACGAGAAGACACAGAGAATTTTTACGTGGAAACCTTGGAAAGACTTCAAGTAAAAATCACGGATACACTCGGGTATCGATGCACTGTGAATCAGAGAATTTGTACAAACTCTATGAAAACATAACTTACAACTGCTGTAATTCGTTGTTCATCACTCGACGTCTGAAAGTCTAGATTCACTCACACTCTATGAAGCTCTCGCTCCGATCTCCGTACTCAGACGGTTCCACTTCTCAACGGATCAAATTACCACGAAGCCTTCTGTTTCGATCTCCGCACTCAGACGGCTCCGCTTCTCAAAACGGATCAACGCAACCAAGTTGCAATCAGCGGTGTGTAGATTTTTTCAGAATCTAGGTCATTCAATCATGCATAAGATCATCAATGTAGAAGCATAATAAAATCAACCCCAATACAAGAGAGAACTAGAAGGATCATACAATAATATTTTTTCTCACTATCTCTATCTGTGTAGAAGAATATGAATGATATAATATTGCAAAGATCACTCTCAAAAACCCTAGCCTCCTTTCTTATAGACCTTGGTATTTATAAAGAATGATGATGCGAACCCTAAGTTCGCTCTTTTTAGTAATTTGACATCCAGCTCAGCAAAACCCTAATCTATGATGTATATTATATGTATTGCACATATACTAAGGTATAAGAGTCATCGATGTATAATCAGATCAAAATGGGGGCATAACAAGAAAAAGATCAGAAAATCTCAAAATCTCTACCGCAGCTACGCTTTTAGCGTAACTTACCTACGCTTCAAACGTAGGTTCAAGCGTAGAACTTCACTTTCTGTCCACTTTTTGCTTCTGAAAGCGTAAACATTTTTGTGAAAACCACTTTTCTCTCCAATTGCGCCAAAATGACAATCTCGACTCCACGATACTTTTTGCTTGAAATGACGACTTCGAAAAATGTAATTTTGCTATCCGGGAGATTTTTTTCCTCAATAGCTCACTTTTGCACTACACTTGTATTCATCACTACTTCAATACTTGATTTCGCATTTGTCAAAACTTGTAGATGTCGTTTAAACCAAAATGACCTATCTAACACTCAACATGGTTATTGTGTAAAACATGCCATAAAAGAATACTAAAAAACATTCCTACAATATCTATATGCATTTTGGATCCCAATTCATGGATCTTTCGGTTTGAGAAATAAAAGTAAGCGGATCAAACCATTTTTTCCGACTCTTGTTCAAATTAGATAAACTTGGTGATCCTATATTTCATTATAGGTCTATGACTCAGATTATCCTTTCTTATTTGATCCCTTGGAATTTCATAATTGATGTTGTGATCGGATATATTCATTAAAAATAATTAATTCAATACATGTCTTATGCACCCATAAGTGTTATATTGGACAAACTAGGTGGATACGTAGAAGATGTTTTTTCTTTTCCATCACTTTTGCATGTATAAAAAAAATATTGTGACATTCCATTTCTTACAGCCTTTTCAAAGTGTTGGTTTTTTATATATCGCAATGATCGATTTCATCGGTTATAGTCGAAAAGAAGAATCTTGAATCAGATTTTGGATTAATCTATATTGATTGACTGATAACTTTATGTCCTCTCATTTTTACGAGAGAGTTCTAAATTACGATTTCCATGTTGTAGGGACTCTATGAATTTGGTATATTCAATAATTTTCTCCCTAAAGTGAGGTTCCAGACTGGTTCATCATTAAGAGCACGGAGTCTTCATTTTCTGAACTCAAGATCCAAGGCTTGAATGTATGTGTTGTCTATGCATGGGTCCAACACCAGGAAAGGCCATGAAAATTGAATCGGTTATATATATAAGATAAGAATAGGACAAAGACCTGAAGTAGACAAATTGCCCAACATTCGTAGGCATGTCGGATGAGGGCGAAGATATGATATGGTTGAGCCATTGGAAGATTGATAATCTCTTGGATGTTGGTGATGAAGCGAGTGTTTAAGCGTGATTGTGGAACAATCTTGGGGAAAACGAATTCAGAATCCGCGTTTTACTTGAGCAAAAACAGTGTCATCTCTCCTTGTTGTCGAAATGCCAGTGAAGGAGGAGGAGATTTGTCACTATGTGAGTTAAGGACTGACGCGTACTATCTTTGTCATCATGAGCTAAGCTGATGAGGATTGGTACGAGGAGTTATTTGGTGACTCTAAAGCAAGTTCATCGGCTGGTTCCCTTGCTCTTCTTAATATATGATGGAACTAGGGCCTCTAGTCTAGAGATACAACCTTCCATCCTCCGAAGATGAAAGGAGTTTGACCCCAAGCGTGGTTCCATACATTACGTATCACCCAATCTGTAACGCTCTTGCAAGGTGTTGATACCGTTAACACCGATATTCATCCGATATTTATTTTTAAACTCAATATTGTCTAAGTGCATTACACTCTTATCGTGACCGTGACAGTAGTAACCTAACGTAGCGGAAGCTAAAGGGAATAGAAAGAATTCTCATAAATAGAGCAAAGCTCCAAAAATACAGAACTGAATTTTTAATTTAGTGGAGTCTCTCCTCCATATTACACCTTACACACATATATATAACACTCTATAATCAACACTCAACTAAATAAAAGACATAGCAAGCCACTATGTGTGACCTTGTAAACTGAAAATTCAATGTAAAGCCACTATGTATGACTTTGTAAAGATCTGCAAATCACTAACTAGCACACTTGAATTAAAAATCAACCAACACATGTTGGTTATTTCCTAGCAAACCACACCTACCACACTTTGTCTTATTTATTTTTCTGTTGCAACCCCTCATGTTTTCACACTTATAGCATCATCACAACAAACAAGCTTCCAAATATACTGCTGTATATGTAGATGAAAACTATTGTGTTGTATCAGTCCCTTCTACTTCCGAAAAAACTCGTCCTCGAGTTTGTTGTGGATACAACAATTCATCAGGAGGATGATACTCGAATAAGTCTTCCATATTAAAGGTATTAAAAATATTCATGTTTTCAGGCAGCTCCACCACATAAGCATTATCATTGATTTTCTTACTAATGCGACATGGTTCATACTTCCTGTTGGTTAATTTGCTATATGTTCCAACAGGGAATCTGGTTTTACGCAAGTATACCATTACAAGGTCTCCCTTTTAGAACACGTTGGCTCTTTTGTGCTTATCATCTAAGGCTTTATACTTGGCATTGGACTGCTCCAATGTTTTCTTAACTTTCCCTTAAATATTCTGAATTCTCTCAGAATTCTGAATTCTGAAGTGGAACCAAATATAAGGCATGCCTCGACACCTTAGTGTAGATAATCTCAAATGGTGTTTTTCTAGTGGAACGATTGTTTATGCTGTTGAAAGCAAATTCGACCTGTGGAAGGGTTGTATCGGCACCTTAGTATAGACAATCTCAAATGGTGTTTTCCAATGGAACGATTTTTCATGTTGTTAAAAGCAAATTCGACCTGTGGAAGGGCTTAATCCCATTGTTTTGGCTTATCACCTGAGATATAGCGAATCATATTTCCCAAGGTTCTGTTCACCACTTCGGTTTGCCCATCGGTCTGTGGATGACTAGTGTTGCTATACTTCAGGGAAGTATCAAATTTCTTCCATAAAGTCATCCAAAAGTGACTGAGAAATTGGACATCACAATCTGAGGTAATTGAATTTGGAACTCCATGCAAATGAACAATCGCTCGGAAAAAGAGGTTAGGAATATTGGATGCATCCGAGGTTTTCCGACAAGGAATAAAATGAGCCATTTTTTAAAACTTATCAATAATAACAAAAACAAAATCAAAACCTCTTTGAGTTCAGGGAAGCCCTAAGACAAAATCCATGGTTAAATCCTCCCAAATGTTCTATGGTACAAGTAATGGAGTGTATAACCCGGAATTTTGTGAATGACCCTTTGTTGTTTAGCATATTAGACACCTCTGCACAAACTTCCCAACATCACGTTTCAACTGCATCCAGTAGTAACGTTCTTCCGTTAATGCAATCATTTTATCTCGACCTAAATGTCCACCCAAACCGATACTGTGCAGCTCTCGAATGATTTGTTCTCGCAGGGATGTTTTTAGGATACAAAGTTGATTGCCGCAAACCAAATAACCGTCTTGATCATGAAAATCCGCAGCAGGTTGCCTTGAAAAACACTTGGCCCAGATTGCTTGAAAATTGCCATCTGTCTCATACAACTCTTTTATAGAATCAAAACCAACAACCTCGGAACTCATGGTTGTTAACAAAGCTGCTCGACGACTTAAGGCGTCTACAACTTTATTTTGTTGTCCCGATTTATGCTTGAGTGAAAAGGTAAATTTCTGAATAAAAGATATCCACCTTGCATGCATGCGGTTCAAACTGTTCTGTGTATTAATGAATTTCAATGCCTGGTGATCACTGTATAACACGAACTCTCGCTGGATCAAATAGTGCTCCCAATGTTTTAGTGCTCGAATCACCGCGTAAAACTCCAACTCATATGTAGTCCACTTTTGCCTTGCCTCACTAAGTTTTTCACTGAAAAACTCAATTGGTTTTTCTTCTTGAGAGAGAACAGCACCGATGCCCATAATGGAAGCGTCACATTCCACCTCAAACATCTTCTCGAAGCTTGGTAATGCTAGAACTGGGGCAGTGGACAACTTTTCCTTAATCACATTAAAAGCCACTTCTTGATTGTGGCTCCACTGAAATATACGCTTCTTCATTCATTTAGTGATTGGTGCAACAATGCTACTAATTTTTTTAATAAACCTTCGGTAAAAGGTTGCTAATATGTGAAAACTGCGAACATGACTTACAGTCTTGGGTGTGGGCCATTCACGGATAGCACGAACCTTTCCTTCATCAACTTGAATGCCATCAACTCCTACGATGAACCCCAAAAATAGCAACTTGTTTGTGAGAAAACAACACTTCTTCAAGTTGACATATAACTTGTTGGCACACATCTGCCAATGAACGGTTTTAGGACTTGGTTCATCACGCGCATAAAAGTGCTTGGTGCATTGGACAGGCCGAACGACATTACCAACCACTCATACAAGCCCTCTTTTGTCTTGAAAGTTGTCTTCCATTCGTCACATGGTCTAATATGAATTTGGTGATATCCACTTTGTAGATCAATTTTAGAGAAGAGCTTCGCACCCTCTAGCATGTCTAGGATATCATTCAGTCGTGGAATCGAAAACCTAATTTTATTAATGGCATGACTGTCGACACACATCCGTCAGCTACTATCCTTCTTCGGTCTTTTGTCTTGAAAGTTGTCTTCCATTCGTCACTTGGTCTAATCTGAATTTGGTGATCTCCACTTCGTAGATCAATTTTAGAGAAGAGCTTTGCACCCTTTAGCATGTCTAGCATATCATTCATTCGTGGAATCGAAAACCTAATTTTATTAATAGCACGACTGTCGACACACATCTGCCAGCTACCATCCTTCTTTGGTGTTAACAATGAAGGGACCGCGCAAGGGCTCATGTTTTCTCTAATCAGGCCCTTGTTAATCAATTATTCAACATGTCTTTATAGCTCCATGCTTTCTGTTGGATTCATACGATAATGCGGCATATTTGGTAAACTTGAACCGGGCACCAAATCAATATGATGTTGAATATCACGCATAGGTGGCAAGCATCTGGTAACTCGCTAGGAATCAAGTCATTATATTCCGCCAGCAATGGCCGTACTGAATTTAGAATTGATGGATTTTCTTTCGCTTCCTCATCTTTAACAATGAGTAACATGATTTTACCTGACTCCTTCACCGCCTCCACAAATTGTTCATCGGGAACAGTAAGAAAAAAACACCCCTCCACTTTAGAAGCTTTAGGTGGCTCTTCCCCCATAGGCACTAACACAATATTTCGATCATGCTACCAAAACAAATATGTGTTGTCCTTCCCTTTCTGAGTAGCGTCAACGTCATACTGCCAAAGTCGCCCTAATAACAAATGACAAGCGTCCATCTCAACCATATCGCAAACTACCTCATCTTTATAATATTTTCCAATGGATAATGGAATTCGGCAGATTTCAGCGACCCTTACCTCTGCACCCTTCTTGATCTACCTACTTTTGTAAGGGGATGGATGTTTTTCTGTCTTCAATTGCAACTTCTTGACTAATGCAGTCAACACAATATTCTCACTGCTACCAATGTCCACTATCACATCACAAACTTTTAAGTTTATCGTGCATCTAGTTCGAATGATGTTATATCGTTGCCAATCAATTTTTTCGTTCGGGGCATATAATAACCTTTGCACTACACAATTAACTCGGTCACCATCATCACCAGTAGCAAATTCATCACCATCATACTCATTTTAAGTATCATTAATCTGATCCTCCTCGCTAAAATCTGGTCCATCATCTTCAGCCTCCACCACATTTACTTGCCCCCGGTTAAGGCACTCATTGGAGCGATGACCCGGCTATTGGCAGCGATAAAATTTGCCTGTCCAAGGATGGGCATAATAAGGGTTATCAGTTCTGCCCTTATTCTGCCCAATTAAAGGTGATTGATTATGGTTGTTCCGGTTGCTGCTAGCTCCAAAAGAACGTTGTTGTGACGGCTGTTGTTGAGAAACAACAGGTTGTTTTCCTTTACTCATAGTTGAAAGTGTTGAATTAGCAATCAGCCTACTTGACTCTTGAACTCGTGAGGGTGGCCTTGCTAGTCGCATCTCAATTTTGTAGGCCATATTAACAGTTTCTGATAAACTTTAGATTGTATGCATTGTAATCTGATCTTGGATCGCCACTTGCAATCCTCCAATATATCTTGCCACTGTTGACTTTTTGTTTCTGACATATTGTTGCTTGCATTTAATCTGTAGAACTCCTCGGTATAGTTGTTAACAGACCGACTTCCTTGCTTGCAATTTTGGTACTGGTGGTACAACATCTGTTCGTAATCTGGTGGTAGGAAATGAGACTTCAACAACTGTTTCATCTTGTGCCAGGTTCGGACAGGTTGTTTTCCTTATCGCCTATGGTTGCTTTGTGTTTGTTCCCACCAATAAGAAGTGCCTCCTTTAAGCTTGTATTGCACAAGCTTAACTTGTTTGTCTTCGGGTATATCCATATACTCAAAGAAATGCTCGACACCGATGATCCAATCTAGGAAATCCTCAATATGAAGATGTCCATTAAAGCTAGGCAGATCTATTTTCATACGAAAATCACAGGTGTCTGCCCCCCTTTGATTTGTTTCGGCTAGATCACGCCTATCTGTCCTGAAGACTCCTAACTCTTCATCACTGGAATATGCTACATGGGCTGGAGGCCCACGTGGAGGTACAAGAAGGTTTTCCATATTTGGTTGGCCATGAGGAACATCTCCGACACGAACTCGAACAGGTTCACGATCTTGGTTGCCACTGATTCTAAGTCCAACAATGGCCTGTTGGATCTCTCGCAAGGTGCGATCAATCTGTCCAGAGCTTTGGTTAAATCATTGTTCTAGAGATTCAATGGCTGCCCAAAGGGTCTGCATTCCGCGTTCTTCGTCGCTAGAGTGGTTGTTTCTTTTACCATCATTTGCCATCAGCCCAGGGCAAAACAAGGCTCTGATACCAACTCACGTAGCGGAAGCAAAAGGGAAGAGAAAGAATTCTCATAAACAGAGCAAAGCTCTAAAAATACATAACTAAAAATTTAATTTAGTGGAGTCTCTCCTCCATATTACACCTTACACACATATATATAGCACTCTACAATCAACACTCAACTGAATAAAAGACATAGCAAGCCACTATGTGTGACCTTGTAAACTGAAAATTCAATGCAAAGCCACTATGAGGGACTTTGTAAAGATTTGCAAATCACTAACTAGCACACTTGAATTGAAAATCAACCAACACATGTTGATTGTCTCCTAGCAAACCACACCTACCACACTTTGTCTTATTAATTTTTCTGTTGCAACCCCTCATGTTTTCACACTTATAGCATCATCACAACACACAAGCTTCCAAATATACTGCTGAATATGTAGATGAAAACTATTGTGCTACATCATAACCGATACCACAACCACGAACCATGTTGATAGGTAACCTAACAACAACAACTCTAAAGATGAAAAAGGAGGAGTGGAAATGGGGGCATGGGGAAATATATGCGGTCTTCTTCTTCCTGAATCGAAGTGGAAAAATTCATTTCTGGTTCATGATGAATTGCATTGTATGTGGTATATGTTAATTTTATTTTTACCTACTTGTATATAAACTCATAAGCTCTCTTTCTTTGGAGATGGCACCCTGCAAGAGATGTATTGTTGTTTCTGAGTACTAAATGGACTGCATACAGAACAAGCAAGAGATGAAATGACTTTTGGGTACACACAAACAGGACTTTTGAACATCTGTTGTATCATTCAAACACAAGTTGCCAACAAACAGAAAATATAGATACATATATATGTATATACCGTTTCCTTCAATTTTTGGCACAAAACCCCTTAATATTTACCTAAGATCTCCCTAAATAAGCCAACTATTGATGCCCAAATAGTAAAAGTTAAAGAGGTTTTCTTAAAAGATTTTTCATGCTAGGTTCCTATTCCTCTTTTAATTTTTTCTTAATAGAAAATTAGAAAAAAATTCGTAATTTTCCTTAGATATTTTCATTAGTATATTTGCACCATTAATTATTATTACTTATTTCATATAATAATTTTTTACACCACAGAGATACTAGTATTAGTTTTAGTCATACATTAAGGGACATCATTTTCTGAAATTTAGATAAAGGAGCATATTTATCACTACAAAATCACTTTGCAAGAATTGAATTGTATACTGATGGTTTAGAGTATTATTTTTGTAGTGAATTTTATGTCAGAAATTAAATAGTATAGGGGGTTGAATTAAGATAGTCAAAATCGTGATTCTAGGTCGTAAAATCGTACGATTCTACTATCCTAGGACCAAAAACGATTTGAATCACACCAAAATTGTTCATATATGTACGATTCTACCGATTCTACTATTTTAGGGAATTTTTAGGCTAAAATAGGTAGAATCCTAGTAAAATCGTATAGAATCGTAGTAGTAGAATCAAACGATTCTAATATATATATATATATATATATATATATATATATATATATATATATATTATAAAAGGTTAATTTTTCACACATATACCACTTTCTATTCACATGCGTTTTAGGTATTTTTTGGCTAAAATAATAGTTTTAGGGCTGGATCATCCATATGAGGCCCAAAACGTTAATGATTTAGTCATATATCTCAATATGTAGCCAAACTTATGAAAAATAATAATCAACGGTCCAATATATTGTAAAACAATTAAGAACTTTAATATGATTTAATCTTTCAAAATAAAATTTTGATTACTATGTTAAAAAAACCATAAATGAACTACATTAAATATATTATATGTTCTAATTTTAAATTTTAATTTCAAACTTTTTCATTTAAATTTACAATTTTATCATATGAATTATAATAATTTTCTTTGTTTATTCGTATGCTTTGGTGAAGGAAATTTATGAAATAGATGATGATGAAGAATTTGGTGAGATGGACATCTATGGTGTTGATATTGAGGAAGATAGTAGCAGTGATGTTGGCGATGATGATTTCGATGGTGATTGTGAATTGGATTGAGACTTTAACCATAACAATTCTTATTTAGTAGTAATGTTGTGTACGAGTAACTTTTTGTTTCTAAGTGTAATGGGGGTGACTCACGAAAAGGTCAATCCACGAGGATTTGCTTATTTTGGGAGATTGGCCCAATGATTTATTTATTTGGGAGATTGGCCCAAGGTTTGCTTTCTCTGGGAAAATGGCCCAAATAAGGTTTTTTACGCGAGAGCTTGCATTATACAGAGGGAGGTATGAGGGACTGATGTATTTATAGCTCGCATCTGAACTCATAACCTTAAATGCTGCTCGCGTAGGGAGTACTATTCAGAATCTAGGGAAAATGCTTGGGATATGTAAATAGTGGGTCGCGACCCTATTTATGTTGTCCTAAGCAAAAGTACCTTAGAGAGGCCGATAATATTCAAGATCATGAAAAAGGTATGCATGCAAAAGGTCATGACCCAGCAAAGCTATACAGCATGGTTCCTTGGCTAAGGAAAAATTAGATCCGCGATAAAACAGGCGCGGATCACAGGGCACGGGGTATGGTATGATTCGCACAAGGGATTGTGTGTATCAACATCGCGCAGACAAGGGCGCAAGATGACACTGTGCAAGGTATTTATGGCGCGGATTGATATTGAAAGATGCATGTCGTGAGACAAGTACTGACGTGGCAATGCAATCCGCAAGGACTACTGAACACTCACGTCTATAAATAAAGGTGTGAGAGCTCACTTCAGGGGGACTTTCCGGAGACTAAGAGAGAGAAAGTATTTCGCATCATTTGGATCTATAGTTTTCACTTCCAATTCTCTTTCATTTCTCTGTAAAAAAAATCAAAAGTAATAAAAGCATCAGCCTTAGTATTTGACTGACGAATTTGTGTAGAAACTATCTTCACATCATTTAATTCATTCGAACCCCTACATTAAAGGCGACTTCACTAGGGAGAAGATGTCTTCTGCACAAGTTGAGCCTCGTCAGACTCGTCGAAGAGGTCGTCCACCGACCCGGCGCACCAAGCAAGTTGAAGATGAAATAGCAGCACAGACGTAAGGAGGTAAACCCGTCCCACCAGCGCGAAGACAGAGTCGTCGCATGAACGTTGGTGCGGATCAGGCAGAAACTCCTCTAATAGCAGAGCCAGTACATAATTCAATATAATTACCATCAACTCTACTGCAAACTCTTCTCAGCATCCAAGAAACGCAAAAGGCTATACTTCATTTCATGGAGGCCTCGCGCGTTTCAACACCAAATCTTGAATCACCACGGATGGATAATCAATCCATGCCATAATTATCAGCACATGAGCTTTTTCGGGAGGCACCATGGGTGCAATCGGAAGCACTGGAGAAAGAGTCATATATCACCAAGGAGCAGTTGCAGGTTATCTTGAATGAGAAATCTGAAATAGAGGAAGTGGAAATTACCCCACCATACCATCCCAGCATTATAGCTTTGCCTTATCCGGAAGATTATGGAACACCAAGCTTCCAGCAATTTGATGGCAAGAAGGGAAATGCAAGAGAACACATATCCAGGTTCGCGGATGCTATGGGACCCCACATAAACAACGAGTATTTGAAGCTTAGA
Source organism: Cornus suecica (assembly GCA_963922005.1). Classification (NCBI taxonomy): domain Eukaryota; kingdom Viridiplantae; phylum Streptophyta; class Magnoliopsida; order Cornales; family Cornaceae; genus Cornus; species Cornus suecica. The sequence goes on along the minus strand of OY998247.1, from coordinate 40,697,368 downwards.
GAATTCTCCAAGTCTCTAACTAGAACTGCATATACATAGTATAATGGTCTTGCTCCAGCTTTAGTGTCCAGTTGGACAGATATGGTGCTCAAATTATACACCAAGTTCTTCCAAGCAGACGAGGAGGTCTCGATGATTTCACTTACAAGGCAAAGGCAACGCTTTGGGGAAGAGGCGGCAATTTATGTCAGGAGATTTCGCGAGGCTGCTCTGCAATGCCATGAGCCAATTTCCGAACTACAATTAATCAAAATTTGTATAGAAGGAATACTGCGGGAATATAGAGTGCATTTGGTGAATCACGAGTTCAAAAAATTTTCTGCACTTGTTGATAATGCCCGAAGATTGGGAGAAGTTTTGGCTCCCCCGACACGACCAAATATCAGTGTTAGGTGGGTGGCAATGGTAGCAGCGACGCAGAACGAAAGACCAAGGGAAGAGCATGCTAGGAGATCTGAACCACCTCCTTTACCTTTCAGTGAAAAAGAGGTAGTTGCTTTACTGAATGAATGGATCGCAGATCATGTCATATCACTACCTCCAGTGCAGAAGGTGCCACCAAGAGAGGAAAGGATGAAGAACAATTATTTTCCCTATCACAGGACTGTTCGGCATTCCCTGATGGATTGTTGGGCGTTTCGCGGATTAGTACACTGGAAAATAGCGCCAGGTGACTTGGGAGTGACAAAGAATGTAATCCATGAGCCCTTCCCTGCGCATGTGGCTGTGGTGGCATCCAGAGATAATACAGAGGATACAATAAATGCCATCAACTACAAATTCCCACTAGCGCGTGAAGCAAAGGAGAATGCTAAGATTGACATTTTCTTCAATGAGCTCCCAATACAGGAACATGTGAAGGATTTCTTGAAAGAGCAAACAGTTATCACCCTCAATCATACCATTGTGATTCCACAACATGAGAAAACTTCCAGTAAGACCACATTTTCTAAAGCAGACAGACAAGTACCATTCTTCCACAACCGACCGCTGTATGTGTCAGCTATTGTAAATGGTCAGGAGATGAAACGAGCTTTCTTGGATGGGGGAGCATCTGTTAATTTAAACCCACTGGCCACTTTGCGGATGATCAAATTTCCTGAAAGCAAGATTGTAAATCATACCATCACAGTTACGGATTTCAACGGGGACCAGCAGGACACCATGGGATTCGCGACATTGGATCTTAAAGTCGGAAAAATCAGGGGGCCTACCAAGTTTCATGTCATCAAAGGGGAGCCCTTATATCAGTTATTATTGGGAAGACCATGGCTACATACATACGGTGTAGTACCATTATCCTATTATCAGTTAATGAAGGCCAATTGGGGAGAAGGAATAATGACCGTGAAGGCATCCAAGAACCTTTTTTGTGCATCTGAGGCCTACTTCGCAGACGCAGTTTATTTCTCAGAGTACAGTGAGGAGGACGGACCCGACGTTTTTGCTTCACCATTACCGAAATGGGATAAATTGGAAGAGGGAGGTTCAACTAAGCGAAAACTCAAAGAGGTGAGCTGGTCGACAGTCAAGATGCCCGACGGGCAGGTGGTGTACAAATTATGACGGGATTGGGGGTCAGAAACTTGCACAGTTGGCACTAACCCCGGGACAGAAGAGCTACAAATATAATTTGACACTGAGCCTAAAGTACTGAAAGTGAATCCGCGACCAGAGCATGGCTTGTGTGAAGTAGACATAGGCGATGACACAGATCCGTGACCTACCTTTATAAGCAGTACGCTGCCCGAAGAAACTAAGAATGCTCTGGTATAATTGCTCAAGGAGTTTCGGGATGTCTTTGCTTGGGACTACAGTCAAATGCCAGGACTCAATGTTGGATTGGTAAGCCATCATCTCCATGTACATCCCACATCAGAGCCAAAGAAGCAAAAGCAGCGAATATTTCATCCGAATCTAGAAGTACAGATTAAGGTAGAGGTGGAAAAGTTGTTGAAAGTAGGGGTCATCAAGCCAACCCAACATCCAACATGGATCGCAAACATTGTGTCGGTGAAAAAGAAGACTGGGCAGATCCGTGTATCTGTAGACTATCGTGATCTCAATAAGGCCTGCCCAAAGGATGACTTCCCTCTACCCAACATTGACATCATGGTGGATGTAACCTCAGGACATGAAATTTTCTCATTAATGGAGGGATTCAGCGAGTATAACCAGATTAAGATGGCAACAGAGGATGCTGAGAAAATAGTTTTTCGCACCCTAATGGGGAATTTCCATTATACAATCATGCTATTTGGACTTAAAAATGTCGGGGCTATGTATCAACGCGCCATGACAGCTATATTCCATGACTTAATGCATAAGACTGTGGAGGACTATGTGGATGATTTGGTGGTAAAATCCAGAGCCGTGCAGGATCATGTGGGTGATTTAAGGAAAGTATTGCAACGATGTCGTGAATATAATTTGAAGATGAATCCCCTTAAGTGTGCCTTTGGAATACCAGAAGGAAAGTTCTTGGGTGTGTCGTACATCGGCAGGGGATTGATATGGACCCAACAAAGGCTAAGGAAGTATTGGAAATGGCTCCACCTACAACTCGCAAAATGTTGAAAACTTTTATGGGAAAGATATCTTACCTAAGGAGGTTTATCCCAGCACTGGCAGAGGTAACTCACCCACTCATGCCTTTGTTAAAAGAAAAGTATGTATATAGCTGGGGAGAAGAACAACAAGAGGCCTTTGAGAAGATCAAGAAGATTCTGGCATCACCAAAAACAATGGTGGCGCCCGAATCAGGGAAATCGTTGATAATGTATCTCACTTCTACTAATAAGTATGTGGGAGCTCTGTTGGCCCAGGAACATGAAGGGGAAGAGAAGCCTGTTTAATATATCAGTCGGGTACTCAAAGGACCAGAGTCGCGATATACATCGTTGGAAAAACACTGTCTCACTTTAGTATTCGCGGCTCAGAAATTCAAACATTATTTACTGGCACATCCGTTGGAGCTAATCACCAAAAGTGACCCCATATGGTATCTGCTAACAAAGCCCATACTCAGTGGAAGAACTGCCCGATGGTTGTTAGCACTATATGAATATGAGATCACATGCTCTAGACCAAAAGTAGTAAAAAGTCAGGCCTTGTCAGATTTGCTAGCTTTATTTCCTGGAGGGGATGAACCCAAAATAGAGGAGGTGGGAGTAGCGAGTGTGGCACAAAGCACATAATTTACTTTAGAGTTCGATGGTTCATCTATAGAAAAAGGGAGGCGGGGTTGGTTTTGTACTATGAAATGAGGAAACAAATGAGGAATTGGTCATGGCTTACAAACTTGATTTTCTTTATACCAACAACATTGCGGAGTATGAAGGGTTAGCGCTGGGATTGATGATGGCCCAGCAGTTGAATGCAAAAATACTTCATGTAAGAGAAGACTCCAAATTGGTCATTAAGCAGGTAAAATGGGATTATGTTGTCAAAGAACCCCATCCGGTATCTTACAGTACCATCATCCAACAAATGATATAAATATTTGAGACTGTGAGTTTTCAGCACGTGTCGCGATAGGGCAACCGATGATCTGACGCACTGGCGACATTGGGTTCGCGACTACATTTCCAAAGAATAGAGTCTTTTGTGCAAATAGTGCGAAGAACCAACTCTGTCATCAGTAGCGAAATGGAAACAGAGGTGTATGAAGAACATGATTGGAGAGAGCAAATAGTACAAGCTCTACTAAAAAATGATAACAATGCCTTAAGACGAGAATACCAGATCATAAAAGGTGTGTTGTATTACAGAGCGGCCGAAGGGATTCTAGCTAGATGCGTGGCAATAAACGCGATAAAAGAACTGCTACAGAAAGCTCACAAGAAAATATGCGGTCAAGCAGATGTTAGTCTCTATAGAGTTTTGCAGTAAGAAGGATTCATTTGGCCAAGCATGAATGATGATGCAGTAAAGTTACAAAGCGGCTGTCAGAACTGTAATGCATATCCCTCCGTGAGTGAAGGTAATGTGGCAGACATGATAGATTGGCGGGACAAATATGTACATTATCTGAAAAAAAGGGTTTTACCTGAAAAAGATCACCCGCGGTTCAAAAAATTGGCCTCGCGATTTGTCTTACATGAGGGAAAATTGTTGCGAAAGAGCTTTGAAGGAAAACTGATGAAGTGTGTAAGTGAAGAAGAGGCAGGGGAAGTATTGAAACAAGTTCATGAGTTTGGTCACCAAGGCCCTAAAAAAATGTTCCAACAATTGCTAACATCCGGGTATTACTGGCCAACAATGGAAAGGGATTGCAGTGATTTTGTGAGGAAATGTCATGTGTGTCAGGTGCACTGTGATCTCATTCATGCTCCAGGAGCTGAATTGCACAGTTTGGCTATACCCTGGCCTTTCCACACTTGGGCACTAGACATAATTGGGCCAATCACACCGCAGGCTCAGGTACATCTGTGGATCTTAGTGGCAACAGAATTATTCACAAAGTAGGTAGAAGTTATCCTGCTACGATTGACGACAGTATACAATGTGGTTTGATTCATAAAGGAAAACATCATCTGTCGATTTGGGATACCGAAGATGATACTGTCAGACAATGGGACTCCTTTTGTCAATAGTAAAGTCGAGGATTTGTTGTGGAGATACTCAATAATTCATCACAAGTCCATGCCTTACTATCCAAAAGGAAATGGACAGGCTGAAGCCTCTAATAAAGCGTTAATTCGAATCTTGTCCAGGTTGGTGCATGATAATCAGAAGAAATGGGAGGAAGAGCTGCAAATAGCACTGTGGGCATATTGAGCCGCATACCGAAGTGCAACAAACATGACTCCGTATGCACTGGTCTATGGAATAGAGGTTGTGCTACCTACGGAGCTGGAGGTGGCTGTTAGAATGCTGGCAAGCAAAAGCAATTTGGAAGACAGGTTACTGGAGATAGAAAAATTGGAGGAAACAAGAGCAGAAGCCTTTACAAATCAGAAAGAATACAATAAAAAACAAGCAAAGAGCTACAACAAAAAGGTACGGTATAGATGGTTCAAGAAATGGGACAGAGTGTTGAAAGTGGTACCGGCAATCATGAGGAGACAAAGGGTAAGAAAATTTGAAGCTAAGTGGGAAGGTCCGTATGTGATTATAAGTGAGAACAGCAGCGGGTATTACAGGATGGAGCATGAAGTCACTCGCGAGAAGCCTGGACCTCTGAACGTGAAATGGATTAAATTATATCAAGCATTAAGGGATTGCGGATTATGGTGTTATAAAAATGTTCTTCAATAAAGACATAAAACATCAAACAAATCATCCCATATGTATAAAGCATGTCAAATTTACCATCACAATACAAGGATATACAACAAAAATGTGCATACAATTAGAAGACAGTACATATATCATAATACAAAAAATGGGAGGGGCTAGAAAAGGTTTTGGGTGATGGGATCTGATAACTTGAAGCCCTCATGCTCCTCCAAGTAAAGACGGGCCCGCTCAAGATGATCAGCTGCATCTTGCAGTTTATTCTTATCCTCCTCGAGAAGTGCTAACTATCTACAAGTTTCTGCAATCTCTGCCTGTTTTCTTTGAAGAGCATCACGACCCTTCAGCTCGACGAGATGATGATCATAAAGCCTCTGAATAACAGCCAGCCGGGTCTCCCACCAGAACACATCCAACCTAACCTTCTTCCTGTCCTTTATGCGAGCATGGCATCGCGGAAGGGTGTCAGGAACAAGGTCCTGAATGGAAGTCTTAGAAAGGGTCCTGAACACATCTGTAACTAGCTGAAGGTGGACTGTTTGCAAGAGTGGCTCATGAACTTCCATGTGAGCAAAAGTCTCTGGATGAGCTGCCTCTATCAGATCTAGCACCGGGATGTCACGAGGATAGCAGAACCACTGATGCCAAGGAGTTGGCACTGAGGAAGCAGCATCATAGACTAGAGCAATGGCAGGCATGCGAGAAGTGGAAGCATGGGCGTGAGTAGGCTCAGCAGGATCAGTGATAAAGGCACGAGCAGGCTCAGCAGGATCTGAGACAAAGGCGCGAGCAGGGTCGGGAGGATCTGGTATGGAGTCGCGAGATGGAGATGGAGGTGCCTCTATGTGCACCTTAGTAAGAGTATCCGGAGGGAATACCGTCTGGCCCTCAGAAATCCTCTAAGCATCATGCAGTAGCTCGTTGATCATCTCTTGGTCTTCGGAGTTTACACCTAAAAGAAGGAAAAGACACATGTTAAAAGCATATTTTGATATTCAGAATCAAATAGAAGGATAAAGTGATAAAAGGGTTACATTCCTCAACCTCTAGGATAGGGGTGCCAAAGATAGATCTCTCAATACTATGATGGTCTGCAAGGGTTGCAACAACTTCAAAGGCAATATCACCACTAAGATGCTGCAAATGACTGTCATCAATATTGGGATCCTCTGCCCTGTCATCAGTAGCAACAACTATAGGGGAAACAGGAATGGAAGGCAGTTTGGGAAAAGCTTCGCGAGTTACTATGGCCTCCTCATTTTCGCGACCTGAAGATACCTCACGATCTGCTTCAAGGGTAGAGGTCGCGGAAATAACACTGTCGCGAAATGAGGAAGAAAGATCATCATCATCCTCATCTGCGTGAGTAGGCTGAGAAGACTTGTTGAACAAGGAGTTGATGGTGAGGTGGTCCCCATCATCGTCAGACGAAGCTGTAGCATAGGGGTTAGAATGAAGGCCACCCCCAGGAGAGGCTGGAACATGCGGGGAGTTTGTCTCGCGGGAACCTAAAAGGAGAGGAATTCGAAGTGTTAGAAGCAAGAAATCTAAAATAGAAAAGTAAAGTCAAGTTAAAAGCTTACTCTGGGAAAGAACCTTCCTGGGTAAATCAGAGAGGATGCTGGCAACCTCCGTCTCCTCCGCATCATCTCCAGCCCTCATATCCTCAACCACACGAGCAACAATATCCAGCAAAATGGAAGTTGCATCAGGCTTCCATTTGTTCTTCAACTTGGCTAAGGCAAGTTTATGCCTCGCAGCCAAGGATGCCTCTTCTGAAGCTGACTCTGAGGCACCCACATGAGGTACTTCAGGAGAAAGTTTGCGCTTCCGCACCAAGGGAGGTTCCTCTAAGCTATGAGTCTCTCCTGCCACATGGGTTGTGAAGGCCTTTGTGAGTTTTCTCTTCCTCTTCGCGAGGGGCACACTGTCCAACGCTGCTGCAATAGACAGGTTTTTAAGACGAACAGAAAAAGGGACATGATCCAGTACATCAGAAGAATCACTGATGATACCTGTAGCCTGGGCACTGGAACGCTGTAAAAAAGAAGAGGAGTTAGTATTAACACATGAAAATACATAACACAGCAAAGGAAAAGGGGTTATAAAATTTACCAGACGCCTCGCAACAGGCTCATCGCGGATAAGCTTTTCACGGATAGGTTCCTCGCGAATGGTGGCCTCGCGGAGGGAACTTCCTTGTGGAGAGACTGCTTGCGAGTCACTTGTTTGGTTTTATGTGAAGGCTGAACATGTTGTTTTGGTGTAGACTTGCTCCCAACCTTGCGGAGCTTCAATGAAGGATCTGCGATAGATACCGGAATTGGTATAGGAACAGGAGGAGTTTCAGCCATGAAACTTTGGAACCTCACTAATTGTTCCTTCCAGAACTCATGATAGGCCGTAGTCAATCCACCTCTGCGAGTGCTGGGCTGGATAAAGATGACAGTAGAAAATATGCGAACACTCCTTTCAATCGACTCGCGAAAAGCAATAAAGCACCTGTCAAAATTATCCTCGAGATATAGAGGAAGTGAAGGGGGAGTGGCCTGATCAAAGCCTAATTGCCTTGCCACACGTGAAAGGTTATAGTATGTGATAGTATCAAAAGTTTCACTAAATATGGGAAAGTGACATTTATGGGTGATGGCTGAGAAGATGAGGTGATCGTCTATCGCTATGTCATATGAAACTATTTCCTTCTTTGGATAAAAATTAGGTGAGTAAAGACCCTCAAGAGAAGTGGCGTATGGACGCCAAGAAAATTCAGAAAAAGTGTCAATGAATGAAGAAAGGGCTTGTGAGGATGAGAGAGAAGTCCAGCGGGTAGCCCGCGATTTCAAAGGGATCTCATTGCCTTCTAAAGTTTGAGGAGAAAAAGAAGCAGGAATGGGAGCATAATTAGGGAAACGCTAAAAAAGAAACAAGGTGAGGAAGGTACCCGAAATATGAGTACTTATTTCATACCTACCCAAGGAGCGAGCGAAGTCATTCGCAAGCATGTCCAGCTGGGAGTACAGAGTACCAAGGAAAATAGGAGCCAAAGCAATGCGTACTCTGTTGGCTTTGAAATTCTATTTCAAACAATAAATCTTATTTTGATATTAACAAAATATTCAAAACCGTGTTTGGTACTAATATGACTTTGAGCTAAGTGTTTCAGCAAGTACAGGTAAATGATTCGGAAAGATCATTAAAGCAACAAACGATAAGAAAACTCAAGCGCAAACTCGAAGAAGGACAAAAATACCAAAGAAAGAATAAAAGCTGGACTCAAGACCTTGGGTAGAGAGGTCGGGGTGAGAATATTGTAACAAGGTACCTTATGCGTTGATTGGTCTTATAAGCTCAAGTAATTAATCAAAACGAACTCAAACGGATCAAAAACGGACCTTGAAAATATTTCTTGGAGTCACCCAGTCGACTGGCCATGAAATGGCAGCCGACTGACTGTGACCCAGTCGACTGGCCATTAAGGACCCAGCCGACTGGATGAACCAGTGAGCTATAAACGTTTTGACTGCATGAGGCAGTCGACTGACCTGTCCAAGGCAGTCGACTGGCAGTTAAGGACCCAGCCGACTGACTGAACCAGAGAGTTTTGAACATTTTTTATTGCCTGAGGCAGTCGACTGGCCTATCCAAGGCAGTCGACTGACTCATGAGGCAATCGACTGGCCTTCTTGAGGCAGTCGACTGACCCTAGCCGTTGGAAAAAATATTTTAAATCTAAGCATGGAGGCAGTCGACTGGGTGCCGGTAGGCAGTCGACTGGGTGCTTCAGGATTTTAAGGAAAAGTATTTCTAAACAATATTTTTGCCCAAAAAGAAATGATTTTGCTTGCTGATTTTCAGGTCCTACTGTCCATATTGTCTAGGGTGAGATACACTCTCCAAACCCTAGTGTTACACTATATAAAGAAAGAGATATGGATTGAAATCTCAAGGTTCTTGTGTGAGAAATTTTCCAAATATTATTCATCTCTAATTTTCTCTCAAGCATCTTCTGAAAAATCTTTTGATAGCAAGAAAGATCAAAATCTCGTTTTTCACTCCTATCATTTTGAAGATTTAAACTCAAGCTTTGTGCTTATTCTCTTATTGAAAATATATTGTGAGAATATATATATCTTGAGTGCTTGAAATATCACCTAAAAATACTTGAGCTTATATTGATCTATCTTCCATAAAAACCTTAGGGTTTTGAGTGTTTTTGTTTCTTGAGTGATATATTGATTGCATACACAAATTTATGATCTTGGGTGAGTGAAGCCCAATGTATCAAGGGAGGATTGTTCTCTTGATTGTGTGAAGAGCTAGTTAGCTCTTTTGTAAAGGTTTTGCTATTCCACCTATTGAAGGAAGAGTCATAGTGTGAGGATCGGGAAAGTCTCAAGGAAGGGGATTCTTTGAGCCGAGGAGTAGGAGTTACCGAACCTCATAAAAATCCCGGTGTCAATATCTCTATCTCTATCTCCTTACTTTATATTCATGCATGCTTAATTTATATTGTGGTAAATAGCTTGTTGAAATTAAGTGAAATTATTCATTGCATATTTTACCTTGTAAATTAATATTGAACCTTGTTGCATGTTTTAGTAAGAATTAAAAGGAGTTAGAAATTATTTTTAAACCCTATTCACCCCCTCTAGGGTAATTTAGTGACTTACATACTCCTCACGACAGCATCCCAGCTAACAGAAACACCATACGGTTGGGGTCATCCTCTGGCTTGCCTTGGAAAATGTAACGGTCAAGCCAATACGCGAGGAAGCCCGCCAGCTCTAAGGGTCCATTAAATTGAGGCCCAGGAGCTGATTCGCGATCCTGACCAGGGGCTGGCTTTCGCGAAAGAAGTGGTGGCACCAAGCTTAGTAGGACAACTTCGGGCAACTGGATTTGGCATGTTCTGGAAGAAGTACGCACTATGATACCCCCTAATTTTCATGCATAGGTTGGCTAGGCCTATACCGAAAACTAGGGCACATCAACACCCGATAATAAATGAACACGGAAACAAAAGACATATTTGATAAATAACAGAGTCTCAAAACTTTAATTCTCATGAATAAACAAATTAAGAAATCAAAACCCCCAAAGGGTACAACTCGGGAATCCATATCTATGGACCCCTAAACCTTAATGTAAACAAGAGTCTAAAAAAAATATAACTAAATTGAGTTCCTAAACTGAACTGAAGTCAAAATGGAAGAACTTGCGAATGAATGATAAGAGACCTCAACCATGTGACTGAAACTGCCGAGAACCTGAAACAACAACGGTGGGTTAGACCCACGAGTAGACTAGACTCTACATGATCCCAAACAGAGTACCAAATAATCCCATCATCTACCCAACTAAAAATAAGAGTAATATTATAATTCCTATAAATTTAAGTACCACACATAAATATATATCCTTCAGAAAATAGGCAAAATAAATAGGGTGTAATCATAATTAAATAACAAGTCAATAAACAAAACAAATAAAGTGCAACCAAAAGAATCAAATCAATAGGAAAAGCAAATAAAAATAATATAATAACTAAAACACAAGTCCTTTGGCAAATAACCCAAGCCGAACCATAACCACATACCCGAACTCCGTGTCATGGTACAGATGAGACTGCGTTAAGAGTCAACTCATCGTGGTTTCCTCCATTCCAAAATAAAGTAAAAATAATACCAAACAAATAAACACTATTTATGTCACATTGAGAGAAATTTCACAACTTTCACCTTCTGTACTTCCTAATAAGACCTGTGATAGGAAAACAGTTCCTTAGACTTAACCCTTCCATTTTATTCTAATTCATTTAAAGTTTTATACTATTATTACTAAATCATTAATAGCATTAAAATTTATTTAATTAGTTTACTTTTATTTTATTTTTAATTTTCTCGCCTTTAATCAAACACCAAATAACAATATAAATATATACACAAATGCACAGTCCTACAAACATTCATATACATACATCTAGGAATATATATATATATATATATATACCATTCTATTAAACATGTAAATGATTAGTAACCATGACCTAAACTGATTTCTCTTTGCCACCACATAATTTCCTAATTATTTAGTCATTCATTTATTCCTCTTTAATAACTTCATGCAATAAATCAAATTCCAAATTAACTAGCATGAAATAGCAAATATATATACTTGATATGGATCCATTCTAATCAACAGTGTTGACCGGTACCAAACTCCATCACGTGAGCTAACAATAGCTATCCAGATTTACTGTGCAATAGATACATGATTTATACATATATGTCTATATATATACTACATCAAATACATAATATTATAATATATAATATACTATATATCTATATATTACAGTTACGCACCATGCCACAAAACCATTAACACGCAACACTTAAACCAAATCAAATACATACAATAGCATATGTCCAGAAAATCATGCAAAGTTCAAAAACAATATTCCAGCATGCCTATACAAATATACAAATACACGTATATTAAAACTTCTATATAGAGAGAAAGGATATGATTATGGGTCCAAAGGGGAAGAGAAGAACATTCTACTTGCCTGATCGTTGGGTTAAATCACACGCGAAGTGTAGGCCGATCGATGTTCTCCTCTCTCTTCTACGCGACTGCAATCTGTGCTCACCTCTATTTGTCTGACAGAAACGTAGGACTAACTTAGGGTTTTCTTTTTATAAATATATATATATATATTACATAATTCCCATGGGCCCAAAACTAAATAGCTCCGTCCCCGGAATTCACCACATACCTGAACTAAATAGCTCTGGATACTTTGCATGAATTTCATCCTCTCTTTCCCAAGTGGACTCCACCTCATTGTGATGGCTCCACTGAACACGCACTAGAGGAAAGATCTTCTTACGAAGTACATGCTCCTTTCGATCGATAATGCGATAAGGTTGTTCCACATAAGTCACATCCGGTTCCAAATCGATCTCTCCCACATCAATATGCTGATATACATCCTCATCTTGTAAGAATTTACGCAACATTGAAACATGGAATACATTATGAACCATGTGCATAAATTCTGGCAGTGCTAAACGGTACGCCACCGGTCCAATCCTGTTAGTAATCATAAAAGGACCCACAAAACGAGGTGATAATTTCCCCTTCTTTCCGAACCGCATTACTCCCTTCATGGGAGACACCTTGAGTAAAACCTGATCCCCCACTCTGAACTCCAAAGCTCGAGTCTGCCGATCAGCATAACTCTTCTGCCTACTCTGGGCAGTCCTCATACGGTCCCGAATAAGAGGAATCTTTTCTGAGGTGTCCTTGATGAACTCAGGACCAAATAATTTGTTCTCTCTAGCCTCCAGCCAACACACCGGAGATCTACAGGGTCGACCGTACAATGCCTCAAATGGTGCCATACCAATAGTCTTTTGATAACTATTGTTATAGGCAAACTCTGAAAGTGGCAAATAGAACTCCCAATTTCCCTTGAAATCAAGGACACAAGCTCGAAGCATATCTTCCAAAATCTGGTTAACCATCTCAGTTTGACCATCTGTCTGTGGATGATAAGTAGTACTAAGGTGCAACTCTGTACCCAAAGCCTGCTGAAAGCTCGCCCAAAACCCAGATACAAAGTTCGGATCTCTATCCGATACAATAAACAGTGGAATCCCATGAAGTTTCATTATCTCTGCAATGTAAAGCTTTGCCAACTGCTCCGAAGTGTAATCAGAGCGAACAGGTAGAAAATGGGCAGATTTTGTAAGTCTATCAACTATCACCCAAATGGAGTTATGGTTTCGATGTGAGGTAGGTAACCCCTCAATGAAATCCATAGAAATGCTCTCCCATTTCCACTCAGGCACTGGAAGTGGCTGCAATGCTCCTGGTGGTCTCTGGTGATCGATTTTAACCATTTGACAAGTACTACACTTGGAGACAAAAACAGCTATGTCTCTCTTCATACCAGCCCACCAAAATTGGCATTTCATATCCTGGTACATCTTATCCCCTCTAGGATGAACTGCAAATGGAGAGTTATGAGCCTCTCTCATCACATCTCTCCTTCAGTCATCGATAGGAGGAACAACTAATCGACTTTTGTACCTCAACCCCCCATCTGAACCAACTGAGTAAAAGGGAATCTCTCCTGATGTCAAGTCTGTAACTCTATCTATACACTGCCGGTCCGCCTGTTGGGCTTCATTCACTTTTCGAATGATGACAGGTGTCACCATAAGACATGCCGCAAAAGCGTCAGCTAACGCATCAACGGAACTCAACGCATTCCACTCAGTCTCGAACAAGGCTGAAAGACTAGCATAGGGTCGACGACTGAGGGCGTCAGCCACTACATTAGCCTTCCCTGGATGATACTGAATGGAAAAATGATAGTCATTCACAAATTCCAGCCATCTGCGCTGCCTCATATTCAACTCCCTCTGTGTAAACAGGTACTGCAAACTTTTGTGATCACTGAATAATCTGAAAGCCTCACCTAAGAGGTAATGTCTCCAGATCCTCAATGCAAAAACTACAGCTGCCAACTCCAAATCATGGGTAGGGTAATTAAGCTCATGTGGCTTGAGCTTACGTGAACCATAAGATACTGGTCTCTCCTCCTGCATCAACACACAACCCAAACCCTGTAACGATGCATCAGTGTAGACAAGATACTCAACCCCACTCTGTGGAATGGTCAGAACAGGTGCAGAAGTCAACTTAGTCTTCAGTTCATCAAAAGTTGTCTGACAGTGATCATCCCAAACAAATGGCACACCCTTTCTAGTCAAGTTGGTGAGGGGACCGACGATCTTAGAGAAACCCTGAATGAATCTGCGATAATAACCTGCCAATCCCAGAAAACTACTGACTTCTGAAGGTAAGGTAGGTTGTCCCCACTCCAGAACCGCTGAGACCTTCGTTGGGTCCACTACAATCCCCTTCTCTGACATCAAATGACCCAAAAACTTCACCTCTCTCTGCTAGAATGCACATTTCTCAAATTTTGCATACAACTGGTGCTCTTTAAGGGTCTGTAGCACTGTCTATAGATGTCTGGCATGCTCCTCCTCAGACCGAGAGTAAACCAATATGTCATCAATGAATACAATAACAAATTGATCTAAAAATGGTCTGAATATTCTATTCATCAGATCCATAAAGACAGTTGGAGCGTTGGTCAACCCGAAAGGCATAACACGGAACTCATATGACCCATATCTGGTGATAAATGTTATCTTGGGTACATCCTGCCCCTTAACACGAAGTTGATGATAACCATACCTCAAATCTATCTTCGAGAAGTAGGAGGCTCCCTTCAACTGATCAAATAAATCATCAATCCTAGGCAACGGATACTTGTTATGGATTGTGACTTTATTCAGCTCCCTGTAATCGATACAAACACGAAGAGAACCATCCTTCTTCTTCACAAACAACACCGGTGCTCCCCAGGGTGAAGTACTCCTGTGAATGAAACCCTGGCTAAGAAGCTACTGAATCTGTTCCTTCAACTCCCGCATCTCCATCGGTGCCATCCTATATAGTGCTTTAGCAATAGGCCTGGTGCCTGGAGCTAAGTCAATAACAAAGTCCATATCACGACTCGATGGTAACCCTGGAATCTCCTGAAATACATCTTGAAAATCACACACTACGGGAATACTATCCATGGATACAGTGATCTCCTCCTGGGTCTCTGTATCAATATAAAATAAATGTGTACTAGACCCCCCATGAAGACGAGGCATAGCAATCAAATACATCTCCTAACCCGGTATCGCAAAGACTATCGTCTTACCATGACAGTCCAACTGAGCATGGTAGTGAGATAACCAGTACATCCCAAGTAGCACATCATAAGAATGCATATCAAGTACTAACAAATCAGCTAAAAATCTAAGCCTGCCAATATCAATAGGGACATGTCCACAACTCTCCCGTAAAATCGCATCAACACCTACTGGCGTGGAAATACTGAGGGGTCGACTACGAGACTGAGTCAATAATCCAGATAAAGAGACAAACGATCGAGACACAAAAAAATGTGATGCACCAGTATCAAAAAGAACTCGACCAAGTCTACCATAAATAGGAAACATACCCTCAATAGCCTGAGGTGCCCGAGGATCACAAGGCATGATGTTGTACACCTTGCCATAATGCAACTGTTGTTGTGGCTGCCCCTGTGGTGGTGGGGGTGATGGTAAAGCTGGGTACGCCAGGCCCTAAATACGTGGAATATGTGGTGACGGTAATGATGATGGCTGCCTCTACCCCTGCTGACCAATCTGACCCTGTTGGTCGTGCTGACTTTGAGTAGCCTTGGGACATCTCTTAGCAGAGTGCCCAAACTCCCCACAACCATAACAATGTCCTTTGAAAGGACCCGAAAATCTCCTCTGGTAGTTTCCCTGTTGTTGACCCTGTCCAATCTGAGGTGTTCCACCCTGCTGCCCCTGATGAGAAGACATCTCCTTACTAGTATCATTGCTACCCTTCTGCTTTTTCCAAGGCTGATACCCCTGAAATCTGCCCCTATCACTGTGTCTGCCACTCTGACTATTCCCTGTCTGACTAGTAGAGTCCTTGTCACTGCGCTCCTCCCCCTTATTTTTCTGGTAGTCCCTCTTGATCTGACAATGTTGTAGTGCTGCATCCACCACTTGAGCATAAGTGATATAAGCTGGATTACCCACAATCACCTGCCGAATACGCCATGTCAAACCGTGCACAAAGCAATTCTTCTTTTTCTCCTCTGTGTTGACCTCCTCAGGTGCAAACAATGATAAACTAGTGAACTCATGCTCATACTCCGCTACAGTCTTATCTCCCTGCTGTAAATCAAGAAATTCTCTTTTCTTAGCTGCCCTTACTGCAAAAGGGAAATATTTATCATCAAAGCGAGCCTGGAACTGAGCATAAGTCAATGTGGCCCTCTCCTCTGAGGTGGTAATTGACTCCCACCACTGCAAAGCATCACCAACTAACTTAAAAGTAGCAAGCATATGCTTCTGGACCTCTGTACACTCAACCATACGGAGATGACGCTCAATATCCTTCCGCCACTGGTGAGATACTTTTACATCAGTGGACCCTCAAAACTCTGGTGGATGACCTTTTGTGAAAGTGTTCTGAACTTTCTCCCATGTAACAGGCTGTACTGCCTGCTCACCAACAGGAGCTTGCTGAGGAAGCAAAGGATGAGGCTGCTGATTTTGAAGAGCGGTCGCCACCCCTGCAGCAACAGCCTGAGCAATGATAGTTGTGAGATTAGGAGGAAGTTTAGCATTGCCATCCTGAGCATTGCTATGACCCTGACTCGCATTCCTTCTCCTACGAGGCGGCATACTGAAATAATGGTAATACGAATCGTTAATACCATAACAACGAACTTTAAAAGAGTACAACGAATCCTAAATTTAGGCTCTATAAATATCAGAATACGCAACGCGGAAAACCTAGCGAAAACATCCCTAGGACACTTGAACCCGGAGTTCTCTAATACCAACTGCAATACCCCCTAATTTTCATGCATAGGTTGGCCAGGCCTATACCGAAAACTAGGTCGCATCATCACCCGATAATAAATGAACACGGAAACAAAAGACTTATTTGATAAATAACAGAGTCTCAAAACTTTAATTCTCATGAATAAACAAATTCAGAAATCAAAACCCCCAAAGGGTACAACTCGGGAATCCATATCAATGGACCCCTAAACCTTAATGTAAACAAGAGTCTAAAAAAAATATAATTAAATTGAGTCCCTACACTAAACTGAAGTCAAAATGGAAGAACTTGCGAATGAATGATAAGAGACCTCAACCATGTGGCTGAAACTGCCGAGAACCTGAAACAACAACGGTGGTTATACTATTATTACTAAATCATTAATAGCATTAAAATTTATTTAATTATTTTACTTTTATTTTATTTTTAATTCTCTCGCCTTTAATCAAACACCAGATAACAATATAAATATATACACAAATGCACAGTCCTACAAACATTCATATACATACATCTAGGAATATATATATATATACCATTCTATTAAACATGTAAATGATTAGTAACCATGACCTAAACTGATTTCCCTTTGCCACCACATAATTTCCTAATTATTTAGTCATTCATCTATTCCTCTTTAATAACTTCATGCAATAAATCAAATTCCAAATTAATTAGCATGAAATAGCAAATATATATACTTGATATGGATCCATTCTAATCAACAGTGTTGACCGGTCCCAAACTCCATCACATGAGCTAACAATAGCTATCCAGATTTACTGTGCAATAGATACATGATTTATACATATATGTCTATATATATACTACATCAGATACATAATATTATAATATATAATATACTATATATCTATATATTACAGTTGTGCACCATGCCACAAAACCATTAACACACAACACTTAAACCAAATCAGATACATACAATAGCATATGTCCAGAAAATCATGCAAAGTTCAAAAACAATATTCGAGCATGCCTATATAAATATTCGAATACACGTATATTAAAACTTATATATAGAGAGAGAGGATATGATTATGGGTCCAAAGGGGAAGAAAAGAACATTCTACTTGCTTGATCGTTGGATTAAATCACACGCGAAGTGTAGGCCGATCGATGTTCTCCTCTCTCTTTTACGCGACTGCGATTCTGTTCTCACCTCTATTTGTCTGACAGAAACATAGGACTAACTTAGGGTTTTCTTTTTATAAATATATATATATATATTTATTTTACATAATTCCCATTATATATATGTAGTAGCCCAAAAGTAATTAAATAGTGATTCATTGGGCTTATAATCCCAACTTATATTATTTAATTAAATAAATACAATTTATCCAACTTAATTTATATAAATATATATATATATTTTTATTTCTTTGTCCCAAAAATCACGGGGTATTACACACCCTTTTCAAACCAACTGCCTCGTTTGCAAGCGTACTGGCCACATTCGCGAAGTTGGTTAAGGATTTTCTTATCCTCTTGCTCAACTAAAGGCACCTTGATGGGGCACGAGTCCAAGACAGGTAGTCGAAATAGAACCACCACATCTTCTATGGTAGGTGTGAACTCCCCCCAGGAAGCAATGAAGGTATGGGAGAATGTGCTCCATCATGAAACTAAAGTATTCAGCGCATCAACATCGCGACGGACATAGAAGTCTGAAAATATCTCAATAGATTCAAGAATGCCAGCCTCCGCAAGAGTGGCGCGATGACGGAATTGACTGAGAATATGGCTAGACCACATTTTCCAATCTGTGATTGGAGCTACATGTCCCTCATACTCGATGAAAGAGAATGGTGCATCACCTCTTTCAATAGCAAGGTGAGGCACAGAAAGATGAGGGACGAAGGCAGTTTCTGCTTTATTATCTGGGTCAAGAGTAATAGGTTGACTTGCAATTATTGGAGAATGAAGGTCTCACACGGATGCCCAGAATGTATCTTGAGAATCTAGAAATGGTGTTTTATTCCACTCTGAGGCATCTGAAACAGGTGGAGTAACCCCAGAAGAAGGTGCAAGAAGTTTGGGTGTGGAGGATTTTGTCATTTTGGAAACTACACTTGCGAAAAGCTTTTAGAGTGGATAAGTATGCGCGAAAAGAATGGGATGCGGGGAAGGAAGTACAGATGAACGGGTTGGGAAGAAAAGCTCTGAGGAAAATATAAGTTATGAATGGTGAAAATGACATGAGGAAAATATATAAGTGTTGGGTGCGAAAACCGAAATGGCGCATTAACTGCGTGAGGGATACGAAAAGTCGCATGGCCAAGCGCATGAAAATTGTCGCGGATATGTGAATATAGGAAGATTGGAAAAAATAAAATGAACATGAGCACGGTCAAAATAAGTGCATACACAAGATTGGCTAAAAAGTAGAAAAACTGAGAAGGGAAGGTCGCAAATTGTATCGAGGTTCGCGAGATGTGGTAGACATACTTCATCCGCGAGAGAAAAAGCAAAATTAGCATGGGGGAAAAGCAGCTCACAAACGATGATACAAGATACACTGATTCGCGAGGCACGGGTTATTGCACTTTAATACTTGGCCAAGTATCAAAGTATAATGGGGAAAAATGTAAAGGGGTGACTCGTGAAAAGGTCAATCCGCGAGGATTGGCTTATTTTGGGAGATTGGCCCAAGGATTTATTTATTTGGGAGATTGGCCCAAGGTTTGCTTTATCTGGGAAAATGGCCCAAATAAGGTTTTATGCGAGAGCTTGCATTATACAGAGGGAGGTATGAGGGACTAATGTGTTTATAGCTCGCATCTGAACTCATAACCCTAAATGCTGCTCGCGTAGGGAGTACTATTCAGAATCTAGGGGAAATGCTTAGGATATGTAAATAGTGGGTCGCGACCCTATTTACGTTGTCCTAAGCAAAAGTACCTTAGAGAGGCCGATAGTATTCAGGGTCATGAAAAAGGTATGCATGCAAAAGGTCATGACCCAGCAAAGTTATACAGCATGGTTCCTTGGCTAAGAAAAAATCAGATCCGCGATGAAACAAGCGCGGATCACAGGGCACGGGGTACAGTATGATCCGCGCAAGGGATTGCGTGAATCAGTATCGTGCAGACTAGGGCGCGAGATGACACTGTGCAAGGTATTTATGGCGCAGATTGATATTGAAAGATGCATGTCGCGAGACAAGTGCTAACATGGCAATGCAATCCGTGAGGACTACTAGACACTCACGTCTGTAAATAGAGGTGCGAGAACTCACTTCAGGGGGACTTTCCGGAGACTAAGAAAGAGAAATTCCTAGAGAGAGAAAGTATTTCGCATCATTTGGATCTGTTGTTTTCACTAGGGCTGCAAACGAACCGAGCCGAGCCGAGCTTTAGAATATTCAAGCTCGGTTCATTTACTAAACGAGCCTAGAAAATGTGTTCAAGCTCGGCTCATTTGTTTAACGAATGAGCCTGAGCCGAATACCAGATTTAACGAGTCGAGCCCGAGCTTGCTCATGAACGACTCGTTTCAGTGCAACATATATTACTCTTCTTAATAGTTGTCTGGATTGAGTTGTTACATATCTATTTTAACATATTTCCACTAGTATAATTTTTTATGAATTAATTTTATATTATGGCCTCCTAATTTTTATAATCTTTTCACAATAATCTTCATAATTTGTTCAATTTTTTCACTTTCTTTTGTCAAATATAATATAATTTTATTATTTAACTTAGACGAGCCTGTTCACGAGCTTGGCGAGCCGAGCTTAGTAATGTTTATGCTCTGCTCGTTTACTAAACGAGCCTAAAAATTATGCTCAAGCTCGGTTCGTTTACTAAACGAACGAGCACGAGCCAAGCTCTTAATGAGCCAAATCCGAGCCTGCTCACGAACGACTTGGTTCATTTGCAGCCCTAGTTTTCACTTCCAATTCTCCTTCATTTCTCTGTAAAAATAAATCAAAAGCAATAAAAGCATCAACCTTAGTATTTAACTGACGAATTTGTGTAGAAACTATCTTCACATCATTTAATTCATTTGAACCCCTACACTAAGTTGGTAGTTGTTTATTATTTTGAGTTAGCATGATACATTGATGAAACTTATATTAAGTTTGTTAAATGATATTTGTTTAGACTTCTAGAAATTGTATTTTAATTTTAATTTTTTTAATTAGTTTTAAAGTTTTTAAGCAAGTATTAACGTGAGATAATTCAAGTATTTGCACATTACTACGATTTTAAGGTGATATTTTTATTTATATAAATTATTTTGAGTATTTTTTGTTGTATTATAGAGATATTATTATTTAAGGAGTTAAATTGAATTATTTTTATGACAAAACGATTCTACGATTCCAATTCTACAAATCCCAAAACGATTCTACCTAGAATCCCGATTCTATCAGCCGTTTAATACAATTTTTTCCAATTTGATATGCCTATATAGTATATAAGATAGCAATATACATGGGTATAAGGGCTTTTAGGTTTTTATCCTTGTAATATGGGATGAATGTAAATAAACATTAACAACTAAAAAAAAGGCACTGCATTTAAAAAAAAAATAAGGCTTTGTGAGCCCGGTGTTAATTTAGGAATTACATATACCTACCTGGACAAATATATTCAATTTTCAAACTATTCTTGTTTCAAAGTGTTATTTATATACACTAAAGTGAAACTTGAAGTATAAAAATATGTAGAATAATTTGAAAAGGGAATAATGTATCTTCATATTCACAACAACTTTTTCGCCCTCTCTTTTTTTAGAATTATTAAACTACTAAATTTTAACTCAAATGGGAGGTGGAAGATTCAAGCATTAGTTGAGGCAGCAGGGTGTGTGAGTAATGTTTAAATATTTTTTTTAAAAATATTATGTATAAGAAAAGATCTCTATCTACGCGTGTGTGTTGAATGACAGCAAAAAAGAATAAAATTGCAATATCTCATCCAACTATATGATTATACATGTGTTATATGTCAAGAAAAAATTGTCAGAAATTGTACAATTTATAATGTGAATAAAATATTGTACAATTATGGAAGTGAGTTTGTAAAACAGTGCGGCTTATATCTCGGATGCTCAAGGATTTAAGGAGAAGACGGTTGAGTGGGGTCTATAGCTTACACTAAGTGCATGTTTGGCAACCGATGCGATATTGATTTTTAATTTTGGGTTAAGTTAGGTTTGATGTGATTTTATTCTAACTGAAATTATATTTGGTGTAGATAATTTTGGTATGAGAAAAATGAAAGATGAAAAATTAAATCATGTTTGGTAGAGTTGGTATAGACTGAAATTCTGAAACCAAACCATGTTTGGTACCTTGGAATGATTTGACATTTTATTTATTTATAATAACATTTTATAAATATATATGTTTTAAAAAATAAAATATATAAATAAAAATACATTAAGAATTAATTTTTTTAACAAAAAATATTAATATTGAATAATAATACTTCACCATATTCCAAGAATTATTCAATTTTTTTCCATTTGAAATTTAAATAGTTTTTTTACTAATTTATTACTCAATTTTTATTTATTTATTATTGATTATTAATTATATTCTATTGTTTGGTAACTTTTATTTAGTTCTTTAATTTAATTAAATGAAATTTTTAATTAAATAAATATATATATGTATATGTATATGGTTATGAGTATGTATATATATATATATATATATATAACACAAACACACTCACACACACCAACACGTGGGTCAAGAGATGGGGAAATAGTTTTGGTTTGCCACTGTTGCACACTCACGCACACCATTTTCAGCCCAGAAAGCACACCAACAGTAATTGCACCATCTAAAACCATTTATTGAGATGGTGCGGAATTGGAGCATTTGGTACTACATGGTTTGACATTGTTGCTCCAAACCCAAGTCAACCAAACATGGGTTGGATTACCATTTTCAACCCAAAATCATAAATTTGGCACCAAAATCATGTGTCAAACAAGCACTAAGGGTGCGTTTGGTAACGGTGCAGTGTTAGGTTTTGATTTTGGGTTGGGTTGGGTTGGATTTGGTTTGGTGTGGTTTTATTTTAAATTGACACCATGTTTGGTACAGATGGTTTTGGTGTAAGAAAAAGTGATGCTAAAAAATCAAACCATGTTTGGTAGAGTTGATATAAGTTGAAATTCTGAAACCAAACTATGTTTGGTAACTTGGAATGGTTTCACATTTTATTTATAAATATTAAAATTTATAATATTAAAATATAATATATTAATATTAATATATTAAAATATATTAATATTAATATTAATTTAATATATTAATATTAATATATTAATATGGTGCAACTATTTGGTTTTGGTTTGGGGTGAGATGGTGCAACCATTTGGTTTTGGTTTGAGTTGTTACAGTACCACACCACCAAAAACCATCAATTCACATGGTTCCAAATTTTGGCCATTTGGTGCCAATGATACAAATATTGTTGACCCAAAACCATTTTACCAAATATAGATTGATACCATCTTTTCACACCAAAATCAAAAAAATGATACCAACCCATGTTATCAAACAAGGCCTAACAAATTCTTCTTTGTGATAAGAAAATAGAGAAGGAAGGCAGTGCGACTGATGCTCCTAATCAAGGGGTATTTATAAGCCTTAAATGCAATTCTACTTCACTGGTTGGTTTTGCCTTAAATGAGACCCCTAGCCCTCTATTTATACCACTTCTAAGGTGGTCCATGCCACCCTTTGGTCTGAGAGTTGCATAACTCATTGCCCATGAGTCACTCCTAGGCATGGCAATGGGGATGTGATCCCCATCTCCGGCCTGGTTTAATTTTAGCCCTCATAACCATCATGTCCCTATTTATTTTTTATTTTTTGCTCTTCGCCCCGCCTCGTTTGTGTTTTTATATTTTTTTTTTCTAAAAATGTTATATTATTAATAACACTAATATAAAAATAATTTTATATGTTAGCAGTTTCATTAAATTTGTATTCATCTCCAATAATAATAAAAATAAAATAAAAAATAGACAACAGCTTGCCATATCAATTTCTTGAAATTTCTAATTGTTACGGTACCAACTTGCCCTAAAGCATAAATTACTATTAATAAGTCTTGAACATAAAAATAAAAATATGCAAATAAACAAGTCAACAAAATAAAACAGCATTGTTCTAACTAACAAAATAAACAACATTGTTCCAACCAACAAAATAAACAAGCCCCAAAAAATTCATCCCAATTTAATTGTTTTCGTTTTCACCTGAAAGCCATACATGTCAGTTAGATAATTTAAGTAAAATCTTTCAAACGACTATAATGTGTTATTATTGAGCACTTATTAACCAAATCACTTTTGCCGGTTAAAAAAAAAAATTAACCAAAATCACATATTATTCAGCACTTAATCATGGCATTGTACTTGCAATTATAAAAGCATTCACTAAAGCATTTAATGAAAATGAAGTGAGTCTCATGTGTGAAATTTAAAAGGGTTTTTTTGAATTAAGTCATATAATTTTGTATGCATTTTGACATTGATCCTTTTTAAAAAACATATTAGAGATTGGTCATAGTCTTATTTTATGTTGGGTAAATTATATTTTCCCTCCCTGTTGTTAATATAAATTATACTTTCACCTCCTCTTATTTCGTTAATTACACTTTCACCCCTTCAACCAAATTTTAAGATGTGAAATGAGTAAAGTATCCCTAAATATGTGTGATGACCTATTTTTCCATCCATAAAGATGTGAAAAGATCAACTTACCCTCCTTTTATATGTGTATATGTATTTCGAAAAAAATTTATATATTTTGAAATATATATATATATATATATATTTCGAAACAAAATATATAAATATTTTGGGAAAATATATATTTATGGAAAATATATATATATATTTCCCGAAATATATATTTTTTCCCAAAAAAAGAATTCGAAAAAAATATTTTGGGAAAAAATATATATATTTCGAAATATATATATTTCCGATATATATATTTTTTGAAATATAATATATATATGTTTTTCAAAATATATATACATATATAAAAGGAGGGTAGGTTGGTCTTTTCACATCTTTATGGATGGGCATGTAGGTTCTCACACACATTTAGGGGTACTTTTGTCATTTCACATCTCAAAATTTGGTTAAGGGGGTGAAAGTATAATTAACAAAACAAGAAGAGGTGAAAGTATAATTTACATTATCAAGGGGGAATAAAAGTGTAATTTACCCAACATAAAATAAGACTAATATAACCAATATCTAATAAATTTTAAAAAAGAAACCAATATCAAAATAAATAGACTTAACTCAAAAAAATCCAATTTAAAAATTAGCGTATCAAAATGTTAAAACTGAAATTTGAAAGCATACCAAAAGAAAAAACTGAAATCATGTGGCAGTGGATCCTCATTAGTGGCAATATACTCCATCATTCACTATTTCTCCAGCTTAAGCCTTCAATGAAAAAACTAAAATCATGTGGCAGTGTATCCTCATTAGGAATTCACTATGTATCAAAATGTTAAAAAACTGAATTCATTAGTAAGTAAAACTAGGGTTAATTTAAAAAAAAACCCTATACTATTCAATTTAATCAACTAACTCACACTGTATCCACTTTGCCCCCTATATTATTCAATTTCATCACTATACCCCCTCCCCTCACATTTTGAGTTATAATACCTAAACGCAATTGCCTCAATTCATTTCACACATCCATGCGTATATATATATGCATTTATTGCATTCTCCCCCACCAACTTTGAACTTCTTTTGCAAATCAACTCCTACATGAAATAGAAATATATACCTATGAGGACATTATGCTAGGTAAATTATTTTATTTAGTGCATTTATCCCTTTTCATTATTACACTTCTAAATTAGTTAAAATAAATAGATTTACCTACTAACAAATATAAATTTTAGGATAAAAAATGTATGTAAATTGAACTTATCATACCCAAATCTATATTTTGCTAGTCCTCGAGCAAACAAAAAGAAATAGAATTATAAATCCACCATTTTCGCTGGTTATCTCGATTGCATTTAGCATATGCAATAAACATTTAAACCCCTAGGTTACCCCTAGTGGACGAGTTATAGTCTCGTGAGGGTTTCCAGTGATGATACTCACAAACATCTCCATTTTTTATAATCACGCATTCATGTATGCACATACTCATCAACCAAGTCATGATACAATGCACAAGATATTATGGATGCAAATACTCTCACTCACTACCGAACAATAACTATCTTGAGATTCGTGTCATGAATGGTTCCCATTAAATTAAGAAACTTCGTTACTTTCTACTCCCAATTCAGACAACCCTTCGTGTTTTTGTGAACATTCTACTATGGTATTTCAAATTTTTTTTTTCTACTTCATTGATCAAATTTTTCCATTTCTTTTAAAAAATTATTCCTTCCATCATTCCACTTTTCATTCATTTTTGTCTTTCTAAGTTCCGGACTTTCCAACAATGATTTTTTTAATCCCAACCAACTAGGACCTAGCTTCTTTATTGGGATTTATGCTCATTAGTTTTCTCTCCTTTTTACGCGAACAATGATATTGGTGATACCAAGGCCCGGTTACTCAGATCGAAGAACTACTTTTTGCATATTATTTCTCAAAATAAATTTTTAACTTTTTCTCCATTTCATCCATATCAACTCCTCATCTCCCCTTTTATTGTGGCAAAATTACTTTTTCAACTACATAGTTAAAGATCAACTGTTTTTCCCATAGTGAATGTGTGTTTGTGCTTATAGGTCAGAGTCGTCCTTTTCGATTTCAATTTTACTAATCTATTCACCCATGTAAAACCACTTCACTTCACTTAGCTTGATCAAATCATTACTCTCATGAATGAAAATATCGCATCACATACTACTAATACATCATAAACACAAACTCAATCAA
Organism: Cornus suecica; assembly: GCA_963922005.1. Classification (NCBI taxonomy): domain Eukaryota; kingdom Viridiplantae; phylum Streptophyta; class Magnoliopsida; order Cornales; family Cornaceae; genus Cornus; species Cornus suecica. The sequence continues at coordinate 40,670,695 of OY998247.1, read as the reverse complement.
CTTGTAATGCAAATCATTCATGCGTGAAAACAAAGAATTTCTTTCAGAAAAAATTCAATTTCAATTTATTTATTTTTTGTTCAAAATTAATGAATTACAAAATAACTGAATTACAAAATAACAAATTAGACCATACCCCCAAACCTAAACTCAACATTGTCCCTAATGTTGGACAAACTCATGGTAGGTTAATCTGGTCAATCTTGTTATCAAACAACAATGAGTTGTTAGTATTCAAAACAAAAAATAAAGTGAAAAATCCTAAAATAGATATGTACAACAAGACCATATAGGTCAATCCTGATAAACAGGATCACTCAGAAAAACCTCTTCCCATTCTTGAGAAAGTAACTCTAAAAATGATTTCAAACGCTGACCGTTTACTTTAAACACACCACCATTTTTTAGATTTTCAATCTCAACGGCCCCATATGGATGAACAATTTTAACAATGAATGGACCAGACCATCGAGATCTCAACTTACCAGTAAATAAATGCAACCGAGAGTTATAAAGTAAGACTTTTTGACCAGGTGTGAAAGTTTTCCTAAGAATACTTTTGCCATGTCTTATTTTCATTTGTTCCTTATAGATTTTTATACTCTGGTAAGCATCATTCCTAATTTCCTCCAACTCATTCAACTGAAGCTTCCTATGGACTCTTGTTCTGTCAAGGTTAAAGTTGAGTTGTTTAATAGCCCAAAAGGCTCTATGCTCTAACTCAACTAGGAGATGACAAGCCTTGCCATACACCATTCGGTAAGGAGACATTCTAATGAGGTTTTTAAATGCAGTACAGTATGCCCATAGTGCATCACTAAGTCTCAAGGACCAGTTTTTCCTATTTGGGTTAACCGTTTTCTCCAAAATGTGTTTAATCTCTCTATTGGATAACTCAACTTGATCGCTAGTCTGAAGATGATAAGCGAGTGCAATTTTGTGGGTTACACAATATTTTCTCATTAATACTTCGAGGTGTACCAAAGCGTGAAAATACATTATCTTTCAGAAACTTGACCACCACCTTGTGATCATTAGTCTTACACGCAATTGCCTCAATCCATTTAGACACATAATCAACTGTGACAAGAAGGTACAAATTGCCAAATGAATTAAGAAATGGTCCCATGAAATTAATGCACCAAACATCGAAAACATCAATAATCAGAATTGGGTTTAAAGGCATCATATTTCGACGTGAAATACTCTTTAAATTTTGACATCGCTCACATTCTAAGCAATAAGAATGACAATCTTTAAAGATTTAGGGCCAATAAAATCAAGATTGCAACATCTTTGCAGCAGTCCTCTTTGAACTAAAATGACATCCACATGTCTGATCATGACAAAAGGAGATGACATTAGTCTGGTCACAATTGGGGACACATCTTCGAATAATCTGATCAGGACAATACTTGAATAAGTACGGATCATCCTAAAAGAAGTGACGGACCTCAGATAAGAATTTGGATTTATCTTGCTTAGTCCAATGTGAAGGCATTTGACATGTGACAAAATAGTTCACAATGTCGGCAAACCAAGGTGATTCAGATACAACAAAGAGTTGTTCATTAGGGAAAAACTCAAGAATGTGCATGGAGTCTGATGATGTGTTAAGAATGAGACTAGACAAATGATTAACTACTACATTTTCAGACCCCTTCTTATCTCGAATTTCTAGATCAAACTCTTGTAGTAATAGGATCCATCGAATTAAGCACGACTTAGCATCTTTCTTAGAAAAGAGATACCTAAGTGCAGCATGATCTGAGAAAATGAGGACTTTTGACCCTAAAAGATAGGACCTAAACTTGTCTAATGAAAACACAACTGCTAACAATTCTTTTTCAGTGGTAGAGTAATTCAGTTGTGCCTCATTTAAGATCTTAGTTGCATAATAAATCACATGGGGTAGCCTGTTCACACGTTGCCCTAACACAACTCCAACTGCATAATTAGATGCATCGCACATAATCTCAAAAAGAACATCCCAACTCAGTGGCTTTATGATAGGTGCCGAGGTCAGCAATGTTTTAAGCTTCTTAAAGGCTTTCAGGCATTCGTCATCAAAGACAAAAGCAACATCTTTAGCAAGTAAATTGCAAAGTGGTCTGGAAATGCTATTAAAGTTTTTAATGAATCGACAATAAAATCCTGCATGACCTAAGAATGATCTAATCTCTTTGATCGTACGCGGTGGTGGAAGATTAGAAATCAAATCAACCTTAGCTTTGTCTACCTCTATGCCATTATTTGAAATAACATGCCCCAAGACAATTCCCTTTTTCACCATAAAATGGCATTTCTCAAAGTTTAAGACCAGATTTTTCTCCTCACAGCGAGTAAGCACGAGTTTTCAAATGAAGGAGACATTTATCAAATGATGAGCCAAACACGGAGAAATCATCCATAAACACCTCAAGGAAACGTTCTACCATATCAGAAAATATGTTGAGCATACACTGCTGAAAAGTAGCAAGTGTATTGCATAATCCAAATGGCATACATCTATAGGAAAATGTTCCAAAAGGACAAGTGAATGTGGTTTTCTCCTGATCCTCAAGTACAATGGGAATTTGGTTATATCAGAATAGCCATCTAGGAAATAGTAGTACTCATGACCAGCTAATCTCTCAAGCATCTGATCGATAAAAGGAAGTGGAAAATGATATTTCCTAATGACGGAGTTCAATTTCCTATAATCAATGCACACTCACCATCCAGTGGTCATTCGGGTCGGTACTAACTCATTGGCATCATTTGTGACTACCGTGATACCTGATTTCTTAAGCATAACCTGAACAGGACTTACCTAAGAACTATCTGAAATAGAATATATGATCCCCACATCTAACAACTTCAAGACTTCTGCCCTAATGACCTCTTTCATGCTGGGGTTAAGCCGTCTTTGCATTTCTCACGAAGTTTTAGCATTCTCCTCAAGATGAATACGATGCATGCACACAAATATATATATATATACCCTTAATGTCTGTTATAGTCCACCCAATAGCCGATTTATGTTCCCTAAGGACATTTAAGAGTTTTTCCTCATGTTTTTTATTTAACTCAGAAAAAATGATGACCAGAAGACTCTCATCTGGGCCTAAGTAAACATACTTCAGTTCAGATGGTAAAACTTTCAGATCCAATTTTAGAGGTGACTCAGCTGATGACACATGTTTAGCCTCAATTAGTGAAAGGGGCTCTACCTTAGCTTTCCACTTCTCAATATCCATATGAGGGACAAAATCAAATAAGGCATTCACTTCTTCACAAGCACTATCTAGATCAAAATCACACCCAAAGTGATTTAAACATGCCTCTAAAGGATCATCAAAGCTTGCATGTTCAAAAGTCTCTTATACTAGACTCTTTATTAGATTCACGTCACTTATATCCTCATATTCTGGTGGTTGTCGGCTTACATTAAAAACATTAAGTTCAACAGACATGTTTCCAAATGAGAGTTTTAGGACACCATTCCTACAATCGATTAAAGCATTTGAAGTGGCTAGGAATGGTTGACCAAGGATAACCGGAAAATGGCTATTGTGATTAGCCATAGGTTGAGTGTCTAAGACTATGAAGTCTACTGGAAAGAAGAATTTGTCAACCTGAATTAATACATTCTCAATGATATCGTGAGGTGCCTTGACTGAATGATCTGCCAAATGTAGCACTACCTTTGTGGGTTTCAACTCACCAAGACCAAGTTGCGCATACACAGAATAAGGCAACAAATTTACACTTGCACCCAAATCAAGCAAAGCTTGCTCAATTATCTGGTTACCTATTGTGCAAGAAATTGTCGGCCATCCAGGATCCTTGAATTTTGGTGGCGTACGATGTTGGATAATAGAGCTTACTTGCTCTATAAGGAAGGCATTTTTATACACATTCAACCCACGCTTAATCGTACACAAATCTTTCAAAAACTTTGCATAAGAGGGAATCTGTTGGATTGCATCGAGAAGAGGAATATTGATTTTGACTTATTTGAAAACCTCCCTAAACTCATTGTAATGATGTCCCTTATTAAGCTTTTGAAGTCTTTAAGGAAAAAGTGCAACAGGAACAAAGTTCCTAACTGAGGGTTCTAATGAGGATTCTGGGCTTGGACTCTGGTTTTCACTTTGTGGCTTAACCACGGAATCAACTTTCTCTAAATTTCCCTTATCTTGGATAGGCATTTGGATTTTATTATCAATTTCTCGCCTTAATTTTAAGGTTATGACAGACCGAACCTGTTCAGTAGGATCAACATTAGGAATGGACTGACTAGGAAATTTTCCTTTTTCCCCCTCTCCTACAACAATGGCTAACTAGTCAATCTGTGTTTTTAATTTAGAAATTAATTGACTAGTTTGTTGCATGAACTGTTGTAGGGTATCTTCTAGTGTTGGTTTCCTTGGTTGTTGGGGGACATATGGATGAGAATTTTGGGACATGGAAGGATAATGTGCTTGAGGTTTCCCTTGGGGTTGCATATGTTGCATACCCGAGTTGTTCCTAGGCTGATTTTGACTCCATGAAAAATTAGGATGATTTCTCCAATTGGGGTTGTATGTGTCAGAATAGGGACTGCTAAATGGTTTCTTATAGCCGTTTAGTGCATTAGTTTGTTCAGCTATACACTCATGGAATGATACTATAGAAGGACACATCTAAGCAGTATGAGACGGACTCTCAGAAAGTTAATATGCCTCACTAATATCATGGACTGAAGAACTTTTTCCATTTTTCATCTTTATAGCCTCCACTTTTCTGGTGAGACTAGTTATCCTTGCACTCAAATCAGTTCCCTCACTAACCTCATAGACTCCTCCCTTTTTGGTATCCATAGACATTGGTGAACTTCTTCTCTCAACCCTCCCTGAGTATTCCCAATGTTGAGAACTCTCGGCTAACGCATTTAGAAATTTCCAAGCCTCATCATCATTCTTAGACATGAAATCTACCCCACCTCGTGACTCAATTAATTGACGATTTTGAGCTGATAATCCATCATAAAAGAATTCAACTAAGCGCCACTTTTCAAAACCATAGTGGGGACATTTAAGTAGCAAATCATTGAATGTTTTCCAGCACATGTAAAACTGTTCACCTTCTTTTTGAGCAAATTTCATGATATTTCGGCGAAGGAAATTAGTTTTATGTCTAGGAAAGAATTTGGTGAGGAATTTTTTACAGAGTTCATCCCAAGAGTTGATAGATTCTGGTTCCAATGAATATAACCAAGAGTTGGCTTTCTCTTTCAGAGAGAACGGGAATAACCTCATCTTAATTGACTCTTCGGGAATATTTTGAAAATTCAAAGTGGAACAAATCTCTAAAAAATCCGTAGCATGAAGGTATGGGTCTTCAAAGTTTGAGCCTCTAAAAGTGGGCAGTAAATTGATTATTGTTGCCCTTATCTCCAAATGGGCATGTTGTATAGCAGGCAAGACAATACGAAACGGGTTTGTGATATTTGCGAGAGTGTAGTAATCCTTAAGGGCTTTCACTTCATTATGTTCCCCCTCCATCTTGACTTCAAAGAGTTTTCCAACACCAGAATTTCTTACCCTTTCTCTAAAAGTTCTCTTAATTTCTGGATCTAAATGGACCAAATTTGGTTTCAGAGAACGACGACCTAAGATACACTAGGAAGACTCCATGACTCAACAAATACACTACCCAAACAAATATTTTATTTATCTGAAATTTAATTCAAGGGTAGTGATTTCTATTTTTTTATTTTTTATTTATTTTTATTTAATTTAATTTCCTATCTAAGAGATTATTATGACTAATTCCAAAATAATCTTCACCTAGTTAGGCAGCTCCTACTCCCTTTCAGAGAAAACTAGTGGATGACCAGTTAAGGACCATTAAACTAATAACGAAGTAGTTCCCAGGAAAGTGTGGCGAGACACTAGGCCTGCTTAATGTCGCGTCAACCACACTCCTAGACAGAACTGTCCTATCGTTTATCAATTTGATAGTGACTCACTAGAGTTACCAAAAGTTTAACAATGTCCGAGAGGATCCTATGAGCTATATGAAAACCTATTGGCCAACGTCTACATGATTTTAAATTAAACTAAATTTAGCCAAGGTTATACAAATGTAACGAGATTTTTAACCTAATGGGCAAGGAATTGGTGATGAAATCCAATCCTTATCTTGTTAGAGGGTTAATGCCCTTACTAAAAGATTTATGCAAAATGCTAAATTAAAATGCACATACAAGCAAATCAGCAAAAATAAAAATAAAAGGAGTGAATGTGTGCACTTTCTTCTTCTTTTTTTTCTTTTAATAAATATATAAATGAATAAAAATGAAATAAAATAAAATAGATAACAAAAATAATGAAACCTAAGGCAATTTCTAGAGTTATTCTATCCTAAAGGTAGCATGCAAAATTTCACCTATATAAAAACTATGTTCACCTAATCTAAAAAGAAAAATAATAGTAATATTTACTAAAGATAAGGTTACTTACTTGGACTCTACAGTAATGCTAGTGAAGATGCCACAAAGAAATTCAAGAATTTTTTTAGCCAATGCAATCTCCAAAAAAAATATTACCTACAAAATTTAAGAAGTATCAATTACTTAATAAAGTAACACAAATAGTAAAATAAAAAAAATAAAAATAAAAATTCTAAACTTAAGTAAACAAATACTAATTCTATACTTAAGCTAAGAATAAAGAAAACAAGAAAAAAGAAAAATAAAATTTGCTACAGTAGCCAAATTGCTACAGTAATTTTTGATTTTTTTATTTTTATATTGGGGTCAAGAGATAAATGTAAGAAAATAAAAAATGTAAAGTGAATTTGGGTTTTGTGGACTGTTGGGCTAAAAAAAAACAACCAATCTGGTTTTAAAACAAAAATTACAAAGTATTACAACTTTCAAATATTTCAATTTCTGTGATTGTGACAACTAACTACTATAACCACTAACCGAATCTAACCTTCTTTTTTCTTTTTCACAGTAGCCGATTAGAACTAGTGGGTTAGGCTTAAATTGTTGGGTTAACTTCATTTACATCTCCTGAGGTTTGTCCTATTTTTACTTACATTCTTTCAGGTTTATATATCTTTATTTACACCCCTTTATTGTGTGAAATGTCTAAAATACCCTTATACCAAACACCCCTTAAATCAATTTAATCCATAAATTAATTTAACCCCTAAATCAAACACCCCCTTAAATCAATTTATCCCTCCAACCAAACACCCCAACCCAACCCAACCCTAACCACCACCGCCGCCACCATCTGCCGCCACTACCACCACCACATCATCCACCGACACCACCACGAGCAACCCTTAAATCAAGGATTTACCACCACCATTTTTGAAAATAGGGGGGGCGGGGCGCCGGCAGTGGGAGGGGGGTGTAGATATATATATATATATATATGTGTGTGTGTGTGTGTGTGTGTGTATATATATATAGGAGGGGGTGGGGGGCGGCGACACCGGCAGTGGGAGTGGGATGGTGGTGGGAAGGGGGTGGCGCCGGCAGGGGGATGGCGGCGGCGCCGACAGTGGGAGGGGGTGGTGATATATATATATGTGTGTGTGTGTATATATATGTATATATGCGTGCAGAGTGTGTGTGTGTGTGTGAGAGAGAGAGAGAGAGAAAGAGATTAATTAATTTATTTGTAAAAATTAAATATTTGGGGTTGGGTAAGGGGTTTTATGATTTAATTTTTATTCACAAATTAAAAAAATTAGTTTTCAAAAAATTTAAATATTTGTTTGTGAATATTTGGGGGTGGTGTTTGGGGTTTTGGATTTTATATGTTTTTATTTTATTTTATAATTATTTTCGAATTTAATAATTCTTTTCAAAATTTAATATATATTTTTGAATTTTATATGTTTTATTTTTAATTTTATATATTTGTTTCAAATTTTTTTATGTTTTTTGCGATTTTTATATTTCTTTTCAAATTTTAATATGTTTTTTTGAAAAAAACAATTTCTAAATTTATATATTTTTTTAATTTTATATTTATTTTCGAATTTATAATATTTTTCAAATTTTAATATATATTTTTTCGAATTTTATATATATTTTCAAATTTTAATATAAATTAAATTATTAAATGATGGGAGGGGGTCTAATTGATAAAAACACTATCCTTGTTTCCAAACAGAATAAGAATAAGACATTGAGGGTAGTTTAGGGATTTTAAAAAAAATCAGCTGATGTCATCATTCAGGGGGTCTAAGTGATGAAAATATTGAAAAGTAAGAGGTGTAAATAAAAATATGCAAACCTGAAAAGATGTAAATGAAGATAAGACAAACCTCAGAAGATATAACTGAAGTTAACCTAAATTGTTTAGTGGCTTAAAACAAATATGGAAGCAAGTGAATCAACACTACGGTCCCAACTTTATTAAAAATCTCAAACAAATGGTCAATTGAAATGCTCTGTCTTCAGTGTCAAAAACAAACATGTGACCTTGTTTCCAGAATATGTGATGTTAAATTTTTATTTTTTTTAATAAAAGAAAGAAGAAAATAATAATAAAAAAAATTATACTAGCAATATGTTACAACAGAGTAAATAAAAGATGATTTTTTTTTATTTTTTTTTAAATAAAAAAATTGCTACAGTAGACGGATTGCTACAGTTACTTTTTTTTTTACACCTAGTAGAAGAATTAAAATAACTTAAATTTAATTAGTTTCTTGTTGCTATTCCCCGGCAACGACACCAAAAATTTGGTGTGTTTTAAAATATTACTCGCAAGCACACGAATCAATTGTAGTTTAGGTTATACGAGAACGAGGTCGAACCCACATGAATGTTTTAAAGAGAACTAATTAAACTCAAATTAATCTCAAACTAACCTAGTTTCTCAAAGTTTTATTTGTTGAAGGGATTTTATACTAAACATGGAATAACGAAATACAAATAATGAAAACGAGATTAATATGGAGAAAATACTAAGATATCAGAATCTTCCACTACTAATCCATAAAATTCTAATTATTTCTTTATCAATTCCAATTTTAGAGTAGTAATTAGAAATCAATCTTATTACTTTATCAATATTTAACAATAACGCACTAATAAAATATATTTTCAAGAGATAGATTTTCCTTCGCTTTGAAGATTAAAATTCTAAGCATCTTATGTATGCAATTTAAAGGATCATATAAGATCAAAGATTTTTACTTATAAAATTCTCAAATTCAAGCATGATTAATTGTGATAAGAATTATTAACTACTATAAATACATGATATTTATAATGAAATGAATTTAAAACAATTAATATTATGAAATGAAAATCATAAGCATTTAAACCATACACATGAAAATTAATAAAATACTAAAAGAAATTTATTTCATAAATGGTGGTTTCATCCTCTACTTTAGTTGAGAATTTAGTTACACATGTTTAAAAGAAAATAACAAAGTAAGAACAATAGAACCCGGAATTGGAGATGAAGTATTCTCCTCGTTGGTGTTGTCCTTGCTCTCCTCTCTCTCATCCTCTTCTGATTTGCAACTGTATATATAGGAGATACTCACTTGCCATTTCCATTTCTCGAATTTAATGTTCTCTTAATTGGCAGCTTTGAGATATGCATTGCATTTAATGTTTCACCCAACATTGACATGTGCATTGCTTTATAAATTTCTTACCTTCTTTCTTTACCTAACATTAGCCCCACATTTCTTTCTTTTTCTTTCTAACATTAACTACACGCACATGTATCCATTCTCTTTCTCTCTCTTACAATATTTGTCTTGGCTCACATTTCTTTTTCTTTTTTTTCTCTCTCTCATGTCAACATCCTTCATTTCACACATCCATGCGTATATATATATATATATATATATATATATATATATATATATATATATATCTGCATTTATTGCATTCTCCCCCACCAACTTTGAATTCTTTTGCAAATCAACTCCTGCATGAAATATAAATATATACCTATGAGGACATTATGCTAGGTAAATTATTCTATTTAGTGCATTTATCCCTTTTCATTATTACACTTCTAAATTAGTTAAAATAAATAGTTTTACCTACTAACAAATATAAATTTTGGGATAAAAAATGTATGTAAATTGAACTTACTACCCTCAATAGTATAGGGGGGTTTAATGAAATCAAGTCTTTAAAAAAATTATTTTTTGAAAAACAATTATATTTTTCGTAAAAACTAAAAATTTCAAAAAAAAATATTTTTCAAAAATAATATATATATTTCGAAAAATTATATATATTTCGGAATATATATATAATTCGTCAAAAATATATATTTCCTGAATTGTTTTCAAAAAATATAATTTTTTTCCGAAAAATAATGTTTTTGGGAAAAATATATATTATGTTCCAAAATATGATTTTGTAACACCCCGTGTTATTTTCTTTTTTTCTGAAATTATTTTTCGATTTAATTTCGGTTATGCTGTCACTTGTTCATGTCGTTCTGGTTATCCTTGGTATGTCGCATGTAAATTTTTTGCGTTTACTTTTAAAGTCAACTGGACGACTTTAGGATTTCTCCTTTACGACTTCGTGGATATTTTTGTTACCGACTACGCGGTTTCGTTCTAACGCATGGCGTTTGGTGTTTTGGTAGTTAGGTTGTATACTTCGGATAATCTATTTCAGGCTACATTATTTAATTGGCGTCCCATGGAATTCTTAGGGTTATTTTGTAATTTTGGATAATTAAAGGGTTACTTATGTAATTTGGATATATATGTATACACATATGTATATCAGTGTATAGAAAAAAAACGTTGACCTGGCCATCACTTCCTTCTTCCTGCTACATCCCCGATCTACGTTTCTTGTTCGCCTCTTCTCCATTGATGCAACTTCTCCTCTTCTTCATTGTCGGTTGATTAGAAAGAGAGGGAATCGCATAGTGGTGCGACCTGTGGACTTGTGGTGGGTTGTCGGTGCAGAGGGAAGAGGAGAACGGAGGCAACCCATGTGTTGGTGACGACTCACGGTGGTCGTTGGTGGCTGAGGCGTTGCGTGGTGGTGCGATGGTGATGGTTCGTGAAAGAGGAGGTTCGACTGGCCGAGAAACGAGGTTGCGGCTTGGCTAGTGCTCGTCAAGCGGTGTTGCGACGGCAATGGCGGAGCTCTCGGTGGGGCTGAGTGGCGCAGACAACGCGTGCGGTGGTCGGACGGTGATGGTTGTCGCGGTCATCGCGCGACAGGACTATTTCGGCCAGTTCTTTGAGTGCCGATTTGGTCAGCTTCTTGAGCTTTGTTTGGGCCTATTTTCGGAGGGTATTTTCGTCTCGATGATAGGTACGTCATACTAAAATTTTGTATTTTTCCGTTGAGCGGTTTATCCGGAAATTTGATTTTTAGGTTTGAATTTTCGTTTGGGTCATTTTAGATTTGCCCAAATTGATTAACCTATTACTAATGGGCTTCGTATATATCGTATAGGTCATCGAGGCAGACGTTTCGGTATATTGGAAATAGTTTTCGGGCGACTTTGGTCGGCGAGCTCCATATTCGGGCTGCGATACTGTTCACGGTGGAGCATTTCAAGCTGTTTTGTAAGCGTAAATTAAGGTGGTAAATTCTATTCTCACTTCCGTATCATTGACATGGTTTGGGTGTGCAAACCCGTATTTATTTTAATTTAGATATATTAAATTGTGAATTTTAAAATATCTAAAATTGGGTTAGAATCGAAGCAAGACGTAGAAATTAATTAAATTATTTTCCTGCAAAATTAAATTAATACCTATTTGAACTGAATGAGAATAAGTGGCCTAGTAACCCCTTGAGATTTAAAATGGGTTAGTAAAATTTATAAAAGTTGGACGTGAACTTAGAACGTGATATTAGTTCCCCTTTTTTACTGTGTTTGGGGATATGTGACCGTGAGGGACGTGAAAAATTAGGGGATATGTGAACGTAAGGGACCTGAAAACTCAGTCGTTATGCTAGTTTTCCTTATGATATGTGGATTATTGCTTTAAGTGAATTAAAAAGCATGTTTAAAGGAATAAATTTGTTTCCTTGTGATTTAAATGTTTTAATTGAAATAAAAGCATGTTAAAGGAAATAAAATTAATATTCTCGTGGTTTATTGCTTTAGTGATGTAAAAGCATGTTAGAGAATATTTTCATAAATATGATGCATTACATATTTATATTGACGCATGGTTTTTATTGAGGTCCTATATGCATATTGAGTACACCGTGTCGTGTGAGTACATAGGTGTTGGTCTATGCGGGTTGTGTAACCAAGTGTGAGTTGACTTGTTTGGATCGTCGTAACAACTGGTCAGGGATGCTTCTCGCTCCATGGAACTAATCTTCCGAGAAATTGAGACGCTAGGGGAGGACTTGTTCCAATCCTAAGTTCACGACCGTGTTCGTGGTGACAATCTTCCTTGTTAAAAGTGTGAAGTGTCAAAAGCACTTGGGAAGAATCGGTACGACAACTCTACATTCCTTCGTGAGCTTGTATCCTCAACTGTGAATGGGTAGAGATTCAGGATCCGTTGACCCTTAGTGTAGGGTGTGTGGTCATGTGTGTACCATGGATGGTGTTGAGTAACATTGCATTTGTGTAGCATTTATGTGATTTCATTTGACATGTATATGTGATATTATTACCTGTGGATTTTGGAGCATATTGATTATGAATATTGCAAAATAAATTCATATTTTTATAAAATGCTCAACTAAAAGTGAATAATGTGAAAACATGAATTAAATGCAGTAATTGAAAAAGTATAATGAGTTATATTCTTATAGTTATGATTATGTACTTTTGTGCCTTTAGAGAGTTAAGTATATTGGTGTAGTGACCTCTTTGGATAGTTGATGTTAGTGATGGACTATAGAGTCGATTTTATGTTGAGGCCTTAGAGAAGGCGGGTAATAGTTTTGTGATCGTGGTTAGTTGTGTGACATCTTTAGAGATTTGAGGTCAGAGATTGATTCTAGTATCAATTGAGATTTGAGGCCTTAGAGAATGCGGGTGATGAAATTGTGAACTTAGTGGATGTTGTTGTATAGAGCTTTAGGTGCCTTTTACCTTTTGAGGAATTGTCACGCCCCAAATTCCTAGGACTCCGAAACCAGAGCCTAAAAGCTAAGGGAGTGAATACGGAAGTAAAAAAAATGAGAACAAATGACCTTCAGTCATCAAACACCCACAAAATGGTAAAAATGCTCTGATACCATGTTATCACGCCCCTAAAATTCCCGAAACTCTAACCCGGAGAATTAGCGAATTTCCAAAGGGTGACGTGAGTCAAGTAACCACTAAAGTCAACAATAACAAGGAAATACATGGAATAACAATGAAGAATATACTTCATGTCAAATCGAATACTAGAAACTCAATAGTATCCTCTGATACCAACAGACACGTCCCAAAATTCCTAAGACTCCCGAACCGGGACATCCAAGGAATCCAGGATGTGATCCTTAATACAAAAGACCAATTAAGATATCATTAACCATGAAAACATATGGAATAATGATAAAAATGGTATATTTCATACCCAAATGAATAATAGAACAAAACAACGGAATCTAATAAAAATCCGGCAGAGTTTCGTTTGTAAATGGAACATCCGGGCACACAACTACAACAGAATAACCTGCCAATAACAATTCGATAATATCCATGGCTCATAGGCCTAACATTCATCAATCCTACTAGGGCCGAGGTAGTAGAAAGAAACCACCAACCCCTACACAACCCTCTATAATCAACAGAGCCACAAATGCTCGAATAAGAATACAGAAATGCACATGGTAATTCCGAATAGATTCAATAATATACTGAAATAATAAATACATGAAATAAAATATACACCAATAGGGATATGCCAACAGACTGGCTCCCAAGAGAAATATATGACAATCCCATACAAAATGGGTAAAGAAACTGACAGCAGATAACTATCGTCCCCAAACTAGCCACATTGTAACCGTAACCGCATCACCCTACGCAACTCCAAAACCTGTAACAAGAAAATAAAATAAAACTGTCGTTGTGCCGCATGTCGCCCATAGCCATAACAATTCCTGCAACCTGACGTGGGAATACTAGGGGGTGATGAAATACCCCTGTGAGCAAATAAACTCAGTGGGAACAATAATATTCTAACTACCACATCCTCTGATAGTTTAGGTAATGCTAAACCTCCCAGTAAGATACATAACCCACAACATAACCCAGCCACGAAAACCCAAGGCACGTACTCGTATACTACCGTAAATAAGTATACATATCGGGAATATATATGTGTATAAGTAGACAACATGAGTCTATAAGGTACAACTAAGACTCGTACTCCAAGTACCAACACCGGTAGTCTACACTACTCTCACTACGTACTCTAGATACACGACACTCATGTCCAATCTCACAAATCATTCGGCGCTCACAACGTTAACCAGAGAATCTAAACAGAGGGAAAACACACTCGCCTCTAATATTTATAGGGATCAAAATCCACCACTAGTACCAAGGAATACTCATAACTCACTCCCTGAGAACACAGGAGGAAAAACACTCACGTCTTTGTGTACTAACATAATCGTCATCTATATATATATGTGTATATACAATATATATATATATATATATATATATATATATATAAGAAACATCATCTCACTCCTAGAGAAAATCTATACCTCAAGAATGGAATCACCTCATCATATCACCATACGAAAACCTCAAAATACCATCTCCAACAAGGCCAACAAATCACCAATACTCTCACTATGGATAAGGAACGCTAAACGGTCGAATCTCGGAGAGTACCTGAACACTACTCTCATGATAACCACGTAAGACTCAAGGAACCAAAACAAGGGAAAATAAGTCCCAGTGCTAAATCAACGGATAACCGAGACAACAATGTCAAGGTTAAAACACCACAAGTGTTTAGGGAGAACACCCGGACAAAAGAAACCAATCCACTTGGAATCCTTGCCCCTAACATGTGTAACAACTCAAATCACCTAGATGGTGACATCAAGAACCAAGAAGAAGGGAAAGGCAACACTATATATGTGCACTGAACAACAACTAGCCTCAAACACGAGACTTAGAAATGATCCGAAACAAAGGTGAAACAAAAAACCACCTTTCAAAACACTAGATGTCGAGATTTTTGAGAAAGAAGTCTCGTAACCTCAGAATCTCGAGAAAAATAATAAAATAGTTTTCCTTTAAGAAACCATACAGTAAAAATGGCTACGGGGTAGGTAAAAACGGGTTTTTTCTTTTAAATACAATGAGATTGTTTTCAAATTTTTAAAAACTCCGTTTCCGACAGACAGCCAGATAAGAGTGACTACAACTCCAAGGATTCCTATAATGTCCAAGAGGACAATGAAGGAAGAGTAATACGTTGGACTCACGGAACACAACCATCCGTTTCCAACTCCACAAATCAAATAACATCACAAGGAAGAGGTTCGGCACCACGTCGTAACCGACGGCTCAAGGAGTGACATATAAGTCGAATACATGTACTAGTATACAGAGTACATTAGAAGAAATGCTTAGGAGAATGAACTAAGCCATAGAAACAAGATTGCCAAGCTACAGTACCTCGAGTACTTAATAAAATCACTCAGACCCCTTAATATCTTGAAAAGAGAAAACTAGTGGCCGATACTACGGAACTAACTAGTTTCAATCAATACTTCTTCCAATTCATTATAACCTCGATTTCACATTCGATACTAACTCTCTAGATTACTAACAGAATCAAGAGACCATTGTCACTCAACCAGACAGGTTCAATCATTACCTCATCTAACCGCACTCAAAACCTCAAAAGTAGGATAAATGATATATCCCTCTAAGTGGGAAAGAAACATCAAGGGTCAGTAATATGTAACCAACCAAAACCACAAGACTATCACTCACCTTCTCAAGGCCTCAAATCTTAATTGATACTAGAATCAATCCCTAACCTCAAATCTCCAAAGAAGTCACTATGCCAATATAATTAACCTCCCCCAAGGGTATAAAAGTATATAATCGCAAGTATAAAAATATACATTTCATTATACTTTATTAATTACCACATGTAATCATTTCCTTTCACATTAATCATTATCAACTGAGTATTTTATAAAAATATGAATTTATATTGCAATATTCATAATTAACATGCTCCAAAATTCACAGGCAATAATAACACATATAAACATGTTCCAACATCACATGTAATAATATCACATATACATGTCAAATGAAATCACATAATGTTATACAATGAAATGTGACTCAAAACCACCCTTTGCCCATATCACATGGTTAACGAATACGCACTCTACCCATTTACAAGGAGAAAGAGTACCGCACCGATTCTTCCCAAGTGTTTTTGACACTTCACTTTCAACAAGGAAGACGGTTGCACGAAAGCCCTACTTACGACTCCCATGCTGAGAGTGGCACATACCACCACGATGGGGCAGCAACCAACCCTTACCAAAAATCCGAGAGTGGCGCATACCACCACGATGGGGCAGCAACCAACCCTATATCACCTTTTGGCTTTTTAGTTCCATAGGTGGGAAACACCTCCTGGCCAGTTATTGCGACGATTCGACACAAAGACACCCCCACATGATTTCACAACCCACATATACCAACATCATGATTTGACACTACACGGTGTTCTGAATATGCATCCAGGTTCAAATGACAATCATGTCTCAACATAAATATGTAATACATCATATTTATGAACAATATCTACATGCTACCACATGAATCTCATAATCTCTTTCACATGCTTTTAAAATAATAAAGCAATAAACCACGACAAACAATTATTTCACATAATCATGCTTGCAATTCATCAAATTATACTTTAATTCATAAGTAT
This sequence comes from Cornus suecica, assembly GCA_963922005.1. Lineage (NCBI taxonomy): Eukaryota > Viridiplantae > Streptophyta > Magnoliopsida > Cornales > Cornaceae > Cornus > Cornus suecica. Next base: position 40,653,805 of record OY998247.1, on the reverse strand, counting down.
ACAAGTTCATTCATTTAAATATGTCTGTAATTTCCTTAAAGCAAATAGTCCACGTATCATAAGGGGAACTTAGCATAACGTTTAAGTCTTCACGTCTCTCACGTTCACATATCCCCTAACGCAGTAAAAAGGGAACTAAGGCACCTATTATCTTTCAATTCAAATAGGTATTTATTTAATTTAACGGAAAAATAATTTAATTAATTTATCAAATTAATTTCTAGGTCTTACCTCAATTATAACCCAAATATAGATATTTAAATTCATAATTTAATATATCTAAATTAACATAAATACGGGTTTGCACACCCAAACCACGTCAATGATACGGAAGTGAGAATAAAATTTCTCACCTGAATGTACGCTTATAGAACAGACCGAAACAGCCCACCGTGAACAGTACCGGCGCCCGTATATGGAGCCCGCTGATCAAAGTCACCCGAAAAATATTTCGAATATATCGAAACGTCCGCCTCAACAACCTATACAATATATACGAAGCCCATTAGCAATAGGTTAATCAATTTTGGTAAATCTAAAATAATCCAAACGAAAATTATAACCTATAAAGGCAATTTTCCGACAAACCGCTCAACGGAAAATTACAAAACTTTAGTATGACATACCTAGCATCGATACGAAGCTACCCTCCGAAAATTAGCCCAAACCGAGGTCGGAAAGTTAATAGAAAAAATGGCCGAAGTTCAGCCAACCATGTCCTTGTCGCGCATACTGTTTCATCACGCTCAAACCTGCGCACCACCACCTGTTCCTCCACGCACACCATTGCCAACCATGGTAGTTGTCGCCGTCGCCGCCCAATCCAGTCGGCGCCACTGTGACCCTCTCCCCCTCTTCTCCGGTTCAGACTCTCTCTTTCTATACCGACTTTCTCTTTCTCTTGCCGGTAATGATGGTGAAGAAGATGGTGTATAGCGTGGCTGCTATTGGCGCAGGGAAAGGAGAAGAAGTGAGTTAGGTCATCGTCTACACTTCATCAGATACATGTATATATACATATATATCTTACATATAAATCTCAATTGAAATTGAAACTTGTACACTTAACTTTAATAGGTCCATGTGACCAAGTGTAACCTAAGGATTAAATAATGTCTGTCACCATACATTTATATATCCTAATTGTAAATGTGACCCTCCAATCATCAAAAATCACGAAATAACCCCAACTCTTTATCAAAATGTCCAAACGATCCCAAAAATAAAATCTCGGAAATTCCATGGGACTCCAAATAAATAATATAAGCCCAATATAGATAATCTGGGGTATACAACCCAACCATCGGAGTACCCAACAAGTCTGATCCAATAAAACGTGTCGAAGTACTAATGCAAAATGTCGAAACGAAACCATGTAGTCGGTAACAAGAATTCTCGAACTCGTCAAAGAGAAACCGTAATGTCATCTAGTCGACTTTAAAACTAAACGGGAAAAATTTACTCGCGAAATGCCAAGGATAACATGAACGTCATGAACAAGTGACATCATAACTGAAATTAAATCAGAAATAATTTCAGGAAAAAGGAAAATAACACGGAGTGTTACAGGAATGGGTTTTCAACAGTATTTTGATATTTTGATTAGGTTAGAAGAGGTTATGGTTGAGGTGATTTTATTAAGTACTTGGGGTACTGTAGTGTTGCAGCGTTGTTTCTCATGCTTAGTTCATTCTCCTAAGCATTCCTTATACTGTGTTTTGTACACTAGTATGTGATTGTTGACTTATATGTCACTTCTTGAGTCGTCGATTACGGCGTGGTGCCGAACCTCTTCCATGTGTTGTCATTTGATTTTTTGGGGTTGGAAACGGGTAGTTGTATACCATGAACCCAATGTAGTACTCTTCCTTCCTTGTCCTCTTGGACATTATAGGAATCCGTGGAGTTGTATTCATTCTTAATTGGCTGTCTTTTGGAAACGGCATTTTCCAAGTCTTGAAATAAACTATTTGTATTTAAAAGGGAAAAACCTGTTTTCACCTACCCCCGTAGCCATGAAAAGTTTTAGCATTTTATTAAATGATCTTAGGATCTAATTTAAAAATATTTTTAACTTCTAAAAGTCGGTGATGGCGACTGACGGAGACCGGGGGCAAGACGGTCATTTTTACTGTTTGGTTTCTTAAAGGAAAACTATTTTATTACTTTTCTCGAGATTCTGAGATTTCAAGAGTTCTTCTCAAGATCTTGTCCTATAGAGTTTGGAAGGGTGTTTTCTTGTTCACCTTTGCTTCCGATCATTTTTAAGTCTCATGTTTAAGGATTGTTGTTGTTCAATACACACATATAGTGTTGTCTTTCCCTTCTTCTTGGTTATTTGATGTCACCACCTAGGTGATTTAAGTTTTACACATGTTAGGGGCATGGATGCCGAATGGATTGGTTTGAGTTTTAAAACATTTTTCTTAAAAATTATTGAATCCATGGGATTCATCTTTTTTATAACTTTCACTCTCGGCCATTCGCTTTTGGTTTCCTTGTTCGGGTGTTTTCCCTAAACACTTGTGGTGTTCTTAAACTTGACATTTCTATCTCGATTATCTGTTGGTTTAGCATTGGGAACTCTTTTCCTTTGTTTTATTTTAGTGACCCTTAGGTGGTTGTTCATGATAGTAGTGTTTGTGAGCTCTCCATGATTTGATCGGGTGGTTTTTCTCGCTTATAATGAGAGCGTTAGTGATTTGATTGACCTTATTGATGATAGTATTATGAGGTCGATGTGATGATGTGATTTATGGTATTGATGAAAAGATATGATTGAGATGATCCAGTCCTTGAGAGGTAGATTTCCTCTAGGAATGGGATGATGTTTCATATATATGTATATTTATATAGATAACGATTATGTCAGTACGCAATGACGTGAGTGTTTTTCCTCTCGTGTTCTCGGGGAATGGGATTTGAGCTTTCCTTGGTACTAGTTGTGGATTTTGATTCCTGTGGATATTAGAGGTGATTGTGTTTTCCCTCTGTTTGGATCTTCTGATTAGTGTTGTGAGCGCTTGATGATTTGTTAGATTGGACCTGGGTGTCATGTACCTAGTGTACGTTGTGAGAGTAATATAGACTACCGGTGTTGGTACTTGGAGTACGAGTCTTAGTCGTACCTTATAGACTTATGTTGTGTACTTATATATATATATATATATATATTCCAGATATATATACTTATTTACGGTAGTATATGGGTACGTGCCTTGTGGTTGCGTAGCTGGGATTTGTTGGGCTATGTATCTTGCTAAATAGTTTTGCATTACCTAAACAAACAGAGGATGTCGTAGTTAGGATATCATTTTTTCACTGAGCTTATTTGCTCACAAGGGTATTTCATCGCCCCCTAGTATTCCCACACCATGTTGCAGGAAATGTTACGGTTACAGGCAACATGCGGTGCAACGACAGTTTTCTTTTATTTTTCTTGTTACAGGTTTTGGAGTTGCTCAGGGTGATGCAGTTACGGTTGCAGTGCGGCTGGTTTGGGGACGATAGTTATCTTCTGTCAATTTCTTTACCCATGTTTTTGTGGGATTGTCGTATATTTATCTTGGGAGCGAGTCTGTTGGCATATCCCTATTGGTGTATATTTTATTTCCTGTATTTATTATTTCAAGATGTCATTGTATCTATTCGGCACTGCTCTGTGCATTTCTGTATTCTTATTCGAGCATTTGTGGCTTTGTTGATTATAGAGGGTTGTGTAGGGGTTGGTGGTTTATTTCCACTGTCTCGTCCCTAGTAGGATTGATGAATGTTGGGTCTGTGAGCCATTGATATTATCGAATTGTTATTGGTAGATTATTCTGTTGTGGTTGTGTGTCCGGTTGTTCCATTTACAAACGGAACTCTGCCAGATTTTTGTTAGATTTCGCTATTTTGTTCCATCATTCATTTGGGTATGGAATATACCTTTTTTTCATTATTCCGTACGTTTTCATGGTTAATTATATCTTAGTTGGTCGCTCATATTAAGGCTCACACCCCGGATTCTTCGGATGTTCTGATTCGGGAGTCTTAGGAATTTAGGGGCATGTCAGTATGGTATCAGAGTATACTAGTGAGTTTCTATTATTCGATTAGGCATTGAGTATATTTTTCATTATTATTCCATATATTTCCTTGTTATTGTTGACTCTAGTGGTCGCTTGACTAACATCACCCATTGGAAATTCTCTGATTCTCTGTGTTGGAGTTTCGGGAATTTTAGGGGAGTGACATTTTTTTCGAAAAATAATTTTTTTGCGAAAAATATATATTATTTTCCAAAATATGAATTTTTTCCGAAAAATATTTTTTTGAAAAAATTATATATTATTTTCCCAAATATGATTTTTTTCCAAAACATATTTCTTTTTGAGAAAAATATATATATTTTTCCGAAATATGTATTTTTTATATTTTGGAAAATAATGTATATTTTTCACAAAAAAATTATTTTTTAGAAAAAAATCATATTTTTTTAAAACAATTCCAAAAATATATATTCTTGACGAATTATACATATATATTACGAGATATATATCATTTTCCAATATATATATTTTCCGAAATATATATATTTTCTCCGAAATATATATATTTTGTCTGAAATATATTTTTTCCAAAATATATATTATTTTTGAAAAATATTTTTTTCCGAACTATATATATATATATATTTGAAATTTATAGTTTTTACGAAAAATATAATTGATTTTCGAAAAATAAATTTTTTAAAGGCTTGATTTCATTAAACCTCCTTATATTATTGAGGGTAGTTTAGGTATTATGACTCAAAATGTGAGGGGAGGGGCGTAATGATGAAATTGAATAGTATAAGGGGCAAGTGGACATAGTGGGGGTTAGTTGAATAAATTGAATAGTATAGGGGGTTTTGTAAAATTAACCCATAAAACTAAGAAAACATGTATTATACTTTTAATGAAGAACCTTAGACATTATAGAATCACCATGATCATCACAATTACAAAATATATTATCATTTGATGTATTCATCTCGGATGGAATTCCTATAAACCAAATAACATATAAAAAAATAAATTTAACAACTACAAATCATGGCGTTAAGAACAAATGAAAAGAAAAAACTTAAATCAATAATTACTATTTTCTTCAGTCATAAGACAACTTTGGGCACACATCAAAGCCTACAACATAGTTGTATGAAGTCTGCTACGATGTGAACTAATAACCCTACCACTAGTACTAAAAGCAAACTCTGAGGCAACGGTAGACACAGGAATCACTAACATATCTCGAGTTATCTTCTGTAAGGTAGGATACTTCACTCCTCCATTATTCCATAATAGCTAAAATATCAAAATCAGTCGTCCGAGGCAACAAATCCTCATACAAGTATAAGTCAAGTTCAATCTTTTCCCCTGTTTTAAGTACAGTTTTGCTAAGATACTCATCAAAATCTGTGAAACATGTCAGCCCACCCCGTGAACATCACCCAAACTAGTACCGCAACTAGAAGGTGAAGCACTTCCACCATTTTTCTTTAGTTTGGACTTACTTGAATACACATAAAATATATTAGCATAACTTTTTCAGCTCCCACCATCCATTCATCTCCATAGATGTTAAGATAATAACATTTAACCATTTGCATTTTAAATTGTGGATCTAACACCGCTACCATTGCCAGTGTCTAATTACAAACATACCAATATTTCACATATTTTGTCAACATGTTTGCCGCCATCTCATGAATGACAATTTTTGGGTGATCAAGTCACTTATCCACAATAGTGTTTAACACCCGAAATCTTAGGTTTACACAGCTCATGCCTCGGTGAGGTGATATAGACATGCTTTAGTTTAATTTCATGCTATAGGAGTAGTTAGAGTAAAGTAGATGACATGCACTAATCACACTCTGTCTGGAGATAAGTTATAGTATATCCGGTTGACGGTATCTCTTTGGGGAATATATTCGACTATTTGCGGTATAATCTAATTCACGGGTACTGAATCACCCTCTTACAATTGATCAAGTAGATAGCTCTGCATTATACGGTTAGTGGTGGAGTATGAAAACCTTAGTTTTTCTCTCTACTACTCTTGTTTTAATCTATCTTAATTTGTCTTAATCTATCTTTATAGCAATTCAAGAGTATTACTTTATAAGAGTTCATAATACGACTTAGTCCATTGGGTTCGATAACCTTTTTCAAGCCGAACTGTAATACAATATGATTCATGCGCTTGCGAGAGGTAAAACTAGGTCACTGTAAAGGTCAATTCTTAATCACTATTTTTTAATCCTGGTTTGACCCCATCAAAGTTAATATTATATAATTATGTGAATCTCAATATTGATGATGATCAATCCAAATTGTGTGTGATGTCCGCTCAGGGTGGTTAAAAATAGTGGTTAAGAACACACCCTTAAGACGGCTTATGTTTTACCTATCGCAAATGCACGAATCGTATTGTAATACAGTTCAACTTGAGAAAGGTTATCGATCTCACAGAGACTACTTCATATTCTAAATTCTCGTAAACTAATACTCTTAAATTGCTATGAAAATATGATTTGTTGTTTTGTGATTGATTAACTAAATAACTATTAAAGTAAGTAAAGATATATTAAGACAAGAACAGTGGAAATAAATTATATGGTTTCCATACTCCACCACTAACCGTGTAATATAATTCTCTTTTTGCTTAATTACAAGAGGGCGATCCATAACTATGAATCAGGTCGTACCGCAAATAGTCGAATACGACCCCAAAAATGATATTGTAAGAACACTTTTGTGTATTATTTATTTATGGCATGTTCTAGACAATAACCATGTTAAGTGTTAGATAGGTTGGTTTGTTTGGTTTTAATGACATTGATAAGCCTCGTCAAAGGCAGAATCAAGTATTGAAGTAATGAAGAATATAAGTGAAGTACGAAAATGAGCATATTGAGGAAAAATGTCTCCTGGAGGGCGAAAACGATGTTTTCCGAAGCCATCACTTCAACCAAAAAGTATTGTGGGTTTAAGAGGGTCATTTTGGCGTAGTTGTGAAGAAAAGTGATTTTAACAAAAATGTCTACGCTTAAGCCTACGCTTTCAGTTTCAAAAAGTGGCTGGAAAACACATTTCTATGCTTGGAGGTATGCTTGGACCTACGCTTGAAGCGTAGGCCCTGCTTTTTTGGCTATTTTTTGCTGCGATGTCCAAATTGTTGGGGGTTGGTTTTATGATTTGTCCACGACTTATATACATCAAAGTGCGTGCTATATACATTATATTCACCAGAATATAGGGTTTGGATGTGAAATTACGAGAAAGGGCAAACGTAGGGTTTGGATCATCATTGTCTATAAATACCCAAGTTTATAACAAGAGGAGGTATGTCTTTAAGAATTCTCTGTTAAGTTTTCTACAGTTTCATCTTTTTCTTCTACAGAGGTATACATATGGTGAGAGAATATTATTGAGTGATTAGAGATTCACAAGTTCTCTTTTGTTATTGGACGTCTTCAATCGTGTTTCTACATCGATAATTTCTATGTACGATTGAATGGTTTAGTTGCTGAAAAATTCACACACCGTTTATTGTAACGTGGTTGCGTTGATTTATTAAAGAACGGAGCCGTCTAAGTGCGGAGATTGAAGCAGGAGGCTTCGTGGTGATTTTGATCTATTGAGAAGTAGAGCAGTCAGAGTACGGAGATTGAAGCGAAAGCTTCGTGGAGCGCGAGTGAATCTAGAATTTCAGACGTCGAGTGAAGAATAATAAATTACAGCGGTTGTAAGTTCTATTTTCATAGAGTCTATATAAATTCTCTGATTCATAGCGCATCGATACCCGAGCGTATCCGTAGTTTTTACTTGGAGTCTTTCCAAGGTTTTCCACGTAAAAATCTCCGTGTCTTCTCATGATTTAAATTTCTGCACTTATATTCATATTTACTTGATTAATCTATTTTTGAGAATTGTATTGATAATTAGGGTTTGTGACTAATTAAAATTGAATTTTTGCTAAATAATTTTAATTAATTATAAAATTGACAAAAAGCCTATTCACCCCCCTCCCCTCTAGGTTGTTTTCACTATCGTTTAGGTAATTTGAGATACCGTCAACCGAATTCGCTATAACCCATCTTCGGATATAGTGTGACTAGTGCATGACAATTACTTTACTCTAATCTACTCCTATAACATGAAATAAAACTAAAGCATGTCCATATCACCTCGCCGGGGCATGACCTGTGTAAACCTAAGATTTCAAGTGTTAAGCACCATTGTGTAGAAAATCATGAATTAAGCATCCGAGTTCTAGCTTATAATGAATAATCATGATTGAATAAGATAATATATTCATTCATTCTAAGACAATAATTTAGAACAAATATAAGATCTTGTTTCAAAAATAAAAACGGTTACACATCTACAACAATCATCATGGTATGGTAACAGTTTCCCCTCGTTACAATTGAAAACAAATATAAAAACTACATTACTTGGCTAGGGTTTTGCTAGAAAAATCCTAGATACCGAATTAGTTGCTCATAGTATAAGGAGATTGCATCGTTGATGTAGAATCGCCCTCCATGGTCATCTTCTCCGAATCTCTAGGTTTTGAATGGCTCCCTTCTTTGAAAGATGTGAATCTCCAAAGAAAGTGCTCTGAAAATTATGTGAATAGAAGCTTTGAAATTATGTGAAGAGAAGTCCCTTAGATCTATAGCAAACCTTGGTATTTATAGACAAAGTTGAGGGAAACCCTAAGGTTACCCTTTTGCATCATTTCACATCCAACTGATCAAAACCCTACAATCTGACATATAATATGTGTATACCACATGTATTGAAGTGTTGGAATCGTAGCTGCATCAAAGAAACTCAAGTCGGGCCAAAATCAGAATTTCACACTTTAAGTTCGCAGCCCTAACTATGCTTGGCACATAGGCTTAGGCTATGCGCGACGCGTAGACCTCCTACATGTGGAGCATAGGCTTTTTTTGATGGGGCATCATTTTGGCACTTTCTAGCCACTTTTAGCTACTGGGTTCGTAGATTGATCGTAACATTTTTCATGGAAACCACTTTTCTTAGTAGTTGCTATGTTTGAACCCCCTCGACTCCATTAACATGATCCTTGAAGTTGTGGCTTCGAAAAATGACGTTTTCGCCCTCTAGGAGACACTTTTATCTTGAAAACACATCTTTATCTCTCTTTTTGAATAGACATGGGCACTTTTCTAGTTAATTCACCAAAGTTAGCTCGTAATCTTCATTAAGCTACTGAAACACACTTAAACACACAAACTGCATAAAAATACCAAATAATGAAATGTAAAGACATAACATTATAAAGATAAGGGTCTAAAATAGACAATATTTGACACCTATTAGTGTGAAAATAAAAGTGTTAAATATAAAGAATTATTACGAGCTAGTTTTACCTTTCCATCGCAAGTACGCAAGTAGTATATAGTATAGTTGAGTTGAGAGGGTTATCGAACCACAAATATCAAAGTCTTATTTGAAATAATCACAATTTAGTAAATTGAATTATTTTAAAAATAGTTTGATTGGTTTGTTTTTTATAATCTACTAAACATAAAAGAAATAAATAAATGATTGTTTTGGTAAATTCAAGATAAACAAGCCTAGAGTTTTGTTCCAACTCGCCCACTAGCCTATTAATATAGTCCTTTAATCATAATATTGCAAGAAGGAGATACAACTTATATGAATCAGATTAGTAACGCTATAAGAAGTTGTCTAATCCGTAAAGAGATGCAATCGGTCTGATTCGCTACAACCCATCTTCAATTAAAGTATGATTAATGCATGCATCTATTCTACAACTACTCCTAAAACATTAAAGTAAAAGCATGTCTATATCATCTTCTCTTAGCATGACCTGTGTAAATCTAAGACTTTATCATGTCAATTAAGAACCATTATGTAAAAACCATTATTAAACCTTCGGAGTTCCAACTTCTAGTGATAAAACATAATTGTTCAAAATTAATTATTAATTCAATCTAAGACAAGAAGAGTATCAACAAAGAATTTTATTTAGGTAATACGCTCGTTATCTCACTACATAATCATAAGTGTTATTTAGTTTCCCTTTTTTGGAATAAAAATAATTAAAGTTCTACATTACTCGGCTAGAGTTTCGTTGGAAACCCTAGATACCGACTTAGCCGCTCATGGAAAGAGAAGATTGCATCACTGATGTAGAAATCATCTCCATGATTAGGTAGTCTGTTCTTGGGTTCTTGAGATGAATATTCTCCTTAAAGAGAGAATAATGTCTATTGTCAAGATGACTTGATTCTTGATCTCCTTTCCCTCTTTTCTTCATGAAGACTTCCCATATTTAAGACAAAAGTTGGTGTAATCGTGATATGTCTTTGCTTGCACTCCAAGATGACTTGGTGTGAGGACCAAGTAATAGCTGAATTAACCAGTTTGTCCTCCAATTTTATTTGCACAAGGAGCCAAGAAAAATGTAGTTTGTTCGTACGTTTCCCAATTTCGGCACGGTCGATCGATCGGGACACCCCCCGATCATTCGGTGGCTTTTGAATTTATATTATTTTATTTTATGCAAATTTGTGCTTTGATGACTTGTACATTGCATAATTGACTTGTACCTTGCTCTGAATTGTGTCCTTTTATTCTTCTAAGTGTCATTCCGAATCAAGTATTTTGCTAAAATCTTGGAATTTACTCATATTTGCATTCAAGCCCCTGTAACATACTTAAACACACAACTTGGATAAAAATACCAAAATAATAGAATAAATAAACTAACAATGGGTTAATTAATGCCGAGAATAACGAATATTCTGGTCTCATCAGATGACGGTATCATCATAAAACAAAATGGAAAACAAGACAATACAAAACCTCCAAACTTTGTCCTAACCCAATGTCAACCATTGTTTCATTTGTCTTCTTCTTCCAATCACACAGTGTTTGGTGTTTTTCCCACTTCCCAAATACACTACTAGGGATAGTCGTGGGGTGGTAGCGATGACAATGAGGCAAAGGCGGGGCGGCGGGGATCGCTTCCCCTATCCCCGACCCGGGGTAAGTTTTGCCCCATACCAATCCAGCCCCTGTTTTATTTTTTTTCTATCTTCCCCGCCCTGCGCCCCGGTTGCACAATCAAACATACTCTAAACACATTTTCAATTCGTGTCCACGAGATCCATAAAAAATCACTGAGACACCAAATCAATACATATATGTGTGTATATATAGTTTAAGATCAATCCAAACTGATCGGTCCAAATCGTGTGAAAATAAAAGTGTTAAATATAAAGAATTATCCCGATCTAATTTTACCTCTAAATCGCAAGTATGCGGGTAGTATGTAGTATAGTTGGGTTGAGAGGGTTATCGAACCACAAATATCAAAGTCGTATTTCAAATAATCACAACTTAGTAAATTGAATTATATTAAAAATAATTTGATTGGGTTGTTATGTAATCTACTAAATATAAAAGAAATAAATAGATAATTATTTTGGTGAATTCAAGATAAACAAGTCTAGGGTTTTGTTCCAATTCCACCACTAGCCTAATAATATAGTTCTTTAATCATAATAATGCAAGAGGGAGATACAACTTATATGAATCAGATTACGCTACAAGCAGTTGCCTAATCCCAAAGAGATGCAATCGGTCTGATTCATTACAACCCATCTTCGATTAAACTATGATTAGTGCATGCATCTATTCTACAGCTACTCCTAAAATATTAAATTAAAAGCATGCTTATATCATCTTCTCTTAGTATGACATGTGTAAACCTAAGACTTTATCTTGCCAATTAAGAACCATTATGTAGAAACCATTATTAAACCTTTAGAGTTCCAACTCCTAGTGATAAAACATAGTTGTTCAAGATTAATTATTAATTCAATCTAAGACAAGAAGAGAATAAACAAATAATCTTATTTAGGAATCATCTGCATGGTTGGGTAGTCTGTTGTTGGATTCTTGAGAGGAATTATTCTTAATCTTTCTGATCTCTTGTCAAGATTATCTTTCTTCATGAAGATTTCACATATTTATAGACAAAAGTTGGTGTAATCATGGCATGTCTTTGCTTACACGCCAATATGACTTGGTGTGAGGACCAAGTAATAGCTGAATTGATCAGTTTGTCATCGACTTGTACTTGTGCAAGGAGCCAGAGAGAAAGGCAGTATGTTCGCATGTTTTCCAATATCGGCACGGCCGATCGATAGGGACACCCTCCGATCGTTCGGTGGCCTCTCAATTTAAATTATTTTATTCTCTGCAAAATTGTGCTTTCATGACTTGTACTCTGCATAACTAACTTGTACCTTACTCTGAATTGAGTGCTTTTATTCTTCTAAGTGTAATTCCGGATCAGTCATTTTTGCTAAAAACCTGGAATTAACTCATATTTGAATTAAAGTCCATGGAACATGCTTAAACACACAACTTGGATAACAATACAAAAATAATATAATAAAAAGACTAACAATGGGTTAATTAACGCCCAGAATAACCAATATTATGGTCTCATCACAAACCACTTCATATATTAAATTATGTATATATATACACATATATGCATATATATATATATAGAGAGAGAGAGAGAGAGATTGTAGAACGTAATTACCGAGAAAGGTGATGAAAGATTCGGTGGCGTCTGAGCGGCGGTGGGGAGCGGCAAGGGTAAGTTAGCGAACTGCGACTATATCCTCTTTCTCTCTATGGTTTGGTCGTGTGTGTGTGCGCTGTGAGAGTGAGTTAGGGATTAGGGTTTCTAAATGTGTGTATATATATATAAGGATATTTTTATAATATACAATATATATAAGGTTAATTTAGTAAATTATTAACTAGGGTGGGGTAGATAACCAGAACGTGGCGGTTAATCAGGGTGGGGTGGGGTCCACCAAACCCATCCCTGAACCGAGCCAAGGATTTCCATACTCGTCCCCATTTATTTAATTGCCCCCCCAAACTCATTTAAATCGGAGCTGGGCGGGTATTTTTGTCATCCTTGTAAAGCGGTTTCCTCAATCCCCATAACCAAAAATGTGAAAATTCTTAACCCCCTAACTAAACATGTCAAAGAATTGGATTTTGATCCGAATCCGATCCGATTATCTGGATATGGATTAAAAATAAAATTCGACAACCCGAATAAGATCTAAATTCGATAATCTGATTTCTTAACAAATTGGATTTGGATTTATGTTAATCTTGTAACACCCCGCTCCAACACTTTGTATAATATTGTCCGCTCTGGGCCCAGCCCGCACGGTTTTGCTCTTGGGCTCCTCCCAAAATGTCTCATACCAATTGGAAACAACACTGCACATATAAGCACATCCCTATACCTCTACCCGGGCGATGTGGGACATCACAATCACCCCCCTTGAGACCCAGCGTCCTCGCTGGTGACCCACGGGTGATGTGCATGCTCCCACACTTAATTCCAGCGGGGCTCTGGCTCTGATACCAACTGTGATACCCCCTAATTTTCATGTATAGGTTGGCCAGGCCTATACCGAAAACTAAGGCGCATCAACACTTAATAATAAACAAGCACGGAAGCAAAAGTCATATTTAAGTAATAACAGAGTCTCAGAAGTTTAATTCTCTTGAATAAACAATTTCAGATATCAAAAACCCTCAAAAGGTACAACTCGGGAATCCATATCTATGGACCCCTAAACCTTAATGAAAACAAGAGTCTAAAAAAATATCTAAATTGAGTTCCTACACTGAACTGAAGTCAAAATGGAAGAACTTACGAATGAATGATAAGAGACCTCAACCCCGTGGCTGAAACTGCCGAGAACCTGAAACAACAACGGTGGGTCAGACCCACGAGCAAAGTAGACTCTACATGATCCCAAACAGAGTACCAATAATCCCATCATCTACCCAACCAAAAATAGGTGAAACTATGATTCCTATAACTTTAAATACCACTCCTAAATAAATATTCTCCAAAAATAATATTAATAAAAATAAATAAATAAGTAATCAAATAGGCAAAACAGATCAAGCACAACCATAACCAGGTATCGAGTCATAAGATAAAATAAGTAAGGGCAACCATAATAAATCACAAAACAATAAGCGAACCAAATAAAATGATACAATTAATTAAACATCAAGTTCATAAGCAACTAAACCATGCCAAACCATAACCTCGTACCCGATCTCCATGTCATGGTACAGATGAGACTGCGTTAATAGTCAGTCCATCATGGTTTCCTCCATTGTTCCGTAATAAAATAATTACATAAATAAAACAATAAACATATTTTGATCACCTATTTAATAATTTCGTCAATCTAAACATATGCACATGCGTATAATTTCTCACAAGCCTTAAACAAGTCCAATTATGTTGTCACATGCTAGACTACAGTAATGTATACATTAACATATATTTTGATATACACCCATTTAAGTACTCATACCACAACTTCCAATCCAAATAAAGAGACCACCATCCCAAACAACCCCTCACTGTTATACATATGCCCATATAATCTTTTAAGCAAACCAAATCTATACATATATAAACATGCATTCGTTTATATCTATATATATATACACACTTAGGTACACAAAGTCATGTACCTCAGAAAATAAATCTCACTGTTTCAATTGAAACCAATCACCAAGTTAAACCAATCTAGTCAAAATTATATTTTGTACTTACTAATGACACTCAATAAATGAAAAGTTCTAGACTTAACCTTTCCGTTTTATTCTACTTAATTTGATGATTAATAACATTGCTACTATTTCATTATTAATATTGTTATTTGTTTTACTTTTTTTATTTATATATATATATATATATATATATATATATTTATCAAGTACAGGATATATAATTACACACATAAGCAACTCTATAAACACTTGTACATGAACATCCAAACCTATATAGCCATACGTACATGTAAAAATATCACTGTCACTAAAGAGACCCATAACCTAGGTTGACTTCCTTTGCCACCACTTACTCTTTAACTAATTTATTTATTAGTTGATTGTTTTCTCTTTGATAACTTTGAGCAATAACTCAAATTCTATACCACAGCTACATGTACTAGCAAAAATATATGATATGAACACAACCTAGTCAACAGTACTGAATTTAAGGGTCCCAAACGTAACTAGCAGTAGTTACCCATTAAACGTGCACCAATTCGTTGCACGACATATACATGATATATATATCTATATATATAAATACTACACTGGCGTACAACCATATACGAATTAGCACCCAAAACATGAATATACAATAACACATATCTAGACAGAGATAAAAGTTTTAAAAATATCTGAATAGAGATATATGAACACACGAATGTTAAAAATATACTTATATAGATGATGATATTACGGGTCCAAAGGGGAAGAGAAGAACATTCTACTTGCCTGATTTAAGAACCAAATCACGCGCAACTGTAGATCGATCGTTGTTTCCCCTCATCCTTTACGCAGCTCTCTCTCTACTCTCCCTCTATAGAATCGGCTGATAGAAAACGTAGGACTATCTTAGGGTTTTATTTTTATAAACATATATATATATATATATATATATATATATATTTTACATAATTCCCATGGGCCCAAAAAAATTTTATATATATATATATGTAATAGCCCAAAAGTAATTAAGTAGTGATTCATTGGGCTTATAAGCCCAACTTATATTATTTAATTAAATAAATAAAATTTGTCCAACTTAATTTATATATATATTTAATTTCTTTGTCCCAAAATCACGGGGTATTACATTATCCCCCCTAGTAAAGGAATTCCGTCCCCAGAATTCACCACATACCTGAACTAAATAGCTCTAGATACTTTGCACGAATTTTATCTTCCCTTTCCCAAGTGGACTCTGCCTCATTGTGATGGCACCACTGAACACGCACAAGAGGAATGATATTCTTACGAAGTACATGCTGCTTTTGATCGATAATGCGATAAGGTTGCTCCATATAAGTCACATCCGGCTCCAACTCGATCTCTCCCACATCAATATGCTGATACACATCCCCATCTCATAAGAATTTCTATAACATTAAAACATGGAATACATTATGAACCCTGTGCATAAAATCTGGTAGTGCTAAACAATACGCCACCGGTCCAATCTTGTCAGTAATCACAAAAGGACCCACAAAACGAGGTGACAATTTCCCCTTCTTTCCGAACCGCATTACTCCCTTTATGGGAGACACCTTGAGTAAAACCTGGTCCCCCACTCTGAAGTCCAAAGCTCGAGTCCGCCGATCAACATAACTCTTCTGCCTACTCTGGGCAATCCTCATACGATCCCGAATAAGAGGAATCTTTTCTGAGGTGTCCTTTATGAACTCATGACCAAATAATCTGTTCTCTCTAGCCTCAAGCCAACACACAGGAGATCTACAGGGTCGACCGTACAATGCCTCAAATGGTGCCATACCAATAGTCTTTTGATAACTATTGTTATAGGCAAACTCTGAAAGTGACAAATAGAACTCCCAATTGCCCTTGAAATCAAGGACACAAGCTCGAAGCATATCCTCCAAAATCTGGTTAACCCTCTCAGTTTGACCATTTGTTTGTGGATGATAAGTTGTACTAAGGTGCAACTCTGTACCCAAAGCCTGTTGAAAGCTCGCCCAAAATCCAGATACAAATTTCGGATCTCTATTCGATATAATAGACAATGGAATCCCATGAAGCTTCAATATCTCTACAACGTAAAGCTTTGCCAACTGCTCCGAAGTGTAATATGAGCGAACAGGTAAAAAAAGGGCAAACTTTGTAAGTCTATCAACTATCACCCAAATGGAGTTATGGTTCCAATGTGAGGTAGGTAACCCCTCAATGAAATCCATAGAAATGCTCTCCCATTTCCACTCAGGCACTGGAAGTGGCTGCAATGCTCCTGGTGGTTTCTGGTGATCGATTTTAACCATTTGGCAAGTACTACATTTGAAGACAAAATCAGCTATGTCTCTCTTCATACCAGCGCACCAAAATTGGCATTTCATATCCTGGTACATCTTATCCCCTCCAGGATGAACTACAAATGGAGAGTTATGAGCCTCTCTCATCGCATCTCTCCTCAAGTCATCGATAGGAGGAACAACTAATCGACTCTTGTACCTCAACCCCCCCATCTGAACCAACTGAGTAAAAGGGAATCTCTCCTGATGCCAACTCTGCAACTCTATCTATACACTGCTGGTCTGCCTGTTGGGCCTCAATCACTCTTCGAATGATGACAGGTGTCACCATAACACATGTTGCAAAAGCGTCAGCTAACTCATCAACTGACCTCAACGCATTCCACTCAGTCTTGAACAAGGCTGAAATACTAGCATAGGGTCGACGACTGAGGGCGTCTGCCACTATATTAGCCTTCCCTGGATGATACTGAATGGAAAAATGATAGTCCTTCACAAATTCCAGCCATCTGCACTGCCTCATATTCAACTCCCTCTGCGTAAACAGGTACTGCAAACTCTTATGATCACTAAATAATTTGAAAGTCTCGCCTAAAAGGTAATGTCTCCAGATCCTCAATGCAAAAACTACCGCTGCTAACTCCAAATCATGGGTAGGGTAATTAAGCTCATGTGACTTGAGCTTACGTGAACCATAAGATACTGGTTTCTCCTCCTGCATCAACACACAACCCAGACCCTGTAACAATGCATTGGTGTAGACAAGATACTCAACCCCACTCTGTGGAGTGGCCAGAACAGGTGCAATAGTCAACTTAGTCTTCAGTTCATCAAAAGTTGTCTGACAGTGATCATCCCAAACAAATGGCACACCCTTTCTAGTCAAGTATGTGAGCGGACCGACAATCTAAGAGAAACCCTGAATGAATCTATGATAATAACCTACTAATCCCAAAAAACTACGGACCTCTGAAGGTGAGGTAGGTTGTCCCCACTCCAGAACCGCTGAGACCTTCGTTGGGTCCACTACAATCCCCTTCTCTGACATCAAATGACCCAAAAACTTCACCTCTCTCTGCTAGAATGCACATTTCTCAAACTTTGCATACAATTGGTGCTCTTTAAGGGTCTGTAGCACTGTCTTTAGATGTCTGGCATGCTGCTCCTCAGACTGAGAGTAAACCAATATGTCATCAATGAATACAATAACAAATTGATCTAAAAATGGTCTGAATATTCTATTCATCAGATCCATAAAGACAGTTGGAGCGTTGGTCAACCCAAAAGGCATAACACGGAACTCATACGACCTATATCTGGTGAAAAATGTTGTCTTGGGTACATCCTGCTCCCTAACACGAAGTTGATGATAACCAGACCTCAAATCTATCTTCGAGAAATAGGTGGCTCCCCTCAACTGATCAAATAAATCATCAATCCTAGGCAACGGATATTTGTTGCGTATTGTGACTTTATTCAGCTCCCTGTAATCGATACAAAGACAAAGAGAACCATCATTCTTCTTCACAAACAACACCGGTGCTCCCCAGGGTGAAGTACTCCTGCGAATGAACCCTGGCTAAGAAGCTGCTGAATTTGTTCCTTCAACTCCCGCATCTCCATCGGTGTCATCCTATATGGTGCCTTAGCAATAGGCCTGGTGCTTGGAGCTAAGTCAATAACAAATTCAATATCATGATTCAGTGGTAACCCTGGAATCTCCTGAAACACATCCTGAAAATCATGCACTACGGGGATACTATCCATGGATATAGTGATCTCCTCCTGGGTCTCTGTATCAATATAAAATAAATGCGTACTAGATCTTCCATGTGGATGAGGCGTAGCAATCAAGTACATCTCCTAACCCGGTATCGCAAAGACTATCGTTTTACCATGACACTCCAATTGAGCATGGTAGTGAGATAACCAGTCCATCCCCAATATAACATCATAAGAGTGCATATCAAGTACTAACAAATCAACTAGAAATCTAAGCCTGCCAATATCAATAGGGACATGTCCACAACTCTCCCGTAAAATCGCATCAACACCTACTGGCGTGGAAATACTGAGGGGTCGACTACAAGACTGAGTCGATAATCTAAATAAAGCAATAAATGACCGAGACACAAAAGAATGTGATGCACCAGTATAAAAAAGAACTCGACCGAGTCTACCATAAATAGGAAACATACCCTCAATAGCCTGAGGTGCCCGAGGATCATAAGGCATGATGTTGTACACCCTGTCATAATGCAACTGTTGTTGTGGCTGCCCCTGTGGTGGTGGGGGTGTTGGTAAAGCTGGGTACGCCAGGCCCTGAATAAGTGGAATATGTGGTGTCAGTAATGGTGGTGGCTGCCTCTGCCCCTGCTCTCCAATTTGATCCTGCTGGTCGTGCTGACCTTGAGTAGCCTTGGGACATCTCTTAACAGAATGCCCAAACTCCCCACAACCATAACAATGTCCTTTGAAAGGACCAAAAAATCTCCTCTAGTAGTTTCCCTGTTGTTGACCCTATCTAATCTGAGGTGTTCCACCTTGCTGCTCCAAATGAGAAGACATTTCCTTACTAGTATCATTGTTACCCTTCTGCTTTTTCCAAGGCTGATACCTCTGAAATCTTCCCCTATCACTGTGTCTGCCACCCTGACCATCTCCCTTATCCACTATCTGACTGGTGGAGTCCTTGTCACTACGCTTCTCCCCCTTAGTTTTCTGGTAGTCCCTCTTGATCTGATAATGTTGTAGTGCTGCATCCACCACTTAAGCATAAGTGGTGTAAGCTGGATTACCCACAATCACTTGCCGAATGCGCCATGTCAAATCATGCACAAAGCAATTCTTATTTTTCTCCTGTGTTGACCTCCTCGGGTGCAAACAATGATAAACTAGTGAACTCCTGCTCATGCTCCGCTACAGTCTTATCTCCCTACTGTAAATCAAGAAATTCTCTTTTCTTAGCCGCCCTTGATGCAAAAGAGAAATATTTCTCGTCAAAGCGAGCCTGGAATTGAGCATAGGTCAATGTGGCCCTCTCCTCTGAGGTGGTAACTGACTCCTACCACTGCAAAGCATCACCAACTAACTTGAAAGTAGCAAGCATCTGCTTCTGGACCTCTGTACACTCAACCATACGGAGATGACGCTCAATATCCTTCCGCCACTAGTGAGATACTTTTACATCAGTGGACCCTGAAAAATCTGGTGGATGACCTTTCATGAAAGTGTTCCGAACTTTCTCCCATGTAACAAGCTGTACTGTCTGCTCAACAATGGGAGCCTGCTAAGGAGGCGGAGGATGAAGCTGCTGATTTTGAAGTGCGACCGCCACCCCTGAAGCAACAGCCTAAGCAATGATAGCTGCGAGATTAGGAGGAAGTTCAGCATTGTCATCCTGAGCATTGCCCTGACCCTGATTCGCATCCCTTCTCCTACGAGGCGGCATACTGAAATAACAGTAATACGAGTCGTTAATACCACAACAACGAACTTAAAAGAGTACAACGAATCCTAAATTTAGGCTCTAAAAATATTAGAATACGCAACGCGGAAAACCTAACGAACACATTCCCTAGGACACTTGAACCGGAGTGCTCTGATACCAATTGTAACACCCCGCTCCAACACTTGGTATAATATTGTCCGCTCTGGGCCCAGCCCGCACGGTTTTGCTCTTGGGCTCCTCCCAAAAGGCCTCATACCAATTGGAGACAACACTGCACATATAAGCACATCCCCAGACCTCTACTCGGGCGATGTGGGACATCACAAATCTGATCCGAAATTATATAACATATATATATAAATATATTTCATATTTTAGTGTGTATATATTTAGTATTATACATGTATATAAATGTTAATTGTTAATTATTTTGTTATTTATTATTAATAACTGATCATCTATACCACTATTAAAAGTGTGAATAATTTCAATGTTTCTAGTATTTATACTTTAAATTTATATACTATTTATTAATATATTGAGATGTAAATGTAGTATACTTAATAATGTTCCAATTTATTTTTTCATTTTTTTTATTCTTATATTTGTCATGGACATATGTTATAAACATTTATTGGTAATTTTGTATTTACTAATTCTTGGAGAAGAAGAAAAAATCTAAATTTATTCATTAAATTTTGTATATTTTTTAATTAAATAATCGGATCGGAGTATCGGATCAGATATCAAATAATGAAGAAATTTGGATATGAATTAACTAAGTAATAAACAGTCAAATTATAGGATTCGGATCGTGGATCGGGGGTTTTTGTCATCCTTATCAGTGGACCTGTCAATAATCCGATTATGATCCGAATCCGATTAGATGGATATGGATAGAAAATAAAATCCGATAACCCGATTAGGATTTGAATCTGATAATCCGATTTCTTAACAAATTGGATTTAGATTTAACTAGATCCGATCCGTTAACAGGTCTACTCCTAACCGCCCCAAAGCCATTTAAAAATTTCACCTTTATTCCCATAACCACCCCGAACTATCACTCATGTCCCCAATAATCGCCCCAAACCGTGTATTTGTTTTATTATAAATAATTTATTATAATACTATGACATATATAGGAAACAAACAATTATCCAATTTATTCAATCACAATAATATCTAACACAAATAATATAAATCTAGATAAACAAACTTTGATATAAAAAGTTATAAAAAATAGGGTTATATATATATAGGGTAGGTAAGTAAATATTTGTGTTATTTAAGGATAGTAGTGTGATTTCAATGTAAAGAGTTGTAAATATATATAATTTGTAAATTTTATATAAAAATTCATAAAAATATTATATAATTATTATGCGGTTTGGGGCGGGGCAGTTTCCCAATGGGAAACTCTCTAAACCGTCCCCTTCCAATATTTGACGGCTTCTTTTTTAACTACTATATCATCTTTAAATGAGGCGATTAATAACCGTTAAAAATGGGGCGGTTCCCGAGATTTTTTGTTCATCCCTAACCACTACCTAGAGCTATAAATAAGCCGAGTCGAGCAAAACTTTAAAGTGTTCGGGCTCGGCTTGGCTACTTCATAGGTGATCTCGAGCCCGACTCGAGTTGTGAGAAGCCAAGTTTGAATTCGACTCGCTCACTGCTCGATCGAACTCGAGTTGGCTCGATAAACTGTTTGTTTCGCTCGCGACTCGAGCCGGCTCGACAAGATGCTTTTTTTTTAATCCTTAGCATCTGGAAAGGAGAAGAGTCGCGCCGCCGAAGCTCGGTTCTCTCAGACGCTCACAACACATTTGAACAAGAGAGTATCTTCTCACACAACATATGAATATCAACATATATCTAACCACACATATATACATATATATATACACACACACACACACATACCATCTATATTCACATTTATACATACAAAATCAAATATTCCTCAACATCAAATATGTATACATAAATATACATAAAAAGAAAGGTAATTTACACAAAATCCCTAAGGTTTCAGGATTTAATCACCAAACCCCTTGTCGTTCGCCAAACCCCCTAACATTTCATATTTTAATCAAATACCCCCCCTCAAGCCAATTTTCATGTTAAGATGAATTAAATGTCCTTCACATAAATAACAATTTCACCCCTCTTTTTTGGATATATTATACTTTCCCCCTTCTTGTTTGGATAATTACACTTCCCCCCTCTATAAAAATATATATATAAAAATTCAAAAAAATTATTTAAAATTTGAAATATATATATAATTCAAATATATATATAATTGGAAAGAAATATATAAATTTTGAAATATATATATATAATTCGTAAACTATATATTAAAATTTGAAAAAAATATATAAAAATTAGAAAAACTATATAAAATTTGGAAAATATATATAAATTTAAAACAAATTATATATAATTCGAAAAAAATATATAATATTCAAAAAATATATATATAAATAATATATTAAATTTCAAAAAAATATATAAAATTCGAAAAACAAATATAAATTTACCCCCATAAAAAATAGAATGGAAAGAAAAAGAAAATGATGATGCTAGTATCCAAGAAGAGACAAGTAATCAGCCCACCATCTTACCACATCCCACTTCTTATTGTCCAACTTTCGCACATTTACCTCTTTTTCCTTTAATTTTTTGTCCATTTAAAAGAATACAATAAAAAATAAAGATTTAAGTATACTGACATGAGTCCCCATTTAACCTCACGTGTTTGGTCCAAACCACACATCCTGTCACGTGCCATTCACGTGGTGATATAAAAAAATAAAATTCATTTTTTGAAATATATATATTTTTTCAAATTTTATATATTTGTTTTGAATTTTTTATATATATTTTAAATTTATATATATTTTTGAAATTAATATTTTTTTAATATTATATATATATTCGAAATTTAATATATTATTTATGAATTTTATATAGTTTTTCTAATTTTATATATTTGTTTTGAATTATATATATATATTTCAAAATTTATATATTTTTCCGAATTTTATATATTTTTTTCAAATTTTAATATATTTTTTATGAATTATATATATATTTCAAAATTTATATATTTGTTTCGAATTATATATATTTTTTCAAATTTAAATATATATTTCGAATTAAATATATATATATTCAATTTTAAATATATATTTATAAATGGGGGAAAGTGTAATTATCCAAACATGAAGGGGGAAAGTGTAATATGTCCAAACAAGATGGGTGAAACTATAATTTATGTGAGGGATATTTAAGTCATTTTGACATGAAAATTGGTTGCAAGGGGGTATTTGATTAGAATCTGAAATGTCAGGGGGTTTGGCGAACGACATGGGGCTTGGTGATTAAATCCTGAAACCTCAGAGAATTTTCTGTAAATTACCCTAAAAAGAACTCAACGGGGGCAGCAAGGGCCAAGATTTTCGGTTTTTCGGTTTCCTATATAAAAATTTAAACCTAAATTAAAATATCACTCTTATTAGCCCCCCCTCAAAATAAAAAATAATAGAAAAGGCCACAAAATATGAAATAGAAAAGGCCCAATATATTTTGTGGCCCAATTATTTATAAAATATAAAATAAAAAGTCCTTTGGATTTCCTATAAAATAAATATCAATTAATTAAAAATATCTCTTTAAAATTCTTGTGTAGGTGTGACGGTCTATGGGAGTTGTATTTCTTACTCAAATCTTATATTTTGATAACTTTGATTATATAATTACATACATTGAATTGTCTATTTATTTTTAAAAGTTAAAGTTTAATGTCATTACACGCTCTGAGTATAAGTGAAATAATTACTACTTATTTAACAAATATCTCTACGTTCATGAGAACACAATCACACAATTTCGTTATATTGATTAAATGAGTTATGGATATCTATTATAGTGGCAATATGTACATATAATGCATAAGCGCGTGATTATTTTGAATTAGTGGATTTGTGTAATTATCAAAAGTCGTGTTATGTACGATTTACATGGGACACTGTTGTTCGCTTTGACTTTACTAATAATTATATTAAGGTAATTCTTTCAAATTATTTAAATATCAATATTAGAAAAAAAAAAATTGCTCGGATTTTAGTTTAGATTCTTTAAAAGGTGATTTTTATTTTTTTTTAAATTGTTTGGCACAATTTTATTAGTAACTATCGTATCTTTCGATCTTGGATTTTGTAGTAGCTACAATATTTTGATCCTTTTTTTATGTAATAATTAGATATTGGCTTTTTTTCGATATAAGCAAATAGACTAAAATTTAACTTGCTATATTTTTATGTGTATGTTATCAGTATTTAACGAACATCCACGAACTCAGTTGCAAATTTGGGATCGAATATTGCAAGCAGTGCAAATTGGAGGTGGTGTTTGGGATATTTGGAAAAGGAGCAAAGTGTCCTTTTGTGAAACTAGGGTTTTAACTTGTCCTTCAATGCATATGCTTAAATATTAATGGGCTGGGCTTAGTTGTATTTTTAATAGGAATAATAGACATAAAGTTTGGGAAAGATATGGTATTTTAAATAAGTGGGTTCGGCATTGAATGTGGGTTATTCAATATATATATATATATAATTATATAAATATTTATAAATTATTAATCTTTTATGAGTATTTAAATGATGAGTTTGTTCACTAAAATGAGTCTAAACTTCTTACTTGATTTTGATTCGTTCACCAATCGAGATCGAGTAGTTCAAGGAGTGAACGAACATTACCATTACAACACAGACACTCCAACCAAAAGCCCTCTTACACTAACAACATGTTTGTTTACTAGTTATGGTTCCATTTTTCTAGTCTGGTCATAGTTTTTGAGATCAGACCATGTTTATTTTACATTGGTCTCAAAACATATAACCAGACCAAATTTCACCAAAATAACTTTTTTGAGGACCATAATTTTTTGTGGTTCTATTTGGTCTGCTTACAAAATCTATCCTAAATTTCACCAAAATGTCCTCTAATAATTGAACAACATCTAACTAATATATAAACCAAAACACAAAAATAAAAAATAAAAAATTAAAAAATAAATTAAATGAATTAAATAATACATAAAAATAAAATAAAAATAACAATAATTAAATAATAATATAAATAATTAAATTAATAAAATATATTTATAAATTAATAAAAACAAATGAATAAATAATAATATAAATGATAAATTAAATAAAATATATTTAAAAATTAATATAAATAAATGAATAAAAAATAAACAAAATAATGAATAATAAACGAAATAAATTAAATAATACATAATAATAATAATAATATAAATAATAAATTAATTAAATATCTTTATAAATTAATTAAACAAATAACTAAATAATAATAAATAATAAATTAATAATATAAAAAATAAATTAAATAAAGCATATTTATAAATAAAATAAAAATAATGAATAATAAACAAAATAAATTAAATAATACATAAACAAATAATAAATAATAAGCAAAATGAATTAAATAATACAAAAAATAATAATAAATGAATAAATATAATAAAATAATAAATAATAATATAAATAATAAATGAATAAAATATATTTATAAATTAATTAAAATAAATGAATTATATTTATAAAAAAAATGAATAATAAACAAAATGAATTAAATAATACATAATAATAATTAATAGATTAAATTAATTAAATAATAAACAAAATAAATGAAATAAAATGAATTAAATTATACATAATAATAATAATAATAATAAATATAATAATAAAGAATAATATAAATAATAAATTAATAAAATATTTTTAGAGACAAATAAAAATAAATGAATAGCGAGTAATAAAAAATAAACAAAATGAATTAAATAATATATAGAAATAAGAATAAATAAAAAAATAATAAGCAAGATGAATTAAATAATACATAATAATAATAATAAATAAATAAGTAATAAGCAAAATGAATTAAATAATATATAATAATAATAAATAAATAAATATAATAAAAAAAATGAATAAATAATAATATAAATAATAAAGGAATAAAATATATTTATAAATTAATTAAAATAAATGAATAAATAATAATATAAATAATCAATTAATAATATAAATAATAAATTAAATGAAATAAATAATACATAATAATAATTAATAAATTAAATGAATTAAATAATAAACAAACTAAATGGAATAAAATGAATTAAATAATACATAAAAATAATAATAAATAAATTCAATAATAAATAATAATATAAATTATAAATTAATAAAATATATTTATAAACGAATAAAAATAAATGAATAAATAATAATAAAAAATGAATTATATAATATATAAAAATAATAATAATTAAATATATATTAAATAAATAATAAATAAATAGTAAATAGTATATGGTAAATAAGAATTTTTTTTAAAAGCCAAAATATTAGAGTACATTATTTGCATGTTATCAACAGTTGAAGTTGTTATGTAATATTAGTCTGTGACTTGTGAAATTTGTGTAATCGTAATTTTTGTATAATAAAAAATGTGGCTTGTATAAAACCTATTTGTTGTTATATTTGATAATTGTAGTGCAATAATCATACTTTAATTTTTTTTTATAAAACCAATATATATTATTATGTAAGAAATACATAATAAAAATTAGGACTGCAAATGAACCGAGCCGTTCGTGAGCAGGCTCGGGTTCGGCTCGTTAAGAGCTCGGCTCGTGCTCGTTCGTTTAATAAACGAACCGAGCCTGAGCACAATTTTTAGGCTCGTTTAGTAAACGAGCCGAGCTTGAACATTACTAAGCTCGGCTCGTCAAGCTCGTGAACAGGCTCGTCTAAGTTAAATAGTAAAATTATATCATATTTGACAAAAGAAAGTGTTCAAATTAAACAAATTATGAAGATTATTGTGAAAAGATTATAGAAATTAGGCGGTCATAACATAAAATTCATTCATAAAAAATTATACAAGTGAAAATATGTTAAGACAGACATGCAACAACTCAATCCAGATAATTATTAGGAAGATTAATATATGTTGCACTGAAACGAGTCGTTCGTGAACAAACTCGGGCTCGGCTCGTTAAATCTGGCGTTCGGCTCGGACTCGTTCGTTAAGCAAATGAGCCGAGCTTGAACACATTTTTTAGGCTCGTTTAGTAAATGAACCGAGTTTGAACATTCCAAAGCTCGGCTCGACTCGGTTCATTTGCAGCCCTAATAAAAATCAATAAAAAAGACTTTAACAAATGTTTACAAATGAAATGTGTGGGTTTTAAGGTTATTACATCATATAAAGTATATTCAATATTTTCATAGTTTATTAAAAATTTAAGATCAAACCACTTTGCCAAACATGATCTGGTTTAAAGAAGTTTGGAACTAGACAGTTTGTCAAACATGGTCTGGTTCCAATTTCTTTAGAGCAAGATCATAAGACCAGATCGCTTACCAAACAGAATTTCAGAACATCACCCGGACCAGACCATACCGGACCAAATCAGACCAGAGGTAACCGGACTAAACCGGTTACCAAACGGGGTCTAACTCAATCCCCAGTTGCATCCCTCGTAATTTGCCCCCAAATCCAGGTTCAT
Source organism: Cornus suecica (assembly GCA_963922005.1). Classification (NCBI taxonomy): domain Eukaryota; kingdom Viridiplantae; phylum Streptophyta; class Magnoliopsida; order Cornales; family Cornaceae; genus Cornus; species Cornus suecica. Next base: position 40,625,770 of record OY998247.1, on the reverse strand, counting down.
TTCCCTACACCTCCTATCATTTGTCTCAAATACACATTGAACCACCAATTATCTATCAAAGCTCACCATTTCCTCTCATCAATTTCACCTTCATATTCCATATTATCTCTGTATATTAATATTCTCTATCCATATATATATATATATATATATATTTACATATGTTCTCACATATACATGTATAGGCATTAAACTTTTTTCTTTCCAATTTAAGCTGTTTTTAAGGGTGTTCTTCAATTTTTGCTTCTTAGGGTTTTTTCCTTCATTTGCATTCTGGGTTTTTTCCTGATTCAGATTTCAATTTTTAGGATTTTAGGGTTTTCTTTTCTCAATTGGGATAATCTTCGAAATTCATTTTTCACGCGTTTTTAGGGATTTTTTTCAATTTTGGATTCTAGGGCTTTCTGTGTATATATATATTCATACTTATACACAGTGTTGTGGGACCGGTAATGCGGGATAGATGCCAGAGACGAACCACCAACGGTCGATATACGGAGCAGAGGCCATGAACATGCAGAGGCAACAGCGGAGCCGGATCGAGGACGAGGAGGACGAGGAAGTGGCGGGTGGGGAGTCTATAGACAACCCTCAGATGAGATACGGAGATCACGCGCTTCACGACGGTGGTGGCGGTGGCGGTGTTGGCGGAGGAGCGGTGGAGGGGGTGATGAATGATGGCGGTGTCGAAGGGGTTCATCCCCACCCAATATACGTTCCGGGTTCGGAAATTGTTCCAGCTTCCGGAGGGGGAGGAGTGGACCAGCTCACTCTGTCGTTTCAGGGCGAGGTTTATGTGTTTGACGCTGTTTCGCCGGAAAAGGTTGGTGCTTTTGGTTTTTGGAGGATTTTTGAGCTTTGAACTGAAGCGATTGGTTTTATAAGTAGTGTTTGGTTAATTTCATGAATTGGGCATTGAGTTTTTTGTGTTGTTGAAACTGTAGTTTTTATGTTCTCTAATGTAAACGTATGCATTTTGGACAATGTTGTGAATGATCTAGTGTATTGAAGTTAAATCAATTTGGATTCCATATTACCATTGTTTTCACTAAATGTGTGATTTTGCTGTGAATTGGTTTGAATGTGTGTCTGGGGGGGTCATTACTTGACTGCTGGAGTCTCATCTTGGGTGATTTGGTGTTCAGTTGGTTATGCCTTGGTCTTTGAGAGGCTTGATTGTTGCTTGAAGAAGGTGTTACAGGGGACTCCGTGATTGTGACTACTGGAGAGTAGCCCCCATTTGTGTTTGGTGGCACATTTCGAAATTGCAAAACGGAAGATCTTCTCGAGGAATCTTGGAAATATTTCAGAATTTTTGGTTCCTTGATCATGTAGTTGCTTTTTTTTTTTTTTCTTGGCATCATCCATTGTGTTGTTTTCCCTTTTGAACGGTTTTTTACAAATAATGGAGAAAAATGTTTTTTGTTTTTTTTAGGTTTCATTTGTTTTCAGGTCAATTGCTGCATCAATTATTTGTTATGTTTTATGAGTTGAAGTAGGCAAGTTAGTTCCTTTTTTTTTAAAAAAAGGATTTGTTTATGAAGTAATACAAGATTTCTTCTTGATTGATTTTCCCAGGTGCAGGCAGTGTTGTTGCTCTTGGGTGGATATGAAGTACCAACTGGCATTCCTGCAACTACGATGACACCCCAGAACCAACGGGTATATATATAATGATGCAAGTTTCTTGTTATGATTGGCTTGCATTTGTTTGCACTGTTCTAAAGGCAAATTTTTGTAGGGTTTGGGTGACTTTCCTGGTAGATCAAGTCAACCACAAAGGGCTGCTTCTTTGAATCGATTCAGGGAGAAGAGAAAAGAACGATGCTTTGATAAGAAAATTCGCTACACTGTGCGAAAAGAAGTCGCACTCAGGTATTCTATTATTTGCAATCGTTTTTTTATTGTTGCAAACATTTTTTGTAGCTTTGTTTTACATTTTTCTTTTTTGACAAATATGCGCGAGTAGAATCAGTATAGTATTTGAAAACAGACTCCAGGTTTGGATGGATAAAAGAAGGAGGAAATAGTTAATAGAGTTTTTGTTAGAGAGCTTGGAGTCATTGGGTTTAGGATTTTACTACTTGGTAAACTGGTGTTGATCATTTGGCTTCCCTCGTTTGTTTGGACAGAGGACAAAGGCAAGAAAATTAGTTGATTGAGTTGTTGGATTAATTTTGTAAAGTGTAGCACAAAATTCTCTTGAGAGGTACATTCCTGGATAGAGTGCACCTGCTTAATGAACACCAACGATGAAAGCAGTCTGCTTGGTGGACATCATTTATTATCAATTTTATAGTAAAATTAATAAAAGGAGTCATCTGATTTATCCTTAAATAATCTGTGTGGATCTTCGTTTATGCTATGTTTGGTTGGAGGGATGGATTGAGGAGGGAGGGATGAGAGGAGGGATAAGTTAGCATGTTCGTGTTTGGTTGGAGGGAAGGGAAGAGAGGGAGGAAGGTAGGAGTCACATTTTCCTATCCGCCCAATTTTGGGCGGATGAGGAGAGAGAAAAAAACAAACCAAAACACACTTTTCGTTTTCTATTTTTAACCTCCCTAAAAATTTGTTTATACATCATTTTGTTAACAACAAGGATATATTAGTAAAAGTGAGGGAGACATCATTAATATCTAAATTAATATCTCATTTGTCATTTCTATTATCCCTTCCATTCAACCAAACAAAAAGTGAGGGAGACACCATCCCTTCCCTAAGGATGCCTCATCCGTCTCTCCCCCTCCCCCTTCCATCTACTTTTGCATCCCTCCAACCAAACGGAGCATTAAGGACTATGAACTTGGACCCTCTTGCAGGAATATTAAGTACGTAGTATTCCTACCCAAAATAAAAGAAAAATAAGACTAATGCTGTTACATTTTCTGTATCTGGTGAGCAAAATTGTATTAAAGCATGTCGAAAAGGTTGACGTAATATATAGTCTTAATAGAAAAGCAAAGATTTTAGTTGGCTAAATTTTTTTAGAATGTAGAAAATGTGTGTTTTTCAACTGTAATTGCATTTTCTTTCTTTTTTTGAAGAGTAAGATGTATATGAAAAGCACTCAAAAGGGGAGTGCGTCTTGGTAATACAAACATTCCATGGCCTAAGGGCCAAGAGAACACAAAAAACTGTGAGAGGAGCCACTATAAAAAAGGTAGGCTCTTGATTTATGACTCAAAATCTGTTAAACAATCTAAGAGAGTTGTAAAGAGTGGTAAAATTTAGCTGCATACAACACCATCTGTTTAAGTTGTAATTATGTATCTCCACATCCTCTAATGGTCTCCAGTTTCGTTTTCACTATTCACTCAATATAAGACAAAGGTTAAGCAACTTAATCTTGTTCCATCTGATGAATTTTCTTCTGTAACAATAACCCATTAGCTCCTTAGTGCTTCACGGCATAATCTAATGCACACCAAACATAGAGAATCAGATCCTTAGTTACCTTAAGTGGAAGAATAAGGCGATTGCATTCTGTACGGCCGTTCTACATTTTAAGTGGGGTACTGCACAGGAAGTCAAAGATCACCTCCAATATAGTTAACAAAATAAAGGAAGAAACTTTGGAACTACTTTCTCCTTCCATGGTGGGGTGCTACTTCGGTTGGTTATCTGTTGAAAGTTTAACATCAAATTCAAGGTATAAAACCTCCATCCCAAGCGCAATCCGACCCGACTTTCACTTCAAGTTCTTCAACTGAGCTTAATCCGCAATCATTTTCTCGTAGATTGAGATTGCATTGGAAACATCAAATAAAGTATGATGCCTAAGCAATTTGGGTAACTATGTTGAGATTTTTTTTTGAGGGTGAGTATCTTGCCTGAACCTCAAGTTATAAAACCCTAACATTCTGTGTGTTCTACAAAAAGAATCACCAATCACACAACTACTATCCAACTGTCTTTCTTTCCTCAACCAAGTTCTTCATAAATTAAGTCCAACAAGACTATGATGATGACAACAGACTTTGGGGACATGCTAAGTTCTCGTATACAAAAGATATCCAATAGTATGTATCAAGTATTCCAATCCATCAAGACACATAGGAAACCACTTTTAACTAATATCCCAACTCAATTTACCATGCATCACAATACCGTGCAGTGCGTTTTGAGTGTTTTTACTCCAGAAACATTGCAACCTAAAATGCGTCATCGGATTTTTGTCCTTCTAAGCGTGTCTGTGCTTCTTAGATTTGCAAATATTAATTGTCAAAATTAGACTACCAAAACAACTTCTCTCCAAAATGTAGCATTGTAACAACAAAAGGTATACCTGGCAGAAATTCCAAGACTTAATCACGCAGCAGCATTAGACTTCGACTCTCAAATGTAATTTTACATATGATAGTTATGGTGATTTTTGAAAGAAATACACCGGCCAAACGGCTCAAACCTTACACCGGTATGGCCTCATCCTCAATAAATTGATCCGCTCAAATAGTAGTAAGCCACCGGTTCAACCCCCAACCTTAACTGATCAATCGAAATCAATGTTGAACAGTCACTGGCCAACTTTTGAATTGGTGTGGCCCCAATTTTTATGGTATCAATTCGAGTCAGTGGTTCAATATGAGGACCCCACTTATTAATCGGCGTGGCTCCAACACGGTACGTATATAATTCCCAATATAGTCTCAGTAAATGAAGAACGTCCATAATAGCATCTTAATATTAAACAAGTATAGTAAGATTTGCAATTTCACAGATTAACCGCAACACAATTCTATAGCATGTTGGGAATAGAGCATTATAGTGGATAACTTATTCTAAGACAAAATTTAATAGCAATTTTTGTATGTACATTGTATAGATAGTTTTTAACAAAAAATTGGAAAATCATGCTTTCAAAATGAACTGATAACAGGAGACATGCAAATAAAAATCCCCAGTAATCATGGTTCAACTAGAATTTCAGACACATGCAACTACATCTACCAGAATAAAGACACCGTTTGGAAGATAAACAATCCCAAGTATACAAAGAAGAGAAAACAAACCCAAAGTGAGTAGAAGCTGAATTATTTCCGTACCTGTACTGCAAATCTGATAGGACCCTATGAATTTTCCTCCTCTTTCTTTCTTAGTTTCTCACTGTGTACCCAGATCGCGCTCTTCTATTTTTTTCCCACTTTTCTTGTTCCCTTTACTTTCCTTGATTTTTGACCACATGTACGAGACATCTCATACACTTGTTCCTTTTATTAAATCTGAGATGGCACATGTCAACTACATTTTGAATTTTTCACCATTAACCCTCTCAATGCTTTGAATTCGATTTTCCTCCACCAATGCTATTACATTTATTACTTAAAGAGTAATAAATGTAAATTTTTTCTATTTTTCTAAACAGTAGCAATAATTTTTTTGTGATTTAAATCAATTGTAAATTACATTTTCAAACATGACTAAATAGCGCAAAATATAGGATGTCATGGGATCAGACCACGAAAACCATGGCTTTTGGCCAGACTACGTCCTGCATCCATGAACTCATGATCGAACTACATCCTACATCTATGGATTCGACACACGAAGATATCGCTTTGGCAATGGATAGGTTGGTTCCAACATGGTAGCATTGAGGTTTAGGTTAGAGCATGGCGGTGGCGGCAGGTTAAAAGGTGCGCTATGGTTTTTGTTTTCGAAATTACATAATTTCACGTCATCTTTATGAGGTGGCACCATAGCCCTCCCCTTCAAAAGAGGGGAGGTTTGATTTTATCTTGTACCCCCTCGCCTATCAGCTTAAGCCTTAACCCCTCAACTGTTTAATTTGATCAAATAGCCCGTGCCACTATTAAATTGGGCTGAGCTCTGGTGGCTAGCCATCACGTGTTTGTCACATGCTTATTTTTTTTATCGGTTTCCCCTTTAGTTTGCCACAGATTTACATTATTTTGGTATATGACCAAAATACCCTTGAAGGCATCCCTCATCACAGTGCAGCAACTTCTACGTCAAAATAGCCCCTGCCCCTGCCACTGTTAAATTTAATCATATACCCCCTCCCCTATCAGCTTAAGCGTTAACCCCTCAACTCTTCCATTTGATCAAATAGCCCCTTGCCACTGTTAAAATGGGCTGAGCTTAAGGCTTAACCCCTCAAATTGGGCTGAGCTTAAGCCTTAACCCCTCAACTATTCAATTTGATCAAAGCAACCTATGCCATGTTCTTAGATTTTCATCTTCTTCAATGATTTTAGAAATGTTGGCCGGAGCCACTTGCACCAAAATTTCTTTTTGGTGTTACGAGGGGATCGAGTCTCCGATCGGCGCCATCAAGGATTGATTTATTTCTTCTCTTTTTTATTGGGTGGAGGGTAGATATTGTAAATTTATAGATGAAAAGATTGACTTTTTGGATTCACTCGACGCTTAGGGCCCTCCCTTATGTACTAAGGGACTCCCCTCTTGAGTGTGTTCTATACTATTCTTACTTATCAACAAAAAAAGAAGAAGCTTTGTACATTTTCAATATGTTGCAAGCGTACCTAAAGGCCTGCTTCCTCATTCCTTCTTTTATGGGGTTTCTGTTGGTAACTGGCTGAGGATGGTCACTCTTCGGCTGGGTACTTTGAGCATCTCTATATAGTTAATATTAGCCAGACTTGTTTTTATTATGGAGGACTCTGATCGGCCTATTTTATCTACGTATACGAATCTTATCAGCAGTACATGAGCCATGTAAAGCTAGTAATACCAAAAATAAAATAGCAATTACACATGAACACAAACAATTTATGTGGCAGACAAGGACATAAAATACGGGGCCTAGGACAAATAGAATCACTTCACCATTTCCTCCTTTTCATAAGTGAAGATATATATGAAAACGCTCAAAAGGGGAGTGCAGTCCTCGTACAAAAGAGCCCAATAAGCCTAAGATCTCAGGTTTCAAAAAATCAACTTTTTCATCTAGTTGATGTACAAATCTACCCTTGCCCCAAGAGAAAATAGAGGAGATGAAGAGGTCTTTAATGGCTGCCTTGGAAGAGACTCAATACCCTCAAAACATCTACAATTGTGTTCCTTCCAAAGGCACTACCAAAGACAAAGAGGCTCCGCCCGGCAAAAAATATGGGTGAGAGCCAACATTAGTGTCAGTATCTAATTCATGTAAAACAATCTAGTTACCTTGATCTAAACAATCTAGTTACCTTGATCTAAACTCATGCTACACTGCTATTTGCTACTTTTTTTTTGATAAGTAAGTAATTTATATATCAAAAGCACTCAAACGGGGAGTGCATCCCTTTTAACAAAAGAGGGGCCCTAAAGACGAAGAGAGCCCCAAAACTCTATCTTTCAATCTATAAATTTACAATATCTACCCTCCACCCAATAAAACAAATTAAAAATAAAAAGATCCTTGATAACACTAATCGCAGCCTCAAGTCCCTAAAAACAACGTCTATTGCACTCTAACCATGAGTTTCACCAAAGACAAAGGAGAGCCACCCTCCAAAAAGAACGAACATGAGACCCCACTGCACAACCACTCCAAGCATCAAGGACATGACGAGCCGACGCTGGCATAACCCACGACACGCTAAAAAGGCCAAAAAGCATGCACCAACAATCATAAGAAACTAGGCAATGCAAAAGAAGGTTATCAGGCTATTCACCATTTTCCTTACACATAAAACACCGATTGACGACAATGAAGTTCCGTCGCCTAAGATTATCTAATGTTAGGATTTTACCCCAAGCCACAGACCAAGCGAATAAATCAGCCTTTAATGGAGCTCTAGAGTGCCAGAGCGTCTTCCAAGGGAAAACTAAGCATGATCTGGGGCACTAGACCCTTTAAAAAGGACAAGACCATGAAACTCCCATTGGCCGTGGGGCACCACACGAAGGAATCCGAACCTAGGCCGGTAACAGTCTGAGAATACAAAAGCCCCAAAAGTCCAGAAACCTCCTTAGCTCCCAATCCTGAAAATGGCGCACGAACTAAACATCCCACACAAGCCTCCCAGTATCAAGGCGATAACAGTTAGCTACAGAGTCACGACAATCCCGAGCAATGCGATAGAGCTGAGGGAAAGAGGAGGCTAAGGCAATTAATGCCAAAGGGAATTGCTCCTTGCTGAGATTGATATCCATTTGCTAGCACTCTATCGGTGGTTTTGTGCAGTTGATATTTTCACCGTTCCAATGCAATTAATTTTTAGAAAATACGATTCCTAAAAGATCCTTACCATATCTAGTGTACTTTTTTCTCTCATCTGAAACTGTGAAAATATCAACTAAAGTATATATAGTTTGATGTAAGCAAACGGTGTGAAAATATCAACTTCATTCATCTGTCATTCATCTAATCCCAATAAGGGCTATAAAGCTTCTGACGTAGCTGTAAACATGTTGCTGAGACTGCCCTTTGTAAGTAGGAACACTAGATTAGAGAAGATTCGAAGAAGCTGATTGAAATGAAATAATAGTTTACCCTTTGAAGCATACAAAGTAACTTTGCCTGTTTAGCATGCCAACTCAGGTTGAAATTTTTTACTTGACAATTTTCTAGGCTTATCTATCTCTCAGCCTTTCTGTTTTAACCATTCTGGCCATCTTTTGACAATTTTTGCAACTCTAACAGGATGCAGCGTAAGAAGGGTCAATTTACATCATCTAAGGCTGCTTATGATGAAATGGGTTCAGCTTCTTCAGATTGGAATGGAACTCAGGGTCCTGGTCATGACGAACAGGAAACTTCGTAAGTGATAGGACCACTTTTATTGTATAACCAGTTCTTTCGAGCTTTCTTCCTTCTCTCCTCTTTCTATTATTATTAGTAGTTGTAACACCAATCTTGCCAATTTGAAATAAATGTGAAGATTTAGAAGCCTTTTAAACTTTTGATTGGCTGTGCAGATGTACACACTGCGGAATTAGCTCAAAGTCTACTCCAATGATGCGTCGTGGGCCAGCTGGGCCAAGGACATTGTGCAATGCATGTGGGCTCAAGTGGGCCAACAAGGTCCGTATTGATAAGGTCTTAATCTGTTTTCAATTTTCCTTGTACATCCCCCCCGTAGTTTTAGTGCATGTTTGGGCATGGAATTGATTCGTAATCATCACTAAGTTCAGTTTGCTGTTTAATCGACATCATGCCTGAAAATATAGTTGGTGTGATCTGAATGCTGTTGAGTGTATTTTGCGTGGATAGATCACTAGAAAATTAGGGTTGCACACAGTTTGCTTGGTCTAGTTTTGGAATGAACCAGTTCCAAAGGCTCCAGAAATTTTAAAGTGGATCCAAATTGTTAGAACTAATGGAACCTAACTGAGCTATAAATGATTCGATTCTGTAATTTTTGACTTTTTTTGTATTTCTTTATATCTGCATATAGATTTTTTCAGTGTAATAGCATGTAAACCAATATAATATGTATACATTGTGGTGCATGAAAGGTTATGTTATCTACAAATTAAAATCGCATGGAAGGAGTGGCTGGCGTTACAGTCGAGTGGGTGGAGAGAGGGCTCGGAAATTCGTCGGTGGGTAGCGTCCGATCGAAGGTATGCTCAACCTTCCCTATGATCATCTTTTCTGGTGGAGAAGCAAGTTTCTAGGGTTTGGGAGAGGAAGGGGATGACTGCTAATAGAGATAGGAGACGTATGGTGGAGGAGGATGCTCGTGTTTCTCACAGGAGTAGGGGTCTGATGAAAGAGCGTGTGATGGGATGTGGTGGAGTGGCACGTGGAGGTGCTAGATGGTGGGGGGACCCATGGTGGGCACATTCTTTTTCAAATTTTGAAAACATTGAAAGGAATATTGTATACGGTGCAAGTAGGGTTGGGAATTGGGCTATGAGGGGTGGGCCACATTTTGCTCAGAAAGGTATTGGGCCTGTTAAAAAAAATGATGGGCCAAGTTCATGGTGGGCTTGGTGAGTTTGCTGGGCTTGGTGGTGCAGGCCTTGTTTATTATAATAGCAGGCCTGTATACAATAGGGCTGGGAGATTTAAGGACAAAGCCCATCCTATTGGGTAAGGTCATGGTTTAGGTGAATCGGGTGTGGAGGGTTTGGTGGTGGGTCAACCCGGATGGGATCCAAGTGATGTGGATCCGGGTATGGAGCCTGACCCAGATCCAGACCTTTTTGTGTCAGAATTGACTTGCGATGGCGAGGGTTTGGATCGGAATTTGATTCCGGTTGCTATGGATGGCGGGTTGTTGAAGGATGTTGCAGTTTTAAGGGCGAATGGGGACGGCGAAGGTTTGGAGGCTGCTTCGTGGCGACGAGGTAAGGAGGTTGTTGTCAGGGGCGTGTCGCGAAGGGCTCCTATGGCGCGGCGTTTTGTTTTCGATGGTCTGAGGCCTGGTTCCATGTAGAGAAGTGGGAAAGATAAAGGGAAGAGAAGCTTTGTCGGCCCTTTGCTTTTTTCGGCAAAGCAGGGTTGTGGTATTAATGTGTTTTCTGGGTTTCCTAGTGTTCCTGGGGTTGATAAAGGAGGAGTGGAAAGTCTGACTAAAGCAGATGTGATTGGGTCAATGGGTAATGGGTCCGATCTTTCGTCTGATATGTCTTCGTTTGGGGAGTTCGAGTCTGGCAGTGAATGGGGTTATTCAACAGGAAATGAAGGTGTTGTTTCTGGCAGTAATGAGAGGTCTTTAGTGATGAAGGATAGGGAGGTTAGTGGTAATGATGCTTTTGGTTTAATATCGGTGGATTCAGAGGGTGGCAGGTTGAAACCTTGCAAGGAGTTGGAAAATATGGAAGTGATGGAAAATGTGTTACCCGTTGCAATTGATTGTTCGGAATTGACTTCGGAAAATTGGGTTAAGGAGAACGTTGCTTCATTGATAGGGGTCAAGTTTAGAATTCACAATAAGAAAGGGGAGGAGCTTATTTTGGATTTGGTGCAGGATTTGGTGGAAGAGAAAAGTAGCAAGGATAGGGTATTGGTGGTTCATAGATCACTTTCATATTGGAAGGGTGAGAGAGATCTACGGGAGGACGATGGACCAGGGCGATGACTGGTTTTTCAGAGTTCATTGATAGACAGTCGTTGCATGATTTACCTCTCAGTGGGGTGTCTTTTACGTGGTCCAGTGGCAGGGCGACACCAACTTATTCCCGTATTGATAAGTTTTTGGTGTCTGGTGATTGGGAGGAGCATTTTCCGGGTGTTATTCAGACTATTGCTACCAGATTTACTTCTGATCATGTTCCTATCTTTCTGGATTGTGGGGGTATTTCTACAGGAAAATCCCCTTTCAGGTTCGAGAATATGTGGCTCAGGGCAGGGGACTTTCAGCAGCGGATGGTGGAATGGTGGGCTTGTCCGGTTGGATCAGGTTCTCCGAGTTATGTGTTAGCTTCAAAATTACGATGTTTGAAGTCATCTCTCATTACATGGAACAAAGAGGTTTTTGGTAACATTGTGTGGCGTAGGAATATGCTTCTGGCAGAGATTGATGACATTGATAGAGCTGACTTGAGTGGGGGGTGGGGGGTGGGGGGGGTGCGATTGAGGAGGGCACAGTGTTTGTCTGATATTGAGGAGATTACAATTCAAGAGGAGATCTCGTGGAGACAGAAATCTCGGCTTATTTGGTTACAAGAAGGGGATCAGAATACCAAGTTCTTCCACCGCTTAGCAAATGCCCGAAGGATGAAGAACTTTATTGGGAGTTTAACTGTGGAGGGTTCTTTGTTCGCGATTGATGAGGAGATTCGTGCGGGGATTCCTCCGTATTATCAGAGGTTGTTTACCGAAAGCAAGAGTTGGAGGCCGAATCTGGATGGACTTGTTTTTGATGCTATTGATGAGGGGGATCGTGACAAGTTGGAGATTCCTTTCTCAGAAGAAGAGGTTCTAAAGGCGCTGAAGCAATGCAATGGTGACAGAGCCCCTGGTCCTGATGGTTTCTCAATGCGGTTCCTTTTTGAGTGTTGGCCTGTTGTTCGGGATTTCCGACCGATTAGCCTTGTTGGGTGTGTACAAGTTTATTGCGAAAGTTCTTATATCTAGGATGCACGGTGTTCTGGAGGGCGTCATATCTGATTCTCAGAATGCTTTTTCTGGGGGTCGCCAGATTTTGGATTCTACCATTATTGCTAGTGAGATGGTGGATGCTAGGTTGCAGAGTGGTATTCCGGGGGTTTTGGTGAAACTGGATGTGAAAAAGGCGTATGACCATGTGCATTGGGGTTTTCTTCTTTATATGTTAGAGAGATTAGGTTTTGGGGTGAGATGGCGTAGATGGATTTGTTTCTGTATATCTTCGGTTCACTTTTCTGTGATTGTGAATGGGTCGCCATCCCCTTTTTTTGGGAGTTCTCGTGGCTTGAGGCAGGGTGATCCTCTATCTCCACTCCTTTTTCTTGTAGTGATGGAGGCTTTTAGCCAGATGATGACTAGAGCCACCGGATTGGGTCTATTACGCGGATTTAGGGTGGGTGATGTCGCACCTCAAGTTGAGGATGTCTCGCACTTATTATTTGTCGATGATGCTTTAGTATTTTGTGATGCTGATGTGATGTAGTTGCGGTATCTCCGATGTATATTGATATGTTTTTAGGTGGTCTCTGGTTTGAAGATTAATACTTGCAAATGCTCCTTGTTCCCGGTGGGTGAGGTGGAAAATGTGTCGGCATTGGCTTCAGTGTTGGGGTGCAGAGCTGATCAGCTTCCTACGGTGTATTTGGGTTTGCCATTGGGATCCTCTGGGTAGAGACAAGCTTGTTGGGACTCGGTGGTGGACCGGGTGGAAATGCGTCTTGCAGGTTGGAAACGACAGTATCTTTCTAAAGGTGGGAGACTTACTTTGGTGAAGAGCACGCTATCCAATCTTCCTACGTATGCATTGTCACTTTATCGGATTCCCAGCGGTGTGGCTTAGCGGATTGAGAGGATTCAGCGACAGTTTTTATGGGGTGGTTGTAGGGAGGGTTACTCTATCCCTTTGGTTCGGTGGGAGGCAGTTTGTCGGCCTTTTCAGGACAGAGGTTTGGGTATCCGTCGTGTGTTGCCTTTCAACAAGGCTCTGTTGGGAAAATGGTTGTGGCGCTTCAGGACGGAAAGGGACCGTCTGTGGAGGAGGGTGATTGCTTGTCGTCATGGTGAGACTAGAGGTGGTTGGTGTTCTGATGAGGTCAGGGGTCGGCGCGGTGTGGGGGTGTGGAAGGATATTCGACAGGGATGAGACTCTTTTGTTTCTTTTACCAGCGTTAGAGTTGGGGATGGCCGTTGTGTTCGTTTTTGGTCGGATTGGTGGTGTGGTGCGAGTTCATTTGAGTCTTCGTTCCCTCAGTTTTATAGGATCGCTCGGGATCGTCATGCTTCAGTAGCCGACTATTATCATCTTGATATCAGGACGTTAGTGTGGGATGTCAATTTTGTGCGACACCTTCTGGACTGGGAGTTAGAGGAGGTCTCTGTTTTTCTGGAGCTTTTATATTCACCGACTATCGGTGGTGGACCAGACTCATTGATTTGGAGGGCGACTACTTCACGACTTTTTTCAGTTTCTTCCTTTTTTTATTGTCCCTCGCCTAGGACGAACGAGTTTTTTCCTTGGAAGGTGGTTTGACGTTCGAAGGCCCCTCCTAAGGTTGTTTTCTTCACATGGTCGGCGACGTGGGGTCGGATTCTCACTTTGGATAAGTTGCGACAGCGTGACATGTTTTTGGCCAATCGGTGTTTTTTGTGCAAACAGGATGGGGAATCCATAGATCACCTCCTTTTGCACTGTCCGTTTGTCTATGACTGTTGGTGTTTTCTGTTATGTTTGTTTGGAGTTCTTTGGGTGATGCCTGCCACGGTTCGGGATGTTTTGGTTTCTTGGAGGAGCGTATCAATTGGCTCGCATGCCTTTGGTGGATTATATGGATGGAACGCAATAGGTGCTGGTTTGAGGGGTTGAGTCCCCTGCGAGAGCATTAAAAGATGTTTTTATTTTCTGTCTGTTTAGTTGGGTGGAAGGGCGTAATTGTAGTTCTATAGACGAGAAAATTGAGTTTTTGGCTTTTCTTGGCCCATAGGGGTCGTTGTATATGGGATGCATTCTCCTTTTGAATGCGTTTCTTTTATAAATTACTTATCAAAAAAAAAAACACAAAAATCATGACCAACGCACCCATTCTTTCTGATGCCAAGCAGAACACAGCCGTTATCACCAGTTCTTTAATTTTTAGAGCTGGAACTAAACCATTTCAATTTTCATCTGAGAACTAAACCTAATTCTGGTTGGGATTCGTTGTAGCATTTTAAATGCTAAACCGGTTGTAGCATTTTAATTTATCTATTTTGCTGTACCCTAGCGGAAATGATTCTGTTTCTTCTGGAAAATTTGAAAGTGGAAATTTATAGTTGGGAGTGCAAGATTGCTATATGAATCCTTAGAGTAGGCGATGTTCCTTGATTTGGTCGACTGACCATCTCTCATTCAGACAAGGGAGGATTGACTTGTGCTGCCATGTCATGCCAACTACAATAAGCTGGTGTCCCTGTTCTAATGATCTTTTCAAGAACCTAATCAGTAAAACCCTTAGGATATTAATCCTATAGTTGGTCCTGGTTTTTCTAGTATGTCAAATTATCAACCCTTGCTTAGACAATGTTATAAAAGATCACTATGCTTTTGAAATTAGATATCTTTTTTGTAAACCTACTTTCAGGAGATCAGCTGGCTTCTTTAAAACGACTTACAGAAAGGAATAGTTTTATATGTGAATCTACTGGGTAGTTGTTAAGGTCAGGCTTAAAAGAATCTCTATTTATTTTCGAATATTGTGCTGTGTACCTGTGACATTTGTTTTGTCCCCCTCTTCGATGAAAATATGTAATCTCCCCAGAGTACAAACTCTTGTCTTAGTATCCTTGTATTGATCTTGAATAAGGTCTACAAATCTCATCGGAAAAGGTGTTCTTCCTAGAGTTGTCTCTAGGAACTCTGTCATATGCTTTTTCTAAATTTCTAAAAATTTATGGATGAATCTTTTTGCTTACCTCTAGTTTCTCCATTGATGGTCTTAATAGGTAAATGGTATCTGTAGTTGATCTCCCTGTCATAAACCTTAAGATCAATAAATAGATTTACAGAGGATGCCTCGTGCTCTGGGCTAGCCCATTCTTTCACATGGCACTGAACGAATTAGTTGTTTGGATTCTGGAAGATCAGCAGTTGTCACTACACAATATGATTGTAGTAGGCTGTAGTGGGACATGATTTTGAAGCTTAATTTTCACAGGGAGTTCTGAAAGACTTTCCAAAGGCTTTGGGAATTCAGGATTCTACTGGAAAGGCTATTGTACAGGTATGCTGCACCCCTTTTAAAGAGCCAATTGCGCTCTTCTTCTTAAAGAAGCTTGCATTACTTTCTTCTTCTTTTTTCCCCTCCCGCTCTACAATTACTTTTCTTCGAACACTACATTCTCATATTAATTTTAAGAAGGTGAATTTTCAAATCTTTCATTTTCTTCTCTCATTGTAGATTGATGGTGATGCTAATAACTCAGATGCTATAAATGCTGCTGCTGATATAGTCACTTCTAATGGTGATAATTCAGCTGTAACTGCAGAACGGTGAGAAATAACTTTCCTTCCGGTCAATTCCATGCCTGTTGTTATATTATTATATGGCAAATATTGCAGTCAATATCATGCCAGTGGTTTTAAATTAAAATGCTGTATAAGTGCCAAAGTTTTGTATAGTAGCTCTCAGCGTTCTTGCATGCATGGATTGATTGCACAAATGGTTCCAATGCCTTTGATCGATATATGAGTCCGGAGATTATGTCTTAACATTATTTTTGTTTTGTATTTTGCAGGTATTGAACCTTATGTGGAGAAATAATGTTGTTCTGGCTATGCGCCCCAGACATCCATTACAGACGCCGTGAATCTATCCTATCCTGATGTTTTTGGATAATTTTACGGTAGTAATTATAGTGAGTAGTTGTATCCGTAACTTGTTTATCTGCCTCCCAGCCTATGGGCAAAATCATATAAATGCTCTTTGCCGGAAAAAAAATGAAGACGAAAAGAATAGGAAAAAAGCATCTTGTTGAAAAGTGATATTTTTGTATATGTGAAGCCTTTAATGTTTACATAAACCCTTGCTAGTCATTTTTAGAAAATAACTGTTAGCACTATGAAACATTTGATGGTTTTAAGAAAAAGGTATGGGGTTTGATGGTGTAGAACTGAATGTTATAAAATCATATAACTGAATGTTATGTGAAAGTTTTTTGCTTAGCAATGTTTAAGTTTGATTTTTCATTATATATGTAGATAGATGTACAAGGAAGTGTTAAGTTTGTCCTTTGCAGTGTTGATGTTTCAATTTTCTATTTGGGGTTGTGCTATGGTGTTGTATTGAAATTGTAATTTCATGGTATTTTAGGGTTTGCTTGGTATAGAACTATAAAAACAGTTTTCTGTATTTTGAGTTGTAAAAAATAGAAAATAACTAAAATTTCTTACTTGGTAAGTTGTTTTGTAAATCAGTTTTTGGAAACTCAAATTTAATAATATCAATTTTTAGAGAACAACTTTAAGTTGTTTTCATAATCAAGAAAACAAAGGTGTGTTTACTAATATGGAATATTTTATGTTTAAATGTATAATTTATTATATAGGGACATTAACAAAGAATCCCTTATAGTTTTAAATTCTTGACAAACACTCCCATGTCAAATAATTCCTTGCACTTTTTTCCGTTAACAAACAATCCCTATTCTATTAACAAATATCTCCCTGCTGTTAAAAATAGATATTTTATGCCCAAAATATCCCTAAATTGATATTTTATATTCAAAATATTCCTAAAATAAATTGGTAACTAAATTAATATTTTTTAGTAAATTACACGTTATTATTCTTTTAACTAAATTAAAATTTTTGAGTAAATTATAAATTATTTTTTTGTTTTTTGTTTAAGTTTAATTATTTGTTTAAATTCAAATCCGTCTCAAATTATAAGTTCCTTTTGGGGAATTCAATTTTTTAAGAGGATGACTTTTTATTGTAGTGTTAGTGAATAAAATACTAACTTTACATGTGGTCCACTATAGTGATGTGATTGTTTATAAAATATATGTTTTATAACCTTAATGCTTGAAGGTTAAATTGATCAAATAAAATGCTTTGATTTTTTAAAGTGGATACTTATTTTGGGACGGAGAGAGTACAAATTATAAAAAAAAAAATCATTATTGATAATAATACACTTTAAATATTATTTTTTATTTTTTTAAGAGAATAAATGCATAGAAATTTTAAAAGGGCTTTGCCCTTGTAGATACATTAAAGTTATAAAATATATACTTTATAAAAACGATCACATCATTATAGTAAGACCACAAGTAAAGTTGATATTTTATTCACTAACACTACAATAAAAGTCATCATATTAAAAAATTGAATTCCCCAAAAGGGACTTATAATTTGAGACGGAGGGAGTAATATATATTTTTTCATATTTGAATTTAAATAAACTTAAATAAAAAAACAAAAAAAGAATTTGTAATTTACTCAAAAATCTTAATTTAGTTAAAAGAATAATAATTTGTAATTTACTAAAAAATCTTAATTTAATTACCAATTTATTTTAGGGGTATTTTGGGCATAAAATATCTATTTTTAACGACATGGGGGTATTTGTTAACGGAGTGAGGGCTATTTGTTAACGGAGAAAAGTGTAGGGGGTTATTTGACACCTCAAGGGGGTGTTTGTCAAGAATCTGAAATCATAGGGGATTATTTGTTAATGGCCCTATTATATATAATATTATTATTCTATATATATATAACATATTATATTAAATAATATTTTATTTTAATTAATATAAAACAAATTTTAATACATAAAATTTGATATATTAGTTCGAATTTATGAGGCAAAAATATATAATTTATAATATATAATATTATCATTAAATAAATAATATATTATATTAAATAATAAAATATTATTTAATATGAAAAATTTTAAATTAATATAAAATTTTATATATTAGTTTGAATTTATGAGACAAAAATATATAATTCTATTAATATATTAATAAAATTTTATATTAAATAATAAATTTTATTAGTTTAATTTTATGAGACAAAATATATAATTTATTATGTATAATTTTAATAATATATTATATTAAATTTATGAGACAAAAATAATAATTTATTATAGAAAACTTATGAAAAAAATATTTTATAAAACGTGTGTTATTTGTTTCTTGTTCTCAGTATTATGAGAATAGTATAATATCCTATGAAGCACGGATACTTCTCCGGAGCCGCCGTGGCGGCGTCGGACATGTGTCCAACCCTAATACTCCTCGGACACGTGTCTGTTACTCCGTAGAAGTATCCAAATTTTTTTAATTATTTTTTTTTATTTTCCGACACAGCAGGACACGCCTAGGATACGGCCAGGACACGGTAAAATATATAAATTTAAAAAAAAATAAATAATGAATAAATAATTTGCTAAATATATACATTCCTTTCTTGTAATGAAACATGACTTTTAGATTGCAAAACTACCGATTGTAATGTCATTTGTTTATCAAATATATAACGAATATTTTTGTGATGAAATATTGTCCTTTAACCGTTTTTTATAAAGGAAACTATGAACATATGATTTATACATCTAAATTAATTAATATTTCAATGGTGAAATTTGATATTTAATGTGTGATGATATCATATCTTGTGTTTAATTTTTCTTAGTTTATTAACATTGTATATAATATATTGAGATTTCTCATATTATAAAAAATTTGATAAAATTATTTATATATTTTAATAAAAAAATTTATTTATTATTTAATTTTTGTCGTATTCCGTCGTACCCGTGTCCTTTTTTTTTTTAGATTTGTTGTATCCCCGTGTCCGTATCTAGGGCTGCAAATGAACCGAGCTGTTCGTGAGCAAGCTCGGGTTCGGCTCATTAAGAGTTTGGCTCGTGCTCGTTCGTTTAGTAAACGAACCGAGCCTGAGCACAATTTTTAGGCTCGTTTAGTAAACGAGCCGAGCTTGAACATTACTAAGCTCGACTCGCCAAGCTCGTGAACATGCTCGTCTAAGTTAAATAGTAAAATTATATCATATTTGACAAAAGAAAGTGTTCAAATTGAACAAATTATGAAGATTATTGTGAAAAGATTATAGAAATTAGGCGGTCATAACATAAAATTCATTCATAAAAAATTATAGTAGTGGAAATATGTTAAAATAGACATACAACAACTCAATCCAGACAACTATTAGGAAGATTAATATATGTTGCACTGAAACGAGTCGTTCGTGAACAAGCTCGGGCTCGACTCTTTAAATCTGGCGTTTGGCTCGGGCTCGTTCGTTAAGCAAATGAGCCGAGCTTGAACACATTTTCTAGGCTCATTTAGTAAATGAACCGAGCTTGAACATTCCAAAGCTCGGATCGGCTCGGTTCGTTTGCAGCCCTATCCGTATCGTGTCGTATCTGCACCCCGTGTCCGTATCCTTGCTACATAGATAATATCCTATAATTTGAGAATGTATGATGTTTCCTAACTTATTATATTGTACTTTAGAATTATTTTATTTACATAATAAATGCAACCAAACAGATTTTTGAAATTTTATTTTTTAAAAACTGTTTTGTAATTTTATTAGTCAACTGAAATTTTGAACTGGAAAAATTTGTCTCTATTCTTTGTTCTTGTTCTCAAAAAACTGTTTCCCACAACAAAAGTTCTATACTAAACAGGGCCTTAATTTCACAAGTTGGGGCGATTGATTTAATTTTATGACCCAATAATTCAAAAAATAAAAAATATATAAATACCTCTTTTGTAGCCTTGGAAAAAAAAGGAAGCAATGTTGACCATTCTAATTTTATTGGTTAATTAAATTCCAATTTTAATATCACTTCACTTTTCATTTACTAAAAATAAAAAATAACTATACTTTTTATTTTCTATTTGTAACACACATCATGTCATATATTTATCTACTTTATTCATGACCATATCATAAAATTAGTTCCAAAATATTTACTAATATTCAATTAAAGAATATCAATTATTATGAATTAAAATATGTATATTAACATTACTCATTTGATGGCTTTTAATGAACTTGAGCCTCGTAGAGGAGCTAAACAATTTAGTACGCGAAATTCTTGAAAAGTGCAAATTTTTAAGGATGAAACTTGTTAAAATATAATTTCATTACAAGATGAAAGAGAAGGTTTTGCACATTATTTAAGTATCAAAATTGAAAAAAAAAAAAATTGCTTAGATTTTTAGTTCAGATTTTATGTTTATTGTTGGAAAAGTTCTCAAGTTAAAATTTCGTAGTAGATTTTGGGTTGTTTTTTCTTTCTTTCTTGGTAATGATTAGATAGAGACTAATTGTTTTTTAAAACAAATAAGTCAAAATTTAGTTAATTATATATTTATAATAGATATAATCCATTGTTAAATATTTTTGTAATATATATGTGTGTGTGTAATCAATTCCAGTTCGCCCCCTATCTTGAGTAGTTTTTTTGTTCCAAAATTAACTTATTAGAAGATGTCAGACTCATTAGTTGCAAATGGGTATTTAAAAGTGAAAAAGACTTCAAATATAAAGTGGAAAGATATAAAACACGACTTGTAAAATGAATGTGAAAACTGTATTCCTAAATGGTCAATAAGAAGGAATCAATAATCAGGCACGGAGCCAACTTATGGGTATAGGGGGCACTTGCCCCCATAGGAAATTTATTTTCCATATATTTTATTACTTTGTTTTGAAAGAAAATGATAATATACTCCTAAATATTAGTATTGCCCCCTATAAAATTATCAAAAATTCTTTAGATTGCCCCCTTTTCAAATATTTTCAAGTTCCGTCCCTGTCAATAATATACAAACTTGTTCTCTAGTGTCAAGAAAGACTCATTTAAAGTAAGAATGACATTAGTAGTCATTTTGGTTTGGAGATGTATAAAATGAATGCAAAAACTGCATTCCTAAATGGTGACTTGCTTGAAAACGTTTATAAAGAACAATATTAGTAATCTCTAACATGGATAATTTTTAAGAAGTGTGTACACTTATCATATTGTAAAATATATTTTTTTAAATAAAGAGTTATAATTATTAGAAGACCAAGTGGGAAAATGTAAGAAAATAATCTTTTAATAATGACTAATCTTAATCATTGATTTAAATGAATTTGTGATAATTTATACAATATGTTAGTTCATTGTTGGTTGATGGAACCATCCCTACTCTTTGTCACAACAATTATGAAACGGCCCAAATCCTTTATATAATATGTCAAATGTTGTTTTGTAAATCATGCATTCAGTTTCACTAATAAAAGTAGAGGATTGAAGAGCTTTTCTGGTGGCTGATTTTATACAAATTCCTAAGGATGACAACATTGACAAGTATGTCTCTTATCAAGGTTTACAGGGGCGGACCCACCCTTTGCCTGGGGCCATGGCCTGCCCAAATTTTATAAAAAACATTTAGTGTAAAAAATTATATATATTATAAATATATAAAAATTGCATATGGCCCATACTAGTTTTTTTTTTAAAAAAATTGGTAGCCTAAAAAAGTATAAATTTTACCAATAAATTTATAAAAAATTACATTCCCCCCATTCTTTTTTTATAAATAATCTTCTAATAATCTAAAAAAATATAAAATTTACTAATAAATTTATAAAAATTTGCATTGCTCCTAGACAAGTTTTTTTGTTTATGCATTAAATTCATAAATTATAGGGTTAATTACAAATAGACTTCCTGTCGTCCCCTTCAAATTTGTAAGTTGTAACAAATACTTGTTATCAACGTTGTCAAACTTGATCAATGTTGGTGTTATCACTTTTTCAGAAATAAAATGTCTTAAATACCCTCGAGTAGATGTATTTAAATGAAATATAGCACATTACCGGCCACTAAAAATATAAGCCGATCAACTTGAGGTGGTCTAGCTGTAATTTACCAATGGGTTAATTTCATAAAACCCCCTATACTATCCAATTTAATCAACTAACCCCCACTGTGTCTACTTTGCCCCATATACTATTCAATTTCATCACTATGCCCCATCTCCTCATATTTTGAGTCATAATACCTAAACTACCCTCAATAGTATAGGGGGGTTTAGTGAAATCAAGCCTTTAAAAAAATTATTTATCGAAAATCAATTATATTTTTCATATAAACTATAAATTTCAAAAATATATATATATTTCGGAAAATATATATATTTTGGAATATATATATATTGGAAAATGATATATATTTCGGAATATATATATATATATAATTCGTCAAAAATATATATTTTCCGAATTGTTTTAAAAAAAATATGAATTTTTCTGAAAAATATTTTTTTTGTGAAAAATATATATTTCGGAAAAATATTATATTATTTTCGGAAAAAATAATATATACTTTTAGCAAAAAAATTATTTTTCGGAAAAAATTCATATTTTGGAAAATAATATATATTTTTCTCAAAAAAATTATTTTTGGGAAAAATTCATATTTTTTGAAAATAATATTTAAAATATATATTTTTGACGAATTATATATATATTCCGAAATATATATCATTTTCCAATATATTTTCTCGAAATATATATATATATTTCTCAATATATATATATTTTCTGAAATATATATATATTTTTTTCGAATATATATATATTTTTGAAATTTATATTTTTTACGAAAAATATAATTGATTTTCGATAAATAAATTTTTTAAAGGCTTGATTTCACTAAATCCCTCTATACTATTGATGGTAGTTTAGGTATTATGACTCAAAATGTAAGGGGATGGGGCATAGTGATGAAATTGAATAGTATATGGGCCAAAGTAAACACAGTAGGAGTTAGTTGATTAAATTAGATAGTATATGGGAGTTTTGTGAAATTAACCCTTTATCAATTGGATATTTTGAGAGAGTCTAGCTGTAATTAATCCTAAATTATATATGTATTAAAATGCTTATAGGGGAAGGTGCGACCCTTTGCGGCTTTGCCTAGAGTTTGTGGTCGTGGCCCATAATAACTAGCTGGAGTTAAGGTAGTGAAGACATTTGTGAGATCAGTGAGATGAAATAGCGAAGGTTATGGATGAACTAATTCGTTATTAACCTGAGATAGGATTAGGATTGAACATTTTTTTTGAAGGTAGATTGAGATGAAATAAGTCGGGTTAAAGATAAACAACCCAAAGCCAGTCTCGAGAGTCCTAAAATTTTGAGATCTAAATCAAATATTAGACTTTTTATACATAAGTTTTCACATGCTTAAAAAAATATAAAAGAGAGATTTTAATTAACATGACACTTAATTTTGAAAAGACAAAAACAATCTCATTTTGATGCTTATAAAGAACACGATTCGGCTTACATAAAAAAACAAGAGAGAAATAATGCAACACAACTTAGTCACATATTTTGTGTAATGTTTAATGGGCTAGATTTTATATACTTTTATCAACCCAGTCTTAGATTACAGGGTTTTGTATAATTTTTTATCAACCAAAGTGAACTTTATTTGGGTTGACAAAAATTGGCTTAACTAAATTTTTTTATTCAGGTTTATTATAGGTGAGGCTGTAGTTATCCAATTTATCTTTGTTTATATTAGTTGTAACTATTATATATTTAAAATAATTAATTAGTTGTATAAAATTTAATTTAAATAATAAGACTTCCTACCCCAATATTAGACATTTTTACCGAAAAAAAGAGATTCATAAAATATATTTATGAAAGTCAAATAAATTCTTTAAATCATAAACACATTCTCTTTCATGTTATATATAAATAATATTCTGGATTGACTTAACTTATTTCAATTTTTTTCATAAATTTCATTTTAATGATTTAATTAATTTTAAAAATCATATGCTATTTTTATTTAAATTTAAGTAGAGAAAATATCATTACATTAAAATCCATTTAATAAACATGAGTAATGATATGGGAGAAAGAAAATTCATATTAACTTATCACGATAATCATTGAATATTAATTTTAAATAATACATTTTTATTTACGACAATCACATTTGATCCGTTGTGACAGTGTGTATGAATTTCTTTCACAATAAACATTATCAAATGGTTTATGGAAACATCGACTGGCATGGGAGCATTTTAAGCGTGTGCAGTTAATTTTTTTCTTTTCTGTTTTTAGTATTTATTGGCGTATATACATTCAATTACACTTCGAGGTTTAGGGACTGAGGTTTTGAGAAATTGCTACTAATTTTGTGTATATTGCTATTGCATTGCATTTAATGAGATTGATATTAGGGTTTCAATTTTCGTATTACTCCATCTCTGCTTAGAGAGAAAAATATATAGCTTCATATATATTATATATATATATATATGTATGAACACACAGTGGAGAGAAAAAGAGTGATATGGATTCAATGAATTCATTGCCACTTCGAAGTAGGCCCTTCGAAGAAGACGACACTAGGGTTTCGATTAGGATTAATGAAAATGGAGGTGGATTCGAAGCCCATGATGGCGGTGAAGGCTATGTCGATTCGACCAACAGTGGTGAAGAGGTTCATAAGAATTCAACTATCTCGGTGAAGCACAGTACAGCTCTCTTGACTCCGACGAGTGAGCTCGCCATTTCGTTCGAGGGTGAAGTTTATGTCTTCCCTGCTGTTACTCACGAAAAGGTTCGATTCAATGCCTAAATTCCATATACTCATACACACACATAATATATATATTTATATATATATATGTAAATATGCCTCTTTGAACTTGAACCCTGGGCCTTCTAATTTGGAAGGCGAAGAAGTACCATATAATCAGCGCCTATGTGGTAGTGAGAAAATGATATATACCATGGGAAGTAAGATTTGAATTTTGTGGGACTGTATTAGAACCAGTTTTTGTATTAGTCAATGAAATTCATACTTGAAGTTGTTTTTTATTGTTCATTAGTAATCTTCATATTTTAATAGTCTGTTGTGTGATTAGTTATATTATTTTTGTTAAGCTCAAATGGTAAACAAATTCATTGATACTCACTGGAAAGTGGATGTTTCTGTTTGGCTATGAAATAATGCTTATGTGGACGTAAGAGTTTAATAGTGATAAATGGGTTTGTTAGGTTACTAAGACTTGGGTTGGCAATTTTGGTAAATCAACACTCGAGTCTGTGTTTTTTCTTTTTATTTCTAGTTCAGTTAGAAATTCAAAAGTTTGTGTCTTGGTAGTTACCTCTCGCTCATGGTTGAGGATGTAATTCAAGCTACATTTGGGGGTAAGTGAATAATCTTCTACTCTACTCCAAGGGGATATAGGCAATTCAGTACTTTGAGCAGTCGCCAATATTAGAATTCATGCATTTTGGTACTCTAGTTGGGATGTGCAGTTCTTGAGGCAGTTTCAGGATTGGGAGATTGAGGAGGTGATTGATTTTTTGGCCTTCTTGTATTGCCAGTGCATTGAGACTGAGGGACTGGACATGTGTATTTGGTGGTCTTCTGCGGAGGGGGTGTTCGAGGTCTCTTCTTTGTTTAGCTGTTTTCCTTGCCAGCACAGACAGGTCTTTCCTCGGAAAGTCATTTGGTGATCCAAAGTCCCTCTCATGGTGGCTTTCTTTGGGTGGACTGCGGCTTGGGGTCGGATCCTCACTTTGGACAACTTCAGACGCAGAAAGCTGATTATGGCCCATTGGCGTTTCATGTGCAAGAAGGATGGTGAGTGTGTAGATCATCTTATTCTTCATTGTCCGATTGCTTTTGATTGTTGGTGCCTTCTACTCGGCTTGTTTGGTATTTATTGGGTCATGCCCTCTTCTGTTCGTGGTGTGCTTGACATTTGGAGAGGATGCTTCGTGGGTCCTCTTGCATGCCCATGTTTTTTGGAGATCCTCTCTGTCTCTTGTGGTGTATTTGGAAGGAGTGCAACAAGCGTTGTTTTGATGTATTTGAATCTCCAGTTAGCTTATCAACAATACTTTTAATTTTTTCTCTTTTTTATTGGTTGGAGGTAAATATTGTATTTGTATAAATAAAAATTAATTTTTTTGTGTTCTCCCAGCCGATAATCTTGAGTTGTTCTTTTGTAAACGGGCCGCGCTCCCCTCTTGAGCGCGTTTTCTTATATACTCTTTACTTATCAAAAAAAAAAAAGAAAAAGAAAAAAGAATTCATGCATGTATTCATTAGGATTTTTATAATTTATTATATACTTTAGAAAAATATTCCAATCTGCATGCAAAGTATATAAAAACTGCCTAATTTGAAAATTGGCGAGGTATGATTGTGCACATGAGTTTGGTTTTTCAAGCTATTGATCAAAGCTTTCTACAGGTCAATCAGTTGACCGTTTTGAGTTGTCAATTTAAAACATTGTCCTACTATCTCTACAGTACTATTTTGTTTATACATACACTACTCTCGCATTTAGAGAAGACAGAGAACTTATACTTCTTTTCGTGGTTTTTAGTGTGTAGATATTTTTCCTTGCATTTATTTAATTGCATTTAGGGCTGGAAATGAGCTGAGTCAAGCCCTCTCGCATTTAGAGAACACATAGAGTTTAGATTTTTTTTTTTCCGCGTTTTTTAGTGTGTATATATTTTTCTTTGCATTCATTTAGTTGCATTTAGGATTGGAAACGAGCCAAGCCAAGTCACCAAAGTGGGAGAAGTCGATCTCAGCTCAGGTTCGAGGGAGCTCGGGTGGACAATGCTCACGAAAAACTTGGGCTTGACTCAGATTACCCGAATCTGTTTACCACGACGCATATAGTACCAGGTCATACATGTATATCAATATACATGGTAAATAAAGTAATCACACACACACACATATAGATGGAACATATAGCTAGTGTCTGTGAGAGATCTCCATTGCTAGGTTGGCGGAGGGGTCTATGTGTGTAGTCAGCGATGGGGATGACAGCTTGTCGATTATTAGGGTTCGAGATGGATGTGAGGTGAGAAAGTGATGTTTAGGGTTTATATGGAGGGGCTTGAAAGCCTTCGGTTGTTTTATGTATAAGGGCATGTTTTTCTTCTATGTATTGGGTTGAAATAGTCTTTCTTTGAATTAGTATTTAAAGGGGCGGGCTTTTATAAAATATATAAATACATACCTATATATACATATATATTCATGCTTGCGAGCTCAAAAACAAGCTCATTAGCCCTTTTGCGAAAATGTTCACGAATTAATGAGTTGAGTTGGCAGTGTTTGAGATCGACTCGTCTATTAATCAAACTTCTAAAACTTATTTTGGTCAGTCTGTTTAATAAACAAGTAAACACGAACCAAGCCCTCAACGAGCCAAGCCCAAGCTCTTCGCCAAAACCTTGGATCTTTTGCAGACCTAGTTTGCATTAGATTTGGTGAGTGCTATTCAGGTGTATCGACAACATTTGATGTGGAGCTAATCGGAAAAGGTCAACACCAATCAAAATTTGAAAGGCTGGGCTGGATAATTAGGGGCAGAGTCTGTTTCGCCAGTTGGAGAAGCAGATTCCTGTAGAGCTAAGTCTGTTGATGAGCAGATTCATAAAAATAAGGTAAGGATTATTAAATTGCTCTTAATCTGAAAAATAAGAAGGCTGGGGAGTGAATATATACGATCTGATAGAAATGCTCGTTATGATGATTCTAGCAGGTTTCTGTTGTGGCTACAGATGTTTATCTTTTGCGGTATTTGTTTAACTATCATCATTCTACAGGGTTAAATGTCATGTCTGATATAGTTGCACACTTTGTTTTCCTTGCATGCACCTAACTTCACTGCTTACCCAGAGCTGCTCATTGGTTACGGATGTTATCGTAATAACAATAAAGGGTTGACCTTTATTTTCTTGGTTTATATCTTACAAGTTGAATAACATAGAGAATACTTGTATGTTCCACTTATATGGTCCCTGCTCAAGGCAAAAAAAAAAAAAACTGCTGTTTATTATTTAATTTATTTTCTTTCTATTGTTATTGTTCTTATTATTATCGTTATTACGTAATATGAAGACTCGAGGAAAAGGAGAATCCTTTCTTTGTTTTCTCAATTTATGATAACATGCGAGTTATGTTTGCAATCGACATAGGATGTCATAATCACTTGCATGGCCATTCTTCTTTCTAGCATAATTTAAATGTCTCACTGTAAAATTGTTGTAGGCCTATAAATTTACTGTTATTTACCTTGCTTTATTTTACTCCTTTGTCACAGTATATATTAGTTAAGTTATCAACACTCTGTTGGCCTTTCTCGCAGTATATGGCATTGTCGAAGTGTAGATTAATTTTATTTCTTTTACCTAGTGAATAATTTTTGAATAGCATGCAACATTTAGAAACTATGATGTATTATCAGTCATCTGTCGGGCAATTATGAAATTTAAGTTGGAAAAATTAAATTAAAAATGTAGTTCTCATTTCAGTTGCCTGGTTTGGACTTGCGAAGACGAGTATTAATCTTGATAAAGTATCTCGTATATCCATTTTCTACGTTTTGTCATTGGAAAATTTTCAGCACATTACAATCTTAGTATGAAAATGCTATGCACAATACACTACCCGGTTCTTGATGAAATAATTCTTGATTTCTTGAAATATGCATAAGACAGGTGCAAGCAGTGTTATTACTGTTGGCAGGATGTGAAATACCCCGGAGTGTGCCTACCTCAGAATTTTTGCTACAACAGAGCAACATGGTATTCGTCAAATGATACTCACTCTTCTCTTTGCTATTTAATTTACCTTGTATCTTGCTATAGTTTATGCTATTTTCCGGAATATATTATTGCTGCAGAGTGTTGGTGATGTCTCACATTGTCCAAATCTTTCTCGAAGAGTCGCTTCCCTTAATAGGTTCCGTGAAAAGAAAAAAGAGAGATGCTTTGAGAAGAAAATTCGATATTATTGCCGAAAAGAGGTTGCTGAGAGGTAGGTGAGGCAGCAATAATTTGTTTTTCAACTTATGCATGCTTGCCGAGGTAGGGGAAAGAAGTCATTATCATAATTATCCTTGATACAGGAGAAGGTTTATTACCATCATTCTCCTTGCCTTTCTCTTTCCCACATAGGGGAAATTTTATTTTATTTTATTTTTTGTCCTAGATGGTTTTATGCCAATGGATATGGTTATTGCCGATTTGTTTATGACAGTAGTGAGTCTGAAGAATATTGCAACGTATATGTTGACAATGTAACAGTGAAGTTTATGAAGACAAGAAATGGATATTGTACATGCAGTCCAATACTATTCTTTTTAATTAATATAATAGCAATAACCCGTGAGAAATGTAAAAGCAATTAATACTGAAAAGCTTATTTGGAAAGCCAAACTAATTATACTGAAAAGCAGAAAAATAAAAATGTAAGTGAATAGTAGTTTTGAAAACTTTATCGTCTGGTGAACCAAGAATATTTTAGTAAAAACATGTACACCGAGTATTTTTTACTTATGTAAAAGCCAAAAAAGTAAAAGTTAATATTTCAAAACTTATGTTCAGGGTCAACTAATTTACTATGTAATCAAATGCTGTAGCGATATTCCCTTCAAGAGTAAGCTATACTATTTGCTAGCTTTGGTAAGGATAAGGATGCTATGGTGGAGGACTAGGTTCAGAGAGGAGAGGAAGTGTAGTGTTTTCAGATCCTCACTTCATCAAGCAATGCCCGAGTTGGGGGAGTCGAAGCCTAGTAATAGTCTATTACCTCTCTATGCAGCTTTATTGCAGTGGGTAAATTAGATTCTTTAAGTTGGTTGACCTGGAAATATGGAATACTTTGATCTTATAAGTTCTTATAGGAGTCTGTGCAGTGAGGAATTCTCTTCTTTTCCCTGGAAGAGTATTTAGAGATCCAAAGTACTGTTGAACATCACTTATGAATTCTTGTTCCATATATGAGAAGTGGAAACGATCATCTTCATCTAAATTGCTTTTTGGGGAGAGAACTCTGGTGAATGATGTTACTGGTATTCTTTTATTTGGGGTGCAGTGGGTAAGCCTGCAAGAATTGGTGGGAATAGCTTTGGTAGTCGGTTTTTGGTTGTCTGGGTGCTACGTGATGTTCTGTATGGAGTTTGGTGCTTCTTGGTGTTTCTGGTGTATTTGGAGGCTGAGAACAGAAGGCATTGAGGATTTAATGATATATTGCATTTTAAGAAGTCTGGCTGCAGTTGCTTCAGAGTGTTTGTACACTTGACAGTCAAGTGGAATGGTTGTCTTTACTGTGTATGGTTTTCTTTAGTTTTCAAATTAGATGGATTGAATCTTCGATGTGCTGGTGTTTTTGTTTTGTATTCTTTTGTATGACAGTCACGTGTACATAACGTGGAGATGGGATGGGCTCCATTTTTGTCATTCTCTTTGAAGGAGTTCACATTTATAGGGAAAAGATTGGAACCCTGTTCCCTTGTCTATAACACCTGCAACTGTAACCTTGTGTGTGTATGAGACTTATATGAACCTACCCGTTGATGTGAAATATCTGTTCTCTGTAGGAGCTTAAGGAACAGACAGTAGGTTATCATGTATATGTATGACGAATGGAAATACTATGTTTTGTTTGTTTGGGTGCAGTTGATGCCCACACAATGGTCTATCGTAGATTAAAGTTTGAAAGGACTAGAAATGTAGAAGCAGTTTCATCAATCTGTGGCCTGTTTTTTTTTAAAGCAAAAAAAAAATAAAAGCAAAAAACAAAAAAATAAATTTATATATATATAAAATAAGAAAGAAATAAAAAACCATTATTTCTTGAGGATTATACCCTTGGTAGATTTATTCCTGTTAGTCTTTTATGTATTCTTTCTTTCTGATCGAAGGTACCAATTTAAGAAAAGCAAGCTTTTGTGTTATTTTGCTTCTTGTTTTTTCTCCCTCTTTGTTTTTGGACAGGCAACAGTTGAATAGATCTCCATCCTTTTACCTTTTCATTGTTTCAGGAGCTTGGCTGCTCCATATTAAGCTTTAATTTCCTTATCTATGAATTTATCATTTCATACTGGAATAGTTGCTTCATTTTCATTTGTGGTTGTGGGGTGGTGGATCATGAGGTGATCTTATACGTTCCTTGAGAGAATTTTGTCTTGCTTCATGTACTTCATATTTTCCATTTATGTAGATGTCTCTGTCATACTAGTAGTGGTAATTTCCCTTATCGAACTCTTGATATGTAGGATTTTTTTGAATCTAAATTTGGATAATTCCATCCACTGTCTGTGATTCTTGTGTTTTCTGCAGTAGCTTCACCCTCTTTACAATAGTATGTGTCAATTGTTTTGCCATGTTTTTACGTGATTTTCTTTTCCAGTCGCATTGTTTCACAATTAGTATTTTACTACGCTTCTGCTACTGCTTGAATGAAGATAGGCAACTTTGCTTGTCAACAGAATACTGAAGAAAGTGAAAATGTCTTTAGGCTGCGTTTGGAGAGTTTGGTAAGAAGGAAACGGAAAATTTTGAGAAAAGTAATTTTCCATATCTCCTAAATTTTCTCCAAAAGTTTTCCCGTATAAAATACTGGAAAATTTTATTTTCTCGCGAAAGCTATCCATATTATAAGTGTAGTTACTAGTATGCCCTTAGTTAGTTATTTATGTATTCTTGACTTTAAGATTATGTACTACTTATTTTATTTACCTAGGACTCTTTAAGATTATGTACTACTCTAATTATTTTATTTTATGTACGACTCTATAAAGGATTCAAAGATATATATTAACTTTTGTATTCAATTTTTTTAATAATCTTATTTTTTAATTTTATCAATCATACACTCCTCGCATATATTCAATTATCAACCGTTTGTAGAATACAAAGCCCCTTATTTCTTTGTTTTTTTTTTCTTTACAAAATTGTAATAAGCTTTTATCCTCTTGTTTTTTCTAACAATCAAATGTTAACTCTCTTAAATAAAATTTCATTCTACTATAAGTATTTAAAGCATAAGGGTAATTTTGGAAATATAAATTATTTTCTTTTCCCTTTCCAGCTTTCCAAACTCACAAATCAATATTTTCTCATATTTTTCTTTAAAATTTTCCTTCTAACCAAATGCATTATGAAAAATTGATTTTCTTTTCCTTTTCTTTTCACTTTCTTTCACTTTCACTTTCCATCTCATTCCCGTCTAACCAAACGGACCCTTGGGAACTTATTCTGCTATTCTCTTTTTGTTCATCCATACAGGGTAAGTCGATTTCTTCTAATAAACTGTGGGGTTTTTGTGCTCTGGACTGTATTCCACTTAATATATTAGATTAAATAAAACATTTCTAGTTGACTGCCTCTAATTTCCTTTTGTGGTTACTACTCTATATACACAAATAATTGAACGACCCTTTCACCTTTGTGGTTATTGTTTTCTCCAATCCACTTTTAGTTGTTGTTGTAAAATTTTACTGATTAAAATTGCATCATAAATATGTTTATCTGCTAGGATGCATCGTAAGAAAGGCAAATTCACATCTGTAAAGGAATGTTGCAAACCCGATGATAGTAGAGGGGATCCAAGCAAAGGCACTCCTCCGGATTATGTGTGAGTTTGAAGTTTCAGCTCATATCAACCAACATTGTCATCCCCTAAATATTAAGTATCAGTTTCTTTATTTTTGTGTCAGGTCTTGTTACTCTTGTTTTATTGTGGACTGTGAGATACATACAAATGCTTAATCTATTGAAAAAAAAGTAAAGATAAGATTGAGGTTATGATTTCTATATTCGACTGCCATTTATATGAAAAACTATGCTCCGAGTGCTAATTCCAGTATTCTAAATTCTCATGTTATAGGTTGTGGTTACTTGCTAAAAAAAAGCCCTGTACTAGAAAAAGCTTTTGCAACAAGCGTATCTGCATTGTAACTGGCCTCCCTTAACTATTTGCATTTGCCACCGTGGACTTTTGGGTCTCCTGCAACATTTTCAATAATTGAGGGGGAAAATTCCACTGGGGGCAACATGCGTAAAGTTGTGTAGTCTAGGTTATTTATATGTTTATTTATAACTAGTTAGGTTGTTTGTAGTTTCAAAATCTAGCATTCTGTTACTTTGATTTTATTAAAATTAAGATTCAGTTAGAACTTGCCTCTTACTGTTTTATGCTCTGTTTGATTGGAGGGATGGAAAAGTGGATGGAAGGGAGAGAGGGAGGGACAGATGAGGCATCCTCAAGGAAGGGAAGGTGTCTCCCTCACTTTTGTATAGTTGAATGGAATGGATAATAGAAATGATAGATGAGATATCACTTTTTCTTGTTTGGTTGAAAAGAAGGAAAGAACAGGTTTTATAACAGTTTTACTAATATACCCTTATTGTTACCAAACTGCTTTATAAGCAAAATTTTAGGAAGGTTAAAAATGGAAAACAAAATATTGTGATAGGTTTTTTTCTGTATCCTCGTCCGCCCAAAATTGGGCGGATAAAAAAATGTAAAGGAACGAGGGATGAAGCGTTTCTCCTAACTTCCTCCCTCTCTTCCCTTCCCTCCAACCAAAAACAAACATGTTAAGTTATCCCTCCTCTCATACATCCCTCCCCAATTCATCCCTCCAATCAAACATAGCATTAATGTTATAGTTGCACCTTGTGTATGGTTTTGTGAAAGATTAATCAAGAACCCAGCTTTAGAGAGGGATTAATTTTGCTAAACATATTGTCTCCGCTTAAGCATCTTTTGGTGTAAGCATATTTGTTGATGAGCTGAGGTTATGGTTTGCCGTTGTTGGCTTTTTGTGTATTGTCTTTGGAGCACTTCTCCTCTTGGGTGCCTTTTAATGAAACTTAAGTTACCAAAAAAAAAAGCAAAAAAGTTTTGGGGAGTTGCCACAGGCATTTTGCATGTCTCATAGCAAACCACCCACAAAATACAATCCAGCCTAGTCAATTCTATTTTGGATATATCTACATTCAAACCTCATTCAATACATGATTTCACAGATGATTACTGGACTACTCAATTCACATATTCTGTGCAATCATTTCTACTAATAGCAGTATAAAACTGCCTATTCCCTACCTTTTCGGGCTGTTTTCCAGTTTCCCATTCTGTTCTCCATGATAGTGTTACTCATCAGAAGAAACCTGCTCACACGTCAGCCCTGTCATTCAGCTTCACCATTGATTTAACTGAGTCACCTTTTTGTTTGGTTGAACCAATCAGTTTTCAGAACGTGACTATTTCTCTCGATTCATTCATGCCACATTTACTCGTTTTCGTGAACATGCAAACATGTTGATTCAAATATATGCAGATATTTAACATGCAGATAATGCCAAGAGGAATTGAAATTCGGACAAGAATGTTAGACAGAAATCCTTAACTCTCTCTCTCTTTCTCCTCTCCCTTATTTGTTATCTTTCACTATCTTTCCTATGTGGATTGCATGAAATTTATTTGTCACCTTTCATTATTCTTCTTCTGCTACGTTGCTTTTCTGATACCTTTAATGTAATTGTACAGTTTTGCCCCTTTGATTCCAATCCTTCGTACTATTTCATTCTTATGTCAGTTTAAATTGTTATGAGTATGGTCTTGGTCACTGCAAAGTGTCTTGGTTTAGCCAGTAGGTGTCTCAATGCTTTATTTTTCCATCTTGGCGGAGTTATTTGGCAAAGACTTGCAACGGGAAGGAAGAAGGAAGGACGGACGCAGTTTTGTTAAAAAGAGTTGTTTGCTGTATTTGGGAAGGAGAATTGCTCTTGGAAAGGAAATCTTTGGTCAATCTTAATTGGATGGACTGCAGGTGCAGTCACAAATGGGCTAAGACAGAAAAATCATTATACTACAAGTTATGATAGGGTAACTTCTAACTTCCGATGTACAGAGTAAAAAATGCTATACTATAAACAACTATGGAATTGTGGTATGAACAGAATATAAGGAAAGAGAGTGACAGTGAGATTGCCTATGGATGAGGCATAGATTGAAGCCAGCTTGAAGACTTTCTGGGAGTTACGAAGGAAGCCATGCAACAGAGAATGTTTTGAACAATTATAATTTATTGACTTTCTAAGTGTAGAAGGCAAAATTCTTGTGATAAAGTGTGTCCTTGCTAAAGCTGTGTTACAGATTAGAAGACATGGTAATGCTTCTTTCATAGGAAGATGCAAATGAAGTACGCAAGTTTTTTTTTTTTTTTTTCTACTAGTTCAAAGTGCCATTATAACGAGAGCCAGGAATGAGTTAATTTATTTAAAGAAAAATTTCAATTAGTAAATTAGGTAAAACTACCATGAATTGTACTTGTGTGTGATACATGTTGTATCCTGTGATATAGTCTAGGATGAACTGCACTTGCATTTCGTGATACATGCTGTATCTTATGTTATAGTATAGAAGCAATACTCCATCCATCCCGTAATTATTGTCTATCTTTCCATTTTGGGTTGTCCAAAATTTCTTGTCCCTTAATGTAAAAGGATAACATACTTGCGAAAATATGCTCTATCGTCTACTTTTGGAAACTTATTCCAAGTAACGTTCTCTTTAAATAATAGTTTTGGAAATTTAAAAGGGGCAATGCATTTAGTAGACATCTTTGTAATTTCAAAGATGAACAAAATTTTGGGACCACCGAGTATTAAATTTGCATTATGCTTTGTTCTATGTAAAGGTTGCATCCTTCTGTATTTTTTATATTCGAAGCATGACAACAATTATTAAAATTCATTTTTTTTTGCTCATACATAGTTGAAACAGTGCTTGTTTCTTTGCTCATTTCTTTATTCTCCTTTTTTATTTTTTATTTTCAAGTAGATTTCGTAGATGTCAACATTGTGGGATTGGTGAAGAGTCTACTCCAGTAATGCGTCGAGGACCAGCAGGTCCAAGAACACTTTGCAATGCCTGCGGGCTTATGTGGGCAAACAAGGTTGGTATAGTTGATCAAATTTCTTGATATTCATAATTTATCACACTCCCCGATGTCTGATTGCAGGTTTTTTAGCCTTACCATACCTGCGTAGAGGACATTTTTAATTAAAGAGTTTAGTAGAATGCTAGCGTTGTGAAGTGAACATATGAAGTGGCCAGAGAAAAAAGATAACCAAATTAACAAGTTCATTCTAAAAAGTGGAAACTCGGAACATATTAACATTTACTGCTGGAGACAAGTACAGACCTAAAAGATGGATCACTATAAATGGTGCTTATTGGAAGACTTGGGAGTTTTCAGCATTAATATTGTATTGAAGGAGTTCCTTCTCACAAACCTGATATACTTATCTAATGTGTTTTTGAAGTAAAAGTAGAACTCAAAAATGCTTGTGATCACGGTTACTAGAATCGGGATCTATGCTGGATCGATTTGCAATCCTATGGACCAGATTGTAGGGTTGGATTAAGAGTTTTAAGATTTTGCAAGATAGGTTAGATAATACCCAATAATAAACCTCGTTCTATTTGCATAACTTTGTACTACATAATCCAGAAAAGTATGAGGGGCTCATTTTAGTTAAGTTCATTGAGATATCACCTCTTCTATATACCTGAGTATATTTATGTCTCTTCGAGAACACGCCTCCCATTTCTATGACTGCAAAATGGTGCTTTATATTTACCATTTTCTTACAAGCAATTGTAGGTCTTGCAATTATGTCATGTTTGTACTTTCCTAATTACTTTATTAACTGATACCAACAGTAGCAGTTGTAATGATGTTTACTTACCTTTTCATGTAATTATTAATTATTTCAGTGGGTGCTATGAACGCCAACAATTGTAGTGATGTTGTTATTTTGGAGTTACTTACATTCTTTTCATCATTTACTTGTGTTTTAAGGGGACATTGAGAGACCTTACAAAGTGGGGAAGGATTATGCCTTAGGAGCAAAATGAGCTGGTATGTATTATGAGAAGCAACTACACTTTCATTCAAGTAAAGGCAGTTGCTATCCATTTTAAAAGACTTGAGAGTTTTATGTATTGTTATAAGTTGGTTGGTGTGGTCTTGACTATTTGGTACACTCCATGTTATTTGTAGTGTGCTCATTTTGGGAAAGAATTTCGTGCTTGTTGTTCTCCGTTGTTTTTATTGCAATTAGTTTCTTGACAGGATAGGGCTTGCTGAGATTTTATTGAGCTTACAAAAGGATCATATGTAGTTGGAGTAGCTTCTTAACTCTGTTGATGTTCATGTAATGCAGGGAACTCCTGATATAAAGCCTTCAACCACAAAAATGCAAAACCCCTACGACAATCATTTTGAGCAGGTATGAGATTTCGAGCAATGTTGATGCATTTGGATGAAGAGAATAATACCGAAGTGAACATATTGGTGATATATATGGAATATGTGTTGGAGTTTTTTTTATTACTTATTTGCCTTTTGCTAACATCCTTATAACAGGGTAATGTTAGCAAGATCTAAAAATGAGAATAAGACAACATTTGGTAATTTAAATTTTGTAGTGAAACGTGGTGACTAGAGATGCTATGCTGCAGTGTTGCCTTTATTTTCTCTCTATATGTCAATTTGTTTTGCTTACCTTTATCTAAGAGTGATGTAATACATTGTGAATAAATTATATGCTGCATGATATTAATTGTTTTTACCAATTTGTAATGCTTACGTTTATGTTCATCTTTCATAGCTTCTTGGGTCACACATCTTTTCCTGATTCCATTGAAAGGATAACCAATTATTTCAAGAACTTTATCCAATAAGTAGACCTAATATTTCAGTATTTGGATATTTATTTTATTAGCATCAATTAGTGAATCTACATAATGTTCAGGATGAGCAGGGAAGTGCAGAGGCTTGTACTGATAATTCATCTATGCAATTGGAATATTCATCTGGCAAACTTGACGACCAGGTAATATTTGAGCTAGTACACTCATTGTCGCTCTTGGCTTTTTCATTAATCTCACGATTTTGTTTTCTCAAATGAGACTCAAGTTGCATTTAAAATAACATTTTTAGTTTCTAATGGAAGATACACCACATAAATGGTAGCATAATTGTAGGATCTGCATATATCGAATCACGCTAAATGTATGTGTTCTTTATGTGGAAAATAGTGTTAGGATATAGTGTTCTCAATTTTTGAAACTACTGTTGGCATAAATAAGGTTGACGTCCCACTTCTTACAATATAGTGTTTTTAATTCTTGAACTTCTGTTGTATTTTGAATTTCAGTCTTGTCGTTAGCCTAGTGTTTACACTTTCAGGAAACTGTAGATGAGCTTCCCGACATATCTGGGACAGAGTTTGAGATTCCTACAAACTTTGATGACCAGGTATTGGTTCTTTACGAATGTGTAGGTCAACCTTATATGGGTTAAGCATTTGCGCCATTTGGGTTTGAATATTTAAGCTGCCTTGTTTTGGTGGATATCAATATACAGATCGATGTTGATTCCCACTTTGGGTCCATCTGGCTGGAGACCTGAGGCAACGTCACCAAGAATCTTCGAACTCTTTTGGGTGCATGCTCAGGACAATTTTGCAGTAGATGGTTTTCGCTTATGGAAGTTGATAGATCGCTTAAGCATACAGTCGCTCAACATTCTCTTACTATCTCGACAAACACTAGGTTTTGTTTTTGTCATGAATTTTATTTCTTTCTTCACTGTGCCTCTGTCCAGCTACTTATTTCCCGAGGACGTGAAATGTAAATATGGGGGATTGGTTCCTTTTTCTGCTCAGAATCATTTGGTTATTTTTATCCAAGTTAGGCTACAAAAGTTCCTTATTTGGTTGAGGTTTTGCTGCTATGTTTCCATTACACTATTGCCATTGTTGTGTTGGCGCTCCAAATTGCTCCAATATATCAGTTAGTTCTCATCTCACCTGTATTAGTATCTGGTAGGCTACATACTACAGCTCGTGGTTGTTAGGATCGATTAACCAATTTGCTACTCACACAACACAATCACACATAAAGGAACACAAGAAATTATACGTGGTTCGGTCCAAAAATGACCTACGTTCACGGAACACACAACTTTCACTAATTTGAGAAAAAGATTTACAGATCACTCTCTATACTGTATTTCTCTCTTCACTCTATATTTCTCTCTTTTCTGTGATGGTTGATTACAGATTTGAAGCCTCTATTTATAGTAGAGGGTGAGAGGATGAAGTCAAATTTGCTGTCCCAAATTTCTTCTCGTCGGTGCCCAAATTTTTCTATTTCAGCCGTCAAAGATTTGTGTAGAAATTTTGATGGCTGAAGATCTTGGCGGTGCGGTTCTTAAAACATGGGTGGCGCCGTTCTTTGACTTCACACCAACAATCTCCCACTTGGAGTCAAAGAACGCTCCATCTGTGATTAATGAATAGTTGTATGCTCATTTCCGTCTTCAGTCTCGAAGACTAACTGAAGCTGAACATAATTTCAATTTCTCTGTAGTTATTGTCTTGGTCAGCATGTCCGCTGGATTCTTGCTACCTTGGATCTTCTCAAGTGTCAGCACCACATCTTCCAATAATGATCTGATAAAGTGATAACGAAGTCCAATATGTTCGGTCCTCGAATGAAATGCTAAATTCTTTGCCAAATGTATTGCACTCTGGCTATCACTGTGCAAAACAATCTTCTCTTGCTTGAATCCTAATTCTGCTAACAGACCTTGTAACCATATCATTTCTTTGCTGGCCTCTGTCACAGCTACGTACTCTGCCTCTGTTGTAGATAACGCTACAATCTTTTGTATCTGCGAAACTCAACTGACTGCTGTAGTACATATTGTAAAAATGTACCCAGTAGTACTTCTTCTGTGGTCTATCTCACCAGCAAAGTTTGAGTCTACATAACCATGTAGTTTCACTCCTCTGCTAACAGCTCCCACTGCATATGCAATATCCGGTCTTGTGCATACCATGACATATATCAAACTTCCGATAGCTGAGGCGTAAGGTACCTTAGCCATGAAGTTTTTCTCTTCGTCTGTCTTGGGAGACTGGTCCTTGGATAGTCGAAAGTGACTAGCCAATGATGTGCTAACTGGCTTAGCATTACTCATGTTGAACCACTTCAGAATCCGTTCAATGTAGTCAGCTTGAGACAACTGCAAGATACCCTTTTGCTTGTCTGTAATACCCCGTAATTTATATTTATTTATATTGGATATATTTAATTTAATTAATTATAAGTTAATTAGTTGGGCTTATTAGTTAATGGGCTATAATATATTTTTGGGCCCATCGGAAGGATTAAATATATATATATATATATATATATATTTTTATAACCAAAATAAAATCCTAAGATAGTCCTACGTTTTCTATTAGCCGATTCTATAGAGGGATAGTAGAGAGAGAGCTGCGTGAAAGAGGAGGGGAAACAACGATCGATTTACAGTTGCGTGTGATTTGGTTTTTAAATCAAACAAGTAGAATGTTCTTCTCTTCCCCTTTGAACTTATAATCTTAACATCTATGTACTCCAAATCTGTATAATCTATTGAATACATATTACAGTTGGATGTTTTTCTGTGCAATAATTTATGTATAGATTTGAAACTGATTATATATATACCTAAGATAATTGGCATGTCTAGTTCTTTTAATTAAATATTTAACATGTATATATAACCCCAAATGATTTGTCTGGGTGGATTCGTGTACATAAATGATATGGATTTAAATCAATTGAGTGTGGGTGATGATTAGTACACGGGGCGTAGGGGACTATCAATACATGTCCGTCAGCACACAATTTGGAATATGGGTTGGTGGGCATAAGGCTCCGTACATGTCATATATATATATAGCTGGGCATAAGATATGAGATTTGAAATTTCCCATATAAAGCTACACTTAGTGTCATATATGTCTATGCTGTTATATTTACGTTATTATAAGATATAATCATATTTGACTCTAGACCTCTCATAGAGAAATGGTCACATGTATGTCCTTCTACATATATGGCTTTATATTTTAGGTATCATTTATATATAAATATATGTCATATCTAGCCTTGGACCTAGTTAGTCATTATTGGAGCTTTGTCCCCTGTACACCATTATATATATATATATATATATATATCTATTTATATAAATAATTTGGAGAATTCAATAATTCTGAAGCTTTGTGGTAGAGAATAAATGATGGGGAATGCAAAGAATTGAGTGTGGGTAGAATGTGTTAATAAATTTAAGATAATTAAAGTTTTTCATTACTGAATTTATTTCTTTGTAATCAGTTTTGTTGCCTAAGTTGACAACTGATGTGCCAATTAATAAAGCTGTTATTATTATAGATATTGGATAAAGCAATATATATATATATATATATATATTATTTTCTTATGTTGATATTGATGTTGAGATCATACCTAATAAATTCTTCCGCACATGAAATAAGTAATATTTATTATTTATTTTATTTTATTGAGGAATGGAGTAAACCACGATAAACTGACTAATAAGCCAGTCTCATCTGTACCATAGTCGACTAGTCACGATAGTGATAAGTTGTCGGGTACGTGGTTATGGTTAGGCATGATTAAGTTGCCTATTGACTTGTGATTTAATTATGGATGCACTTTATTTATTTTGTCTATTAAGTTGTGATTTAATTATGAATGCACTTTATTTATTTTATTTATTGACTTGTGATTTAATTGTGGATGCATTTTTTTTATTTTGTCTATTGACTTGTTATTTGGTTATGGTTAACCTTTATTTGTTGGTCTATCTTTTGAAGGATATTTATTTAGGAGTTATACATAAGAATATAAGAATTATAACTTTTACTCTTATATATGGATGAGTTAGATGATAGGATTATTGGTACTCTGTTTGGGATCATGTAGAGTCTACTTTGCTCGTGGGTCTGACCCACCATTGTTAACATTTCAGGTCCTCGGCAATTCTTGTCACAGGGTTGAGGGTTTATCTCGCTTCTTCTTGAGTTATTCAACTTTTCGCTTTGTTTTAGCGTAGGGACTATATTAGTATTTTCTTTCGGATTTATATTTTCGTTTATGGTTTTAGGGGTCCATAGATATGGGATTCCCGAGTTGTACCCTTTGGGGATTTGGATTTCTGAATTTGTTTATTCATGAGAATTAAACTTTTGAGACTCTGTTATTTCTTAAATATGTCTTTTGCTTCTGTGCTTGTTTATTATTGAGTGTTGATGCACCTTAGTTTTCGGTATAGGCCTGGCCAACCTATGCATTAAAATTAGGGGGTATCACATTGTCTCTGTTGATTATCATCCCAAGAATCTGTTTCGTTGCTCCCAAGTCTTTCATCTCGAACTCATTTGATAGTTGCTTCTTCAACTTACTGATTTTTTCAAAATCAGACCCAGCTACTAACATGTCATCGACATAAAGTAGGAGGATGATATAGCTTGTGTCAAACCTTTTGAAGTAGCAACAATGGTCAGCATTGCATTTGTTGTAACCATGTCTTTGCATAAACCCATCGAATTGTTTGTACCACTACCTCGATGCTTGTTTTAAGCCATATAAGCTCCTTTTCAACTTGCCCACAAGTTTCTCTTTGCCTTTTACTGAGAAACCCTCTGGTTGCTGTATGTAGATCTTCCCTTGTAGGTCACCGTGGAGGAAAGCAGTTTTGACATCTAACTGCTCTAGGTGCAAATCTTTTGCTGCAACAATGCTGAGAATTGAACGAATGGTATTCAGTTTTACAACCGGGAAAAAGATGTCGGTGTAGTCGATTCCTTCCTTCTGCTGGAAGCCTTTGACTACGAGCCTTGCCTTGTGTCTCTTGGAACCATCATGTTCCTCTTTGACTCTGTACACCCATTTGTTTTGAAGAGTTTTCTTTCCAATCGGCAACTTGGCTAGCTCTCATGTTTTGTTAGAGATAAGAGATTGCATCTCATCTTTCATCGCAAGCTCCCACTTGTTGGCATCTGCTTCTTGACATGCCTCTTCATAGCATTCAGGTTCTCCTCCATCAGTGAGCAACTAGTAATTCATGTATTTCCTGTTTGGCACATGAGGTC
This sequence comes from Cornus suecica, assembly GCA_963922005.1. Lineage (NCBI taxonomy): Eukaryota > Viridiplantae > Streptophyta > Magnoliopsida > Cornales > Cornaceae > Cornus > Cornus suecica. Next base: position 40,582,856 of record OY998247.1, on the reverse strand, counting down.
GGGAGGACCTCCTAGGTTCAGGAATCGGAGTTGGAGACTGCGGTTGATCATTCTGTTGTGCATTGCTCTCTGCAATAGGTTCTTCTGGCTGGAATCTCTCAGCTGTCTGTTGTGCCTCACTGCTGTCTGGAACATCATCCAACTTGGCATACATAGGATCTCTCTGTGATGAATCATTGGAGGTTGTTGTGTGTATGTCCTTGTACACTATTTTTTCATTGAATACTACATCCCTGCTTCAGATCAGCTTTTTGTTTTAGTCATCCCAGGTTTGATAACCAAGTTCATCCTCGCCGTATCCAATGAAAATGCATTTTTGTGATTTCGGATCAAGCTTGCTCCTAGCATGATCACTGATATGCACATATGCAACACAACCAAAAACTTTCAAATGTGAAAGTTTTACCTCTTTGGTGCTCCATACTTCTTCTGCTATTCTGAATTCCAATGGTACTAATGGACCTCGATTAATCAGGTATGCAGCTGTATTGACTGCTTCTGCCCAGAACTGTTTCGGTAATCCTGCCTGTATCCACATGCTTCTGGCTCTCTCAGTCAATGTCCGGTTCATACGTTCTGTTACGCCATTTTGTTGTGGTGTACCTGACACAGTTCTTTCCAACCTGATACCATTCTCATAGCAGAACCTTTTAAATCCGGTGTCTTCATACTCGCCACTGTTGTCTGATCGTAGCTTTTTTTTCTTCAAGCCTGTCTCATTCTCCACCATGGCTTTCCATTTCTTAAACACATCGTACACCTCAGATTTATGCATCAAGATATAAACCCATACCTTCCGAGAATGGTCGTCGATGAAATTCACGAAATAAGACTTTCCGTCAAGAGATGAGACATTTGCCGGCCCCTAGACGTCAGTGTGAACTAGCTCAAGCTTCTCCTTTCTAAGGGTTCTAATATGTATAACTTATACGCCATGTAGAGATAAGGGTTGTCAACCTGCTAATTTCTACCAGGACTCTACTTGTCAGCAGGATACCTACGGGTAGCTATCACAATCTTATCAAAATACCTACGGGTAGCTATCAAGATATCTACGGGGGCATAAGTCTATCAACGTCACCACATTAAAGACCCTATAAATATAGGGTTGGGGTCAACATAAAGAGGTACGCAATAATCACCCACCATTACTCATGCTATATTTCTCTGAACGATCCAACGTCTAACTTGACCGTTGGAGCCTATTTGGCCGGTACCCCACCGGTACCTCTTCCGGTCTTTGTTTATTCTTTTTGACAGGAACGACATTGTTTTCTACCCGACCATTCTAAGCATCATCAGTTGGCGCCGTCTGTGGGAAGCGACAACTTCTTACTTTCAGAAAGCGTTAGAATGGTCCAACTACGAAGCAAAAGTAAGGTGGGTGATGCCTCTGGACAACCCAAAGATCCTCTCCTTCAACCCAATGATCCCTTGCTCCCAACCAACCAAGGAGTACCACCGAACCATACCGGTCTACCTCCAGTGCATCCTCCTCGACCTGATGGCCAAGAGGAGGCACGTGTTTATCTGGGAGAGCAAGAAGTTGGTGATGATAGGTCATCACATAACTCTGGAAATCCCCAAAATTCAGACCCAGTTAGACAAGGCGATCCTACAGAACGTGTGACGGTATTAGAACAATAGGTTCAAACTCTGACCCAAGGGATTGACCAAGTTATCCAGTAGACCCAGCAGAACGCTTTGCTTCTTTAACGACTGGCTAGTCCTATTCCTCCCGCCCCAGATGTGATAAGACATAATAATTTGGAAGAGGGGGCAGAGCATAGCCACAACCAGGATCAACGGAGGACAGTGATCCGGAGCACCCGATGATGCAAGACTCCCGATGATCTTACAGAAGCCGTGGGTGTGGATCAACAGATCCAAGATCTGAAAGCACAGATGGAAGATATGGCACAAACAATGAAGAGTAAAAGCCCCGCTATTGTGGATGAACTCCTACAGAAAACTAATTCCTCCTTTGATGCTTTGGTGATGAGTGTTCCCCTACTTAACAAGTTCAAGATGCCACAGTTGGAGAACTTTGATGGGTCCAAGGACCCTCTTGACCACCTGGAGACTTTTAAGGCACTCATGCACCTACAGGCTGTCCTAGATGCTATCATGTGTCGGGCTTTTCCCATCACCCTAAAGGGGTCAGCCCGAGTCTGGTTCAACAAGATGAGGCCCGGTTCTATTCGTGACTTCAACGAGTTAAGCAGGAAATTTATCGGACACTTTATTGCCGGGCAAAGACACAGGAAGCCCGCCACCTACCTGCTAAACGTCAAACAAGATAAAGGAGAGTCGCTTCAAGATTATATAAGCCGGTTCAATAATGAGATGCTCCAGGTTGATGAGGTTAATGATAACGTGGTAGTGACAGCCTTCATGGGAGGACTACAGTCTTCTAGGTTTCTTTTTTCCTTATTAAAAGAACCGCCCGTGACGATGGAAAAATTACTTGTTAAAGCCCAGAAGCATATGAATGCGGAGGATTCCATGAATGCCCAAAAAGGAAAAGGGACTGAAGAAAAAAAGGTGGAGAAAAAGAGACCAGCAATAACTACCAGGGACGAGAGAGAAGCTAAAGACCGGAGAACCCAACCAACTATTGACAGGTCATCTCGACATGCAAAGAGTCAGGATAAGTTCACTAGCTTCACTCCATTGAACAAGTCGATAGACGAGATCCTTCTTCAGATACAAGACGATCATTCCTTATCCTGGCCACCCAAGCTGAAGTCGGATCCATTAAAAAGGGCACGTGATAGATTTTGTCGCTTTCATCGCGACCATGGGCATACGACAAATGAATGCATCGACCTCAACAATCAGATTGAGAGCCTGATCCATAGAGGGAGTTTGAGCCAGTTCACGACCAATGGCGATAAAGGAAAAGGCCAATAGGATGCTCCCCGAAGAAGTCACACACCAGATAAACAGCCGGTTTGGGAGATCAATGTGATTTCTGGAGGGTTTACTGGAGGTGCGGAAGCAAGCTCATCCCGAAAAGCTCATGCGAGAAGGGCTAGAAATATGATTGAGGTTCAAGGGGTGGATACCTCTGCTCCACCTTCCAAATCACCACGACTAGAAGGGCAGGTCATTACCTTCATCAACGATGATGCACGGGGAGTACAACATCCCCATGATGACCCACTAGTGATTACTGTGGCAGTGGCCAATTTTACTATCCGACGGGTGCTGATCGACAATGGAAGTTCTGCGTATTTGCTATTCTCTGAAGCTTTTGACAAGATGATATAGGAAGAGACCAGTTAAAGCCATCCAAATCGCCTCTAGTCTGTTTCTTTGAAGAGAAGGTTTCTCCACTGGGGATAGTGACCCTTCCTCTCACTGTAGGGGTGGCTCTAAGACAACTTACCATCATAGTAGATTTTTTTGTAGTGGATTTCCCTTCCACCTACAATATCATCCTCGGAAGAGCAACTCTCAATGCATTGAAAGCAGTAACTTCAACTTACCACCTGCTAATGAAGTTCCCAACTGATCATGGTCTAGGAGAGGTAAGAGGAAACCAAGCTATGGCACGGGAATGCTATGCAGCCGCTCTAAAAGATAGAAAGTCACGGGAAGCACTTACTATCGAAGGTTTCGAATCAGTCTCAAGTGAAAATACTCCCCGACCAGAGCCAGTAGAGGACCTCATAGAGGTCAGCCTGGAAGAGGGCGGGAGCCAAAAAATAGTAAGCATTGGATCTCTGCTCCCCGATGATGTTAAGGATCAACTTATTCGATTCTTAAGACAGAATCAAGACATGTTTTCCTGGACACATGAAGATATGTCGGGCATTGATCCTCAAGTTATGCAACACCGCCTAAATGTGGATTCTACTGCCAAGCCTGTAAAGCAGAAGAAAAGAACATTTACCCCAGAGAGGAATGCAACTATAATGTCGGAGGTTGACAAGTTTCTAAAGACGGACTTTATTCGAGAGGTCCACTACCCCGACTGGTTATCGAATGTGGTCCTAGTAAAGAAGGCAAATGGAAAATGGAGGCTCTGTGTCGACTTTACAGATTTGAACAAGGCCTGTCCAAAGGACAGTTTTCCGTTACCAAGAATTGACATGCTGGTAGAAGCTACTTCAGGGAATGAACTACTTAGCTTTATGGATGCATATTCGGGTTACAATCATATCCCAATGCACCCCCTTGGCTGTGAGAAAACATATTTGATCACTGACCGAGGCATTTACTGTTATAAAGTCATGCCCTTCGGGTTAAAGAACGCTGGAGCTACCTACCAGAGATTGGTCAACAACATGTTCAAAGATCAAATTGGAAGGAACATGGAGGTCTACGTAGATGACATGTTAGTAAAGAGTGTCAAGAAGGAGAATCATCTGGCGGACCTCGAAGAAGTTTTTGATGTGCTTCGAAAACACCAAATGCGCCTTAACCCAACCAAGTGCGTTTTTGGTGTATCATCAGGAAAGTTCTTGGGGTTCATGGTCAGTAGAAGAGGCATTGAGGTCAATTCGGAAAAGATTCGGGTCATCCTGGACATGAAGTCTCCCCAGTCAACCAAATATATGCAGCGGTTGACGGGAAATGTGGCTGCCCTCAACAGGCTAATTTCTTGAGCTACTGACAGATGTCTTCCTTTCTTCAAGGTGCTTAAAAAGACATTTGAGTGGACCCCTGAGTGTGAACAAGTATTTGTGGATTTGAAGAATTATCTTGCCTCTCCACCCCTGTTGGCCCGACCAGTACCAAGGGAACAACTTCTACTTTACTTAGCTGTCTCCCTAACGGTAGTGAGTTCTGCCCTGATGAGAGATGATGGGTCTATTTAGAGACCAATCTACTACACAAGTTGAGCCCTACGGGGAGCAAAAGAAATGTACCCATTAATGGAGAAGTTGACATTTTCCCTGGTTATTTCTACTAGGAGATTAAGGCCATACTTTCAGGCTCATACGATAACAGTCCTTACTGATCAACCACTCAGGCAGGTGATCCACAAGTCGGAAACATCCGGTCGCCTGGTGAAATGGTTGATTGAGTTGGGAGAGTTCGGCACCGCTACATGCCCAAAGTAGCGATTAAGGGACAAACACTTGCAGATTTTGTGGTGGAGTTCACCTATCCTCTAAAAGAAACCCTAGAAGTTGCTGAAGAAATACTCATCCTTGAGGCAGAAGGACCAATAGACCCAGAAGTGCTCTGGACATTATATGTGGATGGTTCGTCCAACTCGCAGGCGAGCGGGGCAGGTTTGCTCTTAATCACTCCTGAGGGAGAAATATTCCCTTACGCCCTCCGGTTCAAGTTTAAAGCTACCAATAACGAAGCAGAGTATGAAGCTTTGATAGCAGAACTCCGAATAATGCAAACCTTGCAGGTGCCCTACCTGAAGGTCAACACCGACTCCCGACTGGTTACAGGCCAGGTCAATGGGGAATATGAGGTGAAAGGAGAAAAAATGAAAACTTACTTACTGAAGGTAAAGGAATTGATCGATCAATTCAGAAAGTGTGTAATCTGCCCAATACCAAGAGAAGAGAATGGTCATGTAGATGTCCTTGCCCATTTAGCTACAGCTATTGAGCCAGAGGATGATATATTTCCCTTGGAACATTTACATCAACCAAGTATTCACCAGGAGGAGACTACAATGATCATGCAAGTGGAATAAGGTATGGAATGGGCACATCCTATCATCAAGTATATCCAGGATAGGGAATTACCATAAGACCGAATGGAAGCCCGAAAGATAAGGCTTCGTACCACCAGATATGCTCTCATCAACAGAGTTCTTTATAAGAGGAGTCTTTCTCTTCCATACTTGCGTTGTGTCTCTACTATGGAGGCAAACTACATCCTCAAAGAGATTTATGAGGGCTTATGTGGAAACCATGCAGGGGGAAGATCTCTAGCCCATAAGGCTATAAGACAAGGGTACTATTGGCCGATAATACAAAATGACGCATTACAGTATGTGAAGAAATGTGACAAGTGCCAGCGATTTGCTAATGTCCCCAGACTTCCAGCGGAGGAATTAACACCCATGACTGGGCCATGGCCTTTCGCTCAGTGGGGAATCGACTTGGTTGGCCCATTGCTTCGGGGTAAGGGTCAAACCAAATTTACAATAGTAGCGATTGACTACTTCACTAATTGGGTAGAAGCACAACCACTAGCCCGAATCACTACCAAAAATGTCAAAGACTTCACCTGGAAGTCAATCATTTGCAGATTCGGCGTTCCCCGGGTCATAGTGTCTGACAATGAAAAATAGTTTGAAGGAAGTGTATTCCGAGAGTTTTGTTCGGGTCTGGGAATAAAAAACCATTACTCTTCTCCTGGACACCCTCAGGCTAACGGGCAGGCAGAGGTTGCCAACAGAACGATTCTTAGGATGATCAAAAAGCGTTTGGAGAAGGCCAAGGGGTTATGGCCTGAACAGCTGCCCGCTATACTGTGGGCTTACAGGACTACAACCAAAACACCCACGGGTGAGATCCCTTTTCTCATTGCTTTTGGTAGTGAGGCTGTAACCCCAGTTGAAATCGGGTTGGAAAGTTATAGGACAAATCACTATGATCCAAAACATAATGAAAAAGAATTGGCAGTCAGCTTAGATCTGATTGAGGAAAGGAGGGAGCAAGCCCAGATGAGGGTTTCTGTCTACCAACGAGCAATGTCACGATATTAGAATGCATGGGTAAAACAGAGAAGATTTCAGCCAGGAGACCTTGTCCTACGAGAAGTTACCCCACTCACCAGCAACCGTAAAATTGTGAAAATGGGAAAACTGGCTCCCAACTGGGAAGGCCCCTACAGGGTAACCCGCACATACCGACAGGGAGCATACTGGCTAGAGACCCTCTAGGGAAATCAGCTACCCCGTCCTTGGAATGTGCAACACTTGAGGAAGTATCACTAGTAAAAGTGGAAAGGTAGTATCAGGATCAGTTTAGGCTAACCTCTATTTTCTTTTCTTTACCATTGTTGACTTATCCATACCATGCACATGTATATATATATATACGAAAACTTGAGTATCTGAAAAAATTCATAGAATTGAAAGATGAAAATTAATTAGTTTTCCTACCCACAAAGTTTTACATAATTATTTGGGGACCCCTAGTTAAAGATTTTTCGTAATTAGTAAAATGACCCCTTAAATTTTTTAAAGAAATTTTTGAAGGGATGACATTTTACTTTAAATATATATATAAGTAAATCACAACGAAAAATATTACGTTCCCTAAACCCGATAAACGAATTCGGGAACGGGGGGCAACTGATATGTATAACTTATACGCCACGTAGAGATAAGGGTTGTCAACTGGCTAATTTCTACCAGGACTTTACTTGTCAGCAGGATACCTACGGGTAGCTATCACAATCTTATTAGAATACCTACAGGTAACTATCAAGATATCTACGGGGGCCTAACTCTATCAACGTCACCGCATGAAAGACCTTATAAATATAGGGTCGTGGTCAACATAAAGAGGTACGTAATAATCACCCACCATTACTCCTGCTATATTTCTCTGAACGATCCAAGGTCTAACTTGACCGTTGGAGCCTATTTGGCTGGTACCCCACCTGTACCTCTTCCGGTCATTGTTTGTTCTTTTTGACAGGAACGACATCGTTTTCTACCCGACCATTCTACGCATCATGAGGTTCTACCACTCATTTGGAAACTCACCCTCTTCTGCTTGCCGATGATGCAACTCTCACAGAAGTCGATATCAATTGATTTTAAGTCTGGTAGTTTCCCCTTTGAGTGCATAATCTTGAGCCCCTTTTCACTTATGTGACCTAGCCTCTAGTGCCACAGGTTCTGATCCTCTTTGTTTTCTGCAACTGCTATTGACATGCAAACACTGGTAGTTATGTAGAGTGTACCATTCTTCTTTCCACGTGCCATTGTCATAGCTCCCCTGGAAACCTTCCAATCTTTGAAGGTTGTCACATAACCTTCACTCGCCAGTTGGCCTTTCCTCAAGTCTGGAATGTGTCTCACATCCTTTAACTTTCATACAGATCCATTAAGCTTGATCTGTACATCGCCTTTGCCAACAACACTCCAAGGTTGATCATCTCCAAGATAGACCTTTCCCAGGTCACCTAGTACATAGCTCTCAAAGAGCTCTCGACTTGAGGTGGCGTGAAATGATGCTCCAGAATCTAGCACCCAATATTTTGACTTGCTCTCCAAAGAGCATATCAGCGCATCATTTGATTCTTCCTCTGAGACAATGTTTGCCTGAGTCTTGTTCTCCGGTTCCCTTTTCTGAGATATGTACTGGTGTTTATAGTGACCAGTTTTGCCATAATTCCAACATTCAACTTCTTTGAAATTCCTGGGATTTTGAGATTGTGATCTTCCGTTTCTGGACTTGGAACGACCACACCCATAGCCTCCACCTTTCTTCCGGTTTGAACTTTTGCCTCTGCTTTCAACATTCAATGCCAAGCTACTGGTAGAACAGTCTAGCGTCTGTCTTCTGATCTATTTTGTGAGTACCATACTCACTACAGAATCATACTGCAACTTTTCTTTCTCTGAAAAACTACTAATCGTAACCACTGTGCCGCTCCAACTCTCTGGCAATTGATTTAGAACTAAAACCGCTTTCATTGCGTCAGAGATTGGCATATCAACTGATTCCAACTACCCAACAATGTCATTAAGAACATTAAGATGTTCACTGACCTTTCCATTTTTGGACATCTTCAGATTGACCAATCTTTTAATGAGATGTATCTGGTTTGCTGCAGATGATTGTTCGTATATGTTAGAAAGGGCATCCATGAGAGACCTCGTCGTATTCTCATTTATGATATTGAAGGCTACTGATTTAGACAAGGTTAGTCTGATCGTGCTGAGAGTCTTCTGATTGAGAATTTTCCAATAATCTTCTTTCATTATTTCTGGCTTCGCTCCCTCCAACGGTAGAAATTAATTTTTCTGAAATAACAAATCCTCGATTTCCATTTTTCAGAAAGCAAAATTTGTACCGTCAAATTTATCGATCATGGTTGACTTATCTTCTGATGTTGATGCATTGCTCCACAAAACAAATTTGTGAATAGTACTTTTGTGAACAGTACCGTATCTGGAAACAATACTGTATTCTGTAACAGTGCTATACGGGAACAATATCCGTATTTATGAACAGTGCCTGTGTGAATAGTGCCTGATATATATATACATATATATTTTTACTCAAAGTTTCTCCATCAACTAAAGTATCCTTGTCCCCTCACCCAAAACTTTCTTTAATATTTCACTCACCACTAGACAAACATACCCCACATGCCAATGGCTTAATTATTAAGAGATCTGACCAAATCCTATCAATACAATTCTCTCTCACAAACTATATGGTACATATATATATGTAAGAAAAACGTGTATATATAGTTATATAGTCAAAGAATATAGATACCTAAGTCTGGCCAGATTCCTTAAGACGATGAAAAACAAGAAGCAGATGTGTTGCTGAAGTTCTGAAATCAATCCCTCGACGGCGGGGATTATGGCGGAGCAGAGACGGTGGTTTTCAGATATGCAAAACCAACTTCAGTGGGTGATGATCGATGGATATTGGTTGGTCTTCACAGTTTGATAAGAAAAAAACTGGTGCTGGAACTTCACGGTAGTGGTGACGAAGGTGATGGTGAATTTTTTTCACGGTGAGTACTTTCCTAACCTATGCTCTGATACCAATTGTTAGGATCGATTAACCAATTTGCTACTCACACAACACAATCACACGTAAAGGAACACAAGAAATTATACGTGGTTCGGCCCAAAAATGACCTACGTCCACGGAGCACATAACTTTCACTAATCTGAGAAAAATATTTACAGATCACTCTATACACTGTATTTCTCTCTTCACTCTATATTTCTCTCTTTTATGTGGTGGTTGATTACATATTTGAAGCCTCTATTTATAGTAGAGGGTGAGAGGATGAAACCAAATTTGCTACCCCAAATTTCTTCTTGTCGGTGCCCAAATTTCTTCTATTTCGGCCGTCAATGATTTGTGTAGAAATTTTGATGGCAGAAGATCTTGGCGGTGCGATTCTTAAAACATGGGTTGCGCCGTTCTTTGACTTCACACCAACAGTGGTATGTCAGTACAAGGACGAGGCGCTTACTTTGCCATCGCTTTTTGTCTGTTTTCATAGCGCTCTTGCTTCTATCTATGTATAGTGCCGTGCTTGCATCTTTTGACACATACGATTCAAAAAAATTGCGAAAAAGAGGGTAGTGTTGCAACAAACGAGGTAATTCGCGTATTAAGAGATTGACATGTACTTGTTTGAGAAAAGAGGAGAGATTGGTGTGAATAGGCTCAGGTGGTTGCATTTTGCTCAACTGGTAACCATCAATTAGCTGTTATTTGGATTGTTACTCTTTGTATACGAATTGCTCGATATGCACGGAATTAGCATCGAAATAGATCGATATCGGCCTTTGATCATTTTTATCCGAAGTAATAAGGACATTTCATGAAATTGTGATAATAAACATAATGGCATAAACCTATAAACTTGGGTTTGGGGATAGTATGACTCATTCAGTATGTGATAATTAATGTATATACACTAATGTGCTGGTATGTCTAAAATATACTTAAAACTATGTATGCTTCTTATTTAGCATCAAATGCTCTTAAACTATGAATTAAAATTTGAGGAAGTCTCAGATTTCATGTTCGAATCCTACGAGTGCAAAAAATTCGTTAGAATCACAATTGCGGGTTGCTTTGCACGAGTCTTGTGGATTAGTCGAGGCAAAAGCTCCTTGTGGATTAGTCGAGGCAAAAGCTCCGGAGATCTCAGTTATCAAAATAAATAAATAAGGAAGCAGATTAAGGTGATGTGATTGAATAGTTATTTTATGGACCTATTGTGATTTAAATGCTCTTTTTCTTTGGGACTCTTCTGCTGAATACACTGCCTTAGTGTGAGAAGACCCCATTCCTCACAGCTTATAACCATAAAATGTAAACCAACCATGCAAATTGAAGGCAAGAAGATGAGAAAAAAAAATTAGTAATAAATCAGAAAAAATAGGAACATTCACATCCACTTCAATTTACATGACACATCATTCTCACACATTCTTGAATGAATTAATCTCTCACTTAGTGAGCTCACAACTCAGTCTTCCTCTTCTTCTCTTACTTTCCGGGAACAAAGTTTGTGGCAAAGGCCCATGCATTGTTGTTAACTGGATCTGCAAGGTGGTCCGCGAGGTTCTCTAACGGACCTTTTCCGGTCACAATGGCCTGAACAAAGAACCCGAACATCGAAAACATGGCGAGTCTCCCATTCTTGATCTCCTTCACTTTGAGCTCAGCGAAAGCCTCGGGATCGTCAGCAAGGCCCAATGGGTCGAAGCTTCCACCCGGGTAGAGTGGGTCTGTAACCTCACCGAGAGGCCCACCAGCAATGCGGTAGCCCTCGACAGCACCCATCAAGATGACTTGAGTGGCCCAAATGGCTAGAATGCTTTGGGCATGGACCAAGCTCGGGTTGCCCAAGTAGTCAAGCCCACCCTCGCTAAAGATTTGGGCTCCTGCCTTGAACCACACGGCTTCGCCAAACTTGACTCCATTACGAGCGAGCAGTTCTGGGAATACGCACCCAAGAGCTCCGAGCATGGCCCATCTGCAATGGATCACTTCGAGTTCACGATTCTTGGCAAATGTTTCTGGGTCGGCCGAGAGTCCAGCGGTATCCCAACCATAGTCACCGGGGAATTCACCAGTGAGGTAAGACGGGGCTTCACCCGAAAATGGGCCCAAGTACTTGACCCGATCTGGGCCGTACCATGGGCTGCCCGATGAGACTGGCTTGGCTACAGCCTTCCTCATGGTGACCCTTCCACCACCAAGAAACTCCGGGCCGGATGGAGATAACATCACGGCCTTCCCGGCAAAAGATGGGGAGGAGAGAGCCATTGTCGAAGCAGCCATTGAAGAAAATGAAATGAAATGTAAGGCAAGAAATAACACTACAATGAAAGAATGTGAATGGGTACTTGTGGGTTGAGTTTGGTGGGTTACAAGCACATATTATATAGATTTTGGAAGACCAAGGGTGCTTATCTTTGGAGATCTTTATCTTTGCTGATATTGGTGGGTTATATTCTGAAAATTTGATATTCCATGTGTATTTGACACTTGGCAATCTTTTATACCACTTACTATAACCTTTTGGACTCACTCACACCTTGTATAAAAAATTTGGCTCATTATATACTACAAGTTTTTTGCAAACAACCAATGAGGCTTTGCCACTCTGTTACAGGATAGATGTGTATATTTTCCTGGATAAGGTATTAATAATGGTTTTCGATTTCGGTGTAACGGATTTGAATAATATCGATCTTAAAAATAAGTATCGGATGAATATCAATATTAAATAACGATAGCGATATTTTTTAAAAGTATTATGAATCGGACGATACGTAACGGAATCGACGATAAATACTAATACACAATAGGATTGCGATTCATGCTGTCAATTTAGGGGGTAGAAGGTACATGTCTTTCAAAATTTGCAAGGCTTACTTTTTTTTATTTGATAATTAGAGTGCCAACTAATCCACGAGTCTAAAGAGATGATAAAATTTGAACTATATTTATAAGAAAAATGTTAGTTGCACGTAATAGTTAGGCAGAGATAAAATTTGAAATATATTTATATTCAAAATTTGCAAGGCTTACTTTTTTTTATTTGATAATTAGAGTGCCAACTAATCCACGAGTCTAAAGAGATGATAAAATTTGAACTATATTTATAAGAAAAATGTTAGTTGCACGTAATAGTTAGGCAGAGATAAAATTTGAAATATATTTATATTCAAAATTTGCAAGGCTTACTTTTTTTTATTTGATAATTAGAGTGCCAACTAATCCACGAGTCTAAAGAGATGATAAAATTTGAACTATATTTATAAGAAAAATGTTAGTTGCACGTAATAGTTAGGCAGAGATAAAATTTGAAATATATTTATAAGAAAAATGATAATTGCACTTAATAGTTAGGCAAAGATAAAATTTGAAATATATTTATAAAAAAAATATTAATTGTACGGAATAGTTAGACATAATAGGAACGCGGAATAAGTAAAATAATTAGAGGAATAAAGATAAATATGGTTGGGTCTCACCCTTACACATCACATAAATATTATTTTATAGGTCAAACAATTTCGCCTAACAAAAATGGTGTAAGTATTATTTCTCTATTTATAATCATAGGTGCAACGAATTATTTCTAGTCAATGAAAAAATAAAATGAAACCTGATGCGGACTAACTTTTCCTAATGAAACCAGACACAGTTGATAGAAGATCTAGTTATTACTTAATAGAGAGATTTATGACAAAAAGATTACCAAACAAAAGAGAAGGGAAGCATTCAAGCAAATTAAGAATTCCTCTCTTTGTCACAGAATTTTGTAAAACATGTAGAAGATTGGAAGAAAATCCACATGTGATTTTACATTCAAAAACCATTTTGCTTCTTTGTATTTTTTTAATTTACGAACTTAACCGAACTGAATCGTAGAAAAAATCAACTATATATATATATATATATATATTACAATATTAGTGAATAATAATAGGTATTAATTAATGATAAAAGTATATGTTTATTAAAAACTTGAAATTATAGGGTTTTTTTTTATGTTTATAGTCTCATGGGGCTCAGATGGAGGTGTATGAGTGTGGGCGTTTCTTACTATTAAAAAAAAAATGCTAATTAGCTAATTTGGTTTTTTACCACTACCGTTGAGAATGTTCATAAGAGGTGAAAGTAGCAAAATAAAATTTTTAGACACGCGGACTGAAAAACAAGAAGCCTCAATATCATGACCATAACATATCGGCTATATGCTTGTTTTTTCCCCCTAATGGCAGAGGTTGTTTTTTTATTTATTTATATGTTCAAATAACTTGTCACCTATATAGCACTGATATGGACACGAGTGCATATATAATATGATACGGACACGAGGATACAACAAATCTTAAAAAAAATAAGATAAGAGTACGGCAGGATACAACAAAAGTAAAAATAATCAAAATAACAAATAGAAGACATAATTTTACCAACTTCCTCTAATATGAAAAACCTCAATATATTATATACAATGTTCATAAATTAAGAAGCATATAATTAAACACAAGATATCATATCATCAATTATCACACATTAAACACTAAATACACGAACAATTATGACTATTGAATCATTCATCCATTTAGAGAGACATATTTTCATAACTTCCCTTACTAAAAAAACGGTTAGTTTCAAAGTATTGGAGCACACCTTATGCAGCAACAAGCACCACCAAGTAACCTAACAATCTTCAACCTTATGCCAGCACTGTGTCCAAATCCAAATCCCAATGATGGTAGGTCTTCGTGCCATTGTCACCGAAGCTGAGATTCCAAAAAAAACAAAAGATAAAAAATAATTAATAAAATCATCACACTGAAAAGATAACAGTTAGGAAGCGTAACATGATGATGTAATTTCTATGGACTGGGACTTCGGAATATATAGTTTCCTTTATAGAAAATATACGTCCATCATGAATTGTTTTTCTGTCAGTAAAAGAATTTGTTTCAATTATAAAAACAAAAAAAAACCCGGATATGACACTTTACTAACTGATGCGAAATGTATCTACCGACGAGTATTTTGGCAAATGCAACAGATTCATACATGTTGTTGTCGCTTGTTGCTTCAATAGAGTGAAAGAGAACAAGAAGAGGTCACATTTATACATTTGACGGAAACTTAATCTCATAGTAGTTCATATTCAGTCATTCTGAGTAATCCATATATATATCCTATGTATAACTACAACACCACTAATTTTTTCAGTTTGTTTACGCCAGTTTCACAAATCCACCAAAAACCTTTCTTCTCAATCCCAACTTGCGGCCCAAACAGTTAAATATCATTTCTATGTCAATGAATTCAATAGGTCCTAGCTTGAACAAATCCTGAAGCTCAACTAGTTTTTTCCACCACCATGTCACAATGTTTTTGAATTTTGAATGGTAAGAAACTTATCATACCACATCCACAAAACTTCCTAGCTAAGAGGCTCGAACCCTCACCTCTTCAATTGGGACGACAACGTTCCAATTGCAACACATGTGCAATTGGTATGCCACGACAACGTTCAGTTATAGCAAGTGGCCGAATTTACTCATTCAAAGTTTTTGACACTCTCCTATCCTATTTTCACTTTTTATGCACAAATTAAAAGCCTTCTTCTGCCCAGTAAAGCCATTAAAAGAGGCATGGACACTAATTATATACCAAGAGTTGTGTGATGCTTTAACTTCAGTTAGAATAGGATTTTCTTAGTGAAAGAGAGATCCAGAGAAAAACTGAGTTTATGTCGGGGACACATGTAGTCTATATTTTTTAAAAGCCAGTTAAAAGTATATGTCGTAAGTTCATCAGAGAGTTTCCTTTGCATGTGTATAAAAGGTCATCAACATATATATAACACAAATCAAGTTCAGAGTGAATAAAAAAGATGTGATATAGAGGTGTTACCGTCAGGTCATCCTCTGCAGCCACACCTTACTCACCAAAGAAGACTTCGTAAAGACTCTTACTCATTTCATCATCGGCTGAGAAGCGTTGATGGGTGTTAAACTGATGATGGCAGATGAAGTAGGCACCTGTCCTCACTTGATACGCCGACAAATCTCCATTATTAACATATTGACAAGGATACGTGCTGTATGAATTAGCCTTCTCTTCGGGCTCAGACAAAACATGTATTCCAAACTCCTTTAGCTTAGCGGTCCTCCACTGAAATACCGAAATGTTCACCTCATCGCCAGCTTCCAATTGATTCCCGAAATTCCAATGGCTTAACCACACCATGTATTTACCAAGATCAGGAACGCCTATGAATGTCGGGCCATATGTCCACTTAATATTCTTTGTCCTATTATTAACTTTAATGAAAATGTTGAAGAGAGTATTAGTGAGTCAAAACCTGAGGCCATCACTGGGAGAGACGGACGACTGATCAATGTTACGACCCTTATAGAGCTCATTAGTATTTTGCGGCATAAATATAGGGCCTCTCCTATTATATTGTGTGCACAAAAATAGAGAGAGAGAATAGAAAAAATACAAGTTAGTATTCTTCTTGGTGAGAGTTAGGAATAGTATAAGCTTATATTATTTCGGTGATACAGGCATGAGTATACACTGTGTGTGTGCGTGTGTTTGATTTGTTGATCAACCCCTTGTACTCCTCTCTTTGATTGATAGTGAAACGGTGCTCTCAGTGGACGTAGGCTTATTTTGGCCGAACCACTATAAATTTTTGTGTCCATTGTTTGGTGTGTATTTTGTGTGCGTTATCTGATTTGTAGGTACACACGGCTTCTAACAGTGTTCTTGGGCGGGTGTAAAAACCCTAACAAGTGGTATAAAAGCTACATGTTGGAGATATTCCCAAAGTCGTATGTTTTGGTCCAGATTCGTAGGATCAAAGTGCCCGAAATCAGAAACTAACCATACCAGGAGATTCGCCTCAACGAGACAAAGCGAACCGCGTTGGCTGCGCAGCCACCGGAGCCTCCACGCGCCGCCGCAAGTCCCAGATTTTTTGGGCTCCACGCGCAGCAATTTCGTTTCGGGACTATTTCGCGGAGCATTGTTGATCCATACAAGATGTATAATATATTAACGGAAAGCTCTTTCGAAGATGAACATTTTGGCGTAAAAGTCAGCCCCATAAGAGCTTGAACGCGCCCCCACGCGCGGTTTGAAGATTCTGCCGGATTTTTCACTTTCCGGTAACCGAAAAATTCAGTCGGGTGATGCGCCTGCCGGAGAAGAAGCTGACATTAGCAGGTGACGTCAACATTAACTTTGACCATTGATCGCCATGTCAGCAGCAACGCCACGTTAGCACCAGGTTTGCATTTTAGTGCTGAATTTGTTTTGGTCCGTTTGGAGTCATTTTTGACATGTTTTCGCCGCAATCAGAGGCGTTCTTAAGGTTTTGGACCGCTCCGAACGTAATCGTGCGATCAGTTTGCGTAATTTGACTCTGAACACCTTAAATAGGCTCAGTGGGAGCTATGGGAGAAGAAATTCCAACAATGATCGACAAGTTTGACGGTACAAATTTTGCCTATTGGAAGATGCAAGTTGAGGATATGTTATTTTAGAAAAATTTGTTCTTGCCATTAGAAGGGAATAAGCCAAAATTGATGAAAGACGAGGATTAGACAATCCTAGATCAAAAGGCTCTCGGTACGATCAGAATGACGTTGTCAAAGTCCGTCGCCTTCAACATCAAGAATAAGAAGACAACAAAGTCTCTCATGGATAGTCTTTCGAAAATGTATGAACAACCGTCTGGAGCAAATGCGGTTTATCTCATCACTAGATTGATAAATCTGAAGATGTCCGAGAATGGGAAGGTCAGTGAACACATCAGTATTCTTAATGAAATTGTTGAGCAGTTGGAATCAGTTGAGATGTCAATCACTAGCAAAATGAAAGCGGTTTTTCTTATAAGCCAATTGCTAGAGAGTTAGAGCGCTACAAAGGCTGCAATCAGTAACTGTTCAGGGGTGGAACCGTTACAATATGATTCCATAATGAGTATGATACTCACAGAAGAGATTAGAAGACAGAGTGAGTCAGGCTTTTCTAACAGTGGCTCAGCATTGAATGTCGACACCAGAGGCAGAGGTTCAAATAGGAAGAAAGGCGGAAACCAAAGGCGTGGCCGTTCCAAGTTGAGACAGGGAATACCACATGGAAGATCACAGTCTCGAGGTCCCATAAATTCCAAATAGATTGAGTGTTGGAATTGCGGCAAAACTGGTCACCTTAAGAACCAGTACAGATCCCCGCAAAAGGTAGCGGAGAACAAGACTGAGGCAAACATTATCTTAGAAGAAGCTGATGATGCGTTGGTATGCTATTTGGAGAGCAAAGTAGAGTTTTGGGTCTTGGACTCTGGAGCATCATTCTATGCCACTTCAAGTCGAGAGCTATACACCTAGAAACCTTGGCAAGGTTTATCTAGGTGATGATTAGCCCTGCAGTGTAGTTGGCAAGGGTGAAGTACATATCAGACTCAACGGATCGATATAGAAGTTGAAGGATGTCAGACACATTCCAGACTTGAGGAAGAACCTGATCTCAGTAGGCCAGTTGACGAGTGAAGGTTATGTGACCACTTTCAGTGAAAGAGAGTGGAAATTTTCCAGAGGGGCTATGACTATAGCATGAGGAAAGAAGAGCGATACGCTGTACACTATCACCAAAGCTAGCACGTTGATAACAGTTGCAGAAAGCAAGGAGGATCACAATTTGTGGCACCATAGGCTAGGTCACATGAGTGAAAAGGGGCTCAAAGTTATGCTCGCAAAGAGAAAACTACCAAGCCTAAATTTGATTGATATCGACTTCTGTTAGGATTGCATATTTGATAAGCAGAAGAGAGTTAGTTTTTAGAAAAGAAGCAGAGATCTCAGAAAGGAGAAACTTGAGCTAGTTCACACTGATGTCTGAGGTCCTGTAAATGTCTCATCTATTAGCGGAAAGTTTTATTTCGTCACCTTCCTCGATGACCATTCCAGGAAGGTATGGGTTTACTTATTGAAACATAAATCTGAGGTGTACGATGTGTTCAAGAAATGGAAGGCTGTGATAGAGAATGAGATGGGGTTAAAGATAAAGAGGTTAAGATCCGATAATGGTGGAGAATATCAGAACACCGGGTTTAAAAACTTTTGCTATGAGAATGGTATCAGATTGGAGAAGACTGTTCCACGTACACCACAAGAGAATGGCGTAACAGAATGTGTGAACCGGGCATTGACTGAGAGAGCCAGAAGCATACGCATTCAGGCAGGGTTGCCGAAATAATTCTGGGCAGAAGCAGTCAATACATCAGCGTATCTAATCAACTGAGGTCCATCAGTACCATTAGAGCACAGAATACCAGACGAGGTATGGAGCGGTAAAAGGGTAACACTTTCACATTTAAAATTTTATGGTTATGTTTCATTGGCTACAGCGGTGATGAGTATGGCTACCGCATGTGGGATGATCAGAACCGAAAGGTGATCCAAAGCAGAGATGTAGTGTTCAATGAAAAAGTGATGTACAAGGATAGACACACAACTACCTCAGAGCCTACAACACAGAGTGATCTTGTGTGTGTTGAGTTAGATGATGTTTAAGACAGTGAGAGTACTAAGTCAGAAGAACAGATTGAAGATGACACTACTCAATAGGATGATACACCGCAGTCTTCGACTCCTATTCATGTACCTAGGAGGACTTCACGGTAGCATGTGCCGAACATGAGATGCATGAATTACTTGTTGCTCACAGATGGAGGTGAACCAGAATACAATGATGAAGCATGCAATGCAGCAGATGCGAGCCAGTGGGAGCTTGTGATGGAAGATAAGATGAAGTATCTTATCTCCAACAAGACATGAAAGCTAACCAAGCTATCGGTGGGAAAGAAAGCTCTCCATAACAAATGGGTCTACAGGGTCAAAGAAGAACATGATGGTTCTAAGAGGTATAAGGCAAGACTCGTAGTAAAAGGTTTTCAACAGAAAGCATGAATCGACTATACCGACATATTTTCTCCGGTTGTGAAACTGAATACCATTCGTTCAGTTCTTAGCATTATTGTAGTAGAGGGTTTGCACCTAGAGCAGTTAAATGTTAAAAATACTTTCATCCATGGTGACCTAAATGAGGAGATCTATATGCAGCAGTCGGAAGGTTTCTCAGTGAAAGATAAAGAGAAACTTGTGTGTATGTTGGAAAATAGCTTATATGGTCTGAAACAAGCTCCAAGACAGTGGTACAAGAAGTTCATTGGATTTATGTAGAGACATGGTTACAACAAGTGCAACGCTAACCATTGTTGTTACTTCAAGAGGTTTGACACAAGTTACATCATCCTCCTACTTTATGTTGATGACATGTTAGTAGTTGGGTCTAATTTTACGAAAATCAGTAAGTTGAAGGAGCAGTTGGAAAGTGAGTTCGAGATAAAGGACTTAGGCACAGCAAAGCAGATTCTTGGTATGAGAATTAATAGAGACAAATAAAAGGGTACTTTGTAGTTGTCTTAGACTGACTACGTTGAATGGGTTCTGAAACGGTTCAACATGAGTGATGCTAAGCCGGTTAACACACCTTTGGCTAGTCATTTTCGATTATCCAAAAGGCAGTCTCCCAAGTCAGAAGTAGAGAGGAACAACATGGCCAGTGTTCCGTACACTTCAGCTATTGGTAGTTTAATGTATGCAATGGTTTGTACTAGACCAGATATTATATATGCAATGGGAGCAGTCAGCATGTTCATGTCCAATCCAGGGAAGATTCACTGGGAAACAGTGAAGTGGATATTGTGATATCTACGAGGTACCATAGACAAATGCCTTTGTTTTGGAAAAGGTGAAGTGAATTTACATGGCTATGTAGATTCAGATTTTGCAGATGGGATAGACCGCAGAAGAAACATTACTGGTTATGTCTTTATAGTAGGTACTACAACAGTTAATTGGATTTCGCAGTTACTGAAGATCGTAGCGTTATCAACTATAGAGGCTGAGTATGTAGCCACGATAGAGGTTAGCAAAGAAATGATTTGGTTACAGGGATTGTTGACAGAGTTGGGATTTGAGCAAGAGAAGAGTGTTTTGCATAGTGATAGTCAGAGTGCCATACATCTAACAAAGTATTTAGCATTGCATTCGAGGACAAAACAGATAGATCTTCGTTATCACTTCATCAGATCTCTATTAGAGGATGAAGTTTTGACTCTTAAGAAGATTCAAGGAAGCATGAATTCGGCCGACATATTAACCAAACTGGTGACAACAGAGAAATTGAAGTTGTGCACAACTTCAGTGGGTCTTTAAGCTTGAAGACAAAAATAAGGGCATCGTACTGTACTGATCATTGATGGTGGCAAAGTTGTCAAGTGGGAGATTGTTATATATAAAGGGTGACTACTTTGTATTGAAAGTTGTCCTACATCGACTAAAAGGCAAAACCACCTCTATATCAATCTCTATAAATATAGGGCATCTCCTATTATATTGTGTGCACAAATAGTGAGAGGGAATATAAAAGATACATGCTAGTATTCTTCTTGGTGAAAGTTAGGAATATTATAAGCTTATATTATTCCGGTGATACAGGCGTGAGTATACACTGTGTGTGTGCGTGTGTTTGATCTTCTGATCAATCCCTTGTAATCCTCTCTTTGATCGATAGTGAAATGGTGCTCTCAGTGGACGTAGGCTTATTTTGGTTGAACCACTATAAATCTTTGTGTCCATTGTTTGGTGTGTGTTTTGTGTGCGTTTTCTGATTTGCAGGTACACACAACTTCTAACAATGTTTTTGGGCGGGTGTAAAAACCCTAACACATGGTGCATATTGCTGGAATTCCAAACCGAATTGACCATGGCTTTAACAATGGAAGAGCAATGCCTCCAATTATGGAGACGATAAACATAGGAAAGATAGCTGCACATTACTATGGACGTTTTCGTGCATCGTCCTTTCTTTGGTCGATGGCTGCACATGGGTTCAAAGAGACTGCGTGACCAGAAATCCCTACCGCTATTAAAACTAAAGTAGTGTAATAGAGGTAGGCCTGCACCTTGGGTGGGCCTAGCCCAGCTCGGATGTTTTGGGCTTGGGTTAGTAAAATATCAAATCAGGCCCAATCCGGGTTGGGCCCTAACCTAGCCCGAAACCCAAATATTTTTTTATCCAATGGCTAAAATTACCCCATCCAATTATAACCCAAAAACCCTAATTTTTACACATTTTTCAATTTCATCATACACATTCTTATAATCCTTACCCCCTTCCTCTCTCTCCCTCTTTATATATATCATGAAACCCTAGCCTTCTCTCCATACTTCTGTCCCTTGTTCCGCGTCGCCTACCACCATTCCCTACCGTCTGTCGCCGTCGCCGCCACATCTCCTCCCGTCCGCCGCCGGCCTCTATCTCCCTCTCTGTGTTTTGAGTGTGTTTATATACTTCCTCTGTCTCATATTAGTTGTCCACTATTGTAACTTTACTTGTCCCAAAATACTTGTTCAGTTCGAATTCCAATGCAATTTAACCTCTCACTTTCCCTAACTACCCTTCTTCTACTAACTTTAAATAAATACTAGACCCCACCATAATACTATATCATTAAGGGCAAAATTAGAAATTGTACACTAGTCAACCCAAATCAATAAAATGTTAAAAAGTTCAAATTGGACAACTATTGTGGGACGGAGGGAGTATATATATATATATATACATATTTGACATATTTATATACTCATAGTTTGATATGTATATAAATATATATACACACACACCACACATTAGATCTTGTGATTTTAATCAATATATATAAGCTTTTTTTTTCTCTTTGAATATATAATATATAAGAGATGTTTCTTTGATTTTTAACATCTATATATACAATACATATGTGTAATATATACATACAAATAATAAATCAATCTTAATTTTTATATCTACATATATATATATATATAGATATAAGAATATATAGAAATTAGATCTTCATTGTTATTTTATTTTTATAATTTTTTATTAAAAGGTAATTTTTTATTATATTATAACATTATTAATCTACTTTTTTTTCTTCTCTTACAAAAAAAACTAAGGGTCCGTTTGGAAACCAGTGTTTTCGTTTTTGTTTTTTTCCTCTTGAGAACAAAAAACTTTTTTGTTCTTGTCCTAAGGGTAACCCGGAAACAGAAACATGTTTGGTTGAGAATTTTGTCTAAAAAATTTTCAAGAACAAAAAACAAAAAAATACATTTGGCAGACCTTGTTTTTTCAGAAATTTTGAGAACAGAAATAGAAAAACATGTTTGGCAGGCCTGGATTTCCGAGAACAGAAACATAAAAACATGTTTGGCGAGTTGAATTGTTTTTTAAAAGATTTTACTGAAATTTTGCATAGAAGTGTTGGAATTGAGAAAATTCATACAACTTCCCCTAAAAATGACTAATAGTAATTTTTTATTTTTTATAAAATTAAGTAGCAATAAATATATGAAAGAGGAAAAAAAATGACACGATTATTTTCATATCCACCATATTCTACATATATAATACTCCGTAAATGTCAACAATATTTTACAACATCATCTCATACTTTGAGTGACTAAGATCTCTTCATTTCAATACAATAACAAGAAATATAATTAATATGAGAATGCACATAAGAACCAACAAGGATCTGAGGCAGATACAACCACCATAAATGATGTACTTTTGCCGATGCTTTTCATGTTGAATATCAGCAACAACATTGCCCAAATCATTGTCGCTATCCTCTACTTCTTAAATTCCTTGCAATTCCGCCTTTAATCTATCCACCCACAGAAAACTACGATAGTGATCCTACAATTGCAAAGGAAATATAATCAATTATAGACTTCAAAATATATATTTCAGAATATTATATACGGTAACCTTAAATCATACCGTCCATAGTTTTCCTTCGCGTAGGCCTAATAAAGAACCATAGGACCCTTGCCACACCTACAAGGTGGCCCGTGGCCCAAAACTCTTTACATGCCTATTTTTTTATTTTTCCACAATCCATCAAAAAATATATATTAGAGTTATCCAATAATAGTAAACATAAAAAGTTAAAATACATTTAGTTACACAATCTATAAAAGCTACTACGCATACAAATATGTTACAGTTATCCAATAGTTCAAACCATACAAAATGGTAGACTACTGTCTATTATTCCAAATCTCATCAGCTATATTATCGCGAAACCCCTACATAAATTGGGTGTCGTGATGACCTTGTAAGACCTCAACATCATAATCATCATCTTCACCATCAACATTATCTCCATCATTGGCCCCATCCCCATCACCCGCGTTTTGGTCCTCTGTACCATCAAATATGTTATTTGGTTATCCAAGCAACCTTATGTAGTTGTGCATAACACAACAAGCCATGACAAATTTAACTTGCGTCGGGAACTTGTAGGGACACATTATCCTAAGTATTGGAAACCGTTGCTTAAGCATGCCGAAACATCTCTCAATGACATTCCGCAGTGAGGAATGCATGAAATTGAACATTTCCTCCTTGCCTCGATATCTATTGTTAACTGCTTGAAATTCGGGCAAGTGATATCTATATCCTCGATAGGGAGCAAGAAATCCCGATTTATTGGCATATCCCGAATCGACCAAATAATATTTTCCTAACATATCCACAAATAAAATAAATCAACAAACATTTCAAGTAGTAATACCATTTCAAATAATTAAACAATATAATTTTTAAAATATTAGAATATGAGGATGAGGTTTTACCTTGTAGCGCTTTGGGAAACCTCTATTCCGGTCTCACAATGCATTCATTTAATATTGGTGAATCATTTGCCAGCCCTTCCCACCCTGCTACGACATATGTGAATAACATGTTGAACGAACAAACGACCATAACATTCTGTGATGGAAATCATTTCCTACCTCTATATGGATGTACCTTATCGGCATCTAAATGGGCAGGCACATGGGTGCCGTCTATTGCGCCCATGCAATCTAGAAATGGGTGGTATCCCGACCCTTTGTTCACAATATGTTGTGGAGTTTGACTCATGTTAGGAGGGACAATGATTTCATTCCCAAGAAGTCCAACCACAGGAAGTACCTTGTGTATGTGTCGGTATATGGTTTCAGTTAAATGCTGAAATCTTTCGACAACTATCCGATTCGTGAGACTATGGCTTAGGGTTACTAAGAAAATGACAACTTGTTCCATTACATCTACGCCTTTAGATTCAGTTAACCCTAAAGACTTTAACTTGTCACATAAACTCCAAAAGGCGGAGGGTTGCATCCGGAGACTTCATGACATCTATCCGGATGCCCATTTAGTATCTCAATAACATATGCAGAACCCCTCAAAATCGAATTCCTACATGGCATTCACTCATTATCCATCTCCATATAATACAAATCCAACATCATGCAAACGCCGCGAATTGAATGATCTTGAAGAGAGTCATCAAGACAATAAGGTGCTAGCTCATTATTAAATGAATTCAACATGTAGCGTGCTTCCCTGCTCATAATGGTCTTGATTACCTAATAATGACAAATATACAAAAATTACCATGTCATGCATTCATAGCACGTTTAAAACTAATAATAACATTGGAGTAAACACTAAAAATAGAATAAATGAAAAAAAATATAAGACTAAATGAAACATCCAAATAAGTTTGACATTTAAGAATGTTTACATAACAATCATCCAAATAAAAACATAACAACAATCCAAATAACATAGATACTACAGTCATCCAAATAAAAAATATAACAACAATCCAAATAACAAGTGTACTACAGTCTTCCAAATAAAAGAAAATAAAAATTATCATAATGATATCATAGTACTCAACGATACAGTCATCCAAATAAAGTACGAAAGACTCCCCCTCTAAGGAAGACCCATCGCCCAATCATGTTTCCTATCATCTGAAACTTTGAGAAAGAATTTCCGGAGTGCCTTAGACTTCTCCAACGCCATCACAACCTTAGAATAATGCACACTATCTACTCCCTCTAGAGTGTCTAAGATTTCAATACACACTAGAAACTCATCGTATGACTTCTTAGAAGGGGAGGTAGCCTCATCACTACGACTCTCAGGGGTATCCATTTAGGGAGTTGACTTTGATCCTGATTCCTTAAAGGCACTTACCACACTTTGGGATAATTTCTCAAATTTCTCATCTCCTTTCTCTGATGTATTCTCAATCACCCTCATGAAATCATATATTGCTTTAATCATACCTTTTCCCCTCTTTTTCTTATGTTTTGGGCCAGGACTCCTCATGAGCTCGTCAAAATCAATATCATCATCCCCGATAACTACTAAAACTTGGCGGGTGGAGGACTCTGGGAAGGATTCCGGTATCATAGTCGAAGGTATAGCATATTCACCCATAGTTTCCCCGTATTCGTCTATAACGCTCCATTGCCTATGGTACACGAACGACTTACCCATAAATTTGCCTTTGCACCTAGCAATTTCCTAAAAACCAAAACATAACATAATTAACTATACAGTCATTACTAATCACAATTATAAACTCAGTGTAAATTATAGAAATTTTAATATTACTAATTACTTTGTCTAGAGTATCCCATTGTTCGGGGGGCATGGTCACCAACCCAGTAGTAGGGTCAAAACCAACTCCTGATTTTGCTTTGACTCTTTTGAACTTCCTCCAAATTGGTCTTTCCCTATTCCATTTGCCCCTAACTTTTTTCATTATGTAATATTTTCCAAAAATAGCTTGAAGGGTATTGACAATATTTTCCCAACCAGTTTTCGTAAATGCGCCCTTACCAGTCCCATTACCAAGGTTTACTTGCTCTTCCATTACGTTCAAAAACTTCTCATTATGTGCCTTACCCCAAAGTTTACTATCATCTAACCCCCCAGTCTGATTTTCACTCGCAGTACCTTCCTCTACATTGGTATCCATCTACAATTACACAAGTGCTGAACTTTAATTTAACATATTGGATGTAGTTATTAATTTGAACATATAAGCTATTCAAGTTATCACACAGAGGTAACATATAAGGAATAACATGTCCTATGCACACCAGTTTCAAAAGCAATATAGTAAAAATAGCAACAATAGGAAGAGGCTAGACTCAAAACAAAATAGGGATTGTCTTAGAAACTCATGTCCTATATATGCACACCAGTTTCAAAAGCAATATAGTAAAAATAACAACAATAGGAAGAGGCTAGACTCAAAACAAAATAGGGATTGTCTTAGAAACTCATGTCCTATATATGCACACCAGCTATTCTAATTTTTGGTTGATTTGTATATTTGTTTAAAGTATACTAGTTTTTAATCTGTTATAAATTGTTCATCTGAAATTCCAAAGCCAGGCACATGCATATACAACAGGGATCTTATAGCACTATATCAATACAACAAAACCTTGTATCACATATACCAAGCCAGGGACATGAAGTACAAAAATGACAGGAATCCCAACCCCCATATTTAGAGCTCACAGTTCATGAACACTGAAACTGAATAATATTGATAGTAATAACATGATAAGGGGAATCCCAACCCCAATGTGCGTTTTCAAAAGCAAGGGGTGTGATTGAATTTATGCAAACCTAGGAGGTCAGATTGAAGTATAGACAAAGTTGAGGGGTGTAAATGAAATTAACCCTTCTATTTTTTTTCCTATTTTACCCCTGATAATGTAGTATAGTTGTGATTTTTAGTAGGACCCCTTGATTTTTGAAGTTAATGAAGAGGAATAATTTGTGAAAGTATATGATAATATTGTATTGAGATTCGAAACTGGATAACTAATTTGGGACAAGTAAAGTAGACAAAGTGAACAACTAATTTAGGACGGAGGGAGTTAAAAAATTTACTGTTCTTCTTCATTGCATTAAGTATTCGTACAAGAAAATTTTCCCCATTTTTTTTAAAATTATTGTATTTCCACAAAAAAGGTTAATTTTTGTCCTTTTTGAAAACCCATATCAATTTCTGTGGGAAAACCAGTAGATCTATTGGATATATATTTTTGTTGAAGATTTTAGGTACATATTTATGTGTAGTGGTATGAGTTTGGGATTAAAAAGGACTAATCATTATTTTATATGTTTTTTTTTCAGTGAGTATCAGTGGTCTTGCTTCAGGTATGAGTAGATCTGATTTTTGACTGTTTAGTATTCTATTTTTGTCTTACACTGCGTTGCTCTTTAAATTTTCTTAATCTTAACTCTGATCTTTTGATGTTATCTGCTGATTTTTGATTATTTTTTGTTGGTGATCTAAAGGAGAATGTTTGAATTGTTTAAAAATTTGTTGGATGTTTTAAATTTTTGTATTGGTTTGGTGAGAGGCTTTTTATAGTTGTTATTTAATTTATTCACAATATTTATTGGATCTGACTGTATGCAATTAATTATTAGTCTTATGTTTATGAACGTATGGTTTACACTTTACACATGTATTCTGCTTTGGTACTGTTGGGTCAAAGGGTCTAAAATGTGGGTGTACTATTTATGTGTGTGTTTGGCATAAGGGCGTGGTGCCAAAATTTTGGTTTTATGGTGGAAAAGTTAGTCTAATCCATGTTTGGTTGCTTGATTTTGGAGCAATAGTGTGAAATAATTTTATACCAATTAAATGAAGCAAATCTTGAATCATCTCAAGACATGGTTTGTGTTGGTGCGGTACTGTAGCTCCACCCCAAATAAAACAAAAAGGAGCCAAATTTTCAAATGTTTGTGCAATTGGGTTGCTGACACGTGCAATTAGTATGTGTGTGAGTGTGTTTGTGAATAAATATTAATTTTAAATTTTAATTTTAAACAATATATATTTTTAAAATTTTATATATTTTTCGAATTTTATATATTTTTTTCGGGTTATATATATATTTGAAATTTATATATTTTTTTCGAATGTTATATATATTTCAAAAAATATATATTTTTTGAATTTTATATATATTTCAAATTTTATATTTTTTTTGAATTATATATATTTTTGAAATGTATTTTTATTAATATATTTCATTTTTTAAAACATATATATTTACAAAGTGTTATTACAAAATGTTTCAGAATTTCAGACCATAACAACTCTATCAAACATGGTTTGATTTTTCAACTTTACTTTTTCTCACACCAAAATCATCTGTACCAAACATAATTTCAGTTCAGAATAAAATCACACCAAACCCAAGCCAACCCAAACCTTAACTAAAAACCAACACCACACTTGTTGCCAGACAAACACTGTATGTATGACTTGAAAAGTTCTAGACCTAATCATCTTTTCAAATCTTTTAGGTTATTTTTGGGTACATATTTTTTTTTTACTTTATTTTATTTGTTTGGAACTTCATATGTAGCGTCAGTCATGAATTGATTGTGGATTACCAAAATGTAATTTGATTCTTGACTGTTGATTTGAGATCACAGCAGCATGCTGGTTAGTTGAACTGTGTTTT
Organism: Cornus suecica; assembly: GCA_963922005.1. Classification (NCBI taxonomy): domain Eukaryota; kingdom Viridiplantae; phylum Streptophyta; class Magnoliopsida; order Cornales; family Cornaceae; genus Cornus; species Cornus suecica. Next base: position 40,553,701 of record OY998247.1, on the reverse strand, counting down.
TTTGTCCTGCTGATAGTAGATAGAGTTTAATGGAATGAGTGTAACCTATTGATGACTATTCGCATGGAGTTATTAATTTAACTAGGGATAAAGCACAAGTCTTCCTTGTAATCAAGGGAAAACATTTCTCGGGTGGATTCGGCCAGAGGCGAACATATGGTGTTAGTCTCTGTTTGGTTCTAGCTGAATTCATCCAGAAAAGTGTGGTTCTTCTTTAGATAATTTAAATGCAGTCACGGTCAAACCAATGCTTTCGATACGAGTTTAAAATGTGATTTGAATCAAGCTAATTCCAGTATTAAAACTCCAACTTTTCAAATGGAATTCCGTCTTTTTCATGTTACATGCATTCATTATTTCATTCCAAGCACATGGATAATGTGTTATTTGTTACGTTCAGATTTCCCTAACCAATGGCAACAACAAGGTTTTACTCACCTTCACTTTGGAGCCATCCGACTTGTTGTCTCCTTCCATGAGCGCAAAGGTCTTCTGGTGTCATGGGCTCTGATAAAGTACCCTCCCACGTTTGTTCATTCGAAGATTTAAGCCCTTGTAATAAACACATGATATTTGCATCTCCTGGTTAAGCAGGGTCCGGTCTGTTGGGTCCAAACCAAGATCAAAGTCAAACACACACACATAATAGACACCAAATTTATAGTGGTTCCCCAAATAATCGGGTACATCCACTTTGAGAGGTTTCACTAACTTTCGGTTTAAGCAAACCGAGAATGGAGGGAGGAGGATACACACTCTGTCTCTCAACTCTACCTCACTTACAACATCACAGATCACTCTCTGTGGCTTACTCTCTCATTCTCTAGCTCTCTTTGTTATACACTTATGGCTTATATTACAAAACCATATACTGGCTATATATAGCAGAGCTTCAAAATACAGCCAAACATCCACTTGTACAGGCGTGGGATTTGCATGCAGCTGTTCTTGACTTCTTCAACCCATGCGTGATCTTGACTTCACATGTGGTTTGTTTGCATACGGCACTTCACATGTGGTTTGTATATATACGACAGAGAGTTGGCGGCTTGTCTTTGCATGCATAGTTGGATGGTGCATGTGTATGGAACTATCAATTCTCCCCCTTCCATATCAATCAGAGGAGAACGTCTTCACCTGATCTCCCCCTCACTGCCAATTTGGGGCTGGTGTTAAACCAGCTTCTTCTCTGCAAACTTATAGGTTTTCTCTGGAGAGGCTCTTGGTCATCATATCTGATCCATTATCATCTGTGTGGATCTTCTCTAGCTGTAAAAGTTTATTTTCTAGCACGTCACGAATCCAGTGATACCTGACGTCGATGTGTTTGGACCTTGAGTGGAAGGTTGAATTTTTGCTAAGATGAATAGCACTTTGACTGTCACAATGTATGATATACTTTTCCTGCTCTTGTCCCAATTCTTGAAGGAACTTCTTTATCCACAAGAGCTCTTTGCATCCTTCTGTTACTACAATGTATTCAGCTTCTGTGGTTGTTAAGGCAACACACTTTTGTAATCGGGATTGCCGTGAGACTGCTCCCCCTGCAAAAGTGATTAGGTATCCTGATGTGGATTTTCTGGAGTCACTGTCTCCGGCCATGTCTGCATCTGTGCAACCTTCCAATAAAGGTTTACCACTACCAAAGTATAAACAAATATTGGTAGTTCCTCTAAGATACCTGAGGATCCATTTTACTACTGCCCAATGGTCATTTCCAGGATTTGACAGATACCGATTGACAACTCCAACTGCATGAGCAATATCAGGCCTCGTGCATACCATAACGTACATTAAGCTGCCAACCGCTGAAGCATAAGACACTTTCTTCATTTATGCTTTTTCCGTCTCACTTGAAGGACACTGCTTCATATTCAGTTTGAAGTGGCTTGCAAGTGGAGCACTGACTGGTTTTGCTTTGCTTATGTTGAATCTTTCAAGAACTTTGCTGATATATCTTTCTTGAGATAACTAGAGCTTGTGTTTCTGTCTGTCTCGAGAGATCTGTATTCCCAAGATTTGTTTTGTTGGTCCCAACTCCTTCATAGCAAATGACTTGCTCAATTCCTTCTTCAACTTGTTGATCTTGCTATTGTCATGGCCAACGATCAACATATCATCGACATATAACAAGAGGATGATAAATCTTCGTCAGGAAATTTCTTGACAAATACACAGTGATCTGCAGTGGTTCTGTTGTACCCATTCTGGTCCATGAATGAATCAAACTTTTTGTACCACTGTCTTCGTGCTTGTTTGAGCCAATAGAGACTTTTCCTCAATCTGCACACAAGATTTTCTTTTCCTCTGGTTCTGAATCCTTCAGGTTGTTCCATATAGATTTCTTCATCCATATCACCATGTAGAAATGCGGTCTTTACATCCAGTTGTTCGATCTCCAGGTTTAAGCTGGCTGCCAAGCCAAGAACAACTCGGATGGAGGACATTTTCACCACAGGTGAAAATATTTCTTCAAAATTAATGCCTTTCTTCTGACCGAATCCCTTCACAACCACTCTTGCCTTGTACCTTGGTTGTGGATTATTTTCTTCAGTCTTCAGTTTGAATACCCATTTATTCTTTAGAGCTTTCCTTCCCTGCGGTAGCTTTACCAAGTCATATGTGTGGTTCTCATGCAGCGATTTCATCTCTTCCTGCATGGCTTTCATCCACTCCGCCTTTTTACTGTCTTCAACAGCTTCCTGATAGCTCTCTGGTTCTCCCCCGTCACTAAGCATCACGTACTCTGCTGAGGAATATTTGCGATTCGGTTGTCGTTCTCTGGAAGATCTCCTTGTTTGAGGATCAACTGGATTTTCTTCTGCAACTGGTTCTGGTTCTGCACCGTCATCAGCTGGATCTCCTTGAATAGCTCCCCCATCATTTTCTGCTCTCAGTGAAGGAACCGGGTTTAGATTTGCTGGTAACTCTTCAGGTGAATCTAATTTCTTCTGTTTTTCAAGATCTTCAATGGTCTGATCTTCGAAAAACACCACATCTCTGCTTCTGATGACCTTTTTGTTGATAGGATCCCAGAGTCTGTAACCAAACTCTTCGTGGGCATATCCCAGGAAGATGCACTGTTTGGCCTTTCCGTCAAGCTTGGATCTTTCATCTCTGGGGATGTGGACAAATGCTTTGCAGCCAAACACCTTCAAGTGTTTGTAGGAAACATCTTTCCCTCTCCATACTTTCTCCGGAACATTACCGTTTAATGGAACTGAAGGAGATAGGTTGATTAAGTCAACCGCAGTTCTCATTGCTTCACCCAAGAAATGAGTTGACAACTTGGCATTAGATAACATGCACCTGATCCTTTCGCAGATGGTTCTGTTCATTCTTTCTGTAAGGCCGTTATGTTGAGGAGTTTTTGGTACTGATTTTTCGAGTCTGATGCCGAATCTTCTGCAATACTCCTCGAATGGTCCTCTGTACTCGCCACCATTGTCTGCGCGTATGTATTTCAGCCTTTTCCCAGTTTCTCTTTCAACCTTTACATGGAACTGCTTGAACACTTCCAGCACCTGGTCTTTAGTTTTCAAGGCAAAGGTCCATAATTTTCTGGAATGATCATCAATTAATGTGACAAAATAGAGGGCACCTCCATGAGTTCTGGTTTGCATGGTGCAAACATCCGTGTGTACGAGATCTAGAATGTCTGGTTTTCTAGATGGAGGGGAACTGCGGAATGCAACTCTGTGTTGTTTCCCCATGATGCAATCGACACAGGTGTGTAATGGAGTACCTTTCATTCCAGGTAAGAGTTCTTTTCTGGCAAGAATCTTGAGCCCTTTCTCACTCATATGCATGCCCGAGTCTCTTGTGCCATAACTCGGTGGGGATTTCTTTCTCCATCGTATTCACCTCAACTCTGCACAGTTTTGCTTGCGTTGTGTAGAGAGAGCTGATCTTCTTTCCTCTGGCCACCACAAGATTGCATTTGGTGAGCTTCCACTTACCATCACCAAAGTGACTGTTGTAGCCTTCATCATCGAGCTTGCCGGTGGAGATCAGGTTGAGACGAATATCTGGGACATGCCTCACATCTTTTAGGAGTAGTTTGCATCCATTGTTGCTTTCCAAAAGAATATCACCTCTGCCGGTAATTTTGGATGCTCCTTGGTTCCCCATCTTCATAAGTCCGAAGTCACCACTGGTGTAGGATGTGAACATATCCTTCCTTGAAGTGACGTGACAGGAAGCACCTGAGTCAATAACCCAGGAAGAGTCTTCGGATGTAAAGTTAACACAATCATCATCTTGAACGATGACGAGCCCTTCTCCGGCTGTTGCTGCTGCTTCTGAGGTACTTTCTTCACCTCTATTTCTGGTATGTTGTCCAGACTGTTCGGCTTTAAGCTTCCTGCATTCTCTGATAAAATGGTCTGGCTTGCCGCAATGATGACAGGTTTTGTCTCTTTTGAAAGTAGACTTTGATCGCCCACGATGTTGTGCCTGATTGCGATGGTTTCTACTTTTGCTTCTACCGCGCCATTCTTTTCTTTCTCGTCTTTCCGTGACAAGAGTTTCTGACTCCGGATGATATCCTTCTTCCTTTATTCTTGCTTCCTCGTTCAACATTCTATCTTTCACCATTTCCATATTAATTATTCCATCTGGAGCTGAGTTTCTTACAGAGACAACTAGCGTATCCCAACTTTTCGGAAGAGAGTGTAATAGGAATACTGCTTGCATCTTATCTTCTAAAACCATTTTCATAGAGTTGAATTGATCCAACAGCCCCTGGAATTCGCTCATGTGTTCTGACACACTTTTTCCATTTTTGTATTTAAGGTTTACAATACAGCTCAAAAGATTTACCTTGTTCTGAGATGTTTTCCTTGCGTACATCTTCTCCAATTTTTGCCAAAGAGCATAAGCATTATTGTCGTTGGCAAAATTTTGGTAAATGCTTTTGTTAATCCATTGTTTGATTTGAGCGGCACATTTTTGGTTGAGTACCGTCCAGTCTCCGTCGGTCATGTCCTTCGGTTTGCCGTCATGTGCATCGTCTGTTCTTTTGATCGGCTTCCACAGATATTTAATATACAAAAGATCCTCCATCTTTGACTTCCACAATGAATAGTTTGCTGTGGTCAATCTAATCATGGCTCCGGATCCTGAATCTTCTATCGAATCGGAATCTTTAAGCTCTCCGTGGCTTGTTTGATATGTTTGAAGTGGAATCATGCGAAACGGAGTTTATCGTTGCATTCGGAATGGTCAAAAATCTTAAGATCGCCTTTGACTGAGCTCAATTCCGACTTAGGATGAGTCCGGAATAGTCAAAACAACGGCGAGGGGCAAAACTATAATTTTGCAAAGTAGGTGATGACGTGGCAGCAGCTGGGAGTGACACGTGGCAAGGTGTTAGTGGTGACACGTGGTAGGTGACGTGGCAGCGGTAATGGGTGACACGTGGCAGGACTCGTGGCACATTAACAGGATGACAAGTGGCACTGCTGACGTCAGCAGTGACGTGGCATGACTAATGACGTCATTGATGACGTGTCAGCGCGTGAGGCGCGTGGGTGCGCGTGGTCCTCACGCGCGGCTGAGCTTGGAGGCGCGTGGTGTTCATGCGCTCTGGAGGAAGAAAACGCGTGGAGCGCGTGACACCGTGTCTTTTGACGCGCTGACTGTTGGGTGGCGCGTGGAGGCACGTGTAGTCGAGTTTGAGGCATTTTTCAACGGAAATGATTCCTTGGTTGATGGGTCGTCCGAAACTGTGGGTGGTGTGATGATTTGATCACTGAAATGGTTCGAAATAGAGCTAGAAGATTCGACTCTGTTTTTGCCGGTAGGCTCTAATACCATTTTCTTGGGTCCAAACCAAGATCAAAGTCAAACAGACACACACAATAGACACCAAATTTATAGTGGTTCCCCAAATAATCGGGTATGTCCACTTTGAGAGGTTTCACTAACTTTCGGTTTAAGCAAACCGAGAATGGAGGGAGGAGGATACACATTCTGTCTCTCAACTCTACCTCACTTACAACATCACAGATCATTCTCTGTGGCTTACTCTCTCATTCTTTAGCTCTCTTTGTTATACACTTATGGCTTATATTACAAAACCATATACTGGCTATATATAGCAGAGCTTCAAAATACAGCCAAACATCCACTTGTACAGGCGTGGGATTTGCATGCAGCTGTTCTTGACTTCTTCAACCCATGCGTGATCTTGACTTCACATGTGGTTTGTTTGCATACGACACTTCACATGTGGTTTGTACATATACGGCAGAGAGTTGGCGGCTTGTCTTTGCATGCACAGTTGGATGGTGCATGTGTATGGAACTATCACGGTCCTAATCACTTTTGTTTTCTGACATTGAGTAAATTTTAGTACACCCTTTATCATACTTGACCTAGGAGTTTAAGCTTAATTTGAATATTTTTAGATACTTGACTTGATTTGATATGTGTGGTTCTTAAAGTTGTTACTCTATAAAAGGAAGATGTTTAAATGTGTTGAGAATATTATTGAGTATGCATGGCTGGTGATGTTTTTTTTTTATCAGCAAGTTTGAGAATATTATTGAATATTTACGTCTGTTTGGTGAATTTTTTGTCTGAGTTCATAAGTTCTCATGCAATTGTACCCTGTGATGAAATTGCAGCTGCTTCTCCGTCTGTCGCTCTTCCTCCAAGCTATGGCGCTCCTGTGTGAACCCCTGGCGTTGCTAACGAATTTGCTCCAGTAACAGCTCCAGCAAGCGCTGGCTCAGGTTCTTCGGCGCTTGTCATGTCTCTTGGCTCTCTTGTTTCAGCCTTGGTGGTCTCATCATTTGCTTTCTTCTGAGAGACCGACTGTGTGGTATGGTTGTCATTTCGAGATGAGTGAATGGGGTGGACCATTTGATGTTTGTTATTATTGGAGCATTCTATATATCATATATTAGTGGTATGACAGTAGATAGAATTCATTTTGTGGGAAGTTTGTATCCCTAAACTTGCTTGAGATTATGCTAATTCCTCTATATTAGGTTGTTTTATCTCCAGAAAGTTAATTGGAGTACCATTTTCTTTCAATCAAATGAGGAAAAGAGAAAAATGAGCATGGAAAGGGTAGTATTGGAGAGTTCTTCGCCATTCTATGACTCTGTTTAAGAAGTTGCATTTTAGTCAAAGCAACTAAAACCATGTTCTTCACATAATGGGTGCTTTTCTTCCATTATAGCAGTTGTGTTTCTGCTTTTGCTGTACAAATCGGGCAATAGGTAACGGTTTCGATGATATGGGAATTATGATTGGGATTTGTGTCCAAAGGCAGGGTGATCCTCTTTAATTCAACCACACCATGTGTAAGCAAGAAGTTCCTCTCACATGGCGTAAGGCCAGCATTGTCTATATATATATATATATATATATACACACACATTACACTCACTTACCCAGACGCATACACACATACATATGCATCACTTCTCTTGCATATTCACTATGTTGATATTCGGCATAGCCAATGGACTTTCGCCTAGTATGGTGTTTTTTGCCATTATTCAATCATCGCGATTGTTGGACCATGAGTCACAAGTAAAAAAGAGAATTTCAATTCGAGATATATCCTTGGTCACAACTGGGCTAATGCTTTTGGGAGGTACCCATTCTTCTGTATTTATCCATGATAATTTGCATTTTCTCAAAATATTTTTTTTTTACTAACCATATATACATGATATGATGACCTTCACAATTTTTAATTCTCAAATGATCCTTAACTCTAAAACTTAGCGCTCTATAATAAATGATCACTTTTGAAATACGGGAAACAATACATTCAAGAGGAGAAATTTTATAGAATAAACAATTTTATGACTGTGAATGGACATCCATGTAAGACTGTATGTGTAGTTTAGTTCCAGTATAACCTAATTTCATTACACAAAACTGGAAAAAAAACAAACAAAGACAAAAATTAGATTAAAATTACCAATGACCTTGTGGTCTAATGATATTTCCATTATTTTCCAAATTGAAAGAGGTCCGGGGTTCGAGCTCTTTTTTATGTGCATTTCATTTGTATAGAGATTAGCTTTAAAGTTCATATTTCTTTCATAAATTGATAAGTTATTTGAGTAAACAAAAAAATTAAATTAAAGTGAAGAATTGGACAAAATTAAATAAGAGATTTAACACATTGTAGAATTAAAAAGATATTCGTTACATCTTTCAATATTACATCAAGGAGGAAGTTAAATATAAAGGAATAAATAAATAAAAACTTTATAAATATAGGTAAAGCGGTGTGATACATAAATTCAATGTCAATCAATTATTATGTAGTCAAAACACTATCAATTTTCTCTTCATAATTTTCTTGACTGGAAAAACAAACACGTAAACTGGAATGAATAGTAAAAGATTTAGGTTCGAGCATCAGCCACCGTATGTGAATAAATGCTTAACTTTACAGAAAAATGAAAAATAAAAGTAATGGTAAATGAGATTATATCTCCAATAGTGTTAGGCTTATTTGGGCTGGACATTGCCTTCAAAGGCAGAATCTAACTTCTGCTCCAAGGCTTGTTGGGTGGGCTAAATCTTAGCATTGTATTATTGTAATGATCCGCATAATCTACACAGTCCATGAAATCCTATAATCAGTGACGGACCTAGAAAGAGTAATGAGTGGGGGCATAATCTTATATTTCATAATTTTAGGGGCACATATGTATAATTTTCATAATTTCAGTGGAGGCATAAGTATAGTTTTATTAAAATATAGAGGTGAATAATGTAAACATGCAAAATTTCAGTTGGGGCATAGGCCCATTGGGTCCTTAATGGGCCCGTGCTTGCCTATAATAATTGCTCATGTTGGCCTTGAAATTCCATTTCGGACAATAATTCTTATTTTGATATTAACAAAACATTTAAAACGTGTTTGATACTAATATAATTTTGAGCCAAGTGTTTCAGCAAGAACATGAAAATGATTCAGAAAGAATACAAACAAAAAAAGCAATAAGCGACAAAGAAATTCAAGCGCAAAAATGGAAAATGACAAAATGGTCAACGAAAGGTGAAAGTTGAAGACTCAAGACCAGGGGTAGATAGGTCGGTGTGGAAATATTGTAACAATGTATTCTATGCGTTGATTGGTCCTATAAGCTCAAGTGATTAAATAACTGAACTTAAAACGGAACAAAAACGAACTTAGAATCAAATCTTTGAGTCACCCAGTCGACTGACCAAACAATGGCAGTCGACTAGCCAAGGGCCCAGCCGATTGGATTGAACAGAGAGCTTTGAACTTATTTGATTGCTTAAGGCAGTCGACTGACCTGTCCAAGACAGTTGACTGATCCTTGAGGCAGTCGACTGGCCATAGCCGTTGGGAAAAATATTTTAAAATATAGCTTGGAGGCAGTCGACTGGGTGCTTTAATTTTTTAAGAAAAAGTAAATCTGATAAATATTTTTGCCCATCACTTGGTGTTTATTCTTGCTAATTTTTAGAACTCACTTTCCTACTCTCCTAGAGTGAGATTCACTCTCTAAACCCTAATGTTTCACTATATATAGAATGAGATGTAGGATTAAAATAGTAGTTCTAGTGTGAGAAATTTTCTGAAAAATCTTCATCTCTTATTTTCTCTCTAGCACTCTTTGAAAATTTTTTGAAAACAAGAAGTAAGGAATCTCGTTTTTCACTCAAATCATTTGAAGATTTAAACTCTAGTTGTTTTCTTATTCTCTCATTGAATTCATCCTTTGAGAATATACATATAGAGTTCTTGAAATATCACCTAAAAACACTTGAGCTTATATTGATCTATCTTCCATAAAAACCTTAGGGTTTTTGAGTGTTTTTGTTTCTTGAGTGATATATTGATTGCATACACAAATTTGTGATCTTGGGTAAGTGAAGCCCATTGTTTCAAGGGAGGATTGTTCTCTTGATTCTGTGACGAGCTAGTTAGCTTGTGTGTAAAAGTTTTGTTATTCCACCTATTGAAGGAAGAGCCATAGTGTGACGATTGAGAAAGTCTCAAGGAAGAGGACTTTTTGAGCCGAGGACTAGGAGCTACCGAACCTCATAAAAATCACAGTGTCAATCTTTCCATCTCTATCTCCTTATTTTGTTATCTTGCATGCTTATTAATCTTGTGATAATTAGCTTGATAAATTAAATTGAGTCATTCATTGAAAACGCATTTGTATAACAAATTTAAAGATTTGTGGATATTGCTAGTTTTTGTTAAAAAGAACATAACAATTGTTTTAACACCCTATTCACCGCCTCCTGGGCTAATTAGTGACTAACAATTGGTATCAGAGTCTAATCTCTACTTATTTTAGACTTAACCGTCTTAAAGAACGATCATGGCTTCAAATGTAGTCACTCACGTAGAAAGACAATCTAACAATAGGCCCCCATGGTTTGATTGTTCAAACTATAGCTATTGGAAGACTAGAATGGTAGATTTTCTTCAAGCTATTGATTACCAAATTTGGCAAGTTATTGTTGATGGACCTTTTACTATAACCAAAGTGGTAGATGGAAAAACAATCCCTAAATTTCTAAACGAATGGGATAATGATGAGCGTAGGCTTATGTCTTTTAATGCTAAAGCTAAGGTAAATCTAAATTGTGCCTTAATTCCAAATGAATTTAATCATTTTTCTACTTGCTCCACGGCTAAAGAAATGTGGGATAAGATAAAAGTAACTTATGAAAGTACCACTCAAATTTGAGAATCTAAAATTGATATACTCATGTATGAAATGAATTATTTTCCATGAAGAAGGATGAAAATATCAATTCTATGATGTTTCGTTTCACTAATACTTTGAATGGACTAAAACATCTTGGTAGAATTATTTCTAGATCTGATGCGGCATGCAAAGTCCTTAGAAACCTTCCGATCAAATGGGATGCAAAAGTGACGGCAATTAAAGAAGCACATGATCTTAACACAATGAGTCTTGATGAGATTTTTGGGTCTCTTCTCACTTGGGAAATCACCTTAAAATATCATGAAGAAGACACCAAGCCTAGAAAAGGTATAGCCTTACAAGCCTCTACCAAAATTGAAGCAAATGAGCAAATCAAAGAAGAGATAAATGAAGACATTGCCTTGATCACCCAAAGATTAAGAGATTTCTTCAAAGAAAGAAGGCCAACGGCGGGAGATTCATAAGGAAAAATGAGCTAAGAGGCGAGTCTAGCAAGAGGGAGCCTCTAACTTGCTTCAATTGTGGAAAACTGGGGCACTATAGAAATGAGTGTTTCAAGCTCAAAAAGGAGAACGAGAAAAGGCCAAACAAGATTGTTAGTCACTAATTAGCCCTAGAGGGGGGGGGGGGGGGGGGGGGGGGAGAATGAATAGGGTTATAAAAAATTCTTAACTACTATTTGCACTTAATTTGATTTCAACAATTTAAGTTAAACAAAATGTGAGCAATAAACACTTTTGAGCAACAATAGATACTTGACCTATGAAAGCAATAATCAAGCAATTATGTAAGTCAAGATAAGACAAGCATGCACATAATCAAATAAAAAAGCAAGAGAGAGAGAGATGACACCGCAATTTTTACGAGATTCGGTAACTCCTACTCCTCAGCTTAAGGATTCCCCCTTAAGACTTTCCCAATATCACACTATGGTTTTTCCTTGCAGGTGGAATAATAAACCTTTACACATGAGCTAACGAGCCTGTCATGCAAATAAGAGGACAAACCCCTCTTGAGGATCAATGAGCTTCACTTACTAAAGGATCCCTATCCTTTTATAAAGAAATGATACACTCAATAAACACTCAAAACTCTTAGGGTTTATGAAGGATACACAATGTATAAGCTCAAGTGTTTAACGTGATGTGTTTGGTTCTCTCAAGATCTTACACACTCTTAGCAATAAATGACTCAAGAGTTGGAACAAAGATCTTCTCTAACTAGCTTCTCACAAATGATTGGAATTGAATGAAATGAGTCTAGCTTTTAATGCTCCAGTTTTTCTTATTGTATATTTTTGGATGGGAGTGAAGAAGATCAACTTTTTGTGTAAGGGAGTTAAAATTGTTGTCTTCTACAAAATCTATCTCATCATATATATAGGTAGGGCAAGAGTTAAGAGAGTGAGACTCACTTTAGGAGAGTGAGCTGAGAGTGGTGGTAGTTGGTGGTAGTTGAGAGCCATTAATGCACTTGAAAAGTCATTTTTAGCTTTGTTAGTCGACTGATTTCAATCTGTCAGTCGCTTAATGGCTGTCTGTTGGTCGACTGACATTACTATATAGATCAACTGGCAAATAACTCAAAAACTCTTTGTCGTGGTCGGTCGAATGGCAAATAACTGTCGGTCTGTGAGTCGGCTGATTTGAAGGGTCAGTCATCTGATAGTGTAGTTTTCATTTCTTTTGATTTTTAGGATGAGCTTATACGTGTGAAAATATCACATAAACCCTTTGATACAAGTCACTCACCATCCTATCTACCCCAAGTCTTGATTCTTCAATCTTTTGAAGCATTTCAAAAGTGAAATGACCTTTATGTCCTTCCTTTAAGCTTTTTGCTTTCAATAAAAATCCTGTTACTCTGTAATGCTCAATTGAGTAAACACATTAGTACTAAACACGTACTTAACATTTTGCTATCATCAAAACGAATAATTGTTCTTTGATTGACCCTTAGGCCAACAATCTCTCCCTTTTTGATGATGACAAAATATTGCATGTTTGACAAACGAGGGTGGCGTTGAAAATACGCTCCCCCTAACTTTATGCATATAAATAAGCAAAGTTTTTACATACTACGTCATTTCTAAACGCAAACGCATTCTCATTTATTTAGATACTTTCGTCAAATTACACATGAGAATTTAAACATGCTTACATACTAAAACAAAACAAAGAAATACCATAAATACTTCTACTAACAACATAAATAAATGAAAAAGCAGAACGCAAAAGCAAAAACAAAACATGCGCTCTGTCTCAAAAAGGAGGGATAAAGTTCTTAATCTCATCGAGCGTAAAATCGAGAGTGGCAAAATGAGTGTTGATATCAGTTGAAAGCTCATCAATCTTCCTTTCGGTGCGGGAAATAGATTCGGCATTGCGAAAAATTTCTTCCTCATTTTTCTTGATACCTCTAAGAATATCACGAAGGAAAAAGGTGCGAGGATCAGGAAAATGGGTGGAAGGGCTTGCTGAAACTATGGCGAGATCACCGGGAGGAACAAAAGACGATGAGGCTTGGCCGTGAGTTGGAGAGGCTTGTTGCTGGGTAGGAGAAGCTTGACGAGGGTGACTGGATGATGTGGAATGAGTCTTTAGCTAGAGAACACCTTGAGAATTAACTTCCAAACCCATTTAGCTAAGGCAATGACCATCCATCGAAAGACTCACATTAGTTATAACTTTGTTTTCGGATGGAATTTGGTACAGGTGAAGGATGTGGGTTATTGGAATAGGATATAAAAGCTTCTTATTTTTCGAGTTCTTGTAAGCCATGACATGCTTATGAAAAATATGAGCAAGGTTTAGAGGATGGTTGGTGAGGATGCAAAACACTATATAGGCCTCAAAATGTGAGACATGATCACGGCCGCCGAATTTGGACAAAATGGAATAAGAGACCACTTTGTGAATCAGACGGGCTTCGAGAGTGAGGTGCTTAGTCTCAAGCAAAGTGGACGGAAGAATGCTATCGGGAGAGTGGAAAATAACATCTATAGCGTCTTTGGGCTCAAAATTGTGACTTTGATACCATTCATATTGAAGATAAATAGTTTGGCCAATGCTTGGAACTTGAAACCAATTATGAAATTTCTCATCGGTGATGGTAATCTTGATGCCAACGATAGAGGCATGAAAAGCATTTTCTGAGGTGGACTCGGTAACGGTAGTGTAGAAGGCTTGAATAAGGCGTTCGTGAGTGGGATATTCAAGAGACACGAAGTGGCTCTTACCTATAGCTTGAAAGAGAGAAAATAGTCGAATATTCAACTCTCAGCAGAGGGAGTTTTTGATGTTTTGGGTTCTGCAAAGTTCTCGATGCTCAAACTTTTGGAGGAACTCGACATGATGAATGGCATTAGGAAAAAGAGCATGCATATTCATTGGTGCGTCTTCTTCATCGTCATCAACATGGGCATGGTGACGTGGAAGAGGAGATGGAGAGGGAGAAGGAGATGGAGATGGAAGATGACGATGGCACTGAGTGGCGGACCGAACATGTTTTCTAAGAGGTTGGTCTGAGCGAGGTGGTGCCATGAGGGTGGAGAGGATAATAAGGAAAGGGAGAATGAAGGCCATACAGAGAATGAAGAGAAATAAGAGAGCTTTTTTGAAATAAAAGGGCTTGTGAAGAAGAATGAGGAGGAGAGTGAGAATAAATAGAGAAATAGAGGGAGTAAGTGGGTGAAAACGTGTAGGGAGAGGTTTAGGGAAGTGACGAGAGGCTAGGGAAGACGAATTGCAGCGGTTACAAGACCTAGAGCCAACTTTAATACATGCGTCAGTTGACTGACAAGTCCCCGCCAGTCTACTGATTCTGGAATATTCCCTGAATCGATCGAATGATAGGAGGTGTCAGTCGACTGGAAATCAAATTTCAGTCGACTCATGGTCCAGTGTCAGTCGCTTAACTTGACCAAGGAGAAAAGATGAGAAAATAGGGTATTTGTCAGTCAACTGATGAGTAAGTGTCAGTCGACTGACACACAAAAAAATAAAAAATAAATAAAAACAAAATTAAGAATATTAAGAGATGCATAAACAAGAAATCTTCAAGAATGAAAATTAAAATAAGATCATTTTACAACTTCATTTTCCTTTGCCATGCCAATTTCTCTACGGATTTTTGAGGAACTATCATCTTGAAGAGGTTTTGTAAAAATATCCGCTACTTGCTCATTTGTTTTAACGAAAACGAACTCAACATCACCCTTTGATACATGATCACGTATAAAGTGATGTCTAATTTATATATTCTTGGTGCGAAAATGTTGAATGGGATTTTTGGAAATACAAATAGCACTTGTGTTGTCACATCTAATAGGCACATGATTGAAAGTAAGACCATAATCTAGCAATTGTTGTTTAATATAGAGCGTTTGAGCGCAACTACTACCGGCCGCAACATATTCGGCTTCGGCGGTAGACAAGGCAATGGAATTTTGCTTCTTACTAGACCAAAAAACTAGTGAGTGCCCTAGAAAGTGAGATGTGCCACTTGTGTTCTTTCGATCTACTTTACAACCGACAAAGTTAGCATCCGAATAACTAATTAAGTCAAGAGAGGTGTCATGTGGATACCAAAGTCCTAAGTGAATTGTACTGCAAAGATAGCGGAAAATACGTTTAATAACACATAGATGAGATTCCTTAGGACAAGATTGAAAACGAGCACATAGACAAACACTAAATATGATGTCTGGTCTACTTGCAATAAGATAAAGCAAACTACCAATCATGCCTCTATATTTAGTGATATCCACACATTTTCCATTTTCATCTTTGTCTAGCTTGGTAGTTGTACTCATAGGAGTTAAGGCATGTTTGGTATCCTCCATACCAAATCGCTTTAGCAAATCTTTAGTGTACTTGGATTGGCAAATGAATATACCATCTAAGCTTTGCTTGATTTGCAATCCTAAGAAGAAGTTCAATTCACCCATCATACTCATTTCAAACTCTTTTTGCATACTAACCACAAAATCCTTGCAAAGTGATTCAATTGTTGATCCAAATATGATGTCATTAACATATATTTGAACAAGCAATAAATTACTTTCAATGGTTTTAGTGAAAAGAGTGTTAACTTTACCTCTTGAAAAATCATTTTGGAGCAAAAAGTCACTGAGTCTTTCATACCAAGCCCTAGGAACTTGATTTAAACCATATAGGGGCTTAGTTAATTTGAAAACATGATTAGGAAATTGTTTATTTTCAAAACCGGGTGGTTGATTAACATAAACTTCTTCTTCTATGACGCCATTTAGAAAATCACTTTTGACATCCATTTGATAAAGCATGAAGTTTCTAAATGATACAAATGTAAGAAGCATTCTAATTACTTCTAATCTAGCCATGGGTGCAAAGGTCTCCTTATAGTCAATGCCTTCCTCTTGATTATATCCTTGGGCAACAAGTCTTGCTTTATTACGTATAATTATTCCATTTTTATCCTTTTTGTTTCGAAAAACCCATTTAGTGCCTATTATAGTTTGATCATTAGGTTTAGGAACTAAATGCCAAACTCGATTGCGTTTGAATTGATTTAGTTCCTCTTGCATGGTGACAATCCATGAGTCGTCGCTTTGAGCTTCAAGAATATTCTTGGGCTCAATTTGAGACACAAAAGCCATGAAATTACACAAGTCTCTAGGTTGAGAACGAGTGCCAACCCCTTTAGATGGATCACCTATGACTTGGTTAATTGGATGATTGTTTACAATCCTCCATGATTTTGGAATAGACATAGTCAAATCATCATTGGATTGATCTTTGATGTCCGTCTTTTCTGGGGGGTTGAAGGGTTGGAGATATTGAGATCATTTAGCTCGTTCTCAATCCCAACAACCTTATCATCATCTAAGTCAATCCTAGAAGTTGATGGTAGCGGTGACTCATAAAAAACAACATGAATTGACTCAACCATGGTTAGAGTCCTTTTATTGTAGACTCTAAAAGCTCTACTTCGAGAAGAATATTCCAAGAAAATTCCCTCATTCGATTTGGACTCAAATTTTCCCAAGTTATCATTTTCATTTAGCACAAAGCATTTGCACCCAAAAACTTTAAAATACCCAATGTTGGGCTTTCCACCATTCCATAATTCATAGGATGTCTTATCTAATTTAGATCGAATGGTGACTCTATTAATAATGTGGCAAACAATGTTGACCGCTTCGGCCCAAAGACTTCGAGGAAGACTATGTTCATTTAGCATAGTCCTAGCCATTTCTTGAAAAGATCTATTCTTTCTCTCAACAACTCTATTTTGTTGAGGAGTTCTAGGAGTCGAGAGATCATGAGATAAACTAAGTTCATCACATAATTCCTCTAAGTCATGGTTGTCAAATTCTCTACCCCTATCACTTCTTATCTTCTTAATTGACAAGTCTTTTTCATTTTGGATTCTTCTACAAAATTTATTAAGGATGGAGTGAGTTTCGTTTTTATGAGTAAGAAAATATACCCAAGTAAATCGTGAGAATTCATCAACTATGACAAGAACATAAAGTTTTCCACCTATGCTAGCAGTTCTTTCCGGACCAAAAAGATTCATATAAAGAAGTTCTAAAGGTTTAGAAGTGGTGATATCTTTCTTTCTTTTGAAGGAAGATTTGACTTGCTTGCCCACTTGACAAGAACTACAAACTTTATCTATAGAATACTTAGTATTTGGGAGGCCTTTGACTAAGTCATTTCTAGACAAGTGGTGAAGAAGGTCCATACTAGCATGTCCTAAACGTCTATGCCATAACCAACTACTTTCACTAGTTGTGATAAAAAAGTTAAACATTTTGTTCATGTAATTCAAAAAACAACATAGTATAGACATTCCCATTTCGTTTGGCATTGAATAATTGCATTCCATCCTTCTCAACTATGCATGCATTTGACCTAAAGATGATATCATAGCCTTTATCACATAATTGACTAATGCTAAAAAGATTGTGCTTCAATCCATCAACAAGTAGAACATTATTAATAGAGAGAGAATGAGTTATACCAATAACGCCAATTCCAATGATCTTGCCTTTTGAATTGTCACAAAATGTGACATTTCCCCCTTCATAAGCTTGGAGATAAGTGAACTTTGATTTGTCCCCCGTTATATGCCTTGAACAACCGTTATCAAGGAACCATTTCTCCTTATTGGTTGACTTCAAGCATACCTACAAAAAGATGTTTAAGTGCCACCTTTTGGTACCCAAGTAGTTTTGGGTCCATTAATGTTAGTGATGCATGCAATAGTTCCTTTTGGAACCCAAGTCATCTTAGTTGTAGCATTATAATTCAATATAAGTCCCCAAAATGCAAATAAAGATTACGAATAAAGGTTCCTTTTGGAACCCAAATCATTTTTGTTTATTTAAATCTACGATTGCATACATTTGCCTTATGTCCATTTTGCTTGCAATAATATCAAATAATATGCTTGTGAAAATTTGAGGAATGTGAACAAGATTGCTTAGTGAATGTGTGCCTTAATAATTTTCTCTTTTTCGATAGAATCGCATCTTTGTCAAATGCGTCATATCCTAATCCACTTTTATCAAATCCTCTTATTTGTCTTCCTAGAATGATACTTAGATTTTCTTTTCCCTTAGTGAACTTGATTAGAACATTGATTTGATCATCAATGGTTCTTTTTAAGAATTCATTTTCTTTTTCTAACTTTTTAATAGTATCATCAGACAAGCTAGGTGAGATGGGTGTGAAACAAGATTCATCACAAGAAGATTTATTTTTGTTGAGAGAAACATGCTTAAGAGCTAATTTTTCAAATTCATCATGTAAATCTTCAAAAGTTTTTTGCAATTCATTAAACGATTCTAGCAATTCATCATATGATAATTTTGAGCTATTTAAGGAAAACGAATCTAATTGTACCTCATCATCCTTTGCCATGAGACAAAAGTTAGCCGTTTCTTTGGAATCCTAATCCTCATCCGATGTGTTTGAATCATCATCATCCCATGGAGAGTTCATGGCCACTTTCTTTTGCTTCCTTTCATCATCCTTCTTTAGCTTGAAGCAATCCAATTTATAGTGCCCCGGATTCCCGCAATTGAAGCAAGTTGGAGGCTCTCTTTTATTCGAATCACCTCTTGGTTCATTTCTCTTGATAAACCTTCCACCATTCAATTTCTTCCGTTGAAGAAACCTTTTAAACTTTTGAGTGATCAAAGTGATGTCCTCATCTTGGTCCTCATTTTCCATTTCAAGAATATCTTTTTGAATAGATGACTTTAATGCTAAGCCCTTCTTTGGTTTTGATTCCTCTTCTCGAGATTTTAAAGTGATCTACCATGTAAGAAGGGACCAAAAAATTTCATCAATGTCCATGATATTTAGATCATGGGCCTCCTTAATTGCTGTGACTTTTGCATCCCACTTAGCCGGAAGGCTTCTAATAACTTTTTGAGATACATCAGATTTTGGAATGATCCTACCAAGATGCTTTAGTCCATTTAAGATGTTAGTAAATCGAGACATCATAGAATTGATATTTTTATCATTTTTCATAGCAAATAATTCATGTTCATGCATAAGAATATCAATTTTAGATTCACGCACTTGTGAAGTACCTTCATAGGTGATAAGTAACTTATCCCACATTTCTTTGGCCATTTTGAAAGTGGAGACACGATTAAATTCATTTGGGCTTAGAGCACAATTCATATTGGCTTTTGCTTTAGCATTTAAGGAGATAGGTTTTCTTTCATCATTATCCCATTCATTTGGCAATTTAGTAACATGTGCTCCATCTACTAGTTTGAAAGGAACGAAGGGACCGTCCATGATGACTTGCCAAATTTGGTAGTCAATAGATTGAAGATAATCTATCATTCTAGTCTTCCAATAACTATAGTTTGATCCATCAAACCAAGGGGGTCTATTATTCGATTAACCCTCAACATGAGTGACTATATTTGAAGTCATGATTGTTCTCTAAGATGGTTAATCTTTTAATCACTAGAGATTAGGCTCTGATACCAATTGTTAGTCACTAATTAGCCCTAGAGGGGGGGGGGGGGGGGGGGGGTGAATCGGGTTATAAAAATTTATTAGTTACTTTTTGCACTTAATTTGATTTCAACAATTTAAGTTAAACAAAATGTGAGCAATAAACACTTTTGAGAAACAATAGATACTTGACCTATGAAAGCAATAATCAAGCAATTATGTAAGTCAAGATAAGACAAGCATGTAAATAATCAAATGAAAAAGCAAGAGAGAGAGGGAGAGATGACACCACAATTTTTACGAGATTCGGTAACTCCTACTCCTCGGCTTAAGGATTCCCCCTCAAGACTTTCCCAATCTCACACTATAGCTTTTCCTTGTAGGTGGAATAGCAAACCTTTACACATGAGCTAACGAGCCCGTCACGCAAACAAGAGGACAAACCCCTCTTGAGGATCAATGAGCTTCACTCACTCAAGGATCTCTATCTTTTTATAAAGAAAGAATACATTCAATAAACACTCAAAACCCTTATGTCATGTTTGGTACGGTTGAATGGAATGGAATATAATGCCTATTCATTCCATTCCTTTGTCATTCTATTCAATTCCTTTGTTTGGTACAACATAATAAATGAGAATGACTATTCTCAAGGAATGAAATTTCATTCTTGGGAATTGATTTTCATTCAATTACTAAAGTTATGGAATGGTCAATCCATTCCTTTAGTAATGATTTTAAAACATAAAATTACTAAAACAACCCTCTCATATTTAAAAAAACAAACCACAACCATCGCCGCCACCGCCATTTCTCCACCACCTTCATTGCCTATCACTACTATTCTCGTTACGTTTTATCATTTTTTTGTAGAAAAATTAAAAAATTAAGAAAATAATATTATTTTGTTTAATTATATATTTAATACTAAGAGGGGTATTTTTGGAAAAAAAAACTCAAGTTCATTCCATTCATAAAGTGATTCATATTTACAACCAAACAAGAGAATGATAATGGTTATTTCATTCCATTCTCATTCTCATTCCATTCCCACTTTCATTCCATTCCATTCAACCGTACCAAACGTAGCCTTAGGGTTTAGAAGGATACACAATGTATAAGCTCAAGTGTTCAATGTGATGTGTTTGGTTCTCTCAAGATCTTACACACTCTTAGAAATAAATGAATCAAGAGTTGCAACAAAGATCTTCTCTAACTAACTTCTCACAAATGATTGTAATTGAATGAAAAGAGTCTAGCTTTTAATGCTCAAGCTTTTCTTGCTGTATATTTTTGGATGGGAGTGAAGAAGATCAGCTTTTTGTGCAATGGAGTAAAAATTGTTGTCTTCTACAAAAGCTATCTCATCATATATATAGCTAGGGTAACAGTTAAAAGAGTGAGACTCACTTTAGGAGAGTGAGCTGAGAGTGGTGGTAGCTGGGGGTAGTTGAGAGCCATTAATGCACTGAAAAAGTCATTTTTAGCTCTGTCAGTCGACTGATTTCAATATGTCAGTCGCCTGATGGTTGTCTATTGGTCGATTGACATTACTATATAGATCAACTAGTAAATAACTCAAAAACTCTCTGTTGTGGTCGGTCGACTGGCAAACAACTGTCGGTCGATTGGTGAATGGTTATCGGTCGACTAACACCACTATGTTGGTCGATTGGCCAATAGCCATGATGAAACTCAAAAACTCTTTATCGTGGTCAGTCGACTGGTAAATAACTGTCGGTCGACTAGCAGGTCTGTGAGTCGACTGATTTGAAGGGTCAGTCACCTGATAGTGTAGTTTTCATTTCTTTTAATTTTTAGGATGAGCTTATACATGTGAAAATCTCACATAAACCCTTTGATACAAGTCACTCACCATCCTATCTACCCCAAGTCTTGATTCTTCAATCTTCTGAAGCATTTCAAAAGTGAAATGACCTTTATGTCCTTCCTTTAAGCTTTTTGCTTTCGAGAAAAATCCTGTTATTCTGTAATGCTCAATTGAGTAAACACATTAGTACTAAACATGTACTTAACATTTTATTATCATCAAAATGGATAATTGTTCTTTGATTGACCCTCAGGCCAACAAAGATGGCCATGAATGCTATATGGGATGACTATGACTCATGTGATTCGGATGAGGAAGAGAATGACGAGGAAATTCCAAACCTTTGCCTCATGGCAAATGAAGATTAAGTACATTTAAATTCGCAAGTATTAGGTAAATAAAAAATGTCATATGATGAGCTCCTTCTCTCCTATAATGAATTGCAAGATGCATTTGAAGAATTGCATGATGAAAGATTAACTAGTAAACATATTTTACTTAAGAAAGCTAAATATTCATGTAGTCCTACCTGCTCCACCGTAGTTGATTCAAATATAACGGATAACAAAAGCATTAATTAGCAAAGGAAAATGTATTTTTGAAAAAGACTATAGATGATCAAATAAACATCTTAGCAAAATTGACAAAAGGAAAATAAAATTTGAGTATTATACTAGGAAGACAAAGAAGATCATTTGATAAAAGTGGTTTAGGGTATGATGCTTCTAACAAAGATGCACTTATATTGAAAAAGAGAAAATCATTAAGGCATACATTTTCAAAACAATTATCTCACACACCCTCAAATGATCATAAACATGTTACATGTTATTATTGCAAGAAAAAGGGTCATAAGACAAATGTATGTTTTCAAATAAAGAAAAAAGTTGTCTCAAAAATATTTTGGGTTCCAAAAGGAACCATTGCATGTCTACGTAAAAAGGGAAATGTTGTAACAAAAATGTTTTGGGTTCCAAAAGGAACAATTACATCTTTTTCTAACCTTAGTGGACCCAAAATAAATTGGGTACCAATGAACGTTACTTAAATTTATTTTGTAGGTATGCTTGAAGTCAGCCTCAAGAGAAAAATGGTTTCTTGATAGCAGATGCTCAAGGCATATGACGGGATAAAAATCAAAATTCATTTCTTTAAAGTCCTATGAAGGAGGGAACGTTACTTTTGGAGACAACTCTAAAGGAAAAATGATTGGAACCGGCTCTATCGGTATATCTTCCTCTCTATCTATAGATAATGTGCTTTTAGTTAATGGTTTGAAGCATAAATTGTTTAGCATTAGTCAATTATGTGACAAAGGTTATGATGTTATTTTTAGGTCAAATGTATGCATAGTTGAGAAAGATGGAAAACAATTGTTCAATGCTAAAAGAAACGGAAATTTATATATTATGTTGCTTTGTGAATTGCAAGAACAAGATGTTAAGTGTTTTGTCATGTCACGCCCCAAATTCCTAGGACTCCGAAACCCGAGCCTAAGAGCTAAGGGAGTGAATGCAGAAGTAAAAAGAAATGAAAACAAATGACCTTCAGTCATCAAACACCCACAAAAGGGTAAAAGTGCTCTAATATCATGCTGACACATCCCTAAATTCCCAAGACTCCCGAACTGGGACATCCAAGGGATCCAGGATATGATCATTATGATGAGCAACCAACTAAGATATCATTAGCCATGAAAACGTATGGAATAATGATAGAATGGTATTTTTCATACCCAAATGAATAATAAACAAAGCAGCGGAATCTAACGAAAATCCGGCAGAGTTCTGTTTGTAAATGGAACATCCGGACAACCAACCACAACACAATAACCTACCAATAGCAATTCGATAATAACAATGGCTTCAAAGCCCCACATTCATCAATCCTACTAGGGCCGAGGTAGTGGAAAGAAACCAAAACCTCTAACATCAACAGAGCCACAAAT
Source organism: Cornus suecica (assembly GCA_963922005.1). Taxonomy (NCBI): domain Eukaryota; kingdom Viridiplantae; phylum Streptophyta; class Magnoliopsida; order Cornales; family Cornaceae; genus Cornus; species Cornus suecica. Next base: position 40,530,262 of record OY998247.1, on the reverse strand, counting down.
GCTCGAATAAGAATACATAAAAGTGTCTAGCTGTACAGAATAGATACAATAACATCCTGAAAGAATAAATATAGGAAATAAATGATACACCGATAGGGATATGCCAACAGACTGGCTCCTAAAAGAAATAAATGACAATCCCACAAAACATGGGTAAGGAAGTTAACAGAAGACAACTACCGTCCCCAAAACCAGTCGTGCTGCATCCGTAACCGCATCACCCAACGCAACTCCAAACCCTGTAACAAGAAACTAAAGAAAACAGTCGTTGCACTACATCCTGCTCATAGCCGTATGTTTCCTGCAACCTGGCGTGGGAATACCAGGGGGCAAATGAAATACCCCTGTAAACAAATAAGCTCAGTGGGAAAGGATAGTCTAACTACCACATCCTCTAATAGTTTAGGTAATGCTAAACTACCCAGTGAGATACATATCCCACAACATAACCCAGCCACGAAAACCCAAGGTACGTGCTCACATGCTACCGTAAATGAATATATATAAGTATATAAGGAATATATATATATATTTATGTGTGTGTATATATATATACATATAAGTACACAATAAGAGTCTATAAGATACAACTAAGACTCGTACTCCAAGTACCAACACCAGTAGTCTACACTACTCTCACCAACATACACTAAGTACACGACCCTAAGGTCCAATCTAACAAATCATCCAGCGTTCACGATGCTAACAAGAAACTCCAAACAGAGGGAATCACACTCACCTCTAATATCCACAAGGATCAAAATCCACCACAAGTACCAAGGAACACTCATAACTCACTCCCCTAGAACACAGGAGGAAAAACACTCACGTCCTTGCGTACTAACACAATCATCGTCCATATATATATATATATATATAACAAACCTCATCACGTTCCTAAGGAAAATCTACCTCTCAAGGGCTAGATCACCTCAATCATATCACCATACCATAATTCAAATCGACCTCATAATACTATCATCAATAGGGTCAATCACATCACTAACACTCTCACTGTAGGGCGAGGAAAAACACCCAATCAAATCACTACGAGTACACGAACTAAACTCACAAGAACGACCACCTCAGGGTCACCAAAGCAAAGCGAAGGAGAAGACTTCACAATACTGAACCAACAGATAATCGAGACAACAATGTCAAGGTAAAGAACACCGCAAGTGTTTAATGAAAACACCCGAACAAGGGAAACCAAAGCAAGGGGAAAGAAGTCCCAACGCTAAACCAACAGATAATTGAGACAACAATGTCAAGGTTAAAACACCACAAGTGCTTAGGGAGAACACCTGGACAAGGAACCCAATCCACTATGTACCCATGCCCTTAGCATGTGGAACAACTCGAATCACCTAAGTGGTGACATCAAAAACCAAGAAGAAAGGAATGACAACACTATATGTGTGCACTGAACAACACTAAGCCTCATACCCGAGACATAGAAATGATAGGAAGCAAATGTGAAATAATGGAACACCTTTCAAAACTCTACAGGTCGAGATCTTGAGAAAGAAGTTTCGGAATCTCGGAATCTCGAAAAAGTAATAAAATAATTTTCTTTTAAGAAACCACACAGTAAAAATGACCGTCTTGCCCCCGGTCTCCGTCATTCGCTTGTCCTGGCTACGGGGGTAGGCGAAAACGGGTTTTTCCTTTTAAATACAATGAGTTTGTTTTCAAAACTTGAAAAACTCCGTTTCCGACAGACAACCAAATAAGAGTGACTAGAACTCCAAGGATTCCTATAATGTCCCAAGAGGACAATGAAGGAAGAACAATACGTTGGACTCACGGAAGACAACCATCCGCTTCCAACTCCATCAAATCAAATGACAACACATGAAAGAGGTTCGACACCACGCCGTAACCGACAACTCAAGGAATGACATAGAAGTCAACGACTACATACTAGCGTACAAAACACGGTACAAGGAATGCTCAGGGGAATGAACTAAGCACTAGAACCAAGTCTGTCAAACTACAGTACCTCGAGTACTTAATAAATCACATCAACCGTAACCTCTTCTCATCAATCCAAATCTCAACTACAGTTGATAGCCTATTCCTCAAAAGTGAAAGACGCCTAAAGGTTCATACTACTAGTCACAATCTCATCACCCGCCTTCTCGAAGGCCCCAATTCATAACTGATATTAAAATCAATCTCTAACCTCCAATCTCTAACAAGGTCACACAGCCAACCACAATCACCAAACTATTAACCACAATCACAAGACCATTAACCACATTCTCTAAGGCCTCAACTCAAAATCAAGCCTACGGTCCACCACTAGCCTCAACTAGCCACATAGATCAGTATGCCAATACACATAACCTCCCCCGAGGGCACTAAAGTATACAACAACAAGTATAAAGATATACGTTTCATTTAAACTTATTAATAATTACCACATTTAAAGTCTTGTTTCAAATTATTCATTTTCAACTGAGCATTTATAAAATATGAATTTAATTTACAATATTCATAAATAGCATGCTCCAACATCACATGTAATATAGCACATATACATGTCAAACGAGATCACATAAATGGTATGCAGTGTAATGTGACTCTATACTCCCCGTGATACTCATACACAACACACCCTTCCCAAGGGTAACGGATACATACTCTGTCCACTCATCAAGTAGTGTAGAGTTACCACACCGACCCTTCCCAAGTGATTTTTTTTCTCTCTATCATTTCAACAGGGAAGGCGGTTGTACGAGAGCCCAACTTGCAACTCCGTACGCCATGACTACAAAAGTCAAGAACATAAGCCTCCACCCGGACTCTTAACTCACATTTGCTGGCTTTTTAGTTCCATAGGCGTGATACCTCCTGTCCAGTTGTTGTGATAATCCGACATAATCCTACTCATGCACCACACGCAATGAAGTAGACCGCACCAAATGATCTTTCTCTGCAAATGGTGAACCCGTGCACTACATGCACCAATACCCATGTGCTCACATGACATGGTGTACAATCAAATCATATCTCAATCATAATTATGTAAAGCATCATATTTATGAAAATACCCACATGAATCTAATAAAATTCTCAAATCTCCTTTTAACATGCTTTTAAAATTATAATAAAGCATTTAAATCGTGAGAATTACATTTCATGCTTAAACAACATATTTTCTTTAATTCTTTAGAAAATATATCCAATTTCTCTGAACATGCCTTTAAAGTAATTAAAGCAATTAATTTACGTATCACAAAGGGAACCTAGCCCAACGTCTAAGTTCTCACGAATCTCTACTAACTCATTTAATTCTCAAGGGAATTTCTAAACCACCTATTCCTATTCGATTCAGATAGGAAATTAATTAATCACATAGGAAATAATTTAATTAATTTTCTTAAATTAATCCCTAAGTCCCATTTCGATTCTAAGCAATTTATATATATTTAAACTACCAATTTAATATGTCAATATTAAATTAAATAAGGGTTTGAACCCCTAAACTACTTCAATAATGCAGAGTGAGAAATATAATTTCTCACCTAATTTACGTTTACCGAACAGTCCGAAACAACACAGTGTCGGCGCTCGAATATGAAGCCCGTCGACCAAAATCATCCAAAAAATATTTCAAATATATCGAAATGTCCTTCTAGATAACCTATAAGATATATACGAAGCCCATTAGCAATAGGTTAATTAATTTGGGTAAATCTAAAATTAACCCAAACGAAAACTATAACCTATAAATGCAATTTCCGGCCAAACCGTTCAATGTAAAATTACGAAATTAATGTATGACGAATACATGGTAGAGACGAGGCTACTCACCAAAAATTGGCTCAAACCGATCACCGAAAGTAGACCAAAAAAATGGCCAAAGCTCTGGCCGGACTCCCCTATCGCGCGAACAACACCACCCCTGCGCGGACCAGCTGTTGCGACCCACCTCCAGCCGCGTCATCCACCATCGCCCCACCAGCGCCGCCGAGCTCCGCCATAGCAGCCGCTCGCAGACGCCGCCCCTGTCCTCCAACCCGCCATCATTCCGACGAGATAACCCCCACCTGGGTCGCCATGTCCGGCGACCCCAACTTCTAACCAAGTCGTGCCGTTGCCGACCACCACGAACCACCGCCGCATCATGCTGGTCATTGTCGCCTTGCTAGTTGCGGTGAACCACGCCTGGCCGTCTCTCTCTCTTTCTCTCTCAGCCGATGACTGATAATAGTAGAGGAAGGTGATGAGTAACTACTATGGCGTAAAGAGAGGAGAAGAAGGAACAGATCTGCTGTCGTCACTTGTGGAGAAGAAGGCTAGGTCTGAGATTCTGTTGCGTACACACGTATACACATATATGCCCTAATTGCAAAAACAACCCTCTAATTATCCTTAATTGCTAAATAACCCCCAAAACCACATATATATATATAATTACCATTATATATATTTATATACAATAAACCCTAATAATTATCAGGAACGCCCAAACATAATCTCGTAAACCCGAATTAATAACGGGATGCCCAATTTAATACACCGGGGTAGAAACCCAAACGTCGGGACACCTAACAAGCCCGATCAATTACAACGTGTCGCCATCCAGTCGAAGCACTAATGCTCAATGTCGAAACGAAACCGCGTAGTCGAGAATAAGAATTTGTGTAACGTAGTCCCTCCAAGTCTGAAACGTAAACGCGAAAAATTTACACGCGAATTACCAAGAATAATATGAACGTCATGAACAAGTGACGTCATAACTGAAATTAAATTAATTATAATTTCAGGAAAAAGGAAAATAACACGGGGTGTTACATGTCACATCTAGCGAAAATAGTTGGTTATGGTAGAGACGTTTAGGACATGCTAGTATGGACCTCATTCATCGTTTATCTAAAAATGAGTTAGTCAAAGGCCTCCCGAAGACTAATTTTTAAAAAGATAAAGTATGTAGTGCGTGTCAAATGGGCAAACAAGTAAAGTCCTCTTTCAAAATAAATAAAGACATTACCACTTCTAGACCATTAGAGCTACTTCACATGAATCTTTTTGGTCCGGAGAGAACGGTTAGCTTAGCCGGGAAACTCTATGTACTTTTTATAGTCGATGATTACTCTAGATTTACTTGGGTTCACTTTCTTGCTCATAAAAATAAAACTCACTCCATTCTTGATAAATTTTATACAGTTATTCATAATAAAAAAGATTTGAAAATCAAGAAAATTAAAAGTGATAGGGGTAGAGAATTTGAAAATCAAGATATAGAGAAATTATGTGATGAACTTAGTGTATCTCATGATCTCTCGGCTCGAAGATCTCCTCTACAAAATGGTGTGGTTGAAAGAAAGAATAGATCATTGCAAGAAATGGCTAGAACCATGTTAAATGAACATAACCTTCCCCGAAGCCTTTGGGCGAAAGCGGTAAACACCGCTTGTCATATCATAAATAGAGTTATCATTCGAATGAAATTGGGAAAAACACCTTATGAGTTATGGAACGGTCAAAAGCCCAATATTGGGTATTTCAAGGCGTTCGGTTGTAAATGCTTGGTGTTAAATGATAAAGATAACTTGGGAACATTTGACTTAAAATCGGATGAAGCAATTTTCTTAGGTTATTCTTCAAGAAGTAGAGCCTTTAGAGTCTTTAACAAAAGAACTTTAACCATAGTCGAGTCTATCCATCTTGTTTTTGATGAATCACCACCACTACCATTACCTAGGTTTGACCTAGATGATGATGAAATTGTTGGGATTGAGGATAGCTTAAAAAATCTTAATATCTCTAACTCATCAAGTAGGCAAATGGAAAAGAGTGAAGTTGGGAATTAATCTAATGATGACTTAACAAGCTCAATTCTTAAATCTTGGAGGATTGTACATAACCATCTTCTTGACCAAATCATAGGTAATCTTTCACAAGGTGTTAGCACAAGATCTCAACTTAGAGACTTATGCAATCACATGGCTTTTGTGTCTCAAATTGAACCCAAGAACTTCCATGAAGCTCAATGTGATGATTCTTGGATTGTGGTTATGCAAGAGGAGCTAAATCAATTTGAACGTAATCAAGTTTGGCATTTAGTTCCTCAACCCACACATTAAACTATAATAGGCATAAAATGGGGTTTTCAAAATAAAAAGGATAAAAATGGAGTGATTATTCGAAATAAAGCAAGATTGGTAGCTCAATGTTACAATCAAGAGAAAATCATTCACTATGATAAAATTTTTGCACGCGTAGCTAGATTAGAAGCAATTAGAATTCTTCTTGCATTGCATCATCTAGAAATTTTACTCTTTATCAAATGGATGTCAAAAGTGATTTTCCAAACGAAACTATAGATGAAGAAGTATTTGTGAAGCAACCACCCAGTTTTGAAAATAAACTTTTTCCAAATCACGTTTACAAATTATCTAAAGCCTTGTACGGTTTAAAGCAAACTCCGAGAACTTGGTATGAGAGGCTTAGTGATTTCTTGATTCAAAATGATTTTTCAAAAGGAAAAGTTGATAATACACTCTTTACAAAAATTGTCAAGAACAATTTATTGCTTATCCAAATATATGTTGACAACATTATATTCGGATCAACAAACGTTTCTCTTTGCAAAGAATTCGCCACAAGTATGCAAAATGAATTTGAAATGAGTATAATGGGTGAGTTGATCTTCTTCTTAGGGTTGCAAATCAAGCAATGCTTGGATGACCTATTTGTTAGCCAATCCAAGTATACTAAAGATTTGCTAAAGCGATTTGGTATGGAGGAAGCCAAACATACCATAACTCCTATGAGTACCTCTATTAAGCTAGAAAAAGATGAAAATGGAAAATGTGTTGACATCACTAAATATAGAGGCATGATTGGAAGTTTGCTTTACTTAACCGCTAGTAGACTGGATATAATGTTTAGCGTATGCTTATGTGCTCATTTTCAATCTTGTCCTAAAGAATCTCACTTGCTAGCCGTAAAACGTATTTTTCGCTATCTTAGTGGAACGATTAACTTAGGACTTTGGTATCCATGTGACACTACACTTGATCTCATTAATTATTCGGATGCCGATTTTGCGGGATGTAAAATGGATAGAAAAAGCACAAACGGTACTTGTCACTTTCTAGGACACTCCCTAGTATCATGGTTAAGTAAAAAGCAAAATTTCATTGCCTTGTCTACGATCGAAGCTGAATACGTTGTGACCGGTAGTAGTTGCACTCAAACTCTTTACATTAAGCAACAATTACTTGATTTCGGACTTGTCTTCATTCATGTACCTATTAAATGTGATAATACTAGTGCTATTTGCATATCTAAGAATCATATTCAACACTCACGCACCAAGCACATCGAGATTAGGCATTACTTCTTATGTGATCACGTAGCTAAAGGCGACCTTGAATTGGTTTTTATTAACACTAAAAATCAATTAACGGATATTTTCACAAAACCCCTCTCGGACGAATCTTTTTCAAAAATTCGTAGAGAAATTGGAATGGCCATAGATTTTGAAGTAATAGCCTAATTTTCTCAAAACCTCGTCTACTATTTTGGCTTTCAAAATTTTTCAAAATTTTATTTTTTTGAAGGCCAGTCGATTGGATGAACCAGAGGATTTTGGCATTTTAAATTTACTTCAGCCAATCGACTGCCTCCCTTTAGCCAGCCGATTGGGTCATGAGCCAGTCGACTACCTCTGCACGAACTCTATTTTATAACTTTCTTTCTCTTCGTCTTCTTTCCACTCTCTCCACGATTCCACACTTCCCTTCCCTATTTTACGCCATCACTTCACCTCTCACTTATTTCCCCACTTTACACGATCTTCATCTTCATTGTCTTCACTCTTCTCTCACCGATCCATATATACATACACACATATATATACGCCCAATATCCTCTTCTCTCAACCGATTCACCCTTTCTCTTTCTCAAAATGTTTCCATTTCTTTTGGTTATCATCTCCCTCATGGCACTCAAGCCCGTGCTCAAAGCTCTTACTCGCAAGCGAACCCGTCAGGGTGGAAGCTCGTCTACAACTCCTCCTCCACCACCTCATGCATCCTCTATCATCCATGAAGAAACTGAATCTGATAAAGACACTGGTCCCATGTCCATCTCTGCTCTTCTCGGAAATGATGAAGACAACATTCATCTTTTTGAGACGAATTTCATCCATCGGAAAATCCCTCGGTGTCGCATTGTGACTCAAACTCTATGCGAAGAGATTGTTGCAAATACTTTCAATCTCTTTCAAAATATGGGTTGGGATTTCTTTGTTTTTCTCAATATTCTTCAATACCTGTGTGCCATGAAAACATTCTACACAAATTTGAGAAATCCGCCTCAACCGAGTCCCCCTGCTAATTCTCTCTGCTCCGATGTTGTGGGAAAATCCTTTAACCTCACTGAATCCGTAATCAATGATATCTTTTGGCTTCCTCCAGGCGACATTTCCTACTACTATCCTTCTATTTAGTACTCTTCCAATGAATTCGATCCTCTCGAAGTGGTTCGGGTAATTTCGGTCAACAAAGAGACTACCACAATTGCCGAATTTCCATCTTCCTTGCTTACTCCCGAGGCTCGACTTATGCACAATATTATCACCCTACTCTATATTGCCCAAGTTCGGAAGCCGCAGTCTTGTGTCGATAATGGAAGCCTTCCTTGTCTTTTACGTAATGACCGATCGAAAGGTAAATTTAGCCTTCGTTTTTATTTCCGCCATCCTTGAATGCCAGAAGAAGAATGGTGTTCTCATCTTTCTAGCACATATTTCTTATCTTCTTGCACGATGCAATGTTCCACTTGATGAAGAACCTTTAGAGCATAACCTTATTTTTCTTGATCACACTCTTCTCAAACATATGCATATTGGAAAAAATGTCGATGGGGTGTTGGTCTCTCTAAAATAAGCCCTCCAGCGGACCAAGCCGGTACCTCTGTTCCTCGTCTCGAAGCTTCGACCTTTTTATTTCCTTCACTGGGCAACTCCTTCGACATTCCCGATTTTGGGTTCGGTGCAAATCACGAAACCCTCAATCAAATTCTTGAGGTTGTTAAGCGCAATGAGGAAGCCCATAAGAAGACTGTCGAGGACATGAAACATCTTAAGGAGAAAGTCGACCATCTCACCACTGCCATGGCAGCTCTTCGTCGCGATCCTCCACTTTTTTTATGTCGCCAAAGGGGGAGATTTTTTGGGTTTTTTATGTGTTTGGCCGTAACTTATATTTTGCGTAGCATAGGGGTTGCTTAGCTTGTTTTGTGTTGCTTTTGTTCTTACTCTATGTTTTATTATCTTATGTGTCGTTGTAGTAGTAAAACAACATGTATCTAATATTACAAAACTTAAATGAAAATGTTGTTTCTATTATCTTTTAATATCGTTCAATGCATTATCTCAATGTCTATCAAATTGCAAAATTTATTTCCTAAGGGGGAGCATCGAAATAAAAATGAAAGGTGCACATATTAAGGGGGAGTATCACTTGATACTTCACCAAATTTACGTAAACACAAAATGTTTTGTCAACATAAAAAAGGGGGAGATTGTTGACTTTGAAATTCTATTTCAGACAATAATTCTTATTTTGATATTAACAAAACATTTAAAGTGTGTTTGATACTAATATAATTTTGAGCTAAATGTTTCAGCAATAATAGGAAAATGATTCGAAAAGAATATAAACACAAAAAGCGATAAGCGACAAAGAAATTCAAGTGTAAAAATGAAAAAGGACAAAATGGTCAACGAAGGGCGAAAGTTGAAGACTCAAGACCCGGGTAGATAGGTTGGTGTGTGAATATTGTAACAATGTATTCTATACGTTGATTGGTCCCATAAGCTCAAGTGATTAAATAACCAAACTCGAAACGGAACAAAAACGAACTTAGAATCAAAATATTTAAGTCACCTAGTCGACTGGCCAAGCAATGGCAGCCGACTGGCTGTGACCCAGTCAACTGGCCAATGGCCCAGCCGACTGGATGAAACAGAGAGCTTTGAACTTATTTGATTGCCTGAGGCAGTCGATAGGCCTGTCCAAGGCAGTCGACTAGCTCTTGAGGCAGTCTATTGGCTCTCTTGAGGTAGTCGACTGGCCATATCCGTTGGGAAAAATATTTTAAAATACAACTTGGAGGTAGTCGACTGGGTGCTTCATTTTTTTAAGAAAAAGTAAATCTGAGAAATATTTTTGTCCATCACTTGGTGTTTATTCTTGCTACTTTTCAAAACTCACTCTCCCACTCTCCTAGAGTGAGATTCACTCTCCAAACCCTAATGTTTCACTATATATAGAATGAGATGTAGGATTGAAAGAGTAGTTCTAGTGTGAGAAATGTTTTGAAAAATCTTCATATCTTATTTTCTCTCTAGCACTCTTTGAAAAGTGTTTGAAAGGAAGAAACAAGAAATTTCGTTTTTCACTCAAATAATTTGAAGATTTAAACTCTAGCTCTTTTCTTATTCTCTCATTGAATTCATCCTTTGAGAATATACATCTAGAGTTCTTGAAATATCACCTAAAATCACTTGAACTTATATTGATCTATCTTCCATAAAAACCTTAGGGTTTTTGAGTGTTTTTGTTTTTTGAGTGATATATTGATTGCATACACAAATTTGTGATCTTGGATAAGTGAAACCCACTATTTGAAGGGAGGATTGTTCTCTTGATTATGTGACGAGCTAGTTAGCTCGTCTGTAAAGGTTTAGTTATTCCACCTATTGAAGGAAGAGCCATAGTGTGAGGATTGGGAAAGTCTCAAGGAAGAGGATTCTTTGAGCCAATGACTAGGAGCTATCGAACATCGTAAAAATCACAATGTCAATCTCTCTATCTCTATCTCTTTATTTTGTTATCTTGCATGCTTATTAATCTTGTGATAATTAGCTTGATAAATTAAATTGGGTCATTCATTGAAAACACATTTGTATAACAAATTTAGAGATTTGTGGATATTGCTAGTTTTTGTTAAAAAGAACATAACAATTGTTTTAATACCCTATTCTCCCCCCCCTCTAGGGCTAATTAGTGACTAACAACTCATATTTCAGATTCACCGGGAGTAAATTTATATAACAAGAAAACATTTTATCATAATTAAATGGAAATTTGGGTTGTGTATGTATGGAATATAGAATAGCTACTTTGTAAAACAAATTTTTTTTTTTCAGAAAAAATTAAATGCTGGGATAGTTTAGCAACATTAACTCTTTCCACTACAATTGAGATAAAGTGATAAAACTAAGAAAATATTGTTCAAATAATAAAAAAGAATCAAACAAAAGCAAATATTATTTTTTTAAAAATACTTGAACAAGTTGTGTTCGTTCGCTACTATCAATCAAATTATAAGTACAACAATTTTGTACACATGAACATATTTTACATGACATTGGTAAAGAATGAAACTATGTGAGGCCAAAATCTATGGCCTATTAAGCCTAAATCAAATCAAGCTCAGTCCAAGACTAGCCCATGAATAACACCTTACATGACCAAACTTTACATATTAAGGAGGTATTTCGGCCCCAAAGGCGAGCCCGAAGAACGCCTAGTCTAGTCAAACAAGACACCATAAGAAGTATGGTCCAGGGAAGTCTGAAGAGCTCGAAGACATCCTTTAACACAGGTCATTCAGCTCCAGGAAGGTCTTTGGCCATTCATGCACTCAACTAGTGTAAGACCAAAGACCAACAAGTGAATTATGAAATAAGCAGAGTCCTTAACTTACCCACTAAGTAACTCAAAGGGTATTTATGTAATTTGCTCTAAGCAGCTAAGAAAAAGATAAAACAAGACCAATAGGGTATCCTCATTGGGGAATGGGCCAAAAAACTCATATTACCTTATATAAATATAGAGAAATTTTGGCCCCAGTTAGGGTAATTAATGTATTAAGAAAGTTTCCATTATATCGAGAAATTTTTATGCACATACATTTGGCGTCGTCTGTGGAAAACGATCAAAAAGCTCCAACCCTCGACAATGGTAGGAACCATGACGCATGAGAATGGTGAGGCCTCAAATGCCAACCATGGAGCTTAGTAGCAAGCCAAAGAGCTACTCGCACAGTAGATGGAGGCACTGTAGAAGCAAAACATAGAGCTCCTCCAACACCTCACCCAGCTAAAATAGCTCCTCCTGGCAGATCCACCGATTCCGCCACTAGAAGCTCCCTGATCGGTTCAAGTCGTGTGAAAATAAAAGTGTTTAAAATGAAGAATTAACACGATCTAGTTTTACCTCCCAGTCGCAAGTACGCGAGTAGTATATAGTATAGTTGGGTAGAAAGGGTTATCGAACCATAGAGATCAAAGTTGTATTTCAAATAATTGTAAAGTAACAAATTGAATTATATTTTAAACGTTGTTTGATTGGTTTGTTTTATAGATAGTTGTTTTGATTGAATTCAAGATAAACAAGTCTAGGATTTTGTTCCAACTCCACCACTAGCGTCGTAATATAGTCTTTTAATCATAATATTACAAGAGGGAGATACATCTTATATAAATCAGATTAGTAATGCTACAAGCAGTTTCCTGATCGCCAAAGAAATGCAATCGGAGATGAATTGTAGCAAATCCGGTTGACGGTATCTCTTTGGGGAATATATTCGACTATTTGCAGTAAAATATAATTAACAGGTGATGGATCGCCCTCTTGCAATTGATCACGTATATAGTTATATTATGCGGTTAGTGGTAGAGTATGAAAATCCTATTTTTTATCTCTACTATTTTTGTCTTAATCTATCTTTACTTACTTTATTAGTTAATTAGTTAATAAATCACAAATAACAAATCATACTTTTATAACAATTCAAGAGTATTACTTCACGAGAGTTCAGAATATGACTTAGTCCCCTGGGTTTAATAACCTTTATCAAGCCGAACTGAACTACAATACGATTCGTGCACTTGCGATAGGTAAAACTAGGTCATTGTAAGGGTCCGTTTTTAAACACTATTTTTAACCCTAGTTTAACGGCATCACTGATGTCATAATTGAAGACTTCTTTCTCTATAAATATGAGATAATATTAAGAGAGTAGGTAACTTTTTGAGAGCTTTGCAATTCTTCCACAGAAAAGATCTTTTTGCAAAGAGAGAGATATTCATTGATCATCCAATTTCTAGTTCTCTCTCTAGTTTTTAGGGTTCTTCAATTGTGCTTCAACAAGTATGATCTTTATGTACAATTGGATGACGTAGATATTGAAAAATCTATATACCATATGTTACATTGTGTGTGCGTTGATCCGTGAGGAGCAGAGCCGTTAGTGTACGGAGATCGGAGCAAGGAGCTTTATGGAGCGCTAGTGAATCAAAACTTTCAGAAGTTGAGTGAAGAACGACAGTCAAAGTTATTGGAAGTCATTTCTTCATAGATTCTTTGATTCATAGTGCATTTATACCGAGAGTATCCATGATTTTTTACTTGGAGTTTTTTCAAGTTTGTCCATATAAAAAATTCGTGTGTCATCTTTTGATCTTTCTTCTGCACTTATATTATTGTATTGTGAATTTGGTTGTGGTACTATTAACCTAAAATTCGATCTCACACTTGTGATCGATCAAGCCAATCTACAAACGATCCACCATTCAATCTGTTGATCCCATTTTCACCTCTCGTCATGATGGAACCATTGAAATAGTTTTTCCTAAAGTTACGTCCTCATCCAGCTCTAGGCACACATGATTGATCAACTCGTGATTGATCCTAGGACATCTGCGATCGATCGCAAAATCACAAACCATTTTTTTCTTTTTTCAAAAAAATATTTTTAATAAAAATTTATTATTTTTATTGAAACAAAAATATTTTTAATAATAATTTATTATTGTTAATAAAAAATATATATTTAATTTATTTTTAATAAAAAATATTGTTAATAAAAATTTATTAATTTTATTAAAAACATATTTTCAATAAAATTTATTTTATTTCTGATTAATATTATTATTCTAGAATTTTTTTTAATGACCTATTTATCTATTTATTTTTATTAAAATTAAATATTTCGCAAGTAATTTTAATTAGTCATTAAATTTATTAAAAGTCTATTCACCCCCTTGTAGGCTTATTTTTGTTATCTCCTAGGTATTTTCATTAATCAAATCAACTAAAAACATGTCCTTTGCACGTGGGTGCTTTTGTTCCATTATTGTGCTGAACCATTTGGATCGATCCGTTCGAGACAGAGTTTTTCCCCTTGTTCTGATCCGGTTGGATCGATCCAGTTGGATCGATCCAGTTTTTGGAGGGATCGATCCTTTGTTACAAGAATTCTCCCTTTGGCTTTTCTTTGTTCGTTTCCTTTTCAATTGTTTCTAAAGGCCTCTTTGTGTACTGTTGGACCTTATTGATGTTGTTTATGCAATTCGGACATTTGTACTAGTTTGGTGTCTGAATCTTGGATTTATTTCCACTTTTAAATTTAGTTTTCTGCATTACGTCACTCTCCTAGGTTATGTGGGTTCGGATTCGGATCTTAGGAATCTTTGTAAATTAAAAAAAATAAATTACTTGCTCGAAGGAGACTTGGCTGGAGATATGAGTTTTAAAATGCATAAATTAGTCTTATTTGGGGGCCCTGATCTTCACTACACACCCCTCTTCACCTATGAAGCATGGACACGAACACGGGGACATAGACATGACACGAGACGGACATGACGACACGACACATTCTAAAAAAAATAGGACACAAAACTTCTTGGACATGACTTTAAAACATAAAAAAATTATATATACATTTATATTACACAAATACTTTATTTATCACTTAAATAATTAGAACCAAATAAACTTACAAATAAAAATAAACAAATAAGTTAAAGAAAATATCTGACACATTCCACTATCATTGAAGGAATCAAATGCATCTCCCCCCAACATCACACATCTTAGTCTCTCCCTCGTTATATTTCACACGAGTACGGTGACCCTAGACGAAGTGTTTGTGTTTCATAACTCTCCACATATAGAAAGTGTAGTGACAATGTCCCCTCTTATTCTATATAATGTAACTTCTTTTTACCACATTCATTTAAATAATTTAAAAATAATTATAGGTTAATTAATTTGAATGAAAAATATTTTATTCTCAAAATAATTTCATTTCATTTCATTTAATCTAATTTCTTTTTTTTTTGAATAAAAATCTTATATCTTGACTTTCAATTTAATTGATCTAGTTTTCTATAATCAACTATTTATCTACACAATAATAATTAAATTACAATTTATTTGATTATACCAACTTTTAAACATTTACATCACCAAATAAATTTTTTTATTTATAAAAAAATTAATTATCATTTGTGGCAATATATGTACTTTTTTTTACTGAAAAATTTAATAACAATTAAATTATTTTAACAATAAAATGGAGAGTCACCTTATTTTCTTATACCTCTCCCAATGCATACACAAGGTATTATAGGCTTTATAAAAAAATTAATTATCATTTGTGGCAATATATGTACTTTTTTTTACTGAAAAATTTAATAACAATTAAATTATTTTAACAATAAAATGGAGAGTCACCTTATGCTCTTATACCTCTCCCAATGCATACACAAGGTATTATAGGCAAAGAATATTAGCTTTACAATTGTCCTCCATACAAAATGGCCTTTTACAAATGTTCCTCCCGCCTTCGGCACGTAATAGAAATTAACATGGACCCACTAGGAATTATATGTATAAAACTGCACATATAATTAGGTGTTTCCTTGAAAATGGTCTCCTTTTGAAAAAGAAAGAAGCGGACCTCCAAACTTCAAATTGCTCATTCATCTCCTTGAGCTTGCAGTGGTCTAGTAATCTAACTATATATATATTTATATATATATCAGGTAAGTAATTTACTTAATTTCTGGATTATTCATTCATGCTTTGGTGGTGGATTTATATGTAAAAAAAAATGATTTGTTTTATTAAATGAACTTTTACATTGTGACAGACCAAATCTGTTGGAGTGGAGCTCATCAACTTGTATTGAGGTTAGTATTAAAAACATGTATTTGTTATTGGAATGACTTTCCTCAAGTTCAATACTCCGATCTGTTTGTTATAGAAGTCGGAAAGGATGCATCTATATAGTGAAAATAACGAGTCAGATTTGGAACGGATTTGGCTAAAACCGT
This sequence comes from Cornus suecica, assembly GCA_963922005.1. Lineage (NCBI taxonomy): Eukaryota > Viridiplantae > Streptophyta > Magnoliopsida > Cornales > Cornaceae > Cornus > Cornus suecica. The sequence continues at coordinate 40,514,109 of OY998247.1, read as the reverse complement.
TTACACTCCGTTAAGAAATTACTAATACCATTACCACCCCAAGCCCTTGATAGGTTTTGATCGGTAATGCCATTACCATATGTTGGAATAAACGGGTTCCGCCGGGTTACCATCGGTATTTACTAAATTTTGAACTTAATTTTTAAATTTTAAAAATATTTAATTTGTGTGGTTTTGATTTGTCATTGCACATATCTTATCTAATATTGGAGGGATGTTGGTTGCGTAAACAACTTAATTCCGGTGATAAACTTGGGATCTTAAACGTCCGCTAATTTATATTACTTTTCTTTTCTATACACATTTATTTACGTATGTGTCTCTCATCTTTCGGTGTGTATTAATATTTTCAATTGATTAGTAAACAGAAAAATGGTAGAGTATGTGTGTGTATATTGAGTTTTTACATATATAGGTAATTTATTTTTAAATAATAATATATATGTGTATTTTCTGTTGTTCTTTAAATATAATTCATAAACGAATAGATTGATTTCATAATATATTTTGTTTTCTTTAGAAAGTGGTGAAAAAAAAAGAATTATTTGTCAAATATTGAGGCTACATTGTTAGCTTATTATTTTTATTTTGTCTTTTAGTTATGAAAATTTTCAACATAATAGTTTTTTGCTTTGGTGAAAGGTTCATATAAAACTAATACAAAAAAAAAAGTTCTTGTAATAATGTATTTGGCATGAAAAAAGAAAATTGTGTTTCTTCTATTATATTTTTCTTTCTTATTGGTATTTTTTTATATGTTTTATTATAATAAAATCCAACTTGTGTATTTCCAATAAAATGATACATTTATATTTTTAAAGCTTTCTCATTCAACGTAATCTTTTAATCATGTGCAAAGCCCGTAATTTTTCCTAGTCTAACTTTAAAAGATATTATATATTATATATCTAGATTAAAAATATATATTAAAAAAGAAAATAGATAATAAAATATTTAATTTGAATAAATATTTAAATGGGTCGGGTTCAGTTCGGGTTCGGAGCGTGTCACGCCCCGAATTCCTAGGACTCAAAAACCCGAGCCTAAGAGCTAAGGGAGTGATTGCGGAAGTAAAAAGAAATAAGAACCAACGACATTCAATCATCAAATACCCACGAAAGGGTAAAATGATCTGATACCACGCTGTCACGCCCCTAAGATTCCCGAAACTCAAATCTAGAGAATCAGCGAATCTCCAAGGGATGACGCTAGTCAAGCGACTACTAGAGTCAACAACAACGAAAAGACACATGGAATAACAATAAAAAAATATACTCCATGTCAAGTAGAATACTAGAACACAATAGTATCCTCAGATAATAACAGACACGCTCCTAAATCCCTAAGACTCCCGAACTGGGATATCCAAGGAACCCAGGATGTGATCCTTAACATGAATGACCAACTAAGACATCATTAACCAAGAAAACATATGGGTTAATGATAGAAATGGTATATTTAATACCCAAATGAATAATAACAAAGCAGCGGAATCTAACGAAAATCCGGCAGAGTTCCGTTTGTAAATGGAACATCCGGACAACCAAACACAACACAATAACCTGCCCAAAGCAATTCAATAATCACAATGGCTTCCAAGCCCCACATTCATCAATCCTACTAGGGCCGAGGTAGTGGAAAGAAACCAAAACCCCTCCAAACCCTCTATAATCAACAGAGCCACAAATGCTCGAATAAAAATACAGAAAAGCACCTAGCTGTGCAGAATAGATACAATACATCCTGAAAGAATAAAGACATGAAATGAATGATACATCAATAGGGATATGCCAACAGACTGGCTCCCAAAAGAAATACATGGCAACCTATAACAAATGGGTAAGGAAAACTGAAAGCAGATACCTATCGTCCCCAAACCCAGTCGTGCTGCAACCGTAACCGCATCACCCAACGCAACTCCAAAACCTGTAACAAGAAACAAAAGGAAACTGCCGTTGCACTGCATCCTGCCCATAGTCGTATAATTCCTGCAACCTGGCGTGTGAATACCAGGGGGCAAGTGAAATACCCCTGTGAGCAAATAAGCTCAGTGGGAAAGAATACTCTAACTACCACATCCTCTGATAGTTTAGGTAAAGCTAAACCATCTAATAAGATATAAATACAGCCCAACTAGTCTCATCCACGCAAACCCAAGTCACACGCTCATATACTATCGTAAACGAGTATACATAAGTATATAGGGAATATATATATATACACATATATATATATAAATACACAACATGAGTCTCTAAAACTCGTACTCCAAGGACCCAACACCAGTAGTCTACACTACTCTCACCAACATACACTAGGTACACGATACTAAGGTCCAGTCTAACAAATCACCAAATTACTCACAACACAATTCAGAAGATCCAACAAAGGAGATCACACTCACCTCTAATATCCACAAGGAAACAAAATCCACCAATAGTACCAAGGAAGGCTCAAATCCTACACCCCGATAACACAGGAAGGAAAACACCCACGTCCTTGCGTACTAACACAACCATCATCAATATATATATATTGATACAATATATATATATATATATATATATAACAAATCTCATCCCTCTCCTAGAGTAAGTCTGTACCTCAAAGATGGGATCACCCCATCATCTCACTATGTGAAAACCTCAATGTTATCTCCAACAAGTCAATAAGTCACCAACAGGATAAATCAATCACTAACACTTGCACTATAAGCTACAAAACCACCCGATCAATTCACTAAGAGTACAAGACCTCAACTCACAAGAACGACCACCTAAGGGTCACCAAAACGAAGCAAAGGAAAAGAGTTCCCAATGCTAACCAACAGATAACCAAGACAACAACGTCAAGGTTAAGATACCACCAGTGAACAAGGACACAACCGAACAAGGAAACCGAAAATGAATGGCCGAGCGTGAAGGTTATAAAAAAAATGAGGAATCCCAAGGATTCAATAGTTTTTAAGAAAATGTTTTAAAACTTGGACCAACCCATTCGGTATCCATGAACAAACGAGAAACTCCAATCACCTAGGTTGCGATACCAATAACCAAGAAAAGTGAAAGGCAACACTATATGTGTGCACTGAACGATACCAAGCCTTGTAACCGAGACTTAAAACGAACCAAAGAAAAGGTGAAACAAGGAACCACCTTTCAAAACACTACAGGTTGAGATTTTGAGAAAGAAGTCTCAAAATCTCAGAATCTCGAGACAAGTAATAAGATAATTTTATTTTAGGAAGTCACACAGTAAAAATGACCGTCTTGCCCCCGGTCTCCGTCAGTTGCCACCACCGGCTTTTAAAAGATGAAAATCTTTTTAAAGAAGATCCTAAGATCGTTTTATAAAGTGTTAAAACTTTTCATTTTCTACGGGGGTAGGAGAAAACGGGTGTTTCCTTTTAAAATACAAAGAGTTTAGAAAACACCATTTTTGAAATGACAGCCACATAAAAATGAACAACTCCACGGATTCCTATAATGCCCAAAAGGACAGTAAAGGAAGAACAACACGTTGGACTCACGGAAGACAACCATTCATTTCCAACTCCACCAAATCAATGACACCACGAGGAAGAGGTTCGGCACCACACCGTAACCAACGACTCAAGGAATGACGTACAAGTCAACGACTACGTACTAGCGTACAAAACACAGTAAAAGGAATGCTTAGGGGAATGAACTAAGCATAAAAACTAAGACTATCAGACTACAGTACCTCGAATACTTAATGAATCCCTTAATCATAACCTCTTCTCATCAATTAAAATCTCACACAACTCATCACTCGCCTTCTCTAAGGCCTCAATTATCAATTGACACAAAAATCATCCCTAACCTCAAATCTCCAAAAGAGTTCACACAACTAACCACGATCACCAAACTACTAATCACGATCACAAGACTACTAACCACATCTCTAAGGCTACTAACCACAATCTCTAAGGCTACTAACCACAATCTCTAAGGCCTCAACTCAAAGTCAAGCCTACGGTCCACCACTAGCCTCAACTAGCCACATAGATCACTATGCCAATACATAACCTCCCCTATGAGCACAAAGTATACAACACAAGTATAAGGATATACGCCTCATTTATACTTTAATAATTACTGCTTTTAATTCCCGTTTTCATATTTATCACTTTCAACTGAGCATTTTATAAAATGAATTCATTTTGCATATTTATAAATAATCATGCTCCAACATATATATATACATATCAATAAATCACATGATGATATGCAACACACCGTACTCACAGACCGCCTGTAGTACACACACACAAAAACACACCCTTCCCAAGGGTACTGGATCATTCTCTACCATTCCCCTGAGGATACAAGCTCACTAAGGAATGTAGACTTATCGTACCGTTCTTCCCAAGTGCTTTTGACACTTCACACTTTTAACCAAGGAAGACGTCCACCACGACCTAGTCGTGCACATAGGGCCTTGGACTATGTGTCATCCCCCTATCGTCTCAGTTTCTCAGAAGATTAGTTCTGCGGGAAGCGAGAAGCACCCCCTGGCCAGTTGTCACGACGATCCAAATACAAACGTCTACTCGTGCACCACGCACAACGGAAGTAGACCACACCAAATGACTCTCTCTGCAAATGGTGAAACCGTGCACTACATGCACCCACACCCATGTCTCACAATACATGGTGTACACAAATAAATCATGTCCAACATAAATATGTAATGCACCATATCTATGAAAATACCCACATGGTAATATCAACATAAATCTCAAATCTCTGTACATGCTTTTAAAATTATATTAAAGCATTTAAATCGTGAGAAAATAGATTCATGTTCTAAACAATATATTTTCTTTAATTCTTTAGAAAATATTTAAATTTCAATTAACATGTCTTTTTAAAGTAATTTAAACAATTAATTCACGTATACCAGAAGGATCCTAGCATATCGTCTAAGCTTTTCGAATCTCTAATAACCCATTTAAATTCGTAAGGATTTCTAAGCCGTCCATTCTTATTTAATTTAAATAAGAATATTATTTAATCATATAGGATTAATTTAATAATTTTTCTTAAATTAATTCTTAAGTCTCATTCTGATCCTAAACGATTTATAGATATTTAAACTAGCAATTTAATATATCTATAATAAATTAAATAAGGATTTTGCACCTCTAAACTACTTCAATAATGCAGAGTGAGAAATATAATTTCCCACCTAATTTATACGTTACCGAACAGTCCGAAACAGCACAGTACCGGCGCCCGAATATGAAGCCCGCCGACCAAAATCGTCCAAAAACTATTTCGAATATATCGAAATGTCCGTCTCGACAACCTATACGATATATACGAAGCCTATTAGCAATAGGTTAATTAATTGGGTTAAATCTAAAATACCCCAAACGAAAACTATAACCTATAAATGCGATTTCCGGGCAAATCGTTAAACGTAAAATCACGAAATTAATATATGATGAATACTACGTATATACGGAGCTACTCACCGAAAATCGGCTCAAACCGATCACCGAAAGTCGACCGAAAAAATGGCCGAAGCCTGGCCGGACTCGCCACTACTCACGCGCGTCATCTCTGCGCAACTGCCGCCTTGCACCACCACCTGCTGGCCTCGCCGACCACCATGAACCGCCGCCGTCCACCGTCGTCGCCCGCTCCAGGTCGCCGACCCTGCTCGGCCACCGTTGCTCCAGCTCTAGCAGCAGCTGCTGCTGCGGCAACCCTCCATAGCCGCGCTCGCCTCAGCCGGCCTCCTCTCTCCCTCCGGTTCTCTCTCTCTCTCTCTCTCGCCGACGAGGAGCCTGTGGAGAAGAAGAAGCTGCTTCAGTTACAGAGAAGAAGAAGAGAAGAATGGTTTGTACGCGTATATACATATACATATATATGACCTAATTGCAAAAACAACCCTCTAAATGTCCATAATTGCGAAATAACCCCAATACTATATATATATATATTTAATTGTAATTAAATATATATATAAACCATAAATTCCAATAATTATCAGGAACGTCCAAACATAATCTCGTAAGCCCGAAGTAATAACGGGACACCCAATTAAATACACCGGGGTAGGAACCCGACAATTGGAACACCGAGAAAGTAATTTAATACGCTTCACACCGGATCCGTAAAAGTACTAATACCGTAACCGAAATAATCGAAACGATATCGTGTAGTCGATAATAAGAATTCGCGTAGTCGTCAAAGAGAAACCGTAGTGTCGTCCAATCGACTTTAAAACTAAACGCGAAAAATTTACATGTATCAAATACCAAGAATAAATAATACGTTATGAATAAGTGACGTCATAACCGAAATTAAGATAAATATAATTTCAGGAAAAAGGAAAATAACACGGGGTGTTACAGAGCGGGTTTTACACAAAACCCAAAGCTGCTTCAAGTTTTGATTTTTAATACCAAATCCACCCCATTATGGGCGCATCGGGTTAAAACTCAACCGGATCGGATTAAATTGTCATCCCTGCATCTGTATAGAGATAAATATTGAACACTAATTTTGAAATTACCTAGGAGATAACGGAAATAAGCCTAGAGGGGGGTGAATAGGCTTTTATAAATTTAATGATAATTAAAATTATTTACAAAATATTTAATTTTAATCAGAATAAATAGGTCATTAAAAAAAACTTTTCTTATACTAATAATATTTATCACAGATAAAATAGTTTTTTATTAAAAATATATCTTTAATAAAAGTATATTTAATTTTTATTAAAGATATTTTTCTTTTAATAAAAATAATTACTTTTTATTAAAAAGATTTTTCTAGTAAAAAACAAACTATTGATGTGTTGAATCCTTTTGCCCACCACTTTCATAGCTCATATATGGATGATTTCCCAAAGAATTAATCATGATCAATTTTCTTAGGACCCGTATGCATTGGTTCATCAATCGCATCCAAGAATTCACCCAATTGATCTTCAATTAATGCCGTGATATGGAAAGGAAATATCAACTTCACATCCGTATGTATTGAAGCACATGAATTTTGCTCAAGAGTGTGCCAATACTCCATCATCTTATCATAGATCAATTCCAGGATAGAAACCTAAAATCCCTTCTTGAAGCAATAGAGCGTATACACCATCTCTCGATACATTTTTCTATCTTTGTCCTTAGGCCATGCTTTTTATCCAAAATTCCATAAATATACCAAAACTTCAGTTCAAGCTCCGTCTTCGTAATCCAAAATTGGGTTGGTGGATTTTCAAGCCCATCGCAAATCTCTCTAACCATATCATGAAAGGACGGAATCGGATGTGGAATAAGGCGAAACTTTCCATCAAGATCGAAAGGTAATTCATGAGAAAGTCCCCATGCTTTTGTAATAGCCTTGGGAGTCATGTTGATAGACCTTGAATTGTATCGTATAGTCGTATAAGTGATCAAGCCTCCCTCACCTTGAATATCGTACCTCATATTGTAGTAGAAATCGCACACAATGTTCAGAAAAACTCGTATATTCATCGGCTTGTACAGCTGCTACAATTGCCGCTCCTTGAAAGCTCGATCCGTCATGATCTCAAATGGATCATACGTGATATACTTATAGAACACACGCTCATACTTGATCTTATAATCGGCAAGAAGATCACCCTTAAGGATAGCATCATTGATCTCCTCCTCCGTCAAACTTTCAATGGCCATAATAGCTTACGAATTTTCTAAGAGTATTGAATAAGATGTGAAAGATTGCATAGAAGAGGCCTTATATTTATAGATTTAGATCCAAATCCTTTCTAGGAGAGGAATGATTAAATTTATAGCAGAAATCTGGAATAGGAATCATTAAATTGGAAAGTTTTGACAAGGTAATTAGCTTTATCCCATAGTTGAACATGATTTTGTATTTATGGAAAGTATCCTAGAATTCTCTCTTCCTAGTGTAAAAACTACTAAAACTACATAAAACTAATATATTATTATAGTTAAAATCCTATTTTGAAGAAAAAATATAAAATAAGTATAAATATTTAATTTTTTGAAAATCAAAATAATATTTTGCCAGGTTCCACCGAGTACTCGGTAGTTCCTGTACCAAAATTTTCAAACGTTTCTTTAATGTAAATATATAATGTAAATATATATAGGAAATTATACATAGTAATATATAAAAATTCAGTCTATAAATATATATATTTTTCTAAATTTAATAAAAATTATTTTATATATTTTTCTATTAACATGATATTATATATTTATGAAAACAATTTTAAATAGAATAAAAAATTTATATTGTAAATGATACATACGTATATATATATATATATATAATTAATAAATAAGTTTTAGAAACAAATTTGTTTTTGAAAAGCCGTAGCCCCATTCCCCCAAACTTATATCATTATGTCCACATAATCAAAAAATGAATAAAATCAAAATAGTTTGCTCAATAAATACCAAAATATCCATTTTCAGTACTTTTTTTAATATGTTTGGAATGGAGTACAAAAAATAACAAAAGAAAATAAAAGAAATAAACTAAAAGGTACAAACAACGATTCATGGCTCGGTCTATGGCAACTAGAATCATAAATCTATGCCGGCTCATGATCAACTCTTTCTAAATCCTACTATAAGAATCAGACGACAGTGGTGGTGGTGGTGGATGAGAAGTGAATGCAAAGCCTTTTTCTATCAACGAATCTACTTTTATAGTTATCTCCTCCAATTTCTTCATTATCCCCTTTTGATTTTCCACAAGTGTCAAATACTGTTTATTAGTTATCAGCATTTTCTCTCCTTCTTTCTCCGCCTCCTCTTTTCATAGTCGAGATACCATGTTATGCCAACTAGAAAGCTCAAAATACTTTGGCTTATACTTATTCTTTCCTAACTTCTCTTTTGGCACATTGTTATCTTTCATAAACTTCATAGCCAACGTTGGGAATGGAACCATGTATGATAAAGCATCTATTTTGGTAATACTACTCATGTCGACCCATGCTTCATAAATGTTTGTCCAAATAACATCCAAGATTGAAATCCAATGGTTTTTTGCAAAAACATATAAAGCTTCTTGAAAAATCCCCCGACATTCACCAGTATGGCCTTGTGGATGGGCTTAACATCGAATAATGGTATCAATGATCCACATCTTTGGTGTATAATTTTTCTTTGATGTACATGCATTGTGTCTATTTTTAAACCTCCCTTTTGTGATTTCCTTCACAATGAGATGAGTTTTCGGGAAAGGTCGAGGTAATGCTGAAAATGTATCCCTTAGATGGGCGAGGAACTCATGTGGAATACCCCATGCTCCACTAATAGATAACGGCATCATGAGAATAGTCTTTCCTTTTACCTTTGTTTCCATCATTTTATTATCTTCTTCGCTCACTTCCACCATATTGAGCCAAAACTCATGCAATAACAATTTGATTATATAGGTTGACGCGGGTTATAATAATATGAACAATCAATTGATCATAAGGAACCCTATCTTAGAAGATTTTCACTTCTCCTTTTTGAAAATACTCAAAGAATTTAAGAAAATATGTAAAAGAAGTTTCAAAGAATTGAAGATGTAATCGAGTAGGGATTGTTCCTTCGTCAAGGGACTTATGATGGATAAAGAAAGATCGAAACATGTTTCAAGTAATACCTCTCATATGAGACTTCAAGTGTGGAGTAATGAGAGCTTTTGGGTAGAGATAGAGAAGTGAGAAATGAGTAAATATAAGTCTGGGTCCATTTTTATTACTACCCAGCCACCGAGTACTCGGTAGTTCTTCTATGCCATTTCTTCTTACAAGATTTACTCATGGTGTCATCTCTTATTTCTAATTAAATATTGAAAAATCCCACTAAACTTTTAAAACCTCAAAAATTACTAAACTAATCCTAAAAACATCCCTCAAAATAAAAGAAATCATAACTCATGCAAAAATAACAAAAATATAATTAATTTATAATTCCGGATTACCAGCGCTAATCTTTACTGTCTTTGGCAAGACTGCGTTTAATTATACTATCCAACCTTTTTCTCTTCGCTACACATCCACCAAATTTTGGTCTAAGTTTGGGAAGTAAGTCTTTAATCGGTGTCCACTGTGGATATTTATTAATTAGTATGATGTCAAACAAATAATAATCATCATATAATTTACCTCATTTATCATGCTCTATATTCATCCCATATCTATTATTTGTGTCCAACAAAATTTTCATCATCGAATGAGGTAATGTGTCCTCCATCACCTCATCAATCCCCTCAATTACGTAATATTCCTCCCTTTTATTATCGTGAACTTGCTCCTCGAGACATGGGGAAAATGGTTCTCTCAATTCATATGATGTCCCAATTGGCTCTTTGGGTTTTTCGAATTCTGATGTTGATAAGTTTATTTGTGCAGATCTGGCTGGTATATGCGAGGTGATTGGTAGCGACTCTATTGGTTTTTGCCATGATTTTCCATACAATGCTCTTTCTATTGCTGCAATGTTATCAAGGTTAGATTGTATTTGTTTATCCCAATCCATATTTGTGAAGTCTTCCTTTACTTCAAGCAATTCATCATTTCTAACCTCTACTTGTATCGAATCTTCTTATGAGGTTTAATTATATGTCTCTAATTGTTCCTCTATTTGATTATAATCATCCTCATTGTCCTCATAAGTTATATAGAATGGGCTAGTCTCATTTTCATCATTAAGGGATCTTAGCTCAACTATACTTTAGTTTATTATATCAACTACCACTTGACTTGGCTATTCCTCTTCTCTTCTATTTAAAGCACTAGTTCGTGCCCTACTAGGGTTTCTAACTTACAAAGGGATTGTGAATGAGAATTGAGTAATTATGATTCGGCTTCTAACGTGCTAAAGGTAGCTAATATTCTATCTTCAAAATCGTTCGATGGGAGAGGTGGACTTGGAATTAAATCCAGAACGAAGTCTTCATAATGAGGTTGATTTAAATCACACGAATAAAATTCTTGATTATCCAATTGTAAGTATGAATTTTCTACCTTATATATGTAATCTCCTCACATTCACGAGTGGTTGCTTCAATAGAAATTCAGCAAGAAAAGTAAAGTAGAATTATGCGATAATGCTAAATACACTTAAAACTCACAAACGGTCCAGCAAAACAATGGCCACCTGCTCCTCTGGTTATCCTTCTGCTTATTTCGGTGTACCTCGTCAAAACACACAATTCAAGTTTTAAAATAAGAAAATAAAAAAAAGAAAGCAAGTAAATAATCTAGCTATAATAATTATTGCAAAGTATAGAAAATTATTTAGTCCCCGACATTGGCGCCAAAAACTTGATCGGTGGCTAAACCTTGATTAGTTTAGACTACTAGGCCAGGATAATAAATAATGATACTGATAATAGTGTGTGCAAATAAGCCCTTAAAGTTGACATAGTTTTCCCTATCGCAAGTGCACGAATCAATTATAGTATAATATATATGAGATAGGGTATATCATCTCCAAAGAGACTAATAATTTCACAACTTTATCTGTAATTATTGTAACTAAATTATGAAAGATAATTTATTTGTTTCTTTATTTTTTATAACTAATTTGAAAATAAATAAAATAGCATAAAAGTAAAGATAAATTTTAGTTTTATCACCTTACCTGTGGACCTTATAAGGTTACAAAGGTTTACCCCCATCGAGTAGTAGAGCTTGATGATCCGGATACAGGGAAAGGATTCACAGTGAATGGTCAGAGGCTGAAGCACTACGTAGAAATTAGACCAGCAATGGGTGTTGTGCAATCGATCAATCCAATACACGAATATGTTTCTGAATAAGTAAAATTGGCAACTTAGCGCCAACGACATTATACATTGGTCCTAGGTGATGAAAATTAGTTTCTAACCTACGGTTGTATAGTAAAGTAGTTAATTAGTGCTAAGATAAAGTCGTAAAGTAGAAGTTATTTCTCGCTGGAGATGCGGTAGAATGGTCACATATTCATGGTGGTTTCGAGGAAAAATGTGGGCCTTGAGATGGAGAAGTGTTCATGAGTGAGGACAAATGAAGAAGAACAAAAATAGTTGAAGGGGTGTAGGGTAAGCACATGCCCTACCTAGCTATGCACATGCATAGCTGCCTAGTACGCATATGCGTAGTACTCCCTACGTACTCGGAACAAAACCGTCGCGACTCTATTTTAAAACAAGGCCTCTTTGTTTCTTTTTCTCATTCCACACTCAACCAAAAACTCTCTCATCACTCCCATTCGAGCTCTAGTCCAATTCCTCATCGTTTCATCTTCTTTTTATTTCCAATTCATGCTTTAATCTTTTGGATTCATGTGAAGGACCAAAGAAGGTTCGAAAGTGCAAATTTGGTAAAAACTAATTTTAGCTTCGATTTGGTAAGATTTGTTTCTCAAGTTTGTGTTTTTCCTTCCTTATTTAATCATTCTAACCTAATATTGACATACAAATCCAATTTAAATCATGTTACGATTTGTTCTTGAGATTTTTGAATAAAGGTTTCGATAATGGGTTGAGTTTTTTATTTCAAAGCGTTATTTAAATTTTGGGGTTTGTGTAATATCGTATTAGAGTATTTTAGAAGTGGTTTTGGTTATGATTCAGTTCCGGATAGGTTTCTCATTATTTCTCAAATTTCGCACTATAGTTGTTCATCGATATGCCTTGTATAAAGAAAACGGGTAGAGTTGGTACGTCTAAGATGAGACGTAAGTCCCCTGACTCGATAGTTGAGCCTTCATATCACTCTGAGTCATCCTATTCTAAGGGTACTGCTAGTGCTCCGGCTTGTTGTAGACGCCAGGTGTTGTCATCTTCTTCATCTGAGGACTCTGATACAAATATAGCATCCTCAGATACCCATTCTGCGTCACAGCCTGTACCCTTATCGGTACATTCCTCTCTAGGATTGTTGCATGTTATAACACCAGCTGACATTACTGTTACAATTGAGGAGCTAGTGGATAGAGCCCTCGATAAAGATTATGCTATTGAGAGGACATATATGGAGAAAGAGTTTGAGGATATAGTGGTTCCTGTGTGGGGGATTCAGTGTCTTTGAGACAGATGATTGGAGTCTATTTTGGCATTGCCAGGTCTAATGGTATGCCCATACTTGCTTCGCGATTTCGGGGTTAATATGATGTGAAATTACCTAGATGATAGTGAAAACAACCTAGAGGGGGGGTGAATAGGCTTTTAGTTGATTTTATGATCAATTAAAATTATTTAGCGGAAATTCAATTTTAATTAGTCGCAAATCCTAATTCTCAATTCAGTTCTCAAAAACAGATCAATCAAGCAAATATGAATATAAGTACATAAATTTAAATTATGAGAAGACACAGAGATTTTTACGTGAAAAACCTTGGAAAAACTCCAAGTAAAAACCATGGATACACTCGGGTATCGATGCACTATGAATCAAAGAATATGTACAAACTCTATGAAAACAGAACTTACAACCGCTATAATTTGTTGTTCTTAACTCGATGTTTGAAAATCTAGATTCATTCGCGCTTCACGAAGCTCTCGCTCCGATCTCTGTACTCTGACGACTTTGCTCCTCAATAGATCAAAATCACCATGAAGCCTCCTGCTTCGATCTCCGCACACAGACGGCTTTGCTTCTCAAAAAGGATCAACGCAACCTCGTTGCTATAGACAGTGTGTGAATTTTTCAGCAACTATACCATTCAATCGTGCATAGAATCCGTCAATGTAGAAGCACGATTGAAGACGTCCAATAACAAGAGATAACTTGTATATCTCTAATCACTCAATAATATTCTCCCACCATACGTATATCTCTGTAGAAAAAGAAGATGAAGTTGTAGAAAACTTGCAGAGAATTCTTCAAGACGTGCCTCCTCTTATTGTAGACTTGGGTATTTATAGACAATGATAATCCAAACCCTAAGTTTGCCCTTTCTCATAATTTCACATCCAAACCCCATATTCTGGTGAATATAATGTATATAAAACACACTTTGATATATATGAGTCGTGGTCATATAAAAAAATCAACCCCTGAACAATTTGGACATCGGAGACAAAAACTTGTCACAACTATGCTTCAAGCGTAGGACCAAGTGTACCTCCAAGCGTAAAAATGTGTTTTCCAATCACTTTTTGAAACTGAAAGCATAGGCTTAAGCGTAGGTATTTTGTCAAAACCACTTTTCTTCACAAATGCACCAAAATGACCCTCTTGAACTCACGATACTTTTTGCTTGAAGTGACGGCTTCGAAAAATGTCGTTTTCACCCTCCAGGAGACATTTTACCTCAATATGCTCACTTTCGTGCTTCACTTGTATTCTTCATTACTTCAACGCTTGATTCTGTCTTTTACAAAGCCTATCGATGTAATTGAAATCAAACCAACCTATCTAACACTCAATATGGTTATTGTCTAGAACATGCCATAAATAAACAATACACAAAAGTGTTCTTACAATCTTCCCCTTGGCATTTCTGAGACAAAACCATGTTTTACAATATAGCCTCACAAATAACAACATAACAATTATACATATGAACACACACTAACAAATATAGATATAAACTGTCACCTTGCTTTCATGACAACCAATCATGTAACCACAACACTAAACAAACCATTAAACGCAAGTGTGAAAAACAGATATAAACCAATCATAATGATCATTAGAAAATCATAACAACAATGCACACATAATGATCATCATTCTCCCTCTGAAAATAAACTCCCCCTTGCTAAATACTTCTCTCTCTTAATTAATCAAACAATATCTCCCCTTTACTTAATACTTCTCCCCCTTTTTGTCACTGAAATGTCAAACAAAGAGAGTATATGCCATAACAACAATATAGAGAGATGCAAGGAAGTACTCAAGGAAAAAATATCAAAATACAGAACTCTTATCAGATCATATCCAAATTCTCAGGGTAACAAAAATCTCTATTATGCATGACCATAATACTAATGCATGAATGCAAAATGTCATGAATAAAAATAAAATAAATCATTTTTGTTTTTAGAAATCTGTGAACAAGACAGTAGAGACACAAAACCAATCATTAACACATCATATTCTCATATTTAACATGACCATTATACACATGGTATAAAAGAAAATCAACACACCTAACTTGTAAACTCAAGAATGCACAAGTCAAGTTTTGCAAATAAATATATGTATGAACATTCTCATGTGCAAGCACTAAGGCAAGATGAAAACAATACATACTAAACCTGATAATCTCCGTATCAACCGTGATGTTAATTTAATCCAAGATCCAAACTAGAAGGCAAAAATAAAATATATTTTCTCTTTGTTACACAATTTCCTCATTTTCATCTTTTCAACTTTCTTACCATATCCCTTTTTGTCTTTCTAAGCTCCGGACTTTCCAGTGATGATTTTTAGTCCCGACCAACTGGGCCCGAGCTTCTTTCATGAAATTTATGCTCATTAATTTTCTCTCTTTTTTACGCGAACACTCAATACTTACTAAGGCAAGAGGTCCGGTTACTCAGATTGAAGAAACACTTTTTGCATTTTTATATTTTAAACATCTCATTCTTTTTTTTTTTCAACATCACCACAACATCCATACATATGCAAAAAATATTTCATGCATAGACCAATCTAGCATAGCTCATGAACCTTTATATCACTTCGGGTTAAATAAAAAAATTAACAGATTTAGCAAGCATTATACTCATCACCGAAGTAACTAACGCCTAAGATTAAAGTTTTGTAACATAAAATAATCATGTCAGTGATCATCCAAAAATCTTAGATCAGACTGATACCTCTACTTCACATATGCATAATGTGACAAGTAAATATGAAAATAGAGTAAAATATGACAACTTTTGTACTCTAGCCAAGCTCAACAGTCTCAAAAATTTAATTTTATGATTTTCTAAAATAAAATGCATGCATGAACAAATATAATACAAATGCTTGATTAACTTTCAATTCTAGGAAATTAATGTAATGTGTTCCTAGAATGATAGATGAAAAGATATATATTCTAAAGAAAGCATACCAATAGATTTCCTAAGACTAACATGCTTTTGAAAATCTAATGGTTTTGTAAAGATATCAGCCAATTGAGAATCTGTCGATATGAACTCTAAAGACACTTTACCATCTTCAATAAGATCACGAATGAAATGATGTCGAATAACTATATGCTTTGTCCTAGAGTGTTGAACATAATTTTTAGAAATATTTATTGCACTCGTGTTATCACAGAACACAGTCATTGTATATGTTGAGAAAAATCATAATCCTGCAACATCTGACGCATCCATAAAACTTGAGTACAACAACTACCAACTGTTATATACTCAGCCTCAGCAGTGGAAAAAGAAACACAATTTTGCTTCTTTCTATGCCAAGCAACAAAATAATTTCAAACATAAAAACACCCTCCACTGGTACTTTTTATATTATCAACATTACCAACCCAATCAGCATAAGAAAAAGATGCGATATCAATATTAGTACCTGATGGATACCACAGTCCATAATCCAGAGTCCCTTCAACATATTTGATAATCCTCTTCACAACAGTAATATGAGACTCCTTAGGACTTGCCGGGTAACGTGCACACAAACCAACACAAAATGCTATGTCAAATCGACTGGTAGTTAAGTACAACAAACTCCCAATCATACTCCCATAAAGTGTAGGATCGACATCTTTGCCTTTTGTATCCAAGCTAAGCTTGACACTTGCACTCATAGGAGTGCGAGCATCCTTAGCCTTTTCCAAACCAAACTTATTCACCAATTCTAATTCATAACGAGTTTAGGAAACAAAAATCCCATCACTCAATTTTCTAACCTAAAGCCCTAGAGAGAAGTTCAATTCACCAATCATGCTCATCTCAAATTCATGTTTCATTTGATTTCCAAAATAATGAGCAAGCTGCTCAGAAGTGGAACCAAACCCAATATCATCAACATAGATTTGAGCAACAACTGTATCACTCTTAATTTTCTGAATAAATAGTGTTTTGTCCACTCCCCCTCGAGAAAAATCTGTTCCCAATAGGTAATCAGTCAACCTTTCATGCCAAGCTCTAGGAGCTTGCTTTAGCCTGTACAAAGCCTTTTTCAGCCTATAAACATGATCCGGACAATGAGGATCTTCAAACCCTTTGGGTTGCTCCACATATACTTCCTCATGTAGAATATCATTCAAGAATGCACTCTTTACATCCAACTGATACAACTTAAATCCAAGATGACTAGCGATAGCAAACAAAATCCGAATAGATTCAAGCCTAGCAACTGGAGCGAAAGTCTCATCAAAATCAATACCCTCCATCTAAGTATATCCTTGAGCAACAAGTCTAGCCTTATTCCTAACAACTGTACCATTTTTATCCTTTTTATTCTTGAAAATCCACTTGGTACCAATCACGTTTATCTCTTTCGGTCTAGGCACGAGATACCTCACATCATTCTTAACAAACTGCTGAAGTTCTTCTTGCATAGCATTTATCCACTCACTATCTTGAAGAGCTTCTTTGATATTTTTAGCTTCCAAATAAGATGTATAGCATGCATACAAAACCTCATTCCTAGCCTTTCTCCGTGTCACCATCATCTGATCAACAAAACCTATAACATCCCCAGACCTCTACCCGGGCGATGTGGGACATCATAATTTTTTATCCTAGAATTGATACATTATCATGAATTTTTATTTTGTTTATTATTATGCATGCATCATGTTTTGATACTTTTAGGATTATTCATGCATGCATCATTATAACAAAAATATTAAAAATTATAAAATAAAAATTCTTAGTCTGTTGTGTCACACCCCGAATTTCCTTACTTCGAAATGGAGCCTAAGAAACCCAAGGGTGACGTAAACAGTATACTAAACCTTAAAGATAAATGCGGGAAACAGAATGGGGATCTAAACCAATCATTCCACCTAGAAAATATCATCCCCCTAGACCTCTAATCCATGCCACAAACATAGTAGAAGAAGTGGTGAAGCATGGGGGAGGAAACGGAAACAAAATAAGAAAGTGCACACAATTCATGATTCACTGAGTTGTACCTCGAGTACTCGGTTACTCGGTGAACCCCCACCGAGTTGTTGTTGTGCAAACATTCCGTAATTTTAATGAAAATTGAAGTTTCAAAATGCTAAAACATTAGATTTTGCGATATGACTCTGTTTTTCAAAATGGTTTGTTTGAAAACCTAGAAAAACGTCATTTTCGAATGGACACATAATAACCACATACAATAAATATCATTCACATCACAACTCAAGATGGAAAAGTTCATAACCTTAATAGTTAAAACACACTAAGGCAAAATAGGATATAGTTTTCATAACATGAAAGAGTCTTTATGTTTTCAGCACCGAAGTGCACCAAAAGAATATAATCCCCGAGCATAGCGCTCCAAGGGATGTACATCATGTAAGCTACTCAGCTAACACGCTAGCTGGCAAAAGATAAGTATCAAGCATTTGTTTACAAGTTTATAACAAGAGTAACATGTTTATACATGTGGATTACACTACTACTCTACAAAATAGGTATTTCGCCTCCTTATGCACAAAAGGGCGAAATCCACACCATTTCTTTATCGAAAGACTACTTACCTCTAGGAAAGGGATCACCACCTGAAAAATATATAAGTCGTGGGGTGATCTCACTAGCCCAGTAGAGGAAGCGTTATCACCTCAATCTCGGTAGTCGAGTGGTTCAACCCAACCAAGGTTCATGCCACTAACCTTAGGTCGGTCTCTTGTTCCACATGACACTCACGCCAATCCAGAACCCCCTCGAGCCCAATAAATAATTTTCCTAATATGCTCCCAACATAATTATTCACAATTATAGCATGCTTCAACATCAAAACCACAATCTCATATATATATAGCAGTTTAGATGAAATACGACCAATACACCGATAGTACGCACACGAACACACACCCTACTTTAAGGGTACAGGGGATCATTTTCTAACCCTTAACTTTATACTCATAAGGGAAGGTAGATTTATCGTACCAATTCTTCCCAAGTGCTTTTGACATTTTTCACTTTTAACAAGGAAAATCGTTACCACAACGCGGTCGTGAAATAGGATTTGGAACAAGTCATCCCCCTACCGCGCGTCTCAGTTTCTCGAAAAACTAGTTCTGTAGGAGTGAGAAACACCCCCTGGCCCAGTTGTTACGATGATCCAAAATACAACAACTCACACCTGTTTACACAACTCGTATAAACCAACACCCATGTCTTTGACACTACATGGTACCCAAAATGCATCAAGGTTTTCACTCACAACCATATGCCATCACAATACATGTTTATCTCAATTTGTATTATATTGTATCCTACTTATCACAATGCTTATAATTTCACATTTATGAGCCATAGTTCTCAACATGCTTCATCACAATAAATGCTCATTTCATTATGCAATATATTAGGCTCAATTTATCAAAATGCTTACAATCCCACATCAATAAGTAAGAAAACACCACAAGTATTTATATCACAAAATCATGCTTTGAAGGGACTAATTCATCATCTAAGTTGTCAAGACACAACTCACACACATATATATATGACATATATACACATAGACACACACACCCTCGTACAAAGATGAAAACAATTCATTTTTTCCCTACCTCAATTCTAAGCAAGCTACACAATATGCCCAAAAGAGGTCCAAGCCACTCTACCAACTAAAGTGCTCAATAGGATAGCTTCCAACACTAGCAACACACCATATGAACAACAAGATTTACTATAGTGTTTCAATAAACCAAAATTTATACACAAGTGGCTCCAACCATAAGAATCAATTCAAACCCTAATGATTTCTATTTTAGGGTTTTATGGAGAAATGAAATCTTAAGAGTACAATATAGGAAACTTACCACTAGATCTTCACAATATGGAAATTGAGATCTACTACCAATGAGACTCACTTGGTAGTTGAAAGAAAACCCAACATTCTATTTCATAAATAAGAGAAGGCTGGAATCAATATCCATACAAGGAAATCCATAAACTTGAAAGCTAGGTGTCTTAGCAACCAAAACCCTAAAATGATTAAAAGACTTACCAAATGGTTCAAGAACACCAATAAGAGCAATCCCTAATAAGCAAGAAGAGGAAGATAGAGCAAGAGTTTATGAGAGGATTGAAGTCTTGCAAAGTGGGCTAACCCAAAGGGTTATAGAGATTATCCACCCACCATTCTCACCATCCAATGGTTGAGAATAAAGCAAGGAAAATGTTTAATTGATTTAAGGGTTGACATGAAGTCTTGCCAAGTGAAAGACCAAAAATAATGCATTATTGCATTTAAGTGCCAACCAAACAAGCCCTATGATCCAAGGGTTGAGAACAAAGATGTGAGAAAAAGATCAATGACTATAATTTAGACACCACTTAAAAGTGTAAAATGACAATTTTCATCCTAACTTAAGGTTAATTACAAGAGTGCCATCAAGCCTCTTAATTACCCTTTCACCCCTTGTCATCCTCTCTAATTACCAGCACGCCACTCATGCCCCAACACTTAGCCAAATCTCTACACTTTCCACTAAGTGCTCTAAATATGAAAATACTAATTTACCCTTCAGTTATTTCTTTTCCGAAATCGTTCCCAACAATTTTCATTATTCTCAAAATGAAAATATAACGTGCAACTTGCAATTTTTTTAATATCACATAAAATATGTAAGTCACGCTAAGAAAATAAACACATTAAGCACATAATCACATAAACACTTAAGTGTTAATAAAATTTTAAATTAACACATAAAAATACTGGATGCTACATATTGAGTATGGCAAGGATACAAAGGGTTGTCATTTTTCACTCTATTCTCATATTTACTTATCTAATTATGCTTATAGGAATTTGAGATGTTAGCCAGACCTGAGGATTTGAGAAGTTCACTTGACATGCTTAAATAATATATATTTTTTAAAAATAAATACATATATATATCTCTAATCTTGGGTGCTTGTATCACTTTGGTTTGAGGTGATTGTAATTCCTACTAAGACTGATAGTGTTTCTCACCTAACCTAAAGTGAACTGTAAGTTCATAAGCTAGGTTAGATTGATCCATGCATTTGAATACCTATTACATGCTCATGAATGTTGGGGTAATGTTGAAAGAAGATAAATAATGAAATATATAAATGTCTCTTTAAAACCCCTTAGAGCAATGGTCTATCTGCTGAGTAACCGGGTCTCAATACCTCAACAAGTATTGAGTATTCGCGTAAAAAGGGGAACGTGATTATCTCAAATTTTCAATCAGAGTAACCAGGTCTCTTGCCTCAGTAAGCATTGAGTGTTCGCGTAAAAAGGGGAGAAAAATTAAAATATATATAAGAAGGGGTACAAAAGAAAACATTATGAGACGAAAAGAAAGAAAAAAATGTATTCCCCTTAAAAAACAATAAGGTCCGAGTTAAATATTTGACTTCTAGATTGAGTTTTTGGACTGAATTATCATCAGGGTTGGTGAGGAGATTATCATAATTAGTGTATATTGCTATCACCTTACTTGTGTAGCAGTCTACAGAGGTTTTCACAGGTATATTACTATTGCTTTGTAACCTTATAAGGTCCTTACCTGTGTATATTGCTATCGTTTTTAGTAATCTTAGTTAAATCACGAAAATTCACATATCCCATTCTTTGGTGCCAGATTTCTATTTCATCAAGTTTCACTTTATTGAAAGATAAAATAGACTTAGGAACAAAGCAATAATGGTTTTTAGATTAACGAACACCTTCCATAACATAATTTTTAGAAGAATCAATGATAGAGCATTTATCAATAGTGAAATTGACATTATGGTTGTTATCACATATCTGGCTAATACTAAGCAAAATAGCCTTTAGGCCCTCAATAGAAAGAACATTTTCTTGTCTAGGTAGACCAGAAGTAACAATGGTGCCCTTTCCAAAAACTTTGGAATTTTTCCCATGACCAAAAGTAATGGTTCCACCATTACTGTCCTCGAAAAGACCAAAGAATGACTTATCTCTAGTCATGTGCCTAGTGCATCCACTATTTAAATACCAGGAGCTAGAGTCACATGCTCTAAGTGCAGTATGAACTACAAAACAGTGTAGCTCACCTTTTCTAACCCATTCCTTTTTTAGTTTTGGAATTTTATTCACCGACTTTGAAAAATTACCTCTTCACTCAACACCTGAATTTAATTTTGAGCATAAGATTAACTATCATGTTTCCTAGCAGAAGGAATTCTTCGTATATCAGGATAGACTTGATAGGAGCTGGCTGCGACTTGGGAAGCTTTTACAAAGGTTGTTTTGGGAACAACATTCGAATTATGGGTTGCTCTAGTGAACCCCAACCTCTTTGTATTTTATGCAGATCTTCCCATACTCAACTTGTGTTCAAGCTTAAGAATCCGTTAGACCATTTATGAAGAGTTGAGTTTATATATTTGAATTCCCTTTCCAAATCTCCAATCTTTATAGATTTCTCACTTAACTCTGATCTTAGAATGTTTAATTCCCTATTGAGATCATCTACATTTTTAAAAGCCTGATTCCTTTCGTGTTCAGACTTGGTCAATTTTTTTGACAATTGAGCAATTTGGGTTTGAAGTTGGTTTAGGGAATGGAAGTATTGGTTAATTCCTCTCTTAAATATTGTTTTTCTTTATCGACAATATGAAACTTAACCAATAGTTTAGATTCATTCTTTTAAAGTTTAGTGGACTTTTTAAAGAATTTTGTATATGCAGTTTGAAGTGAGTCCTCATAATCTTTATCCCCAGAAGTCGCATTGATTATTGCACCCTCTTCAACCTCATCAACATTGGCTGTGAACAGGGTAAAGTTTTCAGGCTCATCAACAGAATCAAACTCAGACTTAGTTGAATCACTAGTTGTCTCATCACCAGAGTCATCATCCCACATGACAGCTAGGCCTTTAGTTTTCTTTAAAATATTTGCCCACTCCGCAGCCATGTGTTCATACCCTTGACACTCAAAATATCGAGGTTTCCTCTTCTTCTAATCAAATTTGTTGGTCCAAGATTTGGGTTTATTTCTATTTTTGGAATCATTTGATTTTCCCCCAAATTTCTGTCCTTTAGTCAACCCTTAATAATGAGAAGACTTTAAGAATTTATTAAACTATTTAGAGAGAATGGCAACATCTGTCTAACTAATCTCACCTTCTCCATCAGACTCAATAGGATCTTCCCTAGTAGTCTAAAGAGCTATTCTCTTTTTCTTTGTGCCACTAGACTTTTTAGGGAGATTAACACACATCTCCATTTCATAAGATTTTAGGTTCCAAACCAACTCTTCAAGTTTAATTTCCCTAGTACATTATTTTAGAGATCACAGTAGCCTTTGATTGAAATCGTTCGGGTAGAAACATAATAATCTTTTTCACTAAGGTAATCTCAAGAATGGGCTCACCTAGGTTGTAACTATTAGTTACTATGTTAGCTACTTTAGCCTCAAAGTTAGCATAATATTCATCATCTCCTATCCTAAGCTATTCAAATCATGAATTTAATTGTTGGAGTTTAGATTGCTTGACTATCGAAGTCCTTTCATGAGTTACTTAGAAAATATTCCAAGATTATTTAGTAATCTCACACATGGAAATTCTCCTAAACTCACTCATAGTGACATCATTAAATATTGCACACAATGCTTTAGAGTCCTAATTAGCACTGTTCAATTCAGCAGAAGACCACTCATTTGATGATTTTAATTTTAAATTGTTAGTAGTCTCATGTAACAAGGTGGGAGGTGAGTATCCTACCTTTACAGCTAGACAAGCTCTTTCATCAAGAGCTTTCAAGAAGGCTTTCATTCTAGCTTTCCAATAGGTGTAATTTTAGCCATCAAATAAAGGGGACCTAGATATGGAACCTCCTTCGCGAGCTACATCCATCTCCTAAGTTTAAGATCTAGTCCTAGGTAGTTAACCAAAATCTAGACAACCACGCTCTAATACCAATTGAAAAATACCTAGGAGATAATAGAAATAAACCTAGAGAGGGGGAGGGGGGGGGGGGGGGGGGTGAATATGATTTTCATAATATTAATGACCAAATAAATAATTTGCGGAAGACTTAATTTTAATTAGAATATAAAGGTTATTAAATTTTTTTCTAAAATAATAATATTAAACAAAATAAAGTTTTACTAAAAATATTTTCCAAACAAAAATTAGCTGAGATTGATCCCAAATGTTCTAGGATAAATCGCAGATTTCTAGGATTGATCACAAATCTTATATCTCAGATGGATCGTAGATTTTCAAGATCTCAAACTTTTAGGATCAATTACAAATTTTCAAGATCGATCGCAATTTTTTAGGATCAATCGCAAGATCAAATTCTGGTTTTTGAGGTGATGTCTACCTAGGGGTGATAAAATTAGTGATTAAAAAAACCCCTTAGGATGGCTTATATTTTACCTATCGCAAGCACACGAATCGTATTGTAGCACAAAATTGGCTTGAGAAAGGGAATATCGATCCCACAGAGACTTGAATTATTCACTTCAGTAATTTAACAGTATTGAATTATGTTTGAAAAAGAGTTTTGAATTGTTTTGTGATTTATAACCAAATTAACTAAACCAGAAAATAAATTGAGATTGTGATCAAGATAGAGAAGAACTAGGGTTTTCATTGCTCCACCACCAACCGTATAATATAGTTCTCTCTTTGTTCAATTGCAAGAGGGCGATGTATAACTATGAATCAGGTTGTACCGCAAATAGTCGAATATGACCCCAAAAAGGGTATTCTCGACCGGATTCGCTACAACCCATCTCCTAATAGATTGTGACTAATACATTCATATTACTTTACTCTAATCTACTCCTACAACATGAAATTAAACTAAAGAATTTCTATATTACCTCACTGAGGCATGACCTGTGTAAACCTAGGGTTTCAAGTATTAAGCACCATTGTTGTAGAAAATCATGCTATTTTGCTAACATGATTGTGAGAAAATATATTCAATCAATTTAAGACAAGAATTGAAGATCTTGTGTTAAGAATAAAAACGGTCACACATCTATAATCAATCATCACAGTATGGTCATAGCTTCCCCTCGTTACAATTGAAAACAAATTAAGAACTACATTACATTACTTGACTAGTGTTTTGCTAAAAAATTATGGATACCGAGTTAGTTGATCATGGCTGAGAGAAACTGCATCATTGATGTAGAAATGCTCTTCATTCTCTTCTTCATCGGATCTTTAGGTCTTGTATGGCTTCTCACCTTTGAATGATATGAATCTCCAAAGATTGCTCTAAAAATTATACGTGCATTGAAGCTCTCTAAAATCTATAGCAAACCTCTATATTTATAGACCAAGCTGAGGGAAACCCTAAGGTTACCCTTTTTCGTAATTTTACATCAAACTAAGCAAAACCCTACAATTTGGTATATAATATGTGTATATCACGTGTATCGAGGTATTGGAGTCGCAGCCGCATCAAAGGAACTCAAGTAAGGGCAAAAATGGAATTTTACACTTTATTCACGTAGAATCCCCTCGCTTAAAGCGTAGCTTAAGATTACGCTTACGAAGGCACCAATCATAAGCCAATTTCACCAAGCGTTGACCAAGCATACTTTTAGAACTTTCTAACCACTTTTAGCTACTCAAGCGTAACAAATTCATGAAAACCACTTTTCGGTGTAATTGTGTCGTTGGAACCCCCTCGACTCTATTAGAATGATTACACTTAGCATGTGTAATAAGTATTTTAATCCCCTCGGCAACACCGAGTGGACGAGTTAAGTCTCGTGAGGGTTTGCTATACTACCCACAACTTCTCCATTATTTATTCTCACGCAGTCATGCATTCACATACTCATTAATTAAGTCATGATACAATGTATAAGATAATATGGATGCAAATACTCCCACTCACTACCAAATAACAACTATCTC
Organism: Cornus suecica; assembly: GCA_963922005.1. Classification (NCBI taxonomy): domain Eukaryota; kingdom Viridiplantae; phylum Streptophyta; class Magnoliopsida; order Cornales; family Cornaceae; genus Cornus; species Cornus suecica. The sequence continues at coordinate 40,488,125 of OY998247.1, read as the reverse complement.
AAGCTCATATCATGAATAGTCCCCACTAAAGTAAATAAATTCGTTACTCTCTACTCCTAAGCCAGACAACCTTCCGTGTTCTTGTGAACATTCTACTATAGTATGTCAATATCTTTTCTTTTACTTCATTGATCAAAGTTTTGCCATTTTTCGTAAAAACTCATTCCTTTCATCTTTACATTTTTATCCCTTTTTATCTTTCTAAGCTCTAGACTTTCAGGGAGGATTTTTAGTCCCAACAAACTGGGCCCGAGCTTATTCCATGGGATTTATGCTCATTAGTTTTATCCCCTTTTTACGCGAACACTCCTACTTTGTGGTAAGAATCCCGGTTACTTAGATCGAAAGACTACTTGTTGCATTTAAAAGATTTTCAAAAAAAATCAGATTCATCCATTTCAAATTTTCTCCATACTACTCCTCTTCTCCCCTTTAATTGTGGCAAAGCTAATTTTTCAACTACATAGTCAAAGATCAATTGTTTTTCCCATGGTGAATGTGTGCATGTGCTTATAGGTCAAAGTCGTCCTTCTCGGTTTCAATTTTACTAATTCATTCACCCATGTAAAACCACATCATTTCACTAACTCAATCTAATCATTACTCTCATGAATAGGAATATCGCATCAGATACTACTCATGCATCATAAACATAAACTCAATCAACTTGTAATGCAAACCACTCATGCGTGAGAACAAAGAATCTCTCCAAAAATTTTCAAAAATTGTCAATTTTTCAATTTCTTTTTTTTTTTCAATCATTCCTTATACTAACTATACATTTCCCTCAAAATTAAATTAAACCATATCCTCATGGTTCACCATCATACTTATGAGAAATAATATAGTTACCCTTGAAGAGCAGTTTTGGAATTTCCTCTCTTCATGCACGTTTTCCCTCCCCAAACGTGGTTTGAGCTACCTGTAGAAATATTCAACAACACACATACCCAATATCATAGCGAGGGAAAAATAAATTAATCATTGCTTTCCAGAAATTAATACTCAGTATTGCACAAGGAATGAGTTTTTTTTAAAATGAAATAAATAATGATTTGGCCTTAAGGGTCTACAATCCTATGAATTGAAATTGCAAGAAATTAAATGACCTACTATTATACAAACTGATGCTAGAAACTAAATTTCACAGCCTAGGACCAATGTTTAACGTCGATGGTGCGACATGGCCACTCCCTCGTAACTTATATCATAATCTTGATCCACCGAACTAACAGATGCCATAAATTTCGGTCCCGGATCTATCTCCTCATAAATCTTCAGCCGCTGACCACGCCTCTTTAACCTCTCATTTTCAAAGCTTACCTCTCCGTGGGGGTAAACTGATTTAACTCTAAATGGTCCATCCCATCTTAATCGAATTTTACCTGAAAATAATTTAAGTCTCAAATTACACTGATGTCATTTTCGGCCAAGCTCAAAGAACTTAAGTCGAACATGCTTAGCATGATGCACTCTTGTCTCAGCTATGTAAATTTGAACATCCTTATACGGATAATTCCGTATCTCTTCACACTTAGTTCTTAATTGTGGATCTTCCCAGGCATACAACTTATCTACTATGTTTATACTTAACACTTGCTCATCTGTAAAAGGATCCTTCAGAGGGGTGTCATCCTTTGTAGGCTCTATGATTGTTCATGGTAAATGATCAACTCTCGTAGTCTTAACACTCTTTTTATTTTTCAATACGTTATCCTCTTGATCCTCCATTACACTACTCTGAGGTACATCTTCTTCAACCATCTCATCAATATTATCTATGTTAAAACACTCAGCTGGTTCAGTTAGTTGATGGTTGATACCAAATATGTGACACCCCCAAATTTCCATGCATAGGTTGGCCAGGCCCATACACAGAAAACTAGGAGCGTCAGTAATTGATAACATAAGCACAGAAGAGAAGACATAAAATCGAAATATAATAATAACAACAATACCAAAATAAGGATACAACTTATACATGAAGAAGACCACCCCCAATACATCCTTAAATAAAATAAGTCTCACACAATACAACTTGGAAATCCCATAAACATGGACCCCTAGAAACACACTTATAAGAAATACAACATATGACATTTATCGGATCCTACCCTGGAGTGGAAGGAAAATATGATAGAACCGGATGGATAGATATGAAGTCCTCAACCCTGCTGGTGAAACTGCCGAGGACCTGAAACAACAAAAATGTGGGTTAAACCCACGAGCAAGTACAACTCTATATGATCCCAAGCAGAGTACCAAAATCCATCCCCTTTCCTAGTGACACCTAATCCCAAAATTATATTATAAAATAATAATATATTTAACTATAACTATAGTCACTAATATACCACCATTTAATATAATTATGTTTATAAATTTCTTACATTAATCTGATTTTTCCATACAACATCCATGCCTTACCATAACCACGTACCCGACAACTTATCCATGCTGTGACAACTCACCCATGTCCCGTTGTACTAGTTAGACTGCAGTAATAGTGAGCCTCCTTATGGTTCCTTATAAATTTCCAAAACATAGTCATTTAATTTAAATCTTATGATTTTACGAATTTAATAATTCACTCATAATCTTTAATTCGGGAACGTATAACAATTTATAAGGTCGAGCCTGGGGGGTCCAGGGGGGGCGCGACCATTACCTGAGCGCCCTCCTGGCGGGGTCTGGGGCAACGCTCCAGCGCCAAGGTATACGGTATTTTATATGGTCGAAACTATTCATTTATACGGTCGAAAATACGTAATCCAGTATAATTCGTGATACACATAATAACAATATAAATCAATGTCCAGAGTCTGATAACAAAGAAAATAGAGAAAAACAATTACATAAATACGCAATATTTTTCTAATAACAGTTTTGAAATCTTTGTCAACATTGAAACCTAAAATATTTATGTAATCAGATATTTATACTAAGTTCCAACCATATACACATCATCAGAATCATACCAACAAGACACATAACCACGAATCCATACATGTATAACTACACATGGTAAAAATAGATTTGTACGTATAGCTAGATATAAACATAGTCTCATGTATATATCAATATATCACCACAAATCTCTATATATATACAAGATCTATACATATAATCATGGATCTGTACATATATGTATAACCAGAATATAAATCATCATATATATATATGAATATAAATATACTCTAACAGATTTGTACATATATGTCTATATAAATCTACTAATCTCTACCTATATGCAAGATCTGTACATATGATCATGGATCTATACATATACATACAAACAGAATATATATCATCACATAAATAAACATGAATATGAACATACTCTAACAGATCTATACATATATGCCTATATAGATCCACGAATCTCTACATGTATACAAGATCTATATATATACTTACGAATCTATACACATGTATAAACAAAATATATAAAAGTCACATAAATAAACATGAATATGAATATACTCTAACAGATCTATACATATATGCCTATATAAATCCACAATCTCTACATATATATATAAGATCTATATATATACTTACGAATCTATACATATATGTATAAACAGAATATATAAAAGTCATATATGAACATGCTTTATACATACATATACATATATGAAAAATACTATCTAGCAGATTATAGATGCATAAAGAAAAGGCTACGAAATTTCAGTACAAAGAGGAAGAGTAGAACATATGTCTTGCCTGAAATGTAGAGCTGAATCCACCACAAGTATAGATCCAAACCAATTCTAAGCTCTCAACCTCTCAACCCTCACAATTTCGGGTATAAATGATGAAGAATAAGAAGTAGTAGAAGAAATGAGATGGAGGCTAGATCTGAAGTTAAGGATGCTTATATAGAAGAGGCTAGGGTTAGGGAAATGTCCAAACTATCCTTGTGTTATGCATAAATCACCAAACTGCCCAAACACTAATGACAACCTTGCCCCCCTTCAGATCACAAAATTTCATTATAACCTACTAGACTTAAAAAGACTAAGATAACCTCATTCAATAATTTAAACACCCAATATGTCATCCAAAATAATTAAGGAAATAAATATCCAATAAATATGGGGTATTACAAAATACATTCATCCTCATCTTTATGTTCCCAAAAGATAGATCTATAGCCTCTGTTTTTCAATTAATGCATGCATTTGCCGTAGCCAAAAATGGTCTTCCTAGGATAATAAGGATATGTCTCATTGATCTGTCATTAGGTTCCATGTCTAATACTACAAAGTCTACAAGATAGTATAACTTGCCCACTTGAACAATGACATCCTCCAGAATTCCTTTTGGTTATTTAGTTGATCTATCTGCCAATTGAAACACCACCGAGGTAGGATTGAGCTCCCCCAACCCTAGCTGTTGATAGACTGAGTAAGGTAACAAATTAACACTCGCACCGAGGTCAAGAAGAGCTCTAATACTCTTTTGATCACCAATGACACAAGAAATCATGGGAGCACCAAGATCTTTCCTCTTAGGTGGAGTATCATTCAGTAAGATTGAGCTTACTTGTTCAGTCAACAAAATCTTCTTTGAGACCTTAGTTTTACTTTTCCTTTTCTACGTACAGAGGTCCTTTAAAAATTTAGCATATGGTGGAATTTGGGCGATAATGTCTAAGAGATGTATATTGATCTTGACTTGCCGGAATGTTTTCAACATGTCTTTCTCCTTATGTTTGCCATACGAAGTCGACTCTCAAATACGTTGAGGGTAAGGTGCTACCTCTTCATAGTCTGCCCTATCCGGCTCTTCTGGTAATATCCCATCCTATTCTTCTTCCTCACGGGGTTGATCTTTTTGAACCTCTTCAGTCGCCTTTCGCTTATTCGTCCTCTCTTTAAATTGTTGCTTAACCCTATTCTCCACCTAATTTCCATTTCTCATACTTGTAATGGCTTGGACTGTCTCAAAATTATGTTTAGTAAATGAACAATGCTCCACTAGTGTACTCTTTAGATTGGCCACCGGTTGACTAAGTAATCTTCCATCTTCAAGCCTATTCACCATATTAGATAGTTGCCCTATTTGGATTTCTACCATAGCAATGGATTAGGAATAAGAGTTCAGCAATTGGATGGATGCATGAAGACTATTAGAATGATTTTTAAACTCTCTGAAGACGCTCATCATCTCGTCCTCAAAACCAAGTGGTTTAGATGGTGGGTTTTGATTTTGAAATTGGGGTTGATTTTGGTTAAAGGATCAGACTAATTTGGTATTATTGGACTAAAAATTCTGAGTATTGACTGATGGTTGTTGGCTTCTATTAAAGCTTGATTGAGGATTTTTAGTGTTCTAAGAATGATAGGACATGTGTGGGTGATTTTGCTAACCCGAATTGTATGAATTGGAAAAATTATTATTGTTCGAGTTGGTCCAGGCTACATTTACTTCAGCGACATCTATTCCATTGCCCTGATATCCATATTGGGAAGGGTCAGGTCCAATTGCTAAGACTTCTCTCGGAGCTAACTGACTCAGATTTATGAATTTGTCAAGCTTTTCTCCTAGTACAGTTACCTATTATCTGACATCATCATCCTTTTTATCTATGTTAAACGATTTGTCAGATCTTCTTTTGTATCTATCTCGAATTCATATTAGATCAAATTATCGCTCATGTTGTCAAACAACTCCAAGATTTCCTCTGTTGGCCTCAATGTAAATTGACCTCCTACCGCTGTATCAATCATATTTTTATGATTGACACCAAGTCCAAGATAAAAATTATGCACAATATCTTGCACAACGAACTTGTGATGGGGACACTTTCGCAGAATTTCATTGAATTTATCCCAAGTATCATGGAATTCATCACCAGGAAATTCTTTGAAGTGGGTAATCGCTTCCTGTACTTTATAGGTTTTAGTTATTGGAAAGTACTTTTCTAAGAATTCAGCTCTTAAGGTTTCCCAATTGATTTTTCTATCCCTTTCTAAAGTGACGTACCAACATTTAGCTTTTTCTCTCAAGGAAAAGGGAAATAATCGCACACGCAACGCATTAAGGCTTAGATTCCCATTCTTACGGTCAAGACCATCTCTAAGAAATCATTAATGTGTTGATATGGGTCTTCATTCCTAAGTCAAAAGAACTTAGGAAACATAAATATGACACTAGATTTGATCTCATAGTGTTTGACTCCATCTTCTTCTGGAAATTCAACGTACGATTCATGAGCAAAGGGTGCACAGTACCCCTTCAAGGATGTAGCTGGGGCTCGTCGCGTAGCTGCATTGCGGTTCACCATCCTCTCAAAATTCGAAAGCAGATTGCCGATCGGTCATGCACAAGGCAAACTATTTTTTTCCCTAAAAATAGAACTATCTACTTCTAAACTATTCTAATTATTAACAGAAAATAAAACTAAAACTATGCACAAAAATAAGATGAACTAAAAGTCACAAGAGGTCCAACGTTGCAACTTTCGCTGCTCCACTATCTCCCTCTATGCTCTTCAGAGTACCTGTCAATTACACAAAATTCCAACTTTCAATACACTACAATAACGCAATATTACTAAACTACTAAAGCTAAGAATAATGCCAAGTCCCCGACAACGATGCCAAAAACTTGATGTCCACCTAGGGGTGATAAAAATAGTGGTTAAAAACAACTCCTTAGGACGTCTTAGGTTTTACCTATCGTAAGCACACGAATCATATTGTAGCACAGAATCGACTTGAGAAAGGGAATATCGATCCCACAGAGACGTGGATTCTTCACTTCAGTAATTTAACAGTATTGAATTATGTTTGAAAAAGAGTTTTGAATTGTTTTGTGATTTATAACTAAATTAACTAAATAAATAAATAAATTGAGATTGTGATCAAAATAGATAAGAACTTGGGTTTTCATCGCTCCACCACCAACCACATAATATAGTTCTCTCTTTACTCAATTGCAAGAGAGCAATCCATAACTGTGAATCAGGTCGTACCACAAATAGTCGAATACGACCCTAAAAAAGATTATCTCGACCGGATTTGCTACAACCCATCTCCGGACAGAGTGTGACTAGTACATGTAAATTACTTTACTCTAATCTACTCCTACATCATGAAATTAAATTAAACCATGTCTATATCACCTCGCTAAGGTATGGCCTGTGTAAACCTAGGGTTTCAAGTATTAAACACCATTGTTGTAGAAAATTACGCTATTTTGGTAACATGATTGTGTGAAAAAATATATTCATTCAATTTAAGACAAGAATTAAGAATAAATATAAGATATTGTGTCAAGAATAAAAACGGTCACACATCTACAATCAATCATCACAGTATGGTCACAGTTTCCATTTGTTACAATTGAAAACAAATTAAGAACTACATTACTTGGCTAGGGTTATGCTAGAAAATCCTAGATACCGAGTTAGTTGATCATGGTTGAGAAAAGTTGCATCGTTGATGTAGAAACGCTATTTATTCTCTTCTTTATTGGATTTCTAGGTCTTGTATGGCTTCTCACCTTTGAATGATATGTATCTCCAGAGATTGCTCTGAAAATTATACGTGCATCGAAGCTCTCTAAAATCTGTAGCAAACCTCTGAATTTATAGACAAAGCTGAGGGAAACCCTAAAGTTACCCTTTTTCATAATTTTATATCAAACTGAGCAAAACCCTATAATCTGGTATATAATATGTATATATCACGTGTATCGAGGTGTTGGATTCGCAGCTATATCAAAGGAACTCAAGTCGGGGCCAAAACTGTAATTTGCCACTTTATTAACGCAGAACCCCTACGCTTGAAGTGTAAGGGAGAGCGTAGCTCAAGGCTACGTTTGGAGCGTAGGCCAATGTCACCAAGCGTAGTTTTAGCACTTTCTAGTCACTTTTAGCTACTGTAAGCATTGACCAAGCGTAGCAAAATTCTTGGAAACCACTTTTCTTGAGAATTGTACCGTTGGAACCCCCTCGACTCTACTAGAATGATTCTTGAAGTTGTGGCTCTACAAATTGATGTTTTCGCCCTCTGGGAGACACTTTTCTCTTGAAAACACCTCTTTTGCTCTCTCTTTGAATATACGCAAGCACTTCTCTAGTTAATTCACTAACGTTAGCTCATTATCTTTATTAAGCTCCTGAAACATGCTTAAATACACAAATTGTATAAAAATACAAAATAATGGAATGTAAATAATAGCAAGATAGGGGCTTAAAATGTACAACATTTGGTACCTATCATGAGGTTAATCCGAATAGTACCAAAAGCTAATTCTCAACGCAATAAAAATCAAACAAAGTTTAATATATGTGGAGAATAAAGATCAAGAGACGATGCATAGAGTTTTACGTGAAAAACCCTTGTAAGATTCCAAGTAAAAAAACATGAAGAACAACTTATAATAACTCTAACTGTCATTCTTCACTCAACATTTAAAAGTCTTGATCCACTTATGCTCCACGAAACTCCTCGCTCTGATCTTCGTGCTTTGACGGCTCCGCTTCTTAAGGGATCAACACATACACAGTGTAACTGTCGATGTGATGATGTTTTAGTATCTAGGTCAATTGTGCATACATATCACGACCAAAAACTAGAAAGAACTAGAAGTTGAATGATCGATTAATATCTTTCTCTCTACAAAAATATTTGAACTGTGGGAGAATTGCAGAGCATCAAATACTACCTTCTCTCTTAATATCATCTCATATTTATAGAGAGGGGAGTCTTCAACTAGGGCTTAGGTTTCTTGTTCTCCAATACTTTTTCTTTTCCTCAAGTCTTGGTCTTTTTATCATTAAGTCTTCAAATATTAACCAATATACCAATACTAACCCTTAGACACGTCATCAGAATACCACTGTTTTAAAATTTTTGTTCACAAACCTTGGATCGATTGCAACTTCCTGCGATGGATCGCAAATGTAATTTTGTCAATTTTTGGCCATTTGCTTTGTCTTCTTGTTTTGCTTGAGATCACTTATTTTACCTTTGAATTTGAAGAAGCATTTTGATGACTTGTGGATGTCCTTTGCTTGACCATTCAATCTTCCTAACTATACCCATGCTCACAATTCAATTAACATGGTTATTGACTAGATATGCTTAACACTAAAAATGTACTTACATTAATAAAAAAATATATGATGATATGTATATAATATGTAAACCTCAATAAAAACCAATACGGTAAATGTCATTTGACTAAGATAATGTCATGTCATTTCACCTACTATGTTATAACTTATGGTAATTTTTCACCACATCAAATCATGCTATCCTTAGTTTGCTCCATGAAGCACTTGTCTTTACTCAATATATTGTAGAATATATATTAGTTTTTGATAACTTTTTTTTTCTTTTGAAAGTTAAGAATTTTCATTTATTTATTTTTTTCCACACACAAACACCTATATTATCTCTAAGGAGACTTGAACCCCACACCTTCTCTATTGGAAGGAGAGGTTATACCTGTTAGAAGAAAGGATGCTTTGATAATATGATAATAGAGAGAAAAAAACAAAGATAATAAAGATGAAGAATGAATATTGAACTGTATTCTAAAGTCTATGAATTACAATAGAGATGACCCTTATATATATGGGAGAATGTGTGGTGAACAAGTAAACTTGGTATCGGGGACAAGTCAATCTAATTTAGGTAAGAGAGTGGAGAACAAGACAATATAAAATGGGTTAGGCCTAGCTATCTAGATGGGCCTAGGCCTTTATATATTCTAACACCCCCCTCAAACTTAAGTTGGGAAATAAGAGACCAACTTGAGTTTGGAAACCAATTCTTGAAAATCTTATGTCAAACGGGGTGTTATTTGACTTCACGACGAACGGGTAATTCTGATTCCGAGTCTGAGTCTGATTTTGATTATGAGGCGAAGATTAATTGAGAGAAGAGATGATGATTGATCGATGATGAGATTCAATTTTCTCATGAGACAGAGAAAATAAGATAGATAGAACCCCAAACGGGTTAAGAGCGAGTACCCAAACCGGTAGAGATTCCAAAAACGGGTGAGATGAGATTTTCCAAAACGGATGAGATGAGATTTTCCAAAATGGATGAGATGAGATGTTCCCAAAACGGATGGGATAAGAGTTTACCCCCTAGAGGAGAAGAATAAAGAGTACCCAAAACTGGTCTGATTCCCTAAACGGATGAGATGATAAGAGTACCCAAAATGGGTCTGATTCCCTAAATAGATGAGATGATAAGAGTACCCAAAATGAGTCTGATTCCCTAAACGGATAAGATGATGAGAGCAGCGGTACCGGCACGGATGCATAAAGATGAGTAATTAAGAGATTAAAGTCAAATTTTGCAAAACCAACTATACGGTTATGTCTGGAGCGGTCCAAGTAGCTTAAATCAACTACTCGTTTGTTCAAATCAGAGTTAAAACGGGTCCGGAATGACCAAAATAGTGATAGAGGGCAATCTGGTAATTTTACAAATATCTGATGACGTGGCAATCTAACTATGTCACACATGACAGCTTCTGGTGGAAACATGTGGCAGTGCTGACGTCACTAGCGTCAAAATATCGTATCGCCAAAAACTCTTCAATATATCAGGAAAATATCGTCACTAAAGGTTGAAGTCACGTGGCAACGAGAATTTTGGACGCGCCGATCTACAAGTGGCGCGTGGCAACACGTACGGTGAAGTTTGACCCTGTTTTCAACGGGCGTGGCTTCGTCTAGATATGGGTCGGCTGCGAAGAGAGAAACAATGTTATATATATACACTATATATATATATCTGTATGAGCAGAAGAGTTTGAGTGATGAGGATGTTCATGAACGGCTGAGATTGAGGCTACAATTTATGATGAGGGTGTTCATGAACAAAGGAAGGAAGGGAACGAGGTCGTGGAGGCGGTTAGGGTTTATGATGCAGAAGCATGGTTGTTAGAAGAAAAGATCGTGAGTAGTTGTATTAATTAATGTTAATGAATTTGCTTTTAGAATACACTAGGACCAATGAGGTGGGGCCACGTGTAGAATACATTGAAATTCATGCAATCATCAATGGTTTGTCGTTAGAGGGTGATGGGGATTGATGTAGATGATTGCTGACTCCCGAGAGAGTTGTGAGTGATTTGATCTGATCTAAACTCAGAGGTGTGAGTTAATGATGAAAAACGGAGATCATGTATTCGAGAGAGAGAGTAAAAGAGTTAGGGTTTTGACGAGAATGTTAAAGATGAGAGACGATGATATATATATAACTGAAGACAAGAAAAGATTTAGGGTTTGTGAAAGTTAGGATTTTGAAAACCTTAGAGATACAGATTGAGAGAGATTAAATTGAGAGTTTAGGATTTTAATTGAGGATCACCGCCGGGGATGAGAGACGAAGTGTCATCCTCAATATAGACGACGGAAGCGAAAAGACTATGAAGAACCGATTGGCTCTGATACCGTGTTAGAAGAAAGGATGTTTTGATAATATGATAATAGAGAGAAAATAACAAAGACAATAAAGATGAAGAATGAATATTGAACTATATTATAAAGTGTATGAATTACAATAGAGATAACCCCTATATATAGGGGAGAATGTGTGGTGAACAAGTAAACTTGGTGTGGCAGACAAGTCAATCTAATTTAGGTAAGAGAGTAGAGAACAAGACAATATAAAATGAGTTGGGCCTAGCTATCTAGATGTGACTAGCCTTTATATATTCTAACAATACTGTTGCGGCAAGTGGTCCGTCGTCGGTAGTTTTTCATAACTTTCCTTTCAACTTATGTGTTATTCTTTTATCATGTAACAAGCTACTAGCTTGTCTCCATTTGTCGACCCCACGTGAATTATACTACTTATTCGCTATCCATTATATCGATCAACCTTTCGGTGTTGAAACACTATCCTTATATTGTCAAGATCTGTCTCCTTATTACATGCTCTGTTCTAGTTCGACTAATTCTTAAACCTCAAGCATTTGTCCACCCGCATTGGTTATATTGTCATCTTAATGCCTTCATAAATAATATATGTAAAAGATTCTAAGATATGTTTAGGTGGAGCAATTGTAATAGCTGTACTCTCCCTTTGTTTTCTAACTTCAAGTACTACCCTGTTCTTTGGTCAGCTTTCTCACAAGTATAGATCATGTATAGTTGATTCCAAGAAGTATAGAAGTATAATTTCTAATGCTAATGACTTGTCATTTTAAAAATGTGCAGAGGCAATGGATATATTTAAAACAATTTATGACATTGTCAAAGATATGTACACATCTGTTGCTGAACCCGTGCGTGCTTCAAGAAGCCTGCCAGAGAAGTTCAAGGACCTTGACATTCAGTTGTCAACTCTATGTGATATGAGGACAGATATCAAGGGAAAGACAGAAGGTGAAAATCCAGAAAAGGCTCCAACAAGTGAATGCGGTGGCTGGATTCAGAGTGTGGATGATATTGAAAACGAGGTGAACAATATTAGAAATCAGCTTGACAAGAGATGTTTGAAAGGATTGTTTCCGGATGTTATTGCTCGGGCAAGCCTCTGTGAAGATGTGGAGAACATGATGTTACGAGTTCAACAAATCCATGACAATTGGAAGCCTGAAGCCGATTTTCTTATTGATTCGCCACAAGCCAAAGTTAAGGTTCTGAGAGAAAAGTTGTCGTGGCTTAACAACCATTTGACAACATTATGTCAACGGAGGGGCGACATTAAGGCTGAGATAGACCGTGTAAATCATCAAAAGGCTCCAACAGGGGAGTGCCAAGGCTGGATTGCAGATGTAGATGTCATTGAAAGACAGGTGAAGGAGATTTCAGAGCAGAGCCTTAGTCCCGACGTTGCTGCTCTTGCGAGGATATATGATGATGCGGAGAGTATGGTCGTACGAGTTAGAGAACTTGAGGAGAATTCAAAGTTTGAGGGCGGTTATCTTACCGACTTGCCACTACCAAAAGTTGAGAAGATGCCTCTGTCGTATTTGAGTGCCGAAAAGTCAACAAACAGCACCTTGCAAGAGATATTGGAATATCTAAGAGATGGGGAAATCCAGAAGATTGGAATATGGGGCATGGCGGGTATTGGCAAGACAACATTATTGAAACTCCTGAATAATATGACTGAAATTGCAAATATGTTTCAAGTCGTAGTTTGGGTAACCGTCGCGCAATCTTGGAGCATTAGAAAGATTCAAACTGCAGTTGCAAATCGCTTATCAGTGGCTATTGAAGAGGGAGATTCGGTTTCAACTGTTGCAGGAAAGTTGTATCGGCAGCTCGAGCACAAGAAGTTTCTGTTGCTCTTAGATGATGTCTGGGAAGAAATAAATTTGGATGAAGTAGGTGTACCGCCTGCAAACAAAAACAATGGTTGCAAATATGTCTTGACAACAAGAGAATTGGATGTTTGTAAGAAGATGAGAACTGATAAGGAGATCGATGTAAAGGCTTTGCCTGAAAAGGAAGCATGGGACATGTTTAAGTCAATAGTTCGTGTTGACTTTACCAAGTTTCCAACCATTGAACCAATTGCTCAAGCAATTGTGAAGAAGTGTGGTGGCTTACCGCTTGCCCTAAAAGTAGTTGGTGGAGTCTTAAGAGAAGAAGAAGATGATCATGTCTGGCGTGATTTGTTTGACAAGTTGAAGTCGCCAGATGGATCTTATGTCAAAGACATGGAGGAGAACGTGTTTACGGCATTGAAATCCAGTTATGATCGTTTAGGTACAGATACTGATATTGACATGAAAAAAATATTTCTCTACTGTGGCTTGTTTAATGAAGACGGGCTCATGGATAAATCAAAATTGATTAACATTTGTAGAGCAGAGGGATATCTTTCGAGCAATGACGAGGGGCATGTGGTATTGGGTAAACTTATTAAAGCATCACTACTGGAAAAATGTGAGGATGACAACCATGTAAGGATGCATGATCTTGTTCGAGAGTTTGCTCTAAAGCAGATATTTGGGCAGGTCAAATGTATTATTTTATAAATTTATTAGGAACATCTTCGGGTGGGAGATATCACCAATGCAAAAAAAAAACATCCAAATAGAAGACTTCTATATATATATATATATATATATGTGTGCGCGCGCATAAAGGTTGAATGTTGTTATATATATATATAGGTGTACACAAAGGCGCGGATAAGCAAAAAGATGTCGTTCTTCATGTTCCCCCCCAAGCATTGTACTGAAGCATATCATTAATTTCATTCCCTACTTGTGTGTTACCAGCTAAGTTATTACTTAGCTCCAATTTATGTGTTTGTGTATCCTTTATTTTTTATACTTGTCATTACTCTCCCTTTAGTACTGGTCTATTTCTAAGCTTATTTTGTAACTGGTCATTATCTCAATCTTAACATCTCCCTTGTTGTATTTGTAGTTATCTAATTCAATTATTGCTTTTAAGTTCTACTTCTAATTACAGGAGTTGGTGGTTGCTGAGGTTTATTATATTGGTACTTTTTCTCACTACAACAGTACTAGTACTTTAAATGATATTGGTACTTTCTCTCACTATAACAATTTTCTCACTGCAACAATACTACTTTAAGATACCAATTGTCGCAAAATAATATTTTTTCTCACTACAACAATTTTCGTCTTTAGCAGCAATATTATTTGCTTTAGCTTCTTAGCAACATTTAGCGTACAAGGTATTTCATTTGCTATACAGCTAGTGTCGACATGTTATAATAACAATTTTAAGTGTGGTAGTAAAAGACAATATTTATCGGCAACACTTAATTAAAATTACTATAATAAAAGGCAACAACAATAATTGCTGTCATATGTGACATAATTTATAAGTGCTGGTAAGTCATTCACAACATATACAATTGCTGTGAAAAAAACCAAATAAATTTATTTACCCATAAGAATTTAGGCATAAGGATTTTTAGCAAATCAAACAAAGAAAAATCAAGACTTCTTAATCACCACATAAACAAAACTTAATAACAAGATTAACTCCAGCACAATACAATAAATCAGAAAATGAATTAAATGTATTAGAAGATCTAGTATAAAATCCTATTATGTCTTAATAATAAAGAAAAACAATTATGTCTAAATTTCCTAGAATTCATAACAAATCATTAAGAGAAAAAAAAAAGACGTTTTTTGATCCTATTCCGAAACTTGAAACAACTACGTTATGAACTTATCCTCGACTTCATGTACCATCCTCGAAATTTCAATACAATCCTAAAAATTTTCCAATCATCATCATTTTCTATGCACAACCTGAGATATAAACTTAACAAAGAAAAACTTTCATAACAATTATATCGTATATGGTCACATGTAAAAAGCAACCAAAGGCTCCATAGAGACGTATCTATAAAAATGCTTCATTCCAGATCTAATCATCATTCAAAAGAGTTGGTACCCATTCATTATTTTTTTTGCCAAAGCAGGTGTTGCATCAAACCCATTTGCTCTATCTTTAGCGAATCAATCAGGCAATTGATCATAATTTGAGTCATCTGTTTGAAGAAATACTGTTTTGATAATATAATAATACAGAAAATATAAAAAAGACAATAAAGAAAAAAATGAATAAGAATTGTATATTCTGAAGTGTATATAAAAACATATGAATTACAATTAGAGATGACTCCTATATATAGAAGAGAATGTGTGGTGAACAAGTAAACTTGGTGTAGGGGACAAATCTAATATAGGTAAGACTAATACTAAACGGACTAGGATTACAATAGTTAGATAAATAATATATTCTAACACCCCCTTCAAACTCAAGTTGGGAATTAAGAGACCAAATTGAGTTTGGAAACAAATTCTTGAAAATTGTCCTAGCAGATGAACTTTTATGAAAAATATCAGCAGGTTGATCTTGATTCTGATTATGATTACGAGTGCGATTGGCTGTGCGGAAGCGATGATTCCTGACAAGAACGACTAATTATGAGTCTGATTCTTGAATCTGACTCTCGATCACCAAAAAGAGAAGATGATATAGAATTGAAGGTTTAGTCGATCAAGTAAGAGATGACGATCAATCGAAAAGAGATGATGATCAATTGAGAAAAGATTGATTGATCGAAATGATTAGATTTTCCCCCTGAGAAGAGAAAATAAGATAGAGAAAACTAAATCAGTGAAGTGGTTGGTTCTCTAGATGAGAATACCCTAAACAAACGGATACGGATGAGATGATGAGAGTACCCTAAACAAACAAGTATCCTAAACAAACGGGTACGGATGAGATGATGAGAGTATCCTAAACAAACGGGTACGAATGTCCAAACGGATGAGATGAAAAAAATATGATGTTGTCTATGAAAATCAGCCTAGCAAGTACCCAAAAGGGTCTGATTCCTTTAATGGATGAGATGAGATACTGAATTGGGTTTTTCGGGGTTGAAGAATTTGATGAGAGAGATAACACCAACATAACTGTAGTGTTCCATACCTAATTATCTAGAGTCAAAGGTCTATGCCTAACTCTAGCCTAACCTTGTCAAAGGTCTATGCCTAACTCTAGCCTAACCTTGCCAACCATGCCAAACTTAGGCATGGTTCATTGTTGTTTAGCTTCATCTTCACCCTATAAATAGGGGAGTTTGTTGTTGTATCATATAAGCACAATACAAACACAACAAGTGCAAGAGAGAAAAGCCACAAGTGAGTTCTTGTGAGGTAGAGAGAGTAAACCACAGAGAGAGTCTGTGATGTTGTAAGAAAGAGTGTTAGGTTGAGTAGAGCGATTGTATCCTCCTCCCGATTCTCGGTTATTCTTCAAACCGAAGATAGTGAAACCTCTCAAAGTGGACGTACCCGATTATTTGGGGAACCACTATAAATTTGGTGTCTATTGTGTGTGTGTGTGTTTGAGTTTGATACTGGTTTGGACCCAACAAAGTGGTATCAGAGCTCGGGTTTACAATCATTCCGCATTTTCGAGCCTATTTTGAACCTGTAAACTCATTCACACTACAACTTATAATATATCGTTGGAAAGCTCGTTCGAAGACGAACGCGTCGGTATAAAATTCAGTCCATTCTGACGACTGACGCGCTCTCACGCGCCCCCTGAAGCTGCTGCCACGTCATCATCAACTTTGCAAAATTACAGTTTTGCCCCTCGCCGTTGTTTTGACTATTCCGGACTCATCGTAAGTCGGAATTGAGTCCAGTCAGAGGCGATCTTAAGGTTTTCGACCGTTCCGGAAGCAACGGTGCACTCCGTTTCGTGTAATTCCACTCTGAATATATCTAACAAGCCAGGAGGGCTTAAAATTCCGTTTCGATGGAAGATTCAGGATCCGGAACGATGATCAGATTGACCGCAGCCAACTATTCATTGTGGAAGTCAAAGATGGAGGATCTTCTATATATTAAAGATCTGTGGAAGCCGATCAAAAGGACTGACGATGCACCTGATGGCAAACCGAAGGACATGACCGACGTAGACTGGACGGTACTCAACCGAAAATGTGCCGCCCAAATCAGACAATGGATCGACAAAAGCATTTACCAAAATTTTGCCAACGACAATGATGCTTATGCTCTTTGGCAAAAATTGGAGAAGATGTACGCACGGAAAACATCTCAGAACAAGGTAAATCTTTTGAGTCGTATTGTAAACCTTAAATACAAAGACGGAAAAAGTGTGTCAGAACACATGAGCGAATTCCAGGGGCTGTTGGACCTATTCAACTCTATGAAAATGGTTTTAGAAGATGAGATGCAAGCAGTATTCCTATTACATTCTCTTCCGAAAAGTTGGGATACGCTAGTTGTCTCGGTAAACAACTCAGCTCCAGATGGAATAATTAACATGGAAATGGCGAAAGATAGAATGCTGAACGAGGAAGCCAGAAGAAAGGAAGAAGGATATCATCCGGAGTCAGAAGCTCTTGTCACTGAAAGATGAGAAAGAAAAGAATGGCGCGGTAGAAGCAAAAGCAGAAACCATCGCAATCAGCCACAACATCGTGGGCAATCAAAGTCTACTTTCAGAAGAGACAAAACTTGTCATCACTGTGGCAAGCCAGGCCATTTTATCAGAGAATGCAGGAAGCTAAAAGCCGAACAATCTGGACAACAGACCAGAAACAGAGGTGAAGAAAGTACCTCAGAAGCAGCAGCAACAGTCGGAGAAGAGATGGTCATCGTTCAAGATGATTGTGTCCACTTCACATCCGAAGATTCTACCTGGGTTATTGACTCAGGTGCTTCCTGTCACGTCACTTCAAGGAAGGATATGTTCACATCCTACACCAGTGGTGACTTCGGATTTATGAAGATGGGAAACCACGGAGCATCCAAAATTACCGGCAGAGGTGATATTCTTTTGGAAAGCAGCAATGGATGCAAACTAGTCCTCAAAGATGTGAGACATGTCCCAGATATTCGTCTCAACCTGATCTCCACCGGCAAGCTCGATGATGAAGGCTACAACAGTCACTTTGGTAATGGTAAGTGGAAGCTCACCAAAAATAATCTTGTGGTGGCCAGAGGAAAGAAGACCAACTCTCTCTACACAACGCAAGCAAAACTGTGTAGAGTTGAGGTGAATACGATGGAGAAAGAAATCCCCACCGAGTTATGGCACAAAAGACTCGGTCATATGAGTGAGAAAGGACTCAAGATCCTTGCCAGAAAAGAACTCTTACCTGGAATGAAAGGTACTCCATTACACACCTGTGTCGACTGCATCATAGGGAAACAACACAGAGTTGCATTCCGCAGTTCCCCTCCATCTAGAAAACCAGACATTCTAGATCTTGTACACACGGATGTTTGCATCATGCAAACCAGAACTCATGGAGGTGCCCTATATTTTGTCACATTCATTGATGATCATTCTAGGAAATTATGGACCTTTGCCTTGAAAACTAAAGACCAGGTGCTGGAAGTGTTCAAGCAGTTCCATGTAAAGGTTGAAAGAGAAACTGGGAAAAGGCTGAAGTGTGTACGTGCAGACAATGGTGGCAAGTACAGAGGACCATTCGAGGAGTATTGCAGAAGCTTCGGCATCAGACTCGAAAAATCAGTGCCAAAAACTCCTCAACATAACGGCCTTGCAGAAAGAATGAACAGAACGATCTGCGAAAGGATCAGGTGCATGTTATCTAATGCCAAGTTGTCAACTCCTTTCTGGGGTGAAGCAATGAGAACAGCGGTTGACTTAATCAACCTATCTCCCTCAGTTCCATTAAACGGTGATGTTCCAGAGAAAGTATGGAGAGGGAAAGATGTTTCCTACAAACACTTAAAGGTGTTTGGCTGTAGAGCATTTGTCCACATTCCCAGAGATGAAAGATCCAAGCTTGACGGAAAGGCCAAACAGTGCATCTTCCTGGGATATGCCCATGAAGAGTTTGGTTACAGACTCTGGGATCCTATCAACAAGAAGGTCATCAGAAGCAGAGATGTGATATTTTTCGAAGATCAGACCATTGAAGATCTTGAAAAACAGAAGAAATCAGATCCACCTGAAGAGTTACCAGCTAATCTAGACCCGATTCCCTCACCGAGAGCAGAAAATGATGGGGGAGCTATTCAAGGAGATCCAGCTGATGACGGTGCAGAACCAGAACCAGTTATAGAAGAAAATCCGGTTGATCCTCAAACAAGGAGATCTTCCAGAGAGCGACAACCGAATCGCAAATATTCCTCCGCAGAGTACGTGATGCTTAGTGACGGGGGAGAACCAGAGAGCTATCAGGAAGCTGTTGAAGACAGTAAAAATGCGGAGTGGATGAAAGCCATACAGGAAGAGATGAAATCGCTGCATGAGAACCACACATATGACTTGGTCAAGTTACCGCAGGGAAGGAAAGCTCTCAGGAACAAATGGGTATTCAAACTGAAGTCTGAAGAAAATAATCCACAACCAAGGTACAAGGCAAGACTGGTTGTGAAGGGATTCGGTCAGAAGAAGGGCATTGATTTTGAAGAAATATTTTCACCTGTAGTGAAAATGTCCTCCATCCGAGTTGTTCTTGGCTTGGCAGCCAGCTTGAACCTAGAGATCGAACAACTGGATGTAAAGACCGCATTTTTACATGGTGATCTGGATGAAGAAATCTACATGGAGCAACCTGAAGGATTCAGAACCAGAGGAAAAGAAAATCTTGTGTGCAGATTGAAGAAGAGTCTCTATGGGCTCAAACAAGCACCAAGACAGTGGTACAAAAAGTTCGATTCATTCATGGACCAGAATGGGTACAACAGAACCACTGCAGATCATTGTGTATTTGTGAAGAAATTTCCTGATGGAGATTTTATCATCCTCTTGTTATATGTCGATGATATGTTGATCGTTGGTCATGACAGCAGCAAGATCAATAAATTGAAGAAGGAACTGAGCAAGTCATTTGCTATGAAGGAGTTGGGACCGGCAAAACAAATCTTGGGAATGCAGATCTCTCGAGACAGACTGAAACACAAGATCTGGTTATCTCAAGAAAGGTATATCGGCAAAGTTCTTGAAAGGTTCAACATGAGCAAAGCAAAACCAGTCAGTGCTCCACTTGCAAGCCACTTCAAGTTGAATATGAAGCAGTGTCCTTCAAGTGAGACAGAAAAAGCAGAAATGAAGAAAGTGCCTTATGCTTCAGCAGTTGGCAGTTTGATGTACGCCATGGTATGCACGAGGCCTGATATTGCTCATGCAGTTGGAGTTGTCAGTCGGTATCTGTCAAATCTTGGAAAGGACCATTGGGCAGCAATAAAATGGATCCTCAGGTATCTTAGAGGAACTACCAATATTTGTTTATGCTTTGGTAGTGGTAAACCTTTATTGGAAGGTTGCACAGATGCAGACATGGCCGGAGACAGTGACTCCAGAAAATCCACATCAGGGTACCTAATCACTTTTGCAGGGGGAGCAGTTTCATGGCAATCCCGATTACAAAAGTGTGTTGCCTTATCCACCACAGAAGCTGAATACATTGCAGTAACAGAAGAATGCAAAGAGATCTTGTGGATGAAGAAGTTTCTTCAAGAATTGGGACAAGAGCAGGAAAAGTATGTCATATACTGTGACAGTCAAAGTGCTATTCATCTTAGCAAAAATTCAACCTTCCACTCAAGGTCCAAACACATTGACGTCAGGTATCACTGGATCCGTGACGTGTTAGAAAATAAACTTCTACAGTTAGAGAAGATTCACACAGATGATAATGGATCAGATATGATGACCAAGAGCCTATCCAGAGAAAAGCTAGAAGTTTGCAGAAAAGAAGCTGGTTTAACAGCAGCCCCAAATTGGCACTAAGGGGGAGATCAGCAGAAGACGCTCTCCTCTGATTGGTATGGAGGGGGAGAATTGTAGTGTTCCATACCTAATTATCTAGAGTCAAAGGTCTATGCCTAACTCTAGCCTAACCTTGTCAAAGGTCTATGCCTAACTCTAGCCTAACCTTGTCAACCATGCCAAACTTAGGCATGGTTCATTGTTGTTTAGCTTCATCTTCACCCTATAAATAGGGGAGTTTGTTGTTGTATCATATAAGCACAATACAAACACAACAAGTGCAAGAGAGAAAAGCCACAAGTGAGTTCTTGTGAGGTAGAGAGAGTAAACCACAGAGAGAGTCTGTGATGTTGTAAGAAAGAGTGTTAGGTTGAGTAGAGCGATTGTATCCTCCTCCCGATTCTCGGTTATTCTTCAAACCGAAGATAGTGAAACCTCTCAAAGTGGACGTACCCGATTATTTGGGGAACCACTATAAATTTGGTGTCTATTGTGTGTGTGTGTGTTTGAGTTTGATACTGGTTTGGACCCAACAATAACTAACAAAGAACCCAACTAACAAAGCCAAAAAGTTTGAACCAGGCGATGTCTGAATGGGACTGAGTATGAAAATTAGAGAGCCAATGATCAATTCCACGAGTATTTGGAAACGCAATTTGTATATATATTTTTTTCAAGCCTTGGTTTATTACTAGAGCCCAATATAGGACCTAGCTTCTTCAGTAACCATGGTAACTTGATGAGCTACCATGCCTTTATAAGTGGATTGACGATGGTGATGTTCCGGATTTGTGAAGATGATGGTGGTTGCTTGTTGGTGGTGGTGTCGCCAGAGAGGCCGCAGATGAAAAGTTTGTGCTTGGCGAGGTCGGCGTTGACGATTGAGGAGATTGAGCTTCTTGGGGGCCTATTGAGGCGGCGGGCGGCGACTTTGCTGACCAGAACAATGGGAACCAAAAATAAGAAGACCGATATCCTTTGACACCTGGGTCTGTATCACCAAAGCATTGCAAATTCATATTCACGTATCTATATGGAGTACTGCGTTTCAGTGGGCGGCCATGGTGGAATCTTCAATGCTCTGTTTTGTGTACTCCTTTTGGAAGCACCGTTCATGATGTTGTCCTTGTTTGGTGTTTCTCTCGCGGGAACGAAGGGCTATTTCGCCAAGTACGTTGGTTTCGAACAATGAATTGAGCAATCAGAATAAGATGACGAAGAGACTACGGCAACCGCCAAGTATGGTGGTTTCGAACAATGAATTGAGTAATCCGAAGACGACGAAGAGAACTAGGGCAATCACCGCCCCTGACTTGAACTTGAAGAGATGTGTTACAGAGATTCAACTCTGTGAACTGTGTGGTGAGAAAATTTGAAGAAGCCACACACGAGGACGAACACCTTTTTTGCTCCTATTCAGAAACTTGAAACAACTACGTTATCAACTTATCCTCGACTTCATGTACCATCCTCCAAATCTCAAGTACAATCCTAAAAATCTTCCAATCATCATCATTTTCTATGCACAACCTTAGATAAAAACTTAACAAAGAAAAACTCTCGTAACAATTATAACCTATACGGCCACATGTAAAAAGCAACCAAAGGCTCCATAGAGACGTATCTATAAAAAATGCTTCATGCCAGATCTAATCATCATTCAAAAGATTTGGTATCCATTCATTATTTTTTTTGCCAAAGCAGTTGTTGCATCTTAATTTGCTCTATCTTTAGCATATAAATCAGGGAATTGATCATAATTTGAGCCATCAGTGACTGTTTTGTGACTAACCACTCCATTTTTACATGTTTCTATATCATTTGTCAATGTGTCCCAATCCTTTATGGTCCGTCGCGTCCACTAATTAAATAATCCGAATTGTTGTGGCACTAAATCTGTAACAACCCGTTTCATTTTCCTTTTTTTTCTGAATTATTCCCGATTTATTTTCGGTGATGACGTCATTTGTTCATGATGTCATGGTTACTCTGTGTATTTTACGAGTAAATTTTTCGCGTTTATGTCTTGATACGACGGGATGACGCGACTATTGACTTGTTGACTACTTCGTGGATTGTCGTTGGCGATTACGAGAATTGACGGCGAGTTTAATGTTTCGAACTGGTGAAACGTTAACGTGAGTTCTGGATTCGATGACACGACTCTGCAACTGTCTATTCGGTGACTTCGTGGGGTTTTTTTGTGGTTATGTTGCTTGAGCTGATGTTTTGTATTTCGGACGTGGCTAGAGGTTTACGTGGGCCTTAGTATCGATTATATGGATTCGCTTAGACGCTCGACGTTTAGTGCTTCGACTGGATGACGGCACGTTTAGTTGACCGACGTTTAGGGCTTCGACTCAGTGATTCGAGTTCGGTAGTTAGTGCTTTAGGAGTTAGTACGTGCCTTGTTTAGCTGGCGTGGTTAGGAGTATTGATAGTCCTTTCGCTTGTTTTATTTATGTTAGTAGATACGTGCTATGTTTGTATCTATGTGCTATGTGTATTGATGTGGCATTATGTGCCCTAGATGTTTGACTTACGTGTTTATGTGTATTTGTATTACCTTGTTCGTTTTTCGTGCTTATATGTATGTGATACGTGTTAGTGGATTAATTTGGGATGAAGTGGTTTTATTTGATTACTGTTCGGATAAGTTACGTGCCTTAGTTGTTTGGATTAGGGGCGACTCCGATGATTCAATAGTTGAGTCTCGTACCGAAATATTTAATTTGGTTGTTATTATTGATTAACTATCCGTAGAGTTTATGGGGAGCGCATGATATAAACCGCTAGGCGATTAGTGATTTAATTTGGTTTATATAAATATTCATACCCGAGTTTGTAACCGAGTTAATTATTCCGGATTGTGTTAGTTATTCGGAGTCCGATGGGGCTTTCGGTGATTTAATCGATAGATAAATTTTGTGCCCCAGAGCTTTTCTTTGGGCCTATATTATTTATTCGGAGTCCGGTGAATTTGATGGGCTCACGTAGAATTATTTGAGTGTCCCCGGTATATTTTACGGGACTTATTTTATATATACGAATTTAATTATAATTATATATATATATATGGGTTTCATACACTAGATTATTTATTTCAGCTATAATCTTTATTTTGGGGGTTCCGGTATATTTTCGGGATTTATTGTTCGTATATATATATATATATTATTAATTGGGTATATATATATGTGTGTGTGGGTATTTAATAAAAGAAATTAAATGCAATTATATATATATATGGGTATTAAATAATTAAATAAATGAAATTGAAGCAATTAGTGGACTTTGGTGGACCAACCATTTCTTTTCTCATGTCACACATTTATTTAATATCTTGGTCACACTTGAGGTCACATGGACCTAGTAATTAGATGTTACAAAATTGAATTGAGTTGAATTATATATATATACGTATATTAGCCATACATATTTGAAATATATGTATATGTTTTGGGGTCAAAATGGTGAATTGGCAAGTCATGAGGGTTACTTGTGTAATTAGGGGAGACTAACTAGTCACTTGTGCAATTGTGGATAAAGCAAGGGTTGCTTTGGTAATTAACCATATATATATACATGTGTATCTGTTTAGAACACCAGATTTTCTGCGCTTCTCCATTTCTCCTTCACACAGCCACGATCAAATACTGCATTCTCTTCTCTTCAATGGTGCGCAACGGCAACTTCCCTCTTTTTATTCTTACATCTCCACCCGATCAAGAGGGAGAACTGAGAAACTGACATCGCGGTCGATTAAGGAGATGGAGCTACGGTCTGGTTACAACTGGAGCTCGTCGACAATGGCTGAAGCGGTAACAGCGGTGGTTGACGTGGGTGTTAGTCATGCGACGACTGGTGGTAGTCGGGGTTGCCGAAGTTGGGTACGGCAGCGACCAGAACCGTGTTCGGTCAGACTGAGTCGGGTCGACTCAGTGGCGAGTTGGGCTCGGTTCGGGCTGATTTTCGGAGGATAGCTCGGCCTTGGTACCGTGTACGTTATATCCGAAATTGGTAGAAATCGTTGAACGGTTCTCCGGGAATTTCAGATTTTCGGTATGATTTTCGGTTTCGATTTTTGTAGATTTGTTCGAATTAAATTATCGATTGCTAATGAATTTTAATTATATTGAATAGGGCGGTAAGGCGGTCGTTTCGACATATTAAAAATAATTTTCGGACGACTTTGGGCGGCGAGCACTATTCACGGCCGGTACTGTCCACGGCGGGACTGTCTGTAAGCGTTTAAATTAGGTGGGGATTTATATATATTTTTATATATATATATATATATTTATCTAGCACTCACTAATAGTGCGTAGAAAATGTTAAGTAGTCCCGGTTGTATGTTTATAAATAATAAAAGTATGAAATTAAATTCCTAGTGGTAGACGAATATCTAGGAATTTTATAGAATTTACGGAGTATCCATAAATAGATAAATGAAGTCGGGAATCGGAATTCCCTTGATAAATTAAGTAAATTAATTCCCTGAAAAGTTATAATAAATTAAATCCTACCAAATTTGGATTAAATTAGGTGGTTTAGTACCCCCAAACTTAAAGTGGGATTTTATAGAATTTTGTATAAAAAATTAGAACTTGTAATTAGCTCCCGGATTTTATATAACTGTTATTAAAATACAGTGGGAGCGGGGCCGATTTGATATTGAGGGACGTAGGGCCGTTTAATAAATATTTCATCTTTTATTTATATTTTATTGTAAATTTGAATTAAGATAGGGGGGTATTCACGAGGATGAGGGATGTATAGACGTGATTTTAGTTCCCTAGTTGGTTTTCTCGGAAATCATTAATAAATTAAATTGTAAGTTAAATTGTCTAATTTTTCCCCTGAGGCTGATTAGTTTGAAAACAATCATTGGGAATTAAAATTTAAAAGCATGCTGGTATATAAAATCTATAAGGACTGGGTAACAGAGAACCCAATTATTTCTGTGATAAAATGAGAATTTATTTACTGTATATTTGAAATTGTGAAGCATGCGTGGTATGAGATTGATTGGCTTTGATGCCGTGTTATTGAGCACATTTGATTCATATGGAGGCATTTGACATTCATACAACACCATGTTATATATATATTGTTTCGGTGCATGTTGCATGCCTCATTTATATCACGTGCATGTTTGGATCGTTTGGAATGTCGCAACAACTGGCCAGGGGTGGTCTAGCACCAGGGAGCTAGTAACTCTCAATTCTCTAGACATTTGGGGGTGAGGGCTTGGGCCTCACTTGCCGGTTTCTGCGCGGTCGTGGTATCCGCACTTTCTTTGACGACGCCCACCCTTCCTGTTGTGGGTTTGTTGCCCCAGCAGTGAACGGTTTGGGATTCCTGGATATTAGTGGCTAGGGTTGCATTGGAGTTGCATTGTCATGACATTTACATTCATATTGGACATTTATTTGATATGTACTTGCCTGTTATTATTGATTATCGATATAGAGTATGTGATGTCTGAGTTGTAATTAAATATCTGTATTTTTCTCTTGGGCGCTAAGGCGCAGCGTTTGTAATTAATATTTTAACTGTGGTTAAATTATAATGATTATTTAAAGATTTAAAATTGTAAATAAAGAAAGAAAGTTCGACGATAATAAAAACCTGGATTAGTGGAGCCACGATTGGCATGTGTTATAGGTGGTTACGTGGATATATATATATGAAAAGGTTTTGATAATTAATTGTTTTCCCCTTGAGTTGGAGTTGAGTTGAGTTGGCTAATCGTATATTGAGACTTGGTTGTGGTTGTGCCTTTGGCCACATAGGCCTTTGTGATTTGTGATTAGTGTTATCACTGGATGACTATTAGACCACTACGGTAGTGGGGAGAGTTGTTCAGGTTAAAGGTCGGGTAAGACTCGTAGTCTGACCTTGTTTCTCTTGGCTTGTGCATTTTGAGCTTGTCGCTCACCCTTCCACTTTAAAAGTGTTTTGAGTAGTAAATGGTTTTTAGCCGTGTGCCTTGAAAATCTCCTTTCCTATATGTTATGGTAAAGTTAGTGAACTCTGGACATGGTTTGTCTCGTTCTTGAGACTCGAGGTCAGTTCTGAGATCTAGATATGTTTTTAGAGCTTGATTATTTAAGTTTTCCTCCTAGTTGTTCCGAGGAACACTTGAATCCCGGTGTTGGTTTGGTAACCTTTGAGGATTTGTTTATAAACTCCTATATTAAGTTGAAGGTCTTAGAACCTGTTTCGAAATAAGTTTGATTGTGACTTTGGGGTGATATTGAGAAGTGAGATTAAGTTAATCGCACATAGTGCGATTCCTAGTGTTTGGCTGGGTTAGGAGGCATTGGAACCAAATATGATTTGACCGGGCCCTAACTTTTTCTTAAAAACCGGTTGAATCCTTCGAGGTTCAACATTTTTCTTTAAAAACCCGAGGGCCATGACATCTGTTTGGGACTAAATGACTCCAGTAACCCTTTCTTGCGCCTCGATAGGCGGTATGAGTTAGAGGTGACCTTGTTGATCTGTACTTTTTTTAGTGCCTCGGTTGGTTACCGAATCCAGTGTGGTGATAATATATTTCCTTGTGTATTTCTTTGGGGTGAATGGATTAGTTCACGAATTATTGTAAACAGAAAGGACTGTATTGAGGATACCATTGGACTGTATTGAGGATAGAAATTGTGAGAGTGAGACTCTCCAGATATGATTTAATAGATGTGATGTGTAAGAGTTATAAATTAATTGTGGACATGATTATGGTTTTTCTCTTCTAGTAGTCTTAGTGAGGGATCTTACCTCCTAGAAATCTTGAGTGGCGTGCTCGGTGCACGGTATAATAGATAGTTAGTTCTGGTTGTATCCCTAAACGAGAGTGTGTATTCGACTTGGTGCCTTTATACACCAGGTGTTAGGATTAGCTGTTTACGGGACTTTGTGTATATGTATATATGTGTATATATATATGTTGATTCGACATGCGTATATACGAATGGTAGATATATCTTATGAGTTGTGCTGTTTTACGACTTCTGAGTAGTTTCGAGATTAGTTGTGAGGTTATTGTTGGGTGTCTTGGATTGGCGAGGGTGCCATGGTAGACGATAGCTTGACCTAGGATAGATGCATGCACACGGGATGGTTAGCATTTTCTAGACGGCTATGAGTGTGATGTTTTGATATTATGGTGAGCACGTGGTTTTTTGCTCACCCCCCACACACAACATTTTCAGGTTTGCAGGTGGAAGCAGCACGGCGCGTACGGCGGCGATGGTACGGGGGATTTGGGACGGTAGATTCATTCCTCCTTCCGTAATCATATTTATTATTCTTTTATTCTCTTGGGAGCCAGGTTGTTGGCAAATTCCCTTATGTTGTATTTTCAGTTCATGTATTTATTATTTTGGGGTGCCATTGTATTTGTTCGGCACTACCATTTAATTTTATGTATTCTTATTTGAGCTTGGTGGCTCAGTCAGTACTTGTTGTTTTGGGGTGCCTTTATATCTTTTCGGCATCGCCATATGTTTTTCTTTCTATTTTAATTTGAGCATTTGGGGCTCTATTGATTTTAGAGGGGTCTGGAGAGGTGTTGGTGTTATTTTCCACTACCTCGGCCCTACTAGGTTTCTAGAATGTTGGGCTACGTGCCACTGTTTCTATTCTTGTTATTCTGGGCAGGTTGTGCTATTGTGTTGAATTTGAGTGGTCCGGATGTTCCAATTACAAACGGAACTTTGCCGGATTTTCATTAGAATTCTTTATTGAGTTTCTTTCACTCAGGTGACATGGAATACTTCATTTTCATTCCTATTCCATGTATTTCGAGGTCATTGTTGATTTCGGTTGTCATTTTCTATGACGTCACACCTCGGGATTCGCTGATTCTCCAGATTGGAGTCTCAAGAATAACGGGGCGTGACAAAATCCTTCTATTCTATCTTGTAAAAAGAATTA
Source organism: Cornus suecica (assembly GCA_963922005.1). Lineage (NCBI taxonomy): Eukaryota > Viridiplantae > Streptophyta > Magnoliopsida > Cornales > Cornaceae > Cornus > Cornus suecica. The sequence goes on along the minus strand of OY998247.1, from coordinate 40,458,973 downwards.
GAAGCTATATATCATCTTTCAATCCATTAATGACTATTATGTTATGTTCACTACTGATATGTGAGCTTGAACCAGTCCAGAGTTTATTTACAGTCTTTCATATCATGCTAACTATTATTCTAGTCATGCACATACACAAGTGTCGAAGAGCTATACACATACAGTTATATATAAATAAGAGTGATGTATCCTGTATGAGACTTTTCAATCATAGAATACAACTGGTAATCAAGCACGCAAGAAAAATGAAGCAAAAGCAACATTTTTTTATTTTTTTTTACTTTTGCTGTGCAATAATGCCAATATCCTTATTATTAGATGTGAACAACATAAAAAGTAAACATGGGCGGAGCCAGCTAGCTCATCCCTCCTTTTCTTTTTTCTTTGTTTTCTTTTAAAAAAAAAAAACTTTTATGTACATGTATATTTGAAATTTTAGAAATGTCCCCTATAATATTATTTTTATTTAAAAATTAGTGATAGTTAGTGACTCAAATTAATTTGGCAATTCTAGATTCACCAATCAAATAAAAGGCCTAAACCACAACATATCACTAATTTCTTGAAATATAATACCAAAATAGGGCTATTAACATAAAAAAAAAAAAAAAAAAAAAAATACTTATTTCAGATTTTTAATAAATACTTTGTGAGGGGCCATATTGCCCCCTCTACTATAAAAATCTTTTATAGACCCCATTTCCGTCCCAAAACGACTTAGTTTTAGGGCAAAAAAAATATTAAAACGTTGTCGTTTGGAGTTGGAAATGAGGTCTATGAAAGATTTTTTTAGTCGAGGGGGTAATATGACACCTCATGGGGGAATTTGTTACACATATAAAATCATGGGGATTTTATGTTAATAGCCCAAACAAAATACTATCACTTTCTAAAAAAATTTAAAAAACAATCTCAAGACATCTTTTGAAACCTATTAAACTCTCAAAACAAAGTTTCATGGTCTAGGTGCCTATTGATATCGAATTTCCATCGTCTGTGATAACATTCATGGTAGCTTAAGATGGATCGAAATAACATCAATTATTTATCACCTCACAACTCAATTTGTAGGTAAAACACATGTTATTCTTATAGAATATAAACACACCTATTTCTTACTTTTCATTTACAAAAATCACAATTAGTTCATTGTCTTATATGGTAGAGAATATGATAATCTACAAAGCCTATGTAGAATGTGTTTAAATTGATTTTATGTTCTTTTAAGGCTATTGAATCTACGTTTGTTGTGAAATGACTTATAATTCAACCATTATTTCATCATACTTATCAGCTTATGGCTTAGGTAATTTTTGTTCTAATTTAAATAAGTATTGTTAGGTCAAGATTACTTTAATATCTTTGTAAATAATTATTTTGGTGTGATTCAATGTTTTCACCTTATATTTTGATGTGAAAATTTAGTAATTTCTTATAGCAAAAAAAAATAGTCTATATTATTTTGTTGTACTTGAAATTACCTAAGAAATGGTAAACTAAGCCTGGGGGGGGGGGGGGGGGGGGGTGATAGGCTTTTTAAAGATTTATTGACAAATTAAAATTTTAACATCGGAATAATCAATTTTAATCCAATTCTCTAATAAGCTATATCATGCAGATAATCATATAACTGTAGACAATAAAGTAATAGAGACACACGATAATTTTACGTGGAAATCCTTGAAAAACGCTCCAAGTAAAACCACGGATACACTCTGGTATCAATGCCCTATGAATCAAATAATATACAGACTCTATGAAGACTGGACTTACAATAACACTGACTTACCTTTCTTTACTTGACGTCCCGTAGTCTTGCTCGGATCTCCGTACTCTGACGGCTCCGCTTCTCAACATATCAAAGAACCACAAAGCCTCCTGCTTCAATTTCCGCACTCTGATGGCTCTATTCTCAATGGATCAATGCAACTGCGTTGCACTGGGTCATGTGAAGATTTTTCAGCAACCAGAACATTCGATTGTGCACAAAGATATTACGTGTTGAAGCACAATTGAATAATATTCAAAAACTATAGAATAACTTGATATAGGATGATCAAACAATCTCTTTCTCCCACTCTCTGTAAACGAATCTGATATATGGAAGAATAGCAAGGCACAAAAATCACAATCTCTGAACCACGCCTCTTCTCTTGAATTTAATCCATAAATATATAGAGAAGAGTCTCCAATTATGGTTAGAATTCCTTTTCCTCTAAGTCTTTTACTTTTGACCATAAAGTCCTCAAAATATGGTCCAATATATAAATAATAACCCTTAGACATGTCCACAAGTGATTTGGAATCCAAACAACATTAGACTAGACTTTCCAAAAATTCTGTCGTTTTGTATTGCAAGAACTCAGGAATTTTTTTATTCGTGATCTCGGGGGAGACTTCGTAGTACAAAAAACTCGAGTTCTTGGGAATTTGCTCGAGATCTCGAGCGAGACTTCGTAGTATAAAATCTCAAAAACTCTCTAGATGTTTTCCCCCAATGTCATGGTAGTAGTACTATTGGCAGACAATATCCGAGATCTTGGGAATTTACAATTGATTCTTGATTAATTAAGCTTTCCCATGTCACTTTTGAAAATACCTAGACGATGGTGAAAATAGCCTAGAAGGGGGGTGAATAGGCTTTTAGTGGATTTATTGACAAATTAAAATTAATTATGGAAAAGTCAATTTCAATCCAATTCTCCAAACAAGATAAATCATGCAAAGATTAATCTAAGTGCAGAAAATAAAGTGATAAAGACACACGATATTTTTACGTGAAAAACCTTGGAAAAACTCTAAGTAAAAACCACGGATACGCTCGAGTATCGATGCACTATGAATCAAGAAGTACACAGACTCTATGGAGTTTTAGACTTACAAATCCCTCTAGATCTGCCTTTCTCCGCTCGACATCTGACAACCTTGAATCACTAGCGCTCCACGAAGCTTCCGCTCCACTCCGTACTCTGACGGCTCCGCTTCTCAACGGATCAAATAACCACAAAGCCTTCGGCTTTGATCTCCGCACTCAGACAACTCTGTTCTTCAATAGATCAGTGCAACCATGTTGCAATAGACAGTGTGTTGATTTTTTAGCAACTAAATCATTCAACCATGCATTAGAATTGTCGATGTAGAAGCACAATCGGAGAAACTCAAACAAGAGAGAACTAGAAGATAGATAATACCTCAATGATCTTCTTTCACCATATATCTTTGTAAAAGAATATGAATCTGTAGAAAACTTACAGAGATCTCTCAAAGATGTAGCCTCCTCTGTTATAGACCTTGGTATTTATAGACAAAGCTAAGGAAAAATCTTAACTTTACCATTTTGTGTAATTTCACACTTAACTGAGACAAACCCTTCAATATAATGTATAATATATGATATACATGTGCTTATAGGTTTTTGGGTCGAATTCAAGGTCATCCGGGTTAACACGGATCAATTCGAGTCAAAATAAGATTTCAGCCCGATTATGAAATTTCCAATTTTTTCTGCAGGACACCTATCACTCTTTTGATTATATCTAGAGCTACACAGATTGAATGGAGTCTTGTAATAGAACTTTGGAAAGAGAACTTCAAGATCTGGATTTTAAAGACAAGAATCACCTCATTCGGACCTATTTTGACCGAGATATGAGCTCCCGAAGTTCACTAAAATTTTTGCTGAAATTACTGCAGCATTCTGCACCTAAGCTTTAAGCGTAGGCTAAGCGTAGAAACTCACTTTATGTCCACTTTTTTCTTTTGTAAGTGTAGGCATTTTCATGAAAATCACTTTTCTTTACAACTGTGCCAAAATGACCCTCTTAACTCCCCAAGACTTTTTGTTTGAATTGACAGCTTTGGAAAATGCCGTTTTCGCCCTCTGGGAGATATTTTTCCTCAATACGCTCACTTTTGCACTACACTATTATTCTTCATTACTTCAATATTTGATTTTGCCTTTGTCGAAACTTTGTAGATGTCGTTGAAACCAAAACGACCTATGTAACACTCAACATGGTTATTGTCTAGAACATGCCATAAATGAACAATACTCAAAAGTGTTCTTACAATCTCCCCTTTGGCATTTCTGAGACAAAATCATGTTTTACAATATAGCCTCACAAATAATAACATAACATCTATACCTATTAACACACACCGACAAACATAGATATAAACTGTCATCTTGATTTCATGACGGTCTACCAATCACGTGACCACAACACTGAACAAACCATTAAACGCAAGTGTGGAAAACAGATATAAAATGATCATAAGAAAAACACAATATCCATGTAAGCATAAGGATCATAAAACACTCCTTCTCCCCCTTACTCAATACTTATCCCCCTTACTCAATATTTCTCCCCCTTTTTGTGACTAAAATGACAAGTAAAAATAATAATAATCAAAGTACATGAGAGAAATAAGGGAAAGCCTCAAGATGAAAGAGGGAACTCAAAAGAATCAAAGCCAAGCACTATATACTAAGAAAAAGTACTCTATAAGATATATCCAGATTCTCGAGTATCAAAAACAATCTCTACAATGCATGACCCTAAAACTAATGCATGAATGCAAAAACAATGTCATGAATGAGCTCAAAAATAAATTTTTATTGTGGAATCTGTGAGCAAGACAGTAGAGACAAATAAGCTAATCACTTTTCACAACCATTCTCAAAATTGACTAATCCATCATACATATGGTAGTGAAAGAAATCAGCACAAGTACCTTACGGACCTAAAAGTACACAAGTCAAGTTATACTTAACTTTTGTATATCTGAAAATATTTAGGTGCAAGCATACAGGTAAGATGAGAACAATACAAACTAAGTCAAATTATCTCCTCACCAATCCCTAGTGACAAACAAGCCCACAAGCTTAAACTAGAAGTCAAATCTCAATTTTTGACCTTATTGTTGATTGATAACAATAGTATAGCACCAAACACTCCTTTTAATAGGAGAAAAATATGTCTATGAATGATCTTTTAGTCTCTAATTTAATCTTTTGAGCACACCTTCATATATATTTTTCTTTCTCCCCTTTAAACTGAACACCCTCTACTTTGTGGTAAAGACGCACGATTACTTAGTTCAAAATTTTGAGATAATCATTTCCACCTTGTAGACGTGACTATCAATGCTTGTGGCACTGAGACCCGGTTTTATCAGTGAAAAGATCATTGTTGTAAGGGGTATAAAGAGAAAATCATATATTTTCTTCTTTGTTTTTAGTAAAACCCCCATTTTCATAAGCATGCAATAGGTATGTAAAATCATAGATCAATCAAGTTTAGCTTATGAAACCTATAAATCACTTTGGATCCGGTGAGAAAGACTCAAAGGTTCAATAAGCATTATAATCACCTCCAAAGTAAAAACATGCACCTAAGATTTAAGAGATTAAAATATATTACTTAAACATGTCAAGTGAACATCTCAAATCTTTAGGTTAGGCTAACACCTTCAATTCTCAATAGCATAATAAGACAAGTAAACTTGAGAATTTAGGAAAATATGACAACTCTTTGTGCTCTTAGCCATAATCAACAGTTCAAAAATCTTATTTCATGATTTTTTATTTTCATAATGTATGTATGAACTATCCCAATTTTCATGAAATAAAATATGATGCATGCATAATAATTATACTAATAATACAATGCAAAAATGCATGTTAATGTACCACTTCTAGGATTAAGATAATGCAATATGTTCCTAGAATGATACATATGAAGACATCTAGTCTAATGAGACCATATCACTAGATTTCTTAACACTTACATGCTTTTGAAAATCTAATGATTGTGTAGAGATGTCTGTCAACTGAGAAGCCGTGGATATAAACTCAAGACCTTTCTAAGTACAAAATTTAGGAAATATGCGATCAGTTGTCAGATGTACGTACACCTTCCTTAAAACAATTTCCAAAAGAGTCATCAATAATGCATTTATCACTACTGAAATTGATATATTGATAATCATTGCATATCTGGCTAATGCTAAACAAATTAGCCTTTAGGCCTTTTTCACAATCAACATGTTCTAGACCAAAAGCAACAATGGTGTCATTTCCTAAACCTTTAGATTTTTTCTTTTCATAAAAAAAACCATTGTTACCATCACTATCCTTTATCCTTGAGATTGTCAACCAATGACTTATCTCCTGTCATGTCCCTAGAGGATTCACTATCTAAACACATTGAGCTAGAGTCACATGCTCTAAGTTCAGTATGAGCGTTACAATAATGTAGATCACCTTTTTTAGCCCATGTATGAGCATCACAATAATGTAGCTCACCTTTTCTAACCCATGATTGTCTAATCTTAGATGTTCTACTTGCACGGTTAGAAAAATTCTTTACTTCTTTACTCAAAACCCTAATTTGATCTTCAACATTGGGTCATTTCTGAGTTCTAGATTTCCTTTTAGATTTCAAAGTTTTTCCTTTTAACTTTGAATACAAAGGTCGAATGTGACCCTTCACACCACAATGATGGCATATTGGGACAAACTTTTGAAAACCATGATTAGAAATTTTATGATATCTAGAGGCAAACAGATACTAACTATAAAACGGTTTTTCTGACATAAGATTTAACATTGTGGTTCTTATCAGAATTACCTTTAGAAGTAGAAGATGTTACTTAGGATCCCTTAACAAATGTAGTTTTGGGAATATCATCAGACTTATGAGTTACTTCTTTGAATCCTAACCCTTTTGTATTTCTCACAAATTTTCCTACACTCAACATATAATCAAGCTTAAGAGTTCCACTAAACCATCTATGAATAGTTGAGTTATAATCTTTCAAATTATTCTCCAAATCTCTAATCTTCATAAAATTTCTCAATCAAATCAGATCTTACTGATATTAGCTCCTTATTGAGATCTTCTATACTCTTTAAGACCTCATTCCTTTCTTTTTTAGACTTTCTTAACCTTTCAATCCATCCAGATTTATTAGTCATGTGTTGATTAAAGTCATGGATAATGCTGGTTAATTCTTCTCTTAAGGATTCTTTTTCCTTGTCAACACTTTTAAATCTACTAATAGATTTTGAAAAAACTTCACTAAGATGAGTGTACTTATCATGCAATTTATTGTACTTAGCTTGAAGCAAATCATCACAATCATCATCACCCTCATTATTTAACCTATCAACTATAGGGGGCCTATCAAGGAAACCTTGTTTATGAAGAAATTCCATCGTTTAAGTTCAAGATCTAACCCTAGGACGTTAACCTAAATCAGGGCAAACATTTCTCTGATACCAACTGAAAATACCAAGACGATGGTGAAAATAGCCTAGAGAGGGTGAATAGGCTTTCAGTGGATTTATTGACAAATTAAAATTAATTACGGAAAATTCAATTTTAATCCAATTCTCCAAACAAGATAAATCATGCAAAGATTAATCTAAGTGCAGAAAATAAAGCGATAAAGACACATGATATTTTTACATGAAAAACCTTGGAAAAACTCAAAGTAAAAATCACGAATATGCTCATGTATCGATGCACTATGAATCAAGAAGTATACAAACTCTATGAAGTTTTAGACTTACAAATCCCTCTAGATCTGCCTTTCTCCACTCGACGTCTGACAACCTTGTATCACTTGCACTCCATGAAGCTTCTGCTCCATTCCGTACTCTGATAGCTCTGCTTCTCAACGGATCAAATAACCATGAAGCCTTTTGCTTTGATCTCCGCACTTAGACGGCTCTGTTCTTCAACGGATTAGCGCAACCACATTGCTATAGACGTTTTGTTGATTTTTCAGCAACTAAATCATCCAATCGTGCATTAGAATTGTCGATGTTGAAGCACAATCGAAGAAACTCAAACCAAGAGAGAACTAGAATATAGATAATCACTCAATGATATTCTCTAACCATAGATCTCTCTAGAAGAATATGAATATGTAGAAAACTTGCAGAGATCTCTCAAAGACGTAACCTTCTCTGTTGTAGACCTTTGTATTTATAGACAAAGTTAAGGAAAAACTGTAACCTTACCCTTTTGTGTAATTTCACACTTAACTAAGCCAAATCCTTCAATTTAATGTATAATATGTGATATACACGTGCTTATAGGTTTTTGGGTCGAACTCAAGGTCATCCGGGTTAACACGGATCAATCCGAGTCAAAATAAAATTTCAGCCTGATTCTGAAATTTCCAGCTTTTTCTGCAGGACACCTCTCACTCTTTTGATTATATCTGGAGCTACACACATTGGATGGAGTCTTGTAATATAATTTTGGAAAGATAACATCAAGATCTTGATGTTATACTCAAGAATTACCCCATTCGGATAGTTTTTGACCGAGACATGAGCTCTCAAAGTTGACTAAACATTTTGTTAAAATTACTATAGCATTTCGCACCTAAGCTTTAAGCGTAGGCTAAGCGTAGAAATTCACTTTCTAGCCACTTTTTGCTTCTGTAAGCATAGGCTTGAGTGTAGGCATTTTCATGAAAATCACTTTTCTCTGCAACTATGCCAAAATAACCCTCTTGACTCCCCGGAACGTTTTGCTTGAATTGACGGCTTCGATCGAAAAATGTCGTTTTTGCCCTCTATGAGACATTTTTCCTCAATACACTCACTTTTGCACTACATTTGTATTATTCACTACTTCAATACTTGATTTTGCCTTTGTCAAAACTTTGTAGATGTCGTTGAAACCTAAACGACCTATCTAACACTCAACATGGTTATTGTCTAGAACATGCCATAAAATAACAATACTCAAAAGTGTTCTTACAGCTTTCAAGTCTCTGTTCGATCTGTCAACGTGAATAATTCAACATACACTTAACAACACTCATCATTACTCAACATCACTCAACATTATTCAACATGGTTTTTTATCAGAATATACCATTACACACAAATATTCTTACAGTACTAGTTGATGTCCTTTCCATTTTATAAAATACATTGCGCCCCCCCCCCCCCCCCCCCCCCCCTGAAATAAATTCTTGGCTCCACCCTTGCAAGTAAAGTAGGAAGTTTTACAACTTTTGCAGTTTACACGAGGAAACATTATTTCATTTGTTTTTTGTTATTGTCCTCTTTCTCGTCTGTTTTAGAAGCTTAGTCCTTTGAGATTAAATATAATGAATCATAATTGGTCTTCTTGGAATACTTATTGAACTTGGCTTTTGTCTAACCAAAAGAGTGAGGATAGGGCTGAAGAGAACCTTAGAATTTGTACCTTTATTTTTTGACAAATTTGGAAGTGCGGAATGATTGTTAGTTTAATAATTACAAGTGGAATGCCCATTTGGTTCTGGATAAAACTGTTGCCAATTTTCATGAGTATGAGACTTGTTGAAGCAGGATGAACCAATTTCGAATCCTTACTTGGAGCCTCCTTTATCCAGGTTTTGGCAGCCTCCGAAAGAGAGTTTCTTTAAACTCAAAGTTGATGCTTCATTTATTGTAGCATCTCATGAAGCAGGGGGGTGGAGTGGTTATTCAAATGGTTTTTCGATTAAGATTGCTTGTTGTTTCTTCTCTAACATTTCTTCCGCCAAATTTGCGAAAGCTCTTTCTCTAAGAGAAAGTTTAACTCTCTTGCCTCTTTGGGGTTGCAGAATGTTATTATTGAAGATGACCGCCAGTATGTAATGTACCTTAAGCCTTGTGATGTCCATGTTGCTATTATATTAAGAACGTGAAATGTTTGTAAGACCTCTAATTTCCTTTGGGCTATTTGGCTCTCTTGACTTTTTGTTGCTTTAAGGATATCTCATCAATCCCTCCCACTTTCCCTTCCATATATTTTTCCATCCCTTCAACCAAATGAAGCATTAGAGAGGGAATGTTTTGTTGGCTCATTTAGCCTCATGTGTTGTGTTGTGTTTGTTAGAGTATGACTCATTTCCTTGCGTGGAAAGTAAACTTGGGTAACAAGTATCTCTATTTGACTGAAGACTGTTATATTTGGTAACTCCTTTCTCAAGGGGGAATATGACTTAGCCTCCAAGCAATCCCTATTATGGTAGGAGATCAATCAGTAGACTCCTAATCAGAATTGGTTTAGGGAAACCAATTGACTTATTCTCCACTCCATACTCTCCTATAAATATAAGTGTAACCTATTATATTTTGTGTACCAGGCAGAGAGCCAGAATAGGCTTGTACCGGTGTGAGTGAAACACCTAGTGCAAGTGTAGCACAGGCGGTGTGCAGAGAATACACAGAAGATATAGAGAGAGAAGAAGAGATACATTGTGGTATTTCTTTGTGTGAGTGAAACAACGGTAAAGGTGAGTGATACTCGTGTGAGTGAAACACTATGTGAGTTGTTGATCTACTGATCATCATATTGTAATTCTCTCATTGATCCATTTAATATATATATATATATATATATATATTCATATGGTATTTATATATATATTTTTATGAATTTTATATATGTATTCAAAATTTATATATATTTTTCAAAATTTAATATATATTTTTCGCCGAATTTTATATATTTTTTCAGAAAATTATATATGTTTTCCCGAAATTTAATATATATTTTTTCAAGTTTTATATTTTTTCCCGAATTTTATATATTTTTTCCAAAATTTATATATGTTTTCAAAATTTATATATATATTTGAATTTATATATATATTTCCGAATTTTATATAATTTTTTGAATTTTATATTTTTATTTTCGATTTTTATATTTTTTTCGCATTATATATATATATATTTTCGAAATATATATGTTTTTCTAAATATAATATATATTTTTCGAAAGTTATATTTTTCCCCGAATTTTATATATTTTTTCATAAATTTATATATGTTTTTGAATTTTATATTTTGTTTCCGAAATTTAATATATATTTTTTCGAATTTATAATTTTTTCCAAATTTTATATATTTTTGAATTTATATATGTTTTTCCGAATTTTATATAATATTTTGAATTTCATATTTTCCCTTTTGATTTATATATATATTTTCAAAATTTAATATATATATTGTTTCTGAATTTTATATACTTTTTCGATTTTTTTTTTTTTTTTTTTTTTTGAATGGTAAGAAAGATATATTAGAAAAAGAGGAGGCTAAAAGCCTTACAAAATCAAAAGGGCATACCCCAGTAAATGTGAAAGCCCCACTTCCACCAAATGAAAAAAAAAAAGATACAACCTAAGTGTCTCAAACAATGAAGATTAAACCAAAAGGGATAGTTGCTAGCTAAAACATGCCAACCTATATCCTGCATTTGAAAGCAATGGAGACCACTAAGCCCAAACAAAACTGTTGCAATAGATGTACTCCAGATTTCCAAACCAGTTTGCATCCATGCAGCAGCAGAATGTATATTGCCCACATAGACAACAACAAGTAGAAGAAGAAACATCATAAAAACAAGTCCAACAACTATGAAACGCCAATCCCAAATCAAGCCAGAAGCACTTCTAGACAGAATCCCAGAACCATGCCTTTGTAAACCAAAACCTCTAATTATGTATGCTAAGTATTGAAACTGCTTTATGATTGAAAATAGAAAGAGGTATCTATCATTCCTGGACCAGAGTTGCACAAGATGGAGACTCCCTTATGTTTGAAATAGAGAAGAAACGCAGCCTAACCACTTGAATAATCTTAGCAAGCAAGGCCTCAATAGTGCAGAAACTCATTTTTTAAAATTCTTATATTCCTTTCAAGCCAAACGTCATATACTACAGCTGAAAAAACAAGTTTGTTCAAAATGGTCACCAAGGTTTTTCCCTTCAAAGAGTGGATAGCCCATTGCATGATTGTGTCCCAATCATCTGGCCAAGGAAGAAGACCCTTTTGCACCACCATATTCCAAAGCCTTTTAGTAAAACTACATCTGAAGAAAAGATGATCCCTATCCTCCATTTGCAGCTTACAGAAAACACAAGAAGCATCTTGAACTAGGCCAATGGAAAGCAAAAAATAAAGAGTGTTAATTCTGTTAAGATGAACTAACCACAAAAGAAAAGAGTGCTTTGGTATTCTTTGAGAAAACCAAATGATCCCAGCCCACTCCACCTCCTTAACCTTATATCTGACAAGGTCCCAAGCTGAATTGATAGTGAATTTATTGCTAGAATGAAGCCATAAAATCCTATCATTGACAGAAACATTAGGAAGAAAATTGGAAGGGAAATTCCTTTTGAAATCCAGCCAAGCTTGAGAGTTCATAGTAGGAAAGTGCCAACCATGGCTGCTAATGAATCTGCTCACTGTAGTATGCAACCCAATACCAGAGGTTCTAATAACAGCAGGGGTGAACACATCAACAAGAGGGCTTTGTGGATGCCAGTTATCATACCAGAAAGAAGTGCTTTTTCCATCCCCAATCATATATTGAATAACAAATCTAATAAACGGTCTTAACTTCAAAAGCTTTCCCCAAGTCCATGAACATTTCCTAGGAATAGAAAGCTCCCAAAAATTTCTTCCTTTTCGAAATTTATTAATGTTTTTCTTGTAATAAGTGAAATAAGTCAATGGCTTTTTGGACCATTCACCCCTCCAGGGGTTGTCACTGCAAGAAAATTGAAAATTCAGGGAGCTATTGGACCGAACTTGGGTTGACCAATATCTAGGTGCAATTGACCTAAAGTTCAGAGAGTTTCACTGCAAATTACCCAAAAATTAATTATCATTTGTGGCAATATATGTACTTTTTTTTACTGAAAAATTTAATAACAATTAAATTATTTTAACAATAAAATGGAGAGTCACATTATGCTCTTATACCTCTCCCAATGCATACACAAGGTATTATAGGCAAATAATATTAGCTTTACAACTGTCCTCCATACAAAATGGCCTTTTACAAATGTTCCTCCGCCTTTGCACGCAAATAGAAATCAACATGGACCCACTAGGAATTGTATGTATAAAACTGCACATATAATTAGGCGTTTGCTTGAAAATGGTCTCCTTTTGAAAATGAAAGAAGCGGACCTCCAAACTTCAAATTGCTCATTCATTTCCTTGAGCTTGCAGTGGTCTAGTAATCTAACTATATATATATATATATATATATCAGGTAAGTAATTTACTTAATTTCTGGATTATTCATTCATGCTTTGGTGGTGGATTTATATGTAAAAAAAAATGATTTGTTTCATTAAATGGACTTTTACATTGTGACAGACCAAATTTATTGGAGTGGAGCACATCAACTTGTACTGAGGTTAGTATTAAAAACATGTATTTGTTATTGGAATGACTTTCCTCAAGTTCAATACTCCGATCTGTTTGTTATAGAAATCGCAAAGGATGCATCTATATAGTGATGACAACGGGTTGGATTTGGAACCGATTTGGCTAAAACCATTACCACCCCAAGCCCGTGATAGGTTTTGATTGGTAATGGTATTACCACCCGTCGGAATAAACGGTTTCCGTCGGGTTATTATCGTTATTTACTAAATTTTGAATTTAATTTTTAATTTTTAATAATATTCAATTTGTATGATTTTTATTTGTCATTGCACATATCTTATCTAATATTGGAGGGATGTTGGTTGTGCAAACAACTTAATTCGGGTGATAAACTTGTCATCTTAATGTCCGATAATTTATATTACTTTTCTTTTCTATATACATTTATTTACGTACTGTCTCTCATCTTTCGGTGTGTATTAATATTTTCAATTGATTAGTAAACAGAAAAATGGTAGAGTATGTTTGTGTACTGTGTATGTATGTTTAGTTCTTACATATATAGGTAATATATTTTTAAATAATAATATATATGTGTATTTTCTGCTGTTCTTTAAATATAATTCATAAACGAATAGAATGATTATATAACATATTTGGTTTTCCTTAGAGTGATGAAAAAAAAAAAAATTATTTGTCAAAGATTGAGGCTCCATTGTTAGCTTATTATTTTTATTTTGTCTTTTAGTTAGGAAAATTTTGAACATAATAGTTTTTTGCATAGAATTTTTGCTTTGATGAAACGTTCATATAAAACTAAAATAAAAATAAAAATGCTCTTGTAATAATGTATTTGGCATGAAAAAAGAAAAATGTCTTTCTCCTATTATATTTTTCTTTCTTATCGGTATTATTTGATATATTTTATTATAATAAAATACAATGTGTGTATTTCCAATAAAATGATACATCTATATTTTTTTAAGCTTTCTCATACAGCGTAATCTTTTAATCATGTGAAAAGCACGTAATTTTTCCTAGTCTAACATAAAAAAATATTCTATATCTAGCTTAAAAATATATATTAAAAAAGAAAATAGATAATAAAATATTCAATTTGAATAAATATTTAAATGGGTCGGTTCAGTTCAGGTTCGGAGCGGTTTTTACACAAAACCCAAAGCCGCTTCGAATTTTGATTTTTAATACCAAATCCGCCCAAACTTGTTTATAAGCATACCAAATCCACCCCATTATGGGCGGATCGGGTTGAAACTCGACCGGGTCGGGTTAAATTGTCATCCCTACATCTATATAGAGATAAATATTGAGCACTAATTTTCTGGAAAAAAAAAAAATTTTGATTACTACGAAAATAAAGAAAAGCTAATTTCTTTTATAGATTAAAGAAAAAGCGAGTACTCGTATTACATTACAAGAAATTAGGCATTGTTCAAGCCCTTATGGGAGTAAGGGTAAGATTTTTAAACGGTTATGGGGATAAGAATTTTCGCGGCTATAAGGATTGAGAAAACCGCCTCATTGCCATACCTACCCAAGCCTTAGCTACTACTACCCCCGCGTCTCATCCTCGCCGTCGCCGGCCACCACTGCATCCTCCGTCAGCTTCACCAACCCCACCGCCCGATCTCTCTACAACGTATGTCCCTTTCTTCTCTTTGCGTACTTGCTACAGATTCATATAGATACGACTTCAATTTACTTTTTCGATGGTTTGAGTATAGATACAGATACATAGTTATATATTAGTTGAAAAAAATCGATGATGCTCTTGTAATTTATTTGACATATGGTGGTTGAACCTTTTGATGAACTTGAACCAATAATCAATATTCCTTACCCAAATCGAAAAATAATGGAGTATTTTATGTGTTTTTGAGAATTTCTTTTGTTGTTGATATATATAAATTAATGGGTTAAGTGCATTAAACCCCCTATTGTTTCTTCTCTTTCTCAACTAATCCCCCTGAACTAAGCATTGCCCCCCTAAACTATTTAAGTGTTGCATTTAACCTCATTCCGTCATAACTCCGTTAGTTAAAATTAGGATAAATTACACTCAGATCCCCTGAAGTTTTGGTCAATTGCACTCGCCCCTTGAGATTTCATTTTCCTTGCAATAACACCCCCGAAGGGGTGAAGACCCTATGAAATGACTCTTGTACCCTTGATTTAGTGTAAAAGATATGTTGCCTAAATTAATAGACCAAACAACTCTTGTGTCTTAAGCTCAATTTGAAAAACTTTTCAAGTACTTTGGATACAATGATTTTTGAAATATTATCACATTTCTTTAAATTATTTTTCTTAAATTGTCATTTTTGTAATATAGGCCCCAAAAGTTATCGTTTTATAATTTGTCCCTAAAACTAATACTGTGACCTTTTACATTAAATAATAATAATACATTTTATTTATGATAATATATATAGATTTTTTGTATTTTAGAAGGTGATACATGGATAAAATTAAATTAATATTTCTTATTATTATTTGTGTAAAATTAATTTAAGCCCTTACATTGTAAAATAATAACAAACTTTACTTTTGTAAATTTTTATATTTTTATAAAAATATGACAAATGGTTTATTATTTTTTATTTTTTTTGTAAAGTTAATTTAAGTCCTTACACTTTAAATAATGAAATTTTTTACTTATTATATTTTTTTATATTATAAAATGTGATAATGAATCGAAATATTAGAGTCTTTGTGTTTTTATTAGTAGTATATAGATAGATAGATAAATATATACAGAATTTTTTATTTTAAGTTATATTATTTTTCCTTGCCGAAATATATTTGTCTTATATCTTTACTCTATATCTTATGAAATATCCATTAGAATTACATTTCAATTAATGTATATTAATTAAATAATATATTTTTTAAAAAATATGAAAATATTTATAACCCCTTGTCTTATATCTTTAGTGTTCTATATCTTTTGAAATATTCATTAGAGTTACACTTCAAGTAATGTATATTAATTAATTATTATTATTATTTAAAAGTATTGAAATATTTTCAACCCCTTTTCTTTTACTTTATATTGTTTTGACATACTCCATAGTGTTGCACTTTAACTAATACATATTAATTCATTAATTTTTATTTTGAAGAAAATGTTTGGAAATATTCTCAACCACTCACATTTTAGAATAGTTGTTTATCCATTATAGGGTTTTCATCTTGGGGCATGGAGGTAATTTCACTACCTAAATATTTGTCTCATGAAATAAGGGAGACAACACAAGGGCATGGAGGTAATTTCACTACCTAAATATTTGTTTCATGAAATAAGGGAGACAACACAAGGGCATTCCGCTCATTTCTCCCTTTCAGGGGGTGTCATTGCAAGGAAAATAAAATCTCAGGGGGCGAGTGCAATTGACCGAAACCTCAGGGGATCTGACTGCAAATTATCCTAATTTAACTAACGGTGTATAACAGAATGAAGTGAATTGTAAAAGTTGTGATAGTTTAGGAAGTTTTGTGTAAAAAGTGTAGTTCAGGGGGTTAGTTGAAAGAGAGAAAATAGTCCAGGGGGTTTAATGCACTTTACCCTAAATTATTTAATTTTATTTCTTTTATATACTTTTTTGGTTATTTTCGTTGGAGTCGGTGGAACTAGGCAGTGGACGAGAAACAGTGCTTCTAAAACATTTAAGATATTCATAAATGTAGTTTCTGGAGGATTCCAATAATTGGAATGTTAATGAGATTGTCCTGTTGCGAATTAGAAATAATCATCCTCCATATAATAAATTTTGTGGTAATTTAATATATATTTGGCCACAAAATTTAGTTTTGTGGAAATTTACTATATCTTTATCCAAAAAATTTAGTTTTGTGGCAATTTAGTATAGAATTTGCCACAAAATTTAATTTTGTGACAATTTAACTTAGCTTTTGCCACAAATTTAATTTTTGTGCCAATTTAGTTTATTTTTTGCCACAAAATTTTGTGTTTGTGGCAAATTAACTTAAGTTTTGCCACAAATCTAGTTCTTGTGCCAATTTAGTTGAGTTTTTGCCACAAAATTTAGTGTTTGTGGCAATTAAACTTAACTTTTGCCACAAATTTAATTTTTGTGCCAATTTAGTTTACATTTTGCCACAAAATTTTGTGTTTGTGGCAATTTAACTTAGCTTTTGTCACAAATCTAATTTTTGTGGCAATTGTTTACCTTTTGGGTATAAGGACAATATGTTTGACTGTTGGATTGAAAATTATGATTATTGAATGATGGTTGATTTGAATTGAAACTCTGAGGTGAATTTCCAGCATTCTGGGATCGGTAAGACAAATTTGGATAATTACGCCAACCGAGATTATATGTATTAGAATAAGGAGTATTGTTCATGTTTGTCACGCCCCAAATTCCTAGGACTCCGAAACCCGAGCCTAAGAGTTAAGGGAGTGATTGCGGAAGTAAAAAGAAACGAAAACCAAGAGACATTCAGTCATCAAACACCCATAAAGGGTTGCAATGAATGCCCAGATACCATGTTGTCACGCTCCTAAAGGGTGACGCAAACCAAGCGACTACTAGAGTCAACAATAACAAAGAAGTACATGGAATAACAATAAAAATATACTCCATGCCAACACGAATACTAAAAATACAAGAGTATCCTTAGATACCAACAGACACGCTCCTAAATCCCTAAGACTCCCGAACAGGGACATCCAAGGAATCAGAATGTGATCCTTAACATGAATGACCAACTAAGACATCATTAACCGTGAAAACATATGGGTTAATGATAGATATGGTATATTTAATACCCAAATGACTAATAAAACTAAGCAGCGGAATCTAACGAAAATCCGGCAGAGTTCCGTTTGTAAATGGAACATCCGGACAACCAAACACAACACAATAACCTGCCCAAAGCAATTCAATAATCACAATGGCTTCCAAGCCCCACATTCATCAATCCTAATAGGGCCGAGGTAGTGGAAAGAAACCAAAACCCCTCCAAACCCTCTAACATCAACAGAGCCACAAATGCTCGAATAAGAATACAGAAAAGCGTCTAACTGTACAGAATAGATACAATACATCCTGAAAGAATAAGTACAGGAAATAAAAGATACATCAACAGGGATAGGCCAACAGACTGGCTCCCAAAAGAGAATACATAACAATCCCATAACAATGGGTAGAGAAACTGAAAGCGGATACCTATCGTCCCCAAACCCAGTCGTGCTGCAACCGTAACCGCATCACCCTGCACCACTCCAAACCTGTAACAAGAATAAAAGGAAACTGCCGTTGCACTGCATCCTGCTCATAGCCGTATATTTCCTGCAACCTGGCGTGGAATACCAGGGGGGCCAATGAAATTCCCTCCGTGAGCAAATAAGCTCAGTGGGAAAAGATATCTTAACTACCACATCCTCTGATAGTTTAGGTAAAGCTAAACCGTCTAATAAGATATAAATATAGCCCAACTAGTCCCATCCACGCAAACCCAAGTCACACGCTCATATACTATCGTAAACGAGTATACATAAGTATATAGGGAATATATATATATATACACGTATATATATATATAAATACACAACATGAGTCTCAAAAACTCGTACTCCAAGTACCCAACACCAGTAGTCTACACTACTCTCACCAACGTACACTAGGTACACGACACTAAGGTCAAATCTAACAATCATCAATGCTCACCATGCTAACCACCAATCCAACAGAGGGAAACACACTCACCTCTAATATCCACAAGGAAACAGAATCCACCAATAGTACCAAGGAAGGCTCAAATCCTACACCCCGATAACACAGGAAGGAAAACACCCACGTCCTTGCATACTAACACAATCATCATCAATTTATATATATATATACAATATATGTATATACAACAAACCTCATCACATCTCTAGAGGGAACCTACCTCTCAAGTACAAGGTCACCTCAATCATATCACTACATAAAACCTCAAGTGCTATCTCCAACAATGTCAATAAATCCCTGACGCTCTCACTAAGGATAAGAAAACCACGAAATCAAATCACTACGAGTACACAACTCAACTCACAAGAACGACCACCTAAGGGGTCACCAAAACAAAGCAAAGGAAAAGAGTTCCCAATGCTAAACCAACAGATAACCGAGACAACGATGTCAAGGTTAAAGAACACCACAAGTGAACAAGGAAAGAACACCGAGAGGGAACAAGGAAACCAAAAACGAATGGCCGAGAGTGGAAGTAATAAAAAGATGAATCCCAGAGATTCAATAGTTTTTAAGAAAAAGGTTTTCAAACTCGAACCAATCCTTTTGGTATCCGTGCCCCTAACGTAAGAAAAACTCCTATCACCTAGGTGGTGATACCAACAACCCAGAAAAGAGAAAGGCAACACTATATGTGTGCACTGAACAACGACAAGCCTCAATCCGAGACTTAAGCATGATAGGAAACAAAGGTGAAACAATGGAACACCTTTCAAAACTCTACAAGATGAGATATTGAGAAAGAAGTCTCGAAATCTCAGAATCCCAAGAAAATAATAAAATGGTTTTACTTTTAAGAACCACATAGTAAAAATGACCGTCTTGCCCCCGGTCTCCGTCAGTTGCCATCACCGGCTTTTAAAAGTTGAAAATCTTTTTAAAGAGGATCCTAAGATCATTTTATAAAGTGTTGAAACTTTGCATTTCTACGGGGGTAGGCGAAAACGAGTTTTTCCTTTTAAATACAAAGAGTTTAGAAAACACCGTTTTCGAAATGACAGTCAAATAAGAGAAACACAACTCTATGAATTCCTATAATGCCCAAAAGGACAGTAAAGGAAGTACAACACGTTGGACTCACGGAAGACAACCATCCGTTTCCAACTCCACCAAATCAAATGACCACACATGGAAGAGGTTCGGCACCACGCCGTAACCGACAACTCAAGGAATGACATAGAAGTCAACGACTACGTACTAGCGTACAAAACACAGTACAAGGAATGCTTAGGGAATGAACTAAGCACTAGAACCAAGTCTGTCAACTACAGTACCTCGAGTACTTAATAAAGTCACTCAACCATAACCTCTTCTCACCAATCAAAATCTCAACTACAGTTGATAGCCTATTCCTCAAAAGTGAAGACACCTAAAGGTCCATACTACAACTCACAATCTCATCACCCACCTTCTCCAAGGCCCTAATTCATAACTGATACTAAAATCAATCTCTAATCTCCAATCTCCAACACAGTCACACGACTAACCATAATCATTCCAAAGAGATTACTACACGAATATACTTAACCTCCCCCAAGGGTGCGAAAGTATATATACTCACAAGTATAAAATAAACATTTCATTATACTTGATTTATTACCACATGTAATCATTTTCTTTCACGTTAATCATTATCAACTGAGCATTTTACAAAGATATGAATTTAAATTCGCAATATTCATACACAACATGCTCTAAAATCCAACAGGCAATAATAACACATATTAAACCTGCTCCAACATCACATGTAATATAGCACATATACATGTCAAACGAGATCACATAAATAATAGGCAGTGTAATGTGACTCAACACTCCCCGTGATACTCACACACAACACACCCTTCCCAAGGGTAACGGATACAAACTCTGTCCACTCATCATAATGTAGAGTTACCACACCGACCTTTCCCAAGTGATTTTCTCTCTATCACTTCAACAGGGAAGACGGTTGTACGAGAGCCCAACATGCAACTCCGTACGCCATGACTACCCTTGAGTCAAGAACATGAGCCTCTACCTGGACTCCTAACTCACATTTGCCGGCTTTTTAGTTCCGTAGGCGTGATACCTCCTGGCCAGTTGTTGTGATGATCCGACACAAACGTCTACTCGTGCCCCACGCACAAAGGAAGTAGACCACACCAAATGAACTCTCTCTGCCAATGGTGAAACCGTGCACTACATGCACCAACACCCATGTGCTCACACGACATGGTGTACAATCAAATCATATCTCAATCATAAATATGTAATACATCATATTTATAAAAATACCCACATGGTAATATAAATCTCAAAATCTCTTTTCATGCTTTAAAATACAATAAAGCAATTAAATCATATGAAAACAGTTTCATATACATTTCATGTTTTCAAAATATATTTTCTTTAATTCCTTAGAAAATATTTCAATTTCAATTAACATGTCTTTTTAAAATAATTTAAACAAATAATCCACGTAACAAAAAGGGGACCTAGAATAGAGTCTAAGTCTCTCACGTCCAACGTTTACAAATCTTCTAGCTCATTTAATTCTCAAAGGAATTTCTAAGTCGTCTATTCCTATTCGATTCAATTAGGAATATATTTAATCTCGTAGGAAATAATTTAATTAATTTTCTTAAATTAATTCCTAAGTCCAAATTCCGATTCTAAACGAATTATAGATATTTAAATTAACGATTTAATATATTTATATTAAATTAAATAAGGGTTTTGCACCCCTAAACTACTTCAATAATGCGGAGTGAGAAATATAATTTTCCACCTAATTATACGTTACCGAACAGCCCGAAACAACACAGTACCGGCGCCCGAATATGAAGCCCGCCGACCAAAATCGTCCAAAAACTATTTCGAATATATCGAAATGTCCGTCTCGACAACCTATACGATATATATGAAGCCCATTTATCATGTATATTAATACAGTACCGTATATAACTACAATGCCAAGCTACAGGAACTAGCTTTGACTTTTGTTCCCCAAAATTTAATTTGATTTTTAAATTCCCGCTCATAATTTAGCTTTAATGACAAAAAATATATATATGTTATTGCAAAATTCAAAATTATGTCCTCGAGCTTGAGTTGCGACCAATCACCGTTCATAAGCAAGAGTGAAGTGGAGCTTCGATCTGGTACTGTTGAGCATTGAAGACCCAAGGTGAATGACGATTTGTGGTAGGTTTCTCTCTTTCTTTCTTAATTATTGTCATTAATTCCTCTAACGCCTTTTTGTCTGCCATCCATTACCTTTAATTTGATTTTCTAGGGTTTTGGGGTTCGTTGGTGGATTTAGGGTGATAAAGAAATCATCTGGATGGATTCCTCTAACCCCTTCAATCACGGTTCATAAGCAAGAGTGAGGTGGAGCTTTGATCTAGTACTTTTGAGCAATGAAGACTCCAAAGTGAACGACGATTTGTGGTTGGTTTCTCTTATTCTTTCTTAATTATTGTGATTAATTCCTTTAACCCCTTTTTGTCTATCATCCATTACCTTCAATTTGGCTTTCTAGGGTTTTGGGGTTCATTGGTGGATTTAGGGTCACAAAGAAATCATCTGGATTTGTGAATCTTGGTGGGTTTTCTTGTTTCAACCCGTCTTTTTCTGGGTTTTTTAATGCACTGTTCGCCCCTTCTTTTGGGTGTCGACCTGCTATTTATGTTGTCTCTCTCATTTGATTCCAGTTTTCTCATTTCATTACAGTTTTTGCGGATTCAATCATGTATGAGAGGAGGTTGAGAGATTGGTGACATTGAAACTTACAAATTTTTATTTCAAAGTTGTTTGGTAATTTCTTTACCAAAACATTGACTATTGTGAATCAAATCAGAAGATATGGCGAAAATATTAAAGATGTTCGTGTGCTTGAAAAGATTATGCGCTCCCTCAACTCAAAGTTCGAGCATGTAGTTGTTGCTATTAAAGAATCAAAGGACCTTGATACAATGACAGTAGACGAGCTGATAGCCACGCTAGAAATTCACGAACAAATAATCAACAAGAAGAACACCTCAGGTACTCTAGAGCAAGCTTTTAAGTCAAATCTAACATTTAAAGAAAATAAAGAAGAGCGATGGGGAAATTCACAAAGAGGCCGACGTAGAGGTCGTGGTTATCAAGGACGAGGTGTTGGATCCAGAGGCGGCGGTGGAAGAACCAATTTCAATACCAAAAGAAATAATCAAGGTGGAATAAATCAATCTTTTAGAGGACGAGGGCAAGGACGACGGCATGGAAGCAATTTCAATAATCGCCAGAATTATGACAAAATCAATGTTCAATGCTACAACTGCAATAAGTATGGACACTACAGCAACGAATACAGAGGAAAGATAGTTGGTGAAGGAGGCGAACAAGTAAATTTTTTCGAGAAAGAAAAAAATGAGCCGAGATCAATGCTGCAAATGGCTTAAAATGAATATACCGATGATGAAGGTATATGGTATCTAGATTCAGGAGCCAGCAATCACATGTGCGGAAATAGACGCATGTTTATCGAGCTTGACGAAACCAGACAAGGGCAACTCTCATTTGGTGATTTCACGGAAATCCTAGTAAAAGGAAAGGGCAATATTCTGATCAAGCTAAAGAATGGAGATCATGACTTCATATCCAATGTTTACTATGTTCCATATATGAAAAACAATATTTTAAGTCTCAGACAGCTCCTGGAGAAAGGCTACGACATCTGCATGAAGGATTTGCGTCTAACAATTAAAGATACAAATTAAAATCTCATTGCCCGGATAAAGATGTCAAAGAATAGGATATTTCCTATGCACATCCAGCACAATGCAGCGAAGTGTTTAAATGCAGTTGTTGAAGACAAGGACTAGATATAGCATTTGAGATACAGACATCTCAACTTTGAAGGCCTGAAGTTGCTCACAAGCAAGCAGATGGTGAAGGGACTTCCCTACATCAACCATCCTAATGAAGTATGTGAATCTTGTGTAATTGAGAAACATCACAGACTGAGCTTTGCTAAAGAAGTCAAATGGCGATCAACAAAGCTACTAGAGCTCGTTCACACAGATGTGTATGGTCCATTGAAGCCAGTATCATATGGAAAGGGCAAGTATTTTCTTACCTTCACTGATGATTATAGCAAAAAGACATGGGTGTACTTCTTGCAGTAGAAATTAGAAGTATTTGACAAGTTCCAAGAGTTTAAAGCTCTCTTGTTGAGAAGCAGAGCGGCTACAATATCAAGACGTTTTAGTTAGATCAAGGAGGAGAATATATGTCGAATGCATTCCAGAATTACTGCAAAGAGCACGGCATCTAATAGCAAACAACACCATCTTATACACCTCAGCTAAATGGTGTTTCTGAAAGGAAGAATCGCACGATCTTGGACATGGTCAGAAGTATGCTGGGCTGAAGCGGTATCTTGTGTTTTCTATCTGCTGAATAGGTGTCCAACCAGAAGACTCCCATTTAAAACACCTGAAGAAACCTGGAGTTCATACAAGTAGAGCGTCAATCACATCAGAATTTTTAGATGTATTGCTTACACCAAGATTCCAGAAGCCAGAAGAACCAAGCTCGACGACAAAGGACATAAATGTATCTTTATCGGCTATAGCGATAGAACAATAAGATATAAGTTGTTTAATCCCATCACCAAGGAAATAATTATGAGCAGGGATGTGATCTTTGAAGAAAATGACGCTTGGAACTGGGATCAAAATGAAGATGGAAAAACCAAGGAGCTTGTACTTGAAGAAGTGGAAAAAGATGTTGCAATGGAGCCAAAAATTCTACCATATCAATCTCCTGTACCTGCAAGAAATGATCCTTCATCGTCATCATCACCAGATGAAAGATCAAGTGAAAGACCCAGAAAAGTGAGAAGTCTGAGGGAACTATATGAAGCCACTGAAGAAGATCAAGACCAGAATTTGTTATGCTTATTTCTGGATAGTGATCCTGTCAACTTCACAGAAGCCATCCAAGAGAAGAAGTGGAAGTCAGCAATGGATGAAGAAATTAGGGCCATAGACAAGAATGACACATGGGAGTTATGTAGTCTACCAAAAGGTCAAAAGCCTATTGGAGTCAAATGGGTCTACAAGACAAAGAAGAATGAAAAAGGCGAAGTTCAGAGATACAAAGCTCACCTGGTTGCAAAAGGCTACAAACAAAGACAGGGACTAGACTATGGGGAAGTATTTGCTCTTGTTGCCCGATTAGAGACAATCAGGTTGATGATATCTATTGCTTCTCAAAATAGATGGAAGTTGTACCAACTTGATATGAAGTCAGCATTTCTGAACGAATTTCTAGAAGAAAAAATCTATGTCGAACAACCACTGAGATATACAAATGACGGATATGAAGATAAGGTGTACAGGTTGAAGAAAGCTCTTTATGGACTGAAGCAAGCTCCACGTGCATGGAATACAAGAATTGACAAGTATTTTCATGATAATGGGTTCGAGAAATGTTCATATGAACATGCATTGTACCTGAAGAAAGGTCCAGAAGGAAGTGTACTATTTGCAGGTATGTATGTGATGATTTAATCTTCACAAGAAACAACACAGCCATGTTTAAAGAATTCAAGAAAACCATGATTCAAGAATTCGAGATGACAGACATAGGTCTGATGTCACACTTTCTTGGAATTGAAGTGAAGCAAAATGTTGAAGGAATCTCGATCTTCCAAAGTAGATATGCAAAGGAGATTCTCAAAAAGTTTAGAATGGAATCAAGCAACCCAGTATCAACTCCGGTGGAAAACAGCATGGAACTCAGAAAGAATGAAGACGGAGGAAATGTTGATCCAACATACTTCAAAAGTTTAGCTAGAAGTCTTCAGCACCTGACTTGTACCAGACCAGATATACTCTACAGAGTTGGATTGATCAACAAATACATGGAGGAACCAGATCAATCACACCTGAATGCTGCAAAGAGAATACTCCGCTACATGAAAGGTATGATCAATGATGGTTTTCTATATACCTCAACTGATGAATTAAGATTTACTAGTTATTCAGATATTGATTGGGGTAGAGATTTGGATGAAAGAAAAAGCACAACTGGATTTGTGTTTTTCATTAGAGATACAACATTCACATGGTCATCCAAGAAACAACATATAGTAACGCTATCATCATGCGAAGCTGAATATGTAGTTGCCAACTTAACTGTGTGTCATGCTATTTGGTTGAGAAATGTGTTGGAGCATTTGTGTTTTCCACAAGAAAAGCCTACAGATATTTTCATTGATAATCGTTCAGCAATTACACTTGCAAAGAATTTAATCTTCCATGAACGAATCAATCATATTGATACACGGTATCATTCTATCAGGGAGCATGTGCAGAACAGAGAAGTGAAATTAATATCTTGCAAGACAAATGATCATATTGCAGTTATTTTTACAAAGCCATTGAAGCAAGACATGTTCAACAGACTGAAGATGATGTTAGGAATACAGAAGTGTGGAGAATCAAGTTTAAAGGGGAATGTTGAAAGATAAACTTGATATTGACCATCAATTCACCACATGCATGTATCAAATCCAAAATGTCAAGGTTAGCTGCAAATAACCATGCGTGAGAATGGCACGCTCAAATCTTAAAAAGTCAAGAATGGTTGCAACGAAGATTTGTTTTGTCAGTTTATGTATTTCAATTCTATATATAGATGTATGGTATTGTATTGAGAAGAACAAGAAGCAAGAAACAAAATAAGAGTGTGAGAGTATAGATAAGCTTTGTATTATGTTTTTGTGATTGAAATAAATAAATAAAAAGTATTGTTTTTCATATATATGAGTGTATCCTGGGTCATTAAATTAGCTCAAGTGATTTACAACAATATCAATGCCTTTTATTAAGAGATACAGCTGAAAAAACTCATTTTATGACTTCTTATATGGACAAGTCATGTAATTTTGTTGTTGTTCCACCTATTTGATGCTATGTTTGGAGTTTAACTTGAGCTTCTTAAGTTGCAAATGGGACTCCAGCTTGCTTTGGCCAATCTAGAGAAAAACAACTACTCCCATTAATATTTTTCCAGTTAAAGCAGGATAGTAAATTCGAATTTTCTATCATTTCGAACTCAAGCACATCCATAGCTTAAAAAATGTTCCTATTATAGGCAGTGTTGAGCATAAGATATCACACAGAAGTCAACACCAACAAGAGATGGTATAGATAGCTAAACTATTATTAGGTTTGAAGTTTAGGAGCTTTTTTCTGGTTTATAATCCATTTCTCTCCCTACTGTACTTACCACGTATTGATTACACCATTGCTAGATTCTCGTCCTATTTACCGTAAAAGAGAAATATTTTGTTTTTGCTAATTTAAATTTTAATCTTTCTACATTCACAAGTGAAACAAGATTATTGATCTTTGAAAAAAAAAAAAAAAAAGGTAGGTTCATATAGAATTTTGTAGATTGAATCAAAATTCACAAGCATTTGAAAGAACTAATCTTTTTGCTTATTCTTGAACACATTTCACATTTCCCCTGATTACCATTTCAAGATGTGCGAGTGGTTGTCATCTCATTCCTGGTGAATGTATAACAATGACTATAATCATTATCTATAATAATGATGATGATTATAATCAAAAGCAAAAGAAAACAATGACTAGTTTTCTTGATAGTTCTGCAATTGATGCAGATGAGAGGTTGAACTAACAAGACTCAAATCTTCCCACCAACCTAACTTCTCAACCTTGTATTCTTCACATCCACCATCTATAAAAACCATAAAATCGAAAACCATGATTAAGTACATCAAAAGCCTTTTACAAGAGCTGCTCATACCATAGTTCCAAACATGGCTTACGCTTATAACCAATACTGGTCCTTTGCTTTCCCACTGCTGCTCATTGCCTTGTCTTCAATGACTGGTGACACGATGATGATCGCAGAGGCACGCCACCTGCTAGAGGTAACCTTGCCTAAGCTTCCTGAACCCGAATTGCCATCATTCCCGGTTCTCCCTTCTTTACCGGAGCTACCGACATTGCCCAAGTTTGATTTTCCAATTCCACAAATTCCTGAACTGCCTCATCTAGATATACCTGATCTCCCTGAGCTGCCTAAGCTCACATTTCCCACTATCCCAACCTTTCCCGCTATAACCAAACCTTCTTTCACCTCATCCCAATCAACCACCAGCCCTTAAACTTTTATGATGCCTTCTATGTTAAAGCATACATTGTCTCACAAGATTGTATTAAGATGGTTGTTTGTTATTCTGTGTCTATGACATGTCTGTAGTATCTTTGAGCTTGCTTGATCGGTTGATCCCTTGGGTTTATTACTATCAACTATTGCTGTGTGCATGTTTTTCCCTCCAAAATCTTATGCATTCACTTTTTTTTTCCCACTTGTGTTGAGAAATTAGAGACATTAATCTCTCAAGAGCTAATTCATTGTTTACCAAAGAGGATGGAGGTAATTTATATGAGAAATTTTTAAGAAAATAAATGGCATAAAAAGAAACAAAGAAAATTCCTTGATATCAACATATTTTGAAAAAATAAATGGGACAAAAATATAACAGGAAAAAAATGCATTATTTGCCATCATATCAAACTAAAATTGCAAGAATTTTGGGAAAAGTTAGCAGTTTAATGGGAGAGAAAAGTAATCATAGAAACAGCAAATTATAATAACCCCATGGACAAGAGCCATCATGTTTAACCAGAACTGCAAGAAGTTTGAAAATTTGTGTAGTGTTGGGAGACAAAAAAACAAGTAATCATGGAGAAACAATTCATTAACTAGAACCAAAATGCATAGTTTGGTAATTTTCTAAAATAATACTTTTAGTACACGTAGCTTAATCCTAAATATAAATTCAGTGTTAAACAGACAGTTCCAAATTTATTTTGAATTAGTATTTACGCATTCTTCTCTCATCAGCAAATTTTTCTTTGAACATTTTTATTTTCTTGTATGTGATATAAAATTTTGTGTCGCTGTCATTTTCATTCAAAATTTTGCTTCCACTCCCAGTTGTAAAATATGATTACAAATACGAGATACATAAGGTGATATGTAAAAAATATTAAATAATATAAGACAAAATACATTAAAAATATGTGTTTAAAATACTAAATATGTTTAATTTAAAACATATATACATATATTTTATTACTCAAATTATACGCACATATTTATTTTTATTTTTGAAAAATTGTAATCAATATTTAAAAATTGATTAAAATAGGAGACAACCTTTGTTTAAAAGATTTTACATGTTTAAAAAAATATTAAAGTAAACTTTATTTTATTAAAATGATACCAAAAAAACTAATATTAAAAAAAAACAAATTTAAACCCGAATTTTGTTCTTAATACAGAGTATGATTCCGTTTACATAGTCCAAATAAATTATGCTCAAAAAAATTAAAATTCAATTCCATATCAAAGTAAGTGTGTTCGTATTTTTTTTTTATTTAAAAACATTGTTTTCACCATTTTTCTTCATGTCACTTTTTCATATAGTTGTTTTCCAACTCCAAGTTATTATTTTTTTTTTACTTTTTATTTATTTTCTTTAACTAAGAATCGAATATTAATCATATTAAAAATAAAGTTGTTTGGATATTGAAGAAGAAATATTATGAGACATTTACAAACATAAAAAAGAGGTAAAAAATTATGAAGAAAGAGTGTTATTTTTTTTGTTGGATAACTTATTAAAGTAACTAAAACTAAAACTTAATTAACCTATCAGTGTGGCTGTATACTTTTTAACATGACAAATTATACTTAAATTTGATTTGGATTGATAGAATTAAACAGTTGTTTGATTTTTAATTAATTTAATTGGGCTTATTTTTAATTTAGATTGGATAAAATTGGGTTGACGTAATTTTTCGTAAATCATATCGGGCATAACTTTTATTTGAATTTAAAATTTGAGTTGGTTAATTATTATTTATTTATTTTTAGATTTATAGTAACTATTATTTAAAATTTTAAGGCCCAACCCGGACTGGCGGCCCTAGGCCGCCTGCCCCAAGGGCCAACCCAGACGGAGAGTCAAGTATATCAAGTTCTTATCCTCAAGTATTTATCAAAACTTTTATCAAAATAAAAAGAAAAATTAAAGAAATAAATTCAAAAGCCGATACAAGAATAAATATATATATATATATATATATATATATGTGTGTGTGTACCTAATGCAATATTGTTCACAGTTATAGGTTTTTTTGTTGACTTTAATTTTATAAAGTTGACTATTATTAAATATTTTCAAAAATAAACATTATTTGTTATTTGTTAGTGTTATTAGGTAAAGTAAATGTCATTTCACAAGATGACAAAATGTAGAATTTGAAAAAAGTTAGTTATAATAGGAAAATTTGTAATTGATATTTGTAGGGGTTCGATTTAAATGGGATTTAGAGATAATTTTCACACAAGATCGTCAGGAAAATAATGGTGCTTGTACCTTTATTGCTTTTGATGTTTACAAGAAAAATAGAGGAGGAAAAATGGAAGAGAAAACAACAGCTTTGGCTCCGAAAAGTTCTCCATAAAGTGAGCTTTGGCTTCTCTATTTATAGACGTGAGCGTCCAGTAGATTTTCGTGAATCGTCTTTGCCACGTCAGCATTACCTCGCGACATGGAACATACAATGTCAATCCGCGCCATAAATATCCTGCATAGTATCATCTCGCGACCTCGATTACGCAATGCCGATTCGTGTGATCCCTTGCGCGACTCATATTATACCCTGTGACCTGTGATCCGCGTTGTTTCATCGTAGAACTGATTTTTCCTTAGCCAATGAACCATGATGCTATAGCTTCCCTAGGTCATAACCTTTTGCATGCATACCTTTTTCATGACCCTAAGTACTATCGGCATCTCTAAGGTACTTTTGCTTTGAATGGTGTAAATAAGGTCGCGACCCACTATTTACATATCCCAAGCATTTCCCCAGATTTCCGAATAGTACTCCCTACGCGAGTAGCAAATAGGGCTATGAGTTCAGATGTTAGCTATACCCACATCAGTCCCTCATACCTCCCCCTGTATAATGCTAGATCTCGTGTATAAACCTTATTTGGGCCATTTTCACAAATAATCCTTTATTTGGGCCAGTTTCTCAAATAAACCAAAATCTTGGGCCAGTCTCCCAAATAAACCAATCCTTGGGCCAGTCTCCCAAATAAGCAAATCCGCAAAGTTGACCTTTTCGCGAGTTACCCCCCTTACATTTTTCCCCATTGTGCTTTGATACTTGACCAAGTATTAAAATGCAACAACCTTTGCCTCGCGAATTCTCGTACTTTGTATCATTATTTGTGAGTTGTTTTTCCCCATGTCATTCATACCTCATCTCGCGAGCTACAATCCAATCCGCGACCTTCCCTTACCATTTTTACTTCTTTTCAGCCTATCACGTGCATGTATTTACTTTTACCTTGCTCCCTTTCCTCTTGCATTTTCTAATTTGTCCTTACTCGCGGATCCGTGACTTTTTTAGTGCACTTAGCTATGCGACTTTTTGCCTTCCTCGTGAGTTTAATGTGTCTTTTCGATTTTTGTGCCCGAGCCTTATATATTTTGCTCATGTCAATTTCCCCACTCATAACTTATTTTTTTCTCAGAGCTCCTTTTCCCAACCTTCTCATTTTACACCTCTTTCCTCGCATCCTATTCGCTTTGAGCATACTCATCTACTTCATAATCTACTCGCAAGTGTAGTTTTATCATGACTAAAACCTCCACTCCCAAGCTTCTCGCACCTCCATCTGGGGTTACTCCTCTGTTCCAGAAGCCTCAAAATGGAGAAAAGCCCCATTCTTTGATTCTTATGATATCTTCTGGGCATCCGCGTGAGCTCTCCCTTCTGACATCATTGCAAGACCTCCCCTTACCCTTGACCCAGATCATGAAGCCGACTATGTCTTTATTCCTCCTCTTTATATTCCTCACCTTGCTATTGAAAGGGGTGACGCGTCATTTTCCTTCATTGAATAAGAAGGTCATGTAGCCCCTATTACTGGCTGGAAGATGTGGTCCAACCATATTCTCAATCAGGACCGCCATCGCGCCACTCTTGCTGAGGCTGGCATCCTCCAATCCATTGAACTCTTTTCAGACTTCTACATTCGTCGCGACATAGATACGTTGAACATTCTGGTTTTGCGATAGAGCACATTCTCGCATACCTTCATTGTTTCCTGGGGCGAGTTCACACCCACCCTAGAAGACGTGGTAGTCCTATTCTGGCTTCCCGTTCTTGACTCGCATCCCATCAAGGCTCCTTTAGTCAATCCATAGGATAAGAAGATCCTCAATCAACTTCACGACTGTGGCAAGTATGCTTGCAAGCACGGCAGTTGGTTTGAAAAAGGCGTACTTCTTCCAGAATAGGCAATATCCACTCGCCCGAAGTTATCTTACTCAGCCTAGTGCCATCATTTCTTTCGCGAGTATTCCTCGCGGAAGCCAGCTCCTGGTCAGGAACGCGAGTCTGCTCCAGGCCCTCGATTCAATGGCCCATTAAAGCTAGCAGGCTTCCTCGCGTACTGGCTTGATCGTTACTGTAATACCCCGTATTTAATGGATATTTATTCCCTTATTTATTTTGGATGGCATATTGGGTGTTTAAATTATTGAATGAGGCTATCTTAGTCTTTTTAACTCTAGTAGGTTATAATGAAATTTTGTGATCTGAATGGGGGCAAGGTTGTCATTAGTGTTTGGGCAGTTTGGTGATTTATGCATAATACAAGGTTAGTTTGGACATTTCCCTAACCCTAGCATCTTCTATATAAGCATTCTTAACTTCAGATCTAGCCCCCATCTCATTTATTCTACTACTTCTTCTTATTCATCAATTATACCCAAAATTGTGAGGGTTGAGAGGTTGAGAGCTTAGAATTGGTTTGGATCTATACTTGTGGTGGATTCAGCTCTACATTACAGGCAAGACATATGTTATACTCTTCCTCTTTGTACTAAAATTTCGTAGCCTTTACTTTGTGCATCTATAATCTGCTAAATAATATTTTTCATATATGTATATGTATGTGTAAATCATGTTCATATATGACTTTCATATATTCTATTTATACATATATGTATAGATCCGTAGGTATATATATAGATCTTGTATATATGTAGAGATTCGTGGATCTATATAGGCATATATGTATAGATCTGTTAGAGTATATTCATATTCATGTTTATTTATGTGACTTATATATTCTATTTATACATATATGTATAGATCCGTAAGTATATATATAGATTTTGTATACATGTAGAGATTCGTGGATCTATATACGCATATATGTATAGATCTGTTAGAGTATGTTCATATTCATGTTTATTTATGTGATGATATATATTATGTTTATATGTATATGTATAGATCCATGATCATATGTACAGATCTTGCATATAGGTAGAGATTAGTAGACTTATATAGACATATATGTACAAATCTGTTAGAGTATATTTATATTCATATATATATATGATGATTTATATTCTGGTTATACATATATGTACAGATCCATGATTATATGTATAGATCTTGTATATATATAGAGATTTGTGGTGATATATTGATATATGCATGAGACTATGTTTATATCTAGCTATACATACAAATCTGTTTTTACCATGTGTAGCTATACATGTATGAATTCGTGGTTATGTGTCTTGTTGGTATGATTCTGATGATGTGTATATGGTTGGAACTTAGTATAAATATCTGAATACATAAATATTTTAGGTTTCAATGTTGACAAAGATTTCAAAACTATTATTAGAAAAATATTGCATATTTATGTAATTGTTTTTCTCTATTTTCTTTATTATCAGACTCTGGACATTGATTTATATTGTTATTATGTGTATCACGAATTATACTAGATTACGTATTTTTGACCGTATAATGAATAGTTTTGACCGTATAAAATACCGTATACCTTAGCGCTGGGGCGCTGCCCCAGACCCCGCCAGGGGGGCGCTCAGGTAATGGTCGCGCCGCCCCCCCTGGACCCCCCAGGCTCGACCTTATAAATTGTTATACGTTCCCGAATAAAGATTACGAGTGAATTATTAAATTCGTAAAAATCATAAGATTTAAATTAAATGACTATGTTTTGGAAATTTATAAGGAACCACAAGGAGGCTGACTATTACTGTAGTCTAACTAGTACCACGGGACATGGGTGAGTTGTCACGGCATGGGTGAGTTGTCGGGTACGTGGTTATGGTAGGGCATGGATTGGATGTTGTATGGAAAAATCAGATTAATGTAAGAAATTTATAAACATAATTATATTAAATGGTGGTATATTAGTGACTATATTTATAGTTAAATATATTATTATTTTATAATATAATTTTGGGATTAGGTGTCACTAGGAAAGGGGATGGATTTTGGTACTCTGCTTGGGATCATGTAGAGTTGTACTTGCTCGTGGGTTTAACCCATATTTTTGTTGTTTCAGGTCCTCAACAGTTTCACCAGCAGGGTTGAGGACTTCATATCTATCCATCCGGTTCTATCATATTTTCCTTCCACTCCAAGGTAGGATCCGATAAATGTCATATGTTGTATTTCTTATAAGTGTGTTTCTTGGGGTCCATGTTTATGGGATTTCCAAGTTGTACTGTGTGGGACTTATTTTATTTAAGGATGTATTGAGAGTGGTCTTCTTCATGTATAAGTTGTATCCTTATTTTGTTATTGTTGTTATTATTATATTTCTATTTTATGTCTTATATTCACTTATAATTACATACGGACCTTCCCACTTAGCTTTAAATTTCCTTACCCTTTATTCTCGCATGATGGTTGGTACTACATTCAGCATTATCCCCTTCCTTGAACCATCTATCTCGTATATTATTATTACAACTCCTTACTAGTCGTTTATTGTATTCTTTTTTATTTGTAAATGCTTCTGCCCTTATTTTCTCCAATTCTTCTATCTCTAATAGTCTGTCCTCTAAACTGCTTTTGCAAGCCAGTATTTTAACAGCAACCTCTAGCTCCGCAGGTAGCACAACCTCTACTCCATAGACTAGTGCATAAGGGGTCATATATGTCGCACTCTGGTATGCAGTTCGATATGCCCATAGTGTTATTGGAAGTTTTTCTGCTCATTTCTTTTGATTATCATGCACCAACCTGGACAGGATTCGAATTAACGCTTTATTAGAGGCTTCAGCTTGTTCATTTCCTTTTGGATAGTAAGGTGTGGACTTGTGATGAATTACTGAGTATCTCCCCAACAAATCCGCGACTTTACTATTGATAAAAGGAGTCCCATTGTCTGATAGTATCACCTTCGGTATCCCGAATCGACAGATGATGTTTTCCTTTATGAATCGAACCACATTATTTGTTGTCGTCCGTCATAGTGGGATAGTTTCCACCCACTTTGTGAACAATTCAGTTTCCACTTTTCAAATCCACACATGTCCCTAAGCCTACGGCGTGATTGGCCCAATTATGTCCAGTGCCCAAGTGTGAAAAGGTCAGGGGGTAGCCAAACTGTGCAATTCAATTCCCGGAGCATGAATAAGATCCCCATACACCTGACATATATGAAACTATCTAACAAAATCATTACAGTCCATTTCCATTGTTTGCCAGTAATACCTAGATGAAAGTAACTGTTGAAACACTTTTCTAGGGCCTTGATGACCAAGCTCGTGACTTTATTTTAATAATTCCCCTGCATGTTCCTCGCTTACACATCTTAGTAGCCTTTCTTTAAAACTTTTACGGAACAATCTTCCCTCCTATAAGACAAATCGCGAGGCCAATTTTCTGAACCGCGACTGATCTTTTTCAAGTAAAACCCCTTCTTTCAGATAATTCACGTATTTGTCTCGCAAGTCTATCATGTCTACCACGTTACCTTCGCTCGCAGAAGGGTATGCATTACAGTTTTGGCAACTGCTTTGAAACTTGACTGAATCATCTTTCATGCCTGGCCAGAAGAAACCTTCTCGCTCCAAAACTCGATAGAGACTGACATCCGATTGGCCACATATTTTTTGTGAGTTTTCTCAAGTTTATAGGACATGACTAATTCCTCATTTGTTTCCTCATTCCTTAATATAAAACCAGCCCCACCTCTCTTTTCTGTGGATGAACCATCGAATTCCAAAGTAAACTATGTGCCTTGTGTCGCACTTGTTAATCCCACCTCCTCCACTTTGGGCTCGGCTCCTCCAGGAAATAAAGCTAGCAAATCTGACAAGGTCTGACTTTTACTGCTTTTGGTCTGGAGCATGTGATCTCATATTCAGATAATGCTAACAACCACCGAGCAGTTCTCCCACTAAGTATGGGCTTTGTGAGTAGATACCGGATGGGGTCACTTTTGGTTATTAGCTCCAATGGATGTGCCAGCAAATAATGTCTGAATTTTTGAGCCGCGAATACTAAAGCAAGACAATGATTCTCCAGAGATGTGTATCGCAATTTTGGTCCTTTGAGTACTCGACTGATATAGTAGACAAGCTTCTCTTCCTCTTCATGTTCCTGGGCCAACAGTGCTCCTACGGACTTACTGGTGGAAATGAGATACATTATCAACGGTTTCCCTGATTCCGGCGCTACCATTGTCTTTGGTGATGCCAGAATCCTCTTGATTTTCTCAAAGGTCTCTTGTTGTTCTTCTCCCCAGCTATATACAGACTTTTATTTTAACAAAGGCATGAGTGGGTGAGTTACTTCTGCCAACGCTAGGATAAACCTCCTATGATAGGAGATTTTCCCCATAAAAATTTTCAACATTTTGCGAGTTGTGGGCGGAGCCATTTCCAATACTGCCCTAGCTTTTGTTGGCTCCATATCAATCCCCTGTCGATGTACAACATACCCCGAGAATTTTCCTTCTAGTACACCAAAAGCGCATTTCAAGGAATTCATCTTCAAATTATACCCGCGATACTGTTGCAGTACTTTTCTCAAATCGCCCACATGATCCTGTTTGGCTCTGGATTTTACCACCAAATCATCCACATAGTCTTCCACCGTTTTATGCATCAGGTCATGAAATATAGATGTCATGGTGCGTTGATACGTAGCCCCAGCATTTTTAAGTCCAAATGGCATGACTGTATAATGGAAATTCCCCATTGGGGTGCGAAAAGCAGTTTTCTCAGCATTTTCCTGAGCCATTTTGATCTGGTTATACCCGCTGAATCCATCCATTAACGAGAAAACTTCATGTCTTGCGGTTACATCCACCATGGTATCAATGTTGGGTAGAGGGAAATCGTCCTTTGGGCAGGCTTTATTGAGGTCGCGATAGTCTACGCATACACGGATTTACCCATTCTTCTTTCTCACAGGTACAATATTTGCGATCCATGTCGGGTGTTGGGTTGGCATGATGAACCCTGTTTTTAGCAACTTTTCTACTTCTGCCTTAATCTATACCTCCAGATCCGGATGAAATATTCGTTGCTTTTGTTTCTTCGGCTCCGATGCGGAATGCACATGAAGGTGGTGGCTTACTAGTCCCATATTGAGTCCCATCATTTGACTATAGTCCCAATCAAAAACATCATGAAACTCTTTAAGTAATTCTACTAGAGAATTCTTAGTTTCGTCAGGCAGAGTACTGCTTATGAAGGTAGGTCGCGGAGTTGTGTCATCGCCTATGTCTACTTCACACAAACCAAGCTCTGCTCGTGGATCCGTTTTGAGTACCTCAGTTTCAGTGCCAAGTTTTCTTTGTACGCATGTCTTAACTATCCCGGGGTTAGTGCCAACTGCGCAGGCTTCTGACCCACAATCCCGTCATAACTTGTACACTATACGCTCGTCGGACATTTTAACTCGCGACCAACTCACTTCTTTGAGCTTCCATTTAGTCGAACCTTCATCTTCTAGTTCCTCCCATTTCGGTACTGGTGTGGCAAAGACACCGGGTCCATCTTCATCACCATATTCTGAGAAATAGACTGCATCTGCAAAATGGGCCTCAGACGCGTAGAAAAGGCTCTTAAATGCTTTCACTGTTATTATTTCTTCTCCCCAATTAGCCTTCATTACCTGATGGTAGGATGATGGTACCACCCCATAAGCATGTAACCACGGTCTTCCCAGTAACAACTGATATGAGGGTTCCCCTTTAATGATATGAAACTTGGTGGGGCCCCTAATTTTTCCAACTTTAAGATCCAATGTCACGATTTTCATGGTGGCCTGCTGGTCTCCATTGAAATTGGTAACTGCGATGGTATGATTTACAATCTTATTTTCAGGAAAATTGATCGTCTTCAAAGTAGCCAGCAGGATTAAGTGATTCGTTCCATCCAAATAAGCTCGTTTCATCTCTCGACCATTCACAGTAGTTGGTACATATAGAGGTCGATTGTGGAAGAATGGCACTTGTTTATCTACTTCAAAGAATGTGATTTTAATTGAGGTTCTTTCATGCTGCGGAATAATGATAGTATGGTTAAGAGCGGCAATTGTTTGCTCTTTTAGGAACTCCTTCACATGCTCCTGTATTGGGAGCTCGTTAAAGAAAACTTCTATCTTAGCATCCTCTTTTGCTTCACACACCGGCGGGCATTCATGTTTGCACGGATTGACATTTATCATATCTTCAGTACTATCTCTGGTGGTCACTACAGCCACATGTGCAAGGGTTCGTCAACTACATTCTTTGTCACTTCTAAATCACCTGATGCTATTTTTCGGTGCACCAATCCGCGAAATGCCCAACATCCAATCAAGGAGTGTCGAACAGACCTGTGATAGGGGTAGTAGTTGTTTTTCATCCTTTCCTCTCTTGTTGGCACCCTTTGCACTGAAGGAGCGATATGACATTGTCTTCAATCCACTGATTTAGCAAAGCAACTACTTCTTTTTCACTGAAAGGTAAAGGAGGTGGTTAATATCTTTTAGCACGCTCTTCCCTGGGCCTTTCATTTTGTGTTGATGCTACCATTGCCACTCGCCTAGCATTGATATTTGGTCGTGCTAGAGGAACCAAAACTTCTCCCAATCTTCGTGCGTTATCAACAAGTGCAGAAAAAGTTCTGAACTCGTGATTAACTAAATGCACTCTATATTCTCGAAGCATTCCTTCTATACAATTTTTGATTAATTGAAGCTCTGAAATTGGTTCATGGCACTGTAAAGCAGATTCACGAAATCTCCTGACATAAGTTGCCACCTCTTTCCCGAAACGTTGCCTTTGCCTTGTAAGTGAAATCATTGATACCTCTTCGTCTGCCTGGAAGAACTTAGTGTAGAACTTGATCACCATATCTGTCCAACTGGATACTGAAGCCGGAGTGAGACTAGTGTATCATGTGTATGTAGTACCTGTTAGAGATTTGGAGAATTCTCTAAGTTTCAAATACTCATCATTTATGTGTGGTCCAAGAGCATCCGCGAACCTAGATATGTGCTCTCTTGGATTTCCTTTTTTTCCATCGAATTGATGGAAGCTTGGCATTCCATAGTCTTCAGGATAAGGTAAAGCCATAATGCTGGGATGGTACGGTGGGGCGATTTCCACTTCTTCTATCCCAGATTTCTCATTTAAGATAACCCACAGCTGCTCCTTGGTGATATATGATTCTTTCTTCAATGGCTCTGTTCGCGCTCATGGTGTCTCCCGAGAAAGCTCATGTGCTGATATTTCTAGCAAGGTTTGATTATCCATCCGTAGCAATTCCAGATTTGGTACTGAAACGCGCGAGGCCTCCATGAAGTGAAGCATGGCCCTTTAATGTAGGGGTTTGATTTAAATGGGATTTAGAGATAGTTTCCACACAAGATTGTTAGGAAAATAATGGTGCTTGTACCTTTATTGCTTTTGATGCTTTACAGAAAAATGGAAGAGAAAACAACAGCTACAAATGATGTGAAATAATTTCTCTATCTAGAAATTTCTCTCCCTTAGTCTCTGAAAAGTTCTCCATAAAGTGAACTCTGGCTTCTCTATTTATAGACGTGAGCGTCCAGTAGATTTCCGCGAATCGTCTTTGCCACGTCAGCATTACCTCACGACATGGAACATACAATGCCAATCCGCGGCATAAATATCATGCACAGTATCATCTCGCGACCTCGATTATGCGATACCGATTCGCATGATCCCTTGCGCAGTTCATACTGTACCCCGTGACCTGTGATCTGCGTTGTTTCATCACGGATCTGATTTTTTCTTAGCCAATGAACCATGATGCTATAGCTTTCCTGGGTCATGACCTTTTGCATGCATACCTTTTTCATAACCCTGAATACTATCGGCCTCTCTAAGGTACTTTTGCTTTGAATGGTGTAAATAGGGTCGCGACCCACTATTTACATATCCCAACCATTTCCCCAGATTTCCGAACAGTATTCCCTACACGAGTAGCATATACGGCTATGAGTTCAAATGTTAACTATACCCACATCAGTCCCTCATACCTCCCTCTGTATAATGCTAGATCTCGCGTATAAACCTTATTTAAGCCATTTTCCCAAATAATCCTTTATTTGAGCCAGTTTCCCAAATAAACCAAAACCTTGGGTCAATTTCCCAAATAAACCAATCATTGGGCCAGTCTCCGAAATAAACCAATCATTGGGCCAGTCTCCCAAATAAGCAAATCCGCGAAGTTGACCTTTTCACGAGTTACCCCCTTACAATATTACATAATTTTATTAACTTGTTTATTTCTCTTTTACTTTTAGTTTATATGTTATTTTTATATATATTCTTCACTCTTTCATAATTTTTAAGCATA
Organism: Cornus suecica; assembly: GCA_963922005.1. Lineage (NCBI taxonomy): Eukaryota > Viridiplantae > Streptophyta > Magnoliopsida > Cornales > Cornaceae > Cornus > Cornus suecica. Next base: position 40,418,268 of record OY998247.1, on the reverse strand, counting down.
TAATAATGGGCCTCAAATTTAACCATTTGCCTAGGGGTCTCTTAGAATTTTGAGAAGTTCAAGGCCGGGCCTGCTGACACTAGACAATATTTTCTTCAAATCGTTTTCACGTAAAAATTGTTACACAAAAAAAAAAGTATTTTATAAAAATGTATAATTATTTAACTAACATATATTTTATGGTTCATTTGTGAAATTTATTCAAAAAGTACGAAATTTCAGAGTTTTAAGTTTATGAAAATGGACCTAACTATGCAAACGAACATTATTCCCAAAAGGAAAAAAGAAAAAGAAAATGTTTATAATCAAGAGTTCCTTCACTTTTATTTTTTTTCTTTCAAAATTGATTATATTTTTCTGAATGAGTGTATTAGAATTTTCAAAATTAAAAATGATAGTCAAATACTTTCCTTGGAAGTCTAAATCATAGTAGAGTTTTTAAATCTTTTCAATCTATTGTGCATTTAATTGTTTTTACATAATTTTTAGATCATAATTTGAGATATTGGATTAAATTATTATGTTTTGGGCCTTTCATATGAATGACACATCTCTCAAACCATTATTTCAGCTCAATTTGTTTTTTTTTAAAACACATGTTAATAATAGAAACGTCCCAGAATTGGAGAATCATATCACAATTATATTTCACATGGATATGAATTGTTTGGGATCCTAGAATAATTGTTTGATTCTACGAATTAAGATTGTGACTTTGACAAACATATTTTGTTAATGATACATGACAATCTTGTGTTGCTTCTGTTAAATGCTAACCCAACCCATTATTTAAATAGGAACTTGACACAATTCGTGTAACTCCTTCAATAATTAGGTCATGTTGGGTTAATATGACACGAAGTGTTAAACTTGTTTACTAGAAAAAATTGAATTGATACGACTCAACATGACATGCACTATTTAACCTGTCTATCAACGAAATTTAAATCAAATATGAGTCCTGACTTTTTTGGTATATTTCAACCCATGATATTTCGAGAAAAAAATATATATATAAATAAAAATAAAAATATTATCGGGTCACATAGGGTGTTCGGGTTACTATATCTATGTCGAACTCATACCTTTCGTGTCGCATTTTGTTAGCAGGGTTATTATAAATTTGTTTAGTTAAAATTTTAAATTTTTTATTTAGAAAAACAATAAAATAATTTTATGTAAAAACTTACTTTTTTAACCTTCTTCTTTACTTGTCTTAAACGCCTATGAATTTTAGGATATATATATATATATACAACAAACTTATCCCCAAATATGTATACATCGTCTTCAGTAAGGTGACGCGGATAAATCCAATCAAAATCTCTTTTCTATCACATTTTTTAAAATAATTAAAACCTAAAAGATTATATGATTAATTAACAAACTATATAAAGATAGATAGTACAAAACAAAATTGTAGATTATACTAAATACACAGCATTACATTAACTTCATAAATTTCTAAAATATTACTTACTATCAAGAGTTTCTGCATCTCCACACAATTATAGAAACTTTAGCAACACTAGTACACTCACAGCAGATGCCAATTCAATTTTCAAGATACTTTCATTTAAGGATCTATAAGAGATACCCATAAAAGAAAAATAAAATTGATTTGATGCCTAATTCCAAAAGCCCGCTCTTGCTCACGCATTGTTAAGAATGGCTTATCCATCATAAACCTTTTCGTTAGTCAGATCATTCACAAATTCATCGTAACTTTTACCATTCTCATGGCATATAATTAATATGAGTTCCAGGTATCTCTTACATGTCTTTCAAGCGTCTCCGTGTGTAGAACTTTTCCAAAATATTTTTAGAAATATGTCATATAACTGAACATCTGATATTCTCGTGTCGATAGGAATTTACACAGTTACAATATCCTTTAAGAAGTTCTCACCCATATTTTTTGCGACATAGAATATTATCTCATTTAAATAAATATTAAATAATTTTTATGACGCCATGCTTTTTGTTTGACCACGTCACTTACCAAGACTAATTAGATAGATTCAAATATTATGTTTACTTATTTGTTTGAATAAAATACAACGACCAACTTGAAGGTTGGCCAATAAAAAATAGAAGAAAATTTTATTTTATTTTTTATTCCTTTTTCATATAGCTAGACCCCCTCGAGATATGTTAAATAATAGGTAGATTCTCTGTTATTTGGTAAATTACAGTTAAAACCCCTCAAGTCCATCGGAGTATATTTTCGATGACTGATAATGTGAAATTACATCCTTACCCATACCTGTATTTCATTTAAAAGATTGAAAATTTATTATTTTGTCAATTACTTATTTATAAAAGTAATTTTGGTCATATTATAAGCATTAAATGATGATATTTTGGTATTTTCACATATCATTTACATCTACTCAATGATATTTAAGACATTTCATATTTGAAAAAGTGATGACATCAGCATTGACCCAATTTGACCATGTCAGTAGGAAGTATATGTTACAACTTATAAACTTGAGGGGGTTCTAGCTGTAATTTATCAAATGACAAACTGTAATTTACCCCAAAACTTATGACAAATTTGTAAAGTACGGACATGTACATCGGAATATGTTGGTTATAATTTTATTTTAATCGTTTAATAAATTTTGAACGAAATCAATACGGATCTAAAGTGGTACACCCCCATATTTACAACAAGAAATGTTAGGATATGGCAAAATTTAAGTGCTGTTATGATTAGTGGGGTTAGCATTGATGAAGAGAATTTGAGCAAAAGAAGTTCAAAAGAAAGGTTGCAATGAAGAACTACCGAGTACTCGGTAAGTACGCAAGTGTGCAAACTTGCGCTTTTGGTGAAAAATGGTCACAGGCTTGTGTATTCACCGAGTACTCGATGGCCCAGTTTCAGGTTTTTAGTTTTCCTTTTTTAATTAGGAGATTACAATCTTAGAGACTTCCTTTTAGGGTTAGCTTGTTCACCACTTTGTTTTCCTATATATATGGGAGTATGGTGGCTAGAGTTTGGTGAGAAAAAATACAAAGGAGCAAAAGTGTGAGATTAGAGAGGGATAGAGAAAGTAAAATTGATAGATTTGTGAGTAATAATTTCTTGTTGAGTGTTTTATTATTTAAAAGAGTTGTTGATTTTATGTTTATGATCTTGGACGGGATTAATTCTTAAGGAGTGAAAAAAGAATTAATTCCTAACAATAAATACAAATAAAATCCCACATGGAAGGACTAGAAATTATGTGCTTACCACCAAAAAAGAAAAACAAAAAATGGTTTGTAATGATAAAGGATATAAATATTTAAATTACATCATTTTTAACAGTTTAAGTTTTTGGAGCAATTAGTTATTAACATGGTAAGTCATGTGTTCGAACCGTCACCCATAGTGAAAGTACAACGATTTTGTTAATTACTTAATTATAATATAATTATAATTCTTATTTTTTATATATATTTATTTTTGTATTATAGTTTAATTCCAAATTTATTTTACGTATTTTATTTTTTAGAATTTTATAGGGTTAACTTCATTTACACCCCCTAAGGTTTGTTTTATCTTCACTTTGACCCCTCAGGTTTGCATATCTTCATTTACACCCCCTACTGTTCAATATTCTCATCACTTAGACCCCCTGAACGATGACATCAGTCTGAATTTTTTTTTAAATCCCTAAACTACCCTCAATGTCTTATCCTTATTCTGTTTGGAAACAAGGATAGTGTTGTTATCAATTAGACCCCCTCCCATCATTTAATAATTTAATTTGTATTAAAATTTCAAAATATATATAAAATTCAAAAATATATATATTAAAATTTGAAAAATATTATAAATTCGAAAATAAATATAAAATTACAAAATATATATAAATTTTGAAATTAATTTTTTTTCAAAAAAACATATTAAATTTCGAAAATAAATATAAAAATCGCAAAAAACATAAACAATTTGAAACAAATATATAAAATTAAAAAACCATATAAAATTCAAAAATATATATTAAATTTTGAAAACAATTATAAAATCGAAAATAAATATAAAATAAAATATATATATATATAAATTTTGAATTTTTTTTAAAAAACATATTAAATTCAAGACAAATATATAAAATTAAAACAAAATCATATAAAATTCAAATAATATATATTAAATTTCAAAAATAAATATAAAAATATAAAATTCGAAAAAATTATAAAAAAAATTGAAACAAATATATAAAATTAAAAAAACATATAAAATTCAAAAATATATATTAAATTTTAAAAATATTATAAAATTTGAAAATAAATATAAATTTCAAAAAATTATATATTAAATTTTAAAACAAATTATAAAATTTGAAAATAAATATAAAATTCACAAAACAAATTCTATTGCCCAATTTGACGCCATTGATGGGGTTTGGGGTTGGTCGCCATTGATGCTGGTGAGTGGAGGTCTAGAGAGAGAAATTGGTGATTTGAATTTAGTGTTTTTGGGTTTGTTATCAGTGGTTGGAAATATTCTGTGAATTACTTTGAACAATCACCCATTTCCCATTACTCTCTCTTTGTTATTCTGATTGAAAATGTTAATTTCATGGGTTTGTTTGTGGTTTCTGTGATGTCTTTTTGGTGATTTTGAAGTTGGTCTTTTTGGATTTTTCATTAGAGATCGAGTGGTTGAAGATTTTCTGTAAATTCCTTTGAACAATCACCCACCACCACCACCATCTTCAACCTCACCCCGCCACCACCCACAACCACCATTTTTGTGCAGCCCAATCATATATATACATATATCTATATATCAGATCTGTACATGGTTCAAGGCTTCCTGCGCCGGAATCAACCGGAATCGTCCTGGGCCGGTTTTCACCCTAAATTCTTGCCCCATTGAGGTTGAAGATGAATTAAGTACAGATCTATATATATATGTGTGTGTATATATATATATGTGTGCGCGTCTGTGTAGTGTGTGCAGAGGTGTGTATGTGTGTGTGTGAGAGAGAGAGAGAGAGAGAGTTGGGGTTGGTGTGTTTGGTTTGAGGGTTAGATTGATTCTAAGGGGGTGTTTGGTTTAGGGGTTAAATTGATTTAGGGATTAAATTGATTTAAGGGGTGTTTGGTATAAGGGTATTTTAGACATTTCACACCATGAGAGGGTGTAAATAAAGATATGTAAACCTGAGGGGGTCAAAGTGAAGATAGGACAAACCTCAGGGGGTGTAAATGAAGTTAACCCAATTTTATATGTTATGGTTTAGATTTTACTTAAAACACTATTAATACAACTCAATTGTAATAAGATTAATTATATTTATAAGCTACAAATTAAAAAAATGAAGAAATTTCTAGTCTTCTAATGTTATTACATTTTTTACTTATTTGTGTTTAATATAATCCAAATTAATATTAGATTTTAGTGATGGAGTTTGAATACAATTATGCTTATTACAAATTGTATGAATAAATTAGAATTAAGTAAAATCTAAACCATGACATATAAAATAAAAGTAAATTAAATAAAACAAGTTTGGACTTAAAGTATAGAATACAAATTTAAAAATATATAACTTGGTTAAATTATAATTAAGTAATTAACAAATTAATTTAATTTTACTTCAAAAAAAAAAACCATTTAGTTTTAAAAAACATTTATTTAGTTATTACTAAGGACAAATTGAATAAATATAAAAAATTCGGGTTTTAATTTTTAATGTCAAACCCGTCCTAAACCCATTTAAAAACTTACTAAACCCGTTCTATTAAAAGTCGAGCGGGTCAAAACCCAGCCGAATCTGGGTAAATTGCCACCCCTGCCCACCATGAGTATGCACTTGCCAGTGCACTGAATCCTATATGAGCTTTTGGACTAAAAACATGGGCCGGGTCGACACCGTGTCTTATCTTTCAATTCCCATGTTCTACACGTAGGCCCAATAGTGGCTCCCAAAGGTATTGGCCCGCCAATTACCAAAACCAGGCCGATGAACATATTTGCTTTCTAAGTGCTCTTATATATTAAGCATAAACCAAGGTTCAACCATTACCCCGCAAGGTGATACATATTGAATATATGGGAGGTTCATTCGCTCTCTCACTTGGATGGATCCATTCGCTGACGTGGCATAAATATGGGGCCCAACCGGGAGAAAGTGGGACCTGTCAACCATATGAATGAATATCATGTATATTGATATAATACCGTATATAACTACAATGCCAAGCTACAAGAACTAGCTTTGACTTTTTTTCCCCAAAATTTAATTTTGATTTTTAAATTCCCGCTCATAATTTAGCTTTAATGACCAAAAATATATATATGTTGTTGCAAAATTCAAAAATTCTTTCCTGGAGCTTGAGTTGCGACCAATCACTGTTCATAAGCAAGAGTGAAGTGGAGCTTCGATCTGGTACTGTTGAGCATTGAAGACCCAAAGTGAATGACGATTTGTGGTAGGTTTCTCTCTTTATTTCTTAATTATTGTCATTAATTCCTCTAACCCCTTTTTGTCTGTCATCCATTACCTTTAATTTGATTTCTAGGGTTTTGGGGTTCGTTGGTGGATTTAGGGTGATAAAGAAATCATCTGGATGGATTCCTCTAACCCCTTCAATCACGATTCATAAGCAAGAGTGAGGTGGAGCTTTGATCTGGTACTTTTGAGCAATGAAGACTCCAAAGTGAATGACGATTTGTGGTTGGTTTCTCTCTTTCTTTCTTAATTATTGTGATTAATTCCTTTAACCCCTTTCTGTCTATCATCCATTACCTTTAATTTGGCTTTCTAGGGTTTTGGGGTTCATTGGTGGATTTAGGGTCACAAAGAAATCATCTGGATTTGTGAATCTTGGTGGGTTTTCTTGTTTCAACTCATCTTTTTCTGGGTTTTTTAATGCACTGTTCGCCCCTTCTTTTGGGTGTCGACCTGCTATTTATGTTGTATCTCTCATTTGATTCCAGTTTTCTCATTTCGTTACAGTTTTTGCGGATTCAATCATGTATGAGAGGAGGTTGAGAGATTGGTGACATTGAAACTTACAGATTTTTATTTCAAAGTTGTTTGGTAATTTCTTTACCAAAACATTGACTATTGTGAATCAAATCAGAAGATATGGCAAAAATCTTGAAGATGTTCGTGTGCTTGAAAAGATTATGCGCTCCATCAACTCAAAGTTCGAGCCTGTAGTTGTTGTTATTAAAGAATCAAAGGACCTTGATGCAATGACAATAGACGAGCTGATAGTCACTCTAGAAATTCATGAACAAATAATCAACAAGAAGAACACCTCAGGTACTGTAGAGTAAGCTCTTCAGTCAAATCTAACATTTAAATAAAATAAAGAAGAGCGATGGGGAAATTCACAAAGAGGACGAGGTAGAGGTCGTGGCTATCAAGGACGAGGTGTTGGATCCAGAGGCGGCGGTGGAAGAACCAATTTCAATACCAAAAGAAATAATCAAGGTGGAATAAATCAATCTTTCAGAGGACGAGGGCGAGGACGAGGCCATGGAAGCAATTTCAATAATCGCCAGAATTATGACAAAAGCAATGTTCAATGCTATAACTACAACAAGTATGGACACTACAACAACGAATGCAGAGGAAAGACAGTTGTTGAAAGAGGCGAACAAGTAAATTTTTCCGAGAAAGAAGAAAATGAGCCAAGATCAATGCTGCAAATGGCTTAAAATGAAAATACCGATGATGAAGGTATATGGTATCTAGATTCAGGAGCCAGAAATCACATGTGCGGAAACAGACACATGTTTATCGAGCTTGACAAGACCAGGCAAGGGCAAGTCTCATTTGGTGATTTCACAAAAATCCTAGTACAAGGAAAGGGCAATATTCTGATCAAGCTAAAGAATGGAGATCATGACTTCATATCCAATGTTTACTATGTTCCATATATGAAAAACAATATTTTGAGTCTCGGACAGCTCCTAGAGAAAGGCTACAACATCAGCATGAAGGATTTGCGTCTAACAATTAAAGATACAAATGAAAATCTCATTACCCGGATAAAGATGTCAAAGAATAGGATATTTCCTATGCACATCCAGCACGATGCAGCGAAGTGTTTAAATGCAGTTGTTGAAGATAAGGACTAGATATGGCATTTGAGATACGGACATCTCAACTTTGAAGGCCTGAAGTTGCTCGCAAGCAAGCAGATGGTGAAGGGACTTCCCTACATCAACCATCCTAATGAAGTATGTGAATGTTGTGTACCTGGGAAACATCACAGACTGAGCTTTGCTAAAGAAGTCAAATGGCGATCAACAAAGCTACTGGAGCTCGTTCACACAGATGTGTGTGGTCCATTGAAGCCAGTATCATATGGAAAGGGCAAGTATTTTATTACCTTCATTGATGATTATAGCAGAAAGACATGGGTGTACTTCTTGCAGAAGAAATCAGAAGTATTTGACAAATTCCAAGAGTTTAAAGCTTTTGTTGAGAAGCAGAGCGGCTACAATATCCAGATCAAGGAGAGAATATATGTCGAATGCATTCCAGAATTACTGCAAAGAGCACGGCATCTGACAGCAAACAACACCATCTTATACACCTCAGTTAAATGGTGTTTCTGAAAGGAAGAATCGCACAATCTTGGACATGGTCAGAAGTATGCTGGGCTGAAGCGGTATCTTGTGTTGTCTATCTGCTGAATAGGTGTCCAACCAGAAGACTCCAGTTCAAAACACCTGAAGAAACCTGGAGTTCATACAAGCAGAGCGTCAATCACCTTAGGATTTTTGGATGTATTGCCTACACCTAGATTCCAGAAGCCAGAAGAACCAAGCTCGACGACAAAGGACATAAATGTATATTTATTGGCTATAGTGATAGAACAATAGGATATAAGTTGTTTAATCCCATCACCAAGGAAGTAATTATGAGCAGGGATGTGATCTTTGAAGAAAATGAAGCTTGGAGCTGGGATCAAAATGAAGATGGAAAAACCAAGGAGCTTGTACTTGAAGAAGATGAAGAAGTGGAAAAAGATGTTGCAATGGAGCCACAAATTCTACCATATATATCAATCTCCTGTACCTGCAAGAAATGATCCTTCATCGTCATCATCACCAGATGAAAGATCAAGTGAAAGACCTAGAAAAGTGAGAAGTCTGAGGGAACTATATGAAGCCACTGAAGAAGATCAAGACCAGAATTTGCTATGCTTATTTCTGGATAGTGATCATGTCAACTTCACAGAAGCCATCCAAGAGAAAAAGTGGAAGTCAGCAATGGATGAAGAAATCAGGGCCATAGACAAGAATGACACATGGGAGCCATGTAGTCTACCAAAAGGTCAAAAGCCTATTGGAGTCAAATGGGTCTACAAGACAAAGAAGAATGAAAAAGGCGAAGTTCAGAGATACAAAGCTCGCCTGGTTGCAAAAGGCTACAAACAAAGACAGGGACTAGACTATGGGGAAGTATTTGCTCCTGTTGCCCGATTAGAGACAATCAGGCTGATGATATCTATTGCTTCTCAAAATAGATGGAAGTTGTACCAATTTGATATGAAGTAAGCATTTCTGAACGAATTTCTAGAAGAAGAAATCTATGTCGAACAACCACTGGGATATACAAATGACGGACATGAAGACAAGATGTACAGGTTGAAGAAAGCTCTTTATGGACTGAAGCAAGCTCCACGTGCATGGAATACAAGAATTGACAAGTATTTTCATGATAATGGGTTCGAGAAATGTTCATATGAACATGCATTGTACCTGAAGAAAGGTCCAGAAGGAAGTGTACTATTTGCAGGTCTGTATGTTGATGATTTGATCTTCACAAGAAACAACCCAGCCATGTTTAAAGAATTCAACAAAACCATGATTCAAGAATTCGAGATGACAGACATAGGTCTGATGTCACACTTTCTTGGAATTGAAGTGAAGCAGAATGTTGAAGGAATTTCGATCTTCCAAAGTAGATATGCAAAGGAGATTCTCAAAAAGTTTAGAATGGAATCAAGCAACCCAGTATCAACTCCAGTGGAAAACAACATGGAACTCAGAAAGAATGAAGACAGAGGAAATGTTGATCCAACATACTTCAAAAGTTTAGTTAGAAGTCTTCGGCACCTGACTTGTACCAGACCATATATACTCTACAGAGTTGGATTGATCAGCAAATACATGGAGGAACCAGATCAATCACACCTGAATGCTGCAAAGAGAATACTCCGCTACATGAAAGGTATGATCAATGATGGTTTGCTATATACCTCAACTGATGAATTAAGATTTACTGGCTATTCAGATATTGATTGGGGTAGAGATTTGGATGAAAGAAAAAGCACAACTGGATTTGTGTTTTTCATTAGAGATACAACATTCACATGGTCATCCAAGAAACAACATATTGTAACGCTATCATCATGCGAAGCTGAATACGTAGCTCCCAGCTTAACTGTGTGTCATGCTATTTGGTTGAGAAATGTGTTGGAGCATTTGTGTTTTCCACAAGAAAAGCCTACAGAGATTTTCATTGATAATCGTTCAGCAATTACACTTGCAAAGAATCCAGTCTTCCATGAACGAAGCAATCATATTGATACACGGTATCATTCTATCAGGGAGCATGTGCAGAACAGAGAAGTGAAATTAATATCTTGCAAGACAAATGATCATATTGCAGATATTTTTACAAATCCATTGAAGCAAGACATGTTCAACAGACTGAAGATGATGTTAGGAATGCAGAAGTGTGGAGAATCAAGTTTAAAGGGGAATGTTGAAAGATAAACTTGATATTGACCATCCATTCACCACATGCATGTATCAAATCCAAAATGTCAAGATTAGCTTCAAATAACCATGCGTGAGAATGGCACGCTCAAATCTTAAAAAAGTCAAGAATGGCTGCAACGAAGATTTGTTTTGTCAGTTTATGTATTTCAATTCTATATTTAGATGTGTATGGTATTGTATTGAGAAGAACAAGAAGCAAGAAAGAAAATAAGAGTGTGAGAGTATAGATAAGCTTTGTATTATGTTTTTGTGATTGAAATAAATAAATAAAAAGTATTGTTTTTCATATATATGAGTGTATCCTGGGTCATTAAATTAGCTCAAGTGATTTACAACAATATCAATGCCTTTTATCAAGAGATACAGCTGAAAAAACTCATTTTATGACTTCTTATATGGACAAGTCATGTAATTTTGTTGTTGTTCCACCTATTTGATGCTATGTTTGGAGTTTAACTTGAGCTTCTTAAGTTGCAAATGGGACTCCAGCTTGCTTTGGCCAATCTAGATAAAAACTACTACTCCCATTAATATTTTTCCAGTTAAAGCAGGATAGTAAATTCAAAAATTTCTATCATTTCGAACTCAAGCACATCCATAGCTTAAAAAATGTTGCTATTATAGGCAGTGTTGAGCATAAGATATCACACAGAAGTCAACACCAACAAGAGATGGTATAGATAGCTAAACTATTATTAGGTTTGAAAGTTTAGGAGCTTTTTTCTGGTTTATAATCCATTTCTCTCCCTACTGTACTTACCACGTATTGATTACACCATTGCTAGATTCTCGTCCTATTTACCGTAAAATAGAAATATTTTGTTTTTGCTAATTTAAATTTTAATCATTCTACATTCACAAGTGAAACAAGATTATTGATCTTTGAAAAAAAAAAAAAAAGGTAGGTTCATATAGAATTTTGTAGATTGAATCAAAATTCACAAGCATTTGAAAGAACTAATCCTGCTGCTCATTGCCTTGTCTTCAATGACTGGTGACACGATGATCAAGGCAATATATGTACATATATAGCAATAAAGGTTTCACTAATTTAAATAAAATTTCTTTCACATCTTAATCACTGATTTGTCGACACGGACACTAGTGCCAGAATGTTCCTTACAGATAAAATTAAAAAATAAAAAAACCTCCAGTACTAACAAATAGTGTAATTTATTTTTTATTTTTTATGTAATTGAGACCATATCATCCCACATGGACTACAATGAATCAAGGTACTTATTTGTATTAGTGTAGAAGGTGGTGTCACAGGGGGTTGATACAGTTAGCTTCTACATACACACATTATATCTTTATCCTTGATTTGCTAACTCTAAGAAGAAAACCAACAAAATCATTAATTAGAAACTTGTTGGTACCATGATGAAGATCATCTGTACTAGTGCTATGCTGCATGTGTTGCACTTTGACAATATAAATGGTAGAAAGGAGACAAGATTCTAAGCACAACTTAAGGGTCGACAAATCAGTGATTAAGATGTGAAAGAAATTTTATTTAAATTAATGAAACCTTTATTGCTATATATGTACATATATTGCCTTGATTAAGTTTGAATTTATCAAAATTCACAAGCATTTGAGAGGTTGAACTAACAAGACTCAAATCTTCCCACCAACCTAACTTCTCAACCTTGTATTCTTCACATCCACCATCTATAAAAACCATAAAATCGAAAACCATGATTAAGTACATCAAAAGCCTTTTACAAGAGCTGCTCATACCATAGTTCCAAACATGGCTTACGCTTATAACCAATACTGGTCATTTGCTTTCCCACTGCTGCTCATTGCCTTGTCTTCAATGACTGGTGACACGATGATCGCAGAGGCACGCCACCTGCTAGAGGTAACCTTGCCTAAGCTTCCTGAACCCGAATTGCCATCATTCCCGGTTCTCCCTTCTTTACCGGAGCTACCGACATTGCCCAAGTTTGATTTTCCAATTCCACAAATTCCTGAACTGCCTCATCTAGATATACCTGATCTCCCTGAGCTGCCTAAGCTCACATTTCCCACTATCCCAACCTTTCCCGCAATAACCAAACCTTCTTTCACCTCATCCCAATCAACCACCAGCCCTTAAACTTTTATGATGCCTTCTATGTTAAAGCATACATTGTCTCACAAGATTGTATTAAGATGGTTGTTTGTTATTCTGTGTCTATGACATGTCTGTAGTATCTTTGAGCTTGCTTGATCGGTTGATCCCTTGGGTTTATTACTATCAACTATTGTTGTGTGCATGCTTTTCCCTCCAAAATCTTATGCATTCACTTTTTTTTTCCCACTTGTGTTGAGAAATTACATACATTAATCTCTCAAGAGCTAATTCATTGTTTACCAAAGAGGATGGAGGTAATTTATATGAGCAATTTTTAAGAAAATAAATGGCATAAAAAGAAACAAAGAAAATTCCTTGATATCAACATATTTTGAAAAAATAAATGGGACAAAAATATAACAGGAAAAAAATGCATTATTTGCCATCATATCAAACTAAAATTGCAAGAATTTTGGGAAAAGTTAGCAGTTTAATGGGAGAGAAAAGTAATCATAGAAACAGCAAATTATAATAACCCCTTGGACAAGAGCCATCATGTTTAACCAGAACTGCAAGAAGTTTGAAAATTTGTGTAGTGTTGGGAGACAAAAAAAGTAATCATGGAGAAACAATTCATTAACTAGAACCAAAATGCATAGTTTGGTAATTTTATAAAATAATACTTTTAGTACACGTAGCTTAATCCTAAATATAAATTCAGTGTTAAACAGACAGTTCCAAATTTGTTTTGAATTAGTATTTTCTTTGAACATTTTTATTTTCTTATATGTGATATAAAATTTTGTGTCGCTGTCATTTTCATTCAAAATTTTGCTTCCACTCTCAGTTGTAAAATATGATTACAAATACGAGATACATAAGGTGATATGTAAAAAAAATTTAAATAATATAAGACAAAATACATTAAAAATATGTGTTTAAAATACTAAATATATTTAATTTAAAACATATATACATATATTATATTACTCAAATTATACGCACATATTTATTTTTATTTTTGAAAAATTGTAATCAATATTTAAAAATTGATTAAAATAGGAGACAACCTTTGTTTAAAAGATTTTACATGTTTAAAAAAATATTAAAGTAAACTTTTTTTTATTAAAATGATACCAAAAATACTAATATTAAAAACAAAAAATTTATACCCGAATTTTGTTCTTTATACAAAGTACGATTCCGTTTACATAGTCCAAATAAATTATGCTCACAAAAATTAAAATTCAATTCCATATCAAAGTAAGTGTGTTCGTATTTTTTTTTATTTAAAAACGTTGTTTTCACCATTTTTCTTCATGTCACTTTTTCATTTAGTTCTTTTCCAACTCCAAGTTATTATTTATTTTTTTACTTCTTATTTCTTTTCTTTAAATAAGAATTGAATATTAATCATATTAAAAATAAAGTTGTTTGGATATTGAAGAAGAAATATTATGAGACATTTATAAACATAAAAAAGAGGTAAAAAATTATGAAGAAAGAGTGTTATTTTTTTTGTTGGATAACTTATTAAAGTAACTAAAACTAAAACTTAATTAACCTATCAGTGTGGCTGTATACTTTTTAACATGACAAATTATACTTAAATTTGATTTGGATTGATAGAATTAAACAGTTGTTTGATTTTTAATTAATTTAATTGGGCTTATTTTTAATTTAGATTGGATAAAATTGGGTTGACGTAATTTTTCGTAAATCATATCGGGCATAACTTTTATTTGAGTTGAAATTTTGAGTTGGTTAATTATTATTTTTTTTTTTTTAGATTTAGAGTAACTATTATTTAAAATTTTGAGGTCCAACCCGGACTAGCGGCCCTAGGCCGCCTGCCCCAAGGGCCAACCCTGACGGAGAGTCAAGTATATCAAGTTCTTAACCTCAAGTATTTATCAAAATAAAAAGAAAAATTAAAGAAATAAATTCAAAAGCCGATACAAGAATATATATATATATATGTGTGTGTGTGTACCTAATGCAATGTTGTTCATAGTTATAGGTTTTTTTGTTGACTTTAATTTTATAAAGTTGACTATTATTAAATATTTTCAAAAATAAACTTTATTTGTTATTTGTTAGTGTTATTAGGTAAAGTAAATGTCATTTCAAAAGATAACAAAATGTAGAATTTGAAAAAAAATAGTTATAATAGGAAAATTTGTAATTGATATTACATAATTTTATTAACTTGTTTATTTCTCTTTTACTTTTAGTTTATATGTTATTTTCATATATATTCTTCACTCTTTCATAATTTTTAAGCATATAATAATGGGCCTCAAATTTAACCAGGGCCTCTTAGGCCATGTTTGGTAGGCGGTCTTTCTGGTCCGGTCTGGTCTGGTCTGGTCCGGTCCGGTCCGGTATGGTCCGGTCTGATCTAATCTGATCTGGAAAAGTCTGTTTGGTAAGCGGTCTGGTCTTACTATTTATTTATTATTTATTATAATATTTATTTATGTATTATTTCTTTCTTTATTTATTATTTCTTCACTTTATAATATATTTTATTATTTATATTATTAAATTATTATTATATTATTATTTATTAATTTATATATTAATTTATAAATATATTCTATTTATTTATTATTATTTCATTATTTAATTCATTTAATTAAAAATTATTTATTCATTTTTAATTATTTAAAAATATATTTTATTAATTTATTATTATTATACTCATTTTTTATTATTATTATGAAGTATTTATTCATTATTATATTTAATTATTATTTATTATTATATCTATTTATTATTTTTTATTATATTTATTTATTATTATTATTATTTATTTCATTTTGTTTATTATTTATTTATTTTATTATATTTTAAAATATGTTTTATGTAATTTATTATTATTATTTATTATTTAGTCCATTATTTATTATTATATTTATTTATTATTATTGTTTTCATTTTTTATTATTATTATGTTTTATTTAATTTATTGTTTATATTTTTAATTATTTATAAATATATTTTACTATTTATTCATTTATTTATTATTATATTTATTTATTATTATTATATTCGTTTTTTATTATTATTAGGTATTATTTATTTCATTTTTATTATTATTTATTATTTATATTTTATTTTTAAAATATGTTTTATTTAATTTATTATTATTATTAATTTATTATTATTATTTATTCATTTTTAATTATTTATAAATATATTTTATTAATAAGACCAGACCTGACTACCAAGAACCACCTTTTTTTTTGTCTGAAATGAGGTCATTTTGGTCTGATTTGGTCTTACTTGGTCTAACAAAAAATTTGGGACCAATGTTACCAAATATGGTCTGGTCCCATAAAACACAAGACCAGACCACCAACCAAACAGGGCCTTAGAATTTTGAGAAGTTCAAGGCCGGACCTGCTGGCACTAGACATTATTTTCTTCAAATCGTTTTTCTTCACGTAAAAAAAAAAAAAAAAGAAAAAAAAGAAAAAAAGTACTTTATAAAAAAGTATAATTATTTAACTAACATATATTATATGGTTCAATTGTGAAATTTATTCAAGAGGTACGAAATTTCAGAGTTTTAAGTGTATGAAAATGGACCTAACTATGCAAACCAACATTATTCCCAAAAGGAAAAAAGAAAAAGAAAATGTTTATAATCAAGAGTTCCTTCACTTTTATTTTTTTTCTTTCAAAATTGATTATATTTTTCTGACTGAATGTATTAGAATTTTCAAAATTAAAAATGATAGTCAAATACTTTCCTTGGAAGTTTAAATCAGATTAGAGTTTTTAAATTTTTTCAATCTATTGTGCATTTAATTGTTTTTACATAAGTTTTAGATCATAATTTGAGATATTGGATTAAATTATTAAGTTTTGGGCCTTTCATATGAAGGACCCATCTCTCAAACCATTATTTCAGCTCAATTTTTAAAAAAAAAAAAAAACACATGTGAATAATAGAAACGTCCCAAAATTGGAGAATCATATCACAATTATATTTCACATGAATACGAATTGTTTGGGATCCTAGAATAATTGTCTGATTCTACGAATTAAGATTGTGACTTTGACAAACATATTTTGTTAATGATACATGACAATCTTGTGTTGCGTTTGTTAAATGTTAGCCCAACCCATTATTTAAATAAGAACTTGACACAATTCGTGTAACTCCTTTAATAATTAGGTCATGTTGGGTTAATATGACATGAACTGTTAAACCCGTTTACTAGAAAAAATTGAATTGATACAACTCATGACATGCACTCTTTAGCGTGTCTATCAACAAAATTTAAATTAAATTTGAGTCCTGACTTTTTTGGTATATTTCAACCCATAATATTTCGAGAAGAAAAAAAATATAAATAAAAATATTATCGGGTCACATAGAGTGTTCGGGTTACTATATCTATGTCGAACTCAAACCATTCGTGTTGCATTTTGTTAGCCCTAACAGGGGTTATTATAAAATTGTTTAGTTAAAATTTTAAATTTTTTATTTAGAAAAACAATAAAACAATTTTATGTAAAAACTTACTTTTTAACCTTCTTCTTTACTTGTCTTAAACGCCTATGAATTTTAGGATATTGTAGATGCAGAAAAATACACAATAATAATTGGGGTAAAAAATTGGATCTTTCATTCAATCTTTAGCCTTGTATTTATACACAATTCTGGTAAATGGGTCAAACCCATTTACCCAAGTTTATCAATCCCTCAAATCAGGAGATTTGATAAACACTACCCTTTTTTGGACTCTTTATTCCATAAGCAAGACAAATCCCTGATTTATGGATCACTCAGCTTCTAGAGAATTCCATGGGCCAATTTATTATTCGGCCCATCCGTCTTCGGTCCATCTGTCTTCGGCCCATCAGTCTTCAGTTCATCTATCTACGGCCTATCAGTCCTGTGGCCCATCCTGATTGGGCCATGCTTTATTTTGTCTATTACACAGGCCCTTGAGATTATGGGCTTGAGATCATCTTTTAAAGTCCATGACCGAATAATTGCAAATACATATGTATATATATATTAATAACTTTTATGGAAAAAGGAAGCAATGAGTTGTCATGCCATCATTGAACATTAATGACATTTCAAAATAAGGGGTCATTACTTCCTCAAATCTTGCACCATGACGGCTCATCGTGGGTTGCGCGACCTTCGGGCTTCGTGCAGTCCTTTGGCATCCTTCTCTCTTTCTATAAAAACCCCCTCAAAGCCATTTCATTTCTTCATTCCTCATTTACAACTACTTTATGCTCTCAACTTCCATCTCTGCAACACTTCCCTCTCTAATTCCTGAAATCTTCTTCGTTTGGTCAGTTTCAGATCCTCTAGTAGCACGGAAGTCTGCTTCCACCTGAAGCTTTCCCTGACACATCACTATTATCTGAGTAAGTCGGACGGTCTTTTCCTTTTTCCTTTATTTTTCACATCTGCCCCCCCTTCTGTCTCTTCTACTTTTCTTGGTACAATGTCTGATAGTGACGACACCCGGTCGGTAGAGGAGGTAGTTATGTCATCTACCACTGGTTTCGATCCCTTCAATAGTGACAGCCCTTTGTCTACCCATCATAGGGCCCCAAGACCAGTTCCCCAAAGCACCGATCTTCTGGGTTTGTCAACAAATCCGGAAACACCCATTTCAAGGGGTCCCACTAAATCTATAGACCCCAAGTCTTCTGAACCATTTGTAGTGGCCCCACTCAAGAGAATCCGTCCTAAAGTAGATGTCAAACATCTTCGGGCTGAGACCCAAGTACCTGGGGACATTGATGTAGACGTTTACCCAGGTTACCTTGATTTCACCAAGAGTCAGGGACTAGCACCCGATAGCATTCTGCTATCGGCAGTTCACCTTAGGGTTTTAAGGTTTCCCCTTCACCATTTTTTTCACTATGTGCTCTTCATGCTAGGTTTACATCCCCTTCAACTGAACCCGAACAGCCTTAAGATTTTGTCCATGCTCCTGTTGTACAATAGGGATCTGGACCTTAACCTAGGTTTAGCCGACCTGCTCATCTGTTACTTTTTTCAAAATGCCAGAACGAGTAAGGGTAGATACAATCTCTTTCCCTTCCATGGTCGGAGTATATGCACTGATACCGAAAAGTCTGATAAGGGATGGAAAGAGAGAATAGTAGTTGTGAGTGGTAACTGGGCTTACCCGTTTTCTCATATATTCCCGATCCCCACCACATTCGGTGCCATTCGCTTACCCATATATCGTCCCCTCCATAAAGCCTCTTGCCTTTTATAAGTACTGTGATCTTCATCGGGGGGATTATGCCTATAAATTTTTGGGTTATGAGAATAGGGACATCCCCCTGCCTTTTATAAAACAACGTATAGGCCTCATAAAAACCCATATCTGGGGCAAAGCCCGATCTGTTACTGACCTGCTGACTTCGGCAAACCTGGAGTCAATTTCTAACTTGGGCACTGTTGTTGACAGGATGGACTTTCCTGACAAACCTCTTTCTGCTAGATGCCCTCAAGTTCCCGAAGGGGTCACCCTAGTAGATGTTGTACCGCTCTCAACAGCACCTCCGGCGCCTCCAGTGCCTCCGCCAGCTCAGAATCCGGTAGCCCCGCCTCAGCCTCCCCCTGTAAATTCTCCAATCACCAGGACCCGATCCGGTACAGGCAATGGGGCGGTTAATAAGAGGGCCAAAACTCAAACTGATAATACTTCTACAAGCGATCCCCCCCCCCCCAAGCTCCGGAGGCATCCCGTTATTAAATTCCCTAGAAACCGAAGTTCCTTCTACCAGATGGGACTCCAGTCTGCGCTGATCACCTTACCATCACCCAGCCAGAAGCTCTTCGGGCTATGGAAAAAGGGATCTAGACTCCAGCTGATAGGGCCGCTCAGTCCAAAATCTCTAGGACTGATCTAGCGAAGAAGATTTCCATAATGGTCATGGAAGTATATACTTGTTTTTCATTTTGTAACTTGGTTCATTTCCTATTGCCACATTATGCACTTAATATGTCTTTTCTGTACAGCTTCTCTATGGGGTCCAAGCCTACAACAACGCTCTGGAGTCTGACGTTAAGGAAATGGCCAATATGAAGGCCCAGATCAAGCAAAATGATGTCCATCGGGTTGCTCTAGTAAAAGAGGGAGATGGCCTCCGTCAGACCGTCTCAGAGCAAAAGAACCTTCTTGAGACCGATGAGGCGGAGAAGCGGGCTCTAACTGCTGAAAAGCTAGCTTTGGCTGCTAAGCTTGAAGAAGCGAAGGCAGCTAACTAGAAGATGGAAGCTGAAAAGGCAGAATCAGAGAACCTCCTGGCTCTTGAGCGGGCTAAGGTTGAAGTGGGCCTCCTGGGAGGTCTGGATATGTACAACCGATACTGCACTATCTGTGATCTTCGATCGGCTAGAGCTTGGTGAGAGAGGCACGAAATGGAGTATATTCCTCTGGAAGCTCGGGAGTTCAAGACCGCTGATGAATTTGATGCCCATATGGGAGTGCCTGTTCCCTACAAAAACCCTCCCACCTCCGAAAATGAGAAGCGGTTTGCCGTTATTTTGAAGGGAGAAAAATATCACCCCCCAGATCAGTAGAATAGGCCTTTAAAATTTATCTGTACTTACCCCGAAGGGTACTTTTGTAATTTATTTTTATTCAATGAAAAAGGATTTCCCATCTCAATGTTTGTTTCGTTCTTGCTTTCCTGCAATATCAATATTTAGCTTTCAGGCATATGGCCCCTGATACTTGCTTCTTGGCTATTTCCTATCATGTTTGAAATTCAACACTTAGGAAATTTTAATTTAATAATGGAGCCTTCGGGCATATGGTCCCTGATACTTGTCTTTGTCCTCTGGATAGTTTAAATCAGGTTTGAATTTATCACTTAGGAAAATTTTAAATTTCAAATTTGAGCCTCCGGGCACATGTCCCCTGAGGCTTGTTTTTATCCTCTGGTTAATTCAAATCAGGTTTGAACTTAAACACTTAGGAAAATTTTAATTAAACGTGGAGCCTTCGGGCATCTGGCCCCTGAGGCTTGCTGTTTATCCTCTGGTTAGTTCAAATCTGGTTTGAACTCAAACACTTAGGAAAATTTTATTTAAACATGGAGCCTTCGGGCATCTGGCCCCTGAGGCTTGCTCTTTATCCTCTAGTTAGTTCAAATCTGGTTTGAACTCAAACACTTAGGAAAATTTTATTTAAACATGGAACACTCGTATAAAAATAGAATGTATCTTTATTAAAATGAACTTTGAGAATCATGAAGCAGAGGTGCCGACATCGGGCACAGATGTTTTATCACAATCAAAAGAAGATGTCATAAGAGGGACACAACTTTAGTGCATTAGCAAAAAGAAACTTCCTAAGGATAGTACCTCTTAAGCCGATAAGCGTTCTGAGAGTTGGACTCGATGGGCCTATTTCGTTCTTCCGTACCCAATAGGCTCCGCGTCCGATGACCTCAACTACTGTGTAAGGTCCTTCCCATATCTCTCGTAATTTACCTACAATCCCAATCTTTCTTCTGAGTACCATATCGCCTACCTGGAATTCTCTTCTCTTGACTTTCTGATTGAATCGTGCCCTGATTTGTTGCTGATAGGCAGTCATCCTTATCCCGGCAGCTTCCCTTCTTTCTTCTAAGAGGTCCAGATCATGGGCTAGGTGCTGATTGTTTGGACCTTCCTCCCAGGCCTGACTTCTCTGAGTAGGTACTCTTAACTCGGTCGGGATAACTACTTTGGCCCCATACGCCATGGCGAAAGGGGTCTCTCCCGTTGGTTGCCTCGGAGTAGTCCGATAAAACCATAACACCTCGGGTAATTTCTCCAACCATGCCCTTTTTGCCTCTTCAAGCTTTTTCCTCAGTGTATCAAAAATGGTTATGTTTATCCTTTTAGCCTGCCCATTTCCCTGTGGATAGCCGACGAAAAAAGTGTTTTGATTGATTTCATGTTTTGCCAAGAATGCTTGAACTTTCCTATTATCCAAATTGGTGCCATTATCCATCATTATAGTTCGGGGTAGACCGAATCTACAAATGATGTGGCTCCAGATGAACTTTATAACATGGCTTCCTGTGATAGTGGGGTATGCCTCGGCTTCCACCCATTTGGTAAAGTAGTCTGTAACCAAGAGAACATGAGTGGTAGATCGTATCGCTTGTGGGAGAAGACCCACAATATCCATACCCCATCGGGCAAAGGGGTGAGGGATAACTGTTGGGTTTAGTAACTTCGGAGGTGGATGAATGGCATCTCCATGAAATTGGCACTTTTTATAGTGTCGGGTATAGACTTCAGCGTCCCTTGACAGATAGGGCCAGAAGTATCCCTGGGTGAGAACTTTGTGGGCTAAAGACCTTCCTCCGGAATGATTGTCACATGCTCCTGCATGAATCTCTTCCATGACCGCCGAAGCTTCGAAGGGCGTGAGACATCTTAAATATGGCCCGGAAAAAGACTTGTGGTATAGTTGGTCGTTGTACAGAGCATATCTGGTTGCTTTCATTCTTATCTTTCGGGCCTCAGGTTTCGACTCAGGTAATGCCCCGGTCTTCAAATAGTCTGCTATGGGGTCCATCTAACTTGGTTCCCAAGGAATGACCATTACCTCTTCGGGGGGCTCCAAGCTTGATCAAACGATGAAGTCCACCAGCGTTGTTCAAGTCATGCTTTCCCCTACTACAGAGGCCTGGTTGGCCAATCGATCTGCCATAATATTATCTCATCTGGGAATCTGTTCGAAGGTTAGTTGCTGAAATCCCTCTGCCTCTTTTATCACCAAATTCTTGTATGCTTCCATTTTAGGCTCTCGGGCTTCATAATCTCCATTCAGCTGCCGTACGACCAACTGGGAGTCACTTCGTACCTCTACTTTCCACACTTGAAGACTTCGGGCCAACCGGATTCCTACTAGAAGAGTCTCATACTCTGCTTCGTTGTTTGAGGCAGGGAACTCCAATCGAGCGGACTGTTGGATTTTAGTACCATCTGGTGTTACGAGCTCTACCCCGATCCCTGCTCCGTTGATGTTTGATGATCTGTCCACGAACACAACCCATAAACCAGGCTCACTTTCTTCTAAGGAATCTATAGTTTCTGTTTCCAATAGGAAGTCAGTTACCGCTTGTCCTTTGATGGTCGTTCGAGGGACATAGGTTATGTCAAAAATCCCGAGTTCTATTGCCCATTTAGACACTCTCCCTGATAACTCAGGTTTCGCCATCATGGATCTGATAGGGGTTGTTGTTGGTACTACGATCGGGTGTGCTTCAAAATAATGTCGAAGACACCACTTATCATTGATCAATGATAGTACCAGTTTCTCCTACTTTGAGTAGCGGGTCTCCGCATCAGCAAGGGCTTTACTGGTGTAGAAAACTGATGTTTGGTACCCCTTGCCCTCCTTAACCAGAGCGGCGCTGGTAGATGTGGCAGATATGGCCAGATACAAGTGTAACGGCTCATCGGCTTCTGGGGTCGCCAATATACGAGGTTTTGCTATGTAACTTTTGAGTTTTCCAGGGCTTCCGCTTGCTCTGGCCCCCAGACCTCTCATTTTGCCGCCTTTATTGCTTGAAAGAACGGCTTACACCGATCGGTTAACCGAGAGATGAAACGACTGAGGGTCGCTATTCTTCCGGTTAGGACCTGGATCTCTTTCCGGGACTTTGGCTCTGCTGACTCTATGAGAGCTTTGACTTGTGCCGGGCTAGCTAGTATTCCCGTCCGATCAACTATGTGCCCCAAAAACTGGCCTGAGGACACCCCAAAGGAACATTTGGATGGGTTAAGCTTCATTTTGTACTTTCTGAGGGTGTCGAACACCTGCTGCAGATCGGTCAGGTGATCACTTTTTACCTTTCTCTTGACCACCGTGTCATCAATGTAAGCTTCTATGGTAGATTTCATCATACCCTGGAAGACTTTGTTGACCAATCTTTGAAAGATTGCACCTGCATTCTTTAGTCCGAAAGGCATAACTATATAACAATATATACCTGATTCAGTGATGAAGGCAGTTTTTTCCTCATCATCTGGATTCATTCGTATCTGGTTATACCCAGAGTACGCATCTAGAAAGTTTAATCGTTCGAATCCCGCTGTGGCATCTACCATCTGATCAATCTTTGGTAAGGTGAACAGTCATTCGGACATGCTTTGTTTAGATCGGTGAAGTCCACGCACACCCTCCATTTTTCGTTCTTTTTATGAACCACAACAACGTTTTCCAGCCAGGACGGATACTGTACTTCTTTTGTGAATCCTGTTTGGAAAAGTCGATCGACCTCTTCAGCTATGATCTAGTTCCGTTGTGCCCCCATCCGCCTTTGCTTCTGTCTAACAGGTTTTGTGCCGGGATCCACATTGAGGGAATGTTGGGCTACTAACGCATCGATGCTAGTCATATCCATATGTCCCCAGGCAAATATGTCAGCGTTATAGCGTAGTAGGGCCTCCATTTCTTCTTTTTTATCAACACTAAAGCCAGAACCGATATAAGTCACCCTTTCAATATGATCGGGGCAGATATGTATTTCAAGCAAAGGTTCAACTGCTATTGATGAGCCCGCACCCTCTTCCTGTAATTGCTATTGATCATCGGGTACCTCATTGGATCGTGACCCTCGTTCAGGTTCTTCCCTTTTCTTTAGACTTTTCATGGTAACAGCATAACACTCTTTGGCTGCTACTTGATCGCCCCTGATGTCAATCACATCAATTCCGTTCGGATCGAGACATCGCATGACCTGATGCATTATTGATGGAACTCCGTGCATCCGATGGATCCAACCTCTCCCCATAAGAAGATTGTATAAGGGTTTGACATCCACCACCACGAAGGTTTCTCTGAGCGTGCACCTTGCTGTTGTTACCGGCAGTTGAATCTCCCCCACTGGTTCCACTCTTCTGCCATCGAATCCGGCTATCGGGCTCCTGGAAGGGACTATCTCCTGGGGGTTGATCTCTAACTTCTCAAAGGCCCACTTAGTGATAATGTTGGCGCTGCTTCCTGGTTCAACCATCATTCTCTTGATCAAGCAGTTCAAGACCATGAGAGAGATAACCAAGGGATCGTCATGTGGGGATTGAATTCCTCGCATATCTGCAGAGGAAAAAGTTATTCGGGCATCTTCCTTCGGGCTTCGGAACTCGCTGACTTCCCCAACCTTTCGCAGTTTCTAGGCATCACGCATATGGGATCTACGGGCTTCCTCTATTTCTGATCAACTTGGTCCTCCGTGAACCATGTGAATGACACTTACGGGCTGTCCCATTGCTCCCTTAGCGGGTGTATGAGATGGTTGATCTGATTGGGTTCCCTCCTTGGCAACATACTCGGTTAGCTCTCCTTTTGCTATCATGGCTTCCACCTATCTCCTGAGGCTTCTGCACTCATTGGCGTGGTGCCCGTATTCGCTATGGAAGGCACAGTTCCTTGACATATCTCTCTGGTCCATCGGCTGTCTGATGGGTGGTGGTGACCGGTAGATTCCTTTACCCTTAGTCTCCTGGTAGAGTTTGGCCAGGGTAACCTTTAAGGGTGTGTCTAGTAACGGTGCGGTGCGGTGTTAGTTTTTGGTTTTGGTTTGGGTTGGGTTGGATTTGGATTGGTGTGGTTTTATTTTGATTCCAAACCATGTTTGGTGCAGATGGTTTTGGTGTGAGAAAAAGTGATGTTAAAAAACTAAACCATGTTTGGTAGAGTTGATATGGGTTGAAATTCTAAAACCAAACCATATTTGGTAACTTGGAATGGTTTCACATTTTATTTATAAATATAAAAATTTATAATATTAAAATATATTTAATATTAATATATTAAAATATTAAAAATATATTAATATTAATATATTAATTTTTAGGAAAGATAATAAAATTATAATATTAAAATATATTAAATTTTCAAAAACATATTTTAATATTAATATATTAAAATATATTAATATTAATATATTATAATATAATATTAAAATATATTAATATTAATATATTTTAATATATTAAAATATATTAATATTTTAATATATTAATTTTTAGGAAAGATAATAAAACTATAATATTAAAATATATTATATTTCCAAAACTATATATTAATACTAATATATTAATTTTTAGGAAAGATAATAAAATTATAATATTAAAATAACTTCCAAAAATATATTTTAATATTAAAATATTAAAATATTATTAATATTAATATATTAATTTTTAGGAAAGATAATAAAACTATAATATTAAAATATATTAAATTTCCAAAAATATATTTTAATATATTCATATTAATATATTAATTTTTAGGAAAGATAATAAAACTATAATATTAAAATATATTAAATTTATAAAAATATTTTTTAATATTAATATATTAAAATATATTAATATTAATATATTAATATGGTGCAACTATTTGATTTTGGTTTGGGGTGATATGGTGCAACCATTTGGTTTTGGTTTTGGTTGCTACAGTACCACGCCACCAAAAACCATCTCATTAGATGGTTCGAAAATCATGGGTTGGTACCACCATTTGGTACCATTGGTTTGGTATTGTTGTACCAACACCAATTCTAACAAACATGGGTTGGTACCACCATTTCGTACCAAAATAAAAAAAACTGGTACCAAAACCAGTTACAAGACAGGGCCTAAGGGAGTGACTTTGTCTTCAAACCTCTGGCATTTCTCTGGGACTGGGGAGAGTGCAGGAGGAGCGCTCGATCGCTTTCGGTCTGGCACCCGATCCTTTATCCTGGAAGGATCCGTTGTCCTTGCCTCTACGCTTGCAAAGGCTGTCCTTATCTGGCGTATGGCCAACTCCTCTTCTATTCGGAGATGCCATTGTGCCCTCGAATTGAGTTCTCCGATGTCAGCTGGTGGCCTCTTGACCAAGGAGGGATGAAACTTGGTTCCAGGGATCAAGGTCATTCTGAAGGCTTCGACAACCGAATGTTGGTCACAATTATCAATTGACGACATCTCGACATTGAATCTCGAGACAAAACTTTTAAGGGACTCGTCTTTCTCTTGGATCATGGTGAATAGGCTTGAGATGGTCTTCTTTTGCCTTTTGTTGCCGAAGTACTGGGCAATGAAAATTCACAGAGTCTGAGCCAGCTTCCAATGGATCGGGGTGGCTACTTTCTGAACCAGAGCAGGGTTGCTTCGGTTAGGCTGGTTAGGAAGACTTTGCTGAATAAAGCTTCGTTTTTATTGTAGACATTCATCTTTGTATGTACGTGGTAGATGTGCTCCGTTGGATCCTTCGTACCGTCGAACAGGGTGAACTTCGGTAGTCTGAACCTCTCTGGGTAGGATACACTTGTGATTGTCACGGTGAACGGAGTCTGCATGGCGTCGATGGATACCTCGGAGGCCAGATCGATAGGGATCTGGACCTTCAGATCCTTCAGCACCTCCCTCTGGAATCTGGTCATAATTTCCTCCAACTTCCTTATGGTCAGAATCTCCTCGGGATTGCGCCCTCCAAGCACATATAGGGATGATTCCGCGTGTTCCTCCCGATCGTTGTTGGATTTTACTTGGTGGTTGTCCCTTTCTGACCAGTGGCCTATGGACCGATCCTGCTGGCTGGACTGTTCATCATTCTGGACCTCTTGCGGGTTCTAAAGCTGGGTCAGTTTTGCAAGTAGTTTAGCGTTCTGCCTCTCCAATCCGGTGATCCTCTCTTCCAGGGCTTGCCTAATCGGATCCTCCACTTGCTGGCCCCCGTTTGGAGGTAAATCAGTTTGATGTGAACGGGTGATCACCACCATTGATGGTATGAATCTCAGCTTTTTCGTAGAGAATGGGAAGCTTATTGAAAAAAAAAGATTTCAATAATGGTTTTTCCAACAGACGGCGCCAATTGTGTAGATGCAGAAAAATACACAATAATAATTGGGGTAAAAAATTGGATCCTTCATTCAATCTTTGGCCTTGTATTTATACACAATTCTGGTAAATGGGTCAAGCCCATTTACCCAAGTTTATCAATCCCTCAAATCAGGGGATTTGATAAACACTACCCTTTTTTGGACTCTTTATTCCATAAGCAGGACAAATCCCTGACTTATGGATCACTCATCTTCTAGAGAATTCCATGGGCCAATTTATTATTCGGCCCATCTGTCTTTGGCCCATCAGTCTTCAGCTCATCTATCTACGGCCCATCAGTCTTGTGGTCCATCCTGATTGGGCCATGCTTTATTTTGTCTATTACAGATATATATATGTTTAGAACAGACTTATCCCCAGATATATATACATCGTCTTCGTCTTCAGTAAGGTAACGTAGATAAATTCTATCAAAATCTCTTTTCTATCACATTTTTGTAAATAATAAAAACCTAAAAACTTATATGATTAATTAACAAACTATCTGAAGTCTTTCAAGCTCTTTACTCTTAATATGAATTTATTTCAAGTTAAATAAAAATATAAATTCATTATGCATGTCTTCAACCGTGTCAAGCCTTTATATATAAAGACAGATAGTACAAAACAAAATTGTAGATTATACTAAATACACAGCATTACATTAACTCCATAAATTTCTAAAATATTACTTACTATCAACAGTTTCTGCATCTCCACATGTAATAGTTAAAAACACCTGGCCCAACCGAGATGGGTCGCAGGACTGATGGGCCGACGACTGATGGACCGAAGATAGATGGGCCGAAGGCAGATGGGCTAAAAACAAATGGGCCTATGGAAAATTCTAGAAGATAAGTGATCCACAAGTTAAGGAGTAATCCAATTATAGAATAAATAGTCCAAAAAAGGGTAGGGTTTATCAAATTCCCTGATTTTAGGGATTGATAAACTTGGGTAAATGGGCTTGACCCATTTACCATAATTGTGTATAAATACATGGCTTTGATTAATGAACAGAAGATCCAATTTTTACGCTAATTATTATTGTGTAATTTTTCTGCATCTGCACAATTGGCGCCGTCTATGGGAAAACTCTATTATTGAAATCTTTTTCAATAAGCTTCTCACTCTCTACAAAAAGCTAAGATTCGTACCATCAATGGCGATCACACTTTCACAACAGACCGATTTACCTCCAAACGGAGGCCAGCAACCAAAAGATCCGATCAGACGAGCCCTGGAGCAGAGGACTGCCGAGTTAGAGAGGTTGAACGCCGAACTAGAGGCAAAATTGGCTCAACTACAAAACCCACAGGAAGTCCATAACGACGAGTAGTCCGGCCAGCATGAACGGTCTATAGGCCGCCAGATGGACAAGGACAATCTCCCCGGTAGATCCCATAATGATCGGGAAGAACACGCGAAGTCATCTCTACAGGTTCTCGGGGTACATAACCCCGAAAAGGTCCTAACCATGAGAAAACTGAAGGAAATCATGTCCAGATTCCAGCGGGAAGTGCTTAAAGACCTGAAGGTACAAACCCCCATCGATCTGGCATCCGAGGCATCAATCGACGCCGTCCAGACACCATTCACCATCTCGATCACCAATGTGCCCTATCCGGAGAGGTTCAGATTACCAAAGTTCACCCTGTTCGATGGTACAAAAGATCCAACATAACACATCTACCACGTTCATACCAAGATGAATGTTTACAATGAAAACGAGGCCTTACTCTGCAAAGTTTTCCCCACTAGCTTGACCGAAGCAGCCCTCTTGTGGTTCAGAAAGTAACCGCCCCGATCGATTGGAAGCTGGCTCAAACTCTGTGAGTTATTTATTGCCCAGTACTTCGGCAACAAAAGACAGAAGAAGACTATCTCCAGTCTGTTCACCATGATCCAAGAGAAAGGCGAATCCCTGAAAAGTTTTGTCTCACGATTCAATGTGGAGATGTCTTCAATTGACAACTGCGATCAGCATTCAGCTGTCGAAGCCTTCAGAATGGCCCTGATCCCTAGAACCAAGTTCCATCAGTCCCTGGTCAAGAGGCCACCAGCAGACATTGGAGAGCTCAATTCCAGGGCACAAGGGCACCTCCGAATAGAAGAGGAGCTGGCCATACGGCAAAGAAGGACCGCTTTTGCAACAATAGAGGCAAGGGTATCCAAACCTTCCAGGGTAAAGGATCGGGCATCAGACCGAAAGCGACCGAGCGCTCCTCCTGCACCCTCCCCAGTCCCAGAGAAACGCCCAAGGTTTGAGGACAAAGTCACCCCCTTAAAGGTGACCCTGGCCAAGCTGTACCAGGAGACAAAGGGTAAAGGAATCTACCGGTCACCACCACCCATCAGACAGCCGATGGACCAGAGGGATATGTCGAGGCACTGTTCCTTCCATAGCGAGTACGGGCATCACGCCAACGAATGCAGAAGTCTCAGGAGACAGGTGGAAGCCATGATAGCAAAAGGAGAGCTGACCGAGTATGTTACTAAAGAAGGAGTCCGATCAGACCAAGCGTCACACATACCTGCCAAGGATGGGACAGCCCGTACGGGTCATCCACATGGTCCATGGAGGACCAAGTCGATCAGAGATAGAGGAGGCCCGGAGGTCGCAAATGCGACAAGCTCAGAAACTGCGAAGGGTTGGGGAGGTCAGCGAGTTAAAAGGCCCGAAAGAGGATGCCCGGATAATTTTCACTTCAGCGGATATGCGAAGCATTCAGACACCACACGATGACCCTTTGGTGATCTCCCTCATGGTCTCGAACTGCTTGATCAAGAGGGTGATGGTTGACCTTGGGAGCAGCGCCAACATTATCACCAAATGAGCCTTTGAGAAGTTAGAAATCAACCCTCAGGAGATTGTACCGTCCAGAAGACCGATAGCAGGATTTGATGGCAGAAGAGTGGAACCAGTGGGAGAGATCCAACTGCCAGTAATAGCAACAAGGCGCACACTTCGGGAGACTTTTGTGGTGGTAGATGTCAAACCTTCCTATAATCTCCTCATGGGAAGGGGATGGATCCACCGGATGGACGGAGTCCCTTCAACCATGCATCAAGTCATGCGGTGTATCGATCCGAACGGAGTTGACGTGATTGAAATCAGGGGCGATCAGGTAGCAGCAAAGGAGTGTTACGCTGTCACCATGAAAAGTCTAAAAAGAAGGGCGGAACCAGAACAAGGGTCACAATCTAAGGCGGTACCCGATGACAAATAGCAATTACAGAAGGGCAGTTCGGGGACACCAGCAGTAGCTGAACCTCTAGTGGAAGTTCAAATTTGCCCCGATCGTCCCGAAAGGTTTACTTATGTTGGTTCAGACCTCAGTCCACAAGAAAAAAAGGAAATGGAGTCCCTTCTCCGATCTAATGCTGACATATTTGCATGGAGCCGTATGAACATGACCGGCATCGACCCATCAATAGCCCAACATTCCCTCAATGTGGATCCCAGCGCAAGGCCCGTTAGACAGAAACAAAGGTGAATGGGGGCCCATCGAAACCAAATCATAGCTGAAGAGGTTGATCGACTTCTTCGAGCAGGATTCATAAAGGAGGTCCAGTATCCTTCTTGGTTGGCGAACGTTGTGGTGGTCCAGAAGAAAAACAGCAAGTGGAGGGTATGCGTAGACTTCATGGATCTGAATAAAGCCTGCCCGAAAGACTGTTTCCCATTACCAAAGATCGATCAGATGGTAGATGCCACTGCAGGTTTCGAACGCCTGAGTTTTCTGGATGCATACTCTGGGTATAAGCAGATACGAATGAACCCAGAGGACCAGGAAAAAACTACCTTCATCACTGAGTCAGGTACATTTTGTTACACAGTTATGCCTTTCGGACTAAAGAATGCAGGTGCTACCTATCAAAGGCTGGTCAGAAGGGTGTTCTAGGGAATGATGGGATCTACCATAGAAGCCTACATCGATGACACGGTGGTCAAAAGCAAGGCAAAAAGAGACCACCTGACCGATCTGTAGCAGGTGTTCGACACCCTCAGGAAGTACAATATGAAGCTCAACCCGTCCAAATGTTCTTTCGGAGTGTCCTCGGGCCAGTTTTTGGGGCACATAGTTGATCGGACAGGAATACAAGATAGCCCGGCACAAGTCAAAGCTCTCGTAGAGACAGCAGAGCCAAGGACCCGGAAGGAGATCCAGGTGCTTACCGAGAGGATAGCATCCCTCAATTGCTTCATCTCTCGATTAACCGATCGATGTAAGCCGTTCTTTCAAGCAATAAAGGCGGTAAAAGGAGAATTCTGGGGGGCAGAGCAAGCAGAAACCCTGAAAAAACTCAAAAGTTACATGGCAAAGCCTCCGATACTGGCAACCCCAAATGCAGATGAACCACTACACCTGTATCTGGCAATATCAAGATCGTCAACCAGCGTCGCTCTGGTCAAAGAGGGCAAGGGGTATCAGACACCAGTCATCTACACCAGCAAAGCCCTTGCTAATGCAGAAACCCGTTATTCGAAGCAGGAGAAACTGGTACTATCATTGATCAATGCAAAGCGACGTCTTCGGCATTATTTTGAGGCACACCCAATCATAGTGCCGACGGTCACCCCGATCAGGTCTATAATGGCAAAATCGGAGTTGTCAGGAAGGATGTCCAAATGGACAATAGAGCTCAGAGTGTTCGATATAACCTATGTCCCCCGAATGGCCATCAAAGGATAGGCAGTAGCTGACTTCCTGTTGGAAACAGAAACTACAGACTCCGTAGAAGAATTTGAGTCAGGATTATGGGTCGTGTTCGTGGACGGATCATCAAATATCAATGGAGCAGGGATCGGTGTTAAGCTCGTAACACCAGATGGTACTAAAATCCAACAGTCCGTTCGATTGGAGTTTCCTGCCTCCAACAACGAAGCCGAATATGAAGCCCTTCTCTCAGGAATTTGGTTGGCCCGAAGCCTTCAAGTACAGAAAACAGAAATTTGAAGTGACTCCCAGTTGGTCGTACGCCAGTTAAATGGGAAGTATGAAACCCGAGAGCCAAAAATGGAGGCGTACAGGAATTTGGTTCTAAAAGAAGCTGAAGGGTTCCAGCAAATAACTTTTGAACAGATTCCCAGAGGAGATAATTCTGTAGCAGATCATCTGGCTAACCAGGCCTCCGCGGCAAGAGAAAGCATGACTCGCACTGTACCGATAGACTTTATCGCCCGGTCCAGCTTGGAGCCCCCTAAAAAAGTAATGGTCATTCCATGGGAGCCGAGTTGGATGGATCCTATAGCAGGTTATTTGAGAACTGGTGCATTACCTGAGTCAAAATCGAAAGCTCGGAAGATAAGAATGAAGACATCCAGATATGCTCTCTACAACGGCCAGTGATATCGCAAGTCTTTCTCCGGGCCATATTTAAGATGTCTTATGCCCTCCGAGGCTACGGCAGTCATGGAAGAGATTCATGCAGGAGCTTGTGGTAATCATTCCGGAGGAAGATCCTTGGCTCATAAAGTTCTCTCCCAAGGATACTTCTGGCCCTATCTGGCAAGGGACGCTGAAATTTACACCCGACATTGCAAAAAGTGCCAATTTCATGGAGATGCCATTCACCCACCGCCAGAATTATTGAACCCCACAATTATCCCTCACCCCTTTGCCCGATGGGGTATGGATATTGTGGGTCCTCTTCCGCAGGCTATACGGTCAACCACTCATGTTCTTCTGGCTATAGACTATTTTACCAAATGGGTGGAAGCCGAGGCATATCCCACCATAACAGGCAACCATGTTATAAAGTTCATATGGAGCCATATCATCTATAGGTTCAGAGTACCCCGAACTATAATGATGGATAATGGCACCAATCTTGATAACAAGAGGGTCCAAGCAGTCTTGACAAAGCATGGGATCAATCAGAACACTTCTTCCGTCGGCTATCCGCAAGGAAATGGGCAAGTTGAAAGGACAAACATAACCATCTTTGATACACTGAGAAAAAAAATTGAAAAAGCAAAAGGGGCATGGTTGGAGAAATTGCCCGAGGTGTTATGGTCCTATCGGACTACTCCTAGGAAACCAACGGGAGAGACACCTTTCGTTATGGCTTGTGGGGCCGAGGCTGTTATCCCGACTGAATTGAGGGTACCTACTTTAAGGAGTCAGGCATGGGAAGAAGGCCCGAACAATCAACACCTAGCTCATGATCTGGACCTCCTAGAGGAAAGAAGGGAAGCTGCCGGGATAAGACTGGCTGCCTATCAGCAATAAATCAGGGCACGGTTCAATCAGAAAGTCAAAAGGAGAGAATTTCAGGTAGGCGATATGGTGCTCAGGAGAAAGATTGGAATTGTGGGCAAATTACAGGAGACATGGGAAGGGCCATACACCATAATTGAGGTCATCGGGCGTGGAGCTTATCGTGTTCGGAAGAACGAGACTGGCCGCATCGAGTCTAACTCTCAGATTGCTTATCGGTTGAAGAGGTATTATCCTTAGATAAGTTTATTTTCTTGTTAAAAACAAAATAAAAGTGTGTCTTACGTGCGGCACTTTCTCTGATTATAATAAAGCATATGTGCCCGTTGTCCGGCACCTCTGCTTCATGATTCTTCTTTCAATAAAATTACATTCTGTCTTTATACGAGTGTTCCATATTCTTTATTAAAATTTTCCTAAGTGTTTGAGTTCAAACCTGATTTGAACTAACCAGAGGATGAAAACAAGCCTCAAGGGCCAAATGCCCAAAGGCCAATTCTTTATTAAAATTTTCCTAAGTGTTTGAGTTCAAACCTGATTTGAACTAACCAGAGGATAAAAACAAGCCTCAGGATCCAAATGCCCGAAGGCATAATTCTTTATTAAAATTTTCCTAAGTGTTTGAGTTCAAACCTGATTTGAACTAACCAGAGGATAAAAACAAGCTTCAGGGGCCAAATGCCCGAAGGCTCAATTCTTTACTGAAATTTTCCTAAGTGTTTAAGTTCAAACCTGATTTGAAACTAACCAGAGGATAACAACAAGCCCCAGGGGCCAGATGCCCAAAGGCTCAATTGTGTTCATAAAATGATTAAAACACTAAAGACAAAACAAGAAAAGAATAAGCACTAAAAGGAGGGAAAATTCTTGTTCATTATTGAGGAAAAAGATAGTTACAAAATTGTCCTTCTAAGGGAAGTAAGTACAGATAAAAATAAAAGCCTAAACTACTGATCGGGAGGATGATATTATTCTCCCTTCAGGATGGCAGCAAACTTCTTCTCATTTTCAGAGGCAGGAGGGTTTTCGTAAGGCATTAGCACTCCCATATGGGCATCAAATTCATCTGCGATCTTGAACTCTCGAGCCTCCAGAGGAATATGTTCCATTTCGTGCCTCCTTCGCCAAGTTCTGGCTGATCGGAGATCACAAATGACGCAGTATCGATTATACATGTCAAGACTTCCTAAGCGGCACACTTCCACTTTGGCCCGTTCAAGATCCAACAGCTTTTCTGATTCTGCCAGGAGTTTCTCTGACTTTTCCTTTTCAACTGCCATCTTTTTATTAGTTGATCTCGCTTCTTCTAGCTCAGCAGTCAGAGCCAGTTTTTCAGTGGTCAAAGCCCGTTTCTCCGCCTCACTAGTCTCCAGAAGGGTTTTCTGCTCGGAGACAGTCCGGCGAAGGCCATCTGCCTCTTTGACTAGAATAGCCCGGTGGGCGTCATTTTGCTTAACTTGGGCCTTCATACCGGCCATTTCCTTGACATCGGCCTCCAGAATGTTGTTGTATGCCTGGACGCCGTAAAGAAGCTGCAGAATAAGGAAGTGATTAGTACACAAAATAGCAAAACTGCAAGTAAACCAAATACAAAAAGGATAAACAATTTTTACCTCCATGACCATTATTGAAGTCTTCTTGGCCAAGTCAGTCCTGGATATTTTCGATTGGGAAGCCCTATCAGCCGGAGTCCAGATCCCTTTGGCCATAGCCCGAAGAGCTTCTGGCTGAGTAAGGGTGATTTGATCGGCGCAAACCGGAGTCCCGTCTAGCAGAAGGAACTTCGGCTCCCAGGGAATCAAAGTCCGGGATGCTTCGTGAGCAAGAGGAGTATTGCTTGTAGAAGCATTGTCAACTTGAATCCTGGCCCTTTTATTGGCCATTCCACCTGCTGTATTGAACCGGGTCCTTATAACTGGAGGGCTTGCTGGAGCTACCGGGTTCTGTGTAGGCAGCGCTACCGGGTTCCGAACAGGAGGAGGTACCGATGCCGCCGGCGGTGCTGTCGATAGTGGCACACCATCAACCAGAATGACACCTTCAGGGACTTGGGGGCATCTGGCAAAAAGGGGTTTGTCAGGCAAGTCCATCCTGTCAACAGCAGCGCCCAAATTAGAAATTGACTCCAGATTTTCTAAAGTCAGCAGGACAGTAGCAGATCGGGCTTTTCCCCAGACGTGGGTTTTCAGAAGGCCTATACATTATTTTATGAAGGTAAGGGGGATGTCTTTATCCTCATAACCCAGGAATTTATATACATAGTCCCCCCGATGAAGATCGCAATGTTCACAAAGGCAAGAGACCTTATGAAAGGGACGGTAGATGGGAAGACGGATGGCACCGAAAGTTCTTGGGATCGAGAATATACACGAGAAAGGATAAGACCAGTTGTCGCTCACTACTACCATTCTTTCCTTCCATCCCTTATCGGATTTTTTGGTGTCGGTACATATGTTCCGGCCTTAGAAAGGAAAGAGGTTGTATCTACCCTTACTCGCTCGGCGTTTTAGAAAAAATAACAAAGGAGCAGATCTGCCAAACCTAAGTTGAGGTCTAAGTCCCTGTTGTACAACAGAAGCATGGATATGATCCTAAGGCTGTTTGGGTTCAGCTGAAGGGGATGCAAGCCTAGCATAAAAAACGCATAGTGAAAGAAAAGGTGAAGGGGGAACCTTAAAACCCTGAGGTGAGATGCCGATAGCAGAATGCTACCGGGTGCTAGTCCCTGACTCTGGGTATAGTCTAGGTAACCTGGGTAAGGAGATACATCAACATCCCCGGGCACTTGGGTTTCAGCCCGAAGATGCTTAACGTCTACTTCGGGTCGGACTCTTTTGAGTGGGGCCACTACAAATGGTTTGGAGGGTTTGGGGTTCGCAGGTTAGTTCGATGACAAGCCCGGAAGGTCAGTGTTTTATGGAATTTTTTTGAGGTGCCCTGACGATTGGACTGAGAACTATCACTACCGGTGGGATTGGTACCAGCAGAAGAGGACAGGACGACATCCTTTACCGACCCGGTATCGTCACTATCAGACATAGAGATAAGAAAAGTAGAAGAGACAGAGGTGGGGCAAAGGTGAAAATTAAAGAAAAAATGAAGAAACTTATTGACTTACTCAAACATATGATGAAGCTCAAGGGAAGCTTCGGACAGTGATAGACGTCTGTGCTACCGGGAGATCTGTACTGACCGACGGAAAGGGTCACAGAGTTAAGAAGGAACTGGAATTTCAAAGATGAAGTTTGAAAATGGGAGAGAGGTTTAAGCTGGAAGTTGCAAGTATGGAATGAGGAAATGAAATAAAAGAATAGTGGGTTTTTATAGAAGGGGAGAAGGAGGCCAAAGGGTTGCACGAAGTCCGAAGGTCGCGCAACCCACAATGAGCCGTCATGGGGCTAAGATTAAGGAAGTAATGGTCATTCATTTGAAATACCAATAAATGCTCATCAATGATTGACAACTCATCAAACCCTCATTTCCCATAAAGTGCATGTATGTATATATATATATGTAAAGTAGTGTTCAAAATTTTTGGTCATGGGCTTTTTACAAAAACCCATAACCTCAGGGGCCTGTGTAATAGTTAAAAATACCTGGCCCAATCGAGATGGGCCACAGGACTGATGGGCCGAAGACAGATGGGCCGAAGGCGGATGGGCTAAAAACAAATGGGCCTATAGAAAATTCTAGAAGATAAGTGATCCACAAGTTAAGGAGTAATCCAATTATAAAATAAAGAATCCAAAAAGGGTAGGGTTTATCAAATTCCCTGATTTTAGGGATTGATAAACTTGGGTAAATGGGCTTGACCCATTTACCGTAATTGTGTATAAATACATGACTTTGATTAATGAACAGATGATCCAATTTTTATCCTAATTATTATTGTGTAATTTTTCTGCATCTGCACTACACAATTATAGAAACTTTAGCAACACTAGTACACTCACAACAGATGCCAATTCAGTTTTCAAGATACTTTCATTCAAGGATCTATAAGAGATACCCATAAAAGAAAAATAAAATTGATTTGATGCGTAATTCCAAAAGCCCGCTCTTGCTCACGCATTGTTAAGAATGGCTTATCCATCATAAACCTTTTCATTTACTTAGATCATTCACAAATTTATCGTAAATTTTACCATTCTATCGGCAAATAATTAATATGACTTCCAGGTATCTCTTACATGTCCTTCAAGTGTCTCCGCGTGTGGAACTTTTCCAGAGTATTGTTAGAAATATGTCATATAATTGGACATCTGGTATTCTGGTGTCGATAAGAATTTACACAGTTACAATATCCTTTAAGAAGTTCTCACCCATATTTTTTGCGACATAGATTATTATCTCATTTAAAGAAATATTAAATAATTTTTATGACACCATGCTTTTTTGTTTGACCACGTCACTTACCAAGACTAATTTGATAGATTCAAATATTATGTTTACTTATTTGTTTGAATAAAATACAACGACCAACTTGAAGGTTGGCCAATAAAAAATAGAATAAAATTTTATTTTATTTTTTATTCTTTTTTCATATAGCTAGACCCTCTCGAGATATGTCAAATAACATATAAATTCTCTATTGTTTGGTAAATTACAGCTAGGCCCTCTCAAGTCGATCGGAATATATTTTCAATGACTGATAATGTGAAATTACATCATTACCCATACTTGTATTTCATTTAAAAGATTGAAAATTTATTATTTTGTCAATTACTTATTTATAAAGATAACTTTGGTCATATTATAAACTTTAAATGATGGTATTTTGGTCTTTTCACATATCATTTACATTGTAACACCCCGTGTTATATTCCTTTTTCCTGAAATTTATTTTTAATTTAATTTCATTAATGACGTCACTTGTTATGACGTATTGTTTATTCTTGGTATTTGGTACCTGTAAATTTTTCGCGTTTAGTTTTAAAGTCGACTGGACGACACTACGCGAATTCTTATTCTCGACTACACGATATCGTTTCGATTATTTCGGTTACGGTATTAGTACTTTTACGGATCCGGGGTGAAGCGTATTAAATTACCTTCTTGGTGTTCCGGTTGTTGGATTCCTAAACCGGTATAATTCTTTCGGACTAATTTGGTAAATTGGTGTCCCGTGTAATTACCAGTTACGTAAATTACACTTGGGGGTTGGTCCATAATAAATTGGGATTTATTATATATATATATTTATTTAATTATATATATATATTGAAGTGGGGTTCATTTTGCAATTATAGAGAAGTTGGGGGTTAGTTGTGCAATATGGTACATATATATGTATATGCGTACACGAAACCTGCTACAGTCTCATTCTCTTCACTTCACGCCATTACAGACACCTGCTTCTCTTCCTCTCTTCTCATTCCTTCTGCAGCAACAACACCACCCTCACGACTTCATCACCTCCATGGTCGCCGGCGGCGAGAGAGAGAGAGAGAGAGTGAACGGCCGGCTGAAGGGAGCTCTGCCGAGAGAGGGAGTTGTCGACTGAGAGAGGGAGGACGTGACTGGTGGCGATGGCGGATCACGGTGGTTGAGGTGGCGGCGACCGTGGCTGGCGGCGGCTTGCACGGAGGGGCGAGTAGCTGCGGCTGGTGCACGCAGCAGGGGCGGAGCAGTCGTTCGATAGGGGCGACTCCGGCTAGGCTTCGGCCATTTTTTTGGCGACCTTCCGGTGATCGGTTTGAGCCGATTTTCGGTGAGTAGCTCCGTATATTCATGGTATTCGTCATATATTAATTTCGTGATTTTAGGATGAACGATTTGCCCGGAAATCGCATTTTTAGATTATAGTTTTCGTTTGGGGTATTTTAGATTTAACCCAATTAATTAACCGATTATTAATGGGCTTCGTATATATGGTATAGGTTGTCGAGACGGACATTTCGATATATTCGAAATAGTTTTTGGACGATTTTGGTAGGCGGGCTTCATATTCGGGCGCCGGTACTGTGCTGTTTCGGGCTGTTCGGTAACGTATAATTAGGTGGGAAATTATATTTCTCACTCCGCATTATTGAAGTAGTTTAGGGGTGCAAAACCCTTATTTAATTTATTATAGATATATTAAATTGCTAGTTTAAATATCTATAAATTGTTTAGGATCAGAATGGGACTTAGGAATTAATTTAAGAAAATTTATTAAATTATTCCTATGTGATTAAATAATATTCTTATTTAAATTAAATAAGAATAGACGGCTTAGAAAACCCTTACGAATTTAAATGGGTTAGTAGAGATTTGTAAAGCTTAGACGATGTGCTAGGTTCCTTTTGGAATATGTGAAATAATTGTTTAAATTATTTTAAAAGGGCATGTTAATTGAAATTGAAATATTTTCTAAAGAATTAAAGAAAATATATTTTTCGGAGAACATGAACGGTATATGAAATTATTTTCATATGATTTAATTGCTTTATTGCATTTTAAAGCATGAAAAGAGATTTGAGATTTATATTGATATTACCATGTGGTTATTTTCATAAATATGATGCATGACATATTTATGTTGGATATGATTTGATTGTACACCATGTCGTGTGAGCACATGGGTGTTGGTGCATGTAGTGCACGGGTTCACCATTTGCAGAGAAAAGTCATTTGGTGTGGTCTACTTCATTTGCATGTGGTGCATGAGTAGGATTGTGTTTGGATCGTCAAAACAACTGGCCAGGGGGTGCTTCTTGCTCCCACATAACTAAAAAGCTGAGAAACGCATACGATAGGGGGAGGACACATCGTCCAAGGCCTTATGTGCACGGTAGCTCGTGGAGCACGTCTTCCCGATTAAAAGTGTAAGTGTCAAAAGCACTTGGGATGTACGGTTCGATGAGTCCACATTCCCTAGTGAGCTTGTATCCTCAGGGGAATAGTGGAGAATGATCCAGGACCCTTTGGTAGGGTGTATTTTTGTGTGTGTACCACAGGCGGTCTGTGAGTACGGTGCGTTGCATATCATCATGTGATTTATTGATATGTATATATATATGTTGGAGCATGATTATTTATGAATATGCAAAATGAATTCATTTTATAAAATGCTCAGTTGAAAGTGATAAATGTGAAAACGGGAATTAAAAGCAGTAATTATTAAAGTATAAACGAGACGTATATCCTTATACTTGTGTTGTATACTTTGTGCCCGTAGGGGAGGTTATGTATTGGCATAGTGATCTATGTGGCTAGTTGAGGCTAGTGGTGGACCGTAGGCTTGACCTTGAGTTGAGGCCTTAGAGAATGTGGTTAATAGTTTTGTAATTGTGGTTAGTAGCCTTGTGATTATGGTTAGTAGCCTTGTGATCGTGGTTAGCAGTCTTGTGACTGTGGTTAGTAGTCTTGTGATTGTGGTTAGTAGTTTGGTGATTTTGGTTGGCTGTGTGACTTGTTAGAGATTTGAGATCCGAGATTGATTTTAGTATCAGTTATGATTTGGGGCCTTCGAGAAGGCGGGTGATGAGATTGTGAGTTGTAGTATGGACCTTTAGGTGCCTTTCACTTTTGAGGAATATGTTATCAATTGTAACTGAGATTTTGATTGGGAGATAAGAGGTTATGGTTGAGGTGAGTTCTATTAAGTACTTAGGGTACTGTAGCGTGGTTTATAGTGCTTAGTTCATTCCCCTAAGCATTTCTTGTACTGTGTTTTGTACACTAGTACGTGGTCGTTGACTTGTATGTTATTCCTTGAGTTGTCGGTTACGGCGTGGTGCCGAACCTTTTCCTGGTGTTGTCATTTGATTCTATAGAGTTGTGTTTTCTCTTATTGGTTGTCATTTCGAAAACGGTGTTTCCTAAGTTTTGAAGTAAACTCTTGTATTTAAAGGGAAAAACCCGTTTTCGCCTACCCCCGTAGAAATGAAAAGTTTTAATACCTTATAAAATGATCTTAGGATCTTCTTTGAAAAGATTTCAACTTTTAAAAGCCGGTGATGGCAACTGACGGAGACCGGGGGCAAGACGGTCATTTCTACTGTGTGATTTTCTAAAAGAAAACTATTTTATTACTTTTCTTGGGATTCTGAGGTTACGAGACTTCTTTCTCAAAACCTCGACTTGTAGAGTTTTGAAAGGCGTTCCATTGTTTCACCTTTGCTTCTGATCATTTTTAAGTCTCGGTTTTGAGGCTTGTCGTTGTTCAGTGCACACATATAGTGTTGCCTTTCTCTTTTCTGGGTTATTGGTTTCACCACCTAGGTGATTTGAGTTTTTCTTACGTTAGAGGCATGGATGCCAAATGGATCGGTTCGAGTTTGAAAACATTTTTCTTAAAAACTATTGAATCTCTGGGATTCATCTTTTTATTACTTCCACTCTCGGCCATTCGTTTTTGGTTTCCTTGTTCACTTTTGGTGTTCTTTCTTTGTTCACTTGTGGTGTTCTTTCCTTGTTTGGGTATTCTTAACCTTGACATGGTTGTCTTGGTTATCTGTTGGTGTAGAATTGGGACTCCTTTTCCCTTGCTTGGGTTCTTGACTCTTACGTGGTTTTTCATATCCTTAGTGAGAGTGTTGGTGATTTATTGACATTGTTGGAGATAACAATTGAGGTTTGTTATATATATATATATATATATATATTGATGATAGTATTATGAGGTTAATGTGATGATGTGACTTATGGTATCGAGGAATAGATGTGATTGAGGTGATCTAGTTCCTGAGAGGTAGATTCCTCTAGGAGTGAGATGAGATTGGTTATATATATATACATTGTAAATATATATATATATATATATGTATGGATGACGATTGTGTTAGTACGCAAGGATGTGAATATTTTTCCTCCTATGTTATTGGGAAGTGAGTTATGAGTATTCCTTGGTACTAGTGGTGGATTTGATTCCTGTGGATATTAGAGGTGAGTGTGTTTCCCTCTGTTGGATTTGGTGGTTAGTGTGGTGAGCATTGATGATTGTTAGATTTGACTTGGGTTGTTGTGTACCTAGTGTACGTTGGTGAGAGTAGTGTAGACTACTGGTGTTGGGTACTTGGAGTACGAGTCTTAGAGACTCATGTTGTGTATTTATATATATATATAGGTGTATATATATATATATATATTCCCTATATACTTATGTATACTAGTTTACGATAGTATATGAGCGTGTGACTTGGATTTGCGTGGATGGGACTAGTTGGGCTATTTATATCTTATTAGACGGTTTAGCTTTACCTAAACTATCAGAGGATGTGGTAGTTAGAGTATTCTTTCCCACTGAGCTTATTTGCTCACAGGGGTATTTCACTTGCCCCCTGGTATTCACACGCCAGGTTGCAGGAATTATACGGCTATGGGCAGGATGCGGTGCAATGGCAGTTTTCCTTAGTTTTCTTGTTACAGGTTTGGAGTTGCGTTGGGTGATGCGGTTACGGTTGCAGCACGACTGGGTTTGGGGACGATAGGTATCCGCTTCCAGTTTCTCTACCCATTGTTATGGGATTGTTATGTATTTTCTTTTGGGAGCCAGTCTGTTGGCATATCCCTGTTGATGTATCTTTTATTTCCTATATTTATTCTTTCAGGATGTATTGTATCTATTCCGCACAGTTAGGTGTTTTTCTGTATTTTTATTCGAGCATTTGTGGCTCTGTTGATATTAGAGGGTTTGGAGGGGTTTTGGTTTATTTCCATTATCTCGGCCCTAGTAGGATTGATGAATGTGAGGCTTGGAAGCCATTGTGATTATTGAATTGCTATTGGCAGGTTCTTGTGTTGTGGTTGTTGTCCGGATGTTCCATTTACAAACGGAACTCTGCCGGATTTTCGTTAGATTCCGCTGCTTAGTTTTATTAGTCATTTGGGTATGGAATATACCATTTCTATCATTAACCCATGTGTTTTCTTGGTTAATGATGTCTTAGTTGGTCATTCGTATTAAGGATCACATCTTGGATTCCTTGGATGTCCCAGTTCGGGAGTCTTAGGGATTTAGGAGCGTGTCTGTTGGTATCTGAGGATACTCTTGTGTTTTTAGTATTCGGGTTGGCATGGAGTATATTTTTATTGTTATTCTATGTACTTCTTTGTTATTGTTGACTCTAGTAGTCGCTTGGTTTGCGTCACCCTTTAGGGGCGTGACAACATGGTATCTGGGCATTCATTGCAACCCTTTACGGGTGTTTGATGATTGAATGTCGTTGGTTCTCATTTCTTTTTACTTCCGCATTCACTCCCCTAGCTCTTAGGCTCGGGTTTCGGAGTCCTAGGAATTCGGGGCGTGACATACATCTACTCAATGATATTTAAGACATTTCATATTTGAAAAAGTGATGAC
Organism: Cornus suecica; assembly: GCA_963922005.1. NCBI lineage: Eukaryota > Viridiplantae > Streptophyta > Magnoliopsida > Cornales > Cornaceae > Cornus > Cornus suecica. Next base: position 40,374,075 of record OY998247.1, on the reverse strand, counting down.
ATCAGCATTGACTCAGTTTGACCATGTCAGTAGGAAGTATCTCTTACAACTTATAAACTTGAGGGGGTTCTAACTGTAATTTATCAAATGACAAACTGTAATTAACCCCAAAACTTATGACAAATTTGTAAAGTAGGACATGTACATTGGAATATGTTGGTTATAATTTGATTTTAATCGTTTAATAAATTTTGAACGAAATCTATACGGATCCAAAGTGGCACACCCCTAGATTTACAACAAGAAATGTTAGGATCTGACAAAATTTAAGTGATGTTATGATTAGTGGGGTTAGCATTGATGAAGAGAATTTGAGCAAAAGAAGTTCAAAAGAAAGGTTGCACTGAAGAACCACCAAGTTCTCAGTAGGTACACAAGTGTGCAAACTTGCGCTTTTGGTGAAAAATGGTCACATGCTTGTGCATTCACCGAGTACTCGGTGGCCCATTTTCAGATTTTTAGTTTTCCTTTTTTAATTAGAAGATTATAATCTTAGAGACTTCCTTTTAGGGTTAGCTTGTTCACTACTTTGTTTTCCTATATATATGGGAATATGGTGGCTAGGGTTTGGTGAGAAAAAATACAAAGGAGCAAAAGTGTGAGATTAAAGAGGGATAGAGAAAGTAAAATTGATAGATTTCTGAGTAATAATTTCTTATTGAGTGTTTTTATTATTTACTAAAAGAGTTGTTGATTTTATGTTTATGATCTTGGACGGGATTAATTCTTAAGCAGTGAAAAAATAATTAATTCCTAACAAGAAATACATATAAAAACCCACATGGAAGGACTATAAATTATGTGATTACCACCAAAAAAGAAAAATAAAAAATGGTTTGTTAATGATGAAGGATATAAATATTTAAATTATATTATTTTTAACAGTTTAAGTTTTTGGAGCAATTAGTAGTTAACATGGCAAGTCATGTGTTCGAACCGTCACCCATAGTGAAAGTACAATGATTTTGTTAATTACTTAATTATAATATAATTATAATTCTTATTTTTTATATATATTTATTTTCGTATTATAGTTTAATTCCAAATTTGTTTTACGTATTTTATTTTTTAGAATTTTATATGTTATGGTTTAGATTTTACTTAAAACACTATTAATACAACTCAATTATAATAAGATTAATTATATTTATAACCTACAAATTAAAAAAATGAAGAAATTTCTAGTCTTCGAATGTTATTACATTTTTTACTTCTTTGTGTTTAATATAATCCAAATTAGTATTAGATTTTAGTGATGGAGTTTGAATACAATTATGCTTATTACAAATTGTATGAATAAATTAGTATTAAGTAAAATCTAAAACATGACATATAAAATAAAAGTAAATTAAATAAAACAAGTTTGGAGTTAAAGTTTAGAATACAAATTTAAAAATATATAACTTAGTTAAATTATAATTAAGTAATTAACAAATTAATTTAATTTTACTTCAAAAAAAAATCATTTAGTTTAAAAAAAAATTATTTAGTTATTACTAAGGACAAATTGAATAAATGTAAAAAATTCGGGTTTTAATTTTTAATGTCAAACCCGCCCTAAACCCATTTAAAAGCTTACTAAATTCGTTCTATTAAAAGCCGAATGGATCAAAACCCAGCCGGATCCGGTCAAATTGCCACCCCTGCCCACCATGAGTATGCACTTGCCAGTGCACTAAATCCTATATGAGCTTTTGGACTAAAAACATGGGCCGGGTCGACACCGTGTCTTCTCTTTCAATTCCCATCTTCTATACGTGGGCCTAATAGTGGCTCCCAAAGGTATTGGCCTGCCAATTACCAAAACCAAAACCAGACCCATGAACATATTTGCTTTCCAAGTGCACTTATATGTTAAGCAGAAACCAAGGTTCAACCATTACCCCGCACGGTGATACATATTTGCCTTCCTTTTGGATTTACTTCACTCTTGAAGCGTGGATAATGTTGGGTGGGTAGTACATAAACAATCTAAAATTATGTGGGCCAAAAAAAAAGCAAAAATAGAAAAAAAAATCATTATGAATGAAAAAAATTATAATATCTTACTCTTTATTAGGATTTTATTATTTAAATATGCTCATATTAAAAAACTTATTTTGTGAAAGAAATATTATTTATTTTTTGAAGTTGTTTACAACTTTAGATCCTCTCAGGCTCGGCCCTGGGCTCAGGTGGCTCAGGCGGTTGCCTAGAACCTCCGACCCAAAAAAAAAAATTTTAAGTTTGCCTATTTGTTGTATTTTCCAAACAAATTAATTTTAATTTTAAGTCAATTTTCATTTTAATCTAGAGATTAAGGCATTCCTTAATTTATGGCGGATTAGCTTATCAAGATTAGACATTATAAATAAAAGGCAAAAGAGCATAAAATCCCCCTATACTTTTTAAGGGTTGCAAAATACTCCCTTATGATTTTTTTGCCCAATTTCACTACCCTCACATTTCTAAAACAAGCAAACTATCCCCTTTACACCACTATATGCCCAAATTACCTCCAAGGTTTCATTTTATCATTATCATTTATATTAAAATTTAAACAAAATATATAAATTTCAAAAATATATATATTAAATTTTGAATTTTTTTTATAAATTTCAAAAATAATATATAAATTTCAAAAAAACATATAAAATTCGAAACAAATATATCAAATTCGTAAAAATTATATAAAATTCTAAAAGTATATAAAATTCAAAAATATATATTAAATTTTGAAAAAAATTATAAAATTTGAAAATAAATATAAAATTCGAAACAAAAATATAAAATTCGTAAAATATATATATTAAATTTTAAAAAAAATTATAAATTTCAAAAATATATATATTAAATTTCGAAATTTTTATAAAATTCAAAATTAAATATAAAATTCGAAAAAAGCATATAAAATTCGAAATAAAAATGATGTACTTAAAAATATAAGAAATTATATTACTGCATGTTGTACCTAAAAATGATGTAGGTTGGCATGTTGATTCTACTTTGAAGAGACGAAAAATGTGAAGAACAAACCCATAAAAATCATGTTTTAATATTAATTTTCTCTCTTATCTAGTGACTCATGATTTACAATTCCCCCAATGGTTCTGAGTGAATCTGCATATCTAAGAAAAAATCAATTTTAATTGTCCTATTTGGATCACAAAGCACCCCCAATGACATATAAAATTAAAAATATATATAAAATTCAAAAACAAATTCAAAAAATATATATAAAAATTTTAAAAAACATATATATATATATCTCAAATATATATATAAAATTCGGGAAAAAATATAAATTCAAAAATTTTGTTCGCCGAATTTTATTTTATTTTTTCCAAAATTTATATATATTTTTCGAATTTTATATATATATTTTTACGAATTTTATATGCTTTTTTCGAATTTTATAATTTTTTCAAATTTTAATATATATTTTTAGAATTTTATATATTTTTTATGAATTTTATATATTTGTTTCAAATTTTATATGTTTTTTGAATTTTATATATTATTTTTGAATTTTATATATTTTGTTTAAATTTTAATACAAATTATAATGATAAAATGAAACATTGAGGGTAATTTGGGCATATAGTAGTGTAAAGGGAGTAGTATGCTTGTTTTAGAAAGGTGAGGATAGTGAAATGGAGCAAAAAAAAAACATAGGGGGTATTTTGCAACCCTTATAAAGCATAGGGGGGTTTTATGCTCTTTTGCCTAAATAAAAAGAGAAAATTGTATTTTAGAAAAACATGTATACAAAATAGTATACATCCACAAATTTTAATTTTTTATATTATCTTATTAATTTGTTAAAGAATACATATTTTAAATCTTTTTTTCTTTGCTAAAGCATATCCACAAAAATACATACATTTATATGTCTTTAGTTTTTAATATTTATATGCAAATCATTACTAATTTATAATTATCTTTTAAAAAATAGTATTATTTTTTTGGTCACTACACGTATTTAAGTGTTAAAAGATGTGCTTCTAAATTTTAATTTCATTTACCAATTTTATTTTTCATTAATAAGTGATTTATTTGTTTCATATTTTTTACTATTATTATTATTATTATTTAATTTGTAGTATTTCATTTTAAACATAATACCTTTTTTTGAGTGCGTTAGAAAAAAAAAATATCACGACATAAGATTGCAGGAGGAATGAAGCAAGACTCGTACAACTAATATTTTCTCAAAAAAAAAATGAAAAAAAGAAAAACAAACTTACACAACTATTAGATTATGACAACGTGTTAATTAAATTAGATATGGTTGGTAATTTTGTTCAATTATAAATTATACAATAAAAGAAGGACATTTTCGAAATCAATCACCAAATAGTCACTAATTGGCAATTAAGTTGCAATATCAAACAACTTTTTAAAATTTTATGGTCCCTTTGTATCAATTAAGTTCAGGTTTGGTTACTAAATTATAATTTTCCCTTATAAAATTTATTTAGCGTGTGTGATGGTCTGCCCATAGGTGATAAAAATAGTGATTAAAAACAGCCTCTTATGACAACTAGGTTTTACCTATCCGTAAGCGCACAAGTCAAACTATAGTATAGAAACAGCTTGAGAACGAGAATGACGAACCCATGGAAACTTGGTTATTCACTTCAGCAGTTCAAAAGTATTGAATTATGTTTGAAAAATAGTTTGGTTTGATTTTGAGAGTTTGATCAAGAGAGAGAGAAAACTAGGGTTTTCATCGCTTCATCACTAACCGCATAATATAGTTCTATCTTTGCTCAATTGTAAGAGGGCAATATATAACTTTGAATCAAGTTGTACCGCAAATAGTCGAATATAACCCCCAAAAAGATACCGTCAACCGGATTCACTACAACCCATCTCCGGACAGAGTATGACTAATACATGCAAACTACTTTACTCTAATCTACTCCTACAACATGAAATTAAGCTAAAACATGTCTATATCATCTTGCCGAGGCATGACCTGTGTAAACCTAGGGTTTCAAGTGTTTAGAACCATTGTGTAAAAAATCAAGGATTAAGCATCCGAGTTCTAGCCCATAGTGAATAATCATGAATGAGTAAAACAATATATTCATTCCATCTAAGACAAGAATTTAGAATAAATATAGACTTTTGTATAGAAAATAGAAACGATCTCTCATCTACAACAATCATCACAGTATAGTCACATCTTCCCCTCGTTGTAATTGAAAGCAAATAAATAACTACATTACTTGGTTAGGATTTTGCTGTAAAATCCTAGATATCAAGTTAGTTGATCATGGCTGACGGAACCTGCATCGTTGATGTAGAATTGTTCACTATTCTCTTCTTCTCCGGCTCTCTAGGTCTTATATGGTTTCTCCTTTGAAAGATATATAACTCCAGAGTCTGCTCTAAAATATCAATGTGCTAAGAAGCTCTCTCAAACTGATGCAAAGCTTATTATTTATAGACACAACTGAGGGAAACCCTAATGGTTGCCATTTTTGGTAATTTTACACAAAACCTAATCAAAACCCCATATTTTGATGTATATATGTGTATATTCACGTGCTTCAAGGTGTAAAGTCGCAGCCGCCACAAGGGAAAATAAGTCGGGGGCAAAATAAGAATTTCAGCAGTTTAAAATCGCCAGACCCCTATGCCTGGGGCATAGGCCTATTTCTGTTGTGTCTGCTCCGGGTATAGAAACGGCACTTTCGACCACTTTTTGTTGATGTGGGCATAGGTCAGGTGTAGCAAAATACTCAAAACCAACTTTTATTAATAATTGTGCCACTTGAACCCTCTCGACTTGCTTGTCATGATTCTTGAAGTTGCGGCTCGAAAAAATGACATTTTTGCCATCTGGAAATCATTTTTCTCTTGAAAACACCTCTTAAGCTCTCATATTGGATAGAAATAAGCATGTCTTTAGATTATTCACCAAAGTTAGTTCTTTTTCTTTATTAAGCTCATGAAACATGCTTAAACACACAAACGGCATAAAAATACCAAATAACGGAATAAAAAGACGTAACAATAACAAGATAGAAACTTAAATGGACAATATTGAGCACCTATCAGTGTGCTAAGGTGATGATTTTAGATTTTTATGAACGTTAACCTACGATGTATATGTTTATGTATACTCTCTTTCTCCCCCTTTTTATATATATATATGTGTCTCTATGTAGAAGTGCGTGTGTTTTGCTTATTTTTTATTGGTATAAGGATGAAAATAATTTATAGGTTAATCTGAAATTTTTAAAAATAAAAATAAAATTTATCACGGGATTTAAATATAAGACATTGACAAGTTGAAGTTTAGTTAATTAATCTAGAATCCGGGAGCGGAGAGCAGGGCTGACCCTAAGATCTTAAAATATTTTAGAGGCCCGAGGCAAGGGGTCAATATGAGGCATTTTATACAAAAGATTTTACATGTTTAAAAAAATATTGAAGTAAACTTTTTTTTATTAAAATGATACCAAAAATACTAATATTGAAAACAAAAAATTTATACCCGGTTTGTGTGCTTTATACATAGTACGATTCCGTTTACATAGTTTCAATAGATTATGCCCACAAAATTAAAATTCAATTCCATATCAAAGTAAGTGTGTTCGTATTTTTTTAATTAAAAAATATTATTTCCACCATTTTCCTTCATGTCACTTTTTCATTTAGTTCTTTTCCAACTCCAAGTTATTTTTTTTTACTTCAAGTCATCTAAAATTGATTATATTCTCCTGAATAAATGTATTAGAATTTTCAAAATTAAAAATGATAGTCAAATACTTTCCTTGGAAGTTTAAATGAGTTTTTAAAAAATTTAAATCTATTGTCCATTTAATTGTTTTTACATAAGTTTTAGGTGATAAATTGAAATATTGGATTAAATTAAAGTTTTGGGCCCTTGAAAGACCCATCTCTCAAATTATTATTTCAGCTCAATTTTTTTTTTTTAAACACATGTGAATAATAGAAATATTCTAAATTTTTTTTTTTGAAACACATGTGAATAATAGAAACATTCTAGAATTGGAGAATCCTATCACAATTCTATTTTACATGTATACTAATCGTTGGAGGTCCTAGAATAATTGTCTTTAAGATTGTGATTTCGACAAACAAATTTTGTTAAGGATACATGACATAGAATAAAATAACCCTGTGTTGGGTTTGTTAAATGTTATACCAGCTCATTATTGAAACAGGTATATGACACAATTTGTGTAATTTATTTAATAATTAAGTTATATTGGGTTAACAAAACACGAATTATTTAATCCGTTTATCAGAAAAATTGAATTCATACCACCCAATTGATAGGTGTCGTTTAACCTTATTATCAAAATTTAAATTAAATTTGAGTCATAACTTTTTAGTAAATTTCAACCCATGACTATTTCGAAAAGAAAAAAAAAAACATAAATGTAAATGTAAATATTATTGAGTCATACATGATGTTTGGGTTACTTTACTTTGATCCACACACAATACGAATATTTTCTTGCTGTATTCTGTATTCGGGTTGACTATTTTATAACTTGAACGTCTCTGTGGAATTCAAATCTTTCGTGTCTTATTTTGTTAGTTATAATAGGGGGTTAGTATAAAATTGTTTAGTTAAAATTTTAAATTTTTATTTAGAAAAACAATTAAACAGTTAAAACAATTTTATGTATTTAAAACAGTAACTAAGAACAACGTCTCCCTCTCGTTCTCAGTCAATGCCTTGGTCTGCTCCAGCCTTTCTCCTTCAATGCCTTGGTCTGCTCTCATCCGCTCCAACCTCTCACATTCAATTCCTCTCCGACTTTGCCCTCTCTCTGCCCTTTACTTATTCTTCTTCAACTTTTGCCCTAATTTCATACAAATTTTACTCACAAAAGAGTTTATATTGAAGGTAAATCTCTCAACTTTTGACCTAATTTTTTGTTTACAGCATCAATTTGGTTGAAATAACATATCGGTGTTTTTTTTTTATTTTTAGGTATTTTGAAGACCCACACATGTTTGTTGTTAATTGATTGTTTGATTGAAGAATCCTTGAGAGTGCCAACTCCTACAGAGGTATTTTTTTTGTTTTATTTTCAGTTATTGGGTATATTGTTTTTGGATTTGTTGTTTTAATTTGTGTCTTCTGATCTGGGTGTTTAGTATGATGATACCCTTTTGTTTTTCAAACTTAAGTGGGTTGATCTTATTCATAGTAAAGCCACAAGTAGGTAGTGATTCTCTTATTTTGCCCCTGCACAAAAGATAATTGCATCATCACCCTCATGACTTTGGTCTGAACTTTTTTAAGCTAGGCCAATATTTTCACATTTACGATTTTCTTTATAAGAATTTGATCTAACAATCTGATTTTCATTATAACAATCTGATCTGAACTTGTTTTCTCTAAATAATAATATCCATGGGTTTCGTTCAAACTTTGCTTTACAATTTAATTAATTATGAAAATAACATGTGTGTTTCTAAGATCATGGATGCGGAATCATTGAGTCAAAGTAGCACAAAAATGAATGATGAAGAGAATGATGTGATAGAGGTTGGTCCTAACGGCCAAAAATTGTGGGCTGTCTACAAAGAATCGAGGTTCATCGACTTGCTTATCGATGAAATCAACAATGGGAATAGGATTACAACTACCTTTTCTCCTACTGGATGGAAAAATTTAGCAGCTGCAATGAACAAGTCGACAAATGCAATTTACAATAAATCTCAACTAACGAACAAATATAATCAATTGAGGACGAACCAAAAAATATTTAAAAGATTGTTGAAAGAGACCGGAGTTGGATATGATTCAGCCACTGGAAAAGTGATAATGGAAGATGATAGGTGGGAGAAACTGAAAAAGGTGTGTATGGTGACTACACTTTTATTGGAAGTATCTTATGATTATGTATGGTCATGCAAAATATGTATAATTTATTTTTCAGTTAGACTTTTTCATGAAAGACATGTATGTGTGAATTTTATGAATGTTTGATGTCTATGGCAATGCAAATGCTTTATTTTATTTTATTAGTAATTAGTTCATGATTTATTTATTTTTAACTTTTTTCGTTACCAAACACATTTTCAGTTTTCTACTTTCAAAAATTTCACAACACATGAATTTTACCAAACATATTTTATTTTTTTATCAAAATGACAGTAAAACAAATCACAGCAAAAAAAACCACAGCGTTACCAAACAGGGCCTAAACAACCGCGTTTTTATTTTTTGTTTTTGTTTGTTTGTTTTATGTGTTTAGTATTGTACGGGCTGAGAGGTTGAGAACTTTCAAGACATGTTTAAACCTTGAACCTTGAGCCCTTCTAAATATGGCAAAAAACTTACTTTTTGAACCTCCTCCTTCTTTAAACGATAAAGCCTAATCTAGGATACATAATATACATACACAAAGATACATATACATGTACATTTACAATCTTCGTCTTCGGTGAGGGTTTGATAATCTTTTGATGGAGCCTGAAGCCTATGAGAAGCTGAGAGATTTTCTGACGCAGTCTTACCGTCATCCCGACTGGAAAGATCAGCTTTGGGATTTTTGGAGTTCTGAGTCTTCCCAGAGTAATTTCTCCACATTCTCTCCAATTTCCTTTTTCTATTTCCGTGTATTTGAATCTGAGCCTTTATGGACATATATGACTTAGTCTTTCGATCAATTGGAGTTGATGTATTTATTCACTTTTCAAATTGCTGAAACCTATATATTACTATATATTTGTGAAATTTGGCTTTCTATGTTTATGTACGGTACTTGTTTATTGCTAAGATTGTTAAAAGGAATTGAGAGTTATGAATATATGATCTTTGATTTTTGATTTTTGATTTTTTTCTTGTCATTAGGTTTCTTGTGAATTTTCCAGTGAATTTTCCAATTTTTGAGGGTAGTGAACTGAGCCATTAATTTGTGAAGTTGCTATATAATATGTATAAGATTTGGTTTGTAAGTGAAATTGTATGTATACATATATACTGTATATAAACCATAGTTGTCAGAGGTGTGAGGCGCCCCAAGGCGCTAGAGATCTTCTAGCACCTAGGCGCTAGGCGAGGCACTTGCCCGAGTGAAGTGAGGCGTTCAATAATAAATTATTTTCACAATTTAATCAATAGATCAATTAAAAGAAAAATAGCAACAATAAAATGTTTAAACTAATAAAAATTTGACAAAATATTGTTAATATAATTGTACAACATATTTGTTGTTTTAAACAAAAGCTAGCATATGCGTTCATACGAGTTCAAAAGACGAATTAAAGTCAATAAATTAGAAGTACAACCCAAATATATAATTCAAAGCACAAAAATAGTAGTTTTGACTTCTAAGTTGCAAAAGGGCTACAACCAAATCATGTCAAGTATCTAAAAATCATCTTCTTCACCAAAAAATCTAGTCTCGTCGTCTTCCCCATCAAAAGATTTATAACCCTCGGGATCTTCCTCCTCTTCCGTCTTATCCGAATTTACCTCTTCCTTATCCAAAAGTTGTATAGAATATGATGATGAAGGTATTTTCCTCTTTGTTGCTCTTGAAGAAGAAGAAGCGAACAAGAAGCGAAACAAACCTGGGTCGGTCGTGAAGCAGCAGCAGCAGCGCCTTCGCCTGAACTCTTAGAGTCGTCAATCCTTCTTTTGCCCTTTTTTTTATTTGTGCCCTAATAAGTATAATATATTATATAGGTCAAACTTCAAAGTCAAAGTATTGAAACACATAAAAAAATAATAAAAGCAATAGGCGCGCCCGACGCCTCACTTGAGGCGAGAGCCTAGGTGACGCCTTTTAGAGGTGGCCTCTCCCAGTTGTAGGCGAGGCGCCAGCATGTCACCTCGCGTCGCCCGGCGCCTAGGCGCGCCCGTGACAACACTGATATAAACACTCCTATTATGTGTATGGGTATATGTATAGGCACTATGTTTTGCTAATGAGTACTTATGTGGTGATTTTTTGTTTTTGATGACTGATTTACAATTTTTACCATATGGAAGTTGTTGTTGGTCCAGTTTTATCATTGTTTGTTCTCTATTTTTCGGACAATATCATGAAATTAGTGAAATGCTAATGTGGGTCTGTCATTTAAATTAGCCTTATGTGTTTTGTCTTTTTTCTGATTTGAGTTTCTTATTCAGTTCTGTGGTATCAAATATTTGAGTAAAGGTTAAAATATCCGTAATTGTTGCATATATTCGTCGATATTTCCATATTTCAGGAACCTCAATGTTTATTTCTAATATTAAGTTATAAAATTTTCAGCAATTTCCCTGTTCATGCCTGATTTCGTATAACTGTAATAGTGATTATTGGTGAATCTCAGACACAATAATCAAATACACAATTACATTATATAAGTGGAATTAGATATTAATAGTGATTATTGGTGAATCTCAGACACAATGTATGTATAGGCACATGATTGTTGTGGATTAGTAAAATTGTGTAATTTTCAATAGACGTGTTATGTACGATTCGCATGGCGCACTATTATTCATTTAAATTTAATAATAATTTGAAGTAATTCTATCAAATGATTGGTTTAATATGTCACAGATGCGACGGACATGATCATTAGGGAGAAGATCAAATTTGCTCTTCTACAAGTCAATTGGTATTTAAGAAAACACAAAGTGTTAGTCAATGAAACTCTAGCCAATGAGGAGTGCGATTGCCCAATTACAGTCGCACCTGCGACTGTGATTTGCACTCCTCAGTATATGAATATCACACTATCACCAAGTGAATGGGGCACTCCGAAAAAAATGGTTTGATTCAGTTCAGTTCTCATTTTTAAGGAACCGAAAATAACGGTTCGGTTCCGGTTTCGGTTGGAACCGAAAAGGATCGCGTGCTACCCTAATCCCCCCATGCCTTCTTCCCTCTTAGTATAATTCGGATCTTCTGAATCCATATAATGTTTCCCTGAACATCTTGCACAGTACCAACCAACACATACATACAAAGGCCAACATTATCAACTCAAATACTAGTTTCTCCATCTCCTTTATCTACGCTTCAAACTCAACTATTGAGAGAAATCAGGCAGTAGCTGATCTCAAAAAATCCCTACATAATGCAAATTTTTATTTTCATACTTGAACAATAAAAAGTCAAGGAAATGCAAATAGGGATAGAAAATTCAGTAGGCCACTAATTAACTGATCTTATGACTCTAAATTTCACCCATGAGGTATTTCTGAACCACCTAGAGCTACTCCTTTCAGATACTTCAATAATTGGAGTTTTTTTCCTTGTTATTAGGAAAATTGTTGACAAGATAAGGTGCTTCATGGCCTGGTTTTTTTTGGTTGATTATTTTGTAAATAAGAACTTGGCAAACCACAGTCAGGTTTTATTAATATGATCTTGACAATCAGGTTTTATTAGAAGGTAAAGCATGAGATTTCAATAACAATGCTATTAGACAGGGGTATATATGACCTAGACATAGCCAGAATTAGATTCTATGAATCTTCCATTTTTATTTTTATTTTTGAATTTTGCAATTATTATGAATGGGTAAATTATTTTATCTAGTAAGACATGCATTGTTTGGTAATAGATTAGGAAAGGAATTCACAGTTATGAATATGAAATGATGCTTACTTTTTCCTTTTTTTTGTTGTTTTTTTTTCAGTGTTGAAATTAGGAAAATTGTTGATAAGATAACAGCAGGGGCAGAGGGAGGCAGGGGCCATGACAACCCCCAAGATATTCCAATTTTTTTAATATCTTATATACAATTTTAAATATAAATAAAAAAGTAGATTCAATTGGCCCCTCCTCATTTTTATTTTTTTTTTAAAAAAGGTCCGATCTATGCATGTCCACGGGAGCACAAATACCCAATTACATTATATTAGTGGAATTGGATATTAATAGTGATTATTGGTGATATTACACAGAATGTATGTATAGGCACATGATTGTTGTGGATTAGTAAGATTGTGTAATTTTCAATAGACGTATTATGTATGATTCACATGACGCACTATTATTCATTTAAATTTAATACTAATCTCTAGTAATTCTAGCATATGATTGGTTTAATATGTCACAGATGCGACGGACATGATCATTAGGGAGAAGATCAAATTTGCTCTTTTACAAGTCAATTGGTATCTAATTCATGAAGTTCTAGTTCAGTTTTGGGCACCCATATTGAGAGAGACAGGTGGAGGATGGTCTTCGGAGCTTGTGACTTCCAACCAACCTTTTGCTCTTACTTATGATTTTGGCCAGGGACTTGTCAAGTATCGAAGGCACTGAATGGACCGTAAAATTAATGTGGATGGACCAGAGGAACTACATGGAATCCCAGGCCAAGTTTATAAAAATCATTGGCACGAGGTGATGACGGATTTGACATAGTACTCTACCAATGAGAACCCACTGGCCGATTCCGCTAGAAGTTGTGGTATATTGGATTCTGTTGCTTTTCCTGTGTTTGACCCCTCTTTTGAGGGCTGCATTGGTGTAACTAGAGTTCATTGCTGCTAATACGCAATTCCTAAATGTATACCCTATCTTTGATATATTATGGTGGGATACATTGAAGGTTTGGTGAATACATTACGTTTGTTGTCGTTGATGAATAATTTGTTTCTTTTGGTCAGTTTAAACTTCGTTACTTATTCACATCTCTTTTCTTGTTGCAGAATGTAGGTTTGAAAACTTCTTTCTGTTAGTATAATCAATATTGGGTAAGTTACAGGCTTAATATATATGCAAATGTGACATGTGGTACTCTATTTTCCCTTGTCATATGTTTCTAATACTCTAATCTCACCAATAAATTATACCATGTAACACTTGCATTCCAGGTTTTCATTCCTCGTTATAAAGAAATTTTGGATGAAATTCGCCATGGTTTGAAAGCAGTGTGTAGAAGTTGCAACTTTCCTTTCCTTTGGCTCTGATGTGGATTCCCTGCAAGGATTTTGGTGGCGGCAGTATCAGCTGTATGGCAAAAGTCTTGCACATTCACGATGAAGCATGTTGTGTTTTAGATACTAATCTGGATGGTTTCAGACTGACTAGTGGATGGAATGACTTCATAAAGGGGCAGGGAGTTGCCGGGAGGGCATATATTTTGCACATAACATATATCTACTGAATTCAGCCTCACTGAATAACCCTTGCTGCCCGCTGCACGCCATTTTCGGTTAAGAAGCTGTTTCGAGGTTCGCTTGGAGAATAATTGGAATAAAGATTCTGATTTCAAGTCATTCCACCTACTTGTGAGTCTAAAACCATCCAACTTATCGTCGAGAACACAACATGCTTTCTCATGAATGTGCAAAACTTTTGCCATACATCTGAGATGGCCGCGAGCATAATCCTTGCAGGGAATCCACGTCAAAGCCAACAAAAATTTGCGACTTTCACACACTGCTTTCAAACCATCGTGAATTCTATTTCTTCATAACAAGGAATGAAAACATGGAATGCAACTGTTACATGGTATAATTTATTGGTGAGATTAGAGTATTAGAAACATATGATTAAGGGAAAATAGAGTACCAGATGTCACATTTGCATATATATATATCAAGCCTATTACTTACCCAAGATTGATTATATGAACAGAGAGAAATTTTCAGACCTACACCATGAAAAGAGATGGGAATAAGTAACGAGGTTTAAAGAAATAAATTATTCATCTACAAACATAATGTATTCACCGAACCTGCAATGCTTCCCTCCATAATATATCAAAGATAGGTAATACATTTATGAATTGCGTATTAGCAGCTACAAACTCTAGTACACCAACACAGCCCTCAAAAGAGGGGCCAAACGCAGGAAGAAATCCAATATGCCACGACTTCTAGTGAAATCGCCAAGTGGGTTCTCATTGGTAGAGTAATATGTCAAATCCGTCATCACCTCGTGCCAATGATTTTTATAAACACGGCCTGGGATTCCGAGAAGTGATTCTGGTCCCTGTACTCCATGCAACACCTTCTGTACTTGACGAGTCTCTAGTCAAAATCAGAAGTAAGAGCAAAAGGTTGGTCGGAAGTCATAAGACAATATTCCATCTGTCTCTTTCAATCTGGGTGTCCAAAACTTGCTGAATTAGACACCATTTGACTTGTAAAAGAGCAAGTTTACTGAATTAGACACCATTTGACTTATGACCATCCTGCAAGAGTCCAAGCTCAGGTGGAGAAGAAGTACATTCAATTCGATGATCCCTCCGTGAATTCCCCTTCTAAATCAAACTTAAAGTTTGGGAATGCTGCGTGATTAGTTCTAATACGGAGCGCAAGAAGGTACTTGGGTCTCCACCATAGGTGTTCCCGCAAGGCGAAGAAAACTCCAATATGAAATCAGAATCTTTATTCCAAGTATTCTCCAAGTGAATAGCGAAACAGCTTCTTAACAGAAAATGGCGTGCGGGCAGCAAGGGGTATTCAGTGAGGCTGAATTCAGTCATATCTTTGCAGAGATGTCATCCGTGCTTTCTTTCTGAACAAAATGTGTTTTATAAGTTGTGGTCTCACAAGATTGTATTAAATGGTTGTCTGTAATTTTGTGTTTATGACATCTCTGTTGCATTGCTTAATCCCTTAATTCTCTAATGATTCCATCCCTAATGGTTTTTTCCTCTAAAATCTTATGCACTCACTCTTTTTTTCCCAGTTGTGTTGAGAAAATAGGTGTGATCCCTCAAGAGCTGATTAATTACAACATCTATTTATATATATAAAAGAAATTGTTGATAAATTGGATGGCACAAAAGAAACAAACAATATCCCTTAAAAAATCAACTTAATTATGAAAAATGAATAAAAATTAAATAAAATCAAAAGAAAAAAAAAAGACAATCGACTAATGCTATCATATTAAACTGAAGTAAGTGCAAGAAGTTTGAGAATAATTAGCAGTATAAAGGAATATAAAAGTTGGGAAAAATAAGAAAAGAAAAGGCAATGATGAATTAGAGAAAAGTTTTATCTACTAACTACAGAAATCTCTTGGCCACTAGTCCCATCATATTGAACTAGAACAGCAAGAAGGGAAACAATTTAATTTGGTAGAACCAACTTAAGTAAAGAATTATATGTCTGAACGATGCATAGTTACGACTCCTCGAGTTAATATTCAAGAGCATTTGTGTGGAACTACCATAATTAATCTGATTTCATAAAAAAATAGTGATATCATTTAGGCTCTGGTTTCATTACTCAAATAAGACTTATAGGTTCAATTGATATTAGTAAAATCTCTGATAACTGAATCAGATTGCTTCATCACGTCTTCCGTTCTATCTTTGTTAAACAATTAATTACTGTTATCTAGATTTTATATCTCAATTTAATCCATTTTTAAAAAAAATATTCTCAAAAAAAAAAACAATTAATTTACAATTTTAAAAATATTTAGTGTGAGTATTTAGCTTTGTGTTTATTCATTTTAACAGTTATTTTGCAGTTTCTAAATGCGATCACCTCTCATACAACTCATAACACCCTATACCAAAAGTTATTTATGATTTATTAAAAAACACTTTTTAACATTTTCAATTTTTGCATATTGAATGCAAAATTTATACTAAAATAAACCTTTATGTTGTCCAGTATTTTGTTGCTATGAAACAAATAATTGATAGAGAATTTGGAACAATCCATAATCAAATCCCTTGCTTTTATATTCTCCACAGACGGTCCAAAATTTTTCACTTGTTTCAATGGTCTCAATTTAATCAATATAACAAGATATAGATCTCAAAAGATCAAACCCAAACAACAGTTACTATTAAAAATAAAATTTAATGCTCCTTACTTTTTTTATACTAACCAGGGACAGAAACAATGCTACTTGTACAACAGCCCCTGCAACATTCCAATTAGTTCACTCATTACAACTTTCCAAAACAATATTTGATTCTTCTTACTTACACATATCAACAAAAACTACAATAACCTTATGTTGTCCACACTATTTTGTTCGTATGAAACAAATAATTGATAGAAAATTTGGCAGTCTCATGAGTATGAGAATTATTTTATAATAATAAATTAGAATTATTTTATAATAATAAATTAACAATCCATAACCAAATCCCATGCTTTTATAAGCAATTGATATATTATCTGCCAAGGTTTTAGAAATAGAAGAATATTGTGGTTGTCTTAAAAACAAAACAAAAAAAAAATCTAGAAATTAGTAGATGCATTATTTTCTTGTTTTCCGCCCAAAAAAAACAAAGAAATAAACACACAAAATTCAATTAATACTTATCCACTAATCAGAGGGAAGAATGCCTAAATCTCAAAATGAAACACATGTACACTCTCTCATTATAATTTTTTAATAGAGAAATAAAAACCATTCACAAACTATTTTAACTCCGACCGGTATGAAAATTCTGGATGCAGACCATCGCCCTGTGCGAATTCCAAGCTACCACAGCACATGTGTTAGTCTACCATGGTGTTATTTTAATATGCTTGAATTTACCAGTTACGTTAATGAAAACCTCCACCATGTTGTTAGTTTGGTGTGCTTGAATTTATCAGTTCTTTCCGAGGTTACTTGTGACACCAGGTGGAAATCAAAATGTCCACCATGTTGTCATCCCATTCCTGGTGAATGTATAACAATGATACAAGAATCATCATACAAAGATGATGATGATTGTAATTAGATGAAAGAAAACAATGACTAGTTTTCTTGATAGTTCTGCAATAGATGCAGATGAGAGGTTGAACTACCAAGACTCAAATTTTCCCACCAACCTAACTTCTTAGCCTTCCATTCTCTATATCTCTCATCTATAAAAAAAAAAACCATAGGATCGAAATTCATGCATAAGAAAATCTAAAGCCTTTTCCAAGAGCTAGCTTCACTTACCACATTTCCAGAACATGGCTTACGCTTGCAAACAATACGGATCCTTTGTGTTACCGCTGCTGCTCATTGCCTTGTCATCAATGACAGGTGACACGATCATCGCAGAGGCACGCCACCTGCTAGAAATAACCTTGCCTGAGCTTCCTGAGCCCAAATTGCCATCGTTTCCTGATCTCCCCTCTTTACCGGTGCCTGAGCTACCGACATTGCCCAAGTTTGATTTTCCGATTCCAGAAATTCCTGAACTGCCTCATCTAGATATACCGGATCTCCCTGAGCTGCCTAAGCTCACATTTCCCACTATCCCAACCATTCCCGCGATCACCAAACCTTCTTTCACCTCATCCCAATCAACCACCAGCCCTTGAACTTTAAGCTGCCTTCCATGCTAAAGCATGCATAAACTTATGCCTAGCGTCGCACATAGTCCGAAAAGAGTTGCCATATCTTCATCTTGTGATTTCATTCTGATTTTTTTTTCTTTTTCAACTTGTGTTCTATATAAGTTGTGTTCTCACAAGATTATATTAGATGGTGGTTTGTTATTTTGTGTTTATGAAATGTGAACTAACATTTTTTTCTCTGAATTATCAATTTTAATTTAGTCTGGACTACCTTGTGCTTAGTATTTTTGATTTCTGATTGATTTTTAGTTTTATTTTTTCCTAGTGGAAGGCAAAACACTGTAATGAAAGAAAGATATACAACTCCAAAAAGGCACACCCCCAGATTTACAGCAAGAAATACAGATAAAATCCCCACATGGAAGGACTAGAAACTCTGTTCTTACCACAAAATAAAATAAAGAAAAAACACTGGAATGGTACTACAAAATTTAGAAAGTGTAACCTACCCAATATCGAAACCGAAAATATAGAGCAAGGCCAAACTAATGAAACAGACATAGGGAGTGAGCCACAAAAGGCATCCCAAAGAATACTAACAGCAAGGGGCCACTGAGAACCGAAAATCTAGTAGGAGCCTAAAACCTCATCGGCCAGAGCTATGTGTCTCGCCCGCTCACATAGTTATACAAACACAATCACATACAAAAAATATATATATATATATATATATATATGTTAACAGCTCAAAAAAATAGTAGAAAAAAACATAAATGGATTAACAAAAGAATAATGATAATATGAACAACAACATTACATTATCTAAAAAACATATTTAAGTCACAAATGTCAAGTTCCCAATTATACAAGTAAAATATAATACATAGCACAATAAGTGAATAAAGAAGATACGCATTTTTCCAACAAATGGTTGATAAGCTGGTGAACTAACAAGAGGGACACTAGCTGAGAGTTGTACTAATGTAACTTTATCCGAAACCTCTATATATAGAACCCTGAGACCAGCACTGACTTTTGCACTCAAAACTTGTGAATCAGATCAAAATTTACACTCCTTTTTTCCCAAACCATGAAGAACACTCATGGCTTCTAGAAACTGCTTCATTTTAGCTTTCTTGATGGCTTTATCACTCTCAAACATCAACACAAGTGTAGCAACGCGTCGTCTTTTGGACACGACTCCACCGCCTACACTATCCTTGCATGTTGTACCAGCATTGCCAAGGTAGCGTTGCTGCCTTTACTTTCTATCCCAACTCTTCCACAACCTATATTTCCAACTATACCGACTATCGCTACTCTGCCAAAGACCACGTTGCAACCATTTCTTACAAGAAATAAGGGCTTTAGTGATGTGGTGGCAGCCGCCACTAAAGAGGTAGAACCTATAGCTATAGCCTTTAGCGGCGGAAGGTAAATGGTTACTTAGGCTCAGTTTGGATTGACTAGAGGGAAAAGAAAAGAAATGGTAAGATTAGTTATGAGGAAAAATAAAAGGATAACAATGATTGAAATTCATATTTAGATATAAATTATGAAGGAGGAGAAGAAATAATAACATTCATATTTGGATAAAGATAGAGGAGAGAAGATAAAAAAAAAAGCAACTGTTTTAACCTCTTTACTATTTTGTTCCAATATATAATGACGCCTGCACTCTTTTTCTTTTAGATGATTATAGTTTTCTCCCATTTAAGTGATCGACCTTCGTATCCGACCTTTAGAAATATGAAATTACCCTTATACTCATATATTTTATTAAAAAAATTCACAAATAAGTGATGGTTTTATAGTCATTTTATAACTGAAAAACTGTTAACATATGCATTGAATGCTATTGACTATATCGGAATGGGTATTTGTTACAAAATATAAACTAGAAGGGTGATAATAATAATTACCCAAACTAGAAGGAGTGTGGGTGTTATTTAACAAATCTCGAAAGAAGGTAACGGTTTTAATGATAAAATTAGAGAAATTAAACTTAGGTGATATGATTATATATTTTTGAATGATTAGACCTAGGTTAAAAAAAACCTTAGATGAAATAAATCAATTAAAAGGAATTGAAATTAAATTCATTAAGCCAATGCTATCCCAGGAATAAAATATATATTTATTGTCAATAATTTTTCAGGTTCATTGAACTCTAAAGGAAAAACAAAAAGTACACAAAAGATAAATTATAATAAGCTTCCATCTATGATAAATTACAAAAATCTCGATTCTCTGCTAACATAAATTACAATAACCGTAAAAATGTTAAATATTTACTTGTCTCTCGTATTGTTAATATATTTTAAACAAATGTATTAAGTCTATGATCAATGTTAGTCACATTATTAAATTTAAATTGAGAATAATAATTAAACCCTAAAAAGTAACTTATCTCCTTTATCTCTCTCAACTCTGTTTCTAAAATCAATTAGGGCCTGTTTGGTTGAAGGGTTTATGTTTCTGTTTGTGTGTTTTAGTTTAAAACACATGTTTGGTTGGATTTTTATGTTTGTGTTTCCAAACCACATTAAACAAACACTTGCCTCCTTTAGTACAAAATGAAAAAACCAAAATTTGGTATTTTTTCACTCCACTATTTATAAAAATGAATTTGGTCTTACTATTTATTTATTCTTTATTATAATATTTATTTATGTATTATTATTTTTCTTTCTTTATTATTTCTTCATTTTATAATACATTTTATTATTTTATTATTTATTTTATTAAATTATTATTTATATTATTGTTTTTTGTTTATTTCAACACAAACACAAACACAAACACAGCTCTACCAAACATGCCCTTAAGTGACAGCTCTCTCTATCAATATATACATGAAAAAGAGACTACTGTCTATTTGATCTAAACACCAATTCCTATATAATATAGGATTATGACATGTTTGATTCGTGTTTTTACTTTTTATAAAGCAGAATCAGGGGCAGAGGGAGGGGGAGCATGGCCCCCCCATTTTATTTTTTTTTTTCTATAACTTATATATATTCAAAGGAAAAAAAATACTTTTAGATATAATTGGCCCTTCAAAAAAAAATTATAAGGCCCAATAAAGTTAATAATCTACTAATTTAGTAAGTAAAAAAATTTGAAATTAAAATATGTATTTTTGTAACTCTAATAAAAAAATAAAAAGAAGAAGATAAGATTATATCATAAATCGAGATATGTTAAGGTTTTGGTTATTAATTAACTTATATTCTAATCTCGTTAATGATTTGAATTTGAATTTTAACATCACTTCAATTTTTATTTATTAAAAAAACTCGGTACTTTTTTTTTTTATCTTGTTTCTTTATTTTTTTTAATTTTTACTTTAGACATAGGTTGGGTCATTTATTCATTTACATCATTGATAGCTATCGGATAGAGGCCAAGTGTATTTTTAACATTGTTCACTTGTTAGCTATTGATGAACTTGAGACTTGTAGAAGTGCTATTAAATTGGTACATGAAATTTTTGAAATGACATTTTTTATGGTGAAATTTTTCAAAACACAAATTTGTTCCGAGAAGAAAGACAAGTTTGTCTTGGTGATTATTTGAGTACAACTATTGGAAATGAATTTTTTTTTAACTTCTAGTTAATATTCAATAGATGATGAATTTTATTCTCTTAAAAAAATTTCGATTCAAAGTTGATGGTAGATTTTAGATCTTTTTTTCTTTTATTTTGGTAATAATTAGATAGAGGCCAACTGTATTTGTTTTAGCTAGTTAAAAAATAAATTGATCAATGGTTAGCTAGTTAGCAATTTTATATTACATATAATTAATTTTATAATATTTTTTATTTAAAATATATTTATATTATTTGAATACAAATTTTAATAGTTCGGTCCCCCTACATCGAAATCTTGGCTCCGCCCCTGTGCATAAGTATATGCTTTTTCTATGGAGTGTTGTGACTGTGAGTCAAAACTGGAAGCATGTTTGGTACTGATGCTTTTGTTTTTTGTTTTGGTCACTTATTTCTTCCACTAGAGTGGTATTTTTTTAATAGTACAAAAAACACAAAAAAAATATCATTTTGGTACTTCCTAAAAATGTCACTATTTGCTTTATGTTTTTTTACCGTAGAAACAAAATAGTGAGTGCCAAACATGTTTTTGTTATGAAAAATGGTAAAAAAAACCCAAAACCCAAACATAAAAAACATGTACTAATAAAAATTTTGCTTTTAAAAACATATTTTTTCCTTTTATAATTATAATTATAATTACAATTATAATTACTAGGGGTGGACACGGATTGGATTAGACCGAATTGAAGATATTTTGGATCCAATCCACTTATACCGAATTCATACTTTTTGGAACCAATCCAATCCATTTATCTAGTGAAACCAAACCAAACCAAATTGCGGTGAGCCGGATTGGTTTGAATCAGTTTCACGGATTGAAACATAAAATTATAATTGCTAAATTGAGGTAACAAATTCACTTGAAATCCTTTATATACACTGCACACCACCACTTGTTAATGCAATAAAATAATGCAAATATTAATTAATACAATCATTCGTACTATTTTTTTTTTACCTCAAGTCCTCCAAACAAAATAAAAGTTGAATGACTCATTCAACTCCTCTCATCAATCATTCCTAAGGTTAGACATGCTCACATGAGTTTCTTGTGATATTAAAAAATTAAAAATTATTATTATAAAATATGTTTTATTTTACTTTCAAAATTAACACATTTTTTTGTTTTTATGTGTAAATATATATATATATAGAGAGAGAGAGAGGTAAGTTGATAGATTAATATTCAATGAAGGTATAAAATAAATTATTAATTATTATTTTTGCTTAAAAATATTAATTTTTAAAATTAAGTAAAACCTAAAATCATATTTTGATTTGAAAAATAGAATGTATCAAAAGAAAACTATTTTTTCCCTTCTATTTAATATGGTGATGAATGTTTAAAAATAATAAAATAATTTAAAAAAATAATAATGATTATTGTATAAAAATATCAGATTGTTTTACACTTTTATAAATAGTACTAGCCAATAGCATTTGCTAATGCACTATATGAAGTGTAAATTTTGATTTATATTGTAATGCTAAATGAGGAATATTTCACAATATGAAATATTTTTTTAATAATAATCATAGTCTTTTTTAATTAAATAAATAAAGTATATTTGTCCTTTAGAAGATCCAGGGTGTGAGAACTAATGTTTGGTAGGTTTGAAATTGTGTACAAAAATAAAAACCCTATTTCGCATAAAGTGTGAGAACTAAGTTATATAGATATTTAAACATAAAATTAAAATATTTTAAATTTAGGTGTCCATATAGTTTCTTTGTAGTTGTTCGATAATTCAAGTATACTTTATTTTTTAAAAGAAGATATAGATCTTTAAATAATACATTATTAATAGTACATTTTAATGATAATTATTTGAATGCAATCAATTTTTAAGTTTTAAAAAATTAAATTTAGGCGTACATCTATCTCTTTTATCTCTCTTTATAATGGTTGAAAATACTTTGATTATAATCACTTTTTTGAAAAAGATGCATGTATTGAAACAATGATTGTAATAATGCACTTTAATGATACTTATTTGAATATAGTTGTGGAAAATTTATATTTAATTAATTTTAATTTTATTGTTTGTTAGATAAATGTATGAAAACAATAGTCTTGCACTTTTATAATATTATAGACATAAATAGATAATTATTTAGTGTAAAATAAGATATTATAATTTAGTTTGAAATAGTATATTAGTGATATAAGATATTATAATTTAGTTTAAAATAATATATTAAGTGATATATTATTCATATAAATATATTAAAATATATGTGAACAGTACCGAACTGGACCAGATTATTAAAAATGAAATCCAGAACCAATCCATAGAATATCGGATTCGTTATTTTTGGATCCATGTCCAATCCAAACTATAATATAATTGATCCAAAATGTCCAGACCAAATTGGTCGGATTGAATTTTCGAATTCGCCGGATTTTTGTTCACCCCTAATAATTACACATAAATTTTGCGGTCACATCACATGCAATGGACATGTTTTTTCAGTAATATATATATAGGATAAATTACACTTTCACCCATTACTGTTAATGTAAATTACACCCGCATCTCCTGTAGTTTCGCTAATTATACTTTCACCCCTTAGTTGTTTCACTTTGATCCCCTTAATCAAATTTTGAGATGTGAAATGACTTAATTACTCATAAATGTGCGTGGGGACCTATTTGCCCACCCATAAAGATGTAAAAAGATCGACCTACCCTACTTTTATATGTGTGTATATATATATATTCATATATTAGAACTGAAAATATATATATATATTTCAATATACGTATATATTCATATAATGTCACATACCCATTAATCCCCAACTTTCAAAACCCCCAATTTAATACAGATTTGGAAACCCAATGGATCGAAATCGAAAACCCACCAACATTCTTGGTTCCCTTGGTGAAGAAATCATTAGAGTCATCACACCAGATTCAATTTGCATCTTGTTGATGATCATTCTAGTTACCATTCTCAGCAATGACTCATCATCATCCATCACCTCCATAGTTACTATTACTGAAGTATTTTTAATTTCAATTCCAATGGGTAGATTCATTGGTGTCGAACATAGCTTTGAGAAATTTCTAAAATTTTGCATATGTAAACACCTCATATATCTATATACATACACATACACACACAAAAGAACACATTGAAATTGAAATTTAATTCAGGGGTTTTTGTTTTTGATCAATTGGGTATTCTAGGTTTGTTCCAGAAGTGGTGTTAGCGGCGGTGGGCGGGGAGAGAGGTGAGGTCGGAAAACATAAATTGTGCATAAATCAATTTCAATTTCATTGATTTTTTTGCTTGATTTTCAAAAAATAATAAATAAATAAAAGTGATAAAATAAAATAAGGCAGGAGGGTTCTCATCAGCTTTTTATTTTTTTCAGTTCTAACATATATATACATGTATATATATAAATACATATTTAAAAAGGAAATAGGAGAAATGGAGAAGAAGGGGGTAAATGGGTAATTTAACATGTCATATATTTTAGAATTAAAAATGAATTAAAATGTAAGGGTATAAATGTCATTTCACATACTTTAGGGGGTTAAAGTGTAATTAGCAGAACCACAAAGAATACAGATGTAATTTACATAACAGCAAGGGCTGAAAGTATAATTTATATATATATATATATATATATATGTGGGTAAAGAGCACAAAACACCCCTGATGTTTCGATTTTGTGCAAATAACACCCCTCCGTGTTTCTAAACACCCCTGAAGTATCAAATCTGTGCGAGTTGACCCCCTCAAGCTGAGTTCCGGTGCCTGAGGTGTTAAATTACTTAAATACCCTTATATTTATATTTTTGAAATTTAAAGAAAATATTGATATATACGAAATACCATAAATGACCCTTGCCTAAAAACAACGTCGTTTTGAGAACTCTTCTCTCTCCTTATGCTCTGCTGCTTGGAGCCTCTCATTCACGACGTTGTTGCTGCAATTCGATCACCTCCTTCATCATCGAACTCTTCTCTCTCCTTAACATTACTATAGACAAGAAGAATTTCCATTTCAAAGGACACACAAAACCCCCAAATTCAAAATTGATTTACAATATTGATGTCAAGTTGTATACGAGGGTTATGTTCAAGGTTGGTATCTTCAAAACCCCCAAATTCAAGCCCAAGATTAAATGTGATTTGAAGCTTCCTTTGGCTTCTTCTTATACTTCTACTTTTCAACCTACCAAGTGTGACTACACTTGGTAATTCTCCCCATTTCCTATCTGCCCATCCATTATCACCCAGTTCTTCTTTATTTTGCTGACTATATTCTTTAGTTCTATTTTTTTTTTGTAGAGAGAGAGAGTGAGAAAGAGAGGGTTTTCCAGAATTTTTTATTTTTTTAAAAAAAACCAAATCGAAAGAGGAATGGAGAAGGCTTGATGTCTTACCAATTTTGTAGAGAGAGAGAGAGGGAGAGGGATATATAGCATACCAGATTCGTAAGTGATAGATAGAGGTTGAGAGAGAACAAAAATGGTGTCCTATGAAAGGAATGAAAGAGGGATTTAAGGTTTGTGGAGTGGAGGATATAAAATTTATACAAATTTCATATAAGAGGGTATTTTCGTAATTGGTCATGGGTATTTTAGGCATTTAAGTAAAATTCAATCACCTTTTTCGCACATGGCCTATTTTTGGCCGTAAAAGTGATCGGAGGGGGTCAACTCGCACAGATTTGATACTTCAGGGGTGTTTAGAAACACGAAGGGGTGTTATTTGTACAAAATCGAAACATCAGGATGTTTTGTGCACTTTACCCGTGTATATATATATATATATATATATATATATATTAGAGAGACAGGATTTACTTCCTTTCGGTAATTTTACCTTTCACATGTGAAAAAGGTTGCTGTACCTCCCAACAATTCTCGTATATGTCTATATATACACACACGCATCTCTCTCCTTCTCCCAACGTTCCGAAGCCCCAGAGCGTTCCCGCCGATCCATAGCCGCGAGGTCACAGGCCATATCTCTCTCACCGCCGGTCAAATAGCTTCGTACTCGAAACACCCAAAAGGTACTATATTCAAACCCTAGAAGCTATTTCATGCAATCAATTTCTTAAAATTTGGGTAAAAATTGATTTCTTGACTGTCAAACACACGAGTTTCAAGTTTAAAGAAGTATCAAAAATTTTCAGATCACTTCTGAACTGAGTTCATTAATTATCTCTAGAAAACCAAACAGTTCAATTGGTTAAGTTTTGATTTTCTTGTTTTCTGTATTTTGAGCTGTTTTATGGAATTTTAAGTACAGTTTCATGTAAAATTGATGGTTTTGTTTAATATGCGTGTATATGTGTGTGTGTATTGCAGAGCTCTTGATACAACATGGGGTACGAGTCTGGTAGTACATCCCAGGATGTCCGGGATGAAGGTAATTTTTTTTTTTTTTTAAAGTCTGCATCTGCAAATAAATTTAATTTTTTTCCTTGTTTCGGTAAAGGAAGTTTTATGGAATTGTTGTTGTTAACTGCTATTTTACTGAAATTTAGAGTGTTTGATGGTATTAGTTAGCTTTGTCAAGAATGTAAAAGGGGAATGTATGGAATGATTATGGGTTTTATTGCCAACTGTTGATGGACTAGACTACACTAAGTTTGGTTTATTTTGCCAAACGATGTGAGCTTGTCTACTTGCTTTGTAGACTATAAACTGGGTATGAGAGTGCTAGGGCTATGTGGGTTTATAAGAAGGGATAGTTGATTTTTTATTCTCAACAATGGAAGTGAAGGCCTCACTCGAAAGCACTTTACTGTTGCAAAGAATGAGAACGTAGAATTTCAGGAGCTGGGAAAACTATATATTTTTGCTTAGTTGATACCCACGAATCAAAGAAAACTATATATATTTGCTTAGTTGATACCCACTAAGCAAAGAAATCACGGTTTAATCTGTAACGATCGAATCAGTGATGGCCAGACACTGTTTGATAGATTGCCCAATGAAACACTGCTATGTGGAACTCGATGATCACGGGTATATATTTTTGCTTAGTTGATACCCTCCCTCTCTCCTCCCACACGATCTTTCGCACCCAAGAAGAATTGAATGTTAAATCTGATACTTCATGAGACACTAGTTACTAGGGCTAACTGACTTGAGCCAATCATTTGGCACACGATTAAGTTTTGATCCAATTTTAGATCTGATGCGACAATAACTTTTACTCAAATGCGCAGACAATAATTTTTACTCAAATGGGCATGCAATATTATTTACTCAAATGCAGATGTATTATTACATGACATTGATGGGCAGGTAAACAAATATAGGTGATTTATACATATTGATGGAGATGTCCACTGGTTGAAGTTAGCTAGATGAATACTTTTTTTCTTTACTTGTAGATGGAAAAAAGGCTTACACTGTATATTTGTGATATCCAAATTTGTCAATTATGCATTGAAGAGCATGTAGGAAATGTAGGTCCGGTGTCCGAAATTTTGAATTTTATTCTTAAACTGGGACATGTGCAAAATGTGTCCGACATGCCTAACAGTTGCCGGGAAGTGTAGGTGTCAACACACACTACTACTCATCAGGAGGGTGCGCACTTTTAATATTTCCTGTATACATATATTGCGAC
Organism: Cornus suecica; assembly: GCA_963922005.1. Taxonomy (NCBI): domain Eukaryota; kingdom Viridiplantae; phylum Streptophyta; class Magnoliopsida; order Cornales; family Cornaceae; genus Cornus; species Cornus suecica. The sequence goes on along the minus strand of OY998247.1, from coordinate 40,345,661 downwards.
TACAGTCCAAAAAATAGTTTATGTATGCTCATATGATATGAATAATGCTTATAAACTAGAAGTTGTGGCTCCTGTGTTTATGTACCATATAATTTGTAACTGTGACATTCTTGTTGAAGATGTTTTGGTATGTCACTTGGCAGATGATGATGATGAATATGAAGATGCTGGTGGGGGTAATCGTCTTTTGGGATTTATGTTTGGGAATGTTGATAATTCGGGTGATCTTGATGTTGATTACCTTGATGAGGTAGGTTGTTCATTTTTATTTATTTTTTCCCATTTCTTGCTTATGTATAACTTTTCACGATTTAATGTATATTAATGAAGTTGAATTATAAATATGCATGTGCACATGCAAACATGAATATACTTTCTGTCATGGATATTTGATATCATATGATGTAGTTTATGTGAAAGATGTCTTTGCAGCACTAGTTTTTATTTTTTTATTTACTTTCTGTTTTTTGGTTTTTTTTTTTGCTTTCATAAATGCAACACAAGATATTAATTGTATTGTATTTGATCAATTGGCCTCATACGTAGATTATTTTCTCTCGCATTGCACTGCTTCATTGGGCTTTACATATGTATTGGTATTCAATATTGAAATATCACAAGATTTGGAGAAAAGTACTCTGGTGATAATGTAATTGATGGGGTGCTGTTTTTGACAACATTCACCGAGGTTCGTGAGATGGATGACTCCTTGCTTTCAAGGAAGGTGGACAAGAAGAAGGAAAGTAGGTTCACCTCTTGGAAAGGGGAGAGGAAGATGCATAACCTTATATCATCCATTAATTACGAAGGGAGGAATGGAGTGGTGCAGGAGTGGAGTGATGGTAGAGGTAGAGGGAGGAGGAAGGGGGATGGGGATTCTATTGTCTACCTATGAAGCTCCATATTATCTCTTGGAATGTTTGGGGCCTCAATAACCCCGGACAAGAGGAAGGTGCTGAGGTTGGCGGTGAGAAAATGGAATTCTTAGGTGGTGTTCTTGGTTTGTAAAGTGGCTGGTTAAAACTCTATTGGCATTTCTGGGGGCATACTCGTGATGTGGGACAGTAGATGGGTCTCATTGTCAGATGTTCGGTGCGGGCAGTTCTCGGTCTCTATCTCTTTTGTTATGCGGGGGAAGAGGTGGGGTGTGTAGTTTGTTGAAAATTAAAGAAATAAGGAACAAAAGATATTTTAAAAGGATCTTTTTTTTTTTGGTGTGTGTGTGTTATATTTTGGGGGGTGGGGGGGGGGGGGATTGAGTTTAGAGTTGAGATCTGATAGGGTATGAAGTTGCCCATATTCAATTATACTACCTCGGTCCCATATTAGTTGTTCATTATTGCAATTTTACTTGTCCCAAATTACTTGTCCAGTTTCGAATTCCAATGCAATTTAACCACCAACTTTCCCCAACTACCTTTATTCCACTAACTTCAAACAAATACCGGAACCCACCATAATACTATATTATTAAGGGGAAAATTGAAAATTACACACTAGTCAACCTCAATCCATAAAATGCTAAAAAATCCAAATTGGACAAGTAATGTAGGACGGAGGGAGTAGTTCGTTTTTTCGTTAGCTAAGCCTTCCAATACTTTGTAAAGCTTAACCATTTTGAAAAGTATTATTCATTTATGTAGGATTAAACAAAAAGAAATCTGCTCATTCATCTAAATGTACTTCATTCCATTTTAAGCAGTTCTGTTTGAGTAACTAAGAAATATATAAAAAAAGCTCTCAAGAGGGGAGCGCGTCCCTAGTACAAAAGATTAAAAAAAAACCTATGGCCCAAGCAAGCCCAAAATAATCCAATTTCTCCTCTATGATGTACAAAATTTACCTATAACCCAATAGAAAAAAAAGTAAATGAACGTGTCCTTGATATTGCTTGTGGGGGACTCAATCCCGTCGACGAATGCTTTCCAACCAAAGACACCACAAAAGATACAGTGGCGCGACACTCCAGAAGTCACAAGCATTAGCACCTGCATATCGCCTCTTTAAACATCCATAACACCTCTGACGGAAGAAGGCATCACCCATTGCATATCAAATAAACCGAGCATTAGAGACTAGCAGTCACCGACAACGGAGCAATGAAGAAGGGTATGATGTTTTGTTATAGCTTACGTTGGGAGGGAAGAAATGAAGGGCTGTGGAATTTGATATAAAATTTAAGAAAGTTAATTCAAAACTCCTTTCTTGCTCAAATTTACTAATTTAAAGCATTTGGAGGGGTATTCATATGTTTGTAGGGGCCAAACTTTTGGATCTTGATTTTGTGTGTGATTTCCTTTTCCCACACTTCTATATACTTCTACATTGGTCTTCTATTTGCATTTCCAAGAACCAAAGATCTCGAAATCCTTTATGCCAAGAACTCTCTTAGTTCTTTCCATAACCTAATAATTAACCTTCATAAATGTTTCTTCCTTGTCCAATTTAGACAAGCTTCTCTCTTGAATCATACTCTTATATTGTACTGTGGCGTGTGGCGTGCGATGTCTGGTCATGTTCTTTGCTATTTTCCGGAGACAGTGTATAGTGGGTTTTCCAAGCCCGTGATGCTCGGGGAGCCACTGCCCTTTGTTTATGGAAGGTGATTTTTGGGAGAGGAGTAGGAGGTCTTTCAAACAAGAGAGGTGGTGGTTTTTGAGACAGAGGTAGGAGGTCTTTCGAGCAGGAGAAAACTCCAATTCAACCTCTTAAATATACTATTGTGAGTTTTTAATTAATGTGTGAAACCAATCAGTGCAAGATCTTTTAGGTTTGTTGATAGCTTGAAGTTATATCTATTCTTTTGGTATTGTTTCTTGGGGACTCCCCTCTTGTGAGCTTCTTCAATCAATGTTGTTAAAGAAAAAAGGAAGTTAATATCCGAAGGCTTGACATGCATATTTATTTTATGTTCACTATTTTGAGATTAATCTCTATCTGTGGGTCCCGTAGCTCAGTTGGTTAGAGCTTTGGTCTTATGAGCCGAACGTCGCGGGTTCGAGCCCCGCCGGGATCAGGCTCATTGTTGCGCTTATTTGAAATAGATTTATTTTTTTTGACAAGTAAGAAAAGATATATAAAAAGTGCTCAAGAGGAGAGCACGCCCCATCTACAAAAGAAACAAAGGGCCAAAAGAGCCCAAGAAATTCACTTTTCCCTCTATAGATGTATATATATAACCCTTGTCCCAATAAAACAGAAAGGAAATGAAAGTATCCTTGAAAGTACCAATAATAGACTCAACGCCGTCAAAGTAACGCCGATTATGTTCCAACCATAGACACCACCAAAGGCAATTGGGTGCAACCCTCCAAAAACCTCGGGCATGGGCTCTTGCATAACATCCGTGCCAAATCACCATAACACCTCTAGTGGTCGAAGGCATCACCCGCTTAAAGCCGAAGAGACCATACAACATGGAGCAACAATCATGAGCAGGCATGATCTACGTACTTTGCAATCCCTCTTACATAGAAGACACCTGACCACACTTCCTCTGGAGATTGGTTAAAGTGAGGATACGACTCCTCACCGCAGACCAACCAAAGAAAGCTACCTTTGGAGGAGCTCTTGATTGCCAAACAAATTTCTAAGGAAAAGGGATGTGGCCCGAGCTCGAGAGATGATGAAACCAAACCAGGAAGACACCTTAAAAGTATCATGGGTCCCTCATCCATAGGAGAGTGACGATAAAGAAGCTTGAAGAGAGTAAAAGCAACCTTTAGCTCCCGATCCTGAAATTGTCGCACAAGCAGAACATCCCAAGCAGGCCCACCGGTATCAAGACGATAGTTGTCTGCCACAAGAATATGCCGATCACGAGTACTACCGAAGAGCTGTGGAAAAGAAACCATTAAAGATAACTCCCCACACCAATGGTCCAACTAGAAGTGAACGCATCTCCCATCCCCCAAACCTCCACAACCACTTGCCTACAAATGCTTTATTAAAAGGGCCCATCCTTCTAATCAAAAAGTGTATAATAAGATATGTTAGCTATATTATTATTTTTCTTTATTTCCTTTTAGTTGCCGTCGTGCTTAATTAGTAACAGGCTAGAGTGAAGTAGTTATTATAAACTGTGAGAGATGATCTCATAAACTTATAAAATTATCAAGTGAAATGAACCATTGAGAGAGATAATATTACGATATTAGGGACGATAAGAAAGACTGAATCAATAGGGTTAATTTGGATCAATATACAATTATGTACCTTAAGATTTATTTTATTGACACCAAAATCAACATAAACTATGATCATGATGGCGTATGCCAGTATCAATTACATAGCTGTAATGTTATACAGCCTGAATTTCATTTGAATATCTATTTTTCAGAAACCCATAAAGGGGATAGTTTAGCAAAATGGTTTTAAGTTGTCATTCTTGGGTACTAGAAGTGAATATTTGGGCTGAACCCACCTCTCCATGATAGCATGAAGTGAATTTTAAGTAAGTTTTAGAATCATTGAGATGTAGCGGTTTTGATCTACATACTGTCATACTGCTTATCTCATAAACTGTGTATGAGAAGGGTGACAGGAGGACCATATTGGTGTTTTTCTAAACTTCATAGAGGGATCTGTTGCAGTCCACCCTCCCAACACCATGCCCAGTATACAATGGGGCATTCTCTTCTGGATTTATTGCAGGCTGCATAATGAGTGATTTTCTTGAGAGTTCTGAGCCTCAAAGCTGACGAGCTTATGGTGGAAGCTTTTGGAGTTTTAAAAAAAGAATGATTATGTTGTTTGGTTTCCTTGTGTATCGTATAGAATATTTTTGCTTCTTTACTCACTTGACTTGTTTTTACTGAGTTTTTCCTCTGATGTCATATGTTGTGAATAAGTTCTTCCTTTCTGACGTTTGAATTCATTCAAATATTTTAATTTTTGGAAGAGAAAGAAGCAGATGATTTGAGGTTATGTTCAGTATGTTATATAGGATAAGATGATGGGAATAGTGAAGAGTGAGATGAACTGTTGACTGATGTTTGGTCTTTATTTATTAGCACATTCTCTAACAAAATCAAGATAGATATGATAAATATTTGACGTATGGATCCTGCATATAAATATTAAGTTTAAAAATAGGAATATATTGAGTAACTAATTTGGAGAATAATAGTATTACAAGCGGTATTTATTAGCGAGTTAGTAGCAATTTTTAGCAGGTAGTTGCTGTGAAAATCCAATTTGTAGAAGTCGCATGGCGCTAACGTGGGACATTAACTTTTGGGAAGATGGCTTTTGCTCTTGAAAGTTTCTGCCTTCCTGTGGAGTGGGTGGTGGTGGTTTGGTCGGGGACCTTCCTTTCCATGGAAGGCAGTTTGGCACACCAAGACCTCCTTAAGGCCCCATATTTCTTGAAGAACAGCTTTTGGGCAGGTTCTGATGATAGACAAAGAGGAGGTATTATTAACTAGTGATGTATGTGCAAGAGGGATCAGTCAGTGATCATCTTCTTCTTTACTGTGTCTAGTCTTTACCCAACGAGCTTGCTTCAGCTTGGAGAGGTTGTATGAGGAGTCTGAAGTCCAAGTTGGTCAGAGTGTGGCCCCTTGTGCTTCTGGTGCATCTTGTGGAGGGAGAAAAATAAGATATCCTTTGATGGGGAAAAGACCCTAGTTGGTATGTTGGTCATTCACTATAACTGCATATTGCGTTATCTAGTTGTATTATTTCGTAGAAGACTTGAAGCAAAATTTGCAAAGATTTCAACTTAAAAGGTGTGGGCCTTCGATTGGTTCCCGATATTCTGTTTTGACTTTCAAGCTTGTATCACAGTCTATTAGTTTAACACTGTTGCTAGATATCTGTTGAGATAGGGAATTTATGTGTTTTGTGCTTCTTTCCTTTGTTGAGACTTGACTTACTATATGTTAATCATTTAACGCGTTTGATAATCAACAGTTATGCTAAAAGTACAATTATGATTCTCAGGATGCAAAGGAGCATCTTTCTGCGCTGGCTGACAAGCTTGGTCCTTCACTGAGCGGTATAGATGTATGGGAACTCGATTCATCTATTCTAGCTCCATAGTAATTGATAATCTTGTAAGAAGGATATTCAAGATGCTGTTGGCCTATAGTTAGTGTTCTGTATAGGTTGTGCCGGTGGTACATTAGAATCTAAGCATCATGCTGAACTTATTCTTAATACTAATGGTTTTGTTCTACTTCCAGCTGTCAGCAAAATCACCACAAACATCTGTTGATGCTGCTGAACAAGGTGATGTATGCCAGGCAAAAATATGTCATTGAGATTTTGATTTTAGTTGGTATCTTTATTTATCAATCTGATAACTTTGTTCTAGCAGTAAAAGTTTGAGTAGGACTTGGTGGTATTTTCAATATATTTTCTTTACTATATTTTATTTGAAGACGCAAGCAGCTTTATTTTTTATTTTATTTGTAAATGCAATATGTTGTTTCCAATAATTTAGTATAAAGGATGTGACCGTATATCCGCTGTCAGCGCCATGGTTTCTACACAATAGTTTTATGAAGAAGCAAATCCTGTAGGAACTAGTTCTGTGATTACATTGCTAAATTGATTTTGACTATGATGCTCAGTTTGATGATAGAGAATGGGATTAAGTTCCATCAGACACCCAAAGGCAGGTTTAAAATTAAAGATTCTCTTCTTTAAGTTAGTTAACTAATTCAGTTGAGTGGAATTCTCTTACCAGTTTCGGACTTCATATATTCACTATGGATGTCTTTTTGACGGATACCTTTAGAGGATTACTGCTTGATTGACTACACCATATTGTAGATCATTATTCTGCTGTTGAAACCAATTATATGTTGATGTTAAATTAAGTTTTCAAAAAATATATGTACATGCATGTAGGGGACATGGGAGCAATAAGGGAAAATGTGTGAGATAATTTTAAGCTGATGAATTACACCCAAAAAGTTCATTCTCATTTTTACACATTTCTTAGCTTGCCAACATTCCGTCCCTTAAAAATAATGCTGGTCTAGTGACACTTCTATGAAAGTTAGCTTTCAATTTTAGAGTTCAATGTCATATGATATGCTAGAAGCATTCATTCATCTAACCCATTCCTTTTACCATCATGAGCTCATCTCCAATCTTTTTCTCTGTGAATAAAGTTTGGGCATTGATTGCTTAACTGATTGTTATATAATCACTTGGTGTTCATAATTTCCCACTGTATTTCTAGTTTCACTGAAGCTGCATTCCTTTTATTAAATTATTATTTATGCTAAACTTTCTTGGTTGTAAAATTTCACTCCGGACCTCTAATAACTTCAATAAATAACATCTACATTGGGACTTCATGCTATGCATATTTTGTCCGTTCATCCATAATTATTGCAAAAGATAGGGGCCTACTATTAAGCACAAATGCAAGCCTACATAAATTAGAGAATCAATTTCTCTTAAACTAAAATCTGATGATTTCCTCCAAGCTGATTTAGTAGCAAGAAGCTTGTCCGGTCACGGGATGTCCTCCAGTGTATGATATAATAATATATGCCCATATATGTATCCCAGTGGGCATCACCGGTCCAAACAGAATACATTAGGGGCATTCTTGTTGTTACATCTTTTGACACATATATACCTGTTGAGCCTGTTATCTTGTTTTTTTCACTAAGAGTAATGTACCCTTCAGTTCTGTGCGGTTATGTACTTATGTATTTTGTGTGTTCTATACTTCATTTTCTAGGGTTCAATTATTATTGAACCTACTATCCAAATAACTGCTTTCACAATTATCAGATAAGACTTTTAGTCTCTCTCAGGATTGTACTTGATCATCTTCGTCTACTCACATCTTCTGACATCGTGTTGGATGGGGTTTTCTGTCGCTAGATTATGATGAGAAAGCCGAAGATGCAGTTGATTATGAAGACATCGATGAGCAGTATGAAGGACCAGAGTGTCAAGCTGCTACTGAGGAGGACTATTTGTTGCCAAAAAAAGATTATTATTCTACTGAAGTTGCCGTGGCTACTATGGAGCATACAACTTCAGTTTTTGATGATGAAAATTATGACGATGATGATGAAGAATGTGAGAAAGAACATGAGTTGGTGGATAAAAACGCTGAAGAAGGAATTATATCTGCATCAGGTTTACTAGTAATTTGACAGTATCTGTTAGACTATTTTTATAAGTTGACAGTATTTATTGAACTCAGGATATTTATTTGTCCTCTTTTTTGAGTCTACATCTTGAAACAGCGTTCAAGAGGGCAACTTATCTATTCACATGAAATTGGCTCAATCTGCTTAATTGTTCTTTGAGCACTCTCTTTTTAAACCCAATTACCTACACTGTATCCGGGTATGTCAGATTTAGAACTGTAGGCACTCAAAGCCTATTTCTTAGTCCTTGAAGTAAACTGAGAGAGGGTAATTGCTAGCTACATGTATGGAGTGTGGTCTTTATCAAGTGCCTGCATCGTCAACTATATTTAATATATAACTTCAACAAAAAGAAATTTCTGGTAAACTAGTTTTGAATTCTGTCACTGCCTATGAGATTGATTCGTTCTTTGGCAAATATGAGGTGATTTGGCCATTAGATTAATCTTATTGCAAGTACTCTTTTCTTTTCCCAGTGATTCCACATATGACCCTCACTTAAACTCAGAATTGTTTAATAATGGATTTGATGTCTTACATATTCATGGTTATCTATGTCCTGATATTTGTGGGGATATGATATCACATGACTTAGAAGTGTTTGAATACCCATCTGAAATTGGCTATGAGAAATGAAACTACACAGTTATGGTGGAGGGCCTTTGTAGGAAATTTTTTTGCATATTTATTTTCTTATGCTGTCTATGGTGATACTCCTTGCTGATCTTTGAATTTTTTTAATGCTATTTAGAAGAGAGTGGACTACTTCATTTTTATTTTTTATTTTTTTGCATTCAGACACTCCCTTAAGACTTACTTCTATGGAAATGCACTCCTGAGCTCGAAAATTTGAAGATCCAGTAACATCGTTGTCAAAATAAGAGTCAACTTTTGTCAGCAGTAAATGGACTATCTTATGCATGTAATGTTGATATCAATATTTAGCTGAGAATCCTTCACATGTGCATTTATGGTTTTAGTCAATAAATTCCTTCACATATTGTGAAAGGGTAGTTGGTAGCATGGGTTTTTGGCTTGTTCGAAATGGCTTTTTTTTTTATACTCGTACAGACGTGCCCAATTTCTTCACAGTTTGAGTATTGGGAGACTATTTACTTAACCATTTAATTTAAGGGAATGCAAATATTTTCTCCTCAGAAAGATTTACGTCCTCGATGGAAGGGGTGAAGAAGGGTAATAGCTCCAGTTACTTTCTAGATCTTTATATATGCATGAAAGTTGAGCAAATCTGCTCCTTTTTTAAATACATTGTCATATCTGGATATCTGTACCTTTTTCTTTATTGTTCTTTTTTCAATGTCGAGTCAATCCTAAACTGAAGCAAATAATTATATGATAAATTAGTATAATGGAATGTATGTATAGCCATGTAGTCAATAGTAGTTTTTTATACCTGTTATGTTACTAAGAATAATTAATCATGTGCTACATTCACTGCCAAGTTTCCTCTGAGACCATATCATTCATAATCAAATTGTGAAAGTGCGTTACTCGCTTTCCATTTAATATTTGACTTGTTCTTGCTTTTTCAGGTGAGCCAGATGATATTCTTGCAGAAATTTCTGAAGGGGAAAAGTTTCCTGAGGATGATCTACCTATTGGCTCTTTCGAAACTGAAAATTTAGATGTTGATATGGCAGATTTTCAGGTGGTCTGCATGAAAATAGTTTCTGTTTTCTTTTGGTTTGTTTTTCTTTATAGTATTTACTTTGAGATATGTTTTTGCTCTTTGACTCATTTTCTTTTTTCCTTCTCCTGTTTCCCCCCCTTGTTCCCTGCCTCTTGAGCTGATTCTACCTTTTGTTTATGATTATAGTTGCATAATATCTTCAAATATGTACCTCCTATTAGGGTTCTGCTTTATGTTGTTGTGATATTATTAGTGGAATATCTTAACTACTTCTATGAGGCTGAATCCTGGTGCATTTCCCATAAAGCATGATATAAAATGACATATGGATTGCGGTTCCAACCACACTCTCTCTTCCCTTTCCTTAAAAAAAGGTGGTAGAGAAAGAATTATAGATAATTTGTGACTTCTAGGTACTCAGGCCAGGTTAATTTAGCTATTAGACACCGTCCAGATTTTATGAACATGTGGCATGGCTTAGTAATTAGCTTGCAGAACTTATAAGCAATTAGAGATTATTATTTTCATTTGTCTAGGTAATTGTAAGGAGTGTTCTGTACGTACATCTGTTGGAATATATTTTTCTCTGAATTTTTTGATGGTGAACAGACTTTATTTCGATATAAGTAGGAGTTTATTCTGTAATGAAAAAATTTATGATGCTTTTGGAGCATTATCATATTTATGTGTTCTATAATATTTTAAATGTGATGTAATCAGCGCCACAGCATACGTTGACGTAACCTGTTAATGATAATATACATGTACATGGTCAGGGCCATTTGTCAACCAAATTTTTTTGTTCATGGTCCTTGTTTGAGAAAAATAATTCATGGAGTTGATTTTCTTTTCTGCAATCAAGAAAGCCGAAATGTTTTCTCTTCAGCTCTTTTCTCCCTATTACTCTATCCTGATGCAATTTTAAAATTTACCGTGCTACTATCTCCCAATTTGTTATGCCACATTATCTTTGGTGCTTTCTCATATTTTGGCAATGATGGATTAACATCAACCGAAGGTTGTTGGTTCTTTTGATCTTCCACAGCTTTCAACTGCATCGTTTCAACTGCATCATTTTTGCTGCCTTGTACTTTACTTCATTGGCCTCATGATTTACTCATTTCCATTTATGGTCTGTGGTTAACCTTCATGATTTATCAGGAGGAATCTCTTGATGATAAAAATTCAATGCCACTGCCTATTCTGTGTATAGAAGACGGGAAGGTCATATTAAGGTTTTCTGAAATTTTTGGCATTCATGAACCATCAAAGAAAGAGGAGAAGAGGGACCGTAGGCATTCTATCCCTACCAGAGGTATGTAATTGCAATGACACACAAGAACCTTTCCTTCTGATTTTGATGTTTCCAGCTCCCCCCTCTCTAGCAATGAAATGCTGAAAGTTCAGCTTTGAGTTTTATGCATTTTCTGAATTTATGCCTTTTTCTAGAACTTTGATAATTAAATTTTTGGAAACCTTCTTTGGTTTTATTTATTCATTAATTTGAAAAAGAAAGATCGGTTGCCTTTGGTAAACTTCTTGTTTTGTTGAATTAAAAAGCATTTTCTATATAAAGCTTATTCTTAGCCGTGATTTCAATTCTGCACTGCTGATAGTTTTGGTAAGGTATTTATTTCCTGCAGATAAATTTAAATCCATGGAAATTTATGATAATGTTGAAGAGGATGAAGAAGAATTTCTGAAGGGAACTTGCCAAGGTTTTTCTTTTACGAGACAGGCACATGTATCTCAAGATGATTTTTCCGAAGTAATGGAAGGCAAATTAGAATGGGGGAAATTTGGGGTTGTTCCAGGGGCTTCTGCTATGTGTGTACGAGATGAAGAGCAATGGAAAGATTCTTGTCTTAGTGCAGAGCCAATGAGACAGGATATAACATCAGATGTGTCTGCCGGGCGTAGTTCGCCTTCGTGTCCAAAATTTTACCCTCTTGATCAGCAAGATTGGGAAGAAAAAATTATTTGGGACAACTCTCCTGCATTAAGTGACAATGCTGCCGATGTTCGTGAGATCTCTGGTCCTGAATCTGAATTTTTGGTTGATGCCGAAACAGACTTGGTGGGTGGGCTGAAAATTTTCCAACCAGAGCTCCAGAGGGAACCTGATGAGAAAGATCATGGTTTTTTTCTTCATAGCTGTCCTGTTCTAGTTGAGCCCTTTGGTTCAAGAACATATTCAGGAGTGAAAACTCTTCCATCCTTGAAAAACAGATTTCATCCCCAACTATTGAGGTTGGAGTCGCGGTTGGGAATGGATGATCCAAATCATTTTGATGTTAGAAAGGATAATGATACTGGAGAGATCCACCAAAGTGATGTTATAAGACGTTTTAGCAAACTCACATTGCAAAACAGAGACTTGCTAGAAGGGTCTTGGTTGGATAAAATAATTTGGGAACCACATCAATTTATTGAAAAGCCAAAGCTAATCCTTGATCTTCAAGATGAACAGATGCTTTTTGAAATTTTAGATAACAAGGAAGGTAAAAATCTTCGGCTTCGTGCAGGGGCTATGATCATAACTCGCTCTATGAAGTCTAGCGGAGGGGATTCTTTGGAGCAACATGGTCATGGAGGTCCATATGGTGTGCGATTCAATATTTCTAATGACAAATTCTATTCAAACAGGAAAATTTCTCAGCAGCTGAAGTCACATTCAAAAAAACGTGCTGCTCATGGTGTCAAAATCTTGCATTCAATACCAGCAGTAAAGCTGCAGACAATGAAACCGAAGTTAAGCAAGTAAGAATCAGCATTGTATTTTTCATAATATTTTTTCAATGTGTTGGATGTCTTTTACTTAATTAGTTGGAGCAGATCAATTCAATGTTCTTTTTCACTTATCACATAGCTTATTTTGTTTTGTTTTGTTTTGTGATCAAAGATCTTTAGGAACAATTTTAATTCATATATCAAATTATGTTGAATTTTCAGCTTTTCTAACATAAAAAGATAGAGGACGACTCATTATCTATCTTTTAAGTGAAGAGTGAGATTATAAGCAATGCTATGCATGTAATGTGATTGGCTCATGATTGATTGAAGTTCGAACTATGTTTCCTGCATGATTGATTGAACAGATGGCGCATGCTTGAATGGTTAATACATTTTGCTATGGCATATGTTAATAGATGAAGAATTCTTTTGTTCTCCTCCATAACCTATAGCTTAAAATTTTTCTATCACCCTGTTTGTCTGGGATGCATTAACTCTTTCCCCTGACAGATACAAGTATAAACCCAACTGTATCTTATCAGAATGCAGCCCTTCAATTTCTCTTTAGGAAGCCAAGTGCAAAAAACCGAATTTATGGTTCGTGTATGTGTAGCTAATAGCAGGAACAAGAACCTACGTTGTAAAATTTTATGCTGGAAAGTTCTGTGTAACACTGCGACCTAGAAAGTTCTGTGTTACAACTGCGAAGCAAAAGTGATTTGGAGGTTTTCTGTGTGATTCATGTCTTTTCTTGTGTGGCATTTGATTCTCAATTTTGTCCGTTATATTAGTTTCACTATTTATGATGTGCTTCATGTGTTCCATAATAGCTGTATAACTTTCTATCTTTTGCAGTAAAGATATTGCATATTTTCATCGACCAAAAGCTTTATGGTATCCACATGATAATGAGGTAGTGGTCAAGCAACAAGGGAAGCTTCCTACCCAAGGACCAATGAAAATTATAGTCAAGAGCTTGGGGGGCAAAGGAAGTAAGCTTCATGTGGATGCTGAGGAGACCCTTTCTTCTGTCAAAGCAAAAGCCTCAAAAAAATTAGGTTGGTTATCCTTCCCATGCATGCGTTTATCTACTTTGTACATTTTTTCAAGGATTAGTATTTTGAGTTTTTTTTTTTCTTTTTTCTTTTTATTATATTGCTCATTATTCTTTTGTCTTTTTTTTTATTTATATTTTTTCGGGTTGTAAAACTGGAACTGTAATTTTAACCTCTACCTATCTCTCTTGTTTGCAGATTTTAAACCATCAGAGCCTGTTCGAATATTCTACTCTGGAAAGGAGCTTGAAAACCAAAAATCTCTTGCTATGCAAAACGTTCGACCGAACTCATTGCTTCATCTTGTTCGGACGAAAATACATTTGTTGCCAAGAGCACAAAAAGTTCCTGGTGAAAACAAGTCTTTACGTCCTCCTGGGGCATTTAAAAAGAGATCAGATCTCTCCGTGAAAGATGGCCATGTCTTCCTCATGGAGTAAGTTAATCTTCCCCTTCTTGCATGCATGGGGTTTAAATCGATTTGTTGATGTTCACCAATCACTTTTTGGTGTCTATTTACTTAGTTTTTACCCTTAATATTCCCTTTGCTCAGCTTATCGTCATCGACAGAGTGCTTTGTGATCCAACCCAAAGGCTTAAGCTTTTTGGTGGGGCTAACACCCAACCCACATATACCCAAGACCTTCCCTATTTGGATCCATTGTGGGACAAGAATTTGTGATGTTCACCTCCACTAAAAACCGCGCCCTCTTTGCGGGCGGTCTACCCAGCATACCCGTTCACCTTAGCGGCAGTGGACCCATTTGGATTCAAACACCTTCGTGTCAACACTTGATCAAGAATTGAGCTTACTCTAATACCACTTGTCATGAGCCGGGTGAGTTTTTTGGTCCGACAACTAAGCATCTGACCTGTGACAAGTTAAGCTTTTGGGTCGGATCGCGAAGTTCTCAGTCCATGACAAGTGGGATCAGTGAGAGCCATATCCTTGAGCTGGTGTGGGGCCGAGTGCCCACTGGGAGGTGTCCAGGTCGCTTCGGTTCCCCGCCATTAGGGTGGATGAGTAGGTACAGTGAACCAACCGCAATGGAGGCATGCGGCTTTGGATGGGGAAAAATGTCATCAGATTCGGATAAGGAGTTTGGTAATATATGGGTTGGTTGTTAGCCCTTCCTAATAGCTTAAGCTTAAGCTTTTTGGTCGAATCGTGAAGCACTGCAATGACAAAGACGTCCTCCCCCACCAAATCTGCAATGCCCTTGTTGTGAGCGGTCCACCTTCCTACCTAGTCACCCAAACGGCGGGAGCCCTCTCCTACCTGAACACCTCCGTGTGGGTGATTGGCCTGACATAGGATCTAGATTTAGGCCTCCTCTGATAAACTTGTCACCAGCGTGGTGTTTCACGATTTTAACAAAAGGTTAAGCTATTAGATTGGGTTATCAGAGATCTTCCTATATGGATTTGATGTGGGACAAGAATCTGTGGCATTATGCTTCACGTGTTGTAGAGAATCTTGTAGGTGGTGATGCCTATCTGTCTTTAAAGCATAAGACCCTCCCCATCCTCATTCAATGTGGGGTGGACCTCTGGCACTAGCTGACAATGAAGACTACTATCGGTAGTATTGTAGTAGGGAATGTCAGTGTGTTTCCTGATATACAGCTTGAACCGCTTCTTGTTCTATCGTTGTGCATCTAATGGCTGAGAGCTATAACAAGATAGCTTGTGCCTTCGAAATTATTCATAATTGAATTGAGTTACCAAATCACATGACTTCTTTTAAGAGGGTTCATGGCTGCGCTTTTTGTGTCGTATAGAACAAATAAACATATAAAATCAAATGAAGAAAAACAAGTGGATGGTGGTTGGGAAACAAATAAGAACAAATTTACAAGCAAAATTGATGCATGCCATGCACAAGCGCATAAATTCAGAATTAAATAGAGGGAGACAATTAGATGTACCATGTTCAATGAATGATGAGAGTGTGTGTTACTTTTGATATATGGAATTGATATCTGCATATACACATATGAAGAGAATATTGTAGATTGATCTATATTAAGCCCGTCGGAAAGTTGATGTTTCATTTTTTCCATGATAATGTTAGTTGTTTCTGTCAAAAAATTCAGATAAGGAGCCCAAAGCAGTTTGAAACACTTTATTGGCTATTATCTTGTGGGCTTGGATGACAGATGAGTTAATTAATTATATATCCTCTCATGTGCTAGAAAATTTAGTTACTAGGACAGTTGAGGAATCTTAGACTGGTGTCTTCCTTTTTTTCTGATTATTATTAAGATTGTTTTCTGCTTGATTTTATGATGAGACGTACCGTAAAAGAATTCTGGGTCACGGTTGCAGAGTTGCTAAATTCATAGATGAGTTGATACCAGATATTAAGGGAGAAGTCAACTTGAATTTGCATAAAAGTATGTGGATGTTATAGCGTTTTTGTAAGTTTTTCTTACTTTGGGTTCTTTAATAGGTAGATAATTATACTACAAAGCACCAGTGAACCCCACCCATAAACAGTTACCGTTACCCATAACAGCATCTTCGTCAAAATAGATTTCTCGACCCCCTTGAACAAGCGATATGTTTTCTACGTACATTGGTTAAATGAATCTAGGCAAGCGTAGTGTACCATCTGAAACTTCACCTATATCTTCAGAAAATCTGGATTCGCTCTGCTTCACGGATTGTTAATAAGTGTGTTTTCATTTTATGGAAACAACAGAAAAGAAAGTCAAGTAATGCATGAACATTCTACCCAACTTTGAAGAAGTATGATTCGAGAGTGTTGAGCATAGGGAGGTTTTTGACAAGAACATGATTCAGTTGAAGAAATTCTTTTGTATCTAAAATTTTGTGAAGCTAGAATAGAAGTCCTTTATGAACTTGTTTATGCTGCATGTTACACAAACTCAGCAAAGGATACTCATTGGAAAATTGATAAAGATCCACAGGTCTTCATTTTATAATTTGTGGATATAAATTCTAATAAGGGAGGAGGTAAGAGTTTTTTATTTGTTATCTTTGGGGTTTAGTGAAGGACATCTAACTATATTTCTCTATTTTTGGAATACAATTATCTGTTTTAAAAACATGATAAATGCTTTCCATATCTATAGAGACAATCTGTCGTTCTTTTATGTCACCTTTTGGTGAAGTTGTTTCAAAAGGGTCATCCTAGGTGTTCAAGATTTGTGGAGCCTTTAAATGGCTGCTAAGTGGGAAAATTTAATAATAAAAATGGAATGTAGTTTTGGTTTATTTGCCGACCCCAAGTAGTTGGGAAAAGGCTTGCTTGTTGTTGTAATGTGCTTTTGGTTAATAGAAATTCAACGAGAGTTTCTTTCTTTTTCATGTGGATCTGGGGCACTAGGTCGTTATGGTTTTGGTTGAAAGCTTGAGCTTCATTTTCTTTGTGTTGTGCTTTTCTTTGCATGTGTAATTACTTGTTTTTTATGGCAATTTGAGAGTAATATTCATTTCTATTGTCATATTTGCAGGTACTGTG
This sequence comes from Cornus suecica, assembly GCA_963922005.1. NCBI lineage: Eukaryota > Viridiplantae > Streptophyta > Magnoliopsida > Cornales > Cornaceae > Cornus > Cornus suecica. Next base: position 40,328,612 of record OY998247.1, on the reverse strand, counting down.
AGGAAAGACCATTACTCCTGGGAAACCTTGGGATGGGTGCCAGACTGTGTACCTACTATCAGAAATCATCTCCAAATGATCAAACTGGAACATTGTTGCGCAACGGAAACAACTCTTTGGGAAGTGTCCTCATACTTGATCCTGCTGATAAATCCCCTTTCCTCGGAGATATAAAAGCTGGTTGCACTCAATCATGCCTTGAAACTAACATGTATAGGGCTCCCGTTTTCCCGCAGAAAGTTTCATCTTCTGACTATCTGTTGATTCGTTCTGCGAAGGGAAAGCTTTCTATTAGACGCATCGACAGGCTGGACGTTGTAGGACAACAGGTTATATTGAATTCTTTTTGGTGCAGTTCTCTACTTGAAACTTGTTACATTTGTTTTTTATTTTATTCGCTATTGTGATAAGTAACATTTGTATTAGAAATTGTTAAGGGGAACATTCTGCAAAAGCCACACAAGAATCTTATGGCCCCGTTACCTTAGACTCAATATATCCACAAGAATTTACTTTCTCATTTATGATTTCTCCAAAAGTTCCACCAAAAAAAGAAGAGACCTAATAATAGAGAATTAGATCCCCAAGAGGGAGTCTCCTTTCCATAAAAAGATCTCCTATTTCATTCCCTCCACAAACGCTTCCATATACACAAGGTTGCTACCTGTCAATAGTCATGGCGTGGGAACCCGGTTGTACGACCTCTTTAATCCAACCAATTCTGGACCCCAAAAGTGATCCCAACTATCCTGGGCCAACCAAATCTTCATATCTTTTAATCATGCATTACCAATTTACCGTAATCTATCTCCTCATCGTTAGGTTGTCCAGTGTAAGGATCATCCCCTTGGACAGCTGTCCAAACAAAGGCGTAAACGAATGACCTTCCATTTAAAGGGATGCCCTGAAGTAGCTGACAAGCTTCCAAGCCTCAATCATTCCTCTAGAGGACCAAGGCACAACCCATTGGACCCCAAACAACCCCAAAAGCAACCCTTAACTATCCCAGGCCAATGGACAATGTAGCAACATGTGATTACCTGACTCTTCATTTCTATTGCACATGCAACACCAATTTACTGTACTCCATCTCATCCTATTTAGATTGTCCAGTGTAAGTATCCTACCCAGGATAGCTGTCCATACAAAGACCACTCCCTTAGGAGGGTCCTCTGGTTCACCAAACGGCCATATCCCTTTTCCACGCTATTCAATCAATGGAAAACTAATTACCACACATGAGAACCCAAGAACCCTTCAGATTATGATCCCATTTAAAGGTCTCGATGGCAAGATCACTATTGCCTTCCACAGTTCCGTAAACTGTGTAAATAATTAAATAAGTATATACATGTATATATATGGCTCTCAAAGAGGCTAAGAATGTTATCCGATCCTTGCATCTTTTCTGGCTTTGATCAATAGTTAACTACCTAAGGAAATCAGAAGTTGCTTTTATATAAAAACAGCAACCACAACAAATAAAAATAAAAATAAAAATAAAAAGAGGAAGGAGAGAAATTGGCAAAACCAACCCATATATTTAAACATATGAATTTATACATACATTTGCATGTTTGTGTGGATTCAACAAGGTTTAGGTGAATGGAAAGAAGAATTTATCTCCAGGTAATACAATGAAGCTCAATGGCATCAGATTCGTTAACGACTCTTTTTTATAAGAGCTTGTCTTTCGGCACAATAGAGAAAGCATACCTTCTTGGAGCTCTTCAGAATTGAATCCAAAGTCATTGGGAGAAAAAAATGTTTGAGGATGATGTGAATAGGGTCACTACCAGCAACATACTCATCAGTCCAATTCGGGGGTTTTGGTAGCCCTTGAGCTAGCATCGAATCTGGTTTCTTTCAGGAAGTAAGGTGAGAGCTTTTTAGGGAATTAGTAGAGTTTGTTTTGCACAGAGAGGGAAGGGTTGATGATGGAGTGATAGTCATGTGGCATGGTTCGGGGGTGTCAGTCGTTGGGATCTCTGTCTCTATTAAATGTGTATTGTGAATGCCTAGAGTAGTAAAGAAAGCTAATACAAAAGATATAAATGTTACAAATGATGTATAGGGTTGTGATCTTTTTATCTACTTCCTCCATCCCATAAATATTTTTTTTGGTAAGTAAATATATAAAAAGCACTCAAAGGGGGAGTGCATCCCATGAAACAAAAGAGGGGCCCTAAGAGCCGAGAGAGCCCCAAAACTCTTTTCATCTATCGATTTACAATATCTACCCTCCACCCAATAAAACAAATTAGAAATTAAAAGATCTTTGATGGCACTAATCGCGGCCTCAAGCCCCCCAAAACGTCGTATGTTGCGTTCCAACCATAAACTCCACCAAAGACAAAGGGGAGTCACCCTCCGAAAAGCACGAGCATACACAACCACTCCAAGCATCAAGGACTTGCCGAGCCGATGCTGGCATAACCCATAAAATACCAAAGAGGCTAAAAAGCATGCACTAACTGTCATAAACAACCGGACAATGCAAAAGGTGATAAGACGATTCGCGATCAGCCTTACACATAAAGCACCGATTGACAACAATGAAGTTTCGCCGCTTGAGATTATCCAAAGGTAGGATTTTATCCTAAGCTGCCGACCAAGCAAAGAAAATAACCTTTAGGGGAGCTCTAGAGCACCAGAACGCCTTCTAAGGGAAAACCAGGCCAGTTCTAGGCTCTAAACCCCTAAAGAAGGACGAGACCGTAAAACTCTCATTGACAGAGGGGCACCACACCAAAGAGCCCGAACCAAGGCCGGTAACAGTCTGAGAATAGAGAAGATCCAAAAGGCGAGAAATCTCCTCCACCTCGTAATCCTGAAAATGGCTCATGAATTGAACATCCCACACAAGCCTCCCGGTATGAAGACGATAACAGTCGGTTACAGAGGCATGACGATCCTGAGCAATGCTTGAGGGAAAGAAGAGGCTAACGTATCAGACTATAAACGAACAGACAGGCCCATACCAACACTGAAACGAGTGAGGGGGGCAAAGGAATCCCACCCCCTCTGAATATCCTTCCACACATCCATACCTTTGCGAATCCTGACCGGACGCGAAGACCAACCTCCCAGATGTCAGCCATAGCCACATGAAATCACCTTCCTTCATAAGCGGGTTCTTTCCTTCTCAAAACGCCACAACCACTTCCCCAAGAGTGCTTTGTTGAACGGAACCAGTTTATGAATGCCTAAGTCCCCCTCATGCAAGGGGGCAACAAACAGCCTCCTAGCACACTAGGTGAATAGATGACCTCTCCCTGCAACCTCCCCACAGGAACTGCAGCCGAAACTTCTCAATCCTCTGAGCCACACTACTACGAATCTGATAAAGAGGGAGTATGTAAGTTGGAAGGTTAGATAGCGTGCTCTTAATCAAGGTAACTCTCCCACCTTTGCAAAGATACTGACCCAACCAACCATCTCTCCAACCGCTCCACCACCGAGTCCCAATATCGAGTCCTCTGGCCCGAAGAGCCCAAAGGCATACCGAGATAAACAAAAGGAAAGTGGCTAACCCCACACCTAAGCACACCAGCCAAAGAAGAGATGTTTTCCATTTGCCCTACCGGGATTATTAATCTCTTGTCAATTTTCATCTTCAACCCTGTCACTGCCTGGGAACATAACAAAATACACCGCAGATGCTGCAACTGTTCCTCATCCGCATCACAGAAAACAAGAGTATCATCCATAAAAAGAAAATGCGATGTATCCACAAACTGAGAAGCCGTATCCCCCACTCGAAAACCACGTAGAAGACCAAGATCCGATGCTCGAGTCATCAAACGACTAAAAGCCTTCATCATCACAAGGAGCGGAGAGAGCGGATCACCCTGCCTCAACCCCCGAGAGCTCCCCCAAAAAACCCGTAGGCAAGCCATTCACTAGCACAAAGAAACGGACCGGAGAAATACAGAATTTTATCCACTACCACCATCTCACCTCAAAACCCAATCTCTCCAACATATAAAGCAGGAAACCCCAGTAGACATGATCATAAGCTTTCTCCACATTAAACTTCACAAGCACACCAAAAGTTCCACTCTGAAGTATGGCATCCACAACCTCGCTTGCAACTAGTGTTGAATCAAGAATCTGTTGCCCCCCAATAAAAGCATGTTTAGAATCCAGAATAACTCCATCAAGAACCCTACAAAGCCGCGACGCAAGCACCTTCGCAACCAACTTGTAAATACATCCTATCAAAATGACGGACCTGATGTCCTTAATATCTTTCACATCCCTCCTTTTGGGGATTAGGGAGATGAAAGAAGCATTAAGGGATCTCACGAAACAACCCTCCGCATAAAAAGTGTCCATAATCTCCTCTTGAACCACTGGCCAGCACACTCCTGCAAAAACTGCATAGTGAACCCATCCAAAAACTGCATAGTGAACCCATCCAAAAACCACATAGTGAACCCATCAGGTCCTGGAGCACCATCCTCATTACAATGCTTCAAAGCCCTCAGAACCTCCTCCTCAGAAAACAGAATCTCCAACCGGTCACGGTCTTCCACAGAAATAGAACCAAATTGGAGACCATCCAAACGAGGCCTCCAACCCTCATTCTCCTCAAACAGACGCTGATAAAATGAGGATATCCCTTGACGAATCTCCTCCTCCGTAGTCAACAGGGAACTATCAATGGTGATACTTCCAATAAAATTGGAACGCCTATCAGCATTGGCAATACGATGAAATAACTTCGTATTCCGATCACCATCTTTAAGCCAAAGAGCCCGAGATTTCTGCCTTTAGGAAATCTCCTCCTGAGCCGCAATATCCTCAATTGCTCTCTCCTCGAACGCCTCATCTCATCCAGACCTCCACGCAAATCCACTTTATCAATGTCACCAATTTCCAAAATTAAATTATTCATTTGCTATTCCAACTTACCAAAAACCTCTTTATTCCACTTAATAAGCGTGAACTTCAAAATACGCAATTTAGAGGTCAACACAAAACTCAGAGAACCCGCGCTGCCAGGGGTTGCTCAACACTTCATCACCCGAGACTGGAAATCCTCAGCACGAAGCCAAGCCAAGCCACATATTCTCAAACCTGAAAGGAGTCTTCCGCCCAGTAATACCTCCACAATTCAGAACAAGGGGAACATGATCCGAAGTGAAGCGGGAAGCAATAGTCTGAATGACGTTCGGAAATTTCTCCTCCCATTCCCCAGAAACCAAAAAGCGGTCAATGCGGGAATAGGATGGAGAGGCCCTGCAACTAGACCATGTAAAAGCAGCCCCAACTGACGGATGATCATGAAGCAAATGCCTGTCAATAAACTCTGAAAACCCATCCCATATTAATGGTCCATCTTTCTATTTTTAGTTGTCCCATAGTACTTGTCCAGTTTTCAAATCAATGAATTCTATTTGGAACATTCCCAGTTTACCCATATTACATTAAAATGATAAAAACAATTGAAGTTTTAGGAAGCACAACACTGGGGACTCTTTCACGACCAACTCTCTTCAGTTTTTTGTTGGATACACCAATTGCAGACCCATTTGAATAATTTTCCCATTGCCTGCTGCCAAATTTGACGATTTGTTCTGGAACAGACAGAGGACTTGGTGGCAGTTATGGTACCCTTTCTCAATTTTATGTTTTCTCTGCATCGGTAAAATTTTGGTAATAGCTTGACATTCTTGTTTGGTTAATTCTTTTTGTTTTTTTGTTTTCTGTTTTAAATTATTAATATAATTGAATTGAAGAAAGTTGTTCTCTACTGGAGGTTCCATCTAAATGGAAAGCTAAAAAACTGCAGGAGTTAAAGGAAGAAGAAAGAAGAGTTAAAGAAATAATATTTCATAAAAATAAGGATGAGAGAGAGAAAGATTACAATTACGGAGACTTACCTGATGTAGTTGTGCAAAGATATTGGTGTTTGTATAAGTTTGGTGAGTAAAAGGAGATGTGTTGGTGAAGATGAGTTTATTGTTGAAATTTATGTTCTGTTTTACACAATTGTGAAAATATCAGTGCGATTTTTTTTGGGAACCAGGTAAAAGAATTGTCGTCTTGGTGTACAAATTCTAATTATAATAGTTGAAATTCTAGCGGGGTAAATTTTGGTATCCATGCATGGCCAATGTAATAAAATAATAATAATAATTAAATAAATCTCTGAAAACGTCAAAATTTCAAACCTGGACATCTATAGTGGAACAGAGGGAGTAATTCTTTAAGTTTAAAGAGGTCTTTTCACAAGGTCAAATGGTAGTCTTGTCAATATACATGGTGTCGAAGTTCTGACACCACACCGTCTGCAGGTGACACCAGGGGCCACAGAGCAAACATTTTGGGGTCTCAGTGAGATTTAAAAATCGAATGCTCAACATTTATATATAATATAATATCTATGTTTAGCAGTCTCCATCTCTTTGGAGATCTAATGCTTCAACATTTACCCGCAAACACAACTTCAGTTTATGTTTGCGCATTCAATACGATAAGGTGCCTTGTAGTATTCCAGTTAAATTCTTAGTTTTTGGCTTCCTGCTAATTACTGCTAGTGGTGGGAGGTGCGGAGTTTATAAAAGTTCACCATGTGTGATACAACTTTCATGTGTTGAATTTGTCTAAACTGGTTTTAGCTTTTTTTTTTTTTCTTTGTAGGAGCCTCACATGGAGGTAATGACTCCTGGAACAAAAGGTGTGCAGACATACATTATCAACAGGCTCTTAGTGTACATGTATCGGGAGTTTCGTGCAGTTGAAAAGCATGACTGGCTACCTCGCATCCGTGCGGACGAGCTGTCTGCACAATTCCCTAATATCTCCGAAGCTTTTCTTCGGAAAAGATTAAAGCACTGTGCTGATTTGCAGGTAGGCATGCTTTCCTATTATGTTTTTGGATCAATAGCACATATTCTTGCAGTAACTTAGTATTTTTTTTTAAATATTTAGTTAATTTATATGCTTAACATTCATATGCAATCCATCAGAAAGGATCAAATGGACAGCTGTTTTGGGTTATGAGGCGCAATTTCCGCATTCCATTGGAGGAGGAATTAAGGAGGATGGTGACACCAGAAAATGTGAGTTCTGTTATATGATGTTTGCCTTTCCATTGTGGTAATGAAATAAACAACACTGTAGGTGTAACTTGTTGCACGCTTTATGGTTGTCTTACAATTTTTATTGTTTCTGACGAAAGAATATCATATATGGGAAGAAATATCTTTCTGAAGAATAATGAGTTCGGTGCTATAAAGCACGGATACTTCTACAAGAGCAACGTACCCGTATCGGATACCGATACTCTTCGGATACGTGTCGAATACTTCTTAAACGTATCCATAATTTTAAATTATATTGTTTAATTTATTACACGTATCTGATACTTCTAAGATACTTCGATCACGTATCCGATGCTTGTGAGATACTTCTAAGATACTTCAATCACGTATCCGATGCTTGTGAGATACTTCTAATATACTTCGATCACGTATCCAATGCTTGTGAGATACTTTGACACGTATCCAATACTTTTTAAATACCAAATAATACGTTTTTAACAAGTTTTAAATAGTAGAAAGAAACTTTCCTAACAATATTATGAAGTACTATAGTCAAGAAAAATTTAATCTTTATTAAGTATCAACGACATGTGCTCGTAATGATTCCATTTTCTTAATATTTTCAAGAATTGACCAGAATTTAGTCTTTTATTTATAAAAAGTGTCATTTCTTTTTGCGGTACCAATATCCTATATTTTTTATATTTGTCGTATCCCCGTATCCGTATCCGTATCGTATTTACACCCCGTATCCGTATCAGTGCTATATAGGTTCGGGGTAATTTCTAATGTTTTTCCATTGTGGTTGTTCGCCCTCCAAAGTAAGAAAGATGAGAAACTTTTAGCTAAAAGCTTTAAATTATTCTTGGGTCTTATAAGCAAGTTAAATTATAGAATGGAAATTATTCTTGGTCATTATCATGCATTGGTAGTTGTGCCCTAGACATTTTCTTATGCCTCCAGATTTGAGATCGAGGGTATCTGAATCTAATATATGACTCAATGCGTACTCCATATTTTTTGACAAATTGAAATCCTAGCATTTAAAAACAACTTTAGTAAGGTAATCTAATAATTCAAAGCTACCAAAGCAAAACACTAATCACAACAGGTACCATCAAACTCTTACTAATGTTCACTTTTAGCCCGGAAACAACCTCAACTAAGCCTCATCACCATCGCGACAGACTAAAGTATTAATCGTGACAGACTAAGAAGCCTCACTACCTACCCTGAAACCTCTTATGGGACCTAGACCCACAACCCTCCCCATCAACCGACTGAGAGTCTCTATTACCACCAGAAAGATGAGTGGGGAGAATGGATCAACTTTCACACTAATCACAACAGGTACCATCAAACTCTTACTAATGTTCACTTTTAGCCCGGAAACAACCTCAACTAAGCCTCATCACCATCGTGAAAGACTAGAGTATTAATCTCCACAAACTGAGAAGCCTCACTACTTACCCTGAAACCTCTTATGGGACCTAGACCCACAACCCTCCCCATCAACCGATTGAGAGCCTCTATTACCACCAGAAAGATGAGTGGGGAGAATGGATCAACTTTCATTCCCCCTAAGCCCAAACCACAATCTCTCCAACGCGTAAAGCATGAATCCCCAATTAACATGATCATATACATCATATACATCAAGATTCACTAAGCCCCCGAGATACTGCTAAGCACCCTAGCGTCAACACACTTGCTGATAATAATGGAGGTATCAAGGGGGCCGAGATACTGCTAAGCACCCTAGCATCAACACGTTGATAATAATGGAGGTATCACGGATCTCATGCCCCCTAATATCCGAGACACTGAGATCACCCCATCCAACATCGTTTCAATCGAAAATCCTAAACCATAGTGATCAGCTTATAGATGCATCCCATCAGACTAATGGATAGAAAATCTTTAATGTTATTTGCATCACCTTTTTTTGTAATCAAGGTGATGAAAAAAGTATTAAGAGATTACACAAAACGCCCTTGAGAGTAAAAGTCGTAGAAGGTGCCTATAACCTCCTCCCGCACCATTGCCCAACTCTTGAGAAGGAATCTCATTGTGAAGTCGTTCGGGCCCGGAGCTTTATATCCATTTCAAAGCTTCAAAGCCCTCGACACCTTCTCCTCCGAAAATGGGATCTCTAAACGGTCCTTATCCATCTTTGTAATAGCATCAAAATGAAGGTCACCTACCCGGGGCCTTCTTGTTCCAGGTCTCCTCGAAAAGTCTCTGATAGTAAGCGGAGATGCTTAAGTGAATATCCTCCTCCCTACACACCAAATGCCCTCTTGTTAAATACTCCCAATGTGACTGGACTTCTTATAAGCATTGGTCAGTTGATGAAAGAACTATGTAAGATGATCCCCTTCCCGAAATCTCCTCCGGGCCGCTATTTCCTCAATCTCAGCCATACACTCCTCCATCCTCCTCCTTTGCTCCTCATCAAAACTCCTCCCCTATCTCTAAAATAATTTTGTTCCTCCTCCATTCCAGATTCACGAAAACCCCTTATTTCTACTTTATAATTGTGGTCTTCATGTGGCGAAGCTTCAATGATAGAACAAAGCTCTGAGTCCCCATCCACACAGAGAAAACCCACCTGCAAACACATAAAATGAGCATTACACTTCCAAAACGCCAACCTCATCACCTTCCTCTTTTTCGTGCTATTACGACCCTTAACATTTCAATAAATGATTCATAGCTTCATTCGGACACTACCAAATCTCCCTCTCCCCTCCTCCTCACCTCGCTCCTTGCCATGCCCCCCTGCTCCTTTTATAATTTATGTAAGCAATAAAGTTTTGCAACCCTCTCCCCCTTCCACGAGGTACAACTCTTGACCTTCTTGGTACTATAAGGATGGGTGAATCCTTGGTAAGTCTCTGGTTTGGGTGATTCAAAGCGGACAATATTGTGAACTGGATAGGGAGGGGGTTGTTACAAATGGTATCAGAGCCTGACCCAGCCGGAAGTGTGCCTTGTGGCGACCTTATGGGCCGGTGCTAGTGGCACTGACAGACTACCACACTGGGCGAGCTACATGACGATAATCGCACATCACCTGGTAGCTGAAGTGCTATATGTCGGTTACATACCTTTCGATGACACAATGCGCTTTAGTGCCCAAGGGGTGGCTAACTAGAAACAAAGCCTTGAGGGTAGACACCGAGGTTGGGGTTTCAACTCTTGACAGACCCTCAAAGAGGATAATTGCTTGGGGTGGGTGGAGCCATGGTTCGGCTATGCATCTCGGACACCAGACAACAACGCGTTTTAAAACGTGATGGTCGTGAACCTACCATAACTTCACAGTTAAGTGTGCTCAACTTGGAGTAGTACCAGGATAGGTGACTCCCTGGGAAGTCTCTAGTTTAGATGAGCCAAAAACGGACAATATTGTGTCTGAATAGGGAGAGGGTTGTTACACTCAATAACACCACCCCTCCTCCCATGACAATCTTCAAAGAATTCCCTAGTAATGTTGAAACATTCTCAATAAAATCCCTCACCCATCTTTTCTAAGTGGCCTGCCCAAATGTCACAATGGTTGTGGCAATCAACTCACCAAGGAAGGGAAACTTCATTCCTGGCGACAATCAATCGTTAAATATTATCATCAAATTCATATATATATCTATATATATGTTTATCGTCCCTTCTACTCGTTTTGCTCATTCATACGACTTTCCATCTTGTCATAACCACTGACTACAAATCAGCCATGGCTGATCCTTCACTCTGGTAGTGGCTACTCGTATGCGGAGTTCAGTCCGTCCACGATGATAATCATCATCATTCTCGGCTTCACTTCTTAAACATGGCCTCAAATATATAGCTTAACACAAAAGTAGAGATCAAATATGGTTCTTTTTTCTTCTGGTATATCCACAGTCCTCATCATCAGGTTGTTACGAATTATAATCGACTCAGCGGCCAGTTTTTTACGTCTTGATATCTAAAGCAACCTATTGTTTGGTTATCACGTTATTGACTCTTTCAATAGCATCGTCATTGACTCTAACAACCACGTCTGCACACACAACCAGATTGCTTTGTCCACTCTTCTTTTGGATTTTGTCTCCAAATTCAACATGGTGAGTTTGCTGGAGACTGTTGGATTATATTTATCTTCTACATCTTGAAATCGAAAGCAGCTAACCGTTTGGTTACCAGGTTATTGACTCTTTCGGTAGCCCCGACATCGACTCTTAGAGCAACCACGTCTGCACACATAACCATTGCTTTGTCCAGTCGTCAATGGATTTTATCTTAAAATTAATCATGGCGAGTTTGTGGGAGGCTGTTAGATTATATTCATCTTTCTTTTTTGCTTCCTTCACCGATACTAGTAAATGGAATGTTCGACCAAGGAGGCATTCTGGTAGGAATAGATCTGTCAACGAATCGGATTCGGATCGGATCTAGTTAAATCCATATCCGATTTGTTAAGATATCGGATTTGGATCATAATTGGATTATCAGATTTTTTTTCTAATCCATATCCGACTAATCGGATTTGCATCAGATTCGGATTAAAATCGAATCCATTGACAAGTTTATTGATATGGATGGCAAAACCACTCGATCCGATCCGAATTTGACGGATTTTTACTTAGTTAATTCATATATGAATTTCTTAATTATCGAATACCTGATTCGATAATCTGATTTAATTAACTAATTACAAAAATTAATAAATAATTTTAGATTTTTTCTTATTTTTCTATAATCAATAAACATCAAATTACCAAATAATAATTATAACACATGCCATGACAAATATAAAAATCAAAAAACGAAAAAAATGGGACATTATTAAGTACAATATATTTACTACTCAATATTTATATATTAATAAATAGTATATAAAATTAATAGATAAATACTGAAATACTAAAATTATTCACAATTTTAATAGTAGTATAGATGATCAATCTTTATTAATAAATAATTAACAATTAATATTTATTTCGGATCAGATTATTATTGGATCGGATTAGCATAAATCCAAATCCAATTTGTTAAGAAATCGGATTATCGGCTTTGGATCCTAATCGGGTTATCGGATTTTATTTTCAATCCATATCCGGCTAATCGGATCGGATTCAGATAAAAATCCGATTCATTGATAGGTTTAGGTAGGAAGGCCAACCACACGTAAGCCACCATCACTTTAGGAGAGAAGCAAGCTACCTTTCTTTGATCCACCTTCCCATAGAGAGAGTAAAGTGAACTGGAGCTCTAACTATTGCTGTTAACTACCCATCTGCTCTAAAAGCTTAAGCTATTAGAGAGGGTGTAGCATTAGTATTTAATCTTTCAACAACTAGTATTGTAAGTTATTATACGTATAAAGGTGAATGTCCGGAAGAGAGGTGAAGCCTACTTAGAAGAAAGGAGGTCCAAGAAGTTGTCCAATTCCTCTACCCTGCTACTAGAACTGGTTTTCCAACAAGCCCAAGCCCTACAAGGAGCTTTGGGAACTCTGAATAGTTGTTTGAATAGCGAGTTACATTTATGTACCATCAGTGCGAATATTGCATGTTTGTGGCGATGAAAGAAGTAACTGTTTAGTCCTTCTATCATAGGATTTCCTTATAGGCTTATTTCCTTATTATAAAAGTAAAAGTTCTGTAAATTGAGTTCTGTAAATTGGCTCGAATCTAAATCATACTAGCCACTCTTTACACACACACAAAAGGAGTACATTATGTCGTATATCAATCGTTAACATATGGAGTATATCAAGTCTTAACAAATGGAGTACATCAAGCTGTAAACTAAAGAAAGTAAATATGGAAACAGGAGAAATATTAATTTTAATTTCATCGCTCCCCCTCAAGCTGGAGCCTGGAGTGAAGGTATCAATTAAGCCCACAACTTGTCCATAGACAACTTCAGTAAGGATGTCCTCACTGATTTAGGAAACAAATCTGCAGTTTGGTCAGATTAGGGAACAAAATATGGAACAATAACACCTTACCTAACATTTTCTAGACTGAAGTGAATCTCAACCTCTATATGCTTTTGACCTTTCATGAAGAACAAAATCTGAAGCAAGCATAAGTGTTGATTTATTGTCACAAAATAATTTGGATGAACCTTTGACCAACTTAGTGAGAATAGAACGAAGCACGAATAAAACTATCGGAGACACGGTAAAGACAAAGAACAATGCTGCCGAACGCAGCGGCTGCCCAAACATGGCACATAAAGAAAACATAGGAACCCTTGGCACATGTTGCATGCTAAGGTAATACACCAAAAATAAAGGTTTGAAACTGGGGGGAGATCATGACCCCAACACCAAAGAACTTGCCGGAGACACGGCAAAGGCGAAGAACAATGCTGCTGAACACACCGGCTGCCCAAACAGATCAAAAAAAGAAAAAACATAGGGGCTCTTTGTACATGTTGGATGCTAAGGGAATACTCTAAAAACAGGGGGTCCGTACCTGGATAGAGATCCTCCCTATATTTTTGCACACATCAGATTACTGCCCTAGGGTTTTTCTGCACCTAGGCAGTCGTAATAAGAGGAAAAAGAAGAGAAGGGGAGAGAAGTTTGTGATCTAACGTTTGGACGTAACTTAAAGAGGAGAAAAAATGAAGCTCTGATACCAAAAAGGAAAAGTTTTGTAAATTTAATCGAGTCTAAATCAGACTAGCCACTCTTTATATATGTGCAAAAGGGGTACATTATGCCGTATGTACATCATGCTGTAAATTAAGGAAAACAAATATGGAAACATCAAGCCTAATATCAGGAAATAAAAATAAGGAAATAAATATTAATTCTGATTTCCATCAATCATATTAATGTTTCCTTGTGTCACCCTATTACTCTCTTATGAATAATATTTCAATTTAGTGCGATGAGTTCAATAAATTCTTCTCCTAAATATGATATACATTTAAGTAATGATAATTACATATTAAACCTCATTTGTGTTAGTACTTTAGTTGACTCTTTCTTAAGGTTCACATTAGACAAATTAAATCTCTTACTTTTGTGGCCGTCTCTATATTTTAATGTGCTTATCACTAGGCCATGGCCCAAGCTATATCAGTAATACTCAATTTCGTTGAAGTATTTGAATAGTGAAGTTAAACTCTCTTTAAAAGCCTACGGATGATAGTTAACACCAAGGTTCACTCTCCTTCTACCGCTGATATGAGGTAGCTTGGCTGAATGACAAGTGCACAAAAATTTGTGTCAACATGCGCAAAGTTTGTCCATAAATTAAAGATGGCCTTGGACAAAATTTGAAGGCACGATCAGTATCCCAGCCTCACACATTTTGCCGACAAGTATGATCTTGGTCAACACTTTGACAGATATATAATGTGATTTACTACATGTGGTTCATTATATTTATACGTTGCATGATGTCTGTATATGTAGCACTCCATATCAGCTCGTAGTGATAAGTGATGTAATGTGTGAAACTATTTTATTCTTGGCATGTTGTATAATGGCTTTTGGCCTCCCAGTCTCTGGATTTGAGCATGATCACGTAAAGTTGTTGGGAGATGAATGAAAGCAGGTTTGAGAAGACATAACTTGATGAGCTAAACTTTTGAGGTGTGAAATTGCATATAAGTAAGAAGTGAAAGTTATAATGCATTGATTAGGAAGCTTCAATCAAACCACATGCTTTCATATTTTTCATTGATATCTCTCGCTTCTTTATAAGTAGGATCGGTCAGATGCCATCTAAGTATTTAGGCATGCCTTTGGGCTCTTCTGGGTCATGTCTTCAGTGTTGGGATTCTGTGGTTTAAGCGGGTGGATAGGAGGCTTGCCGGTTGGAAGCGTCCGTATCTGTCCAAAGGTGGGAGGCTTACTTTGATCAAAAGTACGCTTTCCAATCTTCTTACTTACTTTCTCTCCCTCTATCGGATTCCGTGTTTGGTGGCCAAGAGGATTGAGAGCATTTAGCGACAGTTTCTATGGGGAGGGAGTAGGGAGTATTCTACTAGTCACCTTGTGCGTTGGGATGCTGTTTGCAGGCCTTTTCATGATGTTGGTTTGGGCATTCGAAAGCTGATCCCCTTTAACAAGGTGTTGTTATGGAAATGGTTATGGAGGTTTGGGAATGAGAGGAACCGGCTATGGAGGAAAGTGATCACTTATCGGTACGGGGAGTTATTTGGTGGTTGGTGTTCTAGGCCGGTGATCACTCGTAGAGGTTTGAGTGTGTGGAAGGACATTCGGAGGGAATGGGATCCTTTTGTTTCTTTTCTCAGATTCAGGGTGGGGGATGGTCGCTTTGTTCGTTTTTGGTATGATCGCTGGTGTGGGGAGAGCACTTTGGCCGCGTCATTCCCTTTGCTTTATAGGATTGCCCGTGATCGACACATCTCTGTTGCTGACTGTTATCACCTTGATATCGGGAGGATTGTTTGAGATGTTATGTTTACGCGTCCTTTTTAGGATTGGGAGTTGGAGGAGGTTTCAGGGCTGCCGGAGATGTTGTACTCCTTGACGGGTATTGGTGTTGGTGCGGATTCTTTGGTTTGGTATTCTTCTCCCCTTAGATGCTCTACAGTCTCTTCTTTTTTCCGTTGCTTGGTGCCTCGGATTGGCCAGGTGTTCCCCTGAAAGGCGGTATGGTGCACCAAGGTCCCTTTCAAGGTTGTTTTTTTCACGTGGCCGGTGGCGTGGGGTCATATCCTTACTTCGGATATTTTGAGACGGTGGGGTATTGTGGTGGTCAATCAGTGCTATCTATGCAAGAAGGATGGTGAGTCCATTGATCACCTCTTCTTATATTGCCCGTTGGCCTACGACTGTTGGTGTTTGATTTTCGGTCTTTTTTGAGATCTGTTAGGTGATGCCGGCCTCGGTTCAGGAGGTTCTTCTTATGTGGAGGCGTGGGTTACCTGGGTCTCATGTGCGTTCTTTTTGGCGGGTGGCTCCTTTGTGCTTGTGGTGGTGTTTATGGCTTGAGCGTAACCGCCGGTGTTTTGAGGGGATTGAGTCCTCGGGAGGGTTTTCGAAGGATTTTTTATTTTCTCTTTGTTTTCTTGGGTGGAGGATCGCAATTGTAAATACATAGATGAAAAGTTAGAATTTTTGGGTTCTCTTGGCCTGTAGTGTCTTTATGTATTCTTTGGGATGCACTCCCCGCTTGAGTGCTTTTTATACAATTACTTACTAATAAAAAAAAAAAACATTGTAGTAATAAAGGCCCTTAAAATGAAAGTGCATCCCTCGAAAAGCTAAACAAGGCACTATTGGTTCACAATGGCATCCTCGATCTTTCAATCCTGAAAATGCCTCTAAAAACAAACAACCTAAGTTGTTCTCCCACTACCAAGCCTAAATCAATCAAGCAACAATACCTATCTATCTGCAGCAATTTTCAGTGCAGGATATCTATCTTTGTTGTACAAAACAACTTAATTGATTTCCTCGCATATTACGTTTCAGTGGGTGCTACGTCAGCAGCATCAAGTATATGTTGAATTTCTAATTTTATCCTTTATTTATTGTTATACATGCTCTCATCGTTCTCCTCTCATTCATGTGTTAAACATTCTATGTCATAAAAACGGCTTTCCCATCCTCCTTTTTACCATATATAGTTTTTCTCGTGGGTGGTAATTACAAAGGTGAATAACATTCCATGTTGTAAAATGTTGTGCGAGTCTCTTAGGATAATGTTTTCTGATGCTTTCCATTCTCTTCTTATTAATTGTTTTATCCGTATCTTATGGCCTAGGTTTGCGCCTATGAAAGCATGCAAGCTGGTCTTTACAGGCTGAAGCGTTTAGGAATTACAAGGCTGACTCATGCCAATGGCCTTTCATCTGCAATGAATCAACTTCCAGATGAAGCAATTGCATTAGCTGCTGCATCACACATTGAAAGGGAACTGCAGATAACTCCATGGAACTTGAGCAGCAATTTTGTCGCATGTACAAACCAGGTAAACTTTTTATGTCTGATTATGTTTATTGTTATGTGTAGCAATGTTCTTGAGGGAATTCTAGATTTCTAATACTGCAGACCTCTTCGGTTTGAAAGCAGCCAATAGACAGTCTTTAGCCATATGGCCCAAAATTCTGTCAGGACATTGACAAATTCAAATTTCACTGCTAAATTTGAGTTCTTTGAACCTTTAGAAGTTCTGATATCTATGATTCTTTTCTTTTCCATTATTGCATATGTAGGATCACCTATAAAGACATGTACTGCCATTTGCCCATAAACTTGTGTACTTTGAGTCTCAAGTAGAACCATGATGCTAGGACAGTTGTATCTTAGATTTTAGTTCATAAACTTCTATTCTGAGGTATTTTCTTCTTCTTTCCCTTCTTATTTTTATTTTTACCTTCAGGATAGAGAAAATATTGAACGTCTGGAAATCACTGGCGTTGGTGATCCATCTGGGCGGGGCCTGGGTTTTAGCTATGTCCGTACTGCTCCAAAGGCGCCAGTGTCCAATGTGATGGTGAAGAAAAAAACACCTGTTGCTCGAGGAGGTTCAACTGTAACTGGAACAGATGCTGATCTGCGTAGATTGAGCATGGAAGCTGCACGAGAGGTACGTCACTTATCACCTTCATAGAGAGGGAAAAATAAACTCATCTTATAATTAGTCTCCCTGCCAGTCCCATTAGCCTTATTCCAAATAAGCTCTTATGAAAGTTTTATGTAATTTAAATATTTAATTAGCTCTAGAAACTCTTTTTATGTTACTTTGATAGAGAATTTGTCAAAATTGGCATTATTAGTAGGTAATGGGAGAGCTTCCATTAATAGCTCGGAACCAAGTGTCCTCTAAATGGGCATGACTTTACAAATGTTATGGTCAAATCTCCTCTGATTTGTTATTAGAAATATTTACTATTTGCTTAGGTAATCTATCTCTAACATTTGAATTTTTGAAGTAATTATTTTGAACTTCACAATATCTGTTAACAATTGGATTGAAAGGGTTCATCTCTAGGAACTGTTCCTTATGATACTTTGGCAGAGAATTTCTGAAGAATTGCCATCATTTATAAGTAATGGGAGAACTACCATTAATTGCTCAGAACCAACTGTCTTCTTAATGAGCATGGCTTTACAAATGTTATGGGTGATCTATTATCTGAATTATTTACTCTTTTACTCATGTAATCTGTTTCTACCGTTTGAATGTTGAAAGTAATTATTTCGAACTTCAAAATATTTGTAAAAAAACGGATTCAAAGGATTGGTCATAAATTAAATACATATCTTAAATTCAAAAGGATTAGAATCCCTTATGTTGATTTCATATTAATTGTTTCTACAGTGTAATGTCTTTATTCTTTATATTAGTGGTTTTATTTAGACCAGATCGAAAGTATATTTTAAAATCATGAAGATCAGAATCCCTTACGGTAAAAATCTCAAGTTATTGTAAGTTAAATTTTCCTTAAATTTGCAGTCTTTCTTTAAATCAGAGGTTTATATCAGGCGACATCAAAACCATATGTTTTGAATGAGCCAATTTAACAGATACTCTGTTTCTAACGGGCTGCCCTTCTCTCTTTTCTATAGCTCACTTTACAGCACTGCAGCTTCTACCAAGTCACAAAATTATATGCGTCCATAGCTCAAGATAACTTAGAAGATCATAAGCCTTCATAAATCCAAATTATTTATTTATTTTTCTATTTTATGTTATATATTTATATATATATATATTTTTATGAAAGTTAAGCATTTACTCACACATTGCCTCCACTGAGGCTCGAATCCTTGACCTCCCCTTTGGGAGTAAGGGCTGGCCATTAGGCCTTTGGTTTAATAAATCCAATTTTCCTCTAATATGAGTGAGTTTTGAGTAGGAAGAGCCAAGATTGTAAGAATATTAGTGTAGGAAGACCCGAGCTTTGAAGAGTAGCTTAAAAGTATTCCTCTGGCTTGCATTACCTGTACAAGATTCTAGTTAGGTGGCAATTTGCAGTTATGGGTCTGAGTTTGAGGGTTTAGTGAGTGAAGGGTATGAGCAGTTTGGTGTTCCAATATAGAATGATCTTGCCGAATCTTTAGAGGCAATTCTAGGATGTATGGTGATTTGTGGTGGCAGGTTCTTGATATCAAGGGACCCATAGAAATGTAATGAGGGGAATAACGGTGAGCGGATATAAGGGCAGAGGACATGATGCTCGCTTGCTTGTCGCTGGAGTGTTGTTTACGAGGATTCTGTTGTATAAAAGTTCAAGGTTTGCTGGTATTCATGGCCGAAAATGGTGCTTAAACTGGAGGGATCAAAAGAGAGGGGCCTCAAATAGAGGTATAGTCCTTGTCTTTTCTGGAGATGGTGGTCGCAAGTTGCAAGTAATGGCTTGCCAGACATGGTGATGGAATTCTGTGCTGTTCTCGTTGGTAATGGAGCTTGATTGATCAATACTACCAGGTCAATTGTAATTAATTGGGGGAAAATTGGGATGAAAGTGGAATTTAGACCACGATTGTGTATGGTGGTTTAGGTGGTTGCAATAGAGGTGGTTTGTTCGTTCAAGAGATGGAGAGAAAGTAATAAAAAGGGTTCAATCATTGTGTTTCTTTTTTTCCTGAATGTGTTACCATCATTTATTAACTTGGTTGGGACATACTTCTGTATTTTACTTGACTTGAAATTAGTGGATGCATGTAAAGCGTTTGTAAAGTTGACACTTGTATCAGCATACTTTGTTGCCATTGGTAGAGCAGACATACAACCCTGAATTGAGACAAGTCGTTGCATAATTACAAGCAAGAGGGAATGCACCTTATTGTATTATAATTCAAGTAATGTATTAAACCTTCTTCGGTAATAGTAACATCTGTTTAAGTAATCCATTTCAAATGTAGCTTAAAAGAATGGTTGTATTTGCAGATTATCTTTGTTTTGCAAAAACCTTGCCCATCTGACTAGTTGTTTAGGGCTTCTTCTTTTCTTTTTCTTTTTTTTTTCTTTGTTTCTTTTTTGAATTCTGAAGGTGATGTCCAACACAATATTTCACATTTTTAAGTGCCAGTGTGCTCCCATATTCTCAGGTTCTCCTTAAATTCAATGTTCCAGAGGAACAGATTGCAAAACAGACTAGGTGGCATCGAATTGCTATGATTCGCAAACTATCGAGTGAACAAGCTGCAGGTGGAGTCAAGGTTGATTCAACAACCATCAGTAAGTATGCGCGTGGTCAGCGAATGTCCTTTTTGCAGCTTCAGCAGCAGACAAGAGAAAAATGCCAAGAGATTTGGGATCGACAAGTTCAAAGTCTTTCTGCTGTTGATGGTGGTGATAATGATAGCGATTCAGAAGCAAATAGTGACCTCGATTCCTTTGCTGGGGATCTAGAAAATTTGCTGGATGCAGAAGGATGCGAAGAAGGGGAAGAGAGTAACTATGAAACCAAGCATGACAAAGTAGATGGTGTGAGGGGGTTTAAAATGAGAAGGCACCCCTCCCAAGCTCTAGTTGAGGAGGAAATTGAAGATGAGGCAGCAGAAGCAGCAGAATTGTGCAGGATGCTCATGGATGGTAAGGACTTTTTGAAGAGTATTTATTATGATAAGAAGCTTTCTTTGCACAATTACACAGTGAACGAGCTTTCTGTATTTTAATGTTCATTTCAAATCCTATATATGTGTGTGTGCGCGCGCGCGAAAATGATCTCTTGCTCACCGGTGAGTAAGAAGTTCATCCACACTAATCACAATGGCCGTTGGAAGTGATTGTTATGTTTTCATGGTAATTACGTTTTATTTGTTATGAACTATGAACGGAAGGAATATATGAAGTAGAGCATATCCTCTTGAATGAGTGCATAAATCTTGTCCCTGATGAAGACTGTGGAACTTTGTTGTTTCATTCCATGCTCTGGAAGATGCTTTTCAATAACCTTTTTAATTACCTCCATATTGTGTCCGTGTGCTTATTTGAGAGCTGCCTGGGGTTTGTCTTGCCAACATAATAACAGAAACATCTTTCACTTATAATGTTATATAGTTGACTTCAATATTACTTTGCAGATGATGAGGTTGAGAGGAGGAAGAAGAAGAAGACAAAAGCTGCAGGGGAGGAAATGGGATTAACTCCAGGTCTGCAGTCAATTTTTTATGATAATGGAGAGCAGGTCAAGAAAACTAATACGATTGTGAAGAATACTCCTACTATGGCCCTACCTGATGGGGCATATACTTCGAAAGAGAATATTTTTCGAGACCCAAAGAAGGTAAAAATGAGTTTTGTTAGATCTGTTTATCTATCATGATTTTTCCACTCTGTTTTGGATTGATATATTTCAATTTTATAATTACGTCACAAGCCACGGAGTTGATTTTTCATTCATTGCAAGTGATAATAAAACTATTTTTTGGTCGCAGGAGGAAAGATTTATATCCAAAAAAACTTTCTCTGGAAAGGTAAAACCAATAAAAAAGAATGACACTGCACGCATGGGCTTATTCAACAAGAAAGTTAAAATATTAGGGAATGAAATAAAGGTAAGTCTCTCTCTCTCTCTCTCTCTCTCTCTCTCTCACACACACACACACACACACACACACACACAAAGACACACAATTGAAGAGAGTTTACACACGCAAATTCTTGTGTATGAGCAACTTTACAAGTGATCTCGTTCCATTCATTATTTTGTCGGTTACATGTATATACGTGTTTATAAGTATTACATATATATTTCACTACATGCCGAGGTGACTTCTTTTGCTTCTTCTCTGTCAATGATACAAGTTCATTGGTGTTAATTGTGAGGGAGTTTCTACTTTTTTTATATTTTGCGACTTAAACTAAATTTAGTAGCTTTCTCTGAATCCAGACTATCAAGGAAAAGAAATCCGCAAGAGAGAGTTTTGTTTGTGGAGCATGTGGTCAGGTGTGTAGCTTAAATGTTTTTTTCCTTCCTTTTTTTGGCAAGTCTTGTAGAACTAATTTTTTATTATTTTTTTCTGATAAAAGTTTGAGAAGTTTCATTTATGATTGTTTAATTTCTGATATATCAGCTTGGCCACATGAGGACAAACAAGAATTGCCCCAGGTATGGGGAAGATGTAGACACACAGATTGAAAGTACCACTCCGGATAAGCCATCTATGAGATCTAATGCTTCAGATTCCGTGGCTCAGCCCCAGCAAAAAACTATCACGAAGAAGTTTATAGCAAAAAGTGCAACAAAAATTGCTCTAGTGGAAGCTCCTGAAGATGATAAGTCAACTTCCAAGCCAAAAACTCTGAAGGTCAAATGTGGCCCCACTGATAAGCTACCTGATAAAATCGCTCCTTCGATCTCACAGAGCTCTGACCGACCAATAACAATATCAGATACTGAAGTTGGGAACAAGCCTACCACTAAAGTCAATAAAATAATATTTTCCAACAAGATAAAGCCTGAAGATGTCCAGTATGAAGCTAACAAGCCATCTATTGGGATAAGACCACCAATGGAGACAGAAATACGCCAGCCTCACAAGAAACTCATAATCAAAAGAAAGGAGACCAATGTGGACCAGATCAGTCAGGAGGGTAGCATTGATCTCGACTGCAGGAAGACAAAGAAAATTATAGAATTGTCAAGTTATGAGAAGAACAGAGAGCGGGAGAGCAAACATTTAGCAGTAGAGGAAGCAAAGCAAAAAGTCAGAGAGAGTAAACGATGGTGGGAAGAGGAGGAGAAGAGGAGAAACGCGGAGAGACAGAGGGAAGAGAGAGCCAGAAGGCTTTATGAAGAACAGAGGAGACTAGAAGAAGAACAAGAACAAGAAAGGTTAGCTGCATTAAGAAAGTATCAAGAAGACATAAGAATTGAGAGGGAGGAAGAAGAACGTCAAAGGGCAAGGAAGAAGAAAAAGAAGAAAAAATTGCCTGAAATAAGAGATGATTATTATGATGACTTGCGGCCAAGAAGAAATGACAGGAGGATACCAGAAAGAGATCGAAACGTGAAGAGGAAACCAGTAATGGAGTTGGGAAGGTATGGTGCAGAGTATGTTCCACCCACAAAGCGCCGTAGAGGTGGAGAGGTAATTGCTGCTTATTTCCTTGTTTTCTCTCTAATTCTTATATTTTTCATTTTGGTTATATGGGTGATTTAGGTGGACAATGGCAACAAGGCGATTCGTGGGGACATTTTTTAAAATTGTTTTACGTTTTTCTCTTTTCTTGCCTAATAAGCTTATTAACGATAGGACTGTAGGACTATGATGGAATTGAGCCTAGTAAAAATTTGTAACAGACATATAGGACATGGTTTAGTTTACCAACTCTTTGAGGATTCCCTTTGATAAATTGACTTGTAAAGCGCTTATCCATATCTCTTCTTGAAAAAGCTATATAATTTAACGTCGGAAAGGTTGCACAAAATGGAAATTACATGTAAACATGTTATTTACTTTCATGTTCTTTAAAGAAATAAAAGTGGGGTTGGGAGGCATAGGGGGTCAGAACTGCTGTGGCATCTTTAATTGCCCTCGTTAGTCATTCTTAGAAATTAATTTACTTTTTTTGTCAACCGTTTGAAAACTGTTTTTAGGTGCCTGTTACCTGTGTCCAACTGAAGCAATAAACTCAGCGTGTAAGATAGTCATCATGTTTCTTGCAACTTAATTAGTTTGTATATAACGTCGATCAGTCATAATAGTCACCAACAAGGCTCCAGACTGATTTCACCAGTATTGTGGATTGCGCTTAAGCAACTTCTATCTCTCATAAATGATTTTTCTCGTTTATACTAACTAATTATGTGTACTTGTTTAGGGCAGAATAATTTTCCCGTTTAAATTCATCTTTTAATGTAATTACAGGTCGGTTTGTCTAATACATTAGAGACCATAGTCGAAACCCTCAAGGACAGGCATGACGTGTCCTACCTCTTCTTAAAACCGGTGTCCAAAAAGGAAGCTCCCGACTACCTGGACATTGTAAAGCGACCTATGGATCTGTCCACAATCCGGGAGAAGGTAAGGAAGATGGAATACAAGAGCCGAGAGGAATTCAGGCACGATGTGTGGCAGATTACGTACAATGCACACAGGTACAACGATGGTCGCAACCCAGGTATTCCTCCACTAGCAGATCAGCTTTTAGAGCTTTGTGATTACTTGATAAGCGAGAATGACGAGGCCTTGACAGAAGCTGAAGCCGGTATCGAGAGCGGGGAAATTTAGATTTGCTAGATTAAGATTTATTTATTTATTTATTGAAAAAAGCCATAGATTGTAGAAGCCTTCTTATTTTCTTCTCATAGGGGCTTTTGATGGATGGGGTGGCTTTGGTTTTAGCTCATTGGATGAAGAGTTCCATATTTGAGAACTTAAAACATTTAGTTGCATCTCCATCTGGCTGTATATATATATATGTACATTAGGGTTAATCTGTAATGTAAAATTTCCATTTGGAGTATTTTCTTCATCCAATATATATCGTCATTGTACTGTATAACACTTGCTTAGTTTGTTGTAATAGTTTTATACTGACAGAACTGGAATAGAAGATTGTTTATTTGTATTCGGTTGATAAATGTTTCATATTTACAGTGTTTTTAAGTGAAGTTTTCCAATAAATTGAATTAAATGAGCCCCTGCTTTTCGAAATTTGCAATTTTAAAAGGACATTGCAACAAAGAGAGAGAAATTGTAAGAAAATGAAAAGAAAAGAAAAGGAAATTAATATTTTAATGAGAGAAGGTGACGGAAAATTAAAATTAAAAAAGAAGAAGATATATATATATATATGTGTGTATATATTTAAAAGAAGGGTATCCTGTTTAATCACGCAACTACTAGTTTATTATGATTTTCCTACTCTACGACAGATCTCTTTGTTGGCCTCACTCCCTCAATTATTTGAAGAAAACAACAAATGCCTTGGGGAGACAGAGAATGTGAATTATTGGATAGAAGGCTGACGAGAGAGAATAATACATTCATGCGATTCAAGTTATTTTTTTCCCTGGTTATATTTCCCCCTTTTATCTTTGGCGATATCATCCATATATTATACACCATAAAGAATATACTAATATCTATTGGCTTGCTCTGTTTCATCAAATAATTCCCAATCATAAAGTTGGTACAAAAATTAGTAAATGCTGGTGTAAAAAAAAAGGGGTCATCAGTCAAAGAAAATGATGCAAACAGTCTATTTTGGGTAAATTACATTAATGGGACAATTAGGGACAAATCAGATAAAAATTTCAATTTTTTACACCATAATTAAGAAATATTTAGGGATATATATGTCATCGGAATTGGACTTTAATGACCCAAACTCCAAAGGGTGTGAAACTGTAATTATTCGAAGAATATGAGGTGAAACTGTAATAAGATAAGGTGAAAGTGTAATTTAGCCGTCTATTTTTCATAAATAATGAAAACTAGAATCAAAATACAGAACTTTAGATTACTGAAAGAAAAAATATATATATATCAATACATCAACATCTTTGACCCAACTTTATCCAATAAAGCACACTCCCACAACCCATCACAACAGTCTCTAAAATACAAAAAACAAAACCAACAACCAAAACACACACTCAAAACCAAAACCAAGACTCGAACCCTAACCACACTCACACTCACACTCACTCTCTTACATAACGTAGAACATTGAAGGGGGTTGAGACCTAAGAGACATGAATGAACCACTATACTCTTCTTCTTGCACTGTTCTCAATCAACCCCACCATTGGTGCACAGCAATCCCTTCATCTCTCAGCCTCCCATACAATGCCAAGCACTCCCAATAAGCCTTCTTCTTCCTCTTCTTCACCACCCCTTTCCCGCCATCTTCCCATTCATTCTTGCACTCCAAAAACAACTCATCCACCAAACATATTGTCTTCTCCCTCATCATCTCCTCCGCCACCTCCGATTCCGCCTTCACCACAACGTAGTCCCCTTCCCGCGCATTCCTCCTCAACCAATCCGATATCCCACTAAACGAGAGCTCGACCTTGCCCAACATTCCGTCCTCCAACATCTCGGTGACATAAACATCCACCTTCATATTATAAACCTCGAAATGCTGTTTCTTCATTGGATAATTTGCGTAAAACCATTCGATCACACCATTGTTCTCGTCATCATTCTCATCCGTAATCAAAATTCTCCGTCTGTAACCTTCGAGTGAGTCCCCCAACAAGTTAGGCAAAAACTTGATTCTCTCATTGCTTGATTTGGCCAATGCTAGTCCACGTCGCTGTGGCTCGAACAACACCTCCTCTAACCCCTCCAATGCCGCCTTCTTGGACTCCGGCGTGACCCCACAGAGCCGTGGCCTCGTCTGGAAGCTCAAAGAGTCATCATATGCAGCCCCAATTTTCCTCATTGCCACTATGGTCGAACTAAATCTCCGAATGTACACAAACTTATAGTTCAATTGTTGCACAAAACTATTTGATGGGTCATCATTGCTCAATTGCATCACTAAAATGCCTCCAATTTTGAGAACTCTATTGATAAATTTATCATTCCCATGAATGGTCAACGCAACGATCAAATCATACGTTTCGTCCGCAATTGAGTTATGGCGGTCTAGATCAGATTCAAACACCAAACCAACCCCAATAGCATTCAAGAACTGCGAATGTGGGTTCAAATCACCAATCCCAGAGCTCAAAATGAGAGCTTGATCGCCTCTTTTGACCAACCCTTCATCGGCCAAATCTCGAAAAACCAAAGGCAACGATTCAAACCCCAACTCCATATCAGACCCAACAACAGATTCATCTGAAGAAACATATTCATCTGAGTCTCCATTCATGACCATCATAGATCTAAAGCACAACAATGCCACAACAGCGGTGAACAGAAACAGAGACCGCGAAATCACTCGCAAAAGTCCCCAATCTGGCAACCTAATCACCAAATCAGCATTGTGATCCATACCCATCTCATTGAATCTCACTTTCTTCGATCTGATTTCATTTTTGGCGCCATACCCAGGAGCCAAATCCATGGTTTTTCTCCAAAAAAAATGCTTCAATTTTGCTTCAACTATCTTCTATCAAAACAATGGAATAGCTTGATTTGGAGATCTGGGTAATACCCAGAAGAGACAAACTAGAAAAATGTAAGTAATTCTAGAGAGAGAAAAAAATCCAAAAGAGGAGAGAGAAAATGGAGTTAGCGAGTGCAAAACCTTGAAGAGGTGTGATTTCCACCCACGAGAGCTACACGGTTGCTTCTGATTCTACACCAGAGGAGCACCAAAAGCCTCACTCTCTCAATTTCCATGCTATTTTTGGTTCGTTTTGTTCTGTAATCTAAATCAAAGATCAATCAATGGCGGCTTCAGAGACAACCCATCTCTTGGTTTGTAACGGATCATGAGCAGAAACCAAACCGACATGGAGGTGAAGGAGAGAGACGGAAGAGGAAGGCGTGGGCGTGAGAAACGAGAAGATAGAGAGAGTGATTGTGTCTGGGGTATAAGACATGTGTGTGTGTGGGTATAGATATATATATATATATATGCATATATGTATAAGTATAGAGTATAATGGTTTATTAATCCGAAGTAATAGGATGAAAATTTGCTTTATTAAGCTTGTCTCATTGCGTGTGGTAACCGTGGGGGTAAAAATGCATAAATTTTTTTACGACTTTTTCAATTCATTTTTTTTATATATAGATTTATTAAATTATAATTATTTATGTATCATTTTTCTAATTAGATTTTTAGGCAAATAGATATTTATTTAGTTTAGTTTGTATCTATCAGGATGTATAAACCATCTAAGCCAATGTGACTTATGAGCAAGTTAATTGTTTGTTACCAAAAAATAAAATGAAGTATATTTTGATTAATCTGGTCACTTCTGAAATAATTAGTTGATAGTAATCATTTGAAAAAGGCTTAAAACCACTCAACCTTCCTATACTATGAAAAAAATATATATATCAAACAATCCCCTGTACCATTTAATTGCCCCCAAAATTGTTAAATTATATTACAAGCCCCCGAAACCTATTTGCATGTAAAAACCTAATGGTGCGTTTGGAAACTAGTGTTTTCGTTTTCGTTTTTTATCTCTTGAGGACAAAAATTTTTTTTGTTCTTGTCTTAAGGGTAATCCGGAAACAAAAACATGTTTGGTTGTAAATTTTGTCTAAAAATTTTTGGGAACAAAAAAAAAAACACTTTTTTGAGATTTATTTGGAATAAAAAGTAGAAAAAAAATTGTCAAATGGTGAGATTAAGTTTGACTTAATTGTCATCCCTTGTATAAACCAGCTACAATGTATACTTCTAAGTCTTTCATACAACAATGAACATGACCACTCTGCTGTTGTTCAAAAGATTAGCATACATGAATATATATATATATAAAAATATATAAGTAGTAACGTGTATAAAGACTACATCACCCCAATTTGATTGGGGTGTCAAGTTGCAGAGGTAAGGGTTTGTGTTGGTGGTGGTGTCGATTTGCAGTAGTAGAGGTTTGTGGTGGTGGTGGTGGTGGGATGACGGGTGGTGGTGGTGGTGGTGGTGGTGGTGGTGGTGGGGGGGGGGGGGGGGGTGTTTATGGTTTGAAGGCTGAAGATGGAGGTTAGGGTTTGGAGGTTGAAGACGACATTTAGGAAATCTGCAACAATTAAATTTTTTTTTGGCTAAGAACAAACAGTGCCGAAAACAAAAAAAACATCATTTTGGTGTTCTCAAATTTTGAACTAAGGGTGAGAAAAAGTTTTTTTTACTGTTCACGAAAACAAAAACCATCAAACTCCCAAACGCGTTTTTGTTCCCGTGAACAGTGAAAAAAAACAAAAACAAAAACGAAAATACCAGTTTCCAAACGCACCCTAAATTGTTCCGTACGCTATTGATTGTATCACAAAGCACCCTACTAA
Source organism: Cornus suecica (assembly GCA_963922005.1). Taxonomy (NCBI): domain Eukaryota; kingdom Viridiplantae; phylum Streptophyta; class Magnoliopsida; order Cornales; family Cornaceae; genus Cornus; species Cornus suecica. The sequence goes on along the minus strand of OY998247.1, from coordinate 40,299,701 downwards.
CTGTAATAGCCAGAAATTGCGTGGCCCAGTATAGATGGGCCGCAAGACTGATGGGCCGAAGGACCGATGGGCCGCAATACTGACGGGCCGAAGGGCTGATGGACTCATGGAAGTTTTTAGAAAATGAGTGATCCATAAGTCAAGGATTTTCCCTAATTATGGATAATAGAGTCCAACAAGGAAATTATTTTATCAAATTCCATGATTTAAGGGACTGACAAACTTGGGTAAATGGATTTGACCCATTTATCCAATTTATGTATAAATACAGGGTTTAAGGATGAATAAAGGGATCCAATTTTTAACCTAATTCATTGTGTATTATTCTGTATCTACACAATTGGGGCCGTCTGTGGGAAGCACTTTTATTGAAATATTTCTTTTCAATAGCTTCTCATTCTCTACGAAGAGCTTAGATTTACAGCATCCATGGCGGTTATCACCTATTTGCAGCAATCCGAGTTACCTCCGAATGGAGGCCAACCTTCACAAAACGAAAATCCGATCAGGCGAGCCTTGGAGGACAGAACCGCCAAATTGGAAAGGCAGAACGCTAAGTTGGTGGCCAAAATGGCCCTGTTGCAAAAACCTCGAGAAACCCCGAATGACATGCAATCCAACCAGCAGGAGCGGTCCGCAGGCCGCCAATCAGAAAGGGACAACCACCACGCAAAGTCCAACAACGATCGGGAGGAACACACATAATCATCCCTGCAAGTGCTCAAGATACACAATCCCGATGAGACTCTGACCATGAAAAAATTGGAGGAGATTATGATCAGATTCCAAAGGGAGGTGCTTAAAGATCTGAAGATTCAAACCCCGAACGATCTGGCCTCCGAGGCATCCATCGACGCCGTGCAGACTCCATTCACCCTGGCGATCACCAGCGTGCCCTACCCGGAGAGGTTCAGGCTACCAAAATTTACCCTGTTCGACGGCATAAAAGATCCGACGGAACACATCTACCACGTCCATACAAAAATGAATGTCCACAATGAGAACGAAGCCTTACTTTGCAAATTCTTTCCCACTAGCCTGACCAAAGCAGCCCTGCTATGGTTCAGGAAACAACCACCCTGATCCATTGGAAGCTGGCTCAGACTCAGTGAGTTGTTCATTGCCCAGTACTTCGGTAATAAAAGACAAAAAAAGACCATCTCCAGTCTATTTACCATGATCCAAGAAAAAGGTGAATCCCTGAAAAGCTTTATCTCGTGATTCCATGTGGAGATGTCTTCAATTGACAATTGCGATCAACACTCAGCCGTTGAGGCTTTCAGAATGACCTTGATCCCTGGAACCAAGTTCCATTAGTCTTTGGTCAAGAGGCCACTGGCAGACATCGGGGAACTCAATTCTAGGGCACAAGGGCACATTCGAATAGAAGAAGAACTGCCATACGCCAGAGAATGACAGCCTTTGCGAGCGTAGATGCAAGAATTTCCAAACCTTCCAGATCAAAGGATCTGGTACCAGATCAGAAACGACCAGGCACTCAACCTGCTCCCTCCCTAGCCCTAGAGAAACGCCAAAGATTCGAATACAAGATCACTCCATTAAAGGTTAGCCTAGCCAAACTCTATCAGGAGACTAAGGGTAAGGAAATTTTCCAGTCACCACCACCCATCAGACAACCAATGGAGCAAAGAGACATGTCAAGACACTGTGCCTTCCATGGCGAGTATGGACACCACACCAACAAATGCAGAAGCCTCAGGAGACAGGTAGAATCAATGATAGAAAAAGGAGAATTGACCGAATATGTTGCCAAGGAGGGAACCCAATCAGATCAAACATCACATACGCTCGTCAAGGGAGTAACAGGTCAGCTTGTAAAAATCATTCACATGGTCCACGGAGGACCAAGCTAAACAGAAGTGGATGAAGCCCCTAGATCCCAAATGCGTCAAGCCTAGAGATTGCGAAGGGTTGGGGAAATCAACGAGTTCCGAAGCCCGAAAGGTGATGCATTGATAACCTTATCTTCTGCAGATATGCGGAACATTCAATCACCTCATGACGATCCCTTGGTAATATCCCTCATGGTCTCAAACTGCTTGATCAAGAGAGTAATGATCGACCCAGGAAGCAGTGCCAACATAATCACCAAGTGGGCATTTGAGAAGCTAGAGATTAACCCCCGGGAGATAGGCCCTTCCAGAAGCCCAATAAGCGGATTCGATGGCAGAAGAGTGGAGCCAGTCAGGGAGATTCAACTACCGGTAACGGCAGTAAGGCGCACGCTCAGAGAAAATTTTGTGGTGGTAAATGTCAAACCCTCATATAATCTCCTCATGGGCAGGGGCTAGATCCATCGGATGCACGGAGTTCCTTCCACCATGCATCAAGTCATGCGATGCATCGATCCAAATCAGATCAAACATCACATACGCTCGTCAAGGGAGTAACAGGTCAGCTTGTAAAAATCATTCACATGGTCCATGGAGGACCAAGCTAAACAGAAGTGGATGAAGCCCGTAGATCCCAAATGCGTCAAGCCTAGAGATTGCGAAGGGTTGGGGAAATCAACGAGTTCCGAAGCCCGAAAGGTGATGCATTGATAACCTTATCTTCTGCAGATATGCGGAACATTCAATCACCTCATGACGATCCCTTGGTAATATCCCTCATGGTCTCAAACTGCTTGATCAAGAGAGTAATGATCGACCCAGGAAGCAGTGCCAACATAATCACCAAGTGGGCATTTGAGAAGCTAGAGATTAACCCCCGGGAGATAGGCCCTTCCAGAAGCCCAATAAGCGGATTCGATGGCAGAAGAGTGGAGCCAGTCAGGGAGATTCAACTACCGGTAACGGCAGTAAGGCGCACGCTCAGAGAAAATTTTGTGGTGGTAAATGTCAAACCCTCATATAATCTCCTCATGGGCAGGGGCTAGATCCATCGGATGCACGGAGTTCCTTCCACCATGCATCAAGTCATGCGATGCATCGATCCAAACGGAATTGATGTGATTGACATCAGGGGAGATCAGGTAGCAGCCAAAGAATGTTACGCCGTCACCTTGAAAGGTCTGAGGAAAAGGATTGAACTAGAACGAGATTCACGATCCAAGGTGGTACCCGATGATCAATAGCAATTACAGGACGAGGGTGCAAGGTCATCTATAGCAGCTAAACCTTTGCTAGAAGTTCAGATTTGCCCCGATCACCCTGAAAGGTTGACTTATATTGGTTTTGGCTTCAATGCACAAGAAAAGAAAGAAATGGAGGCCCTTCTATGCTCCAATGCTGACATATTTGCCTGGGGCCATATGGATATGACCGGCATCGATCCGTCAGTAGCCCAACATTCCCTTAACGTGGATCCCGACACAAAACCCGTCAGGCAGAAACAAAAATGAATGGGGTTCACCGAAACCAGATCATAGCTGAAAAGGTTGATCAACTTCTCTATCCCGGATTCATTAAGAAGGTACAATATCCTTCCTGTATGGCAAACGTTGTTGTGGTTCAGAAGAAGAACGGGAAGTGGAAGGTGTGCGTGGACTTCACCGACCTGAACAGAGCATGCCCGAAGGATTGTTTCCCCTTACCAAAGATCGATCAGATGGTAGATGTCACCGCAGAATTCGAGCGCTTGAGTTTTCTGGATGTATACTCTGGGTATAACCAGATACGAATGAACCCAGATGACGAGGAAAAGACTGCCTTCATCACTGAATCAGGTACATATTGTTACACAGTTATGCCTTTCGGACTAAAAAATGCAAGTGTAACCTTCTAGAGGTTGGTTAGCAAGGTTTTCCAGGGCGTGATGTGATCTACCATAGAAGCCTACATTGATGACACGGTAGTCAAATGCAAGGCGAAAAGTGGCCATCTGACCGATCTGCAGCAGGTATTCGACACCCTCAGAAAATACAAAATGAAGCTCAACCCATCCAAATGTTCTTTTGGGGTGTCCTCGAGCCAGTTCTTGGGACACATAGTTGATCGGACGGGAATACAAGCAAGCCCAACACATGTCAAAGCTCTCATGGAGTCAGCAGAGACGAAGCCCCGGAAGAAGATCCAAGTACTGACCGAAAAAATAGCAACCTTCAGCCATTTCATCTCTCGCTTAACTGATCGGTGCCGACCATTTTTTCATGCTATAAAGGCGGCAAAAAGAGAGGTCTGAGGGCCAGAGCAATCAGAAGCTCTGAAAAAACTCAAAAGCTACATGGCAAAGCCTCCCATACTGGCAACCTCAGAAGCAGATGAGTCGTTATACTTATATCTAGCCATATCTGCAACATCTACCAGCGCCGCTCTGGTCAAGGAGGACAAGGGGTACCAGGTACCAGTCTTCTACAGCAGTAAAGCCCTTGTTGATGCAGAAACCCATTATTCGAAATAAGAAAAACTGGTACTATCACTGATCAATGCAAAGCAACGTCTTCGGCATTACTTTGAAGCGCATCCGATCGTAGTGCCCTGCAACCCCAATCAGATCCATAATGGCAAAGCCCGAATTATCAGGAAGAGTATCTAAGTGGGCAATAGAACTGGAAATTTATGACATAGCCTATGTCCCACGAACTGCCATTAAAGGGCAAACGGTAGCTGACAATCTGTTGGAAACAGAAACTACAGACTCTTTAGAAGAAAATGAACCTGACTTATGGGTTGTGTTCGTAGACGGATCATCAAATATCAACAGAGCAGCGATCGGTGTAAAGCTCGTGACACCAGATGGCACTAAAATTCAGCAGTCTGTTCGATTGGAGTTTCCTGCCTCCAACAACAAAGCCGAGTATGAGGCCCTTCTAGTAGGAATTCGGTTGGCCCGAAGCCTTCAAGTACAGAAAGTAGAGATACGGAGTGATTCCCAGTTGGTCGTTCAACAATTGAATGGGTAATATGAAACTCGAGAGCCTAAAATAGAAGCGTACAGGAATTTGGTACTAAAAGAGGCCGAGGAATTCCAGCAGTTAACCTTTGAACAGATCCCTGGAGGGGATAATATCATGGCAGATCGTTTGGCTAACTAGGCCTCCGCAGCAGGGGAAAGTATGACTCGAATAGCACCAATGGACTTCATCGTCCGATCAAGCTTGGAGCCCTCCGAAGACGTGATGGTTATTCCTTGGGAGCCAAGCTGGATGGACCCCATAGCAGACTATTTGAGGACCGGTGCGTTACCTGAGTCAAAACCAGAGACCCGGAAAATAAGAATGAAAGCTGCCAGATATGCTCTATACAACAGCCAACTATACCGCAAGTCTTTCTCCGGGCCATATTTAAGATGTCTCACGCCCTCCGAAGCTTCTGCGGTCATGGAAGAGATACATGCTGGATCATGTGGCAATCATTCCGGAGGAAGGTCTTTAGCTCATAAAGTTCTCACCCAGGGATACTTCTGGCCTTATCTGTCAAGGGACGCTGAGGTCTACACCCGACACTGCAAAAAGTGTCAATTTCATGGAGATGCCATTCATCCACCTCCAGAATTACTGAACCCAACAATTATCCCTCACCCCTTTGCCTGATGGGGTATGGATATTGTGGGTCATCTCCCGCAAGCTATACGATTTACTACACATGTTCTTCTGGCTATGGATTACTTTACCAAATGGGTGGAAGCCGAGGCATACTCCACTATCAAAAGTAGCCATGTTATAAAGTTCATATGGAGTCACATCATTTGTAGATTTGGTCTACCCCGAACTATAATGATGGATAATGGCACCAATTTGTATAACAGGAAAGTTCAAGCGTTCCTAGCAAAACATGAGATCAATCAGAACACTTCTTCCGTTGGCTATCCACAGGGAAATGGACAGGCTGAAAGGACAAACAGAACAATTTTTGATACACTCAGGAAAAATCTTGAAAAGGCAAAAGGAGCCTGGTTGGAGAAATTGCCCGAGGTTTTATGGTCCTATCGGACTACTCCAAGACAACCAACAGGAGAGACCCTTTTCGCCATGGCCTATGGTGCCGAAGCCGTTATCCCGACCTAATTGAGAGTACCTACTTTAAGAAGTCAAGCCTGGGAGGAAGGTCCAGATTCCTATTGTATAGTAGAAGCATGGACAGAATCCTAAGGTTGTTCGGGTTGAGTTTGAAGAGGGTGCAACCCTAACATTAAAAACACATAATGAAAGAAAGGGTGAAGAGAAAATCTTAAGACTTTAAAATGAACCGCCGATAGCAAAATGCTACCTGGTTGAAGTCCCTCACTCTTAGGGAAATCTAAATAGCCTAGGTAAGGGGCCACACGAACATCACCGGGTACACTGGTCTCAGCCCGAAGATGGTTTACGTCCACCTCAGGCCTTGTTTTCTTAAGAGGGGCAACCGTGAAGGGTTCAGAAAGTTTGGGGTTCACAGATTTGTCATTATTGGTGTGTTTTAAAATATTACTCGCAAGTGCACGAATCAATTGTAGTTTAGGTTATGCAAGAACGAGGTCGAACCCAAGGGAATGCTTTAAAGAGAACTTAATTAAACTCAAATTAATCTAAAACTAACCTAGTTTCTCAAAGTTTGTTCGTTGAAGTGATTTTTATATTAAACATGCAATATCGAAATACAAATAATTAAAGCGAGAATAATAAGGAGAAAAAATACTAAGGTATCGGAATCCACCACCACTAATCCATAAACTTCTAATTATTCCTTTATCAATTCCAATTTTAGAGTATTAATTTAGAAATCAATCTTATTATTTTCTCAAGATTTAACAATAACGTATTAATGAAATATATTTTCAAGAAATAGATTTTCCTTCGCTTTAAAGTGTAAAATTCTAAGCATCCTATGTATGCAATTTAATGGATCACATAAGATCAAAGATTTTTACTTATAAACTCATCAAATCCAAGCTTGATTAATTGTGATAAGAACACTTAACTACTATAAATACATGATATTTATAGTGAAAGGAATTTAAAACAATTAATACTATGAAGCGAAAATCATAAGCATTTAAACCATACACATGGAAATTGATAAAAGACTAAAAGGAATTTATTTCATAAATGGTGGTTTCATCCTCAACCTTAGTTGAGAATTTAGTTACACATGCTTAAAAAGAAAATAACAAAGTAAGAATAATAAAACCCGGAATTGAAGATAAATTCTTCTCCTCTTTGGTGTCCTTCTTGCTCTCCTCCTTCTTCTTCTCTTCTCCTCCTTCTTCTTCAAGATGTATCCATATTTATAGAGAAATATTGGAATCAAATTACAACTTGTAAAGAGAAATGAAATATTCTTTTCTTTTCTTTTTCTTTGAATATACATAACTTTCCATCACATTTTGTTCTTTTCCCATGTGCATTTGAATATTCCAACTTTCATCCATGTGCATTTGATTCATCCAACTTTCATCCATGTGTATTTGATTCATTTCTCACTTTACACCTATAAATGAAAGACATAAATGTAGATGTAATTTAATGACATTGAAAATAACAATTTTATTATATAAATTAAGTTTTGTGCACTTATCATTATTACACTTCTAAATTAATTAAAATAAATAGTTTTACCTACTAACAAATATACATTTGGGGATAAAATATGTATGTAAAATGGACTTATCAAATACCCACAAACCTATATTTTGCTAATCCTCGAGCAAAACAAAAAGAAATAAAATTCTAAATATACCATTTTTGTTGGTTGTCTCGATTACATTTAGCATATGCAATAAGCCTTTGAACCCTTAGGTTTCCCCTAGTGGACGAGTTATAGTCTCGTGAGGGTTTCCAGTGATGATACCCACAAACATCGATTCTCGTGAATATATTACCCACAATTTCTCAATTCTTTATAATCACGCATTCATGCATTCACATACTCATCAACCAAGTCATGATATAATGCACAAGATATTATGAATGCAAATACTCCCATTCACTACCGAACAATAACTAATCTCAAGATTCGTGTGATGAATGGTTCCCACAAAAGTAAAAGATTTCGTTACTTTATACTCCCAATCCAGACAACCCTCCGTGTTTTTGTGAACATTCTACTCTGGTATTTCAATATTTCTTTTTCTACTTCATTGATCAAATTTTGCAAAAAAAAAAAATTTATTACTTTCATCATTCCACTTTTCATCCCTTTTTATCTTTCTATGCTCCGGACTTTCCAGCGAGGATTTTTAATCCCAACCAACTGGGCCCTAACTTCTTTATTGGGATTTATGCTCATTAGTTTTCTCCCATTTTTACGCGAACAATGATATTGGTGATACCAAGGTCCGGTTACTCAGATCGAAGAACTACTTTTTGCATTTTATTTTTCAAAATAAATTTTCAAAATTTTCTCCATTTCATCTATATCAACTCCCCATCTCCCATTTTATTGTGGCAAAATTAATTTTTCAACTACATAGTCAAAGATCAATTATTTTTCCCATAGTGAATGTGTGTTTGTGCTTATAGGTCAAAGTCGTCCTTTTCGGTTTCAATTTTACTAATCTATTCACCCATGTAAAACCATATCACTTCACTTAGCTCGATCTAATCATTACTCTCATGAACGGTAATATTGCATCACATACTACTCACACATCATAAACACAAACTCAATCAACTTGTAATGCAAAACATTCATGCGTGAAAACAATTTATTTTTTTTATTTTTTATTTTTTATTTTTTATTATGAAAATTTTCAATTTTTTTTTTTTTCAAAATTAATGAATTACAAAACAACAAATTAGACACCATACCCCCAAACCTAAACTCAACATTGTCCCTAATGTTGGACAAACTCACATTTTGTAAACAAAAAGACAAGAGTGAAAATGTATCACCTGACTCATGGTAGGTTGATCTGGTCAAACTTGCTATAAAAAATAATGAGTTGTTAGAATTCAAAACAAAAATTAAAAATAAAGTAAAAAATCCTAAAATAGATATGTACAACAAGACCACATAGGTTAATCCTGATAAACAGGATCACTCAGAGAGATCTCCTCCCCTTCTTGAGAAAGTAACTCTAAAAATGGTTTCAAACGCTGACCGTTAACTTTGAACACATCACCATTTTTTGGATTTTCAATCTCAATGGCTCCATATGGATGAACAATTCGAACAATGAACGGACCAGACCATCGAGATCTCAACTTTCCTGGAAACAAATGCAACCGAGAATTATAAAGCAAGACTTTTTGACCAGGTGTGAAAGTTTTCCTAAGAATACTTTTGTCATGCCTTATTTTCATTTGCTCTTTATAGATTTTTGTACTCTCGTAAGCATCATTCCTAATTTCCTCCAACTCATTCAACTGAAGCTTCCTATGGACTCCTGCTTTGTCAAGGTTAAAGTTGAGTTGTTTAATAGCCCAAAAGGCTCTATGCTCTAACTCAACTAGGAGATGACAAGCTTTACCATACACCATTCAGTAAGGAGACATTCCAATGGGGTTCTTAAATGCAGTACGGTATGCCCACAATGCATCACTAAGTCTCAAGGACCAGTCTTTCCTATTTGGGTTAACTGTTTTCTCCAAAATGTGTTTAATCTCTCTATTCGATAACTCAACTTGACCGCTAGTCTGGGGATGATAAGCGAGTGCAATTTTGTGGGTTACACAATATTTTCTCATTAATACTTCGAAAACCCTATTGCAAAAATGTTTCCCCCCATCACTAATAATAGCACAGGGTGTACCAAAACGTGAAAATATATTATCTTTCAAAAACTTGACTACCACCTTGTGATCATTAGTTTTACATGCAATTGCCTCAATCCATTTAAACACATAATCAACTGCGACAAGGATGTACAAATTGCCAAATGAATTAGGAAATGGTCTCATGAAATCAATGCCCCAAACATCGAAAACTTCAATAATCAGAATTGGGTTTAAAGGCATCATATTTCGACGTGAAATACTCCCTAACTTTTGACATCGTTCACATGCTAAGCAATAAGAATGACAATCTTTAAAGATTGAAGGCCAGTAAAATCCAGATTGCAATATCTTTGCAGCGGTTCTCTTAGAACTAAAATGACCTCCACATGCATGATCATGACAAAAGGAGATTACACTAGTTTGGTCACAATTGGGGACACATCTTCGAATAATCTGATCAGGACAATACTTGAATAAGTACAGATCATCCCAAAAGAAGTGACGGACCTCAAATAAGAATTTAGATTTATCTTGCTTAGTCCAATGTGAAGGCATTTGACCTGTGACAAGATAGTTCACAATGTCGGCAAACCAAGGTGACTCAGATACAACAAAGAGTTGTTCATCAGGGAAAGACTCAAGAATAGGCATGGAGTCTAAGGATGTCTCAAGAATGAGCCTAGACAAGTGATCAGCTACTACATTTTCAGACCCCTTCTTATCTCGAATTTCTAGATCAAACTCTTGTAGCAATAAGATCCATCGAATTAAACGCGGCTTAGCATCTGTTTTAGAAAAGAGATACCTAAGTGCAGCATGATATGAGAAAATGAGGACTTTAGACCTTAACAGATAAGACCTAAACTTGTCTAATGCAAACACAACTGCTAACAATTCTTTTTCAGTGGTAGAGTAATTTAGTTGTGCCTCATTTAATGTCTTACTTGCATAATAGATCACATGGGGTAACCTATTCACACGTTGCCCTAACATAGCTCCAACTGCATAATCAGATGCATCGCACATAATCTCAAAAGGCGCATCCCAACTCGGTGGCTTCATGATAGGTGTTGTGGTCAACAATGTTTTGAGCTTCTCAAAGGCTTTCAGGCATTCATCATCAAAGACAAAAGCAACATCTTTAGCAAGTAAATTGCAAAGTGGTCTGGAAATGCTGCTAAAGTTTTTAATGAATCGACGATAAAATCCAGCATGACCTAAGAATGACCTAATCTCTTTGACCGTACGTGGTGGTGGAAGATTAGAAATTAGATCAACCTTAGCTTTGTCAACCTCTATACCCTTCTTTGAAATAACATGCCCCAAGACAATTCTCTTTTTCACCATAAAATGGCATTTCTCCCAATTTAAAACCAGATTTTTCTCCTCACAACGTGTAAGCACGAGTTTCAAATGAATGAGACATTCATCAAAGGATGAGCTAAACACGGAGAAGTCATCCATAAACACCTCAAGAAAACGTTCTACCATATCAGAAAATATGCTGAGCATACACCGCTGAAAAGTAGCAGGTGCATTGCATAATCCAAATGGCATACGTCTATAGGCAAATGTTCCAAAAGGATAAGTGAATGTGGTTTTCTCCTGATCCTCAGGTGCAATAGGAATTTGGTTATATCCAGAATAACCATCTAGGAAACAGTAGTACTCATGACCGGCTAATCTCTCAAGCATCTGATCGATAAAAGGAAGTGGAAAATGATTTTTCCTAGTGACAGAGTTCAACTTCCTATAATCAATGCACACTCGCCATCCAGTAGTCATTCGGGTCGGTACTAACTCATTGGCATCATTTGTGACTACCGTGATACCTGATTTCTTAGGCACGACTTGAACAGGACTTACCCAAGAACTATCGGAAATAGGATATATGATCCCCACATCTAACAACTTCAAGACTTCTGCCCTAATGACCTCTTTCATGTTAGGGTTAAGTCGTTTTTTCATCTCTCGCGAAGTTTTAGCATTTTCCTCAAGATGGATACGATGCATGCACACATATGGAGATATGCCCTTAATGTCTGCTATAGTCCACCCAATAGCCGATTTATGCTCCCTAAGGACATTTAAGAGTTTTTCCTCATGTTCTTTATTTAACTCAGAAGCAATGATGACAGAAAGACTCTCATTTGGACCTAAGTAGGCATACTTCAGTTCAGAAGGTAAAACTTTCAGATCCAATTTTGGAGGTAACTCAACAGATGAGACATGTTTAGATTCAATTGATGAAAGGGTTCTACCTTAGCTTTCCAATTCTCAATGTCCATAAAAGGGACATAATCTAACAAGGTTATTCACTTCTTCACAAGCACTATCCAGATCAAAATCATACCCAAAGTGATTTAGACATGCCTCTAAAGGATCATCAAAACTTGAATGTTCAAAAGTCTCCCATACTAGACTCTCTATTAGATTCACATCACTCATATCCTCAAATTCTGATGGTTGTCGGCTCACATTAAAAATATTAAGCTCAACAGACATGTTTCCAAATGAAATTTTTAGAACACCATTCCTACAATTGATTAAAACATTTGAAGTGACTAAGAATGGTCGACCAAGGATAACAGGAATTTGGCTATTGGGATTAGCCATAGGTTGAGTGTCTAAGACTATGAAGTCTACTGGAAAGAAGAATTTGTCAACCTGAATTAACACATCCTCAATGATACCACGAGGTACCTTGACTGAACGATCTACCAACTGTAGCACTACCTTTGTGGGTTTCAAATCACCAAGACCAAGTTGCTCATACACAGAGTATGGCAACATATTTACACTCGCACCCAAATCAAGCAAAGCTTGCTCAATTATCTGGTTACCTATTGTACATGAGATTCTAGGACAACCGGGATCCTTGAATTTATGTGGTGTGCGGTGCTGGATAATTGAGCTTACTTGCTCTGTAAGGAAGGTTTTTTTATACACATTCAATTCACGTTTAACCGTACACAAATCTTTCAAAAACTTAGCATAAGAGGGGACCTGTTGAATTGCATCGAGAAATGGAATATTGATTTTGACTTGTTTAAATATTTCCATAATCTCTTTGTAATGATGCCCCTTCTTAGGCTTTTGGAGTCTTTGAGGAAATGGTGCAGTAGGAACAAAGTTCCTAACTGAAGGTTCTACTAGAGAATTGGGGACAAGATCGTGAATTTGGACTTTTGGGTCAACTTGAGATTCAATTTTGTTTTCCTTTTCTGGTTCATGGTTACCTTTCACAGTTTCTCTTCTTGGAATTTTGACTTGATTGTCAACTTGTTTGCCTGACCTTAGAGTTATGATTGACTGGACTTGATCAGTTGGACCAGAGGTCGACTGTTCACTCACATGATATTGACCTTTTGGATTGGGAATGGGCTGACTAGGAAATTTTTCTTTTTCCCTCTCTCCTACAACAGTGGCTAACTGGCCAATCTGTGTTTCTAATTTAGAAATCGATTGACTAGTTTACTGCATGAACTGTTGTAAGGTATCTTCCAGTGTTGGTTTCCTTAGTTGTTGGGGGACATATAGATGAGAATTTTGGGACATGGAAGGATATGATGCTGGTGGTTGCCCTTGGGATTGCATATGTTGCATACCCGAGTTGTTCCGAGGCTGATTTTGACTCCATGAGAAATTAGGATGATTTCTCCAATTGGGGTTGTATGTGTCAGAATAGGGACTGCCAAATGGTTTCTTATAGCCGTTTAGTGCATTAGCTTGTTCAGTTATACACTCATGGAATGATGCTATAGAGGGACACGTCTGAGCAGTATGAGATGGACTCTCACAAAGTTGACATGTCTCACTAATAACATGGACTGAAGAACTTTTTCCATTTTTCATCTCTATAGCCTCCACTTTTCTGGTGAGACTAGCTATCCTTGCACTCAAATCAGTTCCCTCACTAACTTCATAGACTCCTCCCTTTTTGGTATCCATAGACATTGGTAAACTTCTTCTCTCAACCCTCCCTGAGTATTCCCAATGTTGGGAACTCTCGGCTAACGCATCTAGAAATTTTCAAGCCTCATTCTCATTCTTAGACATGAAATCTACCCCACCTCGTGACTCAATTAGTTGACGATTTTGAGCTGATAATCCATCATAAAAGAATTCAACTAAACGCCATTTTTCAAAAGCATGGTGGGGACACTTAAGTAGCAAATCATTGAATGTTTCCCAACACATGTAAAACTGTTCACCTTCTTTTTGAGCAAATTCCATGATATTTCGGCGAAGGGAATTAGTTCTATGTCTAGGGAAGAATTTGGTGAGGAATTTTTTACAGAGTTCATCCCAAGATTTGATTGATTCTGGTTCCAATGAATATAACCAAGACTTGGATTTCTCTTTCAAAGAGAACGGGAATAACCTCATCTTAATTGATTCTTCGGGAATATTCTGAAAATTCAATGTGGAACAAATCTCTAAAAATTCCTTAACATGAAGGTATGAGTCTTCAAAGTTCGAACCTCTAAAAGTTGGCAGTAAATTGATTACTGCTGCCCGTATCTCCAAATGGGCATGTTGTGTAGCAGGCAAGACAATACAAGAAGGATTTGTGATATGTGCGGGAGTATAATAATCCTTAAGGACTTTCACTTCATTATGTTCTCCCTCCATCTTGACTTCAATGATCTTTCCAACACTAGAATTCCTTACACCTTTTCTAAAAGTTCTCTCAATTTCTAGATCTAAAGGTGACAACTTTGATTTTAGAGATCGACGACCTAACATGCACTAGGAAGACTTCATGACTCAACAAATACACTACCAAAACAAGTATTTTCTTTATCTGAAATTTAATTCAAGGGTAGTGATTTCTATTTTTTTTTTTTTAATTTCCTATATGAGAGATTATTAGGACTAATTCCAAAATAATCTTCACATAGTTAGACAGCTCCTACTCTTTTTCAGAGAAAACTAGTGGATGACCAGTAAAGGACCATCAAACTAACAACGAAGTAGTTCCCAGGAAAGTGTGGCGAGGCACTAAGCCTGCTTAATGCCGCGTCAGCCACACTCCTAGACAGAACTGTCCTACCGTTTATCAATTTGATAGTGACTCACTGGAGTTACCAAAAGTTTAACAATGTCCAAGAGGATCCTATGAGCTATATGAAAACCTATTGGCCAACGTCTACTTGATTTTAAATTAAACTAAATTTAGCCAATGGTATACAAATGCAAGGAGATTTTTAACCTAATGGGCAAGGAATTGGTGATGAAATCCAATCCTTATCTTGTTAAAGGGTTAATGCCCTTACTAAAAGATTTATGTAAAATGCTAGATTAAAAATGCACATACAAGCAAGTCAACAAAAATAAAAGTAAAAGGGAGTGAGTGTGTGAACTTTCTTCTTTTTTTTTTCTTTTTTTTTTTTACCAATAAATAAAGAAATAAATAAACGAGATAAAATAAAATAAGTAACAAAAATAAATTTGAAGAAAGTGTGTACCTAAAGGTTATTTCTAGTGTTATTATATCCTAAAGGTAGCATGCAAAATTTCACCTATATAAAAACTATTTTCACCTAATCTAAAAAAAAAAAATATATATTATTTACTAAAGATAGGGGTACTTACCTAGATTCCGCAGTAATGCTATTGAAGATGACACAAAGAAATCCGGAGATAAGCTTACTCAAGGCGATCTCCAAAGAAAATGAAATACTACCTACAAAATTAAAAAGTATCAATTACTTAATTAAAATAAAACAAATAATAAAAAAAACAAAAAAAATTAAAAACAATAAACAAACACTAATTCTAAACTTAAGCTAAAGATAAAGAAAATAACTAAAATAAAAAAAATAAAAGAAATAAAATCTGCTACAGTAGCCGAGTTGCTACAGTATTTTTCAAATTTTTTACAATCTCTAAATTCAAAAGTGAAGAAACACTACCTTACTACAGTACTATCATAATTAGAAAGACAAAATTTAAATTATTTTTTTTTCTAAACAAAACAGTAGTTTAAAAAAAAAAAAATTATACAGTTTTTATTTTTTATTTTTGCTACAGTAGCCGAAATGCTACAGTAGTTTCGATTTATTTTATTTTTTTTTTTTTAAATTTCGAAATAGTATATTCAAGCAAAACAATAGCTTCTAAAATCTATTTTTATTTTATTATTATTTTTTTAAAATAACTAGTAGAAGAATTAAATCAACTTAAATTTAATTAATTTCTTGTTGCGATTCCCCGGCAACGGTGCCAAAAACTTGGTGTGTTTTAAAATATTACTCGCAAGTGCACGAATCAATTGTAGTTTAGGTTATGCAAGAACGAGGTCGAACACAAGTGAATGCTTTAAAGAGAACTTAATTAAACTCAAATTAATCTAAAACTAACCTAGTTTCTCAAAGTTTGTTTGTTGAAGTGATTTTTATATTAAACATGCAATATCGAAATACAAATAATTAAAGCGGGAATAATAAGGAGAAAAAATACTAAGGTATCGGAATCCACTACCACTAATCCATAAACTTCTAATTATTCCTTTATCAATTCCAATTTTAGAGTAGTAATTTAGAAATCAATCTTATTACTTTCTCAAGATTTAACAATAACGTACTAATGAAATATATTTTCAAGAAATAGATTTTCCTTCGCTTTAAAGTGTAAAATTCTAAGCATCCTATGTATGCAATTTAATGGATCACATAAGATCAAAGATTTTTACTTATAAACTCATCAAATCCAAGCTTGATTAATTGTGATAAGAATTCTTAACTACTATAAATACATGATATTTATAGTGAAAGGAATTTAAAACAATTAATACTATGAAGCGAAAATCATAAGCATTTAAACCATACACATGGAAATTGATAAAAGACTAAAATGAATTTATTTCATAAATGGTGATTTTATCCTCAACCTTAGTTGAGAATTTAGTTACACATGCTTAAAAAGAAAATAACAAAGTAAGAACAATAAAATCCGGAATTGAAGATAAATTCTTCTCCTCTTTGGTGTCCTTCTTGCTCTCCTCCTTCTTCTTCTCTTATCCTCCTTCTTCTTCAAGATGTATCCATATTTATAGAGAAATATTGGAATCAAATTACAACTTGTAAAGAGAAATGAAATATTCTTTTCTTTTCTTTTTCTTTGAATATACATAACTTTCCATCACATTTTGTTCTTTTCCCATGTGCATTTGAATCTTCCAACTTTCATCCATGTGCATTTGATTCATCCAACTTTCATCCATGTGCATTTGATTCATTTCTCACTTTACACCTATAAATGAAAGACATAAATGTAGATGTAATTTAATGACATTGAAAATGATTTATTCAACAATTTTATTATATAAATTAAGTTTTGTGCACTTATCATTATTACACTTCTAAATTAATTAAAATAAATAGTTTTACCTACTAATAAATATACATTTGGGGATAAAATATGTATGTAAAATGGACTTATCAATTATCATGAGAACCCCCTGAAGCGGGTGTTCCTGGATTCGTTGACGAATCTGGAAGGTCAGCATTTAGGGGAATTGTTTTTGGGGCAGGGGCCTCTTGACGGATGGAAGAAGGGCTATCACTACTGGTAGAGTAGGGGTCGGTTGCAAAAGATAGAACGACCTCCTCTACTAACCTAGTATCATCGCTATCGGATATAGTTTCAGAAAGGTAGAAGAGACAGATGGGGGACAGAGATGAAAATTAAAAAGAGGAAAGTGTTATCCGACTTACACAACTGATAATGAAGAGGCAGGAAGAACGTCAGGAAGGAGTGAACGTCTATTCCGATGGAGGTTCTTAAATGCCGACAGAAAATATTGCAGGAGATGAGCAAAAGTTGAGAAAGAAAGGCAATAACGAAAGTTGAGAAAGAAAAGAATGAAGAAATCAAATAGTTTAGGGTGGGTTTTATAGTAAGAAAGGAGCATGCCAAAAGTCTACACGAAGCCCGAAGGTCGCACATTGCACGATGAGCCGTCATGGTGCGAAGATTAAGGAAGTTTTGGCCTCATGTTTTGAAATGCAATTAAATGCCAAAAATGCCAACTCATCACCATCATTTCCCATAAAAGTATTAATGTATATGTGAGTATATATAATTTCGGTCATGGGCGGAATCATAAGCCTATAACCTCAGGGGCCTGTGTAATAGCCAGAAATTGCGTGGCCCAGTATAGATGGGCCGAGGGATTGATGAGCCGCAAGACTGATGGGTCGAAGGACCGATGGGCCGCAAGACTAACGGACCGAAGGGCTGATGGGCCCATGGAAGTTTCTAGAAAATGAGTGATCCATAAGTCAAGGATTTGCCCTAATTATGGATAATAGAGTCCAATAAGAAAAATAGTTTATCAAATCCCATAATTTAAGAGACTGACAAACTTGGGTAAATGAGTTTGGCCCATTTATCCAATTTATATATAAATACAGGGTAAATGAGCAAGTTAATTGTTTGTTACCAAAAAATAAAATGAAGTATATTTTGATTAATCCGATCACTTCTGAAATAATTAGTTAATAGTAATCATTTGAAAAAGGCTTAAAACCACTAAACCTTCCTATACTATGAAAATATATATATATCAAACAATCCCCTATACCATTTAATTGCCCCCAAAATTGTTAAATTATATTACAAGCCCCGAAACCTAATCGCATGTAAAGACCTAAATTGTTCCGTAGGCTATTGAATTGTATAACAAAACACCCTACTAACCGAACTAAGTTTGGCAGAGTTTCTACTGCTTTTACGTAGAAGAAAAAAGTAAGCAAAAGTCGTTTTGAAAAGCTGATACTCTCCACGTCTTCAAAATCTTCTACCATAACTCAAAAGATATTCTAAAAATTTTGTTAAACAGTGTTCAAAATATATATTTTCCTTCAGAAAATCAAAAGTAGTTTCCAAAAAGCCAATCCAAACAGGGTCATTATAGCTTCTATGTATACAAATGCGGCCAGTGACAGATTTAGAAATTCAAGTAAGTGAATGTATAATTAACATATAAAAATTTCAGTAGTGACTATAGGATAATTTATCGAAAATTCTGTGGGGGCACTATGCAAAAATCTAAAATTTTAAAATAATTTAGATAAAAATAAAATAAAATTCTATTCGTGCCTAAATGCGACATTTTTTTGGATAATTATATATTATGACAATAATGACAGGCCTTCTAGATTATTTTATGTGGACATTGAGGTCGAATGTCTTGTTAGAATCATAATTAACACGAATTCTAATTTTTCAAAAGTAATCTCATCATTATGGACTTCAGTGATTTTTGAAATTTAAGCAGCACAAATTTTTCCTTTTTTGTCATGGATCAACAAGTTTATCATTATTATTTTATTCAAATGAAAACTCGACAAGAATTAAAAAAATACTTGAACCCCAATAGATTTCATCCAAATTGGAATAGTCAATTAGGTGACTTTAACATGAGAAAATTTGTGTAGAATGTGAAATTATGATAGGGGATTTTTCATGAGGATATGAGAACCCTGTCCAGAAAGAACGAGAAACTGCTCAGACAGGACATAACAAATTTTCTTCACTTGTCACATTATTTTACTGTCATATGTGTTAAAATAAGGGCCTTTTTGGTATAAGTTTTTGCTTTCGTGATGTGGATTGAAAAAAAAATAGAAGTATATGTTTTTGCTTTTGCTGTTGAATGTTATGAATCTAAATCAAAAATATGTTTGGTTAAAATATTTTTATTGTAGAAATTTTAAAAAACAAAAAATGCAAAACTTGTTTGGCATTGTCAGTGCTTTCAGAAATTTTGAAAGCAGAAATATGCAAAATTTGTGTGGTGATTTCAAATCCAATAAAAAAATTTAGGGTAAAAATTGTAATCATGTTTACTATCTATATATTTTTGTTTCTAAGGATCTGTTTGGGAACTTGGTTTTGGTGGTCTTGGGTGGTTTTAAGTAAATCTAAAACCTATATATAATGTTTGGTAAGGAGTTGGTCTTGGTCTTGGTTTTGGTATAATTATATATATATACTAATATGTATTAAAAATATATAAATATGAAAAATATACATATAAAATTGGAAAAAAAATATTAAAATGAAAATATATATATAATTAAAAAATATTTAAAATTTCCGAAAACATTTGACATTTTTATTTTTTTTTATTCCAAAATATATATATATAATCGAAAAAAATATTTTAAAATGTGAAAATTATATATAAAATTCAAATAATATATCTTAAATTCGAAAAAATATATATAATTCAAAAAAATATAAAATTCTGAATAATTTTATTATATACTGAAATTTTTTTAAAATTTAGAAAAAAAAAGATATAAAATGGGGAAAAATAAATTTTTTCCGAAAAATAATTTTTTTTCCGAAAAATACTTTTTTTCCAAATATTATATATTATTGTTTTCAAAATAATTCATATTTTCGGCCATATATATATATATATAGAGAGAGAGAGAGAAAAGTCAAAATTGATAGGCCAAAACCATGATTTTAGTGGTTGGTTTTAAAAAGCCCAAAATCAAGTCCAAAACCCACCAACCAAACATGATTTGGTCTTGAAATCAAAGACCAAAACCAAAACCAGACTCAAAATCACCTATCCAAACAGACCCTAAAAATCTAAAAATTTCAAGTTAAACTTTATTGCACCAATTTGTTATGCAATGTCTTTTTCCACTTCGGTATCCAAAACAGTCTCTTATTGAATATGTCTTCTTTGAATTCTTTCATTTTGGTAACCATACATTTAGTCGGATATGGATCCGAATCCAAAACAGCCTCTTATTGAATATGTCTTCTTTCATTTTGGTATCCATACATCTAGTCGAATATGAATTAATAATAATAAAAAAAAAGCGATCATTCGAATCCAATCTGATTTCATTAATAAATTGAATATGAATTTAGGTGATCCGTATATATTAAGTAGTGTCTTTCATTATATTTCAAATTTTTATTTGTTATTTGACTTTCATATTTGTTATGGACATATATTATAAGTATAAGTAAATAATTTAATTTTTAATGTTTATAATCAAGTCTTATAAGATATGTTTTGGACATCTCAAGGACATGAAGGAGTATTTTTTTAAGTAATTTTAATTTAGTTTTAAAATATATTATGAACTAATTAATTATTAATATAAATTTTGAAGGGGGTTCAATTTAATTTATATTAACACTGATTTAGAACAAATCTTATGCCTCAATTATGAAGGAAATCAGACAAAGTGATGAAGAGGAGGAAAACAATAAACTAAATGAGAGTCAAGTTCACATGAAAATCAGTTTACCTTTGTATCTTGATGAATCCATCTTTTATAGGCAAAGTAATACACCTCGATTACAACATCTTGACATGACAGGTACTGTAGAAGGTGGCTTAGAAGTCCAAGTAATGAGTATTTTTTATCATAGCATTAAATGTCTTGGACTTCTTCATACGCTATCATCATTGGTTTTAGATATTTTCAACATTCTCGATAACAAATGTTATAGAAAACTTATAACATTCATTTTGGCATTCGTGGCTCGTTTTACTGCTTTTCCTCCAATTCACAACTCCTCTGTCGATTCCCTATTAGTATGGGGTAATTTCCTATGTCATTACCTCATAAGTGTCTCGAGCTTGTATTTCGTTCGACGACACCTACAAACTTGATAAAACAGTAATAAAAATATAAATTTTAAGATTTAAATTAGTAATATTTTATAAATAAATGATAAAAGAATCAATTTATATATTTTAAATATATAATTCAATAGCTTATTTTGGAACCTAAGGTTCCAATGTTTTCCTCAAGAAAGGATAAATTATTAGGGCTAAGATTTGATATTTGCTGATTTTGGAAGTAAAAAAGACTAAGGTCATGTTTGATATAACTTTTGTTTCTGGTTTTACGTAGAAGAAAAAGATAAGTATAAGCTGTTTTAAGAAGTTGGTACCCCCAGCTTCTTTAAAAATTTTGTCAAATACTGTTCAAAACAGTTTTTCCCTTAAGAAAGTCAAAAATAATGTTTGAAAAGTCAATCCAACCAGAGCCTAAGATAGCGAAGAGTAAGAAAATGAGAGTCATTGTGAATAAACATAGAAAATATGGTGTGTGAAAAATCGAATATAGGAAATGAAAAGGAAAAAAATTAAAAATCTAACGAGCATGTCACAACAAATACGTGTGGCATATTGTTGTGAGAAATAATTCTATAGCTAAACCTTTTATAATTGCTCTGGAATTTTTGCCACCATATCCCGATTTGTCGCGGTGGAAGAAATTACTTCTCATTGAAATTTAAAAATCGCTCGGTTTGACTAAAAGTGAAAGTTAAATAGGAAACTAAGGACCCCTTTGCTATTTAGCCGAAACAAAATAGATGTTTCTGTTATAAATCATAATCATGTTTGGTAACTTAAAATTACAGCTTCTTTTATGTTTGACCAAAATATATTTTAGCTACAGTGTTAAATCAAACAAGACAAAAACCCCCCAAAAAAATTCTAAGGCCCTGTTCTGTAGGTAGTCTGGTCTCAGGTGGTCTGGTCTGATCTTGCGTTTTATGGGACCAGACCGTGTTTGGTAGCATTGGTCCCAAATTTTTGGTTAGACCAAGTAAGACCAAATCATACCAAAATGACGTCATTTCAAACCAAAACAAAAGGTGGTTCTTGGTGGTCCGGTTTGGTCTTATTAATAAAATATATTTATAAATAATTAAAACTGAATAAATAATAATAAAAAATGAATAATAATAATAATAAATTAAATAAAACATATTTTTAAAAATAAAATATAAATAATAAATAATAAACAAAATGAAATAAATAATACCTAATAATAATAATAAAAATGAATATAATAATAATAAATAAATGAATAAATAATAAAATATATTTATAAATAATTAATAATATAAATAAAAAATAAAACATAATAATAATAAAAAATGAAGACAATAATAATAAATAAATATAATAATAATAAAAAAAATGGACTAAATAATAAATAATAATAATAAATTACATAAAACATATTTAAAAATATAATAAAAATAATAAATAATAAACAAAATGAAATAAATAATAATAATAAAAAAATATAATAAAAAAATAATAAATAGATATAATAATAAATAATAAGTAAATATAATAATGAATAAATACTTCATAATAATAATAATAATAAATGAGTATAATAATAATAAATTAATATTAAATTAATAAAATATGTTTTTAAATAATTAAAAATGAATAAATAATTTATAAATAAAATGAATTAAATAATGAAATAATAATAAATAAATAGAATATATTTATAAATTAATAAATAATAATTGAATAATATAAATGATAAAATAATAAAATATATTATAATGTGAAGAAATAGTAAATAAAGAAATAAATAATACATAAATAAATATTATAATAAATAATAAATAAATAGTAAGACCAGACCGCTTACCAAACAGACTTTTTCAGATCAGATTAGACCAGACAGCTTACCAAACAGACTTTTCCAGATCAGATTAAACTAGACCGGACAAGACCGGACCGGACCGGACCAGACCGGACCGGACCGGACCGGACCAGACCGGACCGGACCGGACCGGACCAGACCAGATCAGACCAGAAAGACCGCCTACCAAACATGACCTAATTAGTGTTTCTATTTTGTTTAAAACATTTTAACTATTCACATTGTGTAAAATAAAATGCATCGCGCCAAACATGCTTGACTTCAATAAGTGCATATCCAGCCAAAAACATAAACATTCAAAACAAACCGTTTGCCAAACGGCCCATAAGGCTGACAAATTATAACTTTTTTTGAAACTTTACATTGTGCAATCTGGCTCAGATATTAATCAAATACCTATATACTCATTGAAAATGATCGAAATTAACTATAATAAAATCAAACAAAACCTAGATATACAACTAGAGGTGATCAATTTTACATTGACAAAGTTAGGGTAGAAGATGACCGAGCTCTATAATCCCACAAAGATATAGAAGAAGAAGAAGAAAAATATCACCCAATTCATGTCCATTCAACTAGACTAAACATGGCGAATCCAAAAACCCTTCAAAATTGATGCAAGTCCGAAAAAAAACAGATTAAACAGACCTCTAAACCTAAAAAGCCTACACACAAGAAAAATAAAATAAATAAATAAATATATATATATATATATATATATATATATATATATATAAAACAGAACTTTTGGAACAATCACCTGAAATTAAGATGATAAGCTTGGAACAATCACCTGAAATTAATACTGAATTCCAAGCTTATCATCTGAATTTTTGTATCAGATATAAGCACCAATTGTAAGACAGAAAAACACAATCTCATTTGGTGTACTGGAAAATCATCCTGTAAAGACAATGGAAGCAACAAACACCATAACAGCCAAGGAAAGCACTTGAAAAGAAAGCTACAGGGCATTTACAAATCAGAACTGTCAAGGAAACATTTCCTCCTCTTCTCCATGAGAAACATAAGAATGTGAATTCAATAACCGCATTAAACATTCTCAGGATCCAAATTATTATAAATCAAAATCCAACAAAATGATAAAAGTAATAATCATAATCTAAAACACATGACAGCCAAAACCAAATACCTGAACAACATTATAAAAACTGGGTAATGACAGATTATAACAGTTGCTGTAAAAACTGCATATTGAAGCAATCTTCTTGCTAAGGAGCACTAGGGAGAAAAGGCCAAACTGTTACCAAAGTACACAGCCTTAACTTCTGACTAAATCTAACACCACCTGTGACTAAGCCATATGCATCTCAAATCACAGGATTAACAAAAATTTTCATAAATGAAGCTGAACATCATATACAACCAAAATGCTTACTACAATTTATACTCAAAGTGAAAAAAGAGTTGTAGAATTGATCAGATTATTCCACACAGCACCAAAAAAATCCATCGGATTCATGTTACACTCAACAAAACTAAGCAAGACATATGTAAGAACCTTAAATGCAAAACAAGATTCTCATTAAAAGGTTCAAAATTCCAGCAATATTTTCAATAATCAACATATTTTGATTCAATAGCTTCGAATTCTAGCAATATTTTATTTCTAGACTATATCACAATACTAATTCTGAACAATGAATTGTGGCGTAATCCTAAAATGTTAAACAGATAAGTACAAATCAGCAAAAGATAGAATAAAAAAAATCTGAGATCGATACCTTCAGAATTAAGATTTGAGTTCAATAAAGCGGTATCTACACCTCAATTGGTCGGTCACTTCATGAACTCCAGTGAGAAACTCACACAGATCATTGTGTGTCATGTGTGCGTGAGAGAGAAAGAGCAAAATGTATTCCAGTGAGAGCATAAGAATGACAGAAAACTGTGGAATTGTTTGAGAGAGAGAGAAACCCAGGTTATAATTTGACTTCAGGGTAGCTAAGAAGAAGAGTCACATGTTTTGGGCAGGCCAGCAGAATTTTAAGGCATGTGTTCAACTCTAATGGCATCCATCCTAACATAATAGGAAGCCTAGAGGGGGATTTGATGCGGAAAATAGTTCTTACTATTCAAAAATCTCAGGAAGAACTTTTTAAATCATCAATATACAAAAGAAGACAGGCCAGGAAAACTCATGATTATCACACTAACTAATGTCCAAGAAAAAAACACAACACCAGAAGGATAAATAAGCCAAAGTTAAGACTATCCATTACCTAATATATATATATACACACACACACACACACAGTAAAGAGATGATACTTGCATGTTCTTTTGGCATCATGGAACATTACTCTCAGAAAATATCTCACTGTATATCAGTTCCAATGCACTACCAACTCACTCTAATAATAGCTACCTTAAATTCGACATTTTTTTTCCATAGTAGCAGTCAGAGAGTATAAGCATTACCAAGGAGCATATCAGCAAAAGAAACAGAAAACACACAAGTAAGTGGCTTATGTTGATTAGCATGCATGACAATTAAACCCAACAGCAAGGTATCAAGCATTGACACCCTCATTAGTGCAGGAATAGCATGGTTCTAACTTGAAATGCAACACAAATGCACATAGAGGTGAAATCCCACTCATGAATCACAACATTGAACATCACGAACTTTCAAAATCATTGAATCAAAGCAGTTTAGAATGAGGAACTAGTTGAACTATTGTAACAACACTTCTTTACAAAGGAGCATCAGCCTTGAATGAAAAAAAGAGATTTACAAGTGTAAAAGAGCCTTTGTTTGAATGTTGTTGGAATACAGAAATGCACATCAGAGACAGCCCCAAAAGAATAGAGTAATAGTTGCTCTGGCACAAGACAGTGAATGGGTATATCACTTCTATCTCATTCTCTCTTTGAGTATCTTCAACCCCACATACCTGTCAAAAATAAACCAGTAAATTAACCAACCCTCCCCACTCCCATTTTTCATTCCTTGTGATATAATTCAATAATAACAACAAACAAACACACACACACACACTGACACACATGAGAAATGATATGCCTTTTATCCATTTTCCAGTCTTTGTGATATAATTCAAGAAATAACAACAAACAAACACACACAGAGGCACACACACATACATATACACATATAGGAAATGATATACCTTCCAAGCATCAATAGAGTGGCCTGGGGATTGGTCCCTGGGGAAACAGTGAATGTGGAGCCATCAACAATTCGAAGAGCATTAAGGCCAATAACCCTGAGATTGCGATCAACCACCTTTCCGACGACGCAGCCCCCATGGTAGTGCCAAATGGTGCTGACTGTGCGACGGCAGAAGTCTCCCATCTGTTGATCATCATTCAGATCATCAGGCAAAGCAGAGCCGACGAATCTGAAGTCCCGGCCTCCAGACCACTGGCGGAATCTGTAATCATCCATGGACCGGGTCCTGAGGACATCGCCGAGCTTGCGGGTGCCATTGATACAGCGGGCGACATCAGTTGGGTTGCTGAAGTAATTGAAGTGGACAATTGGGTTAGTCTTAATGTCTGTAGAAGACAATCGCAGTGCACCCGAAGAGAGAGGACCAGTGATCTTCTCCATGAGAGTGGCGACGGTGAGGTAGAGCGGTGAAGACGACGATGATCGGACGAAAACAGAGGGCGAAGTGGAAAGGAAAGGAATGACATTGGAGGCAGCTTCAAGGTAAGCCCCTGAATCAGTAATGCCCACCACTTGTATGAGAGAATGCTCCAATGGAGTTGGTGGGACTATTGATATCCCATTTCTGGGATTGTCATACAAGTAGTGCCCAACATAAGGCTGGTGGTGCACCACCGGAATCCCCCACGACGAGAGGTACGGCCGCGGCCCAACGCCGCTCAGAAGCAGAAGCTGAGGCGTACCGATTGCCCCGGCACAGACCAACACCTCACCCCTATTCCGCACCATTGCGTGGTGGTACTGCCCTGTTTGGTCCCGATAAACCACCCCAATTGCCGACTGATTGAGCCCACCCGTGGGGGAAGCAAATAGAATTCTTTCAACGCTCGCATACACAGCCACCTGAATGTTCGAAGAATTGGCGTAACTGAGAAGATCAGCAGAGGTGTGTCGTCGGCCATAGCTATCGAATGTGGAACCCCCAATCTTGGTGCCCACCACATGTTCGAAACTGAACCCATTGAAGGGACCAACACCGGCCTCCAAGAACCCATCTCTCACCGCCGATTGCCAGTTCTTGAGCTCTGGTTCGAACACAATAGCCCTCTCGATCCACTCATAGGACTGGTTTACTAACCCCACATCCCAATTCAGCCCAGACCTTCCATAGAATTCTTGATCGGCGCGGCTGTAGAAACCGGCATTGATTGCGCTGCTCCCGCCAAGAACGCGCCCTCTTGCGTTGGGGACGCCGTCTTCGGAGGTGAAGGGCTGCACCGGCGAAGACTCCCCATCGTCCACCTCCATGAGACTCGTGATGAACCCTTCTTGGCTCATCAGATTAGGGTTTCCGTACGCAACCCCGCCGCGCTCCACCACCAGGACTCGAAAATATTCCGACAGCGTCGCCGCCAGTGCGCAGCCGGCGGTGCCACCTCCGACGATGATGTAGTCGTACGAGTCTTTCGAGGGAAACATTGTGCCATTGAACACGAATTGGAGGTAACTTGGACCTTTAATTGCAGATTTGATTCAAATTTGTGAGTACAAAAACAAGAACAATGATTGAATTTCTAGGTCAAGAAAAACGAGATTGTGAATTTGAACACAAATTGAAGGTAAATTGGACCTGCTATTGCATTTTTTTTTCAAATTTGTGAGTACAAAAACATGAACAGTGATTGAAATTACTAGGTCAAGAACAGCGAGATTGTGAATTTGAACACAAATTGAAGCTAAATTGGAGCTGTAATTGCATTTTTTAATCAAATTTGTAAGTACAAAAACAGGAACAATGATTGAAATTACTAGGTCAAGAACAAGAAGGTTGTGAAATTGAAATCATTACTCTCTTGCGATGGAATTGCCGACGAGGGAATGAGAATCGATATCATCAGCAAAGCCAGAAATGGAGAGCACAGAGTAGAGTGTTTCGACATTGCCATGTTGATCAGTGGAGAAAGAGAGCTAGGGTTTTGTTTCAGGATCGTCTTCTTCTTGGACTCACTCAGTGTGTGTATTTGTGTGTGTGTGTGTGTGTGTGTGTGTGTGTGTGTGTGAGAGAGAGAGAGAGAGAGAGAGAGAGAGGCCTCTGTTTTTGGTGGGAATTTCAGTTTTATAAACGTGACCTCAATTGGATGGAGGAGCCCATTAAGTATTAACTGCTTGCTAACCACGCCGTTAGTTCTTCATTATATATATATAGATATATATATTAGTTCATCATTATACATATATATATATATATATATTAATACAGATATGCCAACTATTTTCACCAACAATGTTTAAACTTTTCAAAACTAGAAGATGTTTGTATACAAAGAAATTGTAAAATTTATAAGTAACTAAATTTTATATCGAATAGCGGGATAAAAGAAAAGAAATAAATGTAAAATTTGTGGAACTTCCTTCATTTTGAAAATTTTAATTATTTTTTATGATGGGCTCGTATCTACATTGGATCACCTTTATAATTCTTTGTTAATCAACTTTTAAATATATATATATACACTATATATATACTTAAATCTTCTTCCTTCTATGATACAGTTTAAAATTTTAGAGTAGATAATAATTAACATGCTATTAAAGAAAAAAAAGTCAATCACCCTGAAATTAATGACAAAAAATACAATGAAAATCACTCATAATCAAAACAAATTAATATTTTCATGGAAAAAAAAAAACCAAAAAAATTAAGCATTTTGGAAGATTGATCTTTTCCTAGTCCACTCTCTCCATTCTCAGGAAATAGAATTCCTCCACTTTCTAGGCATCTTTCTTGTTTGTTCTCCACTTGGGATCTGAGTCTCAAAAGCTGTCATTTTGGTTATCTTGCTCAGTTTCTTCCACCCACTGCTCCAAGCTGAAGCCTGTTTCGGCTTCGCCATCTTATCGAATTGTCTCTGCAAGTTCTCCATCTCATTTTGCAGCTCTAGGTACTTGGCCTTGACAGTCTCGAGCTCGAACTTGAGTGTGTTGATGTCCTTCTTGGCTGCAGCCCACCCTTCTTGGAAAGATTGCGGCGTTGCTTCAAGTAATGTTTTCCGGTTCGTTATCATGGGCTGGTAGTTGGATTCACCCGCGTCTTTCAGGGAAGTGTTGGCGAGCGCGTTGCTTATTTTCACCTGTTCGGAGAAGAGAACTTGCACCACCACGCGTAATGGTAGGCGTTCGTTCTGTGCAGCGTGCATGCACGCGTCCATGGAGAGCTTCTGGCAGTCCATCAGACGGCACAGCCTCTTCCTTTCGTGCTCGGAGAGCGTTGGATGAGCCTGTCCATTTGTAATAGGGATCAGAGAGACATCTAACATTTCTATAGGGAAAATCTTCAGTTCAATAAAAATTAGCCTCATAAGACTTCAATAACCTTCTTTTTTTAAAGCACATCTAGGAAAAACATTATACATATCAATTTGTTCTTGTTCTATTCATGTATATAACATCCAAAAGTTTTCTAAAGACTGGGCTGTTGAGGATATATGTATGCATACTGATTCTCATAGCACAAATGTATCATGTCATGTCATGTCATAAATTTAGGCATGTCAGAGGCAGTTTCACTATCCTGATATGTCATGTTACTTTCAACATGATGCAGCAAACAAAATACCCATATATATATATATAGAAAACAGAAATCCTTGAGATACATCAATGAATATGAAAGTAAAATCACCCTTTATAGCACAGAAAGCTTTTATTGCTCCCCCTTTTTAAGCACATGGAAAAAAAAAATTCCCACCAAAAACAAAAGGTACCATCTACAGACTACAGCTTACAGAAGGATCAGTATATACTATTTCTACTCCTGTATATAAAATCTTATAGTTTTCTAATGTTCATATGATCTAAGCATGCTCATTCAGATAGCACACATGTAGTATATCATGTCATAAATTCAGGCATGTATATATGAAGCATCTTCACTATCAAGACATGAAGGAGCACTAAAATACCCCTATCTAGAAAACAGAAAAAAAATTAGAAACAGATCAATAAATATGAAATTGGACTTGTTTAGATATTTCAGAAAATTTTGATTTGAATTACCTTGAGATACGAATCGATTGCTCGATACAACCCATCATCACAAGTTCTTGCAGAATCCGGCAAAGTCTCTGCGAGGACTTGAAACTTTGTCAAAGAGAGATTTCTATCTCTCGACACCTCTGTGAGATAACTGTCAACAAGCCTTGCCACTCTCATCTTGGCATTAGTATTACCACCCCTTTGAGCTCCTTCATACATGTGCTTATCCGAAAACGATTGTCTGCTAGGACTCGAACTTTCTATCTGTTCTTGAACAACAAAGTGCTCCAAAAGCCTCTGAACAAGCTCGACATCATACATAGTCTCACTCTTAGTATACGATGGTATCATCAAATCCCCCAACGTAGCCTGCTCGAATTGCATCCCCACGCGTTTCTCCAATTCGATCACCAAAGCCGGAGCCACATTCAACATGTTCGCCATTCTCAGTAGGCGAAGAAGGAAGCTGCACGAGACGCTGTCCTTCTGCGGTGGAATTATACTTATCAAGCTCTCAATGATCATTCTTTGATCTTTGGCTTGAACACTAGATGTGTCCTCTCTATTTCCAACCACAATCATATGAAGCCCCCCATTCCAACTACTATTGTTCCCGCCATTTCCATTGCTTCCTTCATCGCCCATTGTCATCCCATCTTTGGCCAATCCCGGAAGCCATTTAGCTGCATAGTGCATTATTGCAGCCCCGATCAAGTCGAACCTCAACCCCTTAACCTTGATTGCAGTGATCACACGGACAAAGTGATCGATCCTCAGAATCGAAACGTCTTCAAACCACCAATCGCTAGGAACTTGGTGGCTCCTACTAGGGCTTGAGTCCTTCATTTCATTCCATTTTGGGCTACAAACCTTTGGGGGTTTCCCAGTATACACCCATCTTATTCCTTTGGGATTGGCACAAGCCTTCCACGCAATGGACTCGCTGCATCTTCGTACAATTTGAAGATTTTCGGACCATGTTGAGAGCTTCTCACAGCTTTTAAGCACTAGAATTGAATCTCTCCACGAGGATAAAACCACGTAGCTGAGAAACGCTTCGGTTTTGAATATAAGATTGCCTTCTTCCAAGTCCTCTGTCATTTCAAGGTACTCTGCAGCACATCTTAGGCCAGAGATATTGGTTGCTGTTAAATCAACTGCAATGCCATAACAGAACTTTGCAGCTAGCTCAAAAGCCTCCGACCCACCGGGAAGATCATCTAGAACTACCCGGTTCAAGTCTGTATCGCGCGATTCGTATATCATTCTGTTCATCTTTCCACTCCTAGAAAGGAGGGGATACTTCAATTTTAGAGACAAAAAAGAAAAAGAAAAAAAAAAGTGTCATTTTATCAAATACTTGTAGTTTTGCTAATAGCATCTTCAATTCAGAGCTTAGAAATGGAAAATTGAATTGAATGAGCAAACAAATAGATTACCTTGTGTAAGTGGAACCTAACATCTTCAATTTGAACTAAAAAGTCACTTGGAATATCAGTTGTGACATACCTTCATACATGTCAAAAACCACAAAGTCAAATCTAAAAGTAATTCGATTACGAGCTTCATGATAGAAGAATTCCAAATTTGTATTTTGCTCTAATATGTTGAAGATACTTAAAATAGCAAAAAATTAAGCCTGAAGTAAAATAATTCACAAACATATATATATATATATATATATATATATATATATATATTAAAGTTTATGTTCACTGAGACATTTATGCATATACATACCAAGATTGGCCTTTTTGTTCAAACCCTTCAGTTTTGACACTGTTCTTGCTGGAAGTAAGTACTCCATTGTTGAAGTCCCTTCCTCCAACTGACTCATTCTCTGATTCCCACATGACTGGAGGCTAAAACCCAGAAAATTTGAGGAGGATTTTCTCAGGAAAGTGACAGTCTGAGTCAGAGGAAAAGCAGAGAAAATGTGGAGAAGAACAAAGAAGAAGAGCCAGAGATTAAAAGGAAGAATTTCACATGGGGATGCTTGGAATTATGTGTATATCTGCAATTGTGGGCTTATCACTATGGATTACGAAGCCTCTTACAGGCTGTGAAGTGATGGGTATTGGTGGTACTGTTTTTAGATCATTCTGGTTAGATTTTATTTCCCTTTGGCCTTGAATATCATATGGTCATATTGTCAAAAGTGGGAGATTCAACTCCTCCTCTTTAACCTCCTTTCTATAATTACCTTTTCTTACTCTTAATATATATATATATATATATATATAATCGGGGTGTCAGAGAAATTTTGTCCCGCTAATTCATGAACTCGTGCAAAACAATTCGTAGAAGGATCAAGTTCGGATTATATTTATGATTCTGCCTTCAACTTAGTTCGGACTATATTTGTAATCGTTGCCTTCAATTTTTTTGGATCTGGTCAGAATCTAACATTAAAACCTAATCTTTCTTGAGGCAAGACATTTCAAGTTTTTTTTAACTGTGCCAATTGGTTTGTGTTAGTTGCTCGTACTATTTGTGTGTATATATTGGTATAGATATACACAGGTCTTTGTGTTCAATTATTGCAAATCCAAAACATTCCTCTACCTCTATCCACTAGAATGAGTCTTGGGTAGGCACTAGGCAAGACGCGTACAACAAATATGTTACACTGACACCTCCGCCTCGCCAACTGGTTGGATCCTCTTGTGTGTCAATTCACATAATCTGTGTAAGGATTGTGTTACATTGCCATGTCCCATGACCATAAAATTTATTATTTTTAATGTGATCTAATATAATTTGAATATATAATAAAAAAAAATGAATAAGAATTCTAATTTTATGAAATTCATGTCTATCTTTTATTTTTATAAAAATTTAATCATATATTCAAATTGTATTAGATCACATATTACATTAGTGGATAGGACGAATTCATGGAACATAACCTAAATATTGTCATTATTTTTGTGTATGTTAGACCAAAAGGAAGAATGAATTTGGATTCTCAATCTAGGAGAGTGGAGTGAAACTGTTTTAACATTCAAAAAAAAAAATAACATTTAAAATTCATTTAAATAAAATCCTAAGTAAAGAATAAATATATTGTTTAAGTAAATATAATGTTTGATATTTCAAGAACATATTGCATGAAAAGACGGTAATCTATATTTAAGTAATTTAATAACATTTTATAGTTAAACTTTAGATTTTTGAAAAATGATAATAATTAATTATTTCTTTTTCTTTTTCTTTTTCTTTTTCATTTTATCCTATCTATAATAACCAAAAGTACATGGGTCCTGAAGTTTTACTCACTTTTTGTTTATAAAGATTGGAACCAGTGGATTGTGGCATTATTAGTTGGTCCATTATTAGTGTCAGAATTTGATGATACGTCTCCACCAACATGTCATTGATTTGCTGTATTAATTAGAATTTGCACTTTCCCAAATGCTGTTGATATCTTTGTTCCACTAACATGTGGATAGTGGTATCATTCCATATGTGACGTATTGTATAGCATTGTCATATATTCACTTTAAAAATTAATATTATTTGAATAACGACATGTTGAAATATATAATTATTGTTAGAAGATTATAGGTGCTCTAATTATATATGTTAATAGTAGATAATGTGTGTTTTACATCAATTTTTTATTAAACATACTTGTATACTCAGTCTATATATATATGTCATTTATATAATATTACAATACACACAAAAAATACAATTCATTCAATAATATAGATTTATTATTGATATTCTTCTTCTTTTATTTCTCTTTGATTTTGTACTTCATATCAAAGTTTTTGTTATCTGTCTGTATCTCTTTATGATTTTCTAGTTGGTATCAGTCTAACGATTCTTGGTAGTTCTTTCCGCTTATCTTCGTATATGTCAGAGATGATGTTCCATATCCCGTCTCCGACAGCGATTTTCAATTAATATATATTGATATGATATATATATTATATTCTTGGTGGAATTTGTCTTTTATCCCACCAAAATTCTTGTTTCTTGTTTTTTCCGTCTTTTAGGATTTGGGAGCCCTAATCTCCCATGATTTTGCCCTTATTTATGGATTCATTGATGTTGTTAGCCCTTGTTTATGGGTCCGTTTATGTGATTCCTGTTGATTAACGTCCATGTTGATCTGCTGCTGGTTTTTGGTTTCTGTTATCACCGAGACCTCGGGACTTCTACTGAGAGCTCAAAATTTCCCTCTGCTGATTCGTTGCTACTAATTTTTTTCCAGTACAGGTGAAGCCCTGGTTATTTACGTGTCTACCAATTTGTTCGGTAGTATAATTCGGTGCTACCGATTATGTCGGTATAGGTTGAGCCTTGCTCGTTGTGCTACCGATTTTGTCTATACAGGTGGAGCCTTGATCCCTTATGCTACACAATTTTATTTGTATAGGTTGAGCCATGTTTCTCAATTGTTTTTGACAGCAGAGGATGTAGCGATAACATTAGTATTTTTTAGTTTGTCTGTGGTACGTGGCACATGGTTATCAATTTGTTCAGTAGTGTGATACGTGTCAAGTGGCAAGATGCATCATGATGTGTTCAGAGGCGACTTTGTTCTCAGTTTCAAGTTGGACTTGCAAAGATCTTAGTGTCCAACTTGAAGGGGAGTGTTGAAGCACACGATTATTATTAGAAAATTCTAGGTGCTTTAATTATATGTGTTAGTAATAGATAGTGTGTGTCCCACATCGATTTCTTATTAAACATGTTTGTATACTCAGCCTATATATATAGGCATTTTATGTACTGTTACAATACAAAAAAAATACAATTCATTCAATAATACAAACTTATTATTGATATTCCTATTATTTTATTTCTCTTTGATTTTCTACTTCATATCAAAGCTTTTGTTATCTATTTGTATCTCTTTATGATTTTCTAGTGTATCTTTACTGACATCGATATGGTAAAAGTTTATTAAAAATTCTTGATTTCTTTTAAATTAGCGAATCAATTTTTGAAAAGTGATTTTTAACTTCTTACATTATGATTTATAACAAAATATTACAGTGCATTATGATTATTATAATTAATCAATAGGTTCACCAAAATAAAATCATAATTGTAATGCCAGGTGCTAAATTCAAATTTTTCAAAATGATAAATAGTTTAATAT
Source organism: Cornus suecica (assembly GCA_963922005.1). Lineage (NCBI taxonomy): Eukaryota > Viridiplantae > Streptophyta > Magnoliopsida > Cornales > Cornaceae > Cornus > Cornus suecica. Next base: position 40,264,329 of record OY998247.1, on the reverse strand, counting down.
AAATAACTTGCTTCTTGGTCTTGGGCCCTCTCAATCACTATGAATGCCCCTGATCTAAGGGAAAAAATCGTCTCAAGTGTGTGTATGGATCCATTGAGGGTCCCACACCCATCCAATGGTGTGGATTTATCCATCCAAAAATTCGGATCCGTAGACATAAGAGAGACAAGGTGATGGGGTGGATGTACACCATTGGATTGGTGTGGGACCCTCACTTGATGGCTTCACTTGAGGAGCTCACTTGAAACGATTTGTACCCTTAATCTAAAGCAGGTTTGAAAAAGATCTTAGAATGTCTAGAGTTGGGCTAGGAGGGTATCTGAACACCTTCTTTTTACATTTTATCTAAGGTGTAATTTGTACAAACACAAGGTAAGTATTTGGAATTGGAAATTTTATGTTTGGAAGAAATGAAATTCTTAAAATTTGACTGAAAATTTTATAACTTAATCAAATTCGTGGAAAAATGAATTGATTTGAAGGGATTCGTTAACTGACCATTAATTTGCTCTTAATTTACCAAAATTACGCTTCAACTAATTATATACATCGATTATACACAATTATTCTTCTTATAACTGAATTTCTCATTTTTTTTAAACACAAAATACAATTTCTTTCCCATTTCAATCCATTTCCTTTTCCAATTCTAATTTCAAATACTGAAAAAAAATTATTCAAAGAGTGTCCATTACTGCCAGAGGATCTAAGGTACTCAAGAAAAATTATTCAAATTATTCAAAATAAAAAATTTATTTTATTTTTTTTCAAAAGAACCAGAGGATTTAAGGTACTCAAGAATTCTAACCCTTGAAGACGCAAAACGTTGCACCATTACTGCCATAAAAAGGGGTGCATGAATGTCGATAATTCAAATCACAATTAAATGCGAATAATTTATTAAGATCGCGCCTGCAGATATAATCGATGTTATTTCAATAAGTGAAAAATAAAATTTACAAAAATCTTGTGGATTAGTCCACGAGGAGGCCCAAACAATTCTGTTATAAAAATATATATATTTTGTCTTCTCTTTTAGTTTACTTCGTTTTGTTTGTAGATTCTGTGCACAACATGTTTTCCGCTCTTTTTTTCCTTTTCTTTAGCTTGATAGAGTTACAATTGTTCACTCCGAAACCATTCCAAACCAAACTGCAAAGTTTTTCCCTGTTGAGTACTGTTGGTTTTTCAGAGCCTATAATCGAGTTTATGTTTACTAGAAAATCCAATATATATATATATATATATATATATATATATATATATACACTTTGTATCAATTATATTTAATAATGTGATAATAATATTTAAATTCAGAAACTGCCTACATATTATATTAATTAACATCAATACAGAAAACTAGATTTATGAAGTAACATTATTTGTTATATTTTTTCGGCATAATTACATAAAGCTCTCCTACTATATAATTGCAAGTGATTCTCTTAATACTTTAATAATATAAAAAAATTCTCCTAATTTTAACTTTGGTATCTCATTTACCCCATCCGTCCAAAATCAACGCCGAGAAGTTGTTTTATTGGTCAAAAAATTAAATTTCCTAATTTACCCTTATTATCTGTGCAATTACATTATTACCTTTACATTTGTTTTGAATACCTTAAATTTGGTTGACCGTTTTGCCCTCATTACTATTCTATATATACCCACTTGAGAAGATTGTGAATACGTACTCCCTCTCTCTCTAAAAAAATTCATTATCTCTCTATTATCTGTGGATGCATTATTTGAGGATTCAAGACAAAAAACTTTCGATTTGAGAACAAGGGAATAAATTTACCATCTTTTTGAAGATTCTCAAAATATAAGAGGGTATATACATTATTTCACTACTATTTCTTATCGGATCAATATTCTGATAATATTAAAAGGGGTTTGTGATATTATTAAAATATTAGGAGAATCACTTACAATTATGCCATAGTTTAGAAAAAATTTGTGTAATTATCCTTATTTTTTCATATAGCATACATGTTTGAAGCAGTAGACAAAACTAAAAATTAGGATAAATTACACCAACTTTCTTAAGGTTTGGATAAAACACAAAATAAACAGAGCATTTTAGGTTTATTATAATTATCTTCCCTCACATTTGATCCTGAAGTCAACAGCCCCTAATCAAAAATAAAATTTGACAGAAATAATATTCTTGTGTAAAATGACTGATATATATATTAATATTAGAGTAAATTTTTGGCATTAAATTTTAATATTTTCTATCTATTAGGGGATATCATTATAATAAACTCCTCGTGAAAAATTTGTCCAAACCTTAATGAAGTCGGTATAATATTATAATTGTAATATTATCATATTCACGTGAATCACGTGTCGTGTCCACTCCATCCCTCATGTGTTGCACAGAGAGCCTTCAGAAAAGGGCCCACGGTAACACTGCATTATTGATTTGAAATCGAAATTTATTTTACCAAAACGAACACCATATATAGTTGTACCTCACATGGCCAATCTGTTGGATATGTACAAATTGGATCTAATCACACAAATCATGTCACCTTGGCTTCAATTCAGAAAGAGAATGAAGCACCCCACACTAGAAACATATATATATATATATATATATATATATATATATATATATATAAAAGGAAATCTCAATATTTAGTAACTTTGAGTTACTTTCTTAGTTTAAAACTTGGGTAAATACCACTTACACCCCCTCTGATTTGACTATATCCCAGTTACACCCCATCTACTATGATATATCCCAGTTACACCCCCTATCACTGACGGCGGTTAGTTGACCTAACGGAATTGAGTGCAATGTCTCTTTTGTCCTTCAATATTTTATTAATTTCATTTATACCCCAACTAACTCTCTCTCTCTCTCTCACACACACACACACACTCTGCACAGACGCACACACACATATATATATATATATATATACATGTATATATATATGTGTGTTGTGTGTGTGCAAGGGGTCGGAAATAGGGGAGGCGGTGGGGGGAGGGGGCTGTGGCGGCGACGGCGACGGCGGGAGAGGCGGTAGATCTATATATATATGTGTGTGTGTATATATGTATATATATATATATATATGTGTGTGTGTGTGTGCAGGTGTGTGTGTGTGTGTGTGAGAGAGAGAGAGAGAGAGAGGGGGAGAGAGAGAAATTTGTTTTTTTAAAAAAAAATTCAAAATTTATATATATTTTATATTTTATATTTATTTTCGATTTTATAATTTTTTTCGAAATTTAATATATATTTTTGAATTTTATATGTTTTTTTTTTAATTTTATATATTTGTTTCAAATTTTTTATGTTTTTTGTGATTTTTATATTTATTTTCAAAATTTAATATGTTTTTTTGAAAAAAAAATAATTTCGAAATTTATATATTTTTAAAATTTATATTTATTTTCGAATTTATAATATTTTTAAAATTTTAATATATGTATTTTGAAAATTTAATACAAATTAAATTATTAAATGATGGGAGGGGGTTAAATAAGTCATTTGACTACAAGGTGCAAAATAGACCATTTATCACCTTTTTACTGATGACATCATCACACAACGGTCAACAACTAACGGTTGACTAACGGAGGGGGGTGTTCGATACACGGAATTAAAACTGAGGGGGTGTACTGAGATATACCATAATAGAGGGGGTGTAACTGGGATATAGGCAAATCAGAGGGGGTGTAAATGGTATTTACCCTTAAAACTTTTAAAAATAGAAGGTGGAGAAGTGAATTTGAGAAAATCATTTATATTATCTAAGACTTCACAGACTTAATATCACTAATCACTATACGAAATATTGAATTGAGCCTCAAATTTTTTACCACGAAGTAAATTGGTGAAAATGACTTTTTGGCCTGCATACAAATTTCTTTTCTGACAAAATACAATGTTTGTATGGCAGAATTTTACGATTGTTTTTATACAAATTATATTTTGTTTAAAATGACCATTAATCACAAGAAATAGTCTTGTTGCTGCAAGTTGGGGTTCTTTTGTATGTAATTAAAAAATTGGTGATATCATGCAAAAAATTGAAAGAATCGAAGTGTCGGTTATTCTTAAACAAGACCATCCTTGGCCTAATTTTAAATTTTGGAGCTCGTCATGAGCTCAAAATGAAATTATAATCAATCAACCTAAAACATAGCTCGACTCGATTCATTTGACACTCTAACTAAAACTTCAAAATTACAACATTCATTGAGGACTTCCACGCAAGGAGTTGCATGTAGCAATCATCAACATGATAATATTTTGAAAATATGAGAAGACCCTCCTCCCATTAGAATACTATATTATAGGTTTAAATTAGGAGTGGACACAAATCGGATTAGATTAAATTGAATATATTTTGAATCCGATTCACTACTATCGGATTCACAATTTTCGAAACCAATCCAATCCGGATCGTGGTGAACCGGATTGGTTCGATCAGTTTCGTGGATTGAAACATAAAATTACACTAGCTAAATTGAGGTAACAAATTCATTTGAAATCATTTATATACATTGTACACCACCACTTGTTAATGCAATGAAATAATAAAAATATTAATTAATACAATCATTTCTGCTATTCTTTACCTTAAGTCCTCCAAACAAAAACAAAGTTGAATGACTCATTCCTGCAATTCTTTTTAGCAACAATACAGTATTATTGCAAGAAAAAATCAATCAAATTTTTTCAAACAAAAGTATATAAATACAAAGGCAAGTAGTAAAATAGATAGTTAAAATCTCTGAATTAAATTAAAACTTCCAAGTCACATATATTCAAAGGCATCCTAAAAAATAACTGAAATCCAAATAGATAAAAAATATATATATTAAAATTTCTAAGCATAAACTTCAATGGTACCAGAGTGCATCACTAGTGAGAATAGAACATGTTTTGGAGGGTTTTTACTGTTAACTTTGTTCTTGTTTTGGAAACAATTCTGCTGAATAGTGCAGCAAACAAGAGAACAAGAAAATATTTTTTCTTGTTCTAACTTTGGGATTTCCCTAAAAAAAAAAATGCAAAATCAAAAACGCCTTCGTTCTCCTCCTCCACCACCACCCGCTCCACCCCACCACCACGCCACCACCTGTTGCCACCACAACCACCAACACTCATCACGAACACCACCATCACCTCCAATACACACATACACACACACACACACATATATATACACACATAAAAAAAACCCTTCGTTCTCCTCCTCCCCCACCACCATGCCACCAATCGGCACCACCCACCACCCGCCGCCACTACCCACAACCATCAACCACCACCACGAACACCACCACCACCCCTTAGAAACCATAACCCCGAATCAAACCCTTAACCCCCAATCAAATCCTAACACCCTTCAAAAATCACCACCACGCCACTAATTGTCACCACCACCGTGGGAGAGAGAGAGAGAGGCAACTGTGAGAGAGAGAGTGTCATGTTTGTGTGTGTGTGAGAGAGAGAAAACAAATATATATTTTTTGGCCTCAAACATATTTTTTTGTTTTTGTTCTTTTGAGTGAGAAAATAAGAACATAAACAAGAATTGTTCTTGTTTTTTTGTTCCCAAAATAAAAACAAAAACAATGATTCCCAAACGGGGCCTAAATTGAAATGTATAAATATAAATTACAAACTTTCATATGTTTACATTTTTAAATACAAATTGTAATCGGGCAATTCTATAAATTACATTATTAATTGCAACAGCTATATGAATAAGTCATATGTTTGTTGTGTGATAAAAACTAGGTTAAGAACTTAAGGTAAAGAAGAGTTCTTTGAAACTGTCTTTCATATACTGATATACACAATACATATTACATAAAAGTTATATATCACTTATATAAATTCTAATTTTAAAATTATATTTATATATAATTAGAAATATTATACGAATTAGAAATATATATAAAACAATAGTTCGGTTTTGGTCTGATTCGGTTCTAGGTGGTTAAGAACCAGAACCAAACCGAAAAGACCGGTTCTTGAATTTTGAGAACTAGAATCGAACCCAACCACCTTGGAACTGAACAGAATAGCTGGTTCCGGTTCGGTTCGGTCTAGTTCTTTGATTATTTCGATTCTATTTGCACTCCTAATTTTAATGATAGTTCTTTGAAATACATGGTTTGCAACTAAGATCCCTGACTCCAATCAACAATGCCTCGTCCACGTATATACCAGTAGGGCTGCAAACGAACCGAGCCGAACTTTGGAATGTTCAAGCTCGATTCATTTATTAAATGAGCCTAGAAAATGTGTTCAAACTCGGTTCATTTGCTTAACAAACGAGCCCGAGCCGAACGCTAGATTTAACGAATCGAGCATGAGCTTGCTCACCAACGACTCGTTTCAGTTGTAACATATATTACTCTTGCCAATAGCTGTCTAGATTGAATTGTTACATGTATGTTTTTAACATATTTTCACTAGCATAATTTTTTATGAATGATTTTTATGTTATGGCCGCATAATTCCTATTATCTTTTCATAACAATTTTCATAATTTGTTCAATTTGAATACTTTCTTTTGTCAAATATGAGATAATTTTATTTTTTAACATAGACCACCCTATTCACGAGCTTGGCGAGCCGAGCTTAGTAATGTTCAAGCTTGACTCGTTTACTAAACGAGCCTAAAAATTGTGCTCAAGCTCGGTTCGTTTACTAAACGAAACAAACGAGCATGAGCCGAGCTCTTAATCAGTCGAGCCTGAGCCTGCTCACAAACAACTCGGTTCATTTGTAGCCCTTTATACAAGCATATCATTAGAATCGGGCCAAGTTTCAATGAGTAATAAAAAAAATGTTTTTAACTTAACAATTGATAGTTATTACATTTTTCCAGACTATATGTACATCGCAAAGTACGATACCATTAGTTGTTTGTTTCCCGCATGCCAAACGACCCCAAGTTACATTGTGATGGCAACATATAAAAATACAACATCAAATTGTCCTCCAATATATATTACATATACCAATGAAAACTCAACAATATTTTACAGTCATCCAAACATTAACTATTTTTAGAGACTAAAAAGACAGTTCTTTACAAACAAGACTTCTAATAAACAACTTTTAGAAAACTGACAATCAGAAAAGTTTTTGTTCAATTTTCAATTTTTCAGCTCTTCGAAACCTAAAAACAAAAATGAGCCAGTTACATACACACACATAGACATGAACAACAAATATATATATGTATATGAAGAAGAATAAGAAGCTCAAGTACCAGTCACAAACACACACACGTATACATAAATACAGACACATACACACACAAAAATTGGGTTTTTCACACACACACAAACGGGTTACATACACACACACCATATCACATACTCTTGGCTCACACACACACACACACACACACACACACACACACACACACACATACACAATCACACACACACACACAATTACAGAAAAATCGCTCAAATTGAGCTTGAACACATACATACAGATATGAGAGAATAGTGAACAAGCTAAACACGAAAACCATCAAACAAAAACGAAGTTAAAAGCCAACTTGATCTCAAATCGACAAGGCAAAGTCGCGAAAATTGCCTCTTTTTGTGCAAGTAGTTGTGAAACCTAAAAGCGCTCCAATCGAAACCCTAGTAGTCGCCTCTCTATGTGAAACCCTAGATCTAGCGAAAGTGAGGATGAATATCACAATTTGAAGAAATGAGAAGAATCGCCAACAAATCGCCCTTAGTACTCGAAACACTAACCTAACCTTGTGACAACACAAATGAGAGGAAAATATGTTTTCTGATATGTTTTTTTCATATGTTTTTTTTATTCCTAGTATTTGTTTCTTTTGCCCTAAACACAATTTGCATGTACAATGAAAAAACAGAAAAAAAACACCAATTTGGTATTGCGCCTCTTTTTTGAGTTTGTTTTTTTATTGATAAAAAATGAATTGGGCCAAAAACTTTCAGACAAACATGTTTTGTTAGCAAGATTGGGCCAAATAACACAAACAAAAACAAAAACAGGGCCTACCAAACATGCCCTAAAATAGCTCATCTCTCAAGTCAAATAGTGTGATTGGAATGATGTGTATGGCATTATTCGCTCAATCAAAGCCGGAGGAAATGAGAGTTTGGTTTTTTTGTTTTTTCGAAAGTGAATTGTTAACTCACACACTGTCTTGAGAGAGGCTCAAACTCCTGACCTCCCATTTGGGAGTTGGGGATTGGTACCGCTATTAGGTCTTTGGTGAGTTTTGCATTTTTGGTTGTCTTCATTTTTCTTCTCATTATTTTAGGAAAAAAAAAAGATAGGAATATTTGCATTTACCACCCCTATGAATAGTTAAATAACCATTACCTCCCCTCAAGTTTCAAAAATAACATTGAAGTACTCCCCTATAGTTCAGGTCAAATCTTTTGTCTCTTCAATATTTTTTTAAAAACTCAAAATTGCTCTAAGAGTGTTTTAAAAGACTATTTTTAGTCCGTATGGTAAAGTATAAATGACTGAATTGTCTTTCCTTTTGAAAAATTAACTAATGTCTGTTTAAAAAAAATCAGATTTTGTCCCTCACACACTTAGGTCTCATTTGACATAACTTTTGACTTTGACTTTTTTCAGAAGAAAAAGAGAAGTAGAAGTCATTTTGAGAAGTTGGTATCCCTTACTTCTTCTAAACGCTTTTCCAAGATTCAGGAACTCTTTAATTTTTTTTATCAAACACCATTCAAAACAGCTTTTTCCTCCAGAAAGCCAAAACCAACGTTTAAAAAGTCAATCCAAACAGGGCCTTAGTATAATAAATTAATATTTTATAATAAAAAATTAATATTAAAAAGGGATATGAACAGGGATGAGGGCCAGTGAGGGCAGTGGCTCCCACTGAATTTTTAAAAAAATCCTTAAAACCCACTAAATTTGAAATAATGACGATTTTGCCCCACTCATCTAAATTTCTAGGACCGTGCCTAGATATGAAACTACAAAATATAAAGTTAAATTCAACCAATACAATAACTTAAAAGTGAAGTAGATTGTTATTTTACATTAAAATGAAACATAAAAGAATTAAATATCCATGAGTATAATAGTAACTCACCATCTTTCATCAAATCTGGAGGTTAGTGTTATTTTTGAAACATGAGTAAAGGAAATTGTTATTCAGATATTCTGAAGGGAGATAAATGTAAATATCTCAAAAAGATAATATAGATAATATTTTTTCAAAAAGAATAAGAAAACCATTCCATGATATATATACTCAAATGTAATGCTATAAAGACTGCCTCCAATAACTAGTGCTCGATAAATGCTTTTGTAAAATAATTAGTAAAATAGACTTTTTCTCCTCTTACTGATTTTTAATCCATATTTAACACTCTTTTTTTTCTTTTGTTGAAAGGCATATTTAACACTTTAGTCTAGTACAAAAACAAAAAAGATTAAAAAAAAAAACGAAAAAGAAAACCTAAAAAATTAATTATTATATGGACATAGATTTTGAGACTAACTAAATACAGTATGTTTCATATTTGGATATGGATAGTTTCGAAGAAAGTGGTGGGAATGGAAGATTAGAAAAAAAAAAAAAAAGGAAAAAAAAAAAGAAAAAGAAAACCTAAAAAATTAATTATTATATGGACATAGATTTTGAGATTAACTAAAGAGTAAAGTGCATCAAATCCCCTCAACTATTTTCTCTCTCTCAACTAATCCCCTGAACTACACTTTTTATACAAAACTCCCTAAACTATCACAACTTTTCCAATTCACTACATTCCGTTATAACACCATTAGTTAAATTATGATAATTTGCACTCAAATTCCCTGAGATTTTGGTCAATCGCACTCGCCTCCTGATATTTTATTTTTCTTGCAATGACACCCCTTGAAGGGGAGAAATGACCGGAATGTTCTTGTGTTATCTCCCTTATTTCATGAAACAAATATCTAGGTGGTGAAATTACCTCCATTCCCCATGATGAAAACTCTATAATGTATATATATTTATAACAACTATTATAAAATGTGAGGGGTTGAAAATATTTTCAAACATTTTCTTCAAAATAAAAATTAATGAATTAATATGTATTAATTGAAGTGCAACTCTAAGGAGTATGTCAAAACGATATAGAGTAAAATAAAAGGGGTTGAAAATATTTCAATACTTTTAAAAAATAATAATAATTAATTAATATGCATTACTTGAAGTGTAACTCTAATGAATATTTCAAAAGATATAGAGTAAAGATATACGACAAGGGGTTATAAATATTTTTATTTTTTTAAAAAAATAATTAATTAATATACATTAATTGAAATATAACTCTAATGGATATTTTATAAGATATAGAGTAAAGATATAAGACAAATATATTTCGGTAAGGAAAAATAATATAACTTAAAATATAGAAATTTGTATATTTATCTATCTATCTATATATTACTAATAAAAACACAAGGACTATCTAATATTTCGATTCATTACCACATTTTACAATATAAAAAATTATAATAAGTAAAGTTTGATATTATTTAAAGTGTAAGGGCTTAAATTAACTTTACAAAAAAATTAATAAATAATAAACCATTTGTCATATTTTTATAAAAATATAAAAAATTACAATAAGTAAAGTTTCTTATTATTTTACAGTGTAAGGACTTAAATTAATTTTACACAAAGAATAATAAATTATAAACCATTTGTAACATTTTTATACATTTATCACCTCTTACACTACAACAAAAACTATAATTAAAATGTATTACTACTTGTTTAAAATTGTAGAAGTTGTATATTATTTATTTACAAAATAAATTAAATTATATGAGCTCACAAATATTTTATACATATATCACCTTCTAAAATACAAAACAAAAATATATATAATCATAAATAAAGTGTATTATTATTATTTAATGTAAAATGTCACAATATTAGTTTTAGGGGGGAAATTAAAAAATGATAACTTTTGGGGCCTATATTACAAAAATGACAAATTTAAAAAAATAATTTAAAGAAATGTGATAATATTTCAAAAATCATTGTATTCAAAAGTACTTGAAAAGTTTTTCAAATTGAGTTTAAGACACAAGGGTTGTTTAATCTATTAATTTAGTCAACATGTCTTTTACACTAAAGTAAGGGCACAAGAGTCATTTCATGGGGTCTTCACCCCTTCAGGGGTGTCATTGTAAGGAAAATAAAATCTCAGAGAGCGAGGGCAATTGACCGAAACTTTAGGGATCTGAGTGTAATTTATCATAATTTAATATAATTGAATGTAGTGTATTGTAAAAGTTGTAATCGTTTAGAAATTTTGATGTATAAAATTTAGTTGAGGGGGTTTACCCTTGACTATGTTTCATGTTTGGATACGGATAATTTCGTAGTTTCGAAGAAAGTGGTGGGAGTGGTGCCAAGTGGACTTGTATCATATTATTCTCTCATGTGCATGTCCCCATTCGCTGTTGGGGATTCCGATGACATAACTTTGCCTTGACGCCAGTAACTTGAGGTTGTGAATTGTCATGTTCCTTTGCTCTCAAATAATTCGGGATCACAAACAATTAGATATATAGTAGTAGCATATATACTTGATGTTGATATATGATACCTTTGTCCAAAACAATTAGCTTTAGATGGAAAATCAAATAACTTGAAAGCCGAAATATGGGATGATTTGAATTGGAAGCCAATAGAAGTCTAGAAGGGCCCCTGCTAATGGATACAATAGCTAGAAGCAAATACATACATATATATATATATAGATGTTATTCAAAATAATTATCATGTTTACCCATTGTACAAAAAGACACATTGGACATGTTTAAAACCCATTTGTTAATATCCTTTTAATTTCGTTATTTATTTATGGCAAAAATGCATAATACCTCATGTGTTTTGGTTCAGTTACAAAATATCCCATGTACTATCTTGTGTCCCAAATTACTATCTTGTGTTTTTCAAAAGTTGCAAAATACCCCTTGTGTTTTGCTTAGCTCCAAATCATTACCTTGTGTTTTTCAAAAATTGCAAAATACCTCCGTTGATTATGTTTTACAAAAAATATTGACCATTGTACCCATTGTCTTGTAATAACCCATTTAGTATTTTGTTTACTTTTTACTTTTTTCTCTTTTTCAATAATATAATTAAAAATTCAAAACTTCATACACATATATTTATTTATATGGGTTTTCAAAACCAGTTCGGTTCCTTAAAAATAGGAATCGGAACCGAAACGGGACCAAAATTTTGGCTACGGTTCCAATTCCGATTCGTACTATCATTTTTTTTTAAAAAAAGTAAAAAGTAAAAAATATCAAATATCAAAAGATAATATAATTTTATATATGTCAATATTTTGGTTTGTACACAGAATGATTAAAAAAGGAGATAAAGAAACGAGGAGAATTAAGATTTAGTGAAATCTGTAATTCAATATAATGTTACTTATAATTTAACAAATATATATATATATAGTTTTGGTAGCTATTCACAAAAAACTTTTGGTAGCTCTTTTACTTATATTTTTTGTAGCTTTAAATAACTTTTCAAGAATTATATATTTTTTTCATGAATTAAATATATAAACATATATAAAATTATATTATCTTTTGATATTTGATATTTGATATTTTATTTTTAAAAAAAAAAATGATATTATGAATCGTAACCGGAACCAAAATTTTGGTTTCGGTTCAGTTCGATTATGTTTCTTATTTGTAAGGAACCGAACCGGTTTTGAGCACCCCTATAAATAAATATTTGTGTGTGAAATTTTGAATTATTAATTATATTATTGAAAAAGAGAAAAAAAAAAAGTAAAAAATACTAAAAATGGGTTATTACAAGGCAAGTAGGCAAAATGATCTTTATTTTTGTGTAAAACATATTGACCATTTGAGACAAAAAATAACAAATGGGTATTTTGTAACTTTTGAAAAACACATGGTAATGATTTGAGGCAAAAAATAACAAATGGGTATTTCGCAATTGCACCAAAATGGGGGTATTATGGACTTTTGCCTTTATTTATTTTAAAAAATTATTGATTTTGCAAGATCACATGTATTTATTTTGTGTATTAATTTGTTTATATTATGAGGACACTTGTCATCTCATATTTACCTCAGTGATGGATGGTCAAGAATTGTTGTTTCTCTTATATCTACTCTGCACCACATCAATTAAGGAACTATGGTTGCAATTAGAAAAAGCTAGAGTGTTTTATTTTCGTAGGAAAATGATTTAATGGTTGTAATTAAACCCACTTACAAATTTCGTACACCTAATAAATATGCATAACAAGTATAATATCATGGACAATTTCTGTGATGTCGTATAAAAAGCAACTTCACCTAATGTGATCAAATAAAAAATTTACATGTGTCATCAAATTTAAATTTTTTTTTGTAAGTTTCAAAATATTATACTGAACATGAATTTGATTGATTTTTGAAAATTTTAAAAATATAATAAAAAATCTACTATTGGAACATTAAAGCACATGTCAATTTTTTTTATTGAATCACGTCAAGTGTTAAAGCGAAATTCTTGAAATTCTTTCATAAGCATTATCCTAAATATCAAACATGGAATGAAATTAAACGCTCTTTCTTTTGTTTGGTATATTTTATTAAATGAGAATGATCATTCTCAAGGAATGAAAATTCATTATATTAGTAAACATAAGGAATGAAAATGCTTTTAAAACATAAAATTACTAAAATAATAATTTGACATTTCAAATAAATAAACCATCCTTATCATCGTGTCACCAACTTCTATCACCGCCACCGCCATCACCTTTTGCCGCCTTCACCACCACCTCCATTGTTTGTCACTACTATTTTCGTTACCTTTCACTATTTTCTTTTGTAAAAAAATTATGTAATAATATTATTTGATTAAAATTATATATTTATTACTAAGAAAGATATTTAAAAAAAAAATTCTTTCAGTTCATTATATTCCTAAAGTGTTTCATTTTTACAATCAAACAACATTCTCATTCTCATTCAATTTTCAATTACATTTCATTCCATTCATGCTTACCATACATAACCTAATACAATTACTTCTTAATAAATATTAAAATGTAATTATGTATACAAGTCATATACAATATTCATGGCCTAGCTAGAGACTGGGCCTTGAGGGCACTAATTAAAACGTCCTTCCACTATCCAGTACTCTTGAACTCGTCCAATCCAATAATATGATTAGGATCGAATCGGGGGCAAACGCCAACGAAAGGATCTCCTTGGATTTAAAAAAAAATGTCGATTTTTACCATCTTAGGTTTCCATTTAGGTCAAGTGGACTTGGGCTGATCTACAAAATGTTTGAAAAAGGATTGTATGGTTGATGATTTGTTTTAGATACTTGATTGTACTACTACTACATGACAAGTTTGAGAGCTGGTTTGGAGAGTTTTCCTTTGTGTGTAGAGTTATTTAAGAGTGTGGAGTCAGAATATTGAAGAATTTTGTATTAATTTAGATGTTTAAGAAATTTTGAAGTTTTTATCAAAATTTCAATCTATAAATAACTGATGGTGTCAGTTCATCCAACAAATACTAATATGCTTGAAAGATATATTTAGGTTAGTAACATAAATATACATAAAATAAAAATTAATTTTAATAATCAAATCCATATTGTAATAACCAGAGACTAGGAGAGACACGTTGGTGCGGGAAGATGAAAACGTAGTTTTCGGGGAATAAAGATTTGAAGTATTAGTAGATCTATTGTTATCAACTATTAAGTAACATTTTATAAATTTAATCATTATTATAAATTTGTAAGTTTGTTTGTATATAGGTTAGTTAAGAAATTCAATTTCTTCATTATACATAAATTTAAATTTGTAAGTTTGTTTATATATAGGTTAGTTAATAAATTCAATTTCTTCATTATACATAAATTTAGTGAACAAATTCAATCAATAATAGAACTATTATCTTGTTTTATCTTTTTATTAATAAAATTCATAAAACTCATTCATAAATTCATTTTATAGTTATATAGTGTTTAATTCATCTATATATTTTTCGGACACATTTCCATACGTAACTATAGAAGTGTAGAATATTTTTGTACACAACTAACCAACGCTTAACTAGAAAAATAAAAATCACTGCTTATTCCAAATATTTTTATGCTTCTTCTGTAACACTTTATCCATTTACCATAGAAAAAAATTCGTACATGAAAAGGCTTGTTTGAACTTAAACATGTGATAAAGTAAGAATCTACTTATTTTCTTCCATAGAAAATAATAGGTCGAGAGATGCTTTAAGGCTCCGTTTGGGAATGTCTGTTTTTGTTTTTGTTCTTATTTTTTGGGAATGCCTATTTTTGTTTTTGTTCTTGTTTTTTGGTAATGTTCATGAGAACAGAACATGTTTAGGAGGGTTTTTACTCTTCACTTTGTTCTTGTTTTGGAAACAATTCTGTTGAATAGTGCAAAAAACAAGAGAACAAGAAAAATATGTTTTCTTGTTCTAACTTTGGGATTTCCCTAAAAAAATAAATTGCAAAATAAAAAACGTTTTCGTTCTCCTCCTCCATCACCACCCGCTCCACCCTACCACCATGCCGCCACCACAACCACCAACACCCACCACCAACACCAACACCACATTTAATACACACATATATACAAACACATCAAAAAACCCCTTCGTTCTCCTCTTCCCCCACCACCACGCCACCAATCGTCACCACCCACCACCCACAACCATCAACCACTACCACCAACACCCCCCCTTAGAAACTCTAACCCCCAATTGAAACCCTAACCCCCAATCAAACCCTTAACCCTCAATTAAACCCTAACACCCTTCGAAAACCACCACCACGCCACTAATCGCCACCACCACTATGAGAGAGAGAAAGCATTGTGTTTGTGTGTGTGAGAGAGAAAACAAATATATATTTTTTGGCCTCAAACATGTTTTTTGTTTTTATTCTTTTGGGTGAGAAAATAAGAACAAGAACAAGAATTGTTCTTGTTTTTTGGTTCCCAAAACAAAAACAAAAACAATGGTTCCCAAACGGGGCCTAACTAGCGACAAACACATCCATTATCACCACCAATATTAGTACTCTTCATTGAAGCATCTTCCATTTTTCCAATCTTCACCTCATTGAGCACATTTTTTGCCCATTCTCCGAAATATGTTTCATTGTATCCAATCTTACCACTTTTGTAAATGGACATGCAACGTCGATCATTGTCAAGATTAGGGTTATGGTTACCATTTTTCCAATCTTCACCCCATTGTGCACATTGTTTGTAATGACATGTTCTGATAAAAAACCATGTTAAGTGTTGTAAGCTCGGATAGTCTTAGGAAAGTTGACGTGGCCAAGCAAAGTACGTGATGAATTCAACAAGCTTCTTGAATCACAAATCAAGTATAGAATAGTCAAGAATACAAGAGAAGTGATTTTGAGTTGATTGGAAGCAGCGATACGAAGAAATAACAAAGATGAAAGATTCTGAAACTGCACGAGAACTCGGTAAAATGACCGAGAACTCGACCTTTCCGAGATCTCGGGACCCAGGTTGAGATCTCGGGATATTGGTCCGCCACTGCAACCCATGGCGCAAATTGAAAAACTATCCAGAGATATTTGTCCGCCACTAGCTACCACTAGAGTTCCCGAGAACTAGGGGATTTAATATGAGATCTCGGGCTCGCCATCTACAGTTTTTAAAGACAACTTATTTGGATGTGTTAAAGACTCATCATCACTTTTGAAGGTGATTAAAAGATATTATTGGTATATTGGTCAATATTTGAGGACTTTATGGTCAAAAGTCAAAGACTTAGAGGAAAAGAAATCTACACCCTAATATGAGACTTTTGTTTCTATATATATGAGTTAAACTTGAGAGACGAGGTGTGGGTTGTGAATTTTATTTTTAAGAACTCTACAATTCTTCTACCGATCATATTCATTTATAAAACGTGAGTGAGAGAAAAAGATTGCTTGATCATCCTATATCAGAATTCTCTTAAGTTTTTTAAGGTTATTTAATTGTGCTTCAACCTTTGAGATCTTTATGCACAATTAAATGATCTAGTTGATAAGTATCATCACACCACCTTGTGCAACTTGTCTGCATCGATCTATTGAGAAGCGGAGCCGTTAGAGTATGAGATCGTAGCGGGAAGCTTCGTGGTTATTTAATTTGTTGAGAATCGGAGTCATCAGAGTATGGAGATCGAAGAGAGAGCTTCGTGAGGCGCGAGTGAATCAAGACTTTCGAACGTCGAGTGAAAAACAGCAAATCAGAGTTATTGTAAGTCCTAACTTCATAGAGTCTGTAAACTTCTTTGATTCATAGTGCATCGATACCAGATGGTATCAATGGTTTTTTCCTTGAAACATTTTCAAGATTTTTTCACGTAAAAATATTAGTGTCGTCTCTACTTTATTTTCTTCACTTATATTTATTATTGCATGGATTATCTTGCTAGAGAATTGGATTAAAATTTTAATTTATCAATAAATCCTTAAAAAGCCTATCCCCTCCCCCCTCTACGCTAATTCCACCGTCTCATAGGTAATTTGAATAACCATCCTAGCAAAAGCCGAGTCCTTGACACGACTTCATGCCAGTCTACCTCATATCAAATTCATGATATTATCAAGGACCATGTTTTGAGAAGAAAATTGTGACTTAAAAGCTCTGTTGTTGCGTTCCATCCAAATTATGTTCACCATGGTTGAGAAAGCAAGCTTGTTGATAAAGTTCTTAAAGGAATTAGCTTTCCAGTGATAAGAGATCCAAATGATTAAGTGGTCCCAGTTGGTTAGAAGTATGTGAAATATGCAAATTGATTGGATAAAGTTCCGAATTGGTTTTATTAAAGGGCATTCAAGGAAAATGTGGGTAAGGGATTCCTCATTGGAGAGACATATGATGCAGACATTTGGAATATGTTTGTACTTGGGTTGTTAAGTGTGGGCAGGGGCGGAGCCAGGATTCTACAAAGGTAGGGGCCACACTATTAAACATTTTGTCATTCTAATTCGTATATATATTAATGTCAAAAGTATTTCAATATCCATTAGACGAATTTCAATGTACATATAACTACACATTGTGTGTTTGTTTACAAAACAAATATTGACCTATATCTAGTCAAATTTGACTTAGATATGTACAAAAATAATCAAAAGGACCAAATATGTACAAAAGTGAGGACAAAATATCTACAAAAGTTGAGCTCGACAATATTTTAGTGAATAAAAGTCATCTATAATCAAAAGTGCGAGCAATTTCTTTTTCTATATTAACACTCAAGTAGTTGGCAAGAAATTCATCCTCCATTTTGTTGCGAAGTTTCGTTTTAATAATTTTCATAGTTGAAAATGCTCTTTCCGTAGTTGTGGTGGAAACGAGAAGAGTCAAAACAAGACGAATCAACCTATCATCAATATTTCAAGTACCATTGACATATTCTGAAAATGTGAATGTTTAAGTATGTCTTCTCCATAATGTTGCAGTTGATATCCCAAAAGTATTCTCTCTTCATCCGTAAAATCTTGAGGATAGAACTTATTCGCAAGCTTGCAAATATAATCAATTTAAAAGGATTTGTAACCATCTCTAGGATTCAAAGTGGAGCTAAAAATAATAAGCTCCATTGCATTTTCACTAAACTTGTTATTCAACTCTTGCAACTGTGAATCAATTGTTCCATTGAATATATCAAACCGATAATGGTACTCAAGTGTAATGTTCTCTTGTTTATGATGTGGTTGACCCTTAATCTTTCTTGAATAAAGAGCACTCATATTAGACACCTTAATGTTATAATGCTCACAAAATGATTCAATGGTCTCAAGTAATTTGCCCCAACCATCTTGTCTCAATTTCAAAATGAATTTATTTGTAGTCGAAACCAAATACATAGCATTGACAATGTCTTGAGATTTTTGTTGTAAAGCTTGACAAAGGATATACATTGTTCCCATAACATCTTACATCAAGTGCAAAATAAACACGAATTAAAATGATGGAAAAATATTAGAAGTGGAATCGGCATCCCCTCGGTGGGCAAAATTAGATCCATCTTCAATCAGATTTTCAAGAACAGAAGATGTTGGACCAAATAACCTTATCAAGCTACAAACTAATTTAAAATAAGAGCTCTAACGAGTATCACCCGGTCGTTGCAATGTACCAATTTGGTTAGCTCATCTACCGGTATCAAGTTCATTAGGAGCTATCAAATTAGCAATTTCAAAAGCTTGAGCCGTATAAAGTTAATCATTTCGTTTGTAAGAAGCTCTAATAATATTGATGAAGAAGTTCAAGTTCAAAAAGAATTGATGGATTGAAATTATTTCTTTAGATGCAACAACTAGTGCTAGTTGTAGTCGGTGAGCTAACCAATGCACATAATATGCATAAGGACAATTATTAAGAAATAATGCTTGCAAACCATTCCAAACACCACGCATATTACTAGCACCATCATAACCTTGACCTCGGAGATTGTCCACACTAAGGTTATAGTGAGAAAGAACCGTTGAAAGCTCTTTCTGTAAACTTAATGAAGTTGCATCTTTAACATGGACAAGTTCGAATAAATGTTCTTGTAAAAATTCGTTCTTATCAACGAATCTTAAAACAAGATCCATTTATTCTCTCTTTAATCCATCACGTGTTTCATCAACAAGAATAACAAATTTTGCATCTCCAATATCTTCACGAACTTTATTTCTCACGTTTTTAGCAATAATATGAAAAATCTCTTTTTGAATTTTTGGGGAGGTATATTTGGCATTATTTGGAATATTTTTTAGGACAACTTTAGATACACCATCATTATATGTTGCAAAATCCTTCACCATTTATAAGGGCAAAAAATATCAGGCCCACTCATATCAATTTGTGGTTGCAACATTTTAAAGCCTATTTAGTGTAGGGTCGGCCCATTAAGAGGAGTATTCTAGAATTTCTTTGGGTCCAAGTCAGAATCCTAATTAAATAGGGAGTGATTGAGATAAAAAAAAAGATGGTTATAAATCCCAACAATTAAGGGATGTGATTATTATTCAGATGGGCCAATAAGCCCATCAACCTCTTGTATAAATATTGTCATGAGAGCCTCAATAAAGGACATTCTGAGTGTGAGCAAAAAATTACACTTACACTTTGGCGTCATCCATGGGAATGGAATCGATACATATTCCCATAAGTTTTTATAGGTTTATCTCTTTCTTATCAAGCCCAGTTTAAAACCATATTAAATATCCACCACTTAAACCATATTATATTTAGCTTTTGTCATATGATAATAGTCTAAACCTTTTCACTCCCATAGCCTAATTAAAAGGTTGTTTATATTTGTTTAATGCGTTGATTCTAAACCTTTTCACCTTTAATAGCTTTATCACCCAATGAAGGTTAACAATACGTGTTCATCAACATGAGGAAGCAACACATGTTGTCATCAAACACAACAATATATCTCTACCAATAATAGCCATTTTTCTCTCTTCACTGTCAATTAGTGTTGTCCAACTTTGGCTCCCCTACAAAGACCGAGGAGCAGACCGACATCTTCAACTATCAGTCATTGAAGCTCGACACCCTCATGGGCAATTTGGCCCACCAGACGGCGGTAGAACAGCCAGACACCATGATCAACAATATGGACGTCGACGGGGACAACTATTTTCAATGGATGGAACACTAAACACAAAGGCGGATAACTATAATTATGTGGAGTGTGTCAAACAAAACAAATATTATTACAGATAAGTATTTTTATCTTTTATGCAAAAATATACTATTATAAAATATACTAGTTAAAAGTCCAACCCCCAATTTAATTGGGGTCGTCTAAAGAAATTTATTTAGAAAAATAAAAGTATAACGTGCTCTATATGTATACTTACAATATAATTTTGCAAAATCAGAATAGTGACAAATTACATCTAAATGCATATCACTAAAATTAAAGTGGCAAATCACTACTGAGTGCCTATTGCTAAGAAAAAAAAAATGGCAAGTGGCACAGAATAACCAATCACAAAAAAATCAAAGCAAAAGGCATGAAGAAAGGTAATCGTCAAGATTAAAACGAGAGGCACAAAGAAAGTTAGTCGCCAAGATCAAAGTAAGTGATCGAGTCAAGTGGAACTATAAGAGAACTCAATAGAAATAAGAAGATCGGAAATTTCACATTCAAATCCAACCCACATGTATCAAGATGGGTTGGATCCGAAGGGGCCAGTGTAAGGGCCAAAAATATCAGGCCCACTCATACCAATTTGTAATTGCAACATGTTAAAACCCATTCAGTGCAAGCCCGACCAATTAAGAGGAGAATTCTAGAATTTCTTTGGGTCTAAGTCAGAATCCCAATTAAATAGGGAGTTATTGAGATAAAAAAGGATGATTGTAAATTCCTAATAATTAAGGGATTTGATTATTATTCAGATGGGCTAAAAGCCCCCATCAACCTCTTGTATAAATATGGCCATGAGAGCCTCAATAAAGGACATTCTAAATGTGAGCAAAAAATTACACTTACACCATTTCAATAAAATTTCCCCTATTACTTGATTTGAGACATTCGTCATGCCTTCTAAAAGCACAAGCTTGAAATTTTAGGCATCATACCGCATCGATTGAGGTCTTCAATCTCAAACGATTGTTTAAAATTTTTTCAGAAGATTATTTTTGGATGATTTTATCAATATGACAAAGTTGATTCATCAAATTCCTACAAGATCTCTCAGAAATGTTATGAAGTGAATACAATCCTTCTCCCACATGTATTAAAAGAGTACAACTCTTTCCAGCATTTATTTTTTTCCATCTACGGAATCCTTCAAAGGTGAACGCATTATTAGGTATGGGATGCCCCATTTATTGCTTTTCAAAAATAAAATAAGTGAAGTAAAATGCGGCATCTTTTGAAGGAAAATATTCTAAACAAGAAGAAAATAATTTGAACCACGATGATTGGAATCGACGGGGATGTTTTTCCAACCCCGAAAGCGGATAATCTGTCATAATAAATTGGAATGGTCCTGCTTTGATGTAAGTTCGTCAAATTTCATCAGTTGGTTAATTGGAAGTTCTCATCTTTGATGACGTAATCCTGGATCACGTTCCAAAAAAATGGGATTTACTTCCGTAGGTTCTACTCTTGGAGATTTTAAAGGACGTGGGTTTTCATGACCGGAATCATCAGAATCATCAACATTAGAGGCGAAAGACACATCTTCTACGGCTCTATCAATATTTATTTTAAGGAATGCATCAATGATTTTTTGTGGTTTGACCATCATGTACTCTAAAAATTAATTAGTTTAAGATATTTTTTAGTTAATGTAAGTGTATAATTTTACTCACACCAAGAATGAATCTCATTGAGGCTTCAATGGCTGAATTTATACATCATACTCATGGACTTCTTTCCTCTTTTGTAGAATCATGCCCCTAATTTTATGGAGTCATGACCTATTTTGTTCGTAATCACCCACTTTATATAGTTAGTGGGTTGTTATTTCCTAACTTTCAAGTAATGGAAATGTACTGATGGGTTGAACCTAATACATGTGTGTTATATCTAAAACATAATCATGGGCCTATTTAATTTTGGGCCTTACAAGCGGGTTTAGGCTTGACAATTTTATTATTTACAGTTAATCATTTCTAACACTATTCACTTATATCTTAATCATAAATAATAATAAAATTATGCAAATTATGCGCTTGTGTTTGGTAAAAAAGTACAACAACTTAAAATACATCAGCACATAAAAAGTTTTTTGTTATAAATCGGGTTGTAAACGTGCAAAATATATAACAAAAAATAACACCATAACAATATATATAATAACATGAATAGAATATATATGTATATATAGGCAAAAAAAGAGAGAATTTGAGAGAGAATAATTTGATACTTGATTTTCGTTTCCTCTATTACAAACACAGAATGTGTTATATAGATAGGCAAAATAGAGAGAGGGAATGGGAGTAAGTGGATAGTAGGTGAATGGAGAGAGAGAGGGGGAGAGAGACAAGATAAGGTGGATGGACCCCAACATAAGGAATTTATAACACTCCCCCTTGGGGTCCATAACATTAAGAAACATGCCTCATTAAAATTTTATCAGAAAAACCCAGTGGGAAAAATATGATAGAAGGAAAAATAGTACAAAATTTTTGTGCTTCTGACAATGGTATTGCATTAGTTGAAACTGCCTCATTAAAATCTTGCTAGAGAAAACCCAGTGGGAAAAACCCTTAACGAAGGAAAAAGAGTACAGTGTGCAAATACCATTTTCATGTAATTACTCCCTCTCATAAGCACATAATTGCATTTTCTCATGATGATCTATCTTTGAGTCGATGCATTCCGGTATTCTGCACCAGCTTTCTGAATGTAGTAGTTGACAATGCCTTAGTGAATAAATCTGTCAAATTATCACTTGAAACGAATATGCTGAAAATGGTGTATCATAATTGGCTCGTTAAAACCTTGCAAAGAAAAATCCAGTGGGAAAAAATCTGGTTGAAGGAAAAAGAGTACAGTATGTTGATGTGGATGAAAATGTTGCATCATATCTGCCTCGTTAAAACCTTGCCAAAAAAAACCTAGTGGGAAAAAAAACTTGGTCGAAGGGAAAAGAGTACAATATGCTGATGATGCTGAATAGGGTATTGCATTATAGTTGTCTCATTAAAACCTTACCAGGAAAACCCAATGGGAAAAAACCCCATCGAAGGAAAAAAAGTACAACATGCAGAAACTTTTTCTATATAATTGTTCCCCCTCATATGTAAGAATCTGAGTAGTTGATATTACATCTTCTTGAGATGACACATTTGAATACTGTGTATTGTCTGCTTTAATGTTGAAGCTCAATACTCGGATCTTAGGAGAACATTCGAACAGACCTTTGATATATCTAAATATAAATGTTGCATGATATATTTGAGTCAGATAGAGATATATTGAAAGAGAATAGAAAGAGCGCATATCAATTTCTCCATACTTCCTTCTTTCAGATGGATCCCTCTGAAAATTTGTTTCCTCTTCTGGAGGATAATCAAGAACTCTCATTTCCCTTAGCAATCCCCAGGATGACCTCAATGACGTTTTTGTCACAGATGATTACTCATGGATGGAAGGTCCTTGGGTAACCTCTGTGTCCAATTCTACCATTGGTAATCATTTATAAATATCTCTTCTATCATTCTTTTCATTAATGACCTAGAAATTTCTTTCTTGCAAATCCAACTCCTTTTCCTATAGATCCGAAATCTACCTCCCCTTTACCACCAATGGATCAACGTTATGAGTCCTCTTCTGAGGATAATATGCCCATTAGTCTTCACAAGATGCGAGGAGGTATTACACGCAGAAAGGTATTTCGATCCCCTCCATCTGGGACAGATAATCTTCCTCCAAAAGGGGTTATCAGACGTAGAAGGTCAATTCGATCCCTTACAACTTATACAGATAATCCTCCTTCAAAGAAGATGAAAGTTGTGATTTCTTCAGGCACCTCTGCCCCATGTCCCGCTCTATGCGACGAGTCGGCATTGCAAGTGCCCAAACCAGCATGGATCCTATAGACTTGGATCCTGAGAGGTACATTCCCGTAAGATCTCCGATGGTTCCTAGTGTCATTCTTGCTTTAGATGTGCCTAGCTCTTCCTTGATCAAAGCCCCATTTCCAGTACATGCTAGGCGTACTGCTCAGAGGAATCCTTTTAAGGATTTGATGAAGTGGGGTCACCTCCAATGCCACATCTGGAGTGTAAATACCCTAAACCGTATCCAACGGCGATATCCAGAGACATTTACTGGTTTCAAAGGTGGGGTGCCTCATTCTCTTGAAGCATTCGCCCTTGATCATCTGGCTAGCTATATTGATAGAACAAGCCCATTTTGCTTGGTTGATATTATGCCCGATGAACTCGAGCTTACACATGCGCTTCTTACTGAGGCAAAATTCCTCGGTATCAACCTTGTTTGGCTTGCGCAGCGGGTCCAGTACTATATCAAGGAAGAAACGCGGGATAACGCTACCCTATTAGGGGAGCAAGCTAGGGCAGAGTCCATAAGATAACGTGTTATAAATCGGGTTGTAAACCTGCAAAATATATAACAGAAAACAACACCATAGCAATATATATAAACTAACATATATAGAATATATATGTATATATAGGCAGAGATAAAGATAGAAAAATCTGATGCTTGATTTTCGTTTCCTCTATTACAAACACAAAATGTGTTATATATATAGGCAAAATAGAAAGAAAGAGAATGGGAGTAAGTGGAGAGTATGTGAATGGAGAGAGAGGGGGAGAGAGACAAGATATGGTGGATGGACCCCATCATAAAAAAATTATAACAAAATCAAAATTTTGGTAGGCCGCCCCTGAGTGTGGTTAGTTTATGTTGTACTACAAGCCATAATGAGAACTTACATCGGGGTATGGAGAACGAATTACAAATAAGCATATCGCAAGAAACATGTACTGAAGAGAAAGTAAGCTTTCATGGTGAAAGATCCATTCGGTGAAGACAGCCAAATAGGGAGATCAGTTGTAGATGATGGAGGTTCTAAGAGTGCTAATTCTGGAATTTAAGCATGTAAAGGTTTTAGAAAATTCTAGGAGCCATTGAGAATAAAGCAAGACACAATATGAGAGTGTTGAAGACCAAATGAGTTGATGAGGTTACGGTATGTACTCTCTGTAAGTACTTAAATTGTAAAAGAGTGCGTAACTTTTATATTTGAATATTTGATTAGAAGAAGCAATGTTTTCATTCTTTTTTAGTTTTTAATTAAGTATTGATAAAAGATAGCGAGTATTTAATTTGGATCTAGTTTATTATTGAATTTAATCCAATAACTTTTAATTTTTTAATTAATTAATTTAAATATATATATTTTTCTGTAAGATCACTTGTATTTATTTGTATATTTATTTACTTATATTGTAAAGACACTTGTCATCTCATGTTTATATAATATACATGAGTGATAAATAAGAAGTTACCTCCAGGCTCCAGCGACAAGGCAAGTTTATATCATATGTTTACTGCCTCCTGTGACTGTGACCAAGTATTGTTCTTTTTCTTCCATCTATACTCTACACCACATCAATGGAAGAGCTGTGGTTGGAATTAGAAAAAGCTAACAGCACAAGTGTTTTCGTAGAAAATGATTAGATTGAACCATTTGCAAGTATGAAATGTATGCTGTAGTTAGCGGAGTCTGAAGTTGGAACATTGGGTTTATAGTAAAAGATTTGTTTATTGAATAAAGAGTACTAATAGTCTGATATTTGCACTTAACTGTTATATTTATAATTAATTGATGTTTTAAATAATCTGAAGGGTGAACCAACATCTATAGTTTAAAATTAAACTTTGTAGACGTCCTAATTTAGTGGAACAAATAAATATAATTTATTAGTCTTTAATAAGTAGGAATATGTACACAAGTCATGAATTAAAGCCAAATCCTTTTTAAAATGATTTTTGCCAATTATTCACATTATATTGAACCACAATATTCGAATCCTGTTATTAAAAAGGAATTGGCATTGAAATCCTGTTATTAAAAAGGAATTGGCATTAAAATTAATGCCAATTCGAATATTGTTTATAAGAGAATTATTTTTACCCATCTTATGTTTTCATTTAGGTCCAATGGACTTGGGCTGTGCGTTTTTTACTGCACGACAAGTTTGGGGCTGGTTTTGAGAGTTTTCCATAGCTTGTGGAGTTATTTAAGAGTGCGGAAAATATTGAAGAATTTTGTATTAATTTAGATATTTAATATATTTTGATGCTTTTATGGATCTCAACGTATAAATAAGTGATGGTGTTATTTCACATCACAAATACTAATTTCATGGTTAACACAATATTGAGAGATATTCAGGTTGGTGAAATAAATATAAATAAAACAAAAAGCAAATTTAAAAATGGAATCAATACTGTAATAACGTGCATATATGCTTACAAAGCTCAACAAAAATATATGACAATATTATCCGTAGTTAACTTAATTTAAGCATTAATTTTAATGTGTAAGTTTGTTTTTATTTTAATTAAGAAATGCAATTTCTTCATCATAGATAAATTTAGTGAAGAAATTATTACCAGTCAATAATATAACTATTGTCTTATTTTATGTGAGAGAAAATAATTGATCCAAATATATTTGCGTAATTGATCAATTTGTATAGAAAAAAGTTGGTACATGAAAATGCTATGTTTTGAACTTAAAGATCTAATACAATTTAACAATTTACTTATTTTCTTTCATGGAAAAGAATAGGTTTTAAGCAAGAGATGCTCAACTAACTACAAGCACATCCATTTAAACCACCAGTAGTATTAGTAGTCTTCAATGAAGCATCTTCCAATTTTCTCATCTTCACCTCATTGAGCACATTTCTTGCCCACTCTCCAAAATATGTCTTATTGTATCCAATCTTACCACTCTTGTAAATGGACATGCAGCGTCGATCATTCTCGGGATAGGGGCAGTGGTCACCACCAGGGTCGCGCCATGCACCCTCGTGTCTCATTCCGGACCAGCTAGCGATCCAGTGGTACACAAACTGACCCACTCCGGCCAGCTTCAGCCATCCTTTTGGGAAGAACTCCATTACACTGCTGTTTCTATCCATGAAGAACATGTTGGTCAATTGAGCCCCATGTGGTGATACCAAAATGTCTGTCTCACTCATTAGCTTCACCTGAATATCATTAATTTTGAGAAATTTTAGTTCATGCTTAGGGGGAAAAAAAAAAAAAAAAAAGAAACTTTCTCGAGAAACTGGTACAAACTTCACTTGAATAACATTAATTTGGAGTAATTTTAGATTCTGTATATAGGAAAAAAAAAGTGAGGGTGCCACCTTAGATTGTTATGTAGAAACTTCCCAATTAATTTGATTCAAATTGCTTTTATGAGAAGAAAGTAAATAGGAGAGAGGGAATACATAATTTTCTTTTTCATAATCGAAGTGTTCGGAGTTTCGCCGCCTAATGCACGGGAGCAGGACCTAGAAATTTAGGTAAGTGGGGGTGTGATTACTATATTAAAATTCTAGTAGGGGCTTTAGGATAATTTTTTAAAATTCAGTGGGAGCATTAATGCAAAAATAAAAAAAATTAAGATAATTTACATAAAAAAAAATATTTCAGTGCGGGCGCCGGCCCAATTGGGGCTTAGGCAAATCTGCACCAAGCAGTACAAAGCGATCCTTTTAGACAAATCTGATAAGACACGGGCTATGATACCTATGAACTATTTGAAGCACTAAAAACTAATCGGAGGAGAGTGCATTCAGTAAGGGGGGAAAAAATCACCAAAAAGCAAGAGCCAATACATACAGCACCATAACCTTCTACCATATCTTTACTATGATTCCAACTTTTCATATATACATATATCAATAGGAAATAAAAAATTTCAACAATTTCATATTTTAACCCTGACAAATCAAATTAGTGGGAAAAGATAGAGTTTGATTATTTAGAAAGTATCAAGTCTTAATTTCGATTTTCACTCAATGCAAATAACTCAGTAATCCAGATTATACTCGTAACCCAATCTTTATTCGATTCGTGTCGAAACAAAACACCATACAAAATCAAGTGCAAGTCAAATCAAAACAACTCTAAATAAATTTAATTCCAATATATTTATAAAACTAATCTAAATAAACAAAAGCAATTAACATACTAACCTGCTCACAGAAGGTGAGATTATTGGAGTAAGCCACCATCAACCGGCAACCGCCTACCTTCTTACACTCCCTCTCAAAGATCTCAACCACAGCCGACTCATTCCTAAAAGACCTAGCCCCAGTCCTCATGAACATAGTCATCCCAATCACCGGCACTCCCCGGTCACTATCCTGCGCACCCCTACCCTCCCGGCTCACGTTACAGTACGCCCTCGCCTTACACCTCATCACATCATAAACCTCCACCCTCCTCTCCCTATCCATCCCTCCCTCATTGTGCCTCATCACCACTGCCCTCTCAAAACACACCGGCCCGCCAAAACCACTCAACCCCTCAACATTTAGGGCACCACCAAAAGTGGCCTCCATTAGGGTCCTCAACCACAGGCTCATTTTAGTCCTCACCTCACCCCAGTGGTATAAAATCCACCGGGAGGGCAGTGCGCACCCGTGCCTCACATGCCAGCTCACAAAAGGCACCATAGCTGACAAACCATGCCATATATTGTCATAATTGTAATGATTGTATGACACAAAAGTGAGGCCCTTCATGAGGGTTGCATTGTAGGGTAATGATTCAGGCCATGCAAGTCCATAGGAGTTCCATGCACCATCATGTGTGTCACTACCATTGATGCAAAGTAGTCTACCTTTTGAGGTTTTTGATGGGAAGTGTTGGTATTGGACTGAGCCCACTTGGTCTTGTGTGTCATACATGGAGCTCATGAACCATGTGTGGCCTTGTTGGGCTGTGGAAGCATACCTTAGGTCTTTTAGGGGGAGGAAGGTTACGGCGGCGCGGAGTTTGGAGAGCATGGATTGGAGGTCATGGATGCAAGTGATGTTGGTTTTGAGGATGACCCTTTGGAATTGGTGCATGAAGGTCCATGGAGAGGAGGGTGGTGGTGGAGTTTGGAGGGATTGGATTTGGAAGAGGATGAAGAAGGTGGCACAAATGGAGAGGAGGTAGAGGGAGAGTTTTGGGGAGTAGAGAGAGGAGGACATTTTGGCGCGTTGGTGGTGGTGGAGGTGGTGGAGGTGAGTTTTGTTGGTGGGCATAGAATTGGTGGTTGTCTATGGTTTTGAGGCTATTTTGATCATGGTATGGAAATTAATAGGTTTGAGCTAGGGTTATGTGGCCCTCTCTAATTAAATTCTTTTGAGAGTTTGACGAAGTGCAATGTGAGAATTTATTTATTTATTTTGGTACAAAACTTGTAAAGGGGAAAAAGGGTAAGTTTTAGATGAGATCAGTAGTGGGGTTTAGACGGAAAAATCAACGAAGAATAAATAGAATATGAAAATTTTGACGGTCCATTGTGGGATAGTAGGTATCGGTTGGCTAAGTTGAGGTAGGCAAGGAGTTCATGAAATGGGTTTGGTCAGAGTGCAAACGATGTAACAAAGGCTTAATTTCATTTACACCCTTTGAATTTTGTTTAAAAGGTATTTTGATCCCCCAACTCTGCATAATTGCAGTCAGACACCTAATTAGGCAAATTTTCATCAGTTTGACCTCCTTATGAACTTTTAGTACATTTTCAAACTTGGCAGTGTGTGAAATGTCTAAAATGCCCTCATCCCTATCCCTACTTCTTCCACCCTTATATGTACAATTTTGGCCCCATATATGTAATGTTTTATATCATTTTGACCCCCTCATTCAAGAGTAGGTTGAGTTTGGCGTCAAATTGTACAATTTAGTAAATTATTTTGACCCCCTCACCATGTAACTTGTTTTAGACGCCAATCTGACAGCTTTAATAAATCATTTTCACGCCCCTCACCATGTAACTTGTTCTAGGCGTCAATCTGACAACTTTAATATGATTTTTTTACGAAATTTTTTTTTTGTAAAAAATATATATTATGGTCCAAAATATGATTTTTTTTTTTGCGAAAAAGTATATATATTATGTTCCAAAATATGAATTTTTTTCAAAAAAGATATATTATGTTCCAAAATATGATTTTTTTTTAGAAAAATATTTTTTTTGCGAAAAAGTATATATTAAGTTCCAAAATATGAATTTTTTCCGAAAAATATTTTTTTTGCAAAATTATATATTATGTTCCAAAATATGATTTGTTTTTCGAAAAATAATTTTTTTGCGAAAAAGTATATATTATGTTCCAAAATATGATTTTTTTTCGAAAAATATATACTATTATATTCCAAAATATTATTATTTTTGCGAAAAAGTATATATTAAGTTCCAAAATATGAATTTTTTCCGAAAAATAAATTTTTTGCAAAAATTATATATTATGTTCCAAAATATGGTTTTTTTTCGAAAAATATTTTTTTTGCGAAAATTATATATTATGTTCCAAAATATAATTTTTTTTTTCGAAAAATATTTTTTTTGCGAAAAAGTATATATTATGTTCCAAACTATGAATTTTTTTTGTGAAAAATACTTTTTTTGCGAAAAATATATATTATGTTTTAAAATATGATCTTTTCTGAAAAATAATTTTTTGCGAAAAATATATACTATTATATTCCAAAATATGATTTTTGTTTTTTGCAAAAAAGTATATATTATGTTCCAAAATATGAATTTTTTTCGAAAAATAATTTTTTTTTGCAAAAATTATATATTATGTTCCAAAGTATGATTTTTTTTTCGAAAAATATATATTATGTTCCAAAATATGATCTTTTTCGGAAAATAAGTTTTTGCGAAAAATATATACTATTATATTCCAAAATATGATTTTTTTTTCCGAAAATAACTTTTTTTCAAAAAATATATATTATTTTTTTCCAAATAATTCATATTTTGGAAAATAATATACTCCCTCCGAAAAATAATTTTTTTGCAAAAAATATATATATATTTTTTTATTTATAATTTTTGCGAAAAATATAATTGATTTTCGAAAAATAATATTTTAAGGGGTCAAAATGCATTTTGACCAAAGTTAATGGGGTGTAAATGAAATTAACCCATATAGTATTAGGGTGTTTGGGGATGGGTTTTACCTTAACCCTCAATTGGAATAAAGATATCCTTATTCCTGCAAATGGATAGGTTTATATTTAAAATATAGTTATTTGGTAGAGGGCAAATTTGTCTTTTCCTAACTAGTCAACGTCCAAAAGTGGTCAGGGGGTTAAACTGATGAAAGTTTGCCTAATTAGGAGGTCTAAATGCATTTATGCAGAGTTGGAAGGGTCAAAATACCTTTTGAATAAAGTTCAGAGGGTGTAAATGAAATTAATCATTTAACAAATTATAAATTCAAACATTCAACTAGTATCAACTTTGTCATTACATATTCAACACGAAGTTTAATATATTAATAAGCCTAGTTATATACTTAGTTTTAGATTATTTGAAATATAAACTGTCATTAGACTTTAAAGTAGATGTCATCATTAGGGATGCAAATGAATCGAGCCGAGCCGAGCTTTGAAATGTTCAAATTTGGTTCATTTACTAAACGAGCTTAAAAATTATGTTCAGACTCGGTTCATTTATTAAATGAACGAGCCCGAACCGAATGTAAGTTTTAGCGAGTTGAGATCGAGAATGCTCATGAAAGGCTCAATTCAACTGCAACATATATTACTCTTGCCAATAATCGCCTAAATTGAATTATTGCATGTTTGTTTTTAACGTGTTTTCATTTTTTGAATACCATGTTCTTTGGATATTGTCTAGTTCCTTTTCCTTATTTGTTTTTTTCACTACTACATATTTTTTCAAAATAATTTAATTGCATGTCATATAATTATCAATAACTCTCTTTACAAATTTTTCAAATATGACACCGTTACTTGAGAATTATAAGATAATCTTACTATTTTACTTAGATGAGTCTGTTCACGAGTTTATTGGCGAGTCGAGCTTAGCAATATTCAAGTTCGGCTCATTTAACCTTAAAAATGTGCTCAAGTTTCATTAATTTACTAAACGAATGAATACGAGTCGATTTCTTAATGAGTCAAGCCCGAATCTACTCTAGAACGACTCGATTCATTTGTAACCTAGTCATCATCGTTTGACTCATATTATATATGAAGTAATGATATTTTGTTCACCAATAAATAAGATATTTATCTTCACTAAACATATTATTCGTTAAATATGATTGACATTAATAAATCAATTATATATCATAAAAACATATAAGAATCACATCGAAATATTTTCGTTATATTGCTGTGCATGATTGCCAAGATAGCTTTCTTTTTCATTATAGTTTTTCTTTAGGCTGAGAAAGTGTTGAGTAAAGGACTGAAAAAGGCTCCCTATTTCATGCTCTGAATTTCATGGTGTAAATGATCATGGGTTAATTTCATTTACACCCCTTCAGGTTTGTCTTTATTTTAATCACACTTTTTTATATTTGAATATTTTTATTTACACTCTCTCAGGTTTGAGATTCTCATCATTTACACCCCTTAATGAGGATATTATCCAATTTTTTTTTGTAAATACCTAAACTACCCTCAATGGGATAACCTAGTGTGTTTGGAAACAAGAATATACTATTTTATCAATTTAACCCCCTCCAATAATTTAATCATTTAATTTGTATTCATTTTTAAAAATATATATATATATATATAAATTTGAAAAACATTATAAAATTCAAAAATAAATATAAAATTAAAAAATATATATATAATTCGAAAAAATATATAAAATTTAAAAAAACATATAAAATTCGAAACAAATATATAAAATTCAAAAAAATCATATAAAATTCGAAAATATATATATTAAATTTCGAAAATAAATAGAAAATTTGCAAAAACGTAAAAAAATTGAAACAAATATATAAAATTAAATAAATATATAAAATTAAAATATATATATTAAATTTCGAAAACAATTATAAAATTCAAAAAACAATATAAAATTCAAAAAAAAACATATAAAATTCGAAACAAATATATAAAATTAAAAACACCCCAACCCCAACCCAAAATATTTACAAAGAAATATTTAATTGTTTTGGAAACTAAAATTTTGAATTTGTGAATAAAAATGAAACGGATGGCGATGGTGTCATGTAATTAATCTAATTTTCTCTCCCCTTCACCACCACCACCACCACCACCACCTCCAAAAAAATAAAATATAAATATATATTATATTTTAAATAAAAATAAAAATATAAAATATAAAATATTTGCATTTTCCAAAAAACTATTAAATTACACACATAAAATAAAGGAAACTTAGAAAAGTTAGCAAATATAAATTTCGAAAATAAAATATAAAATTCAAAACAAAAATATAAATTTTGAAAAAATATATAAATTTCGAAACAAATATATATAATTCATAAAAATATATAAAATTCAAAAAAAAAATATAAAATTTGAAAAAAATATAAAATTCGAAACAATTAAATAAAAAAGGTTGATCGATTTGTAATTAATTAAATTAAAATTAAAATTTTGATCAATTTGTAATTTATCCTCCCTGACTCTCCCTATACATTTTTTTCTCTTTTGGAATTTTGGGATCTAAGAAAAAAATAAGAAAAAATCTATAGAACCTATTAGTATATTCATACATATATATATTAACCTTATTTTTTTCTCTTTTGGATTTGAATCACCTTTTTCTATATATATATATATATATATATATATATATATACACATATGCATACAATATAAATCTGAGATCGGGGAAGGAAGTGTGGGGGGGAGGGTGGTGGCTGGCGGTGGGGGTGTGGGGTGGCGGCGGGAAGGGGGGAGCGGCTGGGTGTTGGGGGTGGCGCGCAGTGGGGTTGTAGGATGAGAGGGGGCGTGACTAGGGGTTATGGGTGGCGTGTGGTGGGGGTGGGGGTGTGGGGTGGCGGCGGGAGGGGAATGGGAGTAATTAGGGTTATGATTGAGGTTGAGGTTGAGGTTGAGGTTGGGGATGAAGTTATTTGGATATAGGTTTAAACTTGTTTGGAATAGGTTTAATTTTTGTTTGGACACAAGACTTAGATTATTTTGGAATTAAATTCATTTAAGTTTGTTTGGCTTAAGGGTATTTAGGACATTTCATACCATGAGGGGGTGTAAATGAAGATACTCAAATATGAGAGGGTGTGTTTGAAATAAAAATAAACTTGAGGGGATGTAAATGAAATTAACCTAATAATTATTGATTAAAGGGTAAATTACAATTTGACCCCTATTGATAGTGTAAATTACACCCGCACCCCCTTTATTTTTGATAATTACAGTTTCACCCCTGAAACCCATATCCGCGACCGGATATGTGAAATTACTCTTATATCCCTTTTTTATGTTTATTTTAAATAATCAAATATTGTTTTATGTTAAATTACATATTTACCCTTCCATCATCTTCTTTATCTCACCCCTACTCTCTCCTAAAACCCCTCAAATCAAACCCTAATCCTAAAATGAACTACTAATTATCAAATCTCAATTCCTACCCATACTCAATTAATTGTCCATTTTCAATGACAGAAAAATCAAAACAAAATGACATATATATCTATATATATATCTATCTCTATATATACACGCACATATATATACATATATAACTATAGAGATAGATATACACCAATCTATATATATACACGCACGCATATATACATATATAACTATATATATATCTATCTCTATATATATATATATACGCACATATATATCTACATACATATGAAATGGGTGTGTTAATTTTTTGATGTTTTTAGTCTAAATCATGCTTCTTATAGGACGTGTTTGTTGATATTGGACCCAATTTATGTTTCTATTAATATAGATTGAATTTGCCCAATACCCAATTCATACATATACATCTCTATATTTATGCATAGGGGAAAAATTTACAGATGTATGCATATGGGTATATACATATATTTATGCACATATATATATATAAGTGATGAGGGTAGTTTAGGCATTTCACATCATTTTAGATGGGAAAACAAGTCTTTACACACATATAAGGGTAATTTGGTCATTTCGCATCTCAGATTTTGGTTGACCCGGATTGACCTCGCCGAAGAATGAGTTGAGGGGGTGAAAGTGAAACAAATAAGGGGTAAAACTGTAATTATCAAAAATAGAGGGGATGCAGGTGTAATTTACACTATCCACAGTGGTCAAACTGTAATTTACCCTTGATTAAAATGCTACTAATTCAATTAAATTGACACAGCTTTTCATCCCTGTGTGGATGCATCATCTTAGGGTTGCGGAGCACGTGACTATAAACTTAATACGGCACAGAAAGTGTGTTTCAAAACTTTACAATTGCATTCCAAGGGTAAGCACCCCCTATCCATATATACACACACATATATAGAGACAGGAGAGTTTTGATTTACTGTTCCATTCTTTAGGTTGAGCATCCCCACGAAGAAGGAGAATTTAAATAGAGTTTTTTTTGTTTTTTTTTAAAATTTACAATTTCAATCCTCATCATTTACTTCTCCTACACGATATACAAAAATAACCATGTATGCAATTTTATGAGTGTTTTACAAGCACAAATAGGTGAATCAAGTCCATCAACACTGAAATCAAATTATTAGTTTTATTTTTATTTGGACTATGAAATTTGCTTCCTAAAGAAGAAAGAAAAGATCTTATGCATAAACTATTAATTTCTTATTTATTCGGGTGTTCAGTAAGATCCTAGATGAGGAATTTTTAAAACATTAACATCCTTAATTAACGCATGGTGTAGATGCGTATTTTTGCACAAACACTGAATGAATTTTATTGAGGCTCTAAGGTCATATTTATATAAAATAAATGGGTCTTCAGCCTATCATGATTATGTTAAAATTCCTTTATTCTGGGAATTTTCTTTCCTTCTACAAGATGCATTCATTATCAAACCAAATTTTTGACTTTAGCCCCAAGTTATGATAACTTATGAGCTTGATCATTTTGGGCTTAAATTCGGACCATTTACGGCCCCTCCTTGCTGGGATTGCTTCCTCTTCAATGGACCTGGGCTTATGCCTTTTGAGCAATTTGTTCTTAGACATTCTCTTTGATGGGCAGAGAATTTTAACCCTTACACATAGCATAACAATTTTAATTAAAAGTGGAACTTATATTTAAAGTCTTCCATATATATATAGATGTGTATGCTGAATGCTAAGATAAAGACATGCTTGGTGGGGAATCTAACAACACAAACTTAGCGGGTTTGGCTTGCCTGGATCACAAGGATATATATATATATATATATATATACATGTGTCCATACATTGTATAAGGATAATGGAACAATTTAATATTCCTTTGCTCTATTTATTTTTTAAATATTTTTTAGCTATAACTTACTCTTTTTTTCGGGTAACCGTGGTATCTGGCCAGCTTACGTTTACTTCGACTAATCCACGGCCCCTGAAGTTAATGACCGGGTAAACTTCTAGTGGCCCAAACAGAATTATAACCAGTAAGAATCGAACCTGGAATCTAATGCTTATTGAGGTACTAGGTCCTGCCTTTTCCCAACTGCATATGCCACTCGTTCGGGTTAAGCAACATGTTACTCAGAATTTATACACCAATCTGTGTGGATGTGTATAAGTATTTACAGGGTCAGTATAAGTAGTTCACATTTCACACTTCATACTATGATGAATATAACCTGAACTTCTTAACCAAAGTGATCACATTCTGTATCCTAAGATTGGTAATGAAGATCTATAGCGTCAATGCCATTTTGACTCCCATATATGCATACATGAATAACAATAAGCATGGATGGTCTAGGACAGAGCATTTGATAGAAATGGATGGCATTTTTTGGACTATAGAAGGCTCTATATAGTATAGGAAAATGAAATAATGTTGCATCATTCCAAACAGAAGTTCAGTGTATTCAAACTTATCGAGTTACCACAAAAGAGATGTATATTCAATCCTAGTGCCGGTGTAATAGACCGGGTGATATTGGTATTAAATGCAAGTATAGTTGTAACAACCTCGGTATGACATTTGTATTAAATGTGAGTGTGACGTTGTAATGATATTAGTATATTTGAAAAGTATGAACCAAGTGATACATGGCATATCGATCAACACAACTAACCATGATTGGAGGTTAATGTTCATGCATGCACACACCCACACCAACGCACCCAAAAAAATGAGAATGTGAATTTCATTTCTTCCTGTATATATATGCACACACGCACTACTATGAAGCAATTTAATTCATTAGTTATTTACTTGCACAATAGGTGAATAAGTCAAATAGGAAAGCATCAAACATTTTCATATATATAGTAAGATAATAGCTTCCTGTTTTGGGATCTTATTTATCAACTATATATTAGGTTTTTTTTTTATGTATTCAGGTGTTAACTATCATGCACAACCATACAACTATTCTACTTTAAAAGGAAAAAATTATATCTTACTTCTTCTATAATGTTATGGATTATATTATACTGCTTCCATAAATGTTATGATCAAAAGATGAAAAAGCCACATAAGAAATGTCGAAGCCATGCTTGGCGGGAATTCTGGTGCAACAACGTAGACTTAGTGTGTTAGGGTTTTTACACCCGTCCCAGAACACTGAAGGATTCCAACTCCTTGATTCGAAGCCGTGAGTACCTGCAAATTAGAAATCGTACACAAACATACACCAAAACATAATTGACACAAAGATATATACGTGGTTCAGCCAAATCGGCCTACGTTCACGGAGAACACCGTTTCACTATAATCAATGAGAGGATTACAAGGGAATGATCCGTAGATCATACACACGCACACACACAGTGTAAAATCACGCCTGTATCACTGAAAATAATATAAGCATATACAAGAAGAATCTCAATATGTACTTATTTTTGTTCTCTCTCTCAATCTATATTAGATCTTATGTTTTTGTGTCACACTATACAATAGGAATAACCCATATATTTATAGGAAAGGCTAGGGTGGAGAACAAGTCAATTGGAATCACATACCAATTAGAATAGGAGTCAATTTAGGTCTTTCCATAAAATCCCGAAACTGGGCTACTGAGTACTTGGTAGTTGCGCAATGACCGCGCAAGTTCACACAACTCTCTGCCACTTTTCCTCTCTAATACGTAAGTGTGCACAATTTGTGTACTTACCGAGTACTCAGTGAGAGCTCCACTGAGTACTTGGTAGTTCTTTACCACAACTTTTTCTTTTAACCATTTTTGCTCCAATTATCTTCTTAATCCTTGAGGAAAGGAGTCATCAATGCTAACAATCTCTCACTTGACGACTTTTCACCCAATCAATCAACTCTATTAATGATCAGTACTTCTAACGATGCCCTCATTCCTGTCTTCAAGCTTGAAGACCCACTGAAGTTGTGCACAACTTCAGTTTTTCTGTTGTCACCACTTTGGTCAACATGACCATGCTGATAGCTCCCACTACATGAGCAATATCTAGCCTTCTACAGAACCTGTGACTTCTATTATGTCTGGCCACTCTGCCTTGTAACCACTGTCGCCTCTGACTTTGTCTTGTAAACTTTGGCGCGCCTGTCTTCTTTTTCCATTTCACTGAGAAACTTTCCGGTTGCTGCATATAAAGCTCCTCTTTTAGGTCACCTTGGAGGAAAGAAAATTTGTCATCTAACAGCTCTAGATGTAAACCCTTTGTTTCAACAACGCTTGAATGAATAGTATTTAGTTTCACAACCGAAGAATGGATAGCTTTTTTCCCTACCGACAGCTCGATTAGCTTCTATATCTTGATATAGATAAGGGACTTCATATCATCTTCCATCGCAAGCTTCCACTGGCTCGCATCTACTGCATTACATGTTTCATCATCATATTTTGGTTCATCCCATCTGTGAGCAATAAATAATTTAGGTATCTCCGATTCGGCACATGCGACCGTGAAGTCCTCCTAAACATAGAATTAGGAGTCGGAGTCTACGGTGTATCATCCCGTTGAGTATTGTTGTCTACAATATGTTCTTCTGATTGAGGACTCTCACTATCGAGAACATCTTCTATCTCAACATACACAAGATCACTTTGTGTTTTACCACTCAATATCTCTTCTGGTATTTTGTGCTCCAATGGTACTGTTGGACCATGATTCATAAGATACGCTGTTGTACTGACTGCTTTTGCCCAGAACTGTTTCGGCAACCCTGCCTGAATACGCATACTTTTGGCTATCTCAGTCACTTTTTGGTTCATACATTATGCTACGTCATTCTGTTGTAGTGTACTTGGAACAGTATTCTTTAATTTGATATTGTTCTCATAGCAAAAGTTCTTAAACCCGGAGTCTTCATTTTTTGCACCAAAGTCGGATCTCAGTGTCTTTATCTTCAACCCTGTCTCGTTCTCTACCATGGCTTTCCATTTCTTGAAGACATCGTACATATCAGATTTATGTTTCAAGAAGTAAACCCATATCCTCCTAGAATAGTCATCAATGAAAATCACGAAGTAAGACTTTCCGCAAAGAGATGAGATAGTTGTTGGCCCACAGTCACGAGTCGAAGCCATGCTTGGCGGGAATTCTGGTGCAACAACGTAGACTTAGTGTGTTAGGGTTTTTACACCCGCCCAATAACACTTAAGGATTCCAACTCCTTGATTTGAAACCGTATGTACCTGCAAATCAGAAATCGTACACAAACACACACCAAAAATAATCGACACAAAGATATATATGTGGTTCAGCTAAATCAGCCTACGTCCACGGAGAACATTGTTTCACTATAATCAATGAGAGGATTAAAAGGGGATGATCCGCATATCATAAACACGCACACACACAATGTATACTCACGCTTATATCACCAGAAATAATATAAAGCATATATTATTCCTAACTCTCATGAAGAAGAATCTCAATCTGTATTTCTTCTCGTTTTCTCTCTTAATCTGCATCAGATCTTATGTTTTTGTGTCACACCATATAATAGGAATAACCTATGTATTTATAGAAAAGGTTGGGGTGGAGAACAAGTCAATTAATATCCCATACCAATTAGAATAGAAGTCAATTTAGGTATTTCCATAAAATCCCGAAACTGGGCTACTGAGTAGTCGGCGACACTCCCACCGAGTACTCGGTGGTTACGCAATGACCATGCAAGTTCGCATAACTCTCTACCACTTTTCCTCTCTAATGCGCAAATGCGTACAATTGCGTACTTACCGAGTACTCGATGAGAGTTCCACCGAGTACCCGATGGTTTTTCACCGCAATTTTTTCTTTTGACCCTTTTTGCTCCAATTCTCTTCTCAATCCTTGAAGAAATGAGTCATCAATGCTAACATAGTGGAGTTTGGCCTTAAGATATATATATATATAGGGGATGTGGAGTGTGAAAAATGTCAATCAGATTGACAATTAGGACTATAATATATATATCTATCTAT
The DNA here is from genome assembly GCA_963922005.1 of Cornus suecica. Lineage (NCBI taxonomy): Eukaryota > Viridiplantae > Streptophyta > Magnoliopsida > Cornales > Cornaceae > Cornus > Cornus suecica. Next base: position 40,223,188 of record OY998247.1, on the reverse strand, counting down.
ATATATATATTGGTAAGTAATTGGAACATTTGGAGGAACAGATGTACACAAAAAGGAAATATAGGAATGGAATGCTAGATGAAAGCTTAAGCTACGTACTTATATTACATGTACAGATTTCATAACGCATTTCTTCAAATCCTGGAAAAGCCATTTCAAATCCAAGGTTCAATATATAATTTCCCCATTTTAAGTAAAAAGACATGGTAATGCATCAATGGGGATTAAATTAATGCAATGGTAATTAAGAAGACACGAGAATGCATGGATCTATCTAACTTTAAACCAGATGTGGAGTGTGAAAAATGTCAATCAGATTGACAATTAGGACTATAATATATATAATTGGAACATATATATATGAACATATATATATATATATATATATTGGTAAGTAATTGGAACATTTGGAGGAATAGATGTACACAGAAAGGAAATATAGGAATGGTACTTATATTACATGTACAGATTTCATAAAGCATTTCTTCAAATCCTGGAAAAGCCATTTCAAATCCAAGGTTCAATATATAATTTCCCCATTTTAAGTAAAAAAACGTGGTAATGCTTCAATGGGGATTAAATTAATGCAATGGTAATTAAGAAGACACGAGAATGCATGGATCAATCTAGCTTTAAACCAGAATAGAACATGAAATGGGAAAAAAAAAATTGATGTGATTTAAGGGGGTAAAAAAAAAAATTTCTGGGCCAAAGTGTTAATGCTAAAATTTGGACAACAATCAATTGGAATTTTTTATTGAGGCACTAGACCATATTATATTTATCTATACAGCATTCTTGGGCTGAATTGATTGACAAAACAATTTAGATTGTAATCATCTTCCATGATTAATGGGATAAAGGTTAAACCTTCCTCAATGGGCCTTAACATTCCCTTCAATCAATGAGAAGATCTCTTTAAGGATTTCAAAGGTCTTTATCTGGATCAGAACAAGTAGTTTGGGCCGAATATGCTTGGGGCTCGGCTTGGACCTAGTTAAAACGTCCTTCTCTTGAACTTGGTCCAATCCGTTTAGAGAAATATTTTTCAATTTTGGATTTTTTTTGGATCCACTGTACTTAGCGCATAAGGCATAATGTTTAAAAAAATTCAATACCATTAGGTAGTTGTAGTGTTGATGATTTGTTTAGAAACTTGTTTAGGGGTTGTCTTCAATATTAAAGAATTTTGTATTGAAAGATTTGTGTATTGCTATTCAAGATATTTTGATACTTGTATTCATCTGAACGAACCTATAAATAAGTAAATGTATCATTTCAACAGCAATCAGGAAGTTTATGGGATAACCATGGCCGGTGAGTGAGATAATATTAGTCTGGTGTAAAACTGTTGGTATTATTAGGATTGCCAGAATATTAATTATTTATGACAAATGACGACAAAATAAATTATTAATGATGATGATTTAAAGTGTTTTAAAATCTTTTATTGGTGGGAAATGCAAACTGAATGCTGTGGAGTGGGAAATGCAAAGTGCATCCTAAACCAAACAAGAAGGGAAGGGGAGATTTTCCACTGTAAGAAATAATAAAGTTAAGTTTTAATTAATTTCATTAATTAAGTTGACATTATTATATACCCCTATTAATTGAGTTTTACTTTCGTCTACAAAATGAATATTGTGGCAAAAATTCCAATATTCACTATGAAAACTAGAGACGATTTCTAAATGATCGATCACAGGGTTTAAATGTCTCATTTCACCCACCAAGTAAAAAGTTGATGGATAGCCATTGCAGTGGGACTATATTGAGGATACACTTGAGACGGGCAAAATAAATTATTTGTCATAAAATAACAAAATAGACAACAAAATATATTATTTGTAACAAAAGTGCATAATGGAAGGAAATTTTGTCGCAAAATATGTATTTTTGTGACGGTTTATAAAGCATGTAATAATTATTTAATTATTTATAAAAATAAATTTTAATAGTCACAAATGATCATGGTATATATTTAAATATATGAGTTCTAGAAATATGAAATTTTAGATAAATTAGTTCAATGTTTTGTCGCTTGTTTTTGTGCAGTAAATTAGTCCATTATGGTCACTTAATGAAAAATAGTCCATTTTGCAACAAAATGTCACAATTAGAAGGTTTTCGTACACAGAATATTAATGTTTGTGGGACTGATTGTGTTTTATAAAAAAAATTAGTTTATTTATCAAATTCATAGCGTTATATGATCGTCTCATTCTAAAGTCCAACGAAAATTGATCTGTTTGCCTTTATATTGTTTACAGACCAAAATACCACTGCTTTTTAAGAGGGTCTAAATACATATTTTCCAAATAATTTGAACTTAAAAGCGCGGGTCTTAATATGAAATAAGCACATTTTGGCGCCAAAAGAAATTTCTGTATGGGCTTTAACATTACCCTCACTGTGAGCTTTCACTCCTCATCAGGCACGGAGTCAAGTGCCTGTATTGCAATCTATGCCATACGGTATTGGTTTTTTATTTTAGTTTTGATTGGATTGAGTTGGATTTGAAGTGATTTTATTTTTAATTGAAATTATATTTGATACAGATAGTTTTGGTGTGAAAAAAAATAAAGCTGAAATACCAAATCATGTTTGGTAGAATTGGTATGGAATGAAATTTTGTAGAGTTGGTATTATTTTTATTAATTATTTATTTATAATATTTTTGTTTATTATTTACTTGATTTTATTTTATTTATTATTTTTAAATATTTATTATTAATTAATAATAATAATAGTTTTGTTTATTATTTATTTGGTATTAATTTATTAATTATTTTTAAATATTTATTACTCAATATTTATTAATTTATTATTAATTATTTATTATAATATTTTTGTTTATTATTTATTTGGTTTTACTTTATTTCTTATTTTAAAATATTTACTATTAAATATTTTTTTATAATATTTTTATTATTATTTATATGGTTTTAATTAATTTATTATTTAAAAATATTTATTATATATTTATTAATTATTTATTATAATATTTTTGTTTATTATTTATTTGGTTTTATTTTATTTATTATTTTTAAATATTTATTACTCAATATTTATTTATTTATTATTAATTAATAATTATAATGTTTTTGTTTGTTATTTATTTGGTTTTAATTTATTTATTATTTTTAAATATTTATTACTCAATATTTATTATCAATTAATAATTAATTTTTATTGTTTGGTAAATTTTATTTAGTTATTTAATTTAATTAAATGATATTTTTAATTAAATAAATATATGTGTAATATGGTTATGTGTGTGTGTGTATATATATAACACAACACACTCACACATACCATGGTTTAACATTTTGGCTCCAAACCATGCAAACCATATTAAGAGATGGTGTGAAAAATCAACCATTTGGCACACCATGGTTTCACATTTTGGCTCCAAAACTAAGCCATCAAACAAGGGTTAGGCTAAACTTTCCAAACCAAAATCATAAATTTGGCACTAAAACCATGTGTCAAACAGCACCTAAAGGCTCCAATAGGGGCAGTTGGCCCATTCAAAAAAAAAATTTAAATGATAATTTAAGTATTTTGAAAAAAATATAGGCAAAAATTGAGATTTGCCCCATTTAATTTTGAAAAAAGTAAGCTTATTGAACCTAATATCATGGACTCAATGAGAAAAATTCCCTGCTCCATCCTTGCTCCTCATGAATGTAGTTGTTACTGTTTGTTGCACCATCTTTGTTGAATTTCTCATATTTTGTTCTAGATGCTGCTACAATTTATCAACTTGAAATTATTATTTTTTGGCAAATCAAAATATTGTGAAAATGTCTATTTCAAAATTCTTTATGTTTTGCCACTTTAATTGCAAACAATTTGGTGGGTATGTGTTGTCCATTTTATTATGTATCAACTTTAAAGTTTGGAGCTCTATCATACTTGAATCATGCTTGCTAGTTCCAATCCCTACCCGTAACGAACATATATCCAGGGCAGTCTCAATAGGCAATTTAGGCAGCGGCATAAGGCCCAACCCAATAGGAAGGCCCATAATTTTGGGTATCTTTTATATATATATATATATAAATAATTATTTCTCTTAATATATTTTAAATATTTTATTTTTGTATAAGATTCCATCCAATAACAAAATTAGTGTTTAAAGATTTTTTTTATCCTAATTCAATATTATTATTTTCTATTTATAGTTATCATTGACTTTTTTTTTAAACGTATTTCTTCTATATCATATTCCTTCTATTATTCTTAATTTACAATATTTCTTCTTCATTGAAATCATAAATTATCAAGTTCACTCTATCCAACTCTCTTGAATGCAACTTGAGAGGTTTTGGATATTGTACTAAGAAATTAGGTTTTGTTGTTTTATACTTCCACCATTTATTTTTTAGTTTGTTAATTTTTTTATTCTTTAGTTCTTTGTTTTATTTTTTATTTACAATTGATTTTATTGATATGCTTGATTATGTAGACTATGAAGTATAAATTCGGATATGAAAAACTTAAAAAGAAGAGAAGAATAAACTAATTAATCGAATCTAAAAAAGATGCTATTGATAAATTTGTTACAAGAATTTGATTAGTAAAATTTGTATCTAAAAAAGCGAGAATGATGATTTTTAAATAAGTGTTACTAAAAAATAACATATTATATACAAAAGGCTCATTTTATACTTCTTGCCTAAGATCTTCAATTTCATTGAGACGGCTTGCATATATCATTGGTGGTCACCCTATATCTTTGGTAGAAATTTCAGAAAATGCGATCTTATGAATATATCTACCCTGACGTTATTCATGCCCATGTTACATAGAATACAATGGCCGACGACGTTACCGGAGAAGAAAAAAAAAACAACAACGACTGCAAGCATTTTCGTTAAACATTTATTTGATCCCGAGGACTCTTAAAGACGATTCTATTGAGTATAATGTTTGAGATAATGATACACCTAGCTATTCTTATTAAATATTAAAATTACTTTTGGATTGGTAGTGAAGGAAGAAAAGTCGCTAGGAAAAGGAAATATGATGTATGGGTCGAACTTTGCCAATGCTGAAAAATAAGTTCAACAAAACCTTATGGAGATATATAATACAGTTAAAAATCCAGGGATAAATTTGAAATGTCGAATCTTAAAACATAAACACCTTTATGTATCTGTTAAATGAGAGAACTAGAAGACTCAAATTAATTTATAAATTGTAGATTAAAATTATATATATAAGTTAGATGAGACGGTTCAAAATACTTATATCTTTATGTAATATTACTATCCTATCTTGTTTGATGTTTTTGTTTCTTAGAAGATGATCATTTTGATGCATGTTTTTAATGCTATTTTTGAAACTCTTTCCCTTTTATGTTGAGTGAGATGGATATGGATGAATGTGTTATTCGTGTCTGAAATTTGTTTACTGTAAAATTGTCATTGCTGCCAAGATATTGATAACTTTTCTTCTTTATTTGTTCAAACCAAAAAATACACAACTATATGATAAATGATGGGTTTTCATCATAACTAATTTAGTTCGATACTTTCAAAATGTAATTGTAATTTTATATCTAACATGCATGATACTAGTACGTGTATTCGATATTCACGTACCTATATAAGAAATTTTGAACATTGATTTTCTCCAACAACTGTTATAAAAATTGAAATATAATTGTCATGAATGAGTCAAAAATATATTTAACTTACCAAAGTACTATTTGGTCCAACGATATGTCTTTTTCTCCCCAATGGGAATGTTGGAATGCCATAAGAGAAACTGCATAAATGCCAAGATGATTTACTTGCGTGAAAAAGACTCATTTCTCACTGTCTTGAAAGATTTCTCATTGTTAGAATACTGAGAAAGGAAAGTTTTTAAGTTGTGTATCCCATGTTAAGAGTCATTTACAAGATAACCAAAAAAGAGATTTTGTGGATGACCAAAAAGGGAAGGAGCTTAAATTTGTCACTATATTAATGTGTTGTGATTGTATATTTTGTAATAACTACAGTCTATGTGTACTAGGATAATTTGTGTCAAACTTGATATACATTTAATCTTGATTTATTTGGTAGCTAGCATTTTCCCCTAAACTGATAATTTTAAGGACTCATTTGACAAAATTTCAGCTTAATCTCATTTCACTGGTAATGTACAGGTATCTACAATTTAGAAAATACATGAAAATAATATGTTTTGGAAACATATATGAATTGGGTTCCCAGCTCTTACATTGTTTTATTTCTGTAATGGTGAAAAAATATATAAGAAAATTAGAAAAAGTCTTATTTTTTTATGTTGAAGTAGCTTTGTTTAATTGGTTTTGAATTTTGAAATTTTCTAATATAAAAAACGGGTCCAATTCGGTTCTCAGATCCATTTACCGCCAACCTTAAATGAGTCTGGACTTTATTAATAGATAGTGTTCATTAGTTCATATGGAGTATTTGGATAAATTAAAAGTGCAAACTGCATAAGATGAAATTGGGAAAATCTGGCCCACGATAATCCAATAATGTGTTAGGTGTTTGATCCGCTTTTTAGAAGTTACTTTTGGCTTCCTGAAGGGGAAAACTGTGTTCGCAGGTAGGGACGGAGCCATAAATTTTTTTCATTGGGGACAATCCATGATATTAGGGGCAATAAGCCTTAATTATTCACATTTTAATGGGGACAAATCCCATTTTTTGCCTATATTTTCTTTAAAATACTTAAATTACCATTAAAAGAAAACTAAAAAAAATATTTGATTGGGGGCTATGTCCCTATGTGTCTGTTTGCAAGATACATTTGTTACATGTGAGGTGAGATTATTATTGAGAAAAAGAATAAAAAAAATATTATTCTCTCATATTATTCTCACAAACACGATTCTATGGAGTATAATGTTTCAGATATGTATATAATGATACACCTATTTTATTCAATATTTAAATTGCTTTTGGATTGGTAGTGAAGAGAAGTTGCTCGGAAAAGGAAATATGATGTCTCGGTCTAACTTTGCCCATGCTAAAAAATAAGATGAGGACATCTCATTTTCTTTTATTTATTTCTCGGAAATTAGATGACTTATGATTTTTTTTTTTCAATGATAAGAAACACATATACTCACACACTCACATACTTTCACATGAATTTCACGGGGTTCGAACCCCTAATCTCTCATTTGAAAAGAAAATGTGATACCATCATGCTACAAGACTTTTGATATGACATTTAATTTTGCCTTTTGCAGCAAGCACAAAATTTCAAGCATATTAATTGTTTATTTAAAGAAGTCTTTGAGTTTGACATTTTTGTTTTTTGTTGCAGCTAATAAAATTTTACATTACAAACCTATAATATGATTCTACGTAAGGGCTAGAAAATATGTTCTCTGTACTCTTTATATTCATTAAAAAATTATAGATTAAAATGATATAAGTTAGACGATGAGTATTCAAAATGGCTTATATTTTGGATAAATTACACAAACCATCCCTCAACTTTGACCTAATTATAGGCACTATCCCTAACGTTTCATTAATATCAATTACCACCCTTAACTTTTGCTCCATTGTAACATTTCCCCCCTCCGGTAGAAGTCAACGCCAGAAAATTCAAATATTGGGCAAAGTTAAATATTTTGGAACTGAAAACCCTATTTTACCCTTACTACCCATACATTTACATTTTAACCATTACCTTTGTAATGATAATTACTATAATACCCCTACTTAATTTGTTAATTTGATAAAACAAAAATAATGTATAAAATTATATATTTATAATTCGGAAAAAATACTTTTTATATACTTTTTATAAAAATATATAATTTCGGAAAATAATATAAAAATATAAAAGTATTTTTATATATTCGGAAAAAAATATTCGGAAATATTCCGAATATATAAAAATATATAATTTCGGAAAAAATATATAAATTCCGGAAAAAAATATAAAATTATAAAAATATAAAAGTATTTTTTGAATTTATATATTTTTCCGAATTTTATATACTTTTTATAATTTTATATTTTTTTTCGAATTTATATATTTTTTCCAAAATTATATATTTTTCGAATTTTAAATACTTTTTATAATTTTATATATTTTCCGAATTTATATATTTTTTATATTATTTTCCGAAAATATATATTTTTATATATTCGGAAAAAAATATTCGGAAATTTCAGGAATTTATATATTTGGAAAAAAAAATATTGTGAAATATTGTGAATATTTTTTTCCGAATATATAAAAATACTTTTATATTTTTATATTTTTTTCCGAAATTATATATTTTTATAAAAAAGTATATAAAAAGTTTTTTTTTCCGAATTATAAATATATATTTTTATACATTATTTTTGTTTTATAATTTGAGGGTAATTGTGTAAATTCACGTGGCTCTAGAAAACTCTTTAAATATTTCCACATATATGAGGGTATATCAGTCATTTCCCTACTTCTAACAACTGAATCACTGTTCCGGTTCAGTTCAGTGGGGTAAATGATATTAATAAAACGTTAGGGGTAGTTTCTGTAATTAGGTCAAAGTTGAGAGGTGGTTTGTGTAATTTACCCCTTATATTTTTATGTAATATTACTATCCAATCTTGTTTGATGTTTTTGATTTTTGGAAGATGATCATTTTGATGCATGTTTTTAATGTTATTTTTGGAACTCATTCCCTTCTATTTAAGTGAGATGGATATGGGGGAAATGTGTTATTTTGTGTCTGAAATTTGTTTACTGGTAAATTGTCATTGCTGCCAAGATATTGATAACTTTTCTTCTTCATTTTTTTCAAACAAAAAAATACACAACTATATGATAAATGATAGGTTTTCATCATAAATGTTGATACTTTGAAAATATAATTATAATTTTATATCTAACATGCAGGATATTCGATATTGTTAGGATTTTTACACCCGCCCAAGAACACTGTTAGAAGCCGTGTGTACCTGTAAATCAGAAAAACGCACACAAACACACACCAAACAATGGACACAAAGATTTATAGTCGTTCGGTTAAAATAAGCATACGTCTACTGAGAGCACTGTTTCACTATTGATCAAATAGAGGATTACAAGGAGTTGATCAGCAGATCAAACACACGCACGCTTGTATCACCGGAATAATATAAACTTATACTATTCTTAACTCTCTCTCGAAGAATACTAGCTTGTATCTCTTCTATTCTCTCTCTATTTTTGCACACAATATAATATGAGGGGCCCTATATTTATAGGGAAGGATATAGAGGTGGTTTTGCCTTTTAGTCGATGTGGAATAACTTTAAATACAGAGTAATCACCTTTTATATATAATAATCTCTCACTTGACGACTTTGTCACCATCAATCAACTCCATTAATGATCAGTGCAGTACGTGACCCTCATTTATGTTTTCAAGTTTGAAGACCCACTGAAGTTGCGCACAACTTCAGTTTCTTTGTTGTCACCACTTTAGTCAACATGTCGGCTGGATTTTTTCTTCCTGCTGAAAGCCTTTTACTACGAATCTCGCCTTGTACCTCTTAGAACCATCATGTTCTTCTTTGACCCTGTAGACCCATTTGTTATGGAGAGCTTTCTTTCCCACCGGCAGTTTGGTTAACTTCCATGTCTTGTTGGAGATAAGTGACTTCATCTCATCTTCCATCGCAAGCTCCCACTGGCTCGTATCTGCTACACTGCATGTTTCATCATAGTACTCCGGTTCACCTCCATCTGTGAGCAACAAGTAATTCATGTATCTTCTGTTTGTCACACGCTGCCGTGAAGTCCTCCTAGGTATAGGAATAGGAGTTGGAGACTGCAATGTATCATCCTGTTGAGTAGTGCCATATTCAATTTGTTATTCTGACTTAGTACTCTCACTATCTTGACCATCATCTAACTCAACACACACAAGATCACTCTGTGTTGTAGGCTCTGAGGTAGTTGTGTGCATATCCTTGTACATCACTTTTTCATTGAACATTACATCTCTGCTTCGGATCACCTTTCGGTTTTGATCATTCCACGTGCGGTATCCATACTCATCACCGCTGTAGCCAATGAAAGTACACTTTTGTGACTTGGGATCAATCTTATCCCTTACATTATCACTAACATGTACATATGCAACACAACCAAAAACTTTTAAATGTGCAAGTGTTACCTTTTTACCGCTCCATACCTCTTGTGATATTTTGTGCTCCAATGATACTGATTGACCTCGGTTGATTAGATACGTTGTTGTACTGACTACTTCTGCCCAAAACTGTTTTGGCAATCCTGCCTGAATGTGCATGCTTTTGGCTATCTCAATCAATGTTCGGTCATACGTTCTGCTACATCATTCTGCTGTGGTGTACGTGGAACAGTCTTCTCCAATCTGATACCATTCTCATAACAAAGTTTTTGAACCCGGTGTCCTAATATTCTCCACCATTGTCGAATCTTAACTTCTTTATTTTCAAACATGTCTCATTCTCTATCATGGCCTTCCATTTCTTGAACGTGTCGTACACCTCAGATTTATGTTTCAAGAAATAAACCCATACCTTCCTGGAATGTTCATCGATGAAGGTGACGAAATAGGACTTTCCACCAATATATGAGACATTTGTTGGCCCCCAGACATCAGTGTGAACTAGCTCAAGCTTCTCCTTTCTGAGATCTCTGCCGATTTTCTGAAAACGAACCCTCTTCTTCTTACCGAATACGCAATCCTCACATAAGTTGATATCAATCGAATTTAGGCCTGGTAGCTTTCCTTTTGCGAGCATAACTTTGAGCCCTTTTTCACTCATGGGACTAAGCTTTTCGTGTAACAAATTGTGACCCTCCTTGCTCTCTACAATTGTTATCAACGTGCTAGCTTTGGTGGTAGTGTACAACGTACTGCTATTCTTTCATCGTGTTATAGTCATAGCCCATCTGGAAACTTTCCACTCTCTTTCACTGAAAATGATCACATAACCTTCACTCGCCAACTGACCTACTGAGATTAGGTTCTTCCTCAAGTCTAGAATGTGTCTGACATCCTTCAATTTCCATAACGATCCGTTGAGTCTGATATGTACTTCACTCTTACCAACTACACTGTAAGACTGATCATCACCTAGATAAACCTTGTCAAGGTTTTCATGTGTATAGCTTTCGAAGAGCTCTCAACTTGAGGTGGCATAAAATGATGCTCCAGAGTCCAAGACCCAAAACTCTGCTTTGCTCTCCAAAAAGCATATCATCGTATCATCAGCTTCTTCTAAGACAATAGTTGCCTCAGTCTTATTCTCCGCTACCTTCTGCGGGGATCTGCACTAGTTCTTAAGGTGACCAGTTTTTCCACAATTCCAACACTCGATCTCTTTGGAATTTCTAAGACCTCGAGACTGTGATCTTCCATGTGGTCTTCGCTATCTCGACTTGGAACGACCACGCCTTTGGTTTCCACCTTTCTTCCTGTTTGAACATATGCCTCTGATGCCGACATTCAATGCCGAGCCACTGTTAGAAGAACCTGACTCACTCTGTCTTCTGATCTCTTCTGTGAGTATTGTTGACCCAAGGATTTTCACCATGGGTAAACATGACATTTTGATGATAACAAACCATTGAATGTGGTGAATTTAATGTCTACTTGAGTTATGCTTAATAGGTTGTTGATTCAAGATAAGCTCAAGAGAGCTAGTGAATCCATGAGAAGATCAAACAAATGTGCGTAAAGCTCAAAATACATTGGAGACAAGGATGGAAACATCGACCCAAAGCTTAAAGAAATTGAAGATCAAAGAATTGGGTAAAATAATCTTGGGTGAGTGCTAGATTAAATGTAAAGTTATTTTTGAAATAACTTATTTGAAAGCTCAACTCTTGACAAATTAGCATATATGACCATGCATATCATTTACGTCATCCATGAGTCCTTGAACCATTAGTATTAGACTATGAACATCATTGATGATACATTCATATATATAGTATTTGCTAGAGTTGAGTTAGTTCAAGCTTTCATAAGTTATGAAAGAACTCAACAAAGAGGTTGTCCTAAAACCTAAACTAATTTCATATAACTTGAAATGGATTTTAGACATGTATTAAAGCTTTGAACAAAATTGTTTCAATCATGAAAAGCTTTTGTCAAATATTGAGAATTTATTTAAATGAATATATTATTTTATAATCTCAATATTATTTTTAGGAATGTCAAGGACCTTAATAAGTCTATAAGACATCATAGGAATGTCTCTAAGTCATTTCGGAAATATCCCAAAAGATTTCCCGAAAAACCGTTATGCGGTTTAAAAGATTGAAATGAAGCGTCACATTCAAACGACCATATCGTACTCAAAAATGGGTTAAATGGAGTTATTTAGAATCCTAAAATCAAGAGCTTGAAGTCCTCTTTCCAAAAAGCTAAAGAACTCCTCAATCCGACTTACGGAACTCGAGTTATGACCAAAAGAGTGGAACTGGACAGAGCAGATCCGAATCAATCGACCGACACTAAATGGTCAGTCGACCGAACCCACCAGAGGCGTTTCGGCAATTTTTTGGACATTTGTCAGTCGACCGACGAAGCAGGTCAGTCGACCGACTCGGCTTGGAACGACTTCCAACGGCTATTTTTTGATTCAAACTTCTTCTAAACTACCCAAAACACCCCCAAACGGCTAGAATTGTTTCCTACTCTATATATATGTCATATATGAGCCAAAAGAGGTTAAAGAAGAGAGGGATAAGATTTGTATTGAAATCTACCATTTGTGCTTCATTTTTGAATTCATATTTGGGTAAAAAAAATTCTCCTATAGGAATCACACCATTGTGCATCACTCATATCATCTTTTTGTGATTCATTCTTCCACATATTGAGTTGAGCTTTTCATTTTATTATTTCATTTATGACTCTAAGTATGTGAGGAAGTGAGCTTTGAATTTCCATATCTATCTATTGAGAGAAAATGTTGTACACTCAAATTCCATTCTTATTTTTTGTGAGTGAAAGACCAAGAAGTTGTCTTGGCATGGGATGGGCTTGTTGGAGCTTTGTAAAGGTTTTTCTCTACCTTAAAAAGAGAGGATTAGGATGGCTCTCCACCCGCAAGTGTGAGCAAAGGTCGGCTCTTCACCCGGAAACAAGAGTGTTCGAAGGTTGACTCTCCACCCGCAAGAGTGAGCAATGTTGGCTCTTCACCCGGAAGAAGGAGCATGTAAGGGTTTGTTTTTCACCCGCAAGAAAAACATGATAGTGGAATCCTTGAGAGGTTTTCTCAAGACATGGACTAGACCAAAGCTTTGGTTGAACCATGTAAAAACTCGGTGTCTTGGTTTGCATTTTCTCTATCCCTTAACTCCTTACTTTACAAGCAATTTCATTTCAATCTTGAGCTTTATTTATCAATGCTTGGAAATTGTGTGTGCTTAAATATTCATGAGGGGATTGGGAAAATGCTTGGTTGTAGTAAATTGCAATGTGAACTTGATTATAGCTTAGATTATAAATTATCTACTTGCTCATTAGTTTGCTATAATCTAGTTGCACACCAAGTGTTTGATATAATGTATCTTCACCACACCATAACATAAAAGCAATTGTCATTTATAATCTTGAGCCTTATATATATAAATGTTATGAAATTGTTTGTGTTTGTGTATTAACGAAGTGGTTAGAAAATGCATAGTTTAAGTGAATTAAATTGTGAACTTGGTTAGATAAGGTGTAGATTATAACTTATCTACTCTCTTATTTATCTATAATATAAGTGTTCACCAAGTGTTTGATAAAATGCATCTTCCACAAACAATAGCATTGAAATTCCATATGTACACTAAGTGTTTGACAAAATGCATATTCAACACAACCTTCTCTTTAAGGGTTTATGTGTGCTCTTAATATTTAATCACTTTGCAAAAACTCTACAAATATATTTTTCATGACAAATAACACTTTATACATTAAGTCTATATATGATGAAAGTGTTTTACATGTTTAGTTGAATAGCATATTCACTTGGTGCTTGAATGATTTCATATGTTACTTGAATCCATAATGCATGTATTATCATTATGAGATGAGTGCTTCAATATGTTTGGTCGAATTGTTTACTTAGTTAATAGAACAATTCACCTTTACTTGAATCAATGATGCATGTATTCAATTGTATAAATTATTAATGCATGATTACAAGTATAAAATGTGAAAGTCACTTAAGAGATTACATAAACCACTAAGTATTTGACTAGAGTCTTGTGATGCTTATCCTTCTCTAAATATAGTCAAACCGAAAAAGTATTAAAGTTTGTCATTGACCCTATTCACCCCCCCTCTAGGTGTCAATATGTGGCCTACAAGTATCATACTCACTACAGAATCATATTATAACGGTTTCACCCTTGAACAGTTACTGATTGCAGCATTTGTAGCGCTCCAACTTTCTGGCAAATTGGCTTATAAGAAAAGTCATTTTCATTTTGCTAGTGATTGGCATCTTAAATGATTCCAGCTGCTCATCAATTTCATTAAGAACACTAATGTGTTCATTGACCTTCTCATTCTCAAACATCTTCATATTTTCCAATCGAGTGATGAGATGTACCGCATTCACTCCAAACTGCTGTTCGTATATTTTCGAAAGAGAATCCATGAGAGACTTTGTTGTCTTCTCATTCTTGATGTTAAAGGCGACGGACTTTGACAACGTTAGTTTAATCGTACCAAGAGCCTTTTGATCTAGGATTATCCAATCCTCATCTTTTATCCCACTCTTTCATGGTTATAGTCTTGCATATAGTGGTATATATATATATTATGGAGAAAAGGTCAAGGCATCACATCACCCACACACACACGTAACTGGTGGGAGCTCAAATCACTTTTCTAAAAATATTACCTAAAGCCCAAAAACTTTTTGTAATTATCCAAGTAACTTATATTATATCATTTTCTCACCTACTTTCTATATATATATATATATATATATATATATATATGGATATATTAAATAAATTACAAGGTGGGTAAATTCCAAACAAATATTTTAGAATATAAATATGTATATTCTCAAATTTATATATGTATAAAAAGAGATTTCATTCCCTAAACCCGGCAAACGAATTCGGGAACGGGGGCCAACTGATAGGTATAATTTGTATTCCACGTGGTGATAAGGGTTGTCAACCGGCTAATTTTTATCAGGATTCTACTTGTCAGCAGGATACCTACGGGTAGCTATCACAATCTTATCAGAATACCTACGGGTAGCTATCAAGATATTTACGGGGACATAACTCTATCAATATCACCGCATTAAAGACCCTATAAATATAGGGTCGGGGTCAACATAAAGAGGTACGCAATAATCACCCACCATTACTCCTGCTGTATTTCTTTGAACGATCATAGTTCTAACTTGACCATCGGAGCCTATTTGGTCGGTACTCCACCGGTACCTCTTCTGGTCACTATTTATTCGTTTTGACAGAAACGACATCGTTTTCTACCTGACCATTCTACGCATCATCAGAGTCTATAAGATAACGTGTTATAAATCGAGTTGTAAACCTGCAAAATATATAACAAAAAATAACACCATAGCAATATATATAAAATAACATGTATAGAATATATATGTATATATAGGCAAAGATAGAGAGAGAATAATCTAATACTTGATTTTCGTTTCCTCTATTACAAACACAAAATGTGTTATATATATAGGCAAAATAGAGATAGATAGAATGGGAGTAATTGGAGAGTAGGTGAATGGAGAGAGAGGGGGGAGAGAGACAAGATAAGGTGGATGGACATCACCACAAAGAATTTATAACAAAATCAAATTTTTGGCAAGCCGCCCCTGAGTGTGGGTAGTTTATGTTGGACTGCAAGCCATAATGAGAACTTACATCGGGGTATGGAGAACGAATTATATTTAAGCATATCGCAAGAAACATGTACTGATGAGAAAGTAAGCTTTCATTGTGAAAGATCCATTCGGTGAAGACAACCAAATAGGGAGATCAGTTGTAGATGATGGAGGTTCTAAGAGTGCTAATTTTGGAATTTAAGCATGTAAAGGTGCTAGAAAATTCCAGGAGCCATTGAGAATAAAGCGAGACACAGTATGAGAGTGTTGAAGACCAAATGAGTTGATGAGGTTACCGTCTGTACTCTCTGTAAGTACTTAAATTGTAAAAGAGTGCGTAATTTTTATATTTGAATATTTGATTAGAAGAAGTAGTGTTTTCATTCTTTTTTTAGTTTTTAATTAAGTTTTGATAAAAGATAGCGAGTATTTAATTTGGATCTACTTTATTATTGAATTTAATTCAATAACTTTTAATTTTTTAATTAATTTATTTAAATATATATATTTTTCTGTAAGATCACTTGTATTTATTTGTATATTTATTTACTTATATTGTAAAGACACTTGTCATCTAATATACATGAGTGATAAATAAGAAGTTACCTCTAGGCTCCAGCGACAAGGGAAGTTTATATCATATGTTTACTGCCTCCTGTGACTGTGACCAAGTATTGTTCTTTTTCTTCCATCTATACTCTACACCACATCAATGGAAGAGCTGTGGTTGCAATTAGAAAAAGCTAGCAGCACAAGTGTTTTCGTAGAAAATGATTAGATTGAACCATTTGCAAAGTGTGAAATGTATGCTGTAGTCAGCGGAGTGTGAAGTTGCATGTAACATTGGGTTTATAGTAAAAGATTTGTTTATTGAATATAGAGTACTAATAATAGTCTGATATCTGCACTTAACTGTTATATTTATAATTAATTGATGTTTTAAATAATCTGAAGGGTGAACCAACATCTATAATTTAAAATTAAACTTTGTAGACGTCCTAATTTAGTGGAACAAATAAATATAATATTATTAGTCTTTAATAAGTAGGAATATGTACACAAGTGATGAATTAATGCCAATTCCTTTTTAAAATATTTTTTGCCAAATATTCACATTATATTGAACCACAATATTCGAATCCTGTTATTAAAAAGGAATTGGCATTAAAATTAATGCCAATTCGAATATTGTTTATAAGAGAATTATTTTTACCCATCTTATGTTTTCATTTAGGTCCAATGGACTTGGGCTGTGCGTTTTTTACTACACGACAAGTTTGGGAGCTGGTTTTGAGAGTTTTCCATAGCTTGTGGAGTTATTTAAGAGTGCGGAAAATATTGAAGAATTTTGTATTAATTTAGATATTTAAGATATTTTGATGCTTTTATGGATCTCAACGTATAAATAAGTGATGGTGTTATTTCACATCACAAATACAAAATACATGGTTAACACAATATTAAGAGATATTCAGGTTGGTGAAATATATATAAATAAAACAAAAAGCAAATTTAAAAATGGAATCAATACTATAATAACGTGGATATATGCTTACAAAGCTCAACAAAAATATATGATAATAATATCCGTAGTTAACTTAATTTAAGCATTAATTTTAATGTGTAAGTTTGTTTTTATTTTAATTAAGAAATGCAATTTCTTCATCATAGATAAATTTAGTGAAGAAATTACTACCAGTCAATAATATAACTATTGTCTTATTTTATGTGAGAGAAAATAATTGATCCAAATATATTTGCGTAATTGATGAATTTGTATAGAAAAAAGTTGGTACATGAAAATGCATGTTTTGAACTTAAACATCTAATACAATTTAACAATTTACTTATTTTCTTTCATGGAAAAGAATAGGTTTTAAGCAAGAGATGCTCAACTAACTACAAGCACATCCATTTAAACCACCAGCAGTATTCGTAGTCTTCAATGAAACATCTTCCAATTTTCTCATCTTCACCTCATTGAGCACATTTCTTGCCCCTCCCCAAAATATGTCTCATTGTATCTAATCTTACCACTCTTGTAAATGGACATGCAGCGTCCATCATTCTCGGGATAGGGGCAGTGGTTACCGTCAGGGTCGGGCCATGCACCCGGTGTCTCATTCCGGACCAGCTAGCGATCTTGTTGCTTGCCGAAATATATTTGTCTTATATATTTACTTTATAGTTTTTGGAAATATCCATTAGAGTTACATTTTAATTAATATATATTAATTAATTAATTTTTTTAAAAATATATGAAAATATTTATAACTCCTTACTCTATATCTTTTGAAATATTCATTAGAGTTACACTTCAAGTAATGCATATTAATTAATTATTATTATTATTTAAAAGTTTTGAAATATTTTCAACCTCTTTTCTTTAACTTTTATTTTGAAAAAAATATTTGAAAATATCCCCAAATATTATAAGGTTCTAATCTTGGAGTATGGAGGTAATTTCACCACCTAGATATTTATTTCATGAAATAGGGGAGACAAAACAAGGGCATTCCGGTCATTTCACCCCTTCAAGGAGGTGTCATTGCAAGGAAAATAAAATCTCAGGGGGCGAGCAAAATTAACAAGAACTTCAGGGGATCCCAGTACAATTTCACTTAACGGTGTTATAACTGTGCAGGAAAAACTATAGTTTGGAGGAGTTTTCAGCACGAAAAGTATAGTCCATGAGGGTTTAGTGCACACCAGGGGTTTGTTAGAGAGAGTGTATAGTTGAGGGGGGTTGCTATTAACCCTTTAACAAATTATAAATTCAAACATTCAACTAGTATGGGAGTTGCATTACATATTCAACACGAAGTTTAATATATAAATAAGCCTAGTTATATACTTAGTTTCAGATTATTTGAAATATAAACTCTGTCATTAGACTTTACATGCAAGTACATGTCATCATTAGAATGCAAATGAATCGAGCTGAGCCGACTTTTGGAATGTTCAAATTTGGTTCATTTACTAAACGAGTTTAAAAATTATGTTCAGACTCGGTTCATTTATTGAACGAACGAGCCTGAGCCGAATGCAAGTTTTAGCGAGTTGTGCCCGAGAATGCTCACGAAAGGCTCAATTCAACTGCAACATATATTACTCTTACCAATAGCCGCCTAAATTGAGTTATTGCATGTTTGTTTTTAACGTGGTTTCATTTTTTTAATACCATGTTCTTTAGATATTATCTAGTTCATTTTCTCTATTTGTTTTTTTCACTACTACATATTTTTTCAAAATAATTTAATTGCATGTCATATAATTATCAATAACTTTCTTTACAATTTTTTCAAATATGACACCGTTACTTGAGAATTATAAGATAATCTTACTATTTTACTTAGACGAGTCTGTTCACGAGTTTATTGGTGAGCCGAACTTAACAATGTCAAGTTCGGCTCATTTATTAAACGAGTCTTAAAAATGTGCTCATGATTCGTTCATTTGCTAAACGAACAAATACGAGTTGATCTCTTAACAGGTCAAGCCCGAGCCTACTCATGAATGGCTCGGTTCATTTGCATCCCTAGTCATCATCATTTGACTCATATTATATATGAACTAATGATATTTTGTTCACCAGTAAATAAGATATTTATCTTCACTAAACATATTGCTAGTTAAATATGATTGACATTAATAAATCAATTATATATCATAAAAAAAATATAAGAATCACATCGAGATATTTTCGTTATATTGTTGTGCATGATTGCCAAGATAGCTGTCTTTTTCATTTTAGTTTTTCTTTAGGCTGAGAAAGTGTTGAGTAAAGGACTGAAAAAGGCTCCCTATTTCATGCTCTGAATTTCATGGTGTAAATGATCATGATTTTATTTACACTCCTCATGTTTGACTTTATTTTAATCACATTTTTTTATATTATATTTGAGTATTTTTATTTATACCATCTCAAGTTTAAAATTCTCATCATTTACACCCCTTAATCAGGATATCATCCAATTTTTTTTTGTAAATACCTAAACTACCCTCGATAGAATAACCTAGTCTGTTTGAAAACAAGAATATATTATTTTATCAATTTGACCCCCTCCAATAATTTAATCATTTAATTTGTATTCATTTTTAAATATATATATATATATATAATTCAAAAATATATATATTAAAATTTGAAAAAAATTATAAAATTCAAAAATAAATATAAAATTAAAAAATATATATAAAATTCGAAAAATATATATAAAATTTTAAAAAACATATAAAATTTGAAACAAATATATAAAATTCAAAAATATCATATAAAATTCAAAAATATATATATTAAATTTCGAAAATAAATATAAAATTCTCAAAAACATAAAAACATTGAAACAAATATATAAAATTAAAAAAACATATAAAATTAAAAAATATATATATTAAATTTTGAAAAAAATTATAAAATTCAAAAATAAATATATAATTCGAAACAAACATATAAAATTCGAAACAAATATCTAAAATTCAAAAACCCCCAACCCCAACCCAAACTATTTACAAACAAATATTTAATTTTTTTGGAAACTAAAATTTTGAATTTGTGAATAAAAATTAAACGGATGGCGATGGTTTCATGTAATTAATCTAATTTTCTCTCCCTTCCACCACCACCACCTCCAAAAAATAAAAAATATATGTTATATTTTAAATCAAAATAAAAATATAAAATATTTGCATTTTCCAAAAAATTACTAAATTACACATAAAATAAAGAAAACTTAGAAAAGTTAGCAAATATAAATTTCGAAAATAAAATATAAAATTCAAAACAAAAATATAAATTTCGAAAAAATATATAAATTTGAAACAAATATATAAAATTCAAAAAACAAATATAAAATTTGAAACAAATAAATAAAAAAGGTTGATCGATTTATAATTAATTAAATTAAAATTTAAAATTTAAAATTTGATCAATTTGTAATTTATCCTCCCTAACTCTCCCTATACATTTTTTTCTTTTTTGAGATTTGGGATCTAAGAAAAAATCTATACAACCTTATTAGTATATTCATACATATATATATTAACCTTATTTTTTTCTCTTTTGGATATGAATCACCTTTTTCTATATACATATATATACATATGTATGGTGGGGTGTGGGTGGCGGCGGGATAGGCGGAGCAGCTGGGGGTTGGGGGGCGAGAGGGGGCACGACTAGAGGTTGGGGGGGTGGCAGGCGATGGGGGTGGGGGTGGGGGGTGGCGGCAGGAGGGGAAGGGGAGTGATTAGGGTTAGGGTTGAGGTTGAAGTTGGGGATGAAGTCGTTTGGATATAGGTTTAAACTTGTTTGGAATAGGTTTAATTTTTGTTTACACAAGACTTAGATTATTATGTAATTGAATTCATTTAAGTTTGTTTGGCTTAAGGGTATTTACGATATTTCATACTATGAGAGGGTGTAAATGAAGATACTTAAATATGAGGTGGTGTGATTGAAATAAAGACAAATCTGATAGGGTGTAAATGAAATTGACCCAATAATCATTGATTAAAGGGTTAAGTGCACTAAACCCCCCCAATCTTTCTTCTCTCTCTCAACTAACCCCCCTAAACTAAGCATTGCCCCCCTAAACTATTGAAGTGTTGCATTTAACCTCATTCCGTTATAACACCGTTAGTTAAGTTAGGATAATTTACACTCAGATCCCCTGAGGTTTCGATCAATTGCACTCGTCCCTTAAAATTTTATTTTTCTTGCAATGACACCCCCTGAAAGGGTGAAGAGCCCATGAAATGACTCTTGTGCCCTTGCTTTAGTGTAAAAGATATGTTGGCTAAATTAATGGACCAAACAACCCATGTGTCTTAAGCTTAATTTTGAAAAAAAATTCAAGTACTTTGGATACAATAATTTTTAAAATATTATCACATTTCTTTAAATTATTTTTTTAAATTGTCATTTTTGTAATATAAGCCCCAAAAGTTATCATTTTTTAATTTTTTTTCCTAAAACTAATACAGTGACATTTTACATTAAATAATAAAAATACACTTTATTTATGATTTTTTTTTTTTTGTATTTTAGAAGGTGATACAGGTATAAAATATTTGTGAGCTCATATAATTTAATTTATTTTGTAAATAAATAATATACAACTCCTACAATTTAAACAAGTAGTAATACATTTTAATTATAATTTTTGTTATATTGTAAAATGTGATAAATGTATAAAAATGTTACAAAGGATTTATAATTTATTATTCTTTGTGTAAAATTAATTTAAACCCTTACACTGTAAAATAATAACAAACTTTACTTATTATAATTTTTTATATTTTTATAAACATATGACAAATGATTTATTATTTATTAATTTTTTTGTAAAGTTAATTTAAAACCTTACACTTTAAATAATGTCAAACTTTACTTATTATAATTTTTTATATTGTAAAAGGTAATAATGAATCAAAATATTAGACAGGCATTGTGTTTTTATTAGTAATATATAGATAGATAGATAAATATACAGATTTATGTATTTTAAGTTATATTATTTTTTCTTGCCAAAATATATTTGTCTTATATATTTACTCTATATCTTATGAAATATCCATTAGAGTTACATTTCATTTAATTTATATTAATTAATTAATTTTTTTAAAAAAATATATGAAAATATTTATAACCCCTTGTCGTATATATTTACTCTATATCTTATGAAATATCCATTAGAGTTACATTTCAGTTAATGTATATTAATTAATTAATTTTTTAAAAAAAGTATATGAAAATATTTATAACCCCTTGTCTTATATCTTTACTATATATCTTATGAAATATTCATTAAAGTTACGCTTCAAGTAATGCATATTAATTAATTATTATTATTATTTAAAAGTATTGAAATATTTCCAACCCATTTTCTTTTACTCTATATCGTTTTGACATACTCCTTAGAGTTACACTTCAACTAATACATATTCATTCAGTAATTTTTATTTTGAAGAAAATGTTTGAAAATATTCTCAACCCCTCACATTTTAGATTGTTTTATAGATATCTATACATTATAGGGTTTTCATCTTGGGGCATGGAGGTAATTTCACCACCTAGATATTTGTCTCATGAAATAAGGGAGACAACACAAGGGCATTCCGGTCATTTCTCCCCTTTAGGGGTGTCATTGCAAAAAAAATGAAATCTCAAGGAGCGAGTGCAATTAACCAAAATCTTAGGGGATCTGAGTGCAAATTATCCTAACGGTGTTATAACGGAATGGAGTGAATTGTAAAAGTTGGGATAGTTTATGGAGTTTTGTATAAAAAGTATAGTTCAGGGGGTTAGTTGAGAGAGAGAAGAAAAATGAGGGGGTTTAGTGCACTTAACCCTTGATTAAAATACTGCTAATTCAATTAAATTGACACGGCTTTCCATCCCTATGTGGATGCATCATCTTAGGGGTATGGAGCACGTGACTAGACTTAAAACGGCACAGAAAGTGTGTTTAAAAAATTTACAGTTGCATTCCAAGGGTAAGCACACCTCTATCCATATATACATATACATATACATATATATATATATATATACACACACATATATAGAGACAGGAGAGTTTTGATTTACTGTTCCCTTCTTTAGGTTGAGCATCCCCACAGAGAGGGAGAATTTAAATAGAGTTTTTTTTGTTTGTTTTTTTAAATTTATAATTTCAATCCTCATCATTTACTTCTCCTACACCGATATACAAAAATAACCATGTATGCAATTTTATGAGTGTTTTACAAGCACAAATAGGTAAATCAAGTCGATCAACACTGAAATCAAATTATTAGTTTTATTTTTATTTGGACTATGAAATTTGCTTCCTAAAGAAGAAAGAAAAGATCTTATGCATAAACTATTAATTTCTTATTTATTCGGGTGTTGCGTAAGATCCCAGAGGAGGAATTTTTAAAACATTAACATTCTTGGCACTATATATTATTTTTGAAGTTTATAGCATATGTTTTTCAAAAGTTATATTTTCTTTCGAAATTTATAATTGTTTTTGAATTTTTTATTTTTTTCAAATTTTTATATATTTGTTTCAAATTTTATATGTTTTTTTCGAAATTTATATTTTTTTTCGAATTTATATTTTTTTTTCGAATTTTAAATATATTTTTTCGAATTTTATATATTTTGGCAAATTATAATTCACCCAACTAATTAAATTAAATCAAATATTTATACATATTGAGATAAGGGTAATATAGTCAAAGTTAGGCATTTGGGTGTTCTTTGTTCAATTTATCAAACCTCAGGAGGCAAGTGAAGTGTATTTGCCTAAGATTGAATCAGCCTGTAATTATTGCAAACTTCAGGGGGTGTTGTTGTAATTAAACCTATATTTAAAGTCTTCCATATATATGTATAGATGTGTACGCTCAAAGGTAAGATAAAGCCATGCTTGGTGGGGAATCTGGTCCAACAACACAAACTTATCGGGTTTGGCTTGGCTGGATCACAAAGATATATATATAGATATGTCAATGAATCGGATTCGGATTGGATCAGTTAAATCTAAATTCAATTTGTTAAGAAATTGGATTATCAGATTCGGATTCTAATCGGATTATCGGATTTTATTTTCAATCCATATCTGGTTAATATCGGATTCGGATCCTAATCGAATTATTAACAGGTCTATTGATAAGGATAACAAAAATTCCCAATCCGCGATCTGAATCCGATAATTCGATGGATTTTCACTTAATTAATTCATATTCGAATTTCTTCATTATAGAATATCTGATTCGAATATCTAATTAAAAAAATACAAAAATCAATAAATACTGAAACACTAAATTATTCACACTTTTAATAATTGTATTTATGATCAATCATTATTAATAAATAATAAAATAATTAACAACTAACATTTATATACATGTACAGTATTAAATATACACACATAAAAATATCAAATATATATTTATATATATATATATTATATCGGATCGGGTTATTATCGGATCGGATGACATAAATCCAAATCCAATTTGTTAAGAAATCGGATTATCGGATTCGGATCCTAATCGGGTTATCGGATTTTATTTTCAATCCATATCCGGCTAATCGGATCGGATTCGGATCAAAATCCGATCCATTGACAGGTCTAGATATATATATATATATATATATATATATATATGCATGTGTCCATACATTGTATAAGGATAATGGAACCATTTAATATTCCTTTGCTCTATTTATTTTTTAAATATTTTTCAGTTTTAACTTACTCTTTTTTTCCGGTAACCGTGATATCTGGCCAACTTACGCTTACCTCGACTAATTCATGATCCCTAAAATTAATGATCGGATAAATCTCTAATAGCCCAAATAAAATTATAATCAGTGAGAATCGAACCTGAGATCTTCCCAACTACATGTGCCACCCGTTCGGGTTAAGCAACAACATGTTACTCAGAATTTATGCACCAATCTATGTGGATGTGTACAAGTATTTACAGGGTCAGTATAAGTAGTTCACATTTCACACTATAATGAATATAACCTGAACTTCTTAACCAAAGTGATCACATTCTGTATCCTAAGATTGGTAATGAAGATCTGTAGCGTCAATGCCATTTTAACTCCCATATATGCATACATGAATAATAATTAGGGGTGGCAATTCGTATCAACGGGTCGTGTTCGTGTCGGATCGATATCGTGTCGGGTCGAAATCGTGTTATTACTATACGTGTCGTGTTCGTGTCGTGTCTTGTTCGGGTCGACCCACGGGTCGACTCATGTAAATTATGTAATTCATTTAGTCTATTTATTATAATATTTTAAATTAAATTTGACATAATCCAACACGAAATAAATTATTTAACCTATTATCAACAAAATTAAATTGATTTTGACACGATCCAGTACTATTTTATTGATATATTTCAATTCATGACCAATTAGAGAAGAGAAAAATATAAAAATAAAGATAAATATAAACAGTAATCGTGTCAAACGTGTCGTGTTCGGGTTATCCGTGTCGTGTTCGGGTTGACCCTTATATTCTCTTGTCGACCCATTTAAGGCCTTAAACCGTATCGTGTCATGTTCATGTTCGTGTTCGTGTCAGGTCGTGTCGAATTTTCATGTCGTGTCCAATATTACCAGCCCTAATAATAATAAGCATGGATGGTCTAGGATAGAGCATTTGATGGAAATGGATGGCATTTTTTGGATTATAGAAGGCTCTATATAGTATAGGAAAATGAAATACTGTTGCATCATTCCAAACAGTTCAGTGTATTCAAACTTATCGAGTTACCACGAAAGAGATGTATATTCAATCCCAGTGCCGGTGTAATAGACCGGGTGATATTGGTATTAAATGCAAGTATAGTTGTAACAGCCTCGGTATGACATTTGTATTAAATGTGAGTGTGACGTTGTAACGATATTAGTATATTTGAAAGGGTAAATTGCAGTACCACCCCCTGAGGTTTAGGTCTATGCCACTAATATGCAAGTCAACCCTAACTTTGTAATGACACTCCCTGAGGTTTGGTTTTTCTTGCAATGACACCCCCTGGGCCTGTGAAATGACTATAATGCCCCTTAATTATTTCACTTATTACATTAGGGTAATATATAAAGTATGAAATTACCCATATGCCCAAACACTTCACCCCTCTAAAATTACTAATTACACTCCCACCCCTTATTACAAAATATATATATATATATATATATATATATATATATATATTTTTTTTTTTAATTTTATATATTTTTTAGAATTTTATATGTTTTTCAAATTTTATATATTGTTTACGAATTTTATATATTTGTTTCGAATTTTATATGTTTTTTTGAATTATATATATATATTTTTTGAATTTTATATGTTTTTTCAAATTTTATATATTTTTTACAAATTATATATATTTTTTCGAATTTTATATGTTTGTTTCGAATTTTTTGTGTTTATTTAGACTTTTGTAATTTTCGTAATATATATATATATTTTTTGTAATAAGGGGTGGAAGTGTAATTAGTAATTTTAGAGGGGTGAAGTGTTTGGGCATATGGGTAATTTCATACTTTATATATTACCCTAATGTAATAAGTGAAATAATTAAGGGGCATTCTAGTCATTTCACAGGCCCAGGGGGTGTCATTGTAAGAAAAACCAAACCTCAGGGGGTGTCATTACAAAGTTAGCGTTGACCTGCATATTAGTGGCATTGACCTAAACCTCAGGGGGTGTTACTGCAATATTCTATTTATACATATATGTATAGATATGTAAGTATATATATAGATCTTGTATACATGTAGAGATTCGTGGATCTATATAGGCATATATGTATAGATCTGTTAGAGTATGTTCATATTCATGTTTATTTATGTGATGATATATATTCTGTTTATATGTATATGTATAGATCCATGATCATATGTACAGATCTTGCATATAGGTAGAGATTAGTAGACTTATATAGACATATATGTACAAATCTGTTAGAGTATATTTATATTCATATATATATATGATGATTTATATTCTGGTTATACATATATGTACAGATCCATGATTATATGTATAGATCTTGTATATATATAGAGATTTGTGGTGATATATTGATATATGCATGAGACTATGTTTATATCTAGCTATACATATAAATCTGTTTTTACCATGTGTAGCTATACATGTATGGATTCATGGTTATGTGTCTTGTTGGTATGATTCTGATGATGTGTATATATGGTTGGAACTTAGTATAAATATCTGAATACATAAATATTTTAGGTTTCAATCTTGACAAAGATTTCAAAACTGTTATTAGAAAAATATTGCATATTTATGTAATTGTTTTTCTCTATTTTCTTTGTTATCAGACTCTGGACATTGATTTATATTGTTATTATGTGTATCACGAATTATACTAGATTATGTATTTTCGATCGTATAAATGAATAGTTTCGACCGTATAAAATACCATATACCTTGGCGCTGGGGCGCTGCCCCAGACCCCGCCAGGGGGGGCGCTCAGGTAATGGTCGCGCCGCCCCCCCTGGACCCCCCAGGCTCGACCTTATAAATTGTTATACGTTCCCGAATAAAGATTACGAGTGAATTATTAAATTCATAAAATCATAAGATTTAAATTAAATGACTATGTTTTGGAAATTTATAAGGAACCACAAGGAGGCTGACTATTACTGCAGTCTAACTAGTACCACGGGACATGGGTGAGTTGTCGGGTACGTGGTTATGGTAGGGCATGGATTTGATGTTGTATGGAAAAATCAGATTAATGTAAGAAATTTATAAACATAATTATATTAAATGATGGTATATTAGTGACTATATTTATAGTTAAATATATTATTATTTTATAATATAATTTTGGGATTATGTGTCACTAGGAAAGATGATGGATTTTGGTACTCTGCTTGGGATCATGTAGAGTTGTACTTGCTCATGGGTTTAACCCACATTTTTGTTGTTTCAGGTCCTCGGCAGTTTCACCAGCAGGGTTGAGGACTTCATATCTATCCGTCCGGTTCTATCATATTTTCCTTCCACTCTAGGGTAGGATCCGATAAATGTCATATGTTGTATTTCTTATAAGTGTGTTTCTAGGGGTCCATGTTTATGAGATTTCCAAGTTGTACTGTGTGGGACTTATTTTATTTAAGGATGTATTGGGAGTGGTCTTCTTCATGTATAAGTTGTATCCTTATTTTGTTATTGTTGTTATTATTATATTTCTATTTTATGTCTTATATTCTGTGCTTATGTTATCAATTACTGATGCTCCTAGTTTTCTGTGTATGGGTCTGGCCAACCTATGCATGGAAATTTGGGGGTGTCACAACTTTTCACCCAATCAATCAACTATATTAATGATCAGTACTTTTAACGATGCCCTCATTCATGTCTTCAAGCTTAAAGACTCACTGAAGTTGTGCACAACTTCAATTTCTCTGTTGTCACCACTTTGGTTAACATGACCATACTGATAGCTCCCACTGCATGAGCAATATCTTGCCTTCTATAGAACCTGCGACTTCTATTGCGTCTGGCCACTCTGTCTTGCAACCATTGTCGCTTCTGACTTCGCCTTGCAAACTTTGGCACGCCTATCTTCTTTTTCCCTTTCACTGAGAAACTTTTCGGTTGCTGCATATAAAGCTCCTCCTTTAGGTCACTTTGGAGGAAAGCAAATTTGTCATCTAACAACTCTAGATGCAAACCCTTTGCTTTAACAATGCTTGAATGAATGGTATTTAGTTTCACAACCGAAGAATTGAGAGCTTTTTTCCCTACCGATAGCTCGGTTAGCTTCCATGTCTTGATATAGATGAGGGACTTCATTTCATCTTCTATTGCAAGCTCCCACTGGCTCGCATCTACTGCACTACATGTTTCATCATCACATTTTGGTTCTTCCCTATCTGTGAGCAATAAATAATTCAGGTATCTCCGATTCGGCACATGCGGCCGTTAAGTCCTCCTAAACACAAAATTAGGAGTCGAAGTCTGCGGTGTATCATCCCGTTGAGTATTGTTGTCTGTAATATGTTCTTCTGACTGAGGACTCTCACTATCTAGAACATTTTCTATCTCAACATACACAAGATCATTTTGTACTTTACCATTCAATACCTCTTCTGGTATTTTGTGCTCCAATGGTACTGATGGACCACGATTCATAAGATACGTTGTTGTACTGACTACTTTTGCCCAGAACTGTTCTGGCAACCATGCCTGAATACGCATGCTTCTGGCTATCTCAGTCACTTTCTGGTTCATACATTATGCTACGCCATTATGTTGTAATGTACTTGGAACAGTCTTCTCTAATCTGATATTGTTCTCATAGCAAAAGTTCTTGAACCCGGAGTCTTAGTTTTTTCCACCAAAGTCGGATCTCAATTTCTTTACTTTCAACCCTGTCTCGTTTTCTACCATGGCTTTCCATTTCTTGAACACATCATACACCTCAGATTTATGTTTCAAGAAGTAAACCCATATCCAACTGGAATGGTCATCAATGAAAGTCACAAAGTAAGACTTTTCGCAAAGAGATGAGACAATTGTTGACCCACAGACACCCATGTGAACTAGCTTAAGCTTCTCCACTGTGAGACTGTTGTTGTTGCTCTGGAAACTAACCATATTTTGCTTACACTCACATAAGTCGATGTCAATCGATTTCACTGGTAGTTTTCCTTTCGATAACATAACTGCGAGCTCCTTTTCACTCGTGTGACCTAACCTTTGGTGCCACAAGTTGTGATCCTCCTTGCCTCCTGCAACTGCAATCACTGTGCTAAAATTGGTGGTTGTGTAGAGCATACCCTCTTTCTTTCCTCATGCTATAGTCATAACCCCCCTGGAAACTTTCCACTTATCTTCACTAAAAGTGGTCACATAACCTTCACTCGCCAAATGGCCTAATGAGATCAGGTTTTTCCTCAAGTCTGGAATGTGTCTCACATCCTTTAGCTTCCATATCGATCTGTTGAGTCCGATATGTACTTCACCCTTGCCAACAATACTACAGGGTTGATCGTCACCTAGATGAACCTCGCCAAGGTTACTAGGTGTATAGCTCTCAAAGAGCTATCGACTTGAGGTGGCATGAAATGATGATCCAGAGTCCAAGACCCAAATCTCTGTCTTGCTCTCCAAAGAGCATATCAATGCATCATCATCTGAGATAAAATTCACTTCAGTCTTGCCATCCGCTACATTATGCGGGGACCTGCACTGGCCTCTGTAATGACCAAGTTTACCACAATTCCAACACTCAATGGAATTTTGAGACTCCTGTCTCGACTTGGAACGACCACGCCTTCCGTCTTTCCTTCTGTTTGAACCTCTGTCTCTACTATCGACATTCAATGTTGAGCCACTGTTAGAATAGTCTGTTGTCTGTCTTCTGATCTCTTCTGTGAGTACCATACTCACTACGGAATCATACTATAGCGGTTCTGTCCCTGAATAGCTACTGATTGCGGCCAATGTGGCGCTCCAACTATCTTGCAATTGGCTTAAAACTAAAGCTGTTTTCATTTTACCAGTGATTGGCATATCAATTGATTCCAACTACTCAACAATTTCATTAAGAATACTAAGATATTCACTCACCTTTTCATTCTCGGACATCTTCAGATTGACCAATCTAGTGATGAGATATACCATATTTGCTCTAGACAGCTGTTCGTACATATTCAAAAAATCATCCATGAGAGACCTTGTTGTCTTCTCATTCCTTATGTTGGATGCAATGGATTTTGACAACGTCAGTCTAATGTCCAAGATTTTATAATCCTCTTCTTTCATCGATTTTGTCTTATGCCATTCCAATGGTAAATACAAATTCTTCTGGTATAACACATCCTCAATTTGCATCTTCCAAAAAGCAAAGTTTGCACCATCAAACCTCTCGATCATACCTGTCTTTTCTTCAACCATAGCTCCCACTGAGCCTATTCGAGGTGTTCGGAGTCGAATCACGCAAAACCGATCACACCGTTATGTCCGGAACAGTCCAAAACTTTAAGAATGCCTCTTGCTGATGATGTGTCAGTCCTTTATGACATGGCGTTGACGTCACTGCTGAAGTGGTCAAGTACTCAGTAAGCACTCCTTCGAGTACTCGGTAACTTCTTCGTCAAGTACTCGGTGAAGACTTCACTCGTTTTCTCTGGCGAGCGCGAGAGGGCACGTGGGACCTCCTTTCGTGATGCGATTTACAGTTCCTGCTTCGTCTTGACGAGACGAAGCTCCTAGTATGGTTGATTTATGATTTCATGCAAGTTGATCCTACAAATCTGGACTAGAACATACGACTTCGGGATTTGCTTCAACCTGAAGCTCTGATACCACTTGTTAGGGTTTTTACACCCACCCCAATAACACTTAAGGATTCCAACTCCTTGATTTGAAGCCATGTGTACCTGCAAATCAGAAATCGTACACAAACACACACCAAAAACAATCGACACAAAGATATATACGTGGTTCAGCCAAATTGACCTACGTCCACGGAGAGCACCGTTTCACTATAATCAATGGGAGGATTAAAATGAGATGATCCGCAGATCATAAACACGTACACATACAGTGTATACTCACGCCTATATCACCGGAAATAATATAAGCATATATTATTCCTAACTCTCACGGAGAAGAATCTCAATCTCTATCAGATCTTATGTTTCTATGTCACACCATATAATAGGAATAACCTATGTATTTATAGAAGAGCCTAGGGTGGAGAACAAATCAATTGGTATCCCATACCAATTAGAATAGAAGTCAATTTAGGTTTTTCCATAAAATCCCGAAACTGGGCTACCGAGTACTTGGTGGCTCCGCAATGACCGTGCAAGTTCGCACAACTCTCTGTCACTTTTCCTCTCTAATGCGCAAGTGCGCACAATTGCGTACTTACCGAGTACTCGGTGAGAGCTCCACCGAGTACTCGGTGGTTTTTCATTGCAATTTTTTCTTTTGACTCTTTTTGCTCCAATTCTCTTCTCAATCCTTGAGGAAAGGATTTCATAAAACATTTCTTCAAATCTTGGAAAAGCCCTTTCAAATCCAAGGTTCAATATATAATTTCCCCATTTTAAGTAAAAAGACGTGGTAATGCATCAATGGGGATTAAATTAATGCAATGGTAATTAAGAAGACATGAGAATGCATGGATCAATCTAACTTTAAACCAGAATAGAACATGAAATGGGAAAAAAAATATTGATGTGATTTAAGGGGGTAAAAAAAAAGAAAAGAAATTCTGGGCCAAAGTGTTAATTCTAAAATTTGGACAACAATCAATTGGAATTTTTTATTGAGGCACTAGACCATATTATATTTATTTATACAGAATTCTTGGGCTAAATTGATTGACAAAATAATTTAGATTGTAATCATCTTCCATAATTAATGGGATAAAGGTTAAACCTTCCTCAATGGGCCTTAACATTCCCTTCAATCAATGAGAAGATCTCGTTAAGGATTTCAAAGGTCTTTATCTGGATCAAAACAAGTGGTTTGGGCCGAATATGCTAGGGGCTCGGCTTGGACCTAGTTAAAACGTCCTTCTCTTGAACTTGGTCCAATCCGTTTAGAGAAATATTTTTCAATTTTTGATTTTTTTTGGATCCACTGTACTTAGCGCATGAGGCATAATGTTTAAAAAAATTCAATACCATTAGGTAGTTGTAGTGTTGATGATTTGTTTAGAAACTTGTTTAGGGGTTGTCTTCAATATTAAAGAATTTTGTATAGAAAGACTTGTGTATTGCTATTCAAGATATTTTGATACTTGTATTCATCTAGACCAACCTATAAATAAGTAAATGTCTCATTTCAATAGGAAGTTTATGGGATAGCCATGGCGGGTGAGGTGCTGCTATTATTAGGATTGCCATAATATTAATTATTTATCATAAAGCAATCAGATTGATGACAAAATAGATTATTAATATTGATGATTTAAAGTGTTTTAAAATCTTTTATTGGTGGGAAATGCAAACTCAATGCTCTGCTAAACCAATCAAGAAGGGAAGGGGAGATTTTCACTATAACAAATAATAAAGTTAGTTTTTAATTAATTTTGTCATTATTATATACCCCTATTAATTGAGTTTTACTTTCGTCTACAAAATGAATATTGTGGCAAAAGATTACAATATTCACTATGAAAACTAGAGACGATTTCTAAATGATCGATCAGTTTAAATGTGTCATTTCACCCACCAAGTAGAAAGTTGATGGATAGCCATTGCAGTGGGACTATATTGAGGATACACTTGAGACGGGCAAAATAAATTATTTGTCATAAAATAACAAAATAGACAACAAAATAGATTATTTGTAACAAAAGTGCATAATGGAAGGAAATTTTGTCGCAAAATATGTATTTTTGTGACGGTTTATAAAACATGTAATAATTATTTAATTATTTATAAAAATAAATTTTAATAGTCACAAATGATCATGGTATATATTTAAATATATGAGTTCTAGAAATATGAAATTTTAGATAAATTAGTTCAATGTTTTGTGCAGTAAATTAGTCCATTATGGTCACTTAATGAAAAATAGTCCATTTTGCAACAAAATGTCACAATTGAGAAGGTTTTCGTACAAAGAATATTTATGGCTGCAAATGAACCGAGCCGTTCGTGAGCAGACTCGGGTTCGGCTCGTTAAAAGTTCGGCTCGTGCTCGTTCGTTTAGTAAACGAATCGAGTATGAGTACAATTTTTAGGCTCGTTTAGTAAACGAGCCGAACTTGAACATTACTAAGCTCGGCTCGCCAAGCTCGTGAACAGGCTCGTCTAAGTTAAATAGTAAAATTATATCATATTTGACAAAAGAAAGTGTTCAAATTGAACAAATTATGAAAATTATTGTGAAAAGATTATAGAAATTAGGCGATCATAACATAAAATTCATTTATAAAAAATTATACTAGCGAAAATATATTAAAACAGACATGCAACAATTCAATCTAGACAACTATTAAGAAGATTAATATATGTTGCATTGAAACGAGTCGTTCGTGAACAAGTTCGGGCTCGGCTCGTTAAATCTGACGTTCGGCTCAGGCTCGTTCGTTAAGCAAATGAGCCGAGCTTGAACACATTTTCTAAGCTCGTTTAGTAAATGAACCGAGCTTGAACATTCCAAAGCTCGGCTCGGTTCGTTTGCAGCCCTAAGAATATTAATGTTTGTGGGACTGATTGTGTTTTATAAAAAAATTAGTTTATTTATCAAATTCATAGCGTAATATAATCGTCTCATTCTAAAGTCCAACGAAAATTGATCTGTTGCCTTTATATTGTTTACAGACCAAAATACCACTGCTTTTTAAGAGGGTCTAAATACATATTTTCTAATAATTTTAAGTTAAAAGCGCGGGTAAATAAGCACATTTTGGCGCCAAAAGGAATTTCTGTATGGGCTTTAACATTACCCTCACTGAGCTTTCACTCCTCATCAGGCACGGAGTCACTAAAAGTACCTATTTGGTAACCGGTGCAGTACGGTGTTGGTTTTTTGTTTTGGGTTGAGTTGGGTTTGGTATGATTTTATTTTGAACTGAAATCATGTTTAGTGCAGATAGTTTTGATGTGAGAAAAAATAAAGCTAAAAAACCAAACCATATTTGGTAAAATTAGTATGAAATGAAAATTTGTAGAGTTGGTATTATTTTTATTAATTAATTATTTATAATATTTTATTTATTATTTACTTGATTTTATTTTATTTATTATTTGTAAATATTTATTATTAATTAATTAATTATAATATTTTTGTTTATTATTTATTTTGTATTAATTTATTTATTATTTTTAAATATTTATTAGTCAATATTTATTAATTTATTATTAATTATTTATTATAATATTTTTGTTTATTATTTATTTGGTTTTACTTTATTTATTATTAAATATTTATTTATAATATTTTTGTTTATTATTTATTTGGTTTTAATTAATTTATTATTTAAAAATATTTATTATATTTTTATTAATTATTTATTATAATATTTTTGTTTATTATTTATTTGCTTTTACTTTATTTATTATTTTTAAATATTTATTACTCAATATTTATTTATTTATTATTAATTAATAATTATAATATTTTTGTTTGTTATTTATTTGGTTTTACTTTATTTATTATTTTTAAATATTTATTACTCAATATTTATTTATTATTAATTAATAATTAAATTTTATTATTTGGTAGCTTTTATTTAGTTATTTAATTTAATTAATTTTTTTTTTAATTAAATAAATATATATGTAATATGGTTATGTGTGTGTGTGTGTATATATATATATATATAACACAACACACTCACACACACCATGGTTTAACATTTTTGCTCCAAACCATGTCAAGAGATGGTGTGAAAAATCAACCATTTGGTATACCATGGTTTCACATTTTGGCTCCAAAACCAAGCCAACAA
This sequence comes from Cornus suecica, assembly GCA_963922005.1. NCBI lineage: Eukaryota > Viridiplantae > Streptophyta > Magnoliopsida > Cornales > Cornaceae > Cornus > Cornus suecica. The sequence continues at coordinate 40,187,378 of OY998247.1, read as the reverse complement.
ACAAGGGTTGAGCTAAACTTTTCACACCAAAATCATAAATTTGGCACTAAAACCATGTGCCAAACAGCACCTAAAGGCTCCAATGGGGGCAGTTGCCCCCATTCAATTTTTTTTTTTTAATGATAATTTAAGTATTTTGAAGAAAATATAAGCAAAAATTGAGATTTGCCCCATGTAATTTTGAAAAAATTAGGCTTATTGCCCCTAATATCATGGACCCAATGAGAAAAATTCCTAGCTCCGTCCCTGCTCCTCACGAATGTAGTTGTTAGTGTTTGCTGCACCATCTTTGTTGGATTTCTCATATTTTGTTCTAGTATGCTGCTACAATTCATCAACTTGAAATTTTTTATTTTGGCAAATCAAAATATTGTGAAATGTCTATTTCAAAATTCTTTATGTTTTGCCACTTTAATTGCAAACAATTTGGTGGGTATATGTTGTCCATTTTATCATATATCAACTTTAAGTTTGGAGCTCTATCATAGTTAGGGCTGCAAATGAATCGAGCCGAACCGAGCTTTGGAATGTTTAAGCTCGGTTCATTTACTAAACGAGCCTAGAAAATGTGTTCAAGCTCGGCTCATTTGCTTAACGAATAAGCCCGAGCCGAACGCCAGATTTAATGAGCCAAGCCCGAGCTTGTTCACGAACGACTCGTTTCAGTGCAACATATATTAATCTTCCTAATAGTTGTTTGGATTGAGTTGTTGCATGTCTGTTTTAACATATTTTCACTAGTATAATTTTTTATGAATGAATTTTATGTTATGACCGCCTAATTTCTATAATCTTTTTACAATAATCTTCATAATTTGTTCAATTTGAACACTTTTTTTTTTATCAAATATGATATAATTTTACTATTTAACTTAGACGAGCCTGTTCACGAATTTGGCGAGCCGAGCTTAGTAATATTCAAGCTCGGCTCGTTTACTAAACGAGCCTAAAAATTGTGCTCAGGCTCGGTTCGTTTACTAAACGAACGAGCACGAACCGAGCTCTTAACGAGCCGAACCCGAGCCTGCTCACGAACTGCTCGGTTCATTTGCAGCCCTAAGCATTTATGTGATTCCATTTGACATGTAGACTATAATATTATTACATGTGGGTGTTGTAGCAAGTTTATTATGAATGTTGATAAATGAATTCATATTTTTATAAAATGCTCAACTGAAGGTGGATTATGTGAAAATATGATTACATGCGGTAATTGTTAAAGTATAATGAAATGTAAATTCTTATACTTGTGATTATGTACTTTTATGCCCTTTGGGGTTTAAGTATATTTGTGTAGTGACCTCTTAGATAGTTGAGATTAGTGATGGGCTATAGAGTTGATTTCGAGTTGAGGTCTGAGAAAGAGGCGGTTGATGGTTTTGTGATCGTGATTAGTTGTGTGACCTCTTTAGAGAGTTGAGGTCAGGGATTGATTTTAGTATCAACTGTGACTTGAGACCTTAGAGAATGCGGGTGATGAAATTGTGAACCTAGTTGATAGTGTAGTGTAGGTCTTTAGGTGCCTTTCACCTTTTGAGAAATGGTTTATCCACCGTACTTTTTAGATTTTGGTTGAGTTAAACTATGTGACAATTGAACTTAGTTGTTTTCTTGACAACGACCATTTAGGACCCTTGGTGTCCTTAGTGATTGTGTTCATCCTTATAGTTGTATTCACTCTTACCTAGCTGTATTTCGGAAATGACATTTTTCAACTTTTGAAAACAAATTCATTCTTATTTAAAAAGAAAATTCTGTTTTCGCCTACCCCGTAACCACGACAAGTTTTTTTATTTTAAAAAGTGATCTTAGAATCTTTTTTAAAAATAATTTCTACTTCTATAAGTCGGTGATGACGACTGATGGAGACTGGGGGCAAAATAGTCATTTTCACTGTGTGGATTCTTAAAAGAAAATCTATTGTTTATAATTCTCGAGATTCCGAGATTTTGAGGCTTCTTCCTCAAGATCTCGAGTTATAGTGTTTTGAAAGGTGTTTTCTTGTTTCACATTTACTTACAATCATTTCTAAGTCTCGGGTATGAGACTTGTTGTTTAGTGTACACATAGTGTTGCCTATCCTCTACTTTTGGTTTCTTTTGTCCAGTTGTTTTTCCTAAACACTTGTGGTGTTTGTAAGCTTGACATTGTTGTCTCGATTATCCGTTGGTTCGTATTGAGACCTTTTTTCTCTTGTTTTATTTCTTGACCCTTATGTGGTTGTTCATGAGGGTAATGTTCATGTACTCTCCGTGTTGTGATTTGGTTAGCTTTTCTCATCTATAGTGAGAGCGTTGGTGATTTATTGATCGTATTGGAGATAATATTATGAGATTCATATGGTGATATGATTGAGGTGATCCAGTCCTGAAGGTGTATATTTTCTTTATGAATGGAATTTATGGTTCGCATATAAATATATATATATATATATATATATATTATTGTTGATTATTATGTTAGTATGCAAGAACGTGAGTGTTTTCCCTCTTATGTTCTCGGGGAGTGGGTTGTGAGTATTCCTTGGTCTATTTGTGGATTTATATTCCCGTGGATATTAGAGGTGAGTGTGATTCTCCCTGGTTGGATTATCTGGTTAGCGTTGTGAGCGCTTGGTGATTTGTTAGTTTGGACTTGGGTGTCATGTACTTAATGTACGTTTATGTGAGTAATGTAGACTACCGACATTGGATGATATGTACGAGGCGTAGTGTTCTCTTGTGTATCCGTACTACGTATCTTGTTTTTATTTGTTATATATATATATATATATATATACGTATACATATATATATAGGTATGCGTTTGACACGTGATAAAGATTTGTCGTTAGCATTGTATTATATGTTTTATGACATATTGTGCTTCCCTGAGTTATGTGAGATTATTTGGGTTATTGCATTATCGTGAGTTCCATGTGGGATGATGGACTGACTATGGTAGATGCATGTACACGTACTGGTTAGTACTACTTAAACAGTCAGAGGATGTAACAATTATGATTTCATTTATCCTATGGGGCTTGATGAGCTCACCCCGGCATTAGTTTGCCATGGTGGTTTACACCAGTTTGCAGAAAATGTTTCGGCTACGGACAACATGCGGTGCAACGACACCTATTCTTTTTTTTTCCTCGTTACAAGTTTTGGAGGTGCGCAGGGTGATGCGGTTACGGTTGCAGTGCGACTAGATTTGGGGACGATATTTATTTACTGTCTTCTGTATCATCTAATTTCTTTAACCATATTGTATGGGATTGTTATGTATTTCTCTTGGGAGCCAGTCTGTTGGCATACTCCCTATTGGTGTATCTTTTATTTCTTATATTTATTATTTCAGGATGTCATTATATCTTTTCAGCATTGTCATGTACATTTCTGTATTATTATTTGAGCATTTGTGACTCTATTGATTATAGAGGGTTGTGTAGTAGTAGTAGTGGTTTCTTTCCATTACCTCGGCCCTAGTAGATCTATCGAATGTTGGGTTATGTGCCATTGTGGTTATTGTACATGTTATTGGCAGGTTTTCTGTTGAGTTGTGATTCCGAGATGTTCCATTTACAGACGGAACTCTGCTAGATTTTCGTTGGATTCCGTTGTGTATTTCTACCATTCAATTGGGTATGAAATATATCATTTTTATCAGTATTCCATACATTTTAATGGTTATTGATATCCTTAATTTGTCGTTCATTTTATGGATCACACCCCGGAGTCCTTGGATGTCCTGGGTAAGGAGTCTTAGGATTTTAGGGGCATAACATACATAAATTTGGCCAATACTGCAGGCTGTCATTTCATCTTCTATATACACAAATTTGAAACTTTTATTTTGTGTTTTGCAAAACACAAAATCGATTAACTAATTAATTTCGGACAACTAATGCTCTTGTTAGTTGTTACTTATCATATTGGCATTTGATTACAAATTCATATATTTTGATTTTTCTACCATATATATTTACTTGAATAAAACAGGTGTAAAATATTTTCTTAACAACCAAACATACAAATTTATATATATATACAAACCGAGAATATTTTGAGTGTTGCATTTCACAATGGATTGAAATAGTATTTGTCCATTGCAAGGAGATTAACATATTGTTGTGTTAGCTTAGCTATTATGGATTGAAATAGTATTTGTCCGTGAATTTTCCTTTCTCTTTTCTAGAATTCTTTTCTAAGTGTTAATATTTTTATGACGTCACTTATTCATGACGTCTTGTGTATTCTCGGTACGTGTAAACTTTTCGCGTTCGAGTTTCGGACTTAGCGGGACGACTTCGTGAACTTTCGTTTCAGCTTCGTGATTTATTGTTCGTTGGCGACTACGTAGGTTCGTGCAACATTTTCTCATTGGAATAGTATACGTTCCGGTATAACACTTATGTGAATTTCTTGTTATATTTTAATTTTGTGAATAATGACAATAGTTAGAAATGATTTCGGGAAAGAAATGCCCGAAGGGTAAATGAGTATTTTTATATTTAGAACACTTAGTGAAAAGTGTAGAGATTTAGCTAAGTATTGGTGTATGAAAGACATGTTAGTAATTAGAGAGGATGACAAGGGGTAGAAGGGTAATTAAGAGGCATGATGACACTCTTGTAATTAACCCTAAGTTGGGAGGATTTGGTCATTTCCCATTTTCAAGTGGTGTCTCATTTTTAGCCATTGATCTCATTCTCTCATCTTTGTTCTAAACCCTTGGATCATAGGGCCTTATTTGGTTGGCATTTAAATGCAAGAATGCGTTATTGTTGGTCTTTCACTTGGTAAGACTTCTTGTAAACCCTTGGATGGTTTATTTTTTTCATTGCCTTATTTTCAACCCTCAGATGTTAAGGCCTTGTTTGGCAAATTAATGAGTTTTGTGTGTGGTGCATTTAATCTTTCATTGCAAGACTACTTTGTGGCCCTTGGATTAAGTCTTCATTTGCTAGCTTAAAGCTTGGACATTGGATGGTGAGAGGGGTGAGTAGAGGATCTCTACACATGTGTGGGTGTGTTAGTCTTTCATTGCAAGACTTCATCTTTTTCCTCTCCATTTTCTCTTCTCTTTTCCCTATTGTTTCTTCTCCATTTAGGGGTTGATTTGATCACCCTAAGTTAGGAGTTTGATGTGGCCATCAACATGGAAGATGTTCATGGTGTCATTTTCTTTGGTTTGAGCCAATGATTGGTAAGTGTTCTTCCTTCCTTATGTGTTTTCTATTCAAACCCTAGTTTAGGGTTTCTTGATAAATCACTTGATAATTCTTGTTCTCCTCTTGTGTTGGAGTTCGATTCCTTGTTAGGGGAATATGGTGAAGCTTTCCACCGGATTGCTCCTTTGATTTCGGTGTTGGGGAAGAGCTAGGGTTTATTGGCCTTGCTTAGTGATTGGCTTTGCTCTTCAAGAGGTATGGGAAAACTTCTTAACTAGCTCATCTTATGATTGTGAGGGTATGAGAGTTTGATTCTAGGATTCCTAATCTTAGATGTAAATGCTAAGTGTATCCTTGGAATTGTGAAGTTAGGGTTTGAACATGTTTATATAAGTTAACCCTTGTGTATGGATTACATGGTGATGATATTGCCAAAGCTATGATGCATGCTAGTTATGTGGTTGTGATTGAGATTTCCATATTCAAGTATGCTTATATGCCTATATATATGTGTATATGTATGTTGGTATAATGGTGTATATGTGTAAGTGTAATTATACATATGTGTATGTGAGTGTTAAGAATGTAGCTTTGAAGTGAGATTAGGCTAGTTCCTTTGGTTAGTACATTTGAGGTATGTTGGGAATTCATGTCATGTTTGAGATGTGATTTGTGAAAAACTTGCTTGAATTGAACTAAGAGCATTTTAAAAGAATGGAATTGTTATCCTTGTGAATTAAAGGACAACTTGATGAATTAGAGCATGAATGTTGCATGAGAAGGTATACTTGTTGATTTTTGCTTTAAATGATATTTAAAAGCATGTTGAATGATGAATGACATTCGTGTTAACATTTTGGGAATGTTGTCCATAAATATGATGTGATACATATTTGTGTTGAATTATAAGTCGCAACTGGGTTGTGCATCCGTATTCGAATTATAAGTCGCAACTGGGCTGTGCATCCGTCTTCGGATTTTGAATTGGAAGTCGCAACTGGGTTGTGCAATGTTGTTCATAAATCTAATGAGATACAGATTTGTGTTGGATTGGAAGTCGCAACTGGGTTGTGCATATGAAGTCGTAACTGGATTGTGCATCCATTTTCGAATTTCGAGTTGCAACTGGGTTGTGCATTGCGTTTCATTGGTTGAGTCATATTGGCATTATATGATTTATGTATACATGTGAATCATGATATTATTCCATGTGGTTGAGGAACATGTTTGATACGAATTTCGAGATATAATTCATATGTTGTTCAAATGCTCAAGTGAAATTGAAGGATGTGAAAATATGATTTGCATGTCTTATTTTAAAGTATAATATGAGATAAATGCTTATGTTGATATGTGCTTATATACCTTAGGGGGATGATATGAGTTATTTTAATGGCTTTCTTGTGATAAGTAAAGTCGGTACAGTTTATGATCTTGGTTGATTGTGTATGATGACCATATTATCTTGTTAGAAACTTAAGTGATGTGATTTCGAATGTGTGATTGAGGTTTAAAAGATATCGGAGGAGGTTCTTGATTTAAAACTAGTTGGTTCCACGGCAACGACCACTAGGTTCTCTTTAGCAATCTTAAGGAATGGAATGTCATCGGAGCTGTGGTCATTCTCGGTTAAGTCGTTACAGGGCTATGAGTTGTATGTGAAGTTAAATGTGGTGGGATTAGGGTTAGTGTCATGGTGTATAGCCACTTACCTTTTCCTTTAAGTTGCCACTTACTTCCGCTTTTTGATTCTCTTATTCCATTAAGTGTCTACGAATTCGCTTTGGTTTTTCCGTTGGTGTTTCAGTTTGTTTCCTTGAAAATGGATTTTTTATAAGACTTCTATTTGAGTCCATTTGGTATTTAAGTAAAAAACCCATTTTCGCCTACCCCATGATGCTGACAAAAATTTTGAGTTTTGAAATGGTTTTAAAGTTAAAAGATTTTGACTTTTAAAAGTCGGTGGTGTACTAAACGGAGGCTGGGGACAAGACGGTTAGTTTTACGGATTTTCAAGAAAGTATTTTTGATAAAATTAAACCGAGATTAAATGATATTTTCTCATTTATAAAATTCCTAAATGAGTTGAGGACTTTGTCTCATGATTCCTAAGGCTTTGAAGCTGTTTGGAAGTCATTTTTGAGGTTTTCTAGTCGAGGCAGTCAACTGAACTAGCCCCTTCAGGGCAATTGACTGGGTGAATCAGAGGATTTTTCCATAAAACTTTTGAAGTCTCTACCTCACCCAGTCGACTGGGTCATTGAGCCAGTCGACTGAGTCACTCAGTCAGTCAATTGGGTGGTCTTGTTCAGACCTTGTTTTACTATTTAGCTCATATCTCGAGTTACGGGTGTCGGATGGAGGTATTCTTTAGCTTTTTAAAACACTGATGTAAAGATATTGATTTTAGGATTTTGAATCACTTTATTAGAGTCATTTTTGAGGTCGTAATGGTCGTTTGAATGTGATGGTATGTTTTGAACTTTCGCACGTTGCGACGGCCGATTTTCAAAATGTCGTAGTTTCCTTCTCGCACCTTGGAATTTGGTTCCGTTTGTTCCTATGACTTATTTTAGGTTCAAACCTTGTCTTTATACTTTTAAATTACTATTTGACCCCTAAAATGACCATTTTACCCTTGAGTTAACATGTGTGTTTAAATGGTCCGATTAAGGTATCATTTGATTCGTTCCGCTTCTATTTCGATCTCGAGTGATCTTGTTGACGCATTTTAGGCATGAAATGATGTTTTTACTCTTGTGTGGGTGTTTGACGACTATAGGTAAATTTTTTTCATTCCTTTCACTTTTCTTTCGGTGTTCGACAACCTTTATGATTTCCCTTAGGTTGAAGTGACTGTTTTAACCCTGTATTAAGTTTACGGATGTCGATAGTGACATGTGAGGTGATTGATAGTATGAATTGATAATAATTTGAGGTTTTGGAGCTCGGTATGCTTGTGATTGAGGAAGTGTGATTATTATCTTTCTGGAGTGTTATGATTAGGAGTGTTGTTCCCGTGATTTGGGGATACATGTTGTGTGGATTGTCATTGTGGGACTGGCGGGTACGAGTCATAGTGATATATGAGGTGGTTTGTACTACGGGGCTTGTATTGGTTGTATATTTTCTCTATATATATATATATACGTGCATATATATACATAGATGTGTGTATTATATGTTGTTGTGTTATGGCTTCATTACGTGTTAGTTGCCCCTTTTTGTTGATGCATGATAGGGGACTAGGGGAATGTGTTTCCGGGGTCTTGTATTGGTGTGAGTGTCATGTGGGACATTTGACTAACCTAGGGTAGATGCATGGACACGGGTTGGTTTTCAATCTAATTGGACTGTTAGAAGATGTGACATTTTCGATTCCCTTTCTCCTAAGGGGCTCAATGAGCTCACCCCGATGTTGGTTTGCCCTGGTGGTCTACACCCATTTGCAGGTAATGTTTCAGCTACGGACAACTTGGAGTGCATGATGGTTTTTGGCACTGATGCTGCTGCGGGATTTGGGATGTTCGTACGTAAAGTTGTTCCATTTTAGTTTCCTTTACTTGTCCCCTATATTGGGACTGTTGTTGTACTTCTTGGGAGCCAATATGTTGGCATATCTCTTCCTTGTATTTGGTATCGTTGCATCTTTATAGAGATGTATTCTTTTGGCGCCTCGATGTGTCTTGTATATCACTTGGTTTAGCTTCCGCTTGGCAATGTATGGAATTATTATTAATAATAATATTCCATTCCTTTTATGGTTGTGTAGAATCTTAATTGGTCGCTATTTATATGGATCATACCTCGGATTTCTCGGATCTCCCGGTTCGGGAGTTTTTGGAATTTAGGGGCGTGACGCATATATTTTGATTTTTCTACCTTATATATTTACTTGAATAAAGAAGATGTAAAATATTTTCTTAACAACCACATATATATATATATATATATATATCAAAACCGAGAATATTTTGAGTGTTGCATTTCACAATGGATTGAAATAGTATTTGTCCATTGCAAGGAGATTAACATATTGTTGTGTTAGATTAGCTATTATGTCTAGCAATGGTGTGAATTTTCAAATGTTTTGTGTGTATGAGAGAGAGAGATGAAGATTTTAGAGAAAAAAAGTGTATCTTGAGGTTGTGAGAGATCGAAGAGAGGCGTTTAATCTTGTCCTATTTAAGCAGTGAAGTACTCTGACCCTCTGGTTGCATTGAAATGAATACAGAACCATTTGTAGATATAGAGTTCAGTGCATTTTTCGATTCCAGGCTGAGGAAAACTGAAAAAGCTTTGCCACTTTAGTTTATTTGATTAATTTTGTGATGTGACTCCACAATAACTTCTAATTTCCCCTCTTTACACTTTTTAATTTTATTATAAAATAATATTAATTATAACATCAATGTATCCAATGTAGTTCCCTCACGTACTAATACATCACAGTATCTACCTAAGTTATCTCTCTTCCCTCAGCTACCCTATCTACCTAAGTTATTTATCTGTTTCTATAGTTTTATCTCTTCCCTCAACTATTCTAGAATTTGAGTACATTAAATGGAAAACAATCGCTACTTCGTGGTCCCCACACAAAACATTGCATTAGGCTCTAAGTACATTAAATGGAAAACATTTGTTACATTTGAATATGTATATGTTCAAACTTACAAATAAAGTGGTCTGCACACCACCCCTATTTATAATAAATAAATGGTTGGTGACTAATTTTAATTCTCCTTAATTTTTTTTTACACTTTCATTCTTATTCATACATACATTATAATTAGTGAATTTTTTTTTTCATACAATATAAATGCAATAAAACCCACTTTAAGAATATCAAATTTATAGCTAACCCTTGGACTATAAATTGTGACATAACCCTCAAAACTATTACATTTTTTTTGCAAATTGCTTCCATTATCTTTCCTTTTCTTTTGTCCATAAATAACCAAATTGTCATTTCTTTATTGAATTTTATTTAATATTTTTTCCATATATTTACACATAGATTTGGTAACATAGAATATCCAACCATTAATACTAAATTAATGACATACTCCATTCAAATTTGCATAGATTTACACATAATGTACAAAATAGAGAGAGAGTCTTTCACGTGATGGAGATTGGAGACATAGATGGTTAAAGGATAAAATGAAATGGAAATGTGTAAATACTATATCTACATCCTGAAATCGTAAATAAAGGAACTTTAATGTAATGTCCTGGGTTTTTCTACCGATTTTTTGGGCTATTTTTTTTGTTGTTGGTTGTGTTGTCTCGGCACGTTACGTCATTAATGTAATAACCCTATTTTATGCATTTAATTAATTTGGTATTTTTGAGGGATGTATGTGTACAGTTTATAATTGTTATGTGCAATTTAGTAAATGTATTGTGTAATTTTAGTAATGATGTTGAGTAATTTAGAAATTTTGAGGTATGTACATATATGTGTAAATGTATATATGTGTTGTGTACGTATGTGTGTAGTTTAATGGTGATGATATGAGTATTTATGTTTATATAATTGATGGATTAGAAAATATAAAAGAAATGAGGAAAATGAGAAGGAATAATGATAAAAGGTGGGAAATGTGGTGTAAAGATAATGAAAGTTGGAAAGTGGGGGACAAGGACTAAAGGAAAAAGGGATCAAAGGTTTTAAAATATATTTATATATTTGTTAGCAGTATTAAAGCAATGTCTTGCATTTCATAAGTGGGTTACGACTTCATTTTTGGTGAATTGAGATAAATCACAGTAACTGTGCTTGGAGAGAATAGAGAGAGCTCTTCAAAATGAGGTGATGATTTTGGTGGGATTTGGGCTTAAGCTGGATAATTTAAACCAATTTACAACTCTATTTTACCCCTTTGGATTTATAAATCCAAGACCTTTGTGAAATAATATATATAAATAGATATATATTATTTATACATAGTTAATTTTCTATAAAAATAAATATAAAAGTGTTATCATGTATATAAATGCATATATATATGGATAGATGAATGTTTAATGATTATTATGATATATTTCATAATATCTTTAAATTATATTTTAATTATAAAATATATCTATGATCATGGAATTTTGCATCAAATACTAGTTAAGAACCTTTATTAATATTTAAAATTATTTAAATAGGCTTCTTGAATTTTCTAGGATTTTTTAAAGAATTATTGTGACATTTTTTGAAAATTATATATATTCTGAAATCTAGTGTGGGCGGATTTAGTTTACTATGGTACACTCACCATTTCTAGCCATAGGATTAGGTGGATCTTTAATCCTAGCCTTTGATGTAATTATATGTGTATGCTGAAATTTGATGTGAATAGCTCTATGTTACTACGGTGCAATCATTTTTCTTACCATAGGATTAGGTGAACATTCAATCATATCCCTTGATTTAAATTATAATTATTTGTTATAATCTAGTGCATGTGTGTACACGATAAGTTCTTTATTAACCAATCAGAATCATCCATCTAAATTGAAAATGATTCGGTGTAGTGATGCGCACCGTAAGCATGTGTAATTCATTGAAATTATATTAAAACCCCTGAATATTGCTATAATTACGGATCTACCCTTGAATGTTATTATAATTATAGTTTAACCCCTATTTATATTACGATTTGACCCCTTACGTTTATACTAATTATAGTATGAACCCTATACTTTACATAAATTTCAGATTGGTCCCCGAATGTTGTTGAAGTTACATTGGTATCCCCGTACTGCACTGTAATTACAGTTTAGCCCCCATATCTGTGGTAAAAAGATATTTTGGATCCCTAAACTTTAAATAAATCATATTGTGATTTCAGATCCTATTATATATTATCCTATCATAAAATACGTGAAGGTTAAAATGATGTTAAATATATTCATTAGAATGGTTTATCAATGATTATATTATGGAAGTTGGTATTTGTTGATTATTGGATATAATGGTTTAATATGTTGTTATAAATCATTATCTATGATTGTGTACATATGTGAAGCATGGGATGCGCAGTGATGTATGAGATGTTTACTTTTATTATGCTAATAAACATATATGTATGAAGTGAGATATAAAATACTCACTTATTATATGTTCAGTGATGCATATGATGCACTTTTAAATCATAATATTTAATTTAAATAATTATGGAATGAGGACCACAAGGAGGGTGACTAATAAACGCAATCTCATGAGTACCACGGGACATGATTAAGTTGTCACGCCATGATTGGATTGTCAGGTACGTGGTTAAAATAGAATTGATAAATTCGTAAATCTTATTATTTAATTAAATAATTATGGAATGATGATTCCTAAGGAACCGCAAGGAGGCTGACTAATAAACACAGTCTCATGAATACCACGGGACATGATTGAGTTGTCATGACATGATTGAATTGTCGGGTATGTGGTTAAAAAGTATGGATTGAAAGGGTTGTCTATTGGTATAAAGAATTGATAATGAATATTAATAGATTCATTTATAATAAATTACCGGTGATGATTTATTTTATTTTTGTTGCATTCCGTGACTTTTTGGATTCGCAATATTTGTTGTGGGGGTCATGTTGTGTTTTTGAATAAAATGAGAGGTCGAAGTGTAATTATTTTTACATTTTAAATTATAGTACCAAAGTTAGTCTTTCTTCCTCATTTATCTTTTCTCTTCATCTGACCCTTTCTCTTTTCTCTCTTATCACACCATTAAAGCTTCCTTAAGCTTTTGTTTTGATTTTTTCTTGCCTTTTGGTTTGGTTTCGTGTCTCAGGCCGAACTAGTGTAGGGGTTCGCAGGTTATGATGCGAAGATAGTTTCTGCACAAGTTCGTCAGTAAAAATAACGGCAATGATGCTTTTATTGATTTTGATTTTCTTTACAAAGAAAATGAAAGAGAAATGGAGGAAAAGATAGCAAGTAAAAAAATGATTGAGAAATGCTTTCTCTCTCTAAGAATTTCTCTCTCTAGGTCCCCCGGAAAAAGTCCTTCCCAAGTGAGCCCTCGCACCTCTATTTATAGACGTGAGTGCTCGTTGATCCTCGCAGATTTATATCGCCATGTCAGCACCTGTCTCGCGACATGGTCCCTGCGTACCAATCCGCAATATAAATACCCTGCAAAATATCATCTCGCGCACTTGACTGCGCGAAACGGATTCGCGTAATCCCATGCGCGGATTTATATAGTGCGCCATAAATACCTGGCACAGTGTCATCTCGCATTTGACTACGCGAAACGGATTCGCGTAATCTCATACATGGGTCATGCTGTGCGCCATGCCCCGTGATCCGCGCCTATTTCATCGCGAATCTGATTTATCCTTAGCCAAGGATTCCGTTATAGCTTTGTCGGGTCATGACCAATCATGCATGTCTTGGTCATGTCCCTGAATACTATCGGCCTCTCTAAGGTACTCTTACTTAGGATTGTGTAAATAAGGTCGCGACCTTATTTTGGTTTGGTTTCGTGTCTCAGGCCGAACTAGTGTAGGGGTTCGCAGGTTATGATGCGAAGATAGTTTCTGCACAAGTTCGTCAGTAAAAATAACGGCAATGATGCTTTTATTGATTTTGATTTTCTTTACAAAGAAAATGAAAGAGAAATGGAGGAAAAGATAGCAAGTAAAAAAATGATTGAGAAATGCTTTCTCTCTCTAAGAATTTCTCTCTCTAGGTCCCCCGGAAAAAGTCCTTCCCAAGTGAGCCCTCGCACCTCTATTTATAGACGTGAGTGCTCGTTGATCCTCGCAGATTTATATCGCCATGTCAGCACCTGTCTCGCGACATGGTCCCTGCGTACCAATCCGCAATATAAATACCCTGCAAAATATCATCTCGCGCACTTGACTGCGCGAAACAGATTCGCGTAATCCCATGCGCGGATTTATATAGTGCGCCATAAATACCTGGCACAGTGTCATCTCGCATTTGACTACGCGAAACGGATTCGCGTAATCTCATACATGGGTCATGCTGTGCGCCATGCCCCGTGATCCGCGCCTATTTCATCGCGAATCTGATTTATCCTTAGCCAAGGATTCCGTTATAGCTTTGTCGGGTCATGACCAATCATGCATGTCTTGGTCATGTCCCTGAATACTATCGGCCTCTCTAAGGTACTCTTACTTAGGATTGTGTAAATAAGGTCGCGACCCACTATTCACCCATCCCCAGCATTTCCCCTAGATTCCGAGTAGTATTCCCTACGCGAGCAGCATATAGGGTTATGAGTTTCTGATGCGAGCTATAAAACACATCAGCCCCTCATACCTCCCTCTGTATAATGCAAGCTCTCGCGTAAAACCTATATTTGGGCTATTTCCCCAAGTAATCAATTATTTGGGCCAATCTCCCGAATAATCTTTTACTTGGGCCGGTTTCCCCAAATATTTCCAATCCTGGGCCATATCCCAGATAATTTAATCATTGGGTCATGTCCCAGATAAATAAGTCCTTGCGGATCAACCTTGTCGCGAGTTACCACCTTTACAACTAGACTTGTCTTTCTCCCGGTGAGGCCTTCGATTTGATACCAATATTGGTATGTGTTTCTTTTATTTTGGTTAATTCTTCATTTTAGAATTTAAAATTAATTTCTTAGTTTTGATCTAGTTATTCTTGGAATTGAATCGTAGGATTCTAATGTGTTGTAGAGGACGCCGAGGGCTTCCAAGATCTATCTTTGGTTTGGTGATCAGATTAATTTTTCTGACTAGAGGATTTTTGTTTTGAGTTTTTGGGCGAGCCGAGTTGAAAAGTGTTCTCCCGAGGGCGTGGGCTTGCTTTCTATGATTTTGGTTTCGGCATAGCTTTGTTTTCGTTTCGTCCGATTTTGGATTTTTTCTTCCTAATCGTTGAGGTAGTGGGTTTTATCCGTTTTTGGTTTCGATGTGTAAGTTTGCGAATTAATTATTTAATTGAACATGAAGTTGAACAATTAGAATTATTAAACTCATTTTGTGAACAAATATACATATATGCTAGTATTATGGAAATTATTGAAATTTAGGTTTATTTGCTTAAATGTTAATTTCCGATTTAAATGCAAATTTGTGATATTATGGTTGTTAGTTTCACATTAAATATGTGAATTGTATTATATAAGGAATTTCGGTAAATTTGCTTAAATGTATAATTTCCGGTTAACATGCATAATTTTGATATTATGGTTTTAAATTCCATATCGAGTATGTGAATTGAAAGGTATGATGATTTTTGGTAAATTTCCTAAGTGTAAATTCCCCGTTTTAAAAACATGATTGTGATTCATGGTTGTTAAATTCACATTGAGTGCGTGAATTGAATTATATGTTGGCTTTTGGTAAATTTCCTAAGTGCTAATTTTTGATTTATAAGCATGAATATTGCTTGTGTATTGTTGCATGATCATTGCATTCATGTGTTTCATGGGTCGCATTCCATTCACACATGGGTTTGTATTTATAAAAGTTTGGTGTGGAATTATCTTCCAAAAAGGCTTTTTATAAAACTTTTACGGCAATAACAAGAAGGGCCCAAAGCCCTAGGGTGCAAGACCCTAAGACATGACCATGAGGTTGCGCGTGGACCTTTGGATTAGTTTTCCAATTAAATGAATGCAGTATAACATATTTAGGCTTTGGCCATATGTTCAAAAATTCGTAGTTTTCGGGTGCGTGAGTTGAGTCACGTGCGGGTGTTGAGTTTATTGCATCCGGGTGTGTCCATGGGTCGTGTACATTTATTCATGGCATTTGATGCATGATTATAAATTTTCATGAGATTATTGTGTTCAATTGATATATTGAATTGTGAATCAAGTATTCGGATCTAGCTTTGAAGCTCGGGCTTGGCATTAATGCCAATGTGGGAGTGTTGTATAATTCAGGTTAGTAAGCATGAACCCAGATTTTGGGATTGTGATATTGAGGTAAGATTATGGTAATTCACTTAGAGGTGGATTAAGGAAATTGAGGTGGGTTTGTGGTAATTTATTTTGATGTGGATTACGGATTAAGGTGTATAAGTAGTAATCCTTTGAAGTATGGATGACGGGATTGAGTTGCAATAATCTATTGAGGTGTGTACTACAGATTTTGAGGTGTATAAATCCATTGAGATGTGGATTTTGGGTCTCGAGGTATTGTGTTATTCCATGATGAAATATGTTATAATTCGAGGTATGTGTGTTAATTCATTGAAATATGAATTGGAGACTTGTGGTGCGTCATGTAAATTCATGGATATATGAATTGTGAATTTTAGGTATGACATGTCAATTCTTGGATACCAAAATTGTGAATTATGAATGTGCGTTGTGTAAATTCATTGTAATGTGAATTATGAATTTGAGGTGCGTTGTGTCAATTCATTATAATATGAATTGTGAAACTGAGGTGCGTTGTGTAAATTCATTGTAATGTGAATTATGTATTTGAGGTATGTTATATGAATTCATTATAACATGAATTGTGAAATTAAGGTGCATCGTGTCAATTCATTGTAATATGAATTATGAATTTGAGGTGTGGCATGTCAATTCTTGGATACAAGAATTGTGGATTCGGGTGAGTCGTGTTAACTCATAGATATATGAATCATGGCTCAAAGTGTGTTGAGTTTATTCTTGGATATATGAATCGTAGTTACGAAGTGTGTATAATTGATTCATGGACATTTGAATCGTGGCTAGAAGTGTGTTGAGTTAATTCATGTGTATATGGATCGTGGCTAGAAGTGTGTTGAGTTTATTCATGTGTATATGGATCATGGCTCAAAGTGTGTTGAGTTGATTTGTGGTCATATGAATTCAGGAACTTTGAGGCGTGTTATTATAAATTCATTATATTATGGATTGTAAACTTGAGATTTGTAGGTTGTATTTCATTGAAGTGTGATTTACGGTCTTGACGTACAATTGTAGTGCTCATTGAAGTATGAACTACAAAAATTGAGGTGTGATCTTAGTTAAGTTATAACTTGAAGTGTGATTGTAGAAATTATTTGGAGATAAAAATTTTAAACTCGAGGTACAATAATGAGTCGTTCGGGGATATAGGAATGGCGTACTTAATGTACGGTGGTGATTTATTTTCACTCTTATATATATATATATATATATTTGTATTGTGTGCTTAATGTTCGGTTACGATACATTTCTTGTATATATATATTGCGTGCTCAATGCACGGTTATGGTTATTCCATTATGATATATTGTGTGCTCGAGGCACTGTTATGGTTATTCTATGATCACATGTGTTTCTTATGCTATATGCACTGTTGTGGTTATTCCACGGTTATATATATATTGCGTGCTCAATGCATGGTTGTGGTTATTCCACGGTTATATGTTTTACATGTTCTATACACGTTTATATCCTTATCCCAATTTAGATATGCTTATCTTGATATAAATTGTGGACTTGGGGTGAATGGGCATTGGGTCTCAAATTGACACTTTGGCCATGGTGAGAAATCTCGTGAATTAAGGACTTAGAAGCATGAACCTTGGGTTGGTTAACATTTTTGTACGGTCGAGAGATGAAGCGGATAATGCTTTCCTGCTGAGCTTCGTTGCTCACCCCATACAAAAAACAATTTCAGGAAAGGAGCTGGCTACGAACGACATTTAGCTTAGTGGATGTCGAAAGGTTCTCATTCTCTTGTGTTTACTTTTGAATAATAAATCTTGTGTGTTTTTGAATAAAAGCTAGCAAGTTAGCTTGTACTTGAAACTAACTATTATTTGGGGTATGTATGGTGTGAAAATTATATAAGGATTTAATTTACATTATGTGTGAAATTATGTAGTTGTTGAGTGAATTATTGCTATTGAAAGTTGTTATTAGGAATTTGGTCGAAAATGGCATTTTTCTAAGTTTTCAAACAAATCCTTTTAGTTTTGAATGAAAAACCCGTTTTTTCCTAACCCCATGACCCCGACTAAAACTTTGAGCTTTATAAAATGATTTAGAGTTGTTTGAAAATATTTTGGTACTTTAAAAGTTGGTGGAATTCTAAAACGGAGACAGGGGGCAAAACGGTCATTCTACCAAAAATTTTCACGAAATGAAACATTTCTAAGCTTATTAGTGTAATATTGAAACAATGTATAGGGGTTGAAGGTAATTTTTCAAAACATGATTTTTGACCGTGGGTTTGTGTTGGAAAATTTGGGGATTACTAGTATTCACTGTAGCATTTTCGCACCTATACACCCTGCAAGCGCGACAGTTTTCAAAACCTCATATCTCTTTCTCCGTATATGGGATTGAGACAATTTTTGTTGCGTTAGAATGCTGATATCTTGAACTTATGTTTAGACTTTTGAATCACTCGAGTTAATGTACTTTTAAGTGATTTATGTTCGTTTGAAGATGATGGTATATTTTAAACTTTTACATGTTGCGACATTTCTTTAGAAATTTATATTTTTCGGCTCATTAATTCAAATTTAGTTCCGTTTATTTTTATTGGCTTCTTAGAGCCTCCTTTATCACATATGGGTTTAGTTTTTGGTTTGAGTTCCATGTGCCTCGGTTTTGGCATCTGAACTCGTGTTTTAACTATTTTTGTTTATTTCTTCCGCACTTCGTCAATTCCCTCATTTCTTGGACCCGGTTCGGAACCCGAGAGAAATTTAGGGGCGTGACAATTAATGCAAAAAAAATTAATTTTTTTTACTATTTACACGGAGAGAAAGATAATATATATATATATATATATATATATATATATATATATATATATACATAAATTTGGCCAATACCGCAGGCTGTCCTTCCGTCCTCTGCTTACACAAATTTGAAACTTTTATTTTGTGTTTTGCAAAGCACAAAATCGATTAACTAATTAATTTCGGACAACTAATGCTCTTGTTAGTTGTTACTTGTCATATTTGCATTTGATTACAAATTCATATATTTTGAATTTTCTACCTTATATATTTACTTGAATAAAGCAAGTGTAAAATATTTTCTTAACAACCAAACATATAAAATATATTTTGAGTGTTGCATTTCACAATGGATTGAAATAGTATTTGTCCATTCCAAGGATATTAACATATTGTTGTGTTAGCTTAGCTATTATGTCTAGCAACGGTGTGAATTTTCAAATGTTTTGTGCGTGTATGAGAGAGAGAGGAAGATTTTAGAGAGAGAAAGTGTATCTTGAGGTTGAGAGAGATCGAAGAGAGGGATCCAATCTTGTCCTATTTAGGCAGTGAAGTACTCTGACCCTTTAGTTGCATTAAAATGAATACATAACCATTTGAAGATATAGAGTTCAATGCATTTTTCGATTCCAGGCTGAGGAAAACTGAAAAAGCTTCGTCACTTTAGTTTATTTGATTAATTTTGGGATGTGACTCCACAACAACTTCTGATTTCCCCTCTTTACACCTTTTAATTTTATTATAAAATAATACAAATTATAACATCAATGTATCCAATGTAGTTCCTCACGTAACGATACATCAGAGTATCTACCTAAGTTATCTTTTTTCCCTCAGCTACCCTATCTACCTAAGTCATCTCTATGTTTCTATAGTTTTCTCTCTTCCCACAACTATTCTAGTATTCTTCTACCTAAGGTTATTCCTCTGTTGTATAGTTTATTTTTTTTATTTTTTACTTTTTACATAACCTTATCTATAAGTATTGATATATTTATATAGATCGATATGTATAGTTACATTAGATCTAAGTAAAATTTGTTGGATTTGGGATTGTTGCTTGGAAAATACAATTCGGTTGTCTAATTGGAAGTTCGGAACATTTTTTTATATTTTGGACTTAATATTTTATAAAAAAAATAAATGCCAAAATATTTTATAAAAACTACCAATTATTGTAAAATATAAAAAAGATCAAGTTCGAAATATAAAATATATTTTGAAGTACCACGAATATATATAAATGAGATAGGTCATTATGATATTATAAATGCACATTTGTCTGTTGGGTAAATTTTAATCGCATGATATAAAACATAGTATAATAATAATGGATTTATTAAAAAATATGGTGACATAATCATAAGACTCTAGTCACTATTATATATTGTTAAAGAAAAGACGAAACATAGAACCTTTTTGAGGAGCATTTAAGTCTGCAATACAGTTTCCCACGTGAAGGCCAGTACTATACATCACGTCACACTCTATAATATATTGTTAAAGAAGAGACAAAACATATAACATTTTTGAGGAGCAGTTATGTCACGCCCCGAATTTCCTAGGATTCCAAAACCCGAACCTAAGAGCTAAGGGAGTGAATGCGGAAAAAACTAAAAATGGAATAAAATCCCTCAAGTCGTAAAATACCTGTACAAGGGTAAGATAGAAATAAAACATCTCAAGGATGCTAAAAGAATAACACGAGATCAAAAGAAGGTAAACCGAAACAAACGGTACCTTAACCGAAACGTCGGAATACCCTAAGTTCAACCAAGGGTAAAATGGTCATTTGGAGGGTAAAATGGTAAGTTCCAATTACAAACACAAAGTTTGGACCTAGCACAAGCCATAGGAACAAACGGAAACAAAATCCAATGTGTGAGGTGGAAACTACAACGTTTTGAAATCAGTATTACTACGTTTAAGGTCCGAAAATCTACTGTCAACTTCAATCGACCATTTATCAGTCAAATATGACTCAAATGAAGCGATTTAAAAGCCTAAACGCAAGATCTTGAAGTCAGCTTTCTAAACAGCTAAAGAACACATTCATCCGACAAGCGTAGCTCGAGATATGATCGAATTACTGAACAGTGTTGCACAGAGTGCGCGAGTTGTAGTCGACTGAAAGAACTTTTAGTCGACTACAAGGAGCATCTAGTCGACTGAAACAGTCCTTAGTCGACTAGAAATAGTATCTAGTCGACTACAAGTATTTAGTCGACTAGATCAGTCAGAAGCTTGCGGAAATGGAAGTTTAAGGATTCAGTCGACTACTCAAGCCCTAGTCGATTACAATGAGAGTTCTAGTCGACTAAACCAAGAAAGAAGTCGACTAAACCATGCCAAAGCTAAGAAGGAAATATACTGAAATGGAATGGTGAAGACTTAGTCGGCTACCTTAAAACTCAACTCAATTATGAATCAGCAGAAGGGAAAAATTGTCTCTACACCATCCTGAACACTCATTGAATAAAGGAAATAGTCTCAACACTAATAGGATGCTACTAATATTTCCGAAACTCAAAAACTAGAAAGAACAATTATTTTCCTCGAAATATTTTACTTGAATTTTCATAAAAATTATCCGTCTTGCCCCCCGGTTTCCGTTTTGAGCAAAGCTCCGACTTTAAAATCAAAAATTCTTTCAAACAACTTCAAATCAGTTCAAAACACAAAGTTTTTGTCAGGTTTACGGGGGTAGGCGAAAACGGGTTTTTCCATCCAAAACGAAAGGATTAGTTTGAAAACTTAGAAAAACGCCGTTTCGGCCGAATACCAAATAATCACATTCAAGACAAATAATTCATTCCACACTCAAAATTCCAAATAAAAGAGTTCCATATTTTCATTATAGCGCCCTCAGGCGAAACATAGTAGAGTTGTTCAAAATTACATGTTTCCACAATTCGACACCGTAATGCCCCAAAAGAATATATTCCCCGCGCCTAGCGCTCCAAGGGATGTAAATCAACACCAACATCTCGGCTAACATGCTAGCCGGATTAAAATAAAATAGTTTTGACTTAAATGAAGTACTAAACAAAATAAACACATTTACACAATGTCTATCAATGCTCTACAAAAGTACTCCGCCTCCATATACGCAAAAGGACGAAACCAACACCGAGTCTCTACCGAAAGACTACGGACCTCCCAAATGGGAATCATCACCTGAAAAAAATGTATATAACGTGGGGTAAGCTCACTAGCCCAGTAGAGGAAGCATCATTGCTTCAATCTCTGTAGTCCGAGTGGTACAACCCACCCAAGGTGCATGCAACTAATCCTAGGCCGGTCTCTTGTTCCACATGGCTCTCACGCCAATTCGGAACCCTATCAAACCCAACAAACAAGTTTCCCCAACATGCTCACAACATAAATTATCACAATTATAACATGTTTTTATTATTAATACCACAATCACACAAGTATAACAATTAAGACGTAAGGTGACCGACACCTCCATGACACGCACACAAAAACACACCCTTCCCAAGGGTGAACGGATCCTTCTCCACCATTCCCCTGAGAATACAACTCACTTAGGAATGGTAGACTTATCGTACCGTCATTCCCAAGTGTTTTTGACACTCAATTTTTATCAAGGAAGACGTTCACCACGACCTAGTAGAGCACATAGGCTTTGGACGATATGTCCTCCCCCTATCATCTGCATTTCTCGGCTTATTAATTCCGTGGGAGCAAGAAGCATCCCCTGGGTAGTTGTTACGATGATCCAAACACAAGACGACTCCCACAAAATTTTCGCAAAATATAGGAACCAATACCCACGTTTTCACACTACGTGGTACACCAAAAATGAATCAAGGTTCACAATTTCCATCACAATACATACTTATTTCTTTTTGCAATATATTGTAATCAAATTAGTATCATGCTCATAATTTCATAATTTAAGCAATAATTCACAACAAGAATTAATATCACATAATCATGCTTTTCAAGGGGACCTAATTCATCATCTAAGTTGTCGAGACATAGATCGATATATATAGTTGCGTTAGATCTAAGTAAATTTTGTTGGATTTGGGATTGTTGCTTGGAAAATACAATTCGGTTGTCTAATTGGAAGTTGGGAACATTTTTTTATATTTCGGACTTAATATTTTATAAAAAAATAAATGTCAAAATACTTTTTTTGAACTACCAATTATTGTAAAATATATAAAATATTAAGTCTGAAATAGAAAAAATATTTTGAAGTACCACGGATATATATATAAATGAGATAGGTCATAATGATATTATAATTGCACATTTGTCGCACTAGAGAATCCGCAAAACACGTTACTGTGGCGGCGGCGTGACGGTATATTTTTGTCATTGAAAATTTTTAGTAACAAAATATTGAATATTAGTGACGTTTTTTTCTGTCACAAATTCTCTTATTTGTTGTAGTGGACGGAACCATAATTTTTTTTTATTGGTGACAATCCATGACATTAGGGACAATGAAGGGCAATAAGTCTAAATTTTTCAAATTTTAATGGGGACAAATCTCTTTTTTTGCCTATATTTTCTTCAAAATACTTAAATTACCATTAATTTTTTTTTTGATTTGGGGCAGTTCTATGTCCCTCTGAGCCTGTTCGCAACATATGTTTGTGAGATTATTATTGAGAAAAGGAATAAAAAATATATTATTCTATGATATTATTCTCTCAAAAATATTATATATATTCTCACAAAGACGATTCTATGGAGTATAATATTTGATATATAATATATATATATATATATATATATATATAATGATACACCTGTTTTATGAAATATTGAAATTGCTTTTGGATTGGTACTGAAAAGAAGTAGCTCGGAAAAGGAAATATGATGTCTGGTCTAACTTTGCCCATGCTAAAAAATAAGATGGGGACATCTCATTTTCTTTTATTTATTTCTCGAAAATTAGATGACATCTGATTTTCCCTTATGCAGCAAGCACAAAATTTCAAGCATGTTAATTGTTTATTTAAAGAAGTCTTTGAGTTTGACATTTTTGTTTTTTGTTGCAGCTAATAAAATTTTACATTACAAACCTATAATATGATTCTACCTAAGGGCTGGAAAAAATATTTTCTCTGTTCTCTTTATTTTAATTAAAGAATTATAGATTAAAATGAAATAAGTTAGACAATGAGTTTTCAAAATAGCTTATATTTTTATGTAATATTACTATCCAATCTTGTTTGATGTTTTTGTTTCTTGGAAAATGATCATTATGCATGTTTTTAATGTTATTTTTGGAACTCATTCCCTTTTATTTAAGTGAGATTAATATGGGGGAATGTGTTATTTTGTGTCTGAAATTTGTTTACTGGTAAATTGTCATTGCTGCCAAGATATTGATAACTTTTCTTCTTTATTTTTTTCAAACAAAAAAATACACAAATATATGATAAATGATAGGTTTTCATCCTAAATGTTGGATACTTTGAAAATATAACTATAATTTTATATCTAACATGCAATCATGCAGGATACTCGATATTTACATACCCATATAACAAAATTTGAACATTAATTTTCTCCAACAATTATTATAAAATAAAAATATAATTGTTATGGATGAGTCAAAAATTTATTTAACTTAGCGAAGGACTACTTGGCCCAACAACACATCCTTTCCTCCCTAATGGGAAGGCTATAATGCCTTAAGAGAAACTACATAAATGTCTAGTTAACTTAATTACGTGAAAAATACTTATTTCTCACTGTCTTGAAAGATTTCTCAGTGAAAAATAACTATTTTTTACTGTCTTGAAAGATTTCTCAGTGTTATAACATTGTGGAAAAGGGAGATTTTTAAGTTGTGTGTCTCATGTTAGAGTCATTTACAAGATGACGAAAAAAATGAAATTTTGTGAATGACCAAAAAGGAAAGGAGCTGAAATTTGTCTTGCTCGGATGTAACTGTAAGAAAATAATTGATAATTCACAAATAACTTAACGTACTTGGTGAAAATTCCTTGGAGACAAAAGTGTGTGAAAAAAAAAACAAATTTTTATTTTTTTGTCTTGGTGGGATGTAACTATAAGAAAATAATTGGCAATTCACAAATAGCTTAATGTACTTGGTGAAATCTCCTTGGAGACAACAAGTCTGTGCGTGGAAAAAAAAAATCTAACTTTATATATACATAATTAGTCCGTAATTTATTCATGCCAATATAACTTTGAAGTCTTATTTTATCTGTTAATCATACTATTTTCGTATATAATCCCAGCACTGGAGAATGTGGCAGTGACCTGGATGGCGCGAAAACATGAGACATGTTAAGGTCTGCAAATCTCAACCGTTTTTCAAATCACTGGAACTACACCATAAAAGCAGCTGTAAACCAAGGTCAAAACCATAAAGCCCTGGCTCTCTTCCGCCAAATGAAGCAAAATGACTTAGAACCCAACAATTTAACCTTCCCCTTTATAGCCAAGGCATGTGGGAAGCTCTCGAATCTCTCATACTCCCAAATCATTCACGCCCATGTAGCGAAATCGCCATTTCAGTCCGATATATATGTACACACAGCGTTGGTGGATATGTATGTGAAATGCAACCACTTGAATTGTGCATATGATGTGTTTGTGAAAATGCCCGAGAGAGATGTCACATCTTGGAATGCGATGATCATAGGGTTTGCTCAGTTGGGTCATTTTGATAGAGTCTCGATTCTTTTTAATGAGATGAGAGTTGATGGGACCTGGCCTGATTCGGTCACGGTTATGGGATTGACACGGTTGACTTCCAATACAAAGAATCTCAAATTGTTGAATGCCATTCATTCTTTCGGAATCCGAATTGGGTTAGAAAATGACGTTTCTGTGGCCAACACTTGGATTGCTGCCTATTCAAAATGTGGTGACTTGGGCGTGGCGGAGATGTTATTGATAGAATTGGTGCTGGTTTTAGGACTGTGGTTTCATTCAATTCTATGATTGCTGGATATGCATACCTTGAAAAATCATTTAAGGCTATTTGCTTCTACAAAATTATGCTTTTTAATGGATTTCACGCCGATACGAGCACCATTATTAGCTTGCTTTCGTCATGTATGCAACCCGAAGCACTGTATCAAGGTAAGTTGATCCATTCTCATGCGATCAAACGAGGGTGTGATTCGGATGTTTCTGTACTTAATACCCTGATTTCTATGTATTCCAAGTCTGGAGATATCAGTTCTGCAAGATATGTATTTGATTGCATACTAAAGAAAACTTGTGTTTCGTGGACGGCTATGATTGGTGGGTATGCTGAAAAAGGTGATTTAGATGAGGCATTGACATTGTTTCACTCTATGGAAGCAGCTGGCCAGAAACCTGATTTGGTTACTATGCTTTACCTGATCTCAGGTTGTGGCCAAATGGGAGCACTTGAGATTGGAAAATGGGTTGACCAGTACGCAGCCACAAATGGGTTGAAGAATCTAATGGTGTGCAATGCATTGATAGACATGTATTCGAAGTGTGGAAGTGTAAGAGATGCTCAAGACGTATTTCGTTCCATGCATGAGAGAACGATTGTCTCGTGGACAGCTATGATTGCAGGGTGTGCTCTAAATGGAGAATTCAGAGAAGCTTTGGACCTTTTCTTTCTTATGTTGGAGTCCGGGCTGAAACCAAACCACATAACATTCCTTGTTGTTCTTCAAGCTTGCAGTCATGCTTTGATTTAATGACTAAAGCATATAGAATAACTCCTGGACTTGACCACTATTCATGCATGGCTGATCTTCTTGGCCGCGGAGGAAATGTAAAAGAAGCATTGGAATTCATCCAGAGCATGCCTGTCAAACCTGATGCTGGCGTATGGGGTACATTGCTTAGTGCTTGCAAGAATCACCGAAATGTAGAGATCGGTGAGTATGCCGCTCATTGCCTTTTTGAAGAGGAGCCTCATGCGGCAGCTCCATATGTGGAAATGGCCAATATATATGCATGAGCAAGAAGGTGGGATGGAGTTGCTGCAATTAGAAAGATGATGAAGTGCAACCAAGTGATGAAATGTCCGGGACAAAGTCATCTTCTAGTGAATGGGAAGCGTCATGGATTTACTGTTCAAGCTAGATGTCATCCTCAAGGCTCACTGATTTATGAAGCATTAGACTGCTTATTCTTACATTTGAAAGAGGAAGGATATTC
Organism: Cornus suecica; assembly: GCA_963922005.1. NCBI lineage: Eukaryota > Viridiplantae > Streptophyta > Magnoliopsida > Cornales > Cornaceae > Cornus > Cornus suecica. The sequence continues at coordinate 40,160,385 of OY998247.1, read as the reverse complement.
ATCACATTCAGAGTTATCTTTTGATCTTGAACAGATATGAAATACAATACATTTGAAAGAGGAAGGATATTCATTCTTTTCCTGCCACCAGGAGAAGAATGATTGTTAGCAGCGTATGAATGTATGTGTTCATTTAAAGAAGCCTTTGAATTTGGCATGTGGGTTTATTGAAAAGTGTGTCAATGGGTCTTGCTTTTATCTCCTCCTGATTATGGAGTAAAGTGGAGATATGGGCGTGTGTCCTTGGGTGTTTCTTCAATATATTTCTATACATATATATATATATATATTTGTTCAAAAAAGAAAAACCCAATGTTCTTTCCTGGATTCTGAGTATAAACCATAATCATTTCAATTATTTCAGTAAGGATCTGCATTTAGCTTACCCACCAAACAGAAATGTCCATGTGAAAATTGATGCCTGAAGGATGGATCTGGACTACGGGAAGTGCTGGAGAAGTCCAAAGGTCAGTCCACACGCTAATTTTGTTCCATTACAGAAATGTTAACTCTTGAGACACACCCTTTAGAAGTTTCAGTTCTTAAAATTGTTGGACACTTGTATCTCCAGATTGTGACTATGCATTCTTAATTTCTTATAGAATTGATTGGTTGAATTGCATTTCAGAAGGATTCTTGGAAGACAACTCTGCTATTAGCTTATCAAAGTCTTGGTGTGGTCTATGGAGACCTCACCATTTCCCCTCTCTATGTTTACAAGAGCACGTTTGTAGAAGACATTCATCACTCAGAGACGACCGAAGAAATTTTCGGAGTTCTTTCGTTTATTTTCTGGACTCTAACTCTAGTTCCCTTATTCAAGTATGTCTTTATAGTCCTTCGAGCTGATGACAATGGAGAGGGTAAGTGAAAATAGCTGCTTCTTTTTTTTTTTTTTCTGTTTTTTTAACCTTTGCGTATGCTTTTACGTAATGTTACTTCTGGGTTTTGGATTTGTTGTTAATTGTATATATTATTTTCAGTCTATTTCAGTATTTGTTGTAAAATAGGGGACATGAAATGATTTTTTTTTAGTGTATTTTTAGGTCATCTTTTCTTGACTTTAAGGTTTACTTGTGTTTGATACCAAATACAATTGCTGCAAACGAATGTGGTGCAATATATGTATGTGTGTACTGTATATATTGTCCACAGCTTATTTTGGTGTAACTGACAAAAAATAAAATAAAATTACTGCAGGAGGTTTTGGCTGTTTTTATTGATTCAGTAATATATTGAAATAAAAAATTAGCTTTCATGGTGTAAAGTAAGTGGAAATGTTATTGAAGCTCTGCATATGTGAAAGAGGCATTCATATCAATTGCCTAAAAATCTATATTCTGGGACCGTGAAAGAGCCAAAGTTTGCATTCTGACAGAGGTAAATGATAAATTGGCATGTATAGTTATGTATATTGAGATGCCCAAATATTTCACGATAGCAATTTTCTTTTGACGTGTTAAAACTATTCTGTGTTTTTCTTATTTTGGATAAAATCAATTAAAATGGAAATCGCTGCCCTCATTCGAGATTGTGATGCTTCTTATCAAATGAGTAAACACGTTATTTATTTTAACTTTTGGGGTTTCATATGTAGAGAAAGGAACTTTATCTTGTGGTATTTGTTAGTTTGTTGCTTACATAGATACGCTCACTCTCTATGCTCATGTGATGACAGCACCGTATTAATGTTTTTTGGGGTTCTTCAGATTAAGTTGGTGCAAGCTTTGAGAAGTGGCCAAATTTGTCAGATTTGTGGAGATGAGGTGGAGATTACAGTAGATGGAGAGCACTTCATTGCCTGCAATGAATGTGCTTTTCCTGTTTGCAGAACTTGTTATGAATATGAGAGGAGGGAGGGAAATCAGGCCTGCCCTCAGTGCAAAACACGATACAAACACGTCAAAGGTGGGAGTATCTCGGAGCTATTCTGTGTTATCATAATAAAATCCTCCTTAACTTTATTTATTTATTTATTAATGAACTAGTCAAATTGCAGGTAGTCCTAGGGTTGAGGGCGACGAGGAAGAGGATGACATTGATGATTTCGAACACGAGTTTATCTTTGGGACCCTTGATGGTTTTGGCCCTCAACAAGCTGCAGCAGGGTTGCTCTCCTTGGCACTAGATGTGGTGGCCATGCTAGTACATCAAGAAATTCAACATGCTCCGGACATAATTTCTCGTCCCATAGTCCTGAAATCCCTCTCTTAATTTACGGCGAAGAGGTGAATTGATTAACATTTATGTATCTCTCCCTTTTGTCTGCATGTTTACATGCGTGTGCAATTAGCTGATTTTAATTGTTATATTTCATGTAGGATGATGTGATTTCTTCTGATCAACAGGCTCTTGTGGTACCTCCATTTATCGGTATAGGAATGGAGTTCATCCAGTGCCTATTCGTAATCCATCTGTATCTTGTAAGTCATTTTGCTCTTCGAGTTGTGTTCCATTGTTGTTAGGAATAATGTATGACTTAAATAGTGAACTTTGTGCGTTCAATGTCATAGTGTAACCTAGACCAATGGTTCCTAAGAAAAACACAGCAGAGTATGGGTATGGGAGTGTTGCATGGAAGGATCAAATGGAGGTGTGGAAAAAAGGTCTGAGTGACTGAACTTGAGGTGGTCAAGCACCAAGGCGGAAATGGTGGTCAGGGATTTGACGGTGATCCTCTGGATGATCCTGATTTTCCTTTGTGAGTGACTGCGGTGATTAATTTTGTTTTGCATTTTCTCTTTTAGAAGAAAGAAACTCACAATCTGATAAATAATACGACTTGTGTTGTTTAAGCAGAAGAGAGAACTACCAAAATTATTGAAAAATATATATATTATATTGAACATTTTTTGGTTGTAAAACACCCAGGATCGCGTTAAGTGTTTCACAATAACAATGTGACCCAGGACGTTGTTGCCCGTAGGTTACTAGGTCAAGGTTGTGGGAAATCCCGATGTCCTTGATAATATGACTCAGTGCTGGTTGCTTTTTGATTGTTACTGAAGATTTATCCTCAGTACGTCAACACTCGTATTTCTATTTCTGCCAAACTTTACTCCAAATATTCAATCGTAGTCCTATTTGCATTAAGCACTATTGATTCTAGAGGATATCTCCTGAGCTCTAAGCTAGCACTTGTCCTTGTGTTTTATTGATCAATCAAAAGTTGTCAATATATATCATTTGACTCGTCAGTTAATCTATCTCAAGGCAAAAAAAGAAGAAGAAAGAGCATAATGCTAACTCCTATGTAAACATTATCCTTCAACAAAATTCACGACTCATATCGTTTTTAAAATTTATGTACTGTATATAGGGGTCCGGGGACACTTATTTGAGAATTTCTCAAAATCTATGAGAACAAATGAAGATGTCTTATTGTCCTTTTATCTCTCCGATTGATATATAGGGTCCGTTTGAGAACCATCGTTTTTATTTTTGTTTTGAGAACCAAAAAACAAGAGTAATTTTTGTTCTTGTTCTTATTTTCTCACCCAAAAGAACAAGAACAAAAACATGTTTGGGGCAAAAAATACACATATTCTCACACAATTTTTCCTCTCTACCACAAATTTTTTTTTTTTGAAAAATCCCAAAAAGAATAAAAAAATAAGTTTTTGTTGTTTCCTTACTTTTTCTACTATTTACGAAAACAGTTTCCAAATTGAGAACAAAATAAACAGTAAAAATGACTATCAAACATGTTATGTTCTTCTGAACAGTGCCAAAAAATAAAAAACAGAACAAAAACAAAATTTTCAAACGGGGCATAACCTCCATTATTGACCTCCTGACATAAATGTAAATCAATTCTACTGCACTATGATCTCAGTTATTAATCATTGTCCAGTTGTTCTCTCCTGATGTTCCATAGTAAAGACTCTGGTAGTTGTCCCACTTTAGACCTCCCTTCATTGGTATGTATATATACTGAAACATACATTTACGTATTTGTTTATTCATGTATTGCCACTCATGATGCATTTTTTGAATTATTCTGATCCTATTAAACAATTTTGTTGACTAAAACATGCCATAATTCCCTAAAGATTTCCAAACATCATTAAGTTGCCCTTATGATATTCGTGCTATGATTGGACTTCATTCATTGGAATGTGTCATGGTTCATTCCATTATTGACTGCTATAATTTTACAAACGATTATGTACGCGTGCATATTTGTGCAATATCCTCATGGTAGCTTGACTTGGTCCTTTATTCCATGATTATTGTTCTTGTTTATTTTATTATGCCTCTTGATTTTGTTACATATAATCTCAATTCAGGTATGAAAAAGAAGGGAAGCAGTCCGAGTTAGCTGATTTAAATACAGTTGATTCTCTGAAAAAACCTTCGCTAATCACTGCAAATACAGTTCTATCAATCCTTACAATGAATTATTGTTAGAGGTATCCATTTGTCCTACATCGGATCTCGATGAGAAAGTGAATAGATATATAATGAGTGGATGTTAGCCTCACCTATCAGCTTAAGCTTTTGGATTGAACCTCGAACATCCACTGTTACAATTATCCAATTGACAAAATTGAGCCACGTGCACCGGAATGGTACTTCTCTCAAAAGATTGACTATCTGAAAAACAAAGTTCATTTAGAATTCTTGAGGGAATAGCATGCTATGAAGGTTTCTAACTTTTTTCGATACAATTGTTCTCATTTTTCCACTGCCATTTCTCCTGCTTTCCTAAGATGGTTCATTTAGTAGAAGAAAATTTAGTGGTCCTCTTTTTAAATGAGATACATGCATATTAAAATTAGAGCTAGATGATTCTTATCGTTTCGCACAATGTTTGAGGACTACACTTAATATTTTCGTGACTGCCGAACTTGCACAATAACAATAATTTTTCACGGATTACACTTAGGTGGAGGTTGTATTCCATAGTCACCCAACAATAATACCAAGATGGAGGTCATTGTTTTTTCAATATTAATATATTTAATATGTTTTTAATCATTTTTTTATTCTTATAAATTTTTAAGCACGTGAAGTCTTACGTATAAACGGCGACAACACCGAGATGGAGTTTGTTTTCAATTTTTTTTAAAAAGCTAATATATTTAATATGTTTTTAATCATTTTTTTACTCTTATAATTTCTTAAGCACGTGAAGCATTGCGTATAAAGGGCCTCACATTTATTCTCGCTAGGGCCTCCACTTATTTTTGAGATTTCAGGGTCGGTCCTGGTCAAAATTAATCATTTTTAAGTAAAACCACAATTAGTATAAAATAAATATATATTTATAAAAAAAAATAAAAGATAATATATCAATAATATAGATAAAAGTGAAGGTTGCTTGGATGAATGGGAAGACAAATATGTTACGGAAGACTCACTTTTATTTTTCCCCAATTCAATATTATGGTATCAACTTAATCAACTTGCATTTGAGAGGTGAAATTGAAAGTTGCTTCCATTAACGTGAAGATGACTCACTTTATTTTTTACCAATATGATATTGTTGTAAGACGTTACTTACATATAAGTAGACTCACATTATCCTTCACTGTTATTTCTATGCGGTTTATCAATCGGACGTTTCACTATTATTATATGAAACCTGTAAATGTATTGTGATTAGACCTGTCAATGGATTGGATTTTGATCCGAATCCGATCCAATTAGCCGGATTTGGATTAGAAAAAAAATCCGATAATCCGAATACGATCCGAATCCGATAATCCGATTCCTTAACAAATTGGATTTGAATTTGCCTAATCCGATCCGATTAATTTTATATATACACATATATATTATGTTATTAATATGTAAATATTAAATAGTATACTAAATTATGTTTCAATTTTTTTTTTGTTTTTTCATTTTTTTGTTTTTATAGTCATGTATTATAAGTATTGATTGTAAAATATATAATTTAGTGTTTAATATTCTTAAAAAATAACATAAAAATAAAAAAAATTAATAATTTTTTGTAATTGTTTTTTTACCTAATCGGATCGGGTTATCAGATCATATATCCGAAAATAAACACATTCGGATTTGGATCAATTAAGTGAAAATCCATCGGATTATCGGATCGAATCGGATCGGATATATGCTAATCGGATTCGGATCGAATTAGGACAGATCCGATCCAAATCCGACCCGTTTACAGGTCTAATTGTGACAGACATGTGTAATAAAGGATGAAACCTGTAAATGTTTTGTGACAGACATGTGTAATAAAGATGAATATAATATTAAAACCGATCATACTATGGTTAGTTTTATATATGATATCGACCCTATTATGATACTATTTTATATAAAAAAAAAACATTTATATAGGGTGTCAACTTTTATGTAGAAATATTGATTTACTTAAAAATTATATTGTCCGATTTTTTTTATTTTATTGTTCGAAAAACTTTATTTGTGGTTGTAAAAGTAAGGAGGGGGAGTAAGTAGAAAATAATACAAAAGATAGTGGCATTGTGTAGAAAAGTTGGTATATTGACAATAAATGCAAAAGTTGGTGATTGGTTGTTGGATAGTTCTGCAGAAGTTGGTGGGGATAATGCAGTCTTGTCTGTTGCTAGCGGGACAATTTCTGCAGAAGTTGGTGGCGATAATTTGTTGTAGTGTGCAAGTGTATTGTATATAAATAGTATTAGTTACTTCAAATCTACATCGTCCCGATTCACTGTAAATATTATTTACTTCAAATCTATATTGTCCCAATTCTCTTATGATATGCTAGACAACAAAAATCACTAAATCTTTTTTTTTTTTTTTGTCATCCATCCATCTCTCCATTTTATATTATTTTTTCATCATCTGAGCCATTTTTGTTGTACTAATGAAGTTGAATCATGCTCAAAATTATCTTGAGCACGAAGGAAAAAATTGGTTTTTATTGGACATGGGTGGAGTATGGAAAAAAGAAGAGATTGTTTGGTTGGGAATGGGTGGAATAGACAAAAATGGGGTTCAGCCGCGGTGTGTGATACCACGTGAGTTTGGGTTGCAGTGTGAGGGGTTTATGATGAAATCAAATAGGACAACTACACTTGGCTTGATTTATGGCCCCAACATTTATTGGTTTCTTGAGCACAACATTCATTGTTGCTGGTTGGAAGAGAAATAAATAAATAATTCTCGAGGCAACATATGAAATAAAAGGAGATCAAAAGGTGAGCTGCACTTTGCTTGGCATGAGTAAAGAAAATAAATATATATATATATATATATATATATTAGACGCAATATTTTTCAATTGCGTTAAGCTTGTATGCAAAGGAATTGGATTTGTGAATTTTGTACATTCCTTCACCGTTTCTTGGAATATATTGAATTTTAGTCGTATAAATTTCCTTCAACTATTTGTTTAAAGTGTGTTAGAAACTTCCTTTTTTCATTCCCTTTGTATTAAAATAAAAAAAAATGAGAAAATTTATTCTACCCGTTTGAACAAATTTGTGTTTATGTGTTTAAGAATTTTTGTCTTCCGTCTATTTTGATCTTGTGCTACAAATCACTAGTCATTGAAAAGAAAAATAATCACGATTCTCTGTTGCAAAATAATTATACTTTCTGTGTAATATTTTTAAGTGCAGAGGTTCGACAATCTAAAACATAAGACTATTATAACATCCTAAAAAATTTACAAACTGAAAGGCTGCTACTTTTAATTAGGTGTTGGTTGGCTTAAGTGGTGTTTGTTAATTTAGATGTATTAGGTGTATTTATCTATTTGTGGTTTAGTAATGAAAGTAGACCGTGACTGGTGGTCATCACTTCTGTATTAGGTGTTTGTTAATTTAGATGTATTAGATGTATTTGTGCTTTTATAAGTTATTATTTACTTGAAAGTTATATTATTCTGGAAACCTCTAAATAAACATGTTGTCATCATCAATAATCTTGTTATCTTTCTAAATAAACTTATCGTCCATAATCTTGCTATCTTTTTATATTATTCCCGTATATCTAAATAAACGTTCCTTAGGAAATAGAATACATTTTACAATAGATATATTTTTTCCACATATACAAACATTCCTAGGTAAATTGTGATTCTATTTCCTTCTAGCGATTTGGGCCTCGGGGCTATTCAAGTTTGGGCCAATTGGGCTGTATGATTCTGTCTGAATTTTCGGGACTTCATTCCAGGCATAAGCCAATTGGGCCTATTCGAGTTTGGGCCAATAGGGATTTGGGGCCTAGGGCCTATTTGAATTTGCGCCAAATTGGGCTTGTTTGGCCCAATCTGGTCTTCATTAATTCATTTTGATCCGATACACGCAAAGTTGTCATAATCGGTATTCTAGGTAGAATCGGAGTTGTAGAACTGTAAGTAGACTCGTAAGATTCTACAAAATTGTCACAAAGTTAATTTAATTTAACTCTTTAAACAATAATATCTCTATAATATATTAAACAAATACTCAAAACAACAAATATGGATAAAAAGATCACTCTAAAATCGTATCAAGGTGTGAATGATTGAATTCTCTCACATTACTGCTTACTTAAAAAAAATTAAAACTAATTAATAAAATAAAAATAATATTAAAACACAATTTCTAAAAATCTAAATAAATATCATTTAACAAATTTAATATCATGTTTCAACTTCCACCAACGTATCATGCTAACCCAAAATAATAAACAAACACCAACTTAAAAACTATTCATTTTTTTAGGGAAGAACCGGATTTTCTTTTCGTGTAATCCATTCGTCATAACTCATACAGAGTCTGCAATAAATGGTTTTTTCTATTTAATCTAAACTCTATTGTAGGTTTTCTTCTTGTGAGTGCCTTAGGCTCCGTTTGGCAACCCGGTTTTGGTCTTGGTCTTTGATTTCAAGACCAAGACCATGTTTGGTTGGCCGGTTTTGGACACCCTAAAACCAACCACTAAAACCTGGTTTTGGCCCACCATTTTTGACTTTTTTTTTTCTCTCTCTCTCTCTCTATATATATATAGCCGAAAATATGAATTATTTTGAATTTTTTTTTATATTTTTCGAAAAAAATATTTTTCGGAAAAAAATTAATTTCCGGGAAAAAATTATTTTTTCGAAAATAATTATCTTTTGCAAAATTAATAATTTTTTTCGGAAAAAAAATAATTTTTGGAAAAAAATCATATTTTCTGGAAAAAAATTAATATTCGGAAAAAAATTATTTTCCGGAAAATATTTATTTTTTCGGAAAAATTTATTTGTTCGTCAAAAAATAAATATTTGGAAAAAAATCATATTTTTTCGAAAAAATTAATTTTTGGAAAAAAATTAATTTTCGGAAAAAAATATTTTTTCGACAAAAATTAATTTTTCGGAAAAAATTAATTATTTTTTTTTCCGAAAATTAATTATTTTCCAAAAAATTATTTTTTATATTTTTCGGAAAAATATTTTTTTCCCGAAAATTACTTTTTTTCCAATTTTTTATATATATATTTTTCATATTTATATATTTTTAATACATATTAGTATATATATATATAATTATACCAAGACCAAGATCAAAACCAACTCCTTACCAAACACTATATATTGGTTTTAGATTTATTTAAAACCACCCAAGACCAAAACTAAGACCAAAACCAAAACTAAAACCAAAACCAAAACTAAAACCAAGACCAAAACCAAGTTCCCAAACGTACCCTTAATATTATGTTGTTTGTTACATTTTGCTCTGATTCAGTACTTCACAATTATTATTTATTTATTTTTTCAGCTATTCTATGCTGAGTACCTTCTTATTCCTTTCGTGGGCCGAGAAGGAATTGCAAATCTCCCAGATGCAGAAAGCTTGATCTTTAATATTCTCATTGCCTTGTATTAGGATAACAAGCAACAACCTTAATTTATTCATTCTGTATAATTTAAATGTAAGAAAATTTCAGATTTACCAATTCATTCAAACAGTAGGTATATTAACCAAAGTAGTCATTTAGATGAGCACACACCAATGGAAAATTTCACATGGGGAATTCTTACTACAGTTCTAAATTGATACTTTCTTATAAAGCAAGCACCTAGTCTAAAATGAATTTAAATTCAGTGATCTTATAATTATAGATAAAAATCCTCAATAATAATAAAGGATAGGTGCGACCAGACTATTGCCTTAAAAAGAGAGTCACGACTTTTTTTTATTACCTTAGTAACTTGACATTTGGGCTTGTGTTGTGTCTTTTAAATTATTGAGTTTTTAAAGAGTTTTGGGCTTTGAAGTATTTTTTATGGAGGGCCAACTCAAATCTCCTACAAAATCTTTCAAGATGCATAAATGGTAGAATCAAAGTAGATTCTATCTGATTCTACTTATATGAACTATTTTTTTACGATTCAAGTTATTTTTTGGTATAGATACGTACGATTCTATCCCTTATAAGCACGATTTTGACAACTATAGATACACGTGATACCTAATATAACTACGAACTTCTCTAGTTGAATAATTAGGTTCGTATGATTTATTTATCTATTTATTTATAACATAAATTAAACGGAATTAATGAAATAAATTAGAAATTTAATCGAGTTAAATTCTTTCGAAGATATTGCTTTGAAGGATTATTAACTTGTTTGTTAAATAAGTGGATAAATATATATATATATTTATTTATTTTATTAGTATAAAAATTTATATAATTTGTGTTTGTATTGCAATATAGCTACTTAATTATTATAATAGGTTGCGGGATGTACTTATGTAAAGGCGTATTTGTTAAGAAACAAATGCTCTTTTTTATGTACTATACAAACTTTAGTATTTGTTTCTCTGTAGTTCAACTTCCTAGAATAAATTTCAACAATTTTAAATTTAAAAATTATAAACTAGTGATTTTCTCTATTTTTTCAGTGTTTTGGGAAGCAGAAGCAATATAATTATAGAAAAACACTCAAAAATTTTAATATAAACCAATAAAAATACCGTTCATGTATAGCTCCCCTTGATCGGTTTTATGCAATTTATATTTCTTATCAAAAAGAAAAAAGAAAAAGAAAAATAAAAATACCTTTTAGTAAGGCACACTATCATTCCCACTTGCACTAATACACGAAATGTTCTTTACCTTGTCTTAGAGTTAAAAATGTTCGGTATGTTTGGATATCATTTCTCCATCATAAAATTATTTTCAAATATTTATGTAAAATTCGTTTTAGTCTTTTTCCTTTCAAAACTATCAATGAAATGTATTTTTATACAAGTTTTTTCTTTTAAAATATATGAAAAATGAAGGGAAAACTCATTATTTTTATATGCATTTTTTAATCATTTTGCATTTTAAATCAGAATTTATTTATATCAATCTTATGTCATGATTTGTGTGACAACAGAGCCTTTGAATGTCCTGTGTCTATATATCTTTGATACTTGTACCAGTGTATGGATAACTAGCAAGTTGAAAGTTTTTAACCAAACTGCTTAGACATAGTTTATTAAAATACTATTATGCAACCAAAATTTATTGTAAACTCGTTTTACTCATTAAGATTTTTCTCTAACAAGAAACTATTTTTAGATACACAACAACAAAAAAATCTTAAATAGAGTAAGAAGTTAAGACACAATTTCTACATAATTTTATATATGCTTCTTCTTCTTTTTTCTAATATTTTGATGCTTGTTAACCCCATATTATTTTTATTTATTTATTTTTTCATTGGAAGAAACACAACTCTCCATTTGCTACTGTAAAGCTCGTACCCTTACTAATAGTTCATGATAAATTTTTTTATATATATATTAGTAATAAGGGAGGCACGGGCTTGAAGAAGTCATAAGTATAATTAGTTCACCGTAATGGTATAATTAGGTATCACACCAATCAACGTCAACTTGATCAAGTTAGGCCAGAATCAACGTTAACTTGATAGAGTTAAAGTTCATCAACTTAGATTAGGTTGATGGTTAGCATGCGATCACCACAAATAAGCATTAGGTTGGTGATTACAGTTGGATTAGAGCTGAATGCATAATTAGCACATACAAATATTAAGCAAACTAAATTTTAAGTCAGTGGTTGATAGCGCAATAATCACTAATTCCAACTCTCGTATCATACCATCGTTGGTTTTGGTTTAGTAATGAAATCTTCAAAAAAAAGGTTCTCAACTTTTATATCAATTTAGTGGGAAGTGGACAATAATACAAAAAATGATGGCGATTTGTATAAAAGTTGTTTCGCGAAAATAGGTGCAAAAGTGGGTGTCAATGTTTGCAAAAGTTGTTGGGTATGTTGGTGGTTGGAGAGTTCGGCAGAAGTTGGTGGTTGGACATAAAATATTGTCTTATTGTCTTATATATAATGGATTATTAATTTACTTCAAATTTACATTGTTATGTGAATTGTTTTTTGATTTTGTTGGTTGTTGGATATTTCTGCAGAAGCTAGTGGTAGAAAATGCAGTTTTGTCGGTGGTTGAAGAGTTAGAATGTATTTGTTGGTTGTTGGATATTTCTGGAGAGAAGTTGGTGGTAGATATTGATAATTGTGGTCGCCGAAGAGTTATAATGGTTTTGTTGGTTTTTTTGGATATTTCTGTATAGTAGTTGGTGAGGAATAATGCAGTCTTATCTGTGTTTGAAAAGTTAGGCAAAAGTTGGTGGCGGACAATTTGTTGTAGTGTGGAAGTACGATATATATAAATAATTATTTACTTCACAACTAAATCGTACCCATTCTGTCATAATATTATTTACTTCAACGTTATATCATGTCATTTCTTTTATCATATGCTAATCACAAACTCATCACATTTCCCTCAAAAAATTCTCTGTCATCCACCCATCTAACATGTGCTAATCAATTTTGGTTGTACTATGAAGTTGAGATGCGCTCAAGACAATCTTAAGCATAAAGAAAAGTGTTTGTTTTTGTTGGAGATGACTGGAGTAAGGAATAAAGAAGGGTTTATTTTGGTTTGGAATGGGAGGAATAGGAAATAAGGGGGTTCAGCCGCAGTTTGTGACCCAACGTAAGTTTGTGATACATTCTAAGCTTGGGTTGTAGCCGGTGGGGTTTCTAATGAAATCAAAGAGGAGAGCCGCACTTGGCTTGGTTGATTCCCTCACCATTCATCGATTTCTTCAACACAACATTGAAATCTTTTTATATATATATATATTTACAAACCTAAGCAAAGAGGAGACAAAACTAATTATAAGAAAGAGCAAGGTCGACATCAATAAGATTTAGCAGTCATTTAAGCCACACACCCATTCATTGTCGCCTTGATTACACCGAATACCAAACTTTTCTAGGCTATGACCCACCATATTACAACTCCTTGGAGCTCATTGCATAGTAAATCTTCCATGGTTGTCACGAAGAAGAAGTTTAATATCCTCAAAGATCGCCACCGAAAGACTGTCATTTGGAAAAAGAGTCATAGCTCCTTGACAGTCCCCTTAGATAATAACATTAGAATAGCCCCAACTGATGAGAAATTTGATGCCTTCACACAACATCAGTGATTCCACCATAAAAGTAGACTTTACATTACTCTTGAAACAAGTCGTCACGCGAATAGGTCTTCCTTTATCATCTCTCAATATGAAACCTCTGTCACATCGCTTGAGGAACCGTGGAAAGAAGCATCAAAGTTCAATTTGAGAAAACCATGGTTAGGAGTTGTTCATGTCATAACAGTTGCCTCACTCAATTGACCATTTCTTGCCATCTTTAAATCACTAACATCAAGCTCCCAAAACTCATTGAAATTCGCCAAAGCTTTCTGGAAAATATTTGGGAATTCCTATTGGGTGTCTGTGAAGACTCTCTCATTTCGGCACTTCCACATTGCAACAAATGAAAGCCCCTAAACTAAAACAAATTTCAGGATTTTCTGACTTCTACCACCTGTTGAAAAAATCTAGCCATCTATGCTTTCATGGAAAGTCACTATTACCTTCAATAATCAATCTTAGAGGAGAGAAATACCAGACTTTTTTAGCTATAGGACATGAACAGAGAACATGGTCCACAATATCTTCTTATTCCCCACAAATAGAGCACAAAGCTTCTGAAATCATACCTCTGCTTTTGAGATTCTTCAACACTGGAAATTTTTCATGACAACATTGCCATAAGAAATTTTGATCTTCCAATATGTATGTATTTTCCATAGCTTTTTCCAACAGGGACGAAACTCTTGATCCAAGCCACTAATGACAAAATGAGATGAGGAGTTTTTCGATATAATGCTCTAATTCAAAGACAAACTTATTCTATAGGCACTTTCAATAATGAATGCTTCATTCGAAGATGGCCCCCATATTTTTTAGTCGTTTCCACCAGTTTCCCATAATGGAATTTGAAGAATAAGGTTCACATCTCTTTCATTAAGCACATCTTCACTCCATGTTTTTGTAGATGAATTAATGAGATCAGAAACCTTAGAGAATCTATAACTGTTTGGAGAAGTGATGGGGAAAGGGTTTAGAGGATTAGGGAGCCACCCATCATGCCAACAATTAAAGAAAACAAAGAAATTTCTAGAAGTAATGTATGAAATAAAAGGAGATCTATAATGGGCAAAAATCTTGACCCAATATAGATGGGTCTAAACCATATGAATAAACCCAGCCCATGGAAGATTCTGGAAAAAGAGTGGGTCTCAAGTAAAAGATCAAGATTAATCCCTATGATTAAGGGATTGAGATAAGTATAGAAGGGGATCATGGCCAATCGCTTGAAGAGGGGATCATGATTAGATTTATGATGGGCCAAGGCCCATCAAAACGTGTATATATACATGAGATCAATTAATAAAAAAGGCATTCATTATGTTGTGTATTTTCTGGCATTTACACAATTGACGCCGTATGTGAGAAAGTTTTTTGAATTTCTTCCATCTTCAAAGCTTCCCACTCTCTATGAAGTTTAGGCCTAAAATACCTATGACGATTACCCGATCCCACCAGTCGGACTTGCCCTTGTGGGAGGCGAGACTTCCCTAACTGATGCCCAGGTTCGACGAGCCCTAGAGGAAAGAAACGTTGAACTATAGAGATAGAATGCCGAGTTGATGACAAAATTAGCCTTGTTGCCACCCACAACACCACTCCCAATCCCGTCTGTGGGTTAGCAAAGTTCCCAGGCCGATCAGTAGGCCAATCCATCAAATCGCCAGAACGAGTCAAAAGGGCACCAGACGGAGAAACATGGTCACCTGACATTGTCTAACCGCACTCTGAAAGATCAGGCTGACTCGTCCCTACAAGTGATTGAGGCGCACAACCTCGATGAAACCCTAACCATAAAGAACCTGGAGGATATAATGGTCAGATTCTAGAGAGAGGTACTCAAGGATCATAAACCGCAAACACCTAATGATCTGGCCACCGAGGCATCCTTGGATGCTATGCAGTCACCTTCCACACTGGCGATAGCCAGCGTGCCCTACCCTGAGAGGTTCAGACTACCAAAGTTCATTCTGTTCGACAGCACAAAAGACTCGACATAGCACATCTACCATGTTCACATAAAGATGAATATCTATAATGAAAATGAAGCAAGCTCTACAAATTCTTCCCAACCATCCTAACCGAAGCAGCCCTACTTTGGTTCTTAAAGCAGCCACCCCGATCCATAGGAAGTTGTCTCAAACTCTGCAAGTTGTTCATCGCCCAGTACTTTGGCAACAAGAGGCAGAAGAAGACAATCTCCAGCCTGTTCACTATGATCCAGGAGAAAGGTAAATCCCTGAAGAGCTTCATTTTGTGGTTCAATGTCGAGATGTCCTCAATCGACAATTGGGATTATCATTCAACCGTTGAGGCTTTCAGGATGACACTCATCCCCGGAACTAAGTTTCATCAATCCTTAGTCAAGAGGCCGCCAACAGACATTGGAGAACTTAACTCCAGGGCACAAGGATACCTACGGATAGAAGAGAAGCTAGCCATATGCCATAGAAGAGCAACTTTCGCAAGTGTAGAGGCAAAGACATCAAAAACAAATGCCAAGGATTGGGCGCCCGACCCAGACCATCCAAATACCACTGCCACACCATCCTAGAGCTCATAGAAATACCATAAGTTCGAAGATAAGATTACTCCCTTGAGAGTTAGTCTGGGAAAATTATACCAAGAGACCAAAGGTAAGGGGATCTTCCGGACGCTACCGCCAATAAGACAACCGATGGACCTAAGAGACATGTCCAAGCACTGCGCTTTGTACAGCGAGTATGGGCACTAAACCAATGAGTGCAAAAGTTTTAGAAGGCAGGTAGAAGCGATGATCGCAAAGGGGGAACTGACCGATTATGTAGCCAAGAAGGGTGGCCGATCAAACCAACACTCGCACACCTTGGCTAAGGGGGCGGCGGGCCAACTCATAAAGGTTATCCACATGGTTTACAGAGGACCTAGCAATTCAAAAATAGAGGAAGCTTAGATCCCAGACGCGTCAATCCCAAAAACTACAACGAGTTGGGGAGATCGGCGAGTTTCAGAGCTCGAAGGAAGATGCCCGAATTACCTTTTCCTCAGCGGACCTACAGAAGATACAATCACCACATGACGATCCTCTGGTGATTTCCTTCATGGTTTCCAACTGTCTAATCAAGAGGGTAATGATTGATCCGAGGATCAATGCCAACATCATTACCAAATGGGCCTTCGAAAAGATGGAGATCGACTCACACGAGATAGTACCCTCACGAAGTCCGATAACCGGTTTTGATGGCAGGAGAGTAGAACCAGTGGGAGATGTCCAGTTACCGGTCTTAGTAGCAAGGCATACCCTTGAAGATACTTTTGTAGTGGTGGACGTCAAGCCCCCATACAACCTGCTAATGGGTCGAGGCTGGATTCACCAGATGAATGGAGTTCCTTCCACCCTCCATCAAGTCATGAGGTACATGGACCACAATGGTGTAGACATGATTGACATCCAGGGAGATCAGTTGGCGGCCAAGGAATGCTATGCAGTTACATTGAAATGGCTAAAGAAAAGAGTGGAGCCCGAACAGGCTTCAACAGTCAATTCAACTCCCGATGATCAATAAAAATTACAAGAGAGGGAATCAAGGCCCCCCATAGCAGCAGAGCCTCTAGTGCAGGTATCGGTCATTCCCGACTAGCTCGAGAAAATGACCTACATCGGATCGGGACTAGCAAACCAGGAAAGGGATGAACTGGAAACCCTCTTGCATGCCAATGTTGATATCTTCACATGGAGCCACCTGGACATGCCCGATATTGATCCTTCCCATCACTCCCTCAACATGGATCCCAGCGTGAAACCCGTCAGACAGAAGCAGCGATGCATGGGAGTCCACCGAAATCAGATCATTGCAGAAGAGGTTAACCGTTTTCTCCAAGCCGGATTCATTAGGGAGGTACAATATCCTTCCTGGTTAGCCAATGTAGTGGTAGTCCAGAAGAAGAATGGGAAATGGAGAGTGTGCGTGGACTTTACTGACTTGAATAAACCATACCCGAAAGACTATTTCCCGCTGCCAAAGATTGATCAGATAGTGGATGCCACTACAGGGTTCGAGCGCCTGAGCTTCTATAACGCATACTTTAGCTATAACTAGATACGCATGAATCCTTCTAACGAGGAGAAAACATCATTCATCACTGAATCAGGTACCTATTGTCATACAGTTATGCCTTTCGGACTAAAGAATGTAGGTGCAACCTTTCAGAGGTTGGTTGGTAGAGTTTTCCAAGGCATGTTGGGATCTACCATAGAGGCATATATAGATGATACGGTTGTCAAAAGTAAGGTGAATGATGATCACTTGGCAGATTTACAGCGGGTGTTTAACACCCTCAGAAAGTTCGGGATGAAGCTCAACTCGTCCAAGTGCTCTTTTGGTGTGTCTTCTGGACAATTTCTAGGGCATATAGTGGATTGGACAGGAATCCAGGCGAGTCCGGCACAAGTCAGAGCCCTCATCGAGATGCAATAACCCAAGTCCCGGAAGGAGGTTCAAATACTGACTGAAAGGGTGGTAGTTCTAAGTCGTTTCGTCTCTTGCCTGACCAACCGGTGCCGACCCTTCTTCCAATCCATAAAGGCAGGAAAATGAGAAGTCTGGGGACCTGAGCAATCAAAATCCATGAGGAGTCTCAAAATTTACATGACGAAGCCCCTTATACTGGTTACCCTAGAAACACACGAGCCTCTGCATTTATACTTGGCAGTCTCTACAACATCCACTGGCGCAACTCTGGTCAAGGAGGGCAAGGGGTGTCAGATGCCAATTTTCTACACCAGCAAAGCTCTAGCTAACGCTGAAACCCATTACAGCAAGCATGAGAGGTTCGTTCTATCATTGGTAAATACGAAGCGTCGTCTCAGGCACTACTTTAAAGCATATCCGATTATAGTGTCCACAACCATATCGATCAGGTCATAATGGCAAAGCTCGAACTGTCAGGAAGAGTATCCAAGTGGTTGATCGAATAAGGGATCTTATGTCCCCCAAACCACCATAAAATGATAAGCGGTAGCTGACTTTCTACTGGAAATTGAACCTGCTGACTTTTCTGAAGAAGAAGAACCTGGCCTGTGGATAATCTTCATGGACGGATTATCAAACATCAACGGAGCATGGGCCGACATTGAGCTCTTAACGACTGATGGCATTAAACTTCAGTAGTTCATTCACTTGGAGTTCCCAGCCTCTAATAATGAAGCCGAGTATGAGGCTCTTCTGGTAGGTATTCAGTTAGCCCGAAGTTTACAAGTGCAAAAAGTATAAATAAAAAGTGATTCTCAGTTAGTCATACAATAGTTAAACGGTGAGTATGAAGCCCAAGAACAAAAAACGGAAGCATACAAGGGTTTGGTGTTGAAAGAGGCCGAAGGATTTCAGCAGCTGACTTTCGAACAGATCCCAAGGGGTGACAACATAATTGCAAACCGTTTAGTTAATCAAGCCTCCGCAGTAGGGGAGGATATGACCCATATAGTGCCAATCGACTTTATCGTCAGATCAAGCCTAGAGCCTCCAGAAGAAATGATGGTCATTCCATGGGAGCCAAGCTGGATGGACCCCATATAGGATTATCTGAGGACGGGTGCATTGCCTGAGTCAAAGCTAGAAGCAAGGAAAGTCAGAATGAAAGCTGCAAGATATGCACCTTATAATGGCCAATTGTATCGAAAGTCTTTCTCCGGACCGTATCTAAGATGCCTCACACCATCGGAAGCTTCCGTAGTCATGGAAGAAATACATGTTGGATCCTACGGGAATCACTCTGGTGGAAGATCTCTGGCCCACAAAGTCCTCACCCAGGGGTACTTTTGGCCCTACATGTCAAGAGATGCTGAAGTATATGTCCGAAGATGCAGGAAGTGCTAATTTCATGGAGATGTCATTCATTCGCCTCCAGAGTTACTTAACTCAACGATTGTCCCTCACCCATTTTCCCACTGGGGAATAGACATCGTCGGTCCTCTCCCACAAGTCATCCGATCCACAACTCATATTCTCCTGGCCACATATTACTTTACTAAGTGGGTAGGAGCTGAGGCGTACCCAACCATCAAGAGCAGCCATGTCATCAAGTTCATCTGGAGCCATATCATTTACAGGTTTGGCTTACCTCGGACAATAATGATGGACGACGGCACCAACCTAGACAATAAGAGAGTTCAGGCATTCTTAAAATAACATGGGATAAACCATAATACCTATTTCGTTGGTTATCCACATGGCAATGGGCAGGTAGAAAGGACAAACAGAATAATTTTTGATACTCTCAGAAAGAAGTTGGAAGAGGCTAAGGGGGTCTGGCTAGAGAAGCTATCGAAGGTATTATGGTCATACCGAACCACCCCAAGACAGCCAATAGGGGAAACCCCTTTCGCCATGGCCTATAGGGCCGAAGCGGTTATTTCAACCGAGATAAGAATGTCAACGCTAAGGAGTCAAGTATGGGAAGAATGGTCAAACAATCAACACTTAGCCCTTGATCTGGATTTATCAGAAGAAAGTAGAGAAACAATTGGCATTAGACTAGCTGCCTACCAACAACAGGTCATAAATCATTTTAATTAAAAGGTTAAGAGAAGATAATTCCAAATTGGTGATATGGTGCTCAATAGAAAGATCGGAAGTGTTGGAAAATTATAGAAAACTTGGGAAAAACCTTACACAATCATTGAGGTCATCGGTCATGGGGCCTACCGAGTACGGAAGAGCGAAATTGGACACGTAGATCCCAATTCCCAGAATGCCTACCACATGAAGAGGTATTATCCCTAGTTAAAGATTAAATAGTAGCAATATTTAAATAAAGGCATCTATGTCCGCTATATGACACATCTGTTGCAAAACTAGAGCATATGTGCCTGATATATGGCACCGCTGCTGCATATTTTCTTAGTTTGAATAAAATTATTACATTCTCTGCATAATTTGTGCAATGATCTAACTAAGTATTAATCCTAAAAAAAAAACACCAAAATTCGTAAGTGTTAAGTTCAATACGCCTTGAACTAGCTAGAGGATACCATTGAGACTCAGGGGGCCCAATGCCCGAAGTTTCACTTCAAATGAATGAAATTCCCTAAGTGTTAAGTTTCATATGCATTGAACTAGCCAGAGGATACCATTGAGACTTAGGGGGCCCAACGCCCGAAGTCTCACTTCAAATGAATAAAATTAGCTAATCGTTGAGTTCAATATACCTTGAACTAACAAGAGGATATCTGTGAGACTTAGTGGCTCAACGCTCGAAGTCTCACTTTAATAAGCAAAATTCCTAAGTGTTGAATTCAATATACTTTGAATTAACCAGAAGGTCTCTGTAAGGTTCAGAGGCCTAAACACCCAAAGCTTCAGAAGTATGCAAAATTTTGCTAAGTGTTAGTTGATCCATCCACAGTGAGTCGGATCAATAGTCAAAAAGCAAAAAGCATGAATTGCAAAAGTGAAGATTTCATTAATTTAAAGGAAATTACAAAAATGGCCTTAACATAACAAGGGCAAAATAATACAAAAAAATGAAGAAAGCTACAAAATAACTAAGTCCTATGACCTTGACCCCTGAACTCGGGGCCAAGGTCATCTACAATCTCTGTTCAAGGGGGTGGCTGAGGAACTAAGGGCGCCGAATCTTCTCCCCTTAGAAACGCTGCAAAATGATTTTTATTTTCTGAAGGAGCCTGATCCTTGTAAGGATAGGCGACCTCTAAATGTGCATCCATCTCAGCTGGAGATTTGAACTCCCTTTCTGACATTGGAATGTGCTCCTGCTCATCCCGAGTCCGCCACCCATATGCCGACCGAACATCACAGATGTCCACGTAGCGCCGATGTATATCCAAGCCCCCAGATGACACATTTCAACTTTGGATTCCTCCAAAGGCAGAAGGTTGTCCACATCAGTTTTCTCAGCAACGACCTTCAGATGTGCCACCTCAGCTCCTCCAACTCCATAGCCAATGTTCTCCTTTCTACTTCCCCAGTCTCTAGCAAATCCTTCTAGTCTGATAAGCTTTGACGAATGCCATCTGCCTCCTTCACCAAAGTGATCCAGTGATCATTTGCCTGCTGTTGAAGGTTCTGCAGTTTAGACATCTCTCGGACATCAGCCTCCAGGAGATGATTGTAGGACTGAATAGCATAGAGGAGCTGCAAGGGAAAACACGAGTTAGTACCCGAGAATGAAAAATATAGAAGGCAAATATAAAAATGTAGAGTATACTTCCATGCTCATTTTTAAACCCTTTTGAAGAAGCTCAGTCCTGGTGATCTTGGAATGAGCCGCCCTATCGGCAGGGGTCCACACGCCTTTGGCCATCACCCACAAAACCTCAGGCTGACAGATGGTAAGGTGCTCTACACAGACAGGGAAACCATCTGGAAGAATGAACTTTGGTTCCCAAGAAATAGTAAAACTGGATGTATCCTGACCCAATGAAAGGTCAACAATGGAGGTCTTAACAACATTGTTGGTCCTGGCCCTCTTGTTGACTCCACCACCCCCTGTAGCAGAACGAGGTTTGGTGACAGGAACATTGCCCCCTATTGTAGGTGCCTGAGGAGGTGGGGGAGGTGGATCCAAAGTTCGTGGATCGAAAGGTGGTGTTGGTGGTGCCACCGATATGGGAGGAATAACCGTCGGGGTAGGCTCATTGGCTTATGGGGTTCTCCGATGAGTCATGGGATTCAAAGGGATCTCCATCCTGTCAACACCAACGCCCAAGTTAGAAATCTCTTCAAGGTTAGCAAGGGTTAGGGTTTCAGAGGTTGATCGAACTTTGCCTCAGATCCTCTCTTTTAGAAGCCTAAATCGCGTAAGTATGGGGCTAGGAGTCAAATTAGTCTCTTGATATCCAAAGAACCTAAGCACGTATTCCCCCTAATGTAGATCACAGAACTCACAGAAGCATGAAGTCTTGTGGAGACAACGGAAGATGGGAAGATAAATAGGCCTGAAAAATTTGGGGATTGGGTAGGTCAGAGAGAATGGGTAAAACCATCTGTCGCTAACTGTCACCATCCTCTCATTCTAACCCTTATCATATTTTTCTTTGTCAGAAAATATGCCTCTACCCTGAAAAGGGAAGAAGTTATAGTAACCCTTAGACTCTCTGGCATTTTGAAAGAAGTAATAAAAAAGGAGGTGTGCTAAACCTAATTCAAGGTTTAGATCCCTGTTATAAAGGATCAGCATGGACAGAAGTGTAAAAAAATTAGGGTTTAGCTGAAAGAGGCTCAACCCCAACATGAAAAGGTGTAGTGGAACAGGGGGTGAAGAGGAAATCTCAAGACCTTAAGGTGGACAGCAGACTAAAGGATGTTATCCGGTTCTACCCCCTCGCTTGGGGAAAAGTTCGGATGCTTGGGGTATGGGGCCAGATGCACAACTTTGGGCACATCGGCATAAACCCTAAGACGTTTAACATCAACTACTATCCTCGATTTTTTCGGAAGAGGGGCAATAACAAAAGGGACAGGTACGAATGGAGCTCCGGGGCCTTCGTCATTATAAAAACCCTTCTCATTGGGCGATTCAGGATAAGTCGAAGAGCTTGGTAGAACGGGGTTAGATGAGGGATTTGTGGATGCAAGTACCTCTAAGTGTATAGATGAGGGGCTACTTCTAAGGTCCTTAACGCTGGTTCCAGAAGACATAACTACTTCACTCACTGACCTAGTGTCGTCACTCCCGGTCATTTCCACAGAAAGATAGAAGAGACAGATGGGGGAGAGATAGAAAATCAAAATTAAACAGCGACAAATTTACACGAAAGGAAAGGTAAAACGAAAAAGATCTTCGGCAAAGTGAACTGATACTCCGATAAAGGTTTTTCAATTAAAAGTTGCAGTCCGACAATTGAAAAACTGAATAGTAGAGAGAGTATTTTGAGAGGAATTTTTGCAAACGCTCAAGGTTGAAGAATTATGAGTGAAGGCAAAATACCAGTGGGAGAGGATATTTATAGAGCTCCATGGGGAAGCCAAGTGATAATGCGAAGACCGAAGGTCATGCGCTGTCATTTCAGCCCCTAGGTGCGAAGAACAAGTGATTATGGGCCATTCGTTTCAAATTTGAATGATTGCCCACCTACCCGAATTTAATGCACTTGCCACACCTTCAAAAACAGTCATCACTTTTAAATAAAAAAAATTAAAAAAAGGAGAAGAAAGAAATTTCGGTCATGGGCTTATATAAATAAACAAGCCCATAATCTCAGGGGCCTGTGTAATGGGCAAAAATATTGACCCAGTATAGATGGGCCTAAACCATGTGAATAAACCCCGCCCATGGAAGATTCTAGAAAAGGAGTGGACCTCATGTAAAATATCAAGATTAATCCTTACGATTAAGAGATTGAGATAAGTATAGAAGGGGATCATGACTAATTTCTTGAAGAGGGGGTCATGATTGGATTTTTTATGGGCCAAGACCCATCAAAACGTGTATATATACATGAGATCAATTAATAAAAAGGCATTCATTGTGTTATATATTTTTGGCATTTACAAGATCAAAGGGTTAGCCAACACTTGGTTTGGCTTGGCTCGGCACTGAAGCACCGGTGAAGAAAGAAAAATATATATATATTAGACGCAATATTTTTCAGTTGCACCAAATTTGTATGGGGGAGCAGTTGGATATGTAATTTTTTGTACATTTCTTCACCGTTTCCTGAAATGTACTGAGTGCATAAATTTCATTCAACTCTTTATTTCTAGTGTATAAGAAACTTCCTTTTTCCATTTGCTTTGTATTCAAATAAAAAAATTGAGAAAAATTATTCTACTAGTTTGAACGAATTTGTATTTAAGAATTTCTCTTTTGCTTCCGTCTATTTGATCCTATGGTACAAATGACTAATCAATGTAAGGAAAAATAATTAATTATTTTAGCGGATTTGATGAACGGATTTTATATGGCAAAAGAATTCTACTTTTTGTATAATATTTTTGAAGTCCAAAGGTTGGGACTAAAACATAGATTATTATAACATCCTAAAAGATTTACCAACTGATATTTATTGGGGGATTATACATTTCATTCTAGTCCAACGTAAAGTTTAACCATCCACCTAATTTTTGTTTCGGTATTACACATTCATTTTTATTCCAATGTAAATCACTAGCTTCAACCTACATTAATAAAAAAAAATAAAAAAAATGATAATATAGCCTTTGAATGAGAGCTTTCTCTCTCTCTCTCTCTCTCTTATTGCGTTGTATTTAGCAAATATGATTAACGGATTATCTATGGTAAAAGAACCATATATATTAAAGCAATTTATTTTTCATTCATCTTCTGTCTTCTTCCATAGTGGTTGTGCAAACTTAAATACGAACTAAATTGTTCGCCAATCAGCTTTTCCTTTCACCCTATATGATACGGGGTTTGAGAAAAATTTGTGCGAACCATAATGTAAATTAAAATATTCATATTTTCAAGTGCAAAAACAATGTTACTGAGATTTAAGACGTTTCTAATTTTTTTAATTTTTAATTTTCTATTTTATTTCTTATTTGATATTTATTTAGTTATTTATTGGTATTTTTTATTCTTTAGTCCTTCTGGTGCCATTTGGTTGAAATTTAAGCCGTACCAATCTAAAAAAAAAGGAACAATATATAGATTATGAAAGGAGATGTAGAAATGGGGTTACTTCTGTTCTCATGAAAGGAGATCATTCTTAATATCTTTTGCAAAAGAATTTTAATGTTTAAATTAAGTAGTGATATTACTGTCATTACTTAGCCATCATATATATATATATATATATATATATATATATATTTTTACTAGTAAAAATGCACATGAAAACCACTTATATTAGCATTCTATATAATAGATAAAAATGGTTATTATCAGAAAACCCCTATAATTTTTAAATTGTTCAAAAAAAATCCTTTGTTTTCAAAACCTCTCATATGGTTTCTAATTTAATCAAATACCCTCTGCCCTCTAAAAGAATACGAAAATACCCTCCAAAATTCTAATTCATTCCATTTAAATCCCAATTTCAATTTAAATATCAATTAAACTCTAATTCCTTCCATTTATTCCAATTATCACAAACCCAATTTCTCTCACCTATTTACTCCAAAATTATAATTCCTTCCATTTATTACAAACCCACTTTCAATATAAATTCTAATTTCAACCCAATTCAACTATGATTTCTTCCATTTATCACAAACCCACTTTCAATTTAAATGTCAATTTCAACCCAATTCAACTCTAATTCCTTCCATTTATCACAAACTCACTTTCTCTCACTCATTTACTCCAAAACTCTAATTCCTTCCATTTATCACAAACTCAATTTCAATTTAAATTCCAATTTCAACCCAATTTAATTTATAATTATATGTGATATATATATATACAGTGATATACTTATCTTTAATTTAATTTATTCGTAATGGCTAAAAGGTGTAGTGAATGCAGTTTTGTACTTATCTTTTTCTGTAATCTGAATTTGCCAGAAGCCGGACTTAAGGTCAAATTTGGAGAAAATGGTTGTTTGTCCTAATCGATTAATTAAATCTCTCTTGTTAGGGATAGGATATCTTATCCATTCAAGGACTTGATTAAGAGGCTTGTAATTAATGACTAGACGTGGTACCCCTCGTTCTATTTCGGAATTTTTCTGGACATAAAAAGCTGAGCAAGACCAAGGTGATTTGCTGTGACGTATGATTTTTTTTTAAAGATGTCATGGATTTCTTTTTTACAAAATTCTAAGACTTCAACATTCATCTGAATTGGTCGGGCTTTAGTTGAAATATTTTTATTAGTGAAGGATATGTTGTTTTCTATGCCAAAAAACATTGGGTAGTTCCGAACATATTTCTTGAATAAGTTTATTTTCATATTGTTTTATCTGATTTTGAAGGGTAGGGTTTCTTAATTGTGTTTCTGTTTGTTTGTGAATTATTTCTTCTTTTAAAGAATTTAAATGTCGTTCTTTATGATGGAGAATGTAAATATTTTTAGAGACTGAAAAATCAATGATGCTTTCGAGTTTTTTAAAAGAAGATTTTTGCAAAAAAGGAAAAGTAATATTTTGACCAAAATGTGTTGTAGAGAGACCATCATTATTTATGGTAAATGGGTAAAGAAGATATAAAATGGAAGGCCAAGGATGACTGTATCAGTCATATTTTTTACTAGGACAAATGTAGTTTTGAAACAGACATTATCTTGACAAATATGAGCTTTAGATAATTCATACTTGATTTTCATTGCACTACCATTAGCAGAACTGAGTTTCTCATTTATTTTTTCATAGTATTTGCTAGGAATCAGGCCTTCTTGTATACAGTTAAGATCAGCTCCAGAGTCAACTAGAGCAATGACAGTTTTTTGGTATTCCTTATTAATAACTAATGTGACTTTTATTTTCCATTTTTTAAATGAGGTTCGGTTAATTAGATTCAAACAATTGGTTTCCTCTTCAGTACTTTGAAAAGGATTTGTGTTGTCATCATCTTCATTACTATCAGAGGAAGAGGAATCAGAAACTGAAAATTGGTGTGAAGTTTGAACTAGATCTTTGAGTTGGGTGTGAAAGAGGGATTTTATATCTTGATTTTCATTTTTCAGGGTTTTGATTTCTTGTTTAACGATGTTGACTTCTGCTTGGAGGTCTTGTATAGTGAAGAAGATGAATCGTCTACAGAATCCAAATACAGGCCATACCAGGATGCCCAAGATCCCTTTGATCTGTCAAAAAAATAAGAGAAATGAGCACAGTCAAGCTCAAGTCAACAGATACAAAAAAGGCACAAAAAGACGAGAATAGTGAATAGTGAACAATGAACCGTCGGCACAAAAAATAAATACAGTGCTCAACAGTACCGACAGACTACTATTGCAAACAGTAAAAAGACACAGTTCTCTGCCCCAAAAGTCAAAAATACTATAGTGAAAGACAAGAGTTGTCTGCCCCAGAAGTCACGAGATCAACAGTGCAAAACTTACAGTAAACTCTGTTATATCCTCTATATAAGCAGTCAAATGTAATGGTCTTAGATCAAGCTTTAGTTTCCTAATTTTTTTTCTACTTTGTAATTCTATTCTATTATCTTCTCTTCTCTTCTGGAAGCATACTAAGCCTCCGAACCTAGATGGATTGTCATACATCCACTTGTAAGTTCGTCTATCATAATTAAATGTATTTTTGAATCGTAATAATATTCAGTTAAGATTTTCAGTCAATTGTAATTACTTACTTTGTCTTAAATTCTTCTATAATTAAATCTGAAGAGAGTTACGGTGTATGACAGACTTTGAGTCTCGCTCTGCCTAGACCACTTCAATTTATTAAATTGCTTAGACGGTTGTGTCCTATATACCTATATACTTATATACTTATATTCTTGTAATATAAATTGCTTGGACGGTTGTGTCTTATATACTAATATATTTAATGTTTACTATTTATATTATACAACTGCTCGTATTTTTGTGATTTAAATCTATATTTATACTGTGATCTGTTCCTGCTCATTTCAAATAATCTGTTTCCGCTTGTCATTTTCGCTTATTCAAATAATCTGCATCTCATTTATGGTATCAGAGCCATAAAGTCTCGTTGATTATCTAGTAAATTACTCAGATCTGTTAATCTATAGCCTTTTATATGTTCTGTTTATATTGTTCTTCATCTTCTCTTTCTCTGTTTGTTGGTGTCACCTCCCCATAAACCATAAAACCAAATATTAAGTCCCTTGGTGAGATTTTAGACATTTTAGGGCATGAGCGGTGATGTCGTTGGGTTAAGGTATGTGTTATGAAATGCCAATTATTTTCTCAAAAAACTATAAAACAACATCGCGAAAGAGGATACAATTTTATCCATATTGGTCTTGTACAAGTTGCAGTTGATCCATTAACTATTTTAGGACAAAATGCATCGATTCTTCCCTGTCTAAGAGATGCTAGGTTCCTCGACTATAATCAAAGCTTAATTAGTGTCATTGAAACCAGCCTCTGTAATGGTCCGGTTTACTTTGATTGCTTTCCTAATTTTAACTTAAGCCTAAGTGACCCTCACATACTAAAAGTTTTAACATTAAACATCAAAACTTCAGGATATGCCATGTTTGCAGGTGTCCAGCCTCTAAGCTTAATTTATAGAATTTACTACAAGACTATGAAAATCAATTTAAATGTTCATGCTCTAGTCAAAAGTCCTAAAGATCAAACTTTATTAATTCAAAGCAGTACTTCTAATGCAAATATTCGAATACCAAAAATGATTGCCTGGAAAGATGTTTCCCTCCCAAATGAATGGTTACTTGAAAATGAAAATCACCCAACCAAAATCGAAATGATGTCCGAAATCTTGAACATGTACAACAATTCCTTGATGGAACTGTTAAGTTAACATTTGATAGATCTAGACACAGTTGCTCTTCCGTTAGTTCAAGCTCTAAAATGTTCACCCCCTTACCAATTAGAGAAAATACTACTATCTATGATACAAAATTTGTAGAATCTCTAGTCCACCAATCCAGACGTGATCATAGATTAAAAGGAATTCAAAGGGATGAACAAGTATCTAATCCATGTTATGTCCCAAATATAGAAACTGAAGATTCAATCTCTAAGCACTCTCCTACACAAACTGACTTTGAGACCGAAACTGTTAATCCACAACTATGTGTTTTAAGTAAATCATTTTCCTATGACCTTCTAAAGTTAGAAGTTGAAGCCAAGTCCAAAGAAAATAAAGCAAGACGACAAATATATAAAACAAGTTACACGCATGAGGAGAGAACAAAAATTATAAAAAAATGGCAAAAATTCATGATAACAAACCAGTTAGAAATTAGTTTCTTTGATTATCTTGAAAATTACTACAAAACAATTAATGTTCTTACAAAACATAAATGGACAAAACATGATAAAACAATTGTTTCTTCTAGTCACCCTCCTTTAGAAAACCTAATTGTTAACCACATTGGAACCGAAATCCCAGCTTCCCCTTTTAAGGTTGTTACCTCCGCAATCGATCCTAATACTAAAAAAATTATTGAACAAAACAATTTCACCAATCAATATTTAAGTACGCTAGGTTCTCAATTAGATAAAATAGAATCCAAACTTGACGCTTCCACCCCTGTGACTAAACCTATTGATTCCCCTCTAATCAAGCTTCCTACAAAACGTCAAGGACTACCTAACAAACCAAGCACAAGTGACTCCTTTGCCCAAATTGATAAATTATTAAAAGCCTTAGAATCACAACTAATCAAGGACGAAAAAACCCTCAGAGTTCTCAATTTTGATTCTCATAACGATACAGATAACTCTGAAACCTCATCTGAAGAAAACACAGATAACGATATACGAAAGTTAGAAAATGCCTTTGAGATCAATAGGATCATACATCGACCAATTAACCCTACCAGTATTACAAAAAATTGGTATACCCAACCCACTCCTGTAGATATTCAATATGAAGAAAGAATCTTCCACAACCAATTTTCTGTATCATCTAAAAAATTTTATGAATGAAATATTGATGGACTCTCTGAACAAGAAATTTTAAACAAATTAAACCACATTTCTATGACAACCAATAGTTACCTTACACACCACAATATGCCTCAACCTGATATTGTAGAATTACTAGCCTCTGGATTTTCAGGCATGTTAAGAAATTGGTGGGATAAACATCTTACCCAAGAAGCAAGAGATAATATAACACATGCAGTCCAAAAAACAGAAGATGGAACCCCTATTTTTAATGAAGAAATTGGCCTCGGACTCCCTGATGGAGTCAATACATTAATTTAAACAATTATAGACCATTTCATTGGCAGACCAAGTGACATTACTTCTAGAATTCATGATCAACTTAGTAACCTTAGATGTCCTACATTAAGTGATTTTAGATGGTACAAAGATACTTTCTTATCACGAGTTATGCTACGAGAAGATAGTAATAAACCATTTTGGAAAGAAAAATTTATTAATGGAATGCCTAGCCTTTTCTCTCATAAAATTCGCACAGAACTTAGTAACACAAGTGGTGTTATTGAATATGACAGTCTAACCTATGGTAATATTATTAGTCTAATCCAGAAAGTAGGACTCAAAATGTGTATAGATATGAAAATTAATAATCAGCTTAATAAAGATAAAAAGAAGACTAAATATGAAATGGGCACATTCTGCCAACAATATGGATTACCCCTAATTGCACCATCTCGGCAAACAAAGAATTCAAAACAAACAAATTCCTTCCCAAAACGATATACTCGTCCTTATAAAAGATATAATAAAAAATTCCAACATAATGAATTATAAGATAAACAAAAGTTTAAAAAGAACGAAAAATATACGAGGAAAACAAAACCTTTTGAGAAGAATAATAAAATTGATCTAACTAAAGTTACGTGTTATAAGCGTAGTAAGAAAGGTCATTACGCGAGAAATTGTCCTGTAAAAAATAAAATTAATCAGCTAGAAATCCCTGATGAAACTAAACAACAAATTTACACAATTCTTGAGTTAAAAAACACAAGTGACAGTGATACTGAAATTGAATCTAGTTCCTCTACTGAATCTTCTGCCTCTTGTCCTAGTTCACCTGATATTAGTTTTGGGTGCAAAGATAGTTGTTGTACAAAAACAGTCAATATGTTACATCGACACCAACATAAACCAACATAAAACCCTTAATGTTCTCACCAAGGCAGAAGAACAAGAATATCTTCTTCTAGACCTCATAAGTAAAGTTGAAAATCCAGATTTAAAAAATTATTATCTTCAAAAACTTAATAAATTACACGCCATAAACAAATATACTCAACCCCCTACAATAAATAAACCAAATTTTAGTCTGCACAAGACTCTTGAACGTTTTACTCCTAAAAAAGAAGTCACTATACAAGACCTCCAAGCATATGTCAACATAGTTAAACAAGAAATCAAAACTCTGAAAAATGAAAATCAAGATATAAAAACCCTCTTTCACACATAACTCAAAGATCTAGTTAAAACTTTACACCAATTTTAGGTTTCTGATTCCTCTTCCTCTGACAGTAATGAAGATGATAACAGCACAAATCCTTTTTCAAAGTACTGAAGAGGAAACCAATGGTTTGAATCTAATTAACTGAACCTCATTTAAAAAATGGAAAATAAAAGTCACATTAGTTATTAATAAGGAATACCAAAAAACTGTCATTGCTCTAGTTGATTCTGGAGCTGATCTTAACTGTATACAAGAAGGCCTGATTCTTAGCAAATACTATGAAAAAATAAATGAGAAACTCAGTTTTGCTAATGGTAGTGCAATGAAAATCAAGTATGAATTATCTAAAGCTCATATTTGTCAAGATAATGTCTGTTTCAAAACTACATTTGTCATAGTAAAAAATATGACTGATACAGTCATCATTGGCCTTCCATTTTTATATCTTCTTTACTCATTTACCATAAATAATGATGGTCTCTCTACAACACATTTTGGTCAAAATATTACTTTTCCTTTTTTGCAAAAATCTTCTAGTATAAAACTCGAAAGCATCATTGATTTTTCAGTCTCTAAAAATATTTACATTCTCCATCATAAAGAACGATATTTAAATTCTTTAAAAGAAGAAATAATTCACAAACGAACAGAAACACAATTAAGAAACCATATCCTTCAAAATCAAATAAAACAATATGAAAATAAACTTATTCAAGAAATATGTTCGGAACTACCCAATGCTTTTTGGCATAGAAAACAACATATTGTTAGTCTTCCTTACATCAAATCATTCACTAATAAAAATATTCCAACTAAAGACCGACCAATTCAGATGAATGTTGAAGTCTTAGAATTCTGTAAAAAAGAAATCCATGACCTTCTTCAAAAGAAAATCATACGTTACAGCAAATCACCTTGGTCTTGCTCAACTTTTTATGTCCAGAAAAATTCCGAAATAGAACGAGGGGTACCACGTCTAGTCATTAATTACAAGCCTCTTAATCAAGTCCTTGAATGGATAAGATATCCTATCCCTAACAAGAGAGATTTAATTAATCGATTAGGACAAGCAAACATTTTCTCCAAATTTGACCTTAAGTCCGGCTTCTGGCAAATTCAGATTACAGAAAAAGATAAGTACAAAACTGTATTCACTACACCTTTTGGCCATTACGAATGGAATGTCATGCCCTTTGGCCTTAAGAATGCCCCAAGTGAATTCCAAAATATTATGAATGATATTTTCAATCCTTTCAGTCATTTTTCCATAGTCTACATTGATGATGTTCTTATCTTTTCCAATAGAATTGAAGCTCATTGGAAACATCTTAATTCTTTCTTCCACACCATCAAAATCAATGGTTTAGTCATCTCTGCTTCTAAGATAAAACTTTTTCAAACCAAAGTTAGATTTCTTGGTTATGATATATCTCAAGGACAATTCCACCCAATCAGTCGTTCCATAGAATTTGCAGGCAAATTCCCAGACCAAATTCTTGATAAAACCCAGTTACAACGTTTCCTTGGTTCTTTAAATTATATTGTTGAATTTTACAAAAATCTTAGAAAACAATGTAAACCACTCTTCGATCGTTTACAGTCAAACCCCCCTCCATGGACTGATATTCATACCACTATAGTTAGAGACATTAAAAATTATGTCAAAAACTCTTCCTTGCTTAGGAATTCCTTCAGTCAACTCTTTCAAAATCATTGAAACCGATGCCTCCAACATTGGTTATGGAGGCATTTTAAAACAAAAACTCTCCCCTACTTCTCCAGAACAGCTTATTCGTTTCCATTCTAGAGCATGAAACAAAACACAAAGTAATTATAACACTATTAAACAAGAAATTCTTGCAATTGTTCTATGTATCAATAAATTCCAAGATGATATTTTAAATCAAAAAATTTTACTTCGAGTTGATTGCAAAAGTGTCAAATATGTTTTAGAAAAATATGTTAAAAATATAGCTGCTAAGCATATTTTTGCTAGATGGCAGTCTATTTTAAGCATTTTTCAATTTGATATCGAATACATTCGTGGATGTGACAATTCAATCCCAGATTTTCTTACCAGAGAATTTTTGCAGAACCCTGATGGCAAACAGACAACCACAACCACGTCCTAGAGGAGGGATCCCTCCGGTCAGACCTCCTCCCTTAGTAAAAACTGAACCCTCTACTTCCCTCACTTTAGTAAACAAGTTCACAAGCTTAGGGACTCCCTTAGTTCCTCATCCTACCTTTAGTTCAGCTCTAACAACTCCACATGATCCTTTCACCATCCATGCCCATGTCACAAGTACTCCAACTCTCCCCAGATACAACCCTCCAGGAAGATCAGAATATCTTCAAAAAACTTACCATACCCTTTTCTACATCGAACCTCATTTTTCTCACACAAATGATCCAATTGCCCTAGTAAAATAGTTTTTCCCCCCAAATTCTCATTGGATACCACACACCCCTAGTCACAACTTGCAATATTACAGAAATATCCTCTACCAAACCAATTATGTCTTCATCAAACATGTCCCTGATCGCAATGATCCAACCAAAGTCATTTACCACTCCTTGTACATTTTGAGAGATGTCTCCCTCAAAGAGTGGGGAAAACATTCCTCTGAAACCAAAAATTTAGATAACTCACTCCCATTCACCTATTATGACTACATTGATGCCTGGTTCAAAATTTTCCTTTTTCGAACTGAAACTTTTAGTCATTCTTGGTTCGTCAATTTTGATAGTAAATTTAACAATCAACTCCCTTCTTGGTTTGTTAAGTGGTGGAATGACCATGACCCAGACGATGATGTGATCCCTGAAATCCTCTGAGAACAAATCAACTATTTTGAAACCAAGTTCAAAATCCCTTCCTATGATCATCAATTCCCCCTACTACTAATTTTTGCCAAAAAATACAAAATCCCTTGGATCTTCAAATGGCATTACAGCCTTAAACGTGATATTGGCACAGTATGTAAAGTCCATTATACAAAATGGTGGGATCCTTTCAAAATCGAAAGAATCATTCAACAAGTCCAACTGGAATTCCCAAAAGAAGTTTCTCAGCCACTCAAGGCTAGCCTAGTCACACAAGTCATTGAATCAGCACAGTCAAGCTCCTTTACAGAAATCGTAGTCAAGAAATCAGCCTCCAAGAAATTATCTTCCAAAGCAAAGCTCAAAGAAAAAATGGAAAAGCTCCTTGCCCAAATAGAAGGAGATTCAAGCAGTAATGAAGAAGATGAATCGTCTACAGAATCCAAATACAGGCCATACCAGGATGCCCAAGATCCCTTTGATCTGTCAAAAAATTAAGAGAAAGGAACACAGTTAAGCACAGTCAAGCTCAAGTCAACAGATACAAAAAAGGCACAAAAAGACGAGAATAGTGAATAATGAAAAACGTTTAAGAGTTTTGTGAAGACTAAAATTTGGTTTGTTTATGGTAGGGGGTTGAGTATCTTTGTTTATGGTGAGTAATCTAGTAAGCTTTTGAAGATAAGAATTTTTTAAATCTGGGTCTTCAACTTTACTTATGAGGTCTAGCAGAAGATGTTGTTGTTCTTCTGCCTTGGTGAGAACATTAAGGGTTTTATGTTGGTGTCGATGTAACATATTGACTGTTTTTTTACAACAACTATCTTTGCACCCAAAACTAGTATCAGGTAAACTGGGACAAGAGGCAGAAGATTCAGTAGAGGAACTAGATTCAATTTCAGTATCACTGTCACTTGTGTTTTTTAACTCAAGAATTGTGTAAATTTGTTGTTTAGTTTCATCAGGGATTTCTAGCTGATTAATTTTATTTTTTACAGGATAATTTTTCGCATAATGACCTATCTTACTACACTTATAACACGTAACTTTAGTTAGATCAATTTTATTATTCTTCTCAAAAGGTTTTGTTTTCCTCATATATTTTTCGTTCTTTTTA
Source organism: Cornus suecica (assembly GCA_963922005.1). NCBI lineage: Eukaryota > Viridiplantae > Streptophyta > Magnoliopsida > Cornales > Cornaceae > Cornus > Cornus suecica. Next base: position 40,125,020 of record OY998247.1, on the reverse strand, counting down.
AACTTTTGTTTATCATAGAATTCATTATGTTGGAATTTTTTATTATATCTTTTATAAGGACGAATATATCATTTTGGGAAGGATTTTGTTTGTTTTGAATTCTTTGTTTGCCAAGATGGTGCAATTGGGGGTAATCCATATTGTTGGCAGAATGTGTCAATTTCATATTTAGTCTTCTTTTTATCTTTACTAAGCTGATTATTAATTTTCATATCTATACACATTTTGAGTCCTACTTTCTGGATTAGACTAATAATATTACCATAGGTTAGACTGTCATATTCAATAACACCACTTGTGTTACTAAGTTCTGTGCGTATTTTATGAGAGAAAAGGCTGGGCAATCCATTAATAAATGTTTCTTTCCAAAATGGTTTATTACTATCTTCTCGTAGCATAACTCGTGACAAGAAAGTATCTTTATACCATCTAAAATCACTTAATGTAGGACATCTAAGGTTACTAAGTTGATCATGAATTCTAGAAGTAATGTCACTTGGTCTGCCAATGAAATGGTCTATAATTGTGTAAATTAATATATTGACTCCATCAGGGAGTCCGAGGCCAATTTCTTCATTAAAAATAGGGGTTCCATCTTCTGTTTTTTGGACTGCATGTGTTATATTATCTCTTGCTTCTTGGGTAAGATGTTTATCCCACCAATTTCTTAACATGCCTGAAAATCCAGAGGCTAGTAATTCTACAATATCAGGTTGAGGCATATTGTGATATGTAAGGTAACTATTGGCTGTCATAGAAAGGTGGCTTAATTTGTTTAAAATTTCTTGTTCAGAGAGTCCATCAATATTCCATTCTTAATTTTTTTTAGATGATACAGAAAATTGGTTGTGGAAGATTCTTTATTCATATTGAATATCTACAGGAATGGGTTGGGTATACCAATTTTTTGTAATACTGGTAGGGTTAATTGGTTGATGTGTGATCCTATTGATCTCAAAGGGATTTTCTAACTTGCGTATATCGTTATCTGTGTTTTCTTCAGATGAGGTTTCAGAGTTATCACTATCGTTATGAGAATCAAAATTGAGAACTCTGAGGGTTTTTTCGTCCTTGATTAGTTGTGATTCTAAGACTTTTAACAATTCATAAATTTGGGCAGATGAGTCACTTATGCTTGGTTTGTTAGGTAGTCCTTGACGTTTTGTAGGAAGCTTGATTAGAGAGGAATCGATAGTTTTAGTCACAGGGGTGGAAGCGTCAAGTTTGGATTCTATTTTATCTAATTGAGAACCTAGCGTACTTAAATATTGATTGGTGAAATTGTTTTGTTCAATAATTTTTTTAGTATTAGGATCGATTGCGGAGGTAACAACCTTAAAAGGGGAGGCTGGGATTTCGGTTCCAAGGTGGTTAACAATTAGGTTTTCTAAAGGAGGGTGACTAGAAGAAACAATTGTTTTATCATGTTTTGTCCATTTATGTTTTGTATACATATATAATTATATATACGTACATATATATATATACATATATATATATATATATACATATATATATATATATATATATATATATACACACACAATGATATATACGTATGTATATTTACGTGAATAATATATATAGTTACGTATATATAATTGTGTATATATGTACGTATAAATAATTATATATGTATAAATAATTGTGTATATATGATTATATATACTATATATATATATATATATATATATAATTCTAAATTGAAATTAAGTTGAAATTAAAATTTAAATTGAAAGTGAGTTTGTGATAAATGGAAGGAATTAGAGTTTTGGAGTAAATGAGTGAGAGAAAGTGGGTTAATGATAAATGAAATGAATTAGAGTTTAATTGAGATAAATGGAATAAATTAGAGTTTAATTGGAATTTAAATTAGAGTTTGGAGGGTATTTTCGTAATCTTATAGAAGGCAGAGGGGTATTTGATTAAATTGGAAACCATACGGTTTTTTTTTGAAACCATATGATTTTTTTGAACAATTTGGAAAACATAAGGGAGGTTTCTGATAATAGCCCTAAATAAAAAAAATTATTAAAAAGTGGTAAATATATTAGGTCTAATTAATAATATATATTACAACACAAAAAATTAAAAAGTAATTCAAAATGATTAGTTCATTATTATTATGAAAATCCATAATTCTCTGCATCGGTCTCGTTGAGACGGCACTGTTTCGATTGACTTTTCAGAAGTTGTTTTTGGTTTTCTGGAGGGAAAAGTTGTTTAGAATAATGTTTGGCAAAAATTTTAGAAGAATTTTTGGGCTTTGGAAGAACGTGTAGAAGAAGGTAGTGGATATCAGCTTCTCAAAATGACGTCTGCTTCTCTTTTTCTTCTGAAAAAAAAATCAGAAACAAAAATTATGTCAAACGGGACCTGTAGTCACGTAGCAGAAGTGATATATGAGTTCATTTTGGAACCCAAAAAAAAGAAGATAAAATTCAATAAGATTTTGAATCCATAAAGTCAAGAAAGAACTTCAAAGATTTTATAGAAAAATATGAAATATTATTGATTTATGACTGAATCTATTCTTTTCTTCAGTTACATGAAATTTAATGAAAGAGATACTAATAATAATAAAAAACCCTAAGAAGTTTAGAAAATCTAAGAACAACAACAATCATAGACGTCTTACTATTAGAAGAAACCAAAAATACTTGGAACTAAAAGATATATAAGAAAAATAAAATAAAAAGTTTAGAAAATCTATGCACAACAACAAACCTAATCTGAGTATCCAAAGGAATCAAAAATACCGGGGAACTACAGGATAAGAACGAAAAATAAAATAAAAATCCTAACGCTAGTGAAATTAAAGTACCAAGAAATAGATGTAAGATCGTAATTTATCTAGTTAGCTATTGAAGCACAGAAAATTACAATAGAACACATTTTGTCGTTAGCTAGGTTGAGTCAAAAAAATTAGTTAGGGGGCCATATGCAAAGTTTGATAAATTTATAAATGTTTTGTAGTTAATTGGAGAAATTTTTAAAAACTCTGGGGAGGGTATATGTATTTCTTATTAGACTATTCATAAATATATAATTATTTGGGGTACTAAAAAAAATTGACCCCTGGACAATAAAGTTAGTGTCGCTATTATGAACAGTAATTTTGTAAAAGTTGATATGGCAAAAGACAAAAGGTTTATTAAATTGTCGCACGTACGAAAGGTTGATGTGAGGTGAGAAATAAGTATATAGGTTTATATTATAGGTTAATTTCAGTAAACTCCTCTATACTATTTAATTTAATTAATTAATTTCTATTGTGTCCACTTTGCCCCCTATATCATTCAATTTCATCAATTTGCCCCCTCACCTCACATTTTGAGTCAAAATGCCTAAACTACCCTCAATAGTATAAGGGGGTTTGTTGATTCAACCAGTTAAAAAAATTATTTTTCAAAAATCAATTATATTTTTCACAAAAATTATAAATTCAGAAAGATATATATATATATATTTCGGGAAAAAAAAATTTCGGAGGGAGCATATTATTTTCCAAAATATGAATTATTTCGGAAAAAATAATATATACTTTTTGCAAAAAAATTATTTTTCAAAAAAAAATCATATTTTGGAACATAATAATATATATTTTTCGCAAAAAATATATATTTCGGAAAACATCATATTTTGGAACATAATAGTGTATGTTTTTTGGAAAAAAATTATTTTTCGGAAAAGATCATATTTTGGAACATAATATATATTTTTCGCAAAAAAAATATTTTTTGGAAAAAAATTCATATTTTGGAACATAATAAATACTTTTTCGCAAAAAAAAAAAAAAATTTGAAAAAAGTTCATATTTTGGAACATAATAGTATATATTTTTCACAAAAAAATTATTTTTCGGAAAAAATCATATTTTGAAACATAATAGTATATAGTTTTTGCAAAAAAAAATTTTTTTTTGCGAAAAAATATTTATTATGTTCCAAAATATGATATTTTTTCAATAAGTTATTTTGAAAGCGAAAAAGTATTTATTATGTTCCAAAATATGAATTTTGTTTCGAAAAATATGTTTTTTGCGAAAAATATATATTATATTCCAAAATATGATCTTTTCCGAAAAATAATTTTTTTGCGAAAAATATACACTATTATGTTCCAAAATATGATGTTTTCCGAAATATATATTTTTTGCGAAAAATATATACTATTATGTTCCAAAATATGATTTTTTTTTGAAAAATAATTTTTTTGCAAAAAGTATATATTATTTTTTCTGAAATAATTCATATTTTGGAAAATAATATGCTCCCTCCGAAATTGTTTTTTCCCAAAATATATATCTATATATATTTCTGAATTTATAATTTTTGTGAAAAATATAATTAATTTTTGAAAAATAATTTTTTTAACTGGTTGAATCAACAAACCCCCCTTATACTATTGAGGGTAGTTTAGGCATTTTGACTCAAAATGTGAGGTGAGGGGATAAAATGATGAAATTGAATAGTATAGGGGACAAAATGAACACAATAAAAATTAATTAATTAAATTAAATAGTATAGGGAGTTTACTGAAATTAACCCTATATTATATTAGTGTTGTTGGAGAATATATATATAGGCCTTCAAAATTATTGTAAATGTTGACAGGAAAAGTAGTATTATAGCTGTGACACGTAGTATTGGATTAATTTAGAGATGACACGTGGGATACATACATGCCGGTTAACCTCTCGGATGTTGGAGTCGCGTTGTGATAAGAGTTTTTGTTTTTTCCAAGAACAATTAAGTTTGATAAGTTTTACTTCCTCCTCTTAATTTAGGTGTTCACATTCACTATTCAATCCATTTCAAATTAAAAAAAATCAATGTCGTTTTATTTGATCAATTTACCAATTTACCCTTAAATCATTCAAATTATAAAATATCTAAATTACAAACATCACATCATTTGGTGAGACCAAGGGTAAAATTGGTTTTTCATTCATTATCACACCAATAAAAGTCATCACCTCAAAAAATTAGATTTCCCAAAATAAATACTTAAACTGTGACGGAGGGAGTATTTCTGACATATGAGTCGCATACTCTTTCTTATCTTTCTCTTAATATTGTTTCAGAGTAATGGTGAACTTGCAAAAAACACTTACCCAATTTTTAATAAGAATTATTTGCGAAAGTAAAATAGAAGGGTAAAATACAAGTCCATATCGCAACAAAAAGTGTAAAAGAAGTTTTGTAAACCGATAAAAGTTGGTGACTTTGTTTGGTTGAGCAGTAATTCGGTAAAAGTTGAATGCGGATAACTTGTAATAGTAATTCTGTAAAAGTTGATGATGGATAACTTGTCACACGTTCGAAGGTTGGTGAGCTCTATTTGTGATTGGGACAAAAATAGTTGCGGAAAGTGTTATCTATAAAAGTTGATGTGGCTCAGACAAAAGTTAGTGACAAATAACTTGTCTGAGGTACAAAGGTTGGTGTTCTAATGTTGCACTTACGTAATATATAAGGATTACTTCAAATTTACATCGTCCCAATTAAAACTCTTTCGCTCAAAAAAAATTCTTCATATCTCCTATCTTTTCATCATAGATTATTATTTCACTTAATCAATTTTTGTTGTAGGATGAAGTTGAAAAGTGTTCAAGGATATCTTAAGCATCCATAAAAGAATTGGTTTTTGTTAGATATGGGTGGGGTAGGGGAAACATAAGAGTTATTTTTATTGGGAATGAGTGGAATAGGCAAAATAGGGATTCAACTGCAGTATGTGACCCAGTGTAAATTTATGACATATTTGAAGTTAGGGTTACAATTGGATGGGTTTCTGATAAAATCATAACGGAGAGCGAATTCCTTCGACCAAGCATTCGTTGCTTGTTCAAGGAGAGAAAAAAAAAAAAAAATTTAGAGGAAGCCAATTGGAGGCTATTGCTTTGAATGGTAAGTAGGTAACCGCACTTGGCTTGGCTTGTCATTGTTGATTTGGTCACACTAGTGAAGAAAAAGAAAAAAAAAATGTACATTTTAGTGTTCTCCTGTTGCGGTCAAGTTTGTATGCGGAAGCAATTGGATATGTGATTTTTTTATGGACTGTTTCCTTTAATATACCAAGTTTTTGCATAGGTTTGATTCAGCTATTTGTTCAAGTTAGAGTAAAAACCTCCCCTTTTCCATCCCCTCTGTATTAAAATAAAAAAATAAAAGGTGAGAAAAATTATTCAACCACTTTTAATGAATTTGTATTTAAGAATTTCTCGTTTGGGTTTATTTGTTCTGTGTTACAAAATGACTAGGCGGAAAAATAATACAGTTTTAGGCGGAAAAATAATACAGTTTAATGCAATCCTATTTTTTAGGTATAGAAAGAGTGTATATGAGAACTATGATGTTCTTTTCACTCTCCTTCATTTTGTTAATTTTTTTTTATAATTGTTTTGCTTTTTCACTTTTCATTCTCCTTTAGTTTGTTATTTATTTATTTATTTTTCTCACTTTGGTCCATTGTAAGTTAGATCGATGATTTTACTTTTGATGTTTGTTCTTGCTTTTGGTCGGTACTAGTGGGGTGAAATTTGGGTTTTCTGTTATTAATTTTAAGTTATATTATTTATGCAAAAATTGGCATTGTCCGTTAGTAATTTTGGAAGACAAGAATTGAATTTGGCAACTCAAGGATATTATTTATTTAGAACGTTATTGCTGAAAATAACATAAAACAGAAAAAGAAAAAACACCTTCCAATATCATACAAAAAGTTACTGCTTGTCTCTATTGATTGTAATTTTCTCTCCTAAACTATTTGTTTTGGAAAAATAATTTACTAGAGCGTGTTGGATTGAATTTTTTCATACTTAGTCCCAACTATTATCCAAATCTGCCATGAGTTAGATTAGAAATGCATTTCAACATTTTGTAGCTACACATGGGGAGCAAAGAAAATAAAAAATTACACACAAGTTCACAACCCTTTGTGTATGAATAGGGATGGCAAAATGGTCCGACCGGCCGGATTTTGATCCGGCCCAACCCGATTAAGGCGGGTTTGGTAAACTTATAAACGGGTTTGGGACGGATTTGATATCCAAAATTAAAACCCGAAGCGGGTTTGGGTCGAGTTTGGATTTTTTGGAAAACCCGTTGGTAACCCGACCCCGACCCGTTTATGATTTTAATTTTAATTATATATATATATATGTGCGTCTTTGTCTATATATAACTCATTAATCTAATTCTTGGTGCTAACGTCTATATATAAAAAACATTTGAAAGAATTTCAGTCAATATGCGTATATATACATTTGTTTGTCTAAATATATGGGATATTTGGTTTATAACGTAAATCAGAATATATGCCTAGAATAAGAGAGAGATACTTGGTTTATAACTTAATTTGTCATCAAATGCATTATAACTTAATTTGTTATCAAATAATTTAGTAAATCAACTGTGCTTCTAATTTATTAGAAATAATTTAGTACAACCGATGATAACCCGATGAAACCCGTTTATACCGACGGAGTGGTAATGGTATTATTGATTACAACCCGTGACAGGTTTGGGGCGGATTTGGTATTAATAATTTTTAAATAGTGTGGTAATGGTATTAGCCAAACCCGTCCCAAACTCGACCCGTTGTCATCCCTATGTATGAAGTTTTTCAAAATTATAGAATTTCTTATATTGATCCAAATAAGAGGTAAGGACCAAGTTGGTTCTCAATGATGAGGACCAAGTTGGTTCTCAATGGTGAGGACCCAAGCATTGTCCAAAATGTTATCCATTCTAGATAAGCAAAATTGTTCCTCCCGGGGGGGAGGACCAAGTTCATCCTCCCCTATTATGTGGCCCGATAAAATTAAAACACCTGTCTAAAATAATTAAATAACATAAATGGATTTTACCCATCATTTTGTGCGTTTTAACCCAAATCTTAATTTTTTTCCTCTTTTTACTTTTTTCATTCAGTCTCTTCACATTCCCATTTTGGAGGTAAGAGATTATAACACGATATATTATAGGGCTATTAACAAATAACCCCCCGTAGTTTCAAATTCTTGACAAACACTCCCATAAGATGTCAAATAACCCCCTGCACTTTTTTCACCTTACACACAGCCCCCACTTCGTTAGTATTCCATTAACAAATACCCTCTTGTTGTTAGAAATTGATATTTTATGCCCAAAATATTCCTAAAATAAATTGGTAATTAAATTAAGATTTGTTAGTAAATTACAAATTATTATTCTTTTAACTAAATTAAGATTTTTAAGGAAATTACAAATTATTTTTTTGTTTCTTGTTTAAGTTTATTTATTTATTTAAATTCAAATTTGAAAAAATATATTACTCCATTCGTCTCAAATTATAAGTTTTTTTTGGGGAGTTCAAATTTTTAAGATGATAACTTTTATTGTAGTGTTAGTGAATAAAATACCAACTTTACTCGTGGTCCCACTATAATAATATGATCGTTTATAAAGTATATATTTTATAACTTTAATGCTTGAAGGTTAAACTGGTAAATTGACTGAATTAAGTTATTTGACTTTTCAAAGTGGACACTTATTTTGGGACGACTAAATAAAAAAAGTAGACACTTACTTTGGGGCGGAGAAAGTACAAATTATAAGGGAAAGCCCTTTTAAAATTTTTATGCATCTATTCTCTTAAAAAAAATAAAAAAACATTATTTAAAGTGTATTATTATCAATAATGTTTTTGTTTATAATTTGTACTCCCTTCGTCCCAAAATAAGTGTCCACTTTGAAAAGTAAAAATATTTTATTTGGTCAATTTAACAGTTTAATCTTCAACCATTAAAATTATAAAATATATACTTTATAAATGATCATATCACTATAGTGAACCACGTATAAAGTTGGTATTTTATTCACTAACACTACAATAAAAAGTCATTCTCTTAAAAAATTGAATTCCTCAAAAGGGACTTATAATTTGAGACGGGGGAGTAATATATTTTTTCAGATTTGAATTTAAATAAATAAGTAAACTTAAACAAAAAACAAAAAAATAATTTGTAATTTACTGAAAAATCTTAATTTAGTTATCAATTTATTTTAGGGGTATTTTGGGCATAAAATATCTATTTTTAACGGCAGTGGGGTATTTGTTAACGGAATACTAACGGAGTGAGGGTTTTGTTTATGGTGAGAAAAATGCAGGGGGTTATTTGACACCTCGGAGGGTTTGTCAATAATTTAAAACCATAAAGGGTTGTTTGTTAATAGCCCTATATTATATTTCATTCCAATTTTGAAACTTAGATCGGGTTAGAAGACAAAAAAAAAAAGCAAACATGAGACTTTACAGATTACACCTATCCATATTTATGTTTTTTTTTTTTAATAAAAAATAATTAGATATTGATGCTGATAATAGAAAAGATTAGATGGAGATGAACAAAAACGAGATATTGATGTTGATAATTGTAAAGACTATATCAAAGGGATGAATAAAAGAAACACTTTAAATATATCCATTCCTTCAACATATGTGTATATCACTAGATGGGAGTGAAATAATAATAATAAAAAAACAGGCTTGGAGAGATTGTGTATCATGGTTGTATTTTACTAGAAAGTTTCTAAGGCTTACAGATTGTGTACCGTACGATATAAAAGTGTCTAGGGCGGAAATCTGTAAAGAGATTAGATTGAAAGGAAAAACAATCGTTTTAGATTTGGGTTAAAATTGATAAAATGATGGGTAAATCCCATTTATATTCTTTCATTATTAAGAGATATGTGTCTTAAATATATTGGGTGACACAAGAGGGGAGAATGAACTTAGTCCTTCCCAGGAGGACCTCACTTCGCTTGTAATATATAAAATGATTTTTTGTTGGAGTTTATTGATGAGAGTAATGACATTGGCACACCAAATGTTTTATTTGTTAAATTGAATTTTAAGAAAATAACATGATAATAAATGTGGCTTTATCATGTGGGGGGTTTTTCGGGTAAATCAAATTTATTAAAACACCCCCGGGGGGGGGGGGGGGGGGGGGGGGGGGGGATACAAAACAACAAGGCCACAAAGGCCACAACATCAAACTCTCCTCAGAGAAGAATAAGAAGAAAAGGCTCTAGAAATGACCCCTGAAACCTAGCTAGAACAAGACATCCTAGAACAATAAAAGAAAAGGACCTAAAAGATCCCTACCAAAACCACTACAAATCAGTATCAAATACAGAACTGGGGAGTCTCCAATTTATTTCAAATTCCCTTGCCTTGCTTACATTCTTAAGCTTGAGAGTGGAAAGCTTCAATCTGATACATTTCTCCAGCTTAACCTAAGGACTCCTAGAAGAAGTAGCTTTGCCAGAGAAAACTCTAAGGTTTTTTTCTCTCCAGAGAAAGTAAATTGCACCATTGAAACATAACCTGAAACTAGTAGCAGTCAGAGAGGATGCCGAAGGAGCCCACATAGAAGAAGCCCAGTTGATGATGTGGATAAGAGAATAGTCCCCCAAATAGACACCATATCTCTCCTGGAAAAGCTACCACAAGCAAGAAGAGTAGTTGCATCTGAAGAATAGGTGAAAATGGTTTTCAACCTCAGTCCCACAAAGTAAACAAGAAGAACCTTGACCAGTAGGGATGCCAGGCTTATCAAGAGTGCTAAGCCTACAATTGCAGCTAACCAAGCAGCAAAAGAGTGTTTGGGGATACATTCAGAGAACCATAGAGTCTGATACCAAGGAGATAGAGAGTGTAAAGAGGGATAAGGGCTTTAAAAGTTTGATTAAAGCTAAAGGACCCTGTGGAGGAAAGTACCCATGTGACCCAGTCATCAGCATCTTGATTAATCATAGGGAGATTGTCAAAGCTACCATTTGGATCTCTAATCTTGAGTATAGAGGGAGTCCTCCATAAGTTGGCTCTGATGAGGCAAGAGACCAATATGTTATCATTCCATCTAGCCAAGTTTAAACCCTGTCTATCAACATTGAGATTAAGAGGCCCACAAGGGAGCCAAGGGTCATGCCATAAAGAGGTGGTCTTGCCATTCCCTATGTGGTTCTTGTTAGGTCCATGAGTTTCAAAAGCCTTCTCTAGTTTCCTGAGTTAAGGGGAGAGGCCATAACAGTCCAGAAACTCTTACCCTTAATGATGATAAAGTGAACCCAGCTAGTCCACACAAACATGCTATTGTTTTGAATGATATACCATATATGTTTCATAGAAGAAACCCTATTGAGGTTGACCAAATTTGGAATTCCAAGCCCACCCATCTCTTTGGGTTTGCATATGGTAGACCAATAATTTTTTGCCCCATGCTTACTCATCTCTTTCCCAGTCCATAGGAACCTTCTAAGAACAACACCAATATCTTTAAGAACTTGTAGAGGAAACGAGAGATGACAACACCAGTAAAAATGAATACTGATAAGTATAATATTGATTAGTTGTAACCTCCCAGCATAAAATAGGAATTTAAAGGTCCAACAACTGATTCTGTTAGTGATCCTCTCAATAATGGACTTATAGTCATTGTACAACAGCTTAGAAGCAATGAGATGAAGCCCCAAGTAAGTGAAAAAGAAAGTACCAAGTGGAAAATTCACCTCCTCCCTTAGGCAACTAATGGTGATTGAAGGCATGACAGAACAAAATAAGAGGCTTTTGGCCTTGTTAGCAACAAACCCAGATAGTTGAGAGAAGAGATACAACCCTCTAGTAATGGTTCTAACAGAAACAAGATCTCCATGACAAAAAATCATCAAATCATCAACAAAGCACATGTGGTTGATCTTGTTCACATGACACCTTCAGTGATAAGTGAAGTTAGGCTCATTGTCAATGGCATGTTGAAGGCAAGAAGAGAGAACAATTACAATCACAAAGAGGAAATGAGAGAGTGAGTCACCTTGCCTTAAACCTCTAGCCCCATTGAAATACCCTTCTAGCTCTCCATTAACAGATATGGAGTAAAAGGGACTACAAACACAGGCTTGTATCAAACCAATAAAATTCTGATGGAAATTTAAGACCTTGAGAGCATCCAATAGAAACAACCAATTAACTAAGTCATAAGCCTTGTGGAGATCAATCTTCATATCACACTTATGGATTGGAGAAGGAAGGTGATAGCCATGCAATAATTCTTGGGATAACATCAACCAATCCCCAATTGTCCTACCTTTGATAAAGGCATTCTGAGAATTGAAGATAAAAAGGGGGAGAATAGGCTGGAGTCTTGAAGATATAATCTTAGAGATGACTTTGTAGATTAGGCTACAATAAGCAATAGGTCTATAATCATTCATACAAGAAGGGTTCTTGACTTTAGGAACAAGAGTTAGGGATGTGGAGTTCAATTCCTTGAGCAGCTAACCATTGAGAAAAAATTGTTTAATGACTTTGATAATGTCAGTCTCCACAATAGGCCGAGCTTTCTTGAAAAAGAAAGCATTGAACCCATATGGACCTGGGAATTTGGAGTTGCAACATCTAAAGAAAATGGCTTGAATGTTTTCAGAAGAAGGCACATCAATAATGGATTGGAAAACATCACTTGGAATGGATTTAGAGTAAACATGTCTAATGTTTTGAATGCCTTGATATGAGAAATCAGAGGTACCTAAAATATTAGAAAATAAGGAAACAAATTCCTGCTTAATGTCCTTCAGAGAATTGACAATAGTCCCATCACTGAGCTTTAAAGAGGAGATTCTATTTCTGTTGCATTTATTACTAAAAGTCTTCATGAAGAAGTTAGTATTTTTATCTCCCTCATTAAGACATCTAATTCTAGCCTTCTTCTTGAACAAAACCTCCTCAGCTTTAGATAGGGTCATATACTGATTGAGAAGGAGTTTTTCTTCATTCCTTATACTATCATTAGCGGGGTTAAGGTCCAATATGAGCTGGCAGCTAAAAAGAGCTTCTTTACTAGCTTTAACTCTAGTGGATAACTCATTGTACTCATTAGAGTTGAGTAACTTCAGCTTAGCTTTAAGTAACTTAAGCTTCCTAGTCACTTGGAACATAGTGGTACCATAAATGTAAAGATTCCACACACTGCTGACAGTGTTCATAAACTCCTTGTGATCGGCTAAGAAGTTGAAAATTTTGAAAGGTATAACTCTCTTAGCTTTAAGGGAACCAAACTTAACAACCATAGGGGAATGGTCAGATATTCCTTGGGAAAGAAACTCATAATTAGAAGTGGGGGAGAAGGTTAGGTAGGACTCGTTAACCATAACTCTGTCAATTTTCCTGGAAATGTTAGTTATTCCATTCCTTTTGTTAGTCCAAGAATGGTAAATCCTAGCAAAACTCATATCAACAACTTCAGAAGCATAAATGAAATTTCTAAAATCATAAATGTCAGTGGTCCACTTACTTGATCCACCAAAAGACTCATTAGGGTGGACAACAGTGTTGAAATCCCCAATTATGAGTCAGGGAGTGGAAGACATAATAGAGACTTTGCTAGTTAACTCTTGCCAAAGAGGTTTCCTGAGAGAAGAAGTATTGAAACCATAGACAAAAGAGACAGAAAATTAGTACCAATCTTAGAAATGTAGACATGAATTGTTTGGGCAGAATCATTGCATTTTTGTATAAGTAAGAGGATAGGATTGTAGAGGATCCAAATCCTCCCTTGAGAGGAGTGAGAATAGTTGTGAATCAAAGCCCAAGAAGGGGCAATAACAGAGTGAATAGATGCAATATTTTCCACTTGCACTTTGGTTTCCATAATGGCAAGAACCTAAATATGGCGCTCTTTTAAAAACTCCCTTATTTATTTTTGTTTATCAGAGGAATTAAGCCTTCTTATAGAAGCAATAATAATTGACTAATAATATGAGCAAATAACCCTTTGAATCCAGGTACTGGACCATTTTTCTTATTTTTCTTCTTTTTCCCTTTGCCACCAACAACTACACCAGCTATAAAAACAAGAAGAGGTTTAGAGTTGTTGTTAATTCCAGAAGAAAAAGTTGATTCCCCAGAGTAAGTAGGAGAATCACAAGGGTTATTACTCAGGTCACTTCTAGTGAGCTGATCAAAGGGACAGACCTTGTCAACAGTCACACCATCCATGTGAATAGCAACACAACTAGTAACATCGACAGAGGTGAGAGGCAAGACAGAGCTAGAGTCATCCACAACTCCCGACAACAATGTCATAGGAGGGCAAACACCCAAAACACCAACAGAAGAAAGACATTCTCCCAACTCAAGAACTAGGCAAATGTGTGTGTGTGTGGGGGGGGGGGGGGGGGGGGGGGGGGGGGGGGGGAGTGAGAGGAGGTTGAGCTGAGGTGGTGGTTGGAGGAGGTTTAAAGGAAAAAGGGACACTGGTTTCAGAGCAGCCCCAATAGGGTGATGAGAATTAGATTTATGGTTGTGGACTTTAGTCCATTCAGGAAGGAGGGGAGGAATAGGAGATTATAGGTTCTGCAGGTTTGTCAATTGGTTTGATATCATCCCTTGGGCAGTTGATATGTGCTCAAAAGTATCTATTTTAAGCCCCTATCTTGCATTTGTTATGTCTTTACATTTCGTTATTTGGTATTTTTATGTCATTTGTGTGTTTAAGCGTGTTTCAGGAGCTTAATGAAAATTACGAGTTAACTTTAGTGAATTAATTAGAGAAGTACTTGTGTCTATCAAAAAGAGAGAGCAAAAGAGGTGTTTTCAAGAGAAAAGTGTCTCAAAGAGGGCGAAAATGTCATTTTTTGGAGCCGCAACTTCAAGAATCATACCGAGGGAGTCGAGGGGGTTCAAACGGAGCAATTATCAAGAAAAATGGTTTCTGGGGTTTTGCTACACTTGACCTACGCTTTCAGTTGCAAAAAGTGGCCAGAAAATGAGTTTCTATGCTTGAAGCGTAGTGAATAGTATTTTCAGCACAAAATTTTAGCCAACTTTGGGAGCTCATATCTCGGTCAAAAAAGGTCCAAATGGGGTGGTTATTGAGCCTATAATCAAGAGCTTGAAGTCCTCTTTCCAAATATATATTACACGCATCTATCCAATATGTCTAGCTCTAGATATGATCAAAAGATTAAAAGGTGTCCTATTGGAAAAAGCTGAATCGGGTATAATCGGGTCAAAATCCTATTTTGACTCGGATTGATCCGAATTGACTCGGATGACTTTGAGTTCGACCTCAACACTTATATACCTGTAATATACACAATTATACATCAGATATTAGGGTTTTTTTTGGTTGGGTGTGAAATTACGAAAAAGGGTAATCCTATTCCACAAGTTAGGATTTCCCTTGGCTTTGTCTATAAATATCAAGGTCTGCTACAGATCTAAGGGACTCCTCTTCACCCAATTTTGGGACTTCTCTACACATAAGTTTTCAGAATATTTTATGGAGATTCATCTATCATTCCAAGGAGGAGCCATTCAAGACTTAGAGATCCGGAGAAGACGACCATGGAGGGCGATTCTACATGAACGATGTAGTCTCCTTCTACCATGAGCAACTAATTCGGTGTCTAGTATTTTCTAGAAAAACCCTATCCAAGTAATGTAGGTCTTATTTGTTTTCAATTTTAACGAGGAAAAACTGTAACCATACTGTGATGATTGTAGTAGATGAGATACCGTTTTTATTCTTGATACAAGTTTATATATTTATTCTGATTATTGTCTTAGACTGAATGAATATATTTATCTTACACAATCATGATTATTCACTATGGGCTGGAACTCGAATGCTTAACTTATGATTTTCTACACAATGGTGGTAATAAAACTTGAAACCCTAGGTTGACATAGGTCATGCCTTGGTGATTTAATATAGACATGCTTTAGTTTATTTTCATGCATTAGGAGTAGATTAGAGTAATTTAATTGGCATGTACTAGTTAGGTCAGTCATGAGATGGGTTGTCGCAATCCGATTGATGATAATTCTTTTTGGGGTCATATTTAGCTATTTGCGGTACGACCTAATTCACAATTATATATCGTCTTCTTGCAATTGAGCGAATTGAGAATTATATTATGTGGTTAGTGGTGAAGTATGGAAACCCTAGATTTTATTTCTATTGTTTTTGTCTTAATTTATCTTTACTTGTTTCCTTCGTTAATTAGTTAATTAATTTCAAAACGACAAACCATATTTTTCTAGCAATTTAAGAGTATTATTTTACGAGAATTCAGAATACGACCTAGTCTCTATGTGATCGATAATCTTTCACAAGTTGAACTATACTACAGAACGATTCGTGCACTTGCGATAGGTAAAACCTAAGCTATCATAAGGGACCGTTTTTAATACATATGTTTAGCACACCTCGACGGACATCAGCAGCTTGTAACATGGTGCCTAAAGCTATGGCAAAGAGAGCAAATTTGAGGTTCCCATTGAAATTCCACTTTCACATTAGTGATTTTGTTTCCAACCTTAAGTTGTAAAGAGTCTATGTAGGGTTTGGTGCCATCTACTTCCACACATAATCTAGCAAAGCTAATTCTTTTTTTGTTGC
The DNA here is from genome assembly GCA_963922005.1 of Cornus suecica. Taxonomy (NCBI): domain Eukaryota; kingdom Viridiplantae; phylum Streptophyta; class Magnoliopsida; order Cornales; family Cornaceae; genus Cornus; species Cornus suecica. The sequence continues at coordinate 40,108,567 of OY998247.1, read as the reverse complement.
AGTGAGACTATCAATAAACAATGGGTTACCTACACAACTAGTAATGAAGCCTAACCCCTTTCCTGTCCAAAATTCTAAAGGAATACTGTAGAAATTAACCCATAAGGGAATGAACTTACATGTTTCTTTTGTAAAATCAAAGCCTTGCCTCCATTTATGTAGAAACATGGGTCTTCCGACAATTATATAAGGACCATTTGTAATGATGCTTGAGCAGCTGTTCATGTTGCTGAACCTAAAAATGTAAAACCCCTTGTCATTAGCAAGGACTTCTTTAAGGCCCTTGACACCCCACAGTTTCAACACAATGGGATGAACAAGAGAATAAGGAAGTTTTTTGTGCAAAAAGTGTCCCACTAAGCAGTTAGCCCAGTTAGAGGCTCATTCCTCATCTAGCTCTGGAGGAGGTTTAATCACAATAGGAGATCCAGGGCTCAGATAATGCGCGTGGTATTCCAATTATAGCTGCCTATGAAGGGGTGTTACCCATAAGGTGGTTGTCAGGAGCCTTGGATAGAGTTTCCTTAAAACATGTTGAGTCAATGACAGAATTGTTTTTACCAACATGCTGTAAATGAGAGATGAGAATAGTTTTTCCCTTAAAAGGTGCTAAATGGTTGTTAAGATGTGACAAGTCACCACCATTTCCCATCTCACTTGCCAATGGCGCGTAGGATGCTGGAGGTGGGGAGTGATCATTGCCACCATAGTTCCTCCTTCCTCTAGTTCCTCTAGCAGTACCATATCTTCCACCCCTGCCTTTGTACCCATCTCCTGCTTGAGTACCTTTAAAGTTAGGGTGTTGATATATTTTGATTGAATCTTCAATCAGTTTGATCTTCTCTAAGGCTTGAGACATTGTAAAAGCATTGTCAGAAGCTAAGAATGTGCCTAGAGCAAGAGTACCACTTTGTACTCTAGACTCAGAAGGGTCCATGGAATCGAAAGGAAAAGAAAGAAAAAAAAGCAACCAAGTGGGGAAGATCTAGGCTGGAAAATTAGTTAGAAGAGTGGAAGGGAATGTGGATGTGAGAGGGAAGGTAAGAGTGGAGAGAAACATTGTTGCATGCAAGAATTGGGGTTATGAAACATTGTTTTACTCAATAAGTTTCTCTTTCTCCCCCTATACCAATAAAATGTCAGTTGCATTGTTATTTATGATGGTTTTAATGTGTGGAATAAACAAATTAACATTTGCTAATTAAATAAAATAAAATATTAGTACCATTTAAAACGGTTTTATGTGCTGGTATTAAGCAAATTTAATCAGGTATTAGTATATATTATGAAGTATAAGTTGACTTGTTACTCATCGTGCAGTTAGCGTGCAATACGTTGTCTTCTGCGTGTGGGGGAGTTCCTTGTTATCCATCTTTCATTGTATATGTGTGGATAAAACGATCCATTCATGAACAAAAATTTACCTTGTTATATAAACTACATTTACCTAGTTCATGGCATTGATTGATGAAAGTAACATTGGCCCACATAGGAGATTGACTAAATATTTTATTCATTAAATTGAATATTAAAAAAATGACACAACATTTAAGTATATAGGTCTACCTACCAAAACATAAGAAAAATCTATCTACATTGCATTTTTCCTCTTATGTAAACCGTGCAAATATTGATGGTTAAACAAAACAGAAAAATAATATCAAGCTTCTTGGTTGTAGCCTCAATGACAAATTTATGCTCAACTTTGAAACTAACTAAAGTTGCCCACTGTTAGAACTCATAATGGGTAATTTGAGTTTGTGCAAAAAATATCTAAAGCTTACCTCCCCAAGTTTCTCTAATCAGTACCGAGCTCTATGTACACAAGGTTATTTTGTTGTAGATTTTGTTTATAGAGGATAGAAATACTAATTTTAAAATTATGATGACAACAATAATAACGATACAAAATGTTTTTAAGGATTACAATGACTAAGATGTCAGAATGACGAGGAGGAGTGAAGGAAGAACCTTGATTTCCTAACATATTGTATCCCTTAAGAACCCTTCTATATGGATCTTACCGAATATATATATCTGTGGTACCAAAACTTCCTCTATATAATTTTGTATACTTTCTCGAGGTCCGTTTGATGTAGTATGCTTCTTAACTGTTGCCTCTAATTACAGCTTTTTAGTTTTCAAAAAAAGACTTTTCTAATTTTGATATGAGATTGTTTGATTTTTTCATTGGAACAAATGTTGGGAAATGACTCTCCAAGTAACCACATTGCTAAGCAGGAACTAGCAGATAACACTGGAAGTTTTATTATCTTGTATCTCTTGAATTTCATTTCACATGTATAGCCACTTCTCTTGAATTAATATAGTGAAGTCTTACATTAGCTTGTACATTGGTTTGTCTTCCAGTCTCTCTTTACTCTCTTTTTTCTTGTTAAATGAAATTCAGTTGTTGCGTTTAGTAAACTAATGCATAACTTTATGGAACTGTGGTCTAATAGTTTGTCCCAACGCGTTAGATTAAGGGCAAATTTCAGTGACATCTCCTCATGTTTGACACTATTTCAGTCAGAGACAAGTTTTAATTATAACTTTCACTCACACCCCATGTTTGAAAAGTCAACCCAAAATGACACTTTTACCCTCATTTTTTTTATATAAAAGTTGTTTTCTCACACTCTCTCTATCACTTTCCCTCTCTGGAAATATATATATATATATATTACAAAACTACTTTTTTTTTCTCTCTCTCTACCACTTTCTCTCTCTACAAATATATATATAACAAAGAACCCATCATTAGTTTTTTGGACAAATTTATACAAATATATAACTACAAATCAAGGGCTTATGTTTTTTTTAAAGAAAATAAATAAGAATTCATTTTTTTTTTTGTGTGAATTCAATTAAGAAAAAAAAAACCCAATTAATGACTCTTAATTTAGCATTTTATTTTTTAAAAAAAAACATAAATATTTTTTTTCTTGGGTTTTCCGAACAAAGAAATTCTTTGTCCGAAAAAATAAATAAGAATTCACACAATTAATTGGGTTTTTTCTTAATTGAATTCACACACAAAAAAATAAATTCTTATTTATTTTTTTAAAAAAACATAAGCCCTTGATTTTTTGGGTTTTTTTTTCTATCATTATGTTTTTTTAAATAAATAAACACTATTCAAATGTATTGTGTGAATTCTTTCTCCGGAAAACTCAAAAAATTAATTAAATAAAAAAATAAATAAGAATTACTAAATTAAGAGTCATTAATTGGGGTTTTTTTTCTTAATTGAATTCACACAAAAAAATAAATGAATTCTTATTTATTTAAAAATAATAATAACCTTGATTTTTAGTTATATGTTTGTATAAATTTGTCCAAAAAATTAATGATGGGTTCTTTGTTATATATATATATATATATTTGTAATTTGTAGAGAAGGAAAGTGATAGAGAGAGAGAATGTGGTTTTGTAATATATATATTTGTATAGAGGAAAAGTGATAGAGAAAAAAAAATTGTATAAAAAAATGAGGGCAAAAGTGTTATTTTGGGTTAACTTTTCAAACATGGAGTGTAAGTGAAAGTTAGAATCAAAACTTGTCTCTAACTAAAATAATGTCAAACCTGAAGAGTGTCACTGAAATTTGCCATTAGATTAATGTTACGAAAATGATATCTCTAACACAAGTATCATGGCTTTATGGAATTAAGTGATTTGTGACAACTTACAGGGGTAAAATCTTTATGTTGAAGTGTTATAACCCAATATACTTTACAGTAGTCAAACAACAATATTTGGATTATATTTGGATTGATTTTTCAAACGTTATTTTTGACTTTCTAGAGGGAAAAGTTATTTTAAACAGCATTTTACAAATTTTTTAGAAGAACTTTTGAACTTCAGAAGAGCGTTTTAATAAAACTGAAGGTACGAGTTTCTCAAAATAAATTTTAATTCTCTTTTTCTTTTGTGTAAAGTAAGAGGAAGAAGCTATGTCCATAACCTTAGAATAAGTTAAAGAAAACAAAGTTGGGGCCACATTCACATAATCCTAGTTTGGAAGTTAGTGTAAATGATACAATACTGCATTTTTGTGAACATACAAATCATGATTCCACAATGAAAGTGAGTTCATGAATATTTTAAGAACTTAAATTAACACGGGATGAGATTATCCATTGTGGTTCTGAATCAAAATTTAACTCAAGTGTCTTTAGCAGGTTTTTTTGGGCAAGAATCGATAGACTTGCCGGTAATAGGTTCTCTAAAATTTTGAAGCCTTTATTGTTCTTTTCCTGGAAACACATGGACATTCATGACCACAAGCTTCCTACAAATTCACCAGACTACCCCTCCTAAAGATCTTATATATAGCCCAACACATCTATAATGCTTGGCATCACAACACAACTAAACAGATAGAGGAGACCAAGAATGAAGAACTCGAGCTTAACAACACCACTTCTCATATTCATTGTTCTCCTGGTTACCCATTGCCTAGAAGCTAAAGCTCAAGGTTGTAGGCCTAGTGGCAAAATTAGGGGTCGAAAACCACCTCCTGGACAATGCAACCAAGAGAACGACTCGGATTGTTGTAAACAAGGACAACTTTACACAACTCGGATTGTTGTAAACAAGGACAACTTTACACAACTTACGAATGTTCACCAACCGTCTCGAGTAATACTAAGGTGGTTTTGACTCTAAATAGTTTTGAAGAGGATGGAGATGGTGGTGGACCATCAGAATGTGATAACAAGTACCACTCCGATGACATACCGATTGTTGCACTATCAACTGGATGGTATAAAGGAGGAGGAAGGTGTCTCAACAACATCACCATAAGTGCAAATGGCAGGAGTGTAAATGCTATGGTCGTTGACGAGTGTGACTCTACTATGGGATGTGATGGAGAGCATGATTATCAGCCTCCATGTAATAATAACATCGTCGATGCCTCAAAAGCTGTGTGGAAAGTCTTGGGTGTGCCTGAAGATAGCTGGGGCGAGTTGGATATCACCTGGTCGGATGCTTAAATTGAATCTATTGCTTGTCTTAAAAAGCTTCTACGTTTTGGGAAGTTTTGGTTATTGTGTTTTGGATATGAAGTGGAACTTCTTAATTTACTATGCAAATTGTATTTCATAGTTTTGCATCCAACATATTATTGTGCCAATTGTTGAGCTTTATTTATCTGTCTTTTTTATTTATTTATTTTTTTTAAATGGTTCTTTTCTTAAAAAAAAAAAAGGGGTAAGTAATTGTTGATGTTTTTTCCATTGCAAGTGTAGATTTTAATGCATTTGGTATGAAGAGTTTGTAACTACAAATGAACTTAATGTGAAGGTATCATCACACACTTGTAATATGAGTTTTCAATATATAAATCAGCATATTTTGACAGTGACAAAAGAGGAGAAAGTGTTTCATTTAGGTCAAAAATTGGATAGAGTGGGTGTGATATTAGAGGAAACCAATAAAATCTCTACTCCTACCACATCACCACTATAAGTAAGAAGGAAGAGAGAGTCATGTGATAATAGAGATAGAGACATTCTAATTTAAATTTTATCTAACACGCCCTAGTAATGCGAATTAAAAGGATAAGAAAGGTGATAAGAAATGACCTTAAAAGGATAAGAAAGGTGATGAGAAATGACCATGCGAGTATTTAAAAATATTGATAACTTTATAATAAGTACAATATTGAAAAAAGAAAAATACTAATTACATTAATCTTATATCATAATATATAATGAATAATATGAGATATGATTATTTTCTGGAAAGACTTTACAACCAGGGTTCTAGTGAGGTTACCCTGATCTCATCATAAACATGTTTGTATTAGTAGAATAACATGTTTATATGGTAGAATTATTGGAGTTGCATAATTAAACATAAAGAGAGAATATATATATATATATATATGTATATATAAATAAGCTGTTTCTGAAGATTAATCTGCAAGAGGCTACTCAGACATGTGGGCATGATTTGCTTAAAATCACACACTAAGGCAGATCATTCTTCAATCGAAGATGTACAAATTCTGATGCTTAAATTGAACCTAGCTTTTACTCTTTAGTTGAAGTTTATGGTTCAATCAAAGATGTTCAAAAGGATCGTGTTATGTATCCTAAGTTTGACGAGGAAGGTCCATCTACAATCTTCAATGCCAATTCGATTAAGCTTATTGCTATATGAACTTAGATCCTCTCCGGTCATATTTCTCTCCAGATATCCGTAAACCTTAATCTAAGGGTGTATAAACACCCACGTCAGCATTTATGTATGTTATAATTTAAAATATTATTGAGTTAAGTTTTTTTAATGACGTGGATGTTTATGCACCCTTAGATTAAGGTTCATGTATATCTGGAGAGAGATATGACTGGAAATGATCCAATACAGCCTTAGATTAAGGTTCACGAATATCTGGAGAGAGATATGGCTGGAAATGATCCAATACAACCTTAGATTAAGGTTCACGGGATATTTGGAGAAAGATATGGCTTGAGAGGATCTTGTTCTTGTTATTTACATGCGTACCTCAATAACAACATTGCATGGTTAGAGAAAGTGCTACATGATAGATAATTTGAGGGAATTGGTGAAAAGGATGGTTTTTCTACATTAGAGTCTATGGGAAATGGAAAGCCCATGACTGTTGCATCATTCCAAACAAGAATTCAGTGAATTCAAAATTATCCTGTTTGACCTCTCCATTTCAAGACTAATATTTCATATTTAATTCAGTAAAAATAAAATGTTGTTCAAATAACACTTTAATCATCTTCCTAAGTTAATGCATTCAAAAGGTTCAAGGGAAATGAATCAGCTTCTTCCCAAGTGTATCCTAACTGAAATTCTTCAGAGGTATATTTGATTTAGTTTTCATTTTTCAAAGAACAATCCTCACAAATTCCAAGGACAATAGACAGTTTTCAAGTGAACAGACAAATAAAAGGAAGAAAGAATAGAAAATTTAACCCGATCAAGTTGACTTTGGGAAACACTTTGGGTTCAGTGCCTCACGAGGCTTCTGGTCTCATGTTTGATTTGCATGCAAACAATTCGTGTGGCCATGACATTGTTTGAGCTTTACTATGTGGCGGGATCATGTTGCCCGAATTCGTGAATTAGTCAAGGCGAATTCCGGACACCCCGGTAATCGCGAAAAAAAAAAAAAAAAGAAAAAAAATCCTGTTATTTTGTTAGAACAAACAAACCATTTCAGGAAACTGTGTGGAGAAACCCCTTATATTTCCCAAATATCACTAACAGTAGCCTTAGCAAGCTTAGTAGTGTTTAGATAATGTCTATAACAACTGTTGGTTCAATAATTCTACATATAACCACTCTTTTACCGGAACAAAAATCCTCTCAAGTACTTGAATTAAATTAGGTGAGTCCTACACCCATCCAATGATGCGTAGTCATCTATCCAAAAATGTGAATTCCTAGATAAAGTGATGGGTGAATGTACACCATTGGATGGGTATGGGACCTGCACTTGATGAGCTCACTTGAGATAGTGATTGTAGACAATTTGAGCTCCTTTTACTGACCATAAAATGCAGTGCAAGAAATAGAATGTGCATTAATGAAATACAACACATCCAAATGCATTGTAGCACTCATTATTTCAAACAAATTCCAACTGCAGAATCACAGAACTACCTACCTTCCGAAGGGACACCTCCCAGTTTTTGCAAGAAAGCAAAGGAAACAACTAATAACTGAAGCAGGGATGAAAAATAAATAACAAGAAAAATAACCACCACTTCGGTCACACTATTTTGCCGTTGGCAATATTAACAGCTTCGAAGTGATTCCAAAAGGGAGATATGAGAAGTCAAATTCATATGAAAAAATAGAAGCAGATTAACTATTTTTAAAAAGGTAGACATTTACATCCTTCATACAGATGTACATTACAAACAGACCTTGTGGATGCCTTTCAGGTGTTACGTAATCGGAAAATTTTGGAACGCCAATGAAAGAAGTTACGTCATATTTCGCACTAAAAGTAACATTCATTAGCTACTGAAATAAGCAGAGGAATAGATTGACAGGGAAGGCAACAATACAGAGATCAATCAAAATTTTGGGTCATCAATTCCACTTTCCAAGGAGACAAAAGGCAAATAGCAGGAAGCCTGACCTGAAACTGTTTGGAAACTGCAATCAAGTTTTAAGATTTATTGCCAATATTACAGGCACCCTAATTTCGCTCCCTACTGTCCAAATACCGTAAAATTGCTCTTATGGGCATTGTTCCGAGGCCACCTGAAACTCATCCATGCTCTTACTTTGACTAGTTATTGGCATCAGTGACCTTCTCTTTCAGAAGCATACGAAAAGTTTCAGCTGTTTCGGTCAACCCAGTATCTTCGAAAGCTTTTAAGAGCCTATTGCAGATTGAGAGGTCAAAATCTGTGGTGGCAGATTGCTCCCACTGGTCAATGACTTCTCCCACCTCTTTTATATGCCCAAGCATCAGATATGAAGAAAGGATGCATAAATAATTTCTACTTGTCATCCTTTGTTTGGTCATTCTCAATGATTTCCAAATTTGATCAAGTTTATCTTTGTTTCCCAAACCCGCGTACAAAGTAATGAGAAAGTCATAAGTTATCCATTCTCGTTGTGTAATACCCTTTTCACTTTGAACTAAAGAATTGGACTCTGAATTTACAAGATGACCAGAAGTAAGATATATGCTGGCAAGGTTTGCGTATCTGATCCAATCTTCATTAGAACCAGAGTCACGCCTCATTTCATCAAGGATACTTCTAACTCCATCAATGTCCAGAGTTGCAGCACATGAACTTATCCATAGATTGTAGGTAAATAAATCCGGTGCAACTTTCTGGCGTTTCACTTCTTCAACGACAGAAGAAACCTTCTCCACCTGCCCAACTGACATGTACAACGTCATAATTTCATTGTATGTAAGGGCACTCAAAGGCAGGTTTAATCCCTTTGCTCTCTCATAGAGTTCCTCTGCCTTTTCAACTAGTTTTGCACCAGCATAAGAGTGAATGAGAGCAGTGTAGGTTTCACTAGTTTTAGCACTGAGAGGTAGACCTTCAAAGTAACGTTCAGCAGCATCAACCCCAAATACTTTTGTCATCAAGTCGATCCGGACTCCATAGTCAGAGTCTGATATCTCAGACTCTCCATGAGCAACCATCCACTCTGATATCTGCAAAAGCATAGCAGATACATAACAGTGTCACTGTTTCGATCAATATGTATGACAAAATATTATCATGACCCCCAACAGATCTCATGAATTTTTTTTCATTCCAAAGTACTGCTTCACTTGACTTCTGAGAATCAAATAATCAAGTGATTCCGGTCTATCAATGTGATCAGATGGTCTAGCATTTCCACTCAAGGTCTTCCACAAAGTTTTGAATATTAAGAGAAACAAATATAAATAGCTCACAAATTATATACTAATTGAAATTTCCTTTCTATATTTGCTGTGGGGACATAGAGCATGCTTGCAGTGCCCTCAGAAATCATAAGCAATCAAATGGTCAGTCTTTCTTGATTCTGTCTAGGCCTTGACTTTCAACATGCTTATTTGACTTTAATTAACACTTGGGATAAGCAATAAACGGCTCTAAATTATTACTGTTTTATTCATTTGGCACCAAAATTTGGATCTATTTAATTTGAGCGAAAGTTACGGAGAAGACAAATAACAATTGAGGATCATGCCTGTAGAACTTTCATTAATTCCTCTAATTTTGAGGGAGGAAAAAACAGGGCAAATGTAGGGATAAAAGGTCAGATGCTCTCTTTAAGCATGTGTCTTGGAATGAAGGGTTCAGGGATATAAGGAGAAACATTTTTTCAAACCAAAGATTCTTGAAAAAAACTGCCCGGAATTGCATCTTAAATTCCTAGTTTAATTAGGTTTCTACTATAGAGTAACTAGGGCAATTTCTTGTTTGGCAAGTCTTGGGGTCCAGGGAATTAGGTTTGAAATTTTGTAAATAACTACATAGGGTTTTAGGTCGAGAATTATGAGAATAAGAGGTGTAGTCTCATGACAAAATTGAAAGGTAGATAATTTATGAGTTAATAGAGTCATTGTTTAATAGTCAATCGAAGTCAATGGTGGGAAGAACCTTGACGAAAGAAAAGAAATGAGCCTATTCCTAAAAATTAAGTCAACTCTGTTGAATAATCACTCGTAGTTGAAGTCGAAGAAGTCAGGGCAACGGGCAACCACTCTACAAATCATGCCAACTGTTAAGTCTTACACACTCCAACCCTTCCAACATCCTTAATTAATGCGGAGCAACAATTAATAGACTTTTTAAATCAGATTTTCCTTTTTATTTTTGGAATTTGTTCCATCTCAGAACGCTTTCTTTTGCAAATATTTGTTATCAAAAAGAAAATAAAAAAATATCCTGCTCAGTTTTCTGACTTCAATCAAGAAATTATTAACTTCTGTTGTATTTAAGCAATAGAGAAAACATCATAGAATCATTTTTCTATTTCTTTTACATTTTTGTCACCGTTTCCTCACTAAATCTGCATACAGAAGAAAAAGTATTTAGAGCGCCAATTAAACTAGTTGTAAGAGCAGGTAAATGCAATATTTCACCTTAGTCAAATTCAGTAATCTGCTTCTCCATTACAAACACCATATCCTTAAATAAATTATTAACTTCTATTCATAACAATGTTAATAATTTATTGTTATGATCAGTATAACCTATTCATAACAAATTTTTGCGTGATAAAAATGTTTACAGTGCTTTTTCCGTCAATCTTAATTTCACAACAATGCATTTTATTTTTTCAGTTATTAAATCAATACATACAGCTTAATCTATGGAAAATACATTTAGCTTACTCTTTTTTCTTTCTGTTTTTTGAAAAGATTGAGCTCACTCTTTCCCCAATTGGAAAAGAGTAACGCATTATGTTCAGAAACAATTTAGGCCTGAATTTCTAAATGTATCTCTTGTATGGTTTAATACATTCACTTGGTATATACAGGTCAACATCGACTTAAGAAGCACGAATACTTTATTCTCCAAACCAAGTTCAATACATAAATGATAATAGCATTCATGTTCACAAGTTAACAACAATAGTGTTGTGAACTTGAATACAGTAGAACTGAATTTGGCTAGATGAAACTACCATGATGGTGGAAGTCCTATGTATGGCTTCTTTTAAATATTAGTATTTGCTTTCAAACCATCATACCAAGTCGACTCCAACAATAAAGCCATTTCCGAAAATTATCATCACACAAACAAGAGAATCTTATACTCCGTGCATCTAAAATCTGTTCTTGACATATTAACTCGGTTGAGAAAGGCTAAGGTTCTGTTGCAAATGATTCATTGGGGCCACGACCACAGACGTTATGCACGGTTATCAACTAAAAAAATTCATTCTCAATAGCCCCTTGAATTCTTAAACTAGTAGTTGTTTCTCACTTTCTCAATTGCTAAAAAGCCTGTGTAAACAATTCTCAAAATAAAATTCAAGTCCCCAAATGAAACCCACTTAAACTTTCAATTGAAAAGCCAAAAGAAGCACAATTTCTCCTCCATTTTCCTGGCAGCCAAACAGCAGACAGAAAATTTGATACAACTTGACATGGACAAAAATAAAACAAAACCCACGTTTCCTAACAGCATATAAAGAAGTCCCAAGTTTAAAATCATCCTAATTTTTCTCAACCCATTATTATTTTCACTAGGAAACAAAAAAATTCCTTCATTTTCTGGGCAACCAAACAATACAATCTCCATAAATCCTAAGAGGGAGATGGAGACAAAAGTAGAACAAAACCCATGTTTCCTAACAGCATATAAAGAAGTTCCAAGTTTATAACAATCATTATTATTTTCACTAGGAAATAAAAAATTTCCTTCATTTTCTCGGCAACCAAACAGCAAAATCAACATAAATAAAGGGTGAGAGATTAAACCTCGAGGGCATGCTTGTAGCGCCGAGACTTGCGGAGCTGTTTGGAGATGTCCCGGAGGTCGTCGATTCCGATTTGGCGCCCTTCGGAGACCCATTTGTGGAGGACGGTTGTGGCGCTACGCTTGGGAAGTCTGAGCCTAAATAATCTGCTCTTCAGATCATCCTTTTCACCACCACCATCGCCATTTTCTTCTTCCTCCCGCGAATTCTGAGACTCTTCGTATGCAATTTCGCTGCTGGAAGCGATCGACGACGAGAAAGATCTCAGGTGAGAGCTCCTTTGGGTTCTGCCATTTCTGGGTTTTAGAGAGAGAAAGAGACCCAATTGAGTTTGATCATTGATTTAGTGAGAAAAAGAGCATATATGTGTGTACATGTGTGTATCTATCTATCTACTCATATATATATATATATATGAGTTTGATGAGCATACCTAGTGAGAGTGAGGAAGAAGGAGCGAGCGGCCATCGTAGCTTGGTTGGTTCAGAGTTCAGACCCGATTTGGTCTTGGATTTAATACAGGGTAAAATGAATGAATAAATAGAAAAATAACTAAATTATTTTTTTTATTGTAAATTGTTTCAACGACTAAATTCTATTTTTCTTTTTGTTCTTAGAATATCTTACTCATAAATTCATAATGTTCTTTTCTTCACATGAAAACCATTTATTTTTATTTCCGTAGTTAAGGCCCTGTTTGGTAGGTGGTTCGGTTCCAGCTGGTCTGGTCTAGACTTGTGTTTTATGGGACCAGACCATGTTTGGTAGCATTGGTCCCAAATTTTTGGTTAGACCAAGTAAGACCAAAATGACCTCATTTCATACTAAAAAAAAAAAAGTGGTTCCTGGTGATCCGGTCTGGTCTTATTAATAAAATATATTTATAAATAATTAAAAAAGAATAAATAATAATAAAAAATTAATAATAATAATAATAATAAATTAAATAAAACATATTTCAAAAATAAAATATAAATAATAAATAATACCTAATAATAATAAAAAATGAATATAATAATAAATAAATAAATATAATAATAAATAAATGAATAAATAATTAAATATATTTATAAATAATTAATAATATAAATAATAAATTAAATAAAACATAATAATAATAAAAAAATGGACTAAATAATAATTAATAATAATAAATTAATAAAATAAATAATAAATTACATAAAACATATTTAAAAATATAATAAAAATAATAAATAATAAACAAAATGAAATAAATAATAATAATAAATAGATATAATAAAAAATAATAAATAGATATAATAATAAATAAATATAATAATAAATAATAAGTAAATATAATAATGAATAAATACTTCATAATAATAATAAAAAATGATGATAATAATAATAAATTAATATTAAATTAATAAAATATATTTTTAAATAATTAAAAATGAATAAATAATTTATAAATAAAATGAATTAAATAATGAAATAATAATAAATAAATAGAATATATTTATAAATTAATATATAAATTAATAAATAATAATATAAATAATAAAATATATTATAAAGTGAAGAAATAATAAATAAAGAAAGAAATAATACATAAATAAATATTATAATAAATAATAAATAAATAGTAAGACCAGACCGCTTACAAAACAGACTTTTTCAGATCAGATTAGACCAGACCAGACCGGACCGGACCAGACCAGACCAAACCAGACCAAAAAGACCGCCTACCAAACATGGCCTAAATAAATTTTCATAGATATATTATATTAAAGAGAATGCATATTTTTAATTGTCAAAATATTGAAATTAAAGTATAATAAGTTGATGGTATACCTCAATCATAGAAAGTAAGTGTAAGGGCTCTTTTTTTATCAAACACCTGGTAAATCTTACTGAGGCTCTAAGACCATATTTATACAAAAGTAGATGGGTCTTGTCCCATCATGATTAGGATCAAATCATTTCATTATAGAGATTTGGTTTCCTTTAACAAATTTAATTCCTTATCTAATGAAATCTTTGGCTCATATCATAACCAATTGGGCTCATATCATAACCAGTTATAGGTCTTATTCAATGGGCTCTTGCTCTTCATTTAATAGGTATGGATTCGCTTATCTCTTGGACAACTGCCTTTGGGGCTTCTCCTTAATGGGGCAAAAATTTTGCCCTTTACACTAGCCTCTTTGGGTCTGATCCAATGCTTCATGGGCTAGACCCAAATAGTAGGGTTTACACAAAGTGCCTTTTCGTTTCAAGACATGTATATATATAGATGTATGTACACAACCGTGAGTTATCCGCTGACGTCACCACAATCATGACTTTGGATTACGTGTGGGCTTTGAATTGAATTTACGGCTTGATTCCCTCAATTGACGCGTCAGTCTGCCTTGAAAAACTGCAATGCCTCCGCCCCATTTAATGCATCCTTTGGACACACCCTCTCAACTCCTATATATACTTAGTCTTACCTAACACTTGGAATCTCCTCCAAACTTCACAACTTTTGTTTTCCTGAACTATCTATTATCAAACTTCTTTTGCATTTGTTTGTACTAACTGCGTCCTTACTATTTTTATGGCTTTCGCTTTCTTCTCCAGTGATCATCTTCGGCGACCCTTCTTTTATCTCTATAAGTATTTCAAAACTTTTTCCTCTTTTACGCCATGTCTGAATCCCATACCAGTTTCTGCTGGTGAGGAACTAGCCCTATTTTCCGATGAAGAATCTGTTGAAAGTTACACTGAGGAAATTCCAGTTTTTCCTCAGAAAGACGAGAGGGTTGATGATATTGAGGAATCCCCTCCTTATAACCCTGATAAGATTCCTGTTAATCAAAGGAAAACTCCAAGCATTAATTCTCTTAATAAACTAGTGAAGCCTCCAAAGGGGGTTGAATTTGTGGCCTATAATCCTGAGTTTGATTTTATTTAGGGGGAGGGCGTTGGCCCTCACGACCTCCTTTTTTCATACAACCAGGTTAAATTGGTCAGATTCCCCCTTCACCCCCTTTTTCATTTTATCTTTTTTATCCTAGGGCTAGCCCCACTTCAGGTTAATCCCAACTTCTTCTTCATCATCTCCATACTCATTCTGGCAAACCGTGATCATGATCTGCATCTGGGTTTTGATGACCTTCTGATGTGCTATTAGATCTTGGAGATCACAAAGAACGCTGGGAGATTCATGCTCTATCCTTTCACAGACAGGGGCATTTGCACAGGCACTGACAGGTTTGAAAATGGTTGGAAAGAGAGAATGGTTCTAATTAAGGGACCATGGTTCTACCATCAGGCTTCTTGCTTCCCAATCCCTAGTGTTTTTAGCCCCGACAACTTTGAGCCTTACAATTTCCTTGTTGACCATTCGATAAATTGTTTGTGTCGCAACTGTGACCTTCATAGGGCTGAGTATATCTATGAATGTTTTGGTGTTCCCTCCAAGGAAGCATACCCTAGTAGGGTTTATAAGAGGGTCAAATTGTTGAGGAGGAAGCTTTGGTCTGAGCGTCCATCATGTACTGACCTTCTAACTCCTCTCAATTTACAGGATATATCCCAGCTAAGAGCCTTAGTAGATATGTTTCACTTGAGCCGCCCCACACTTTTGGAAGACGACATGGAAATTACCCCGGACCCAACCATTCAGGGGACTTTTTCTTGAGTCACAACCGTAGCCCCCTTAACTACTGCAGCATTTGGGTCAGCTGTAGTGGGTGTTGTCACCCCCACCCTTCCCCAGTTTCCTGCCCCTCATCCTCGCCCCTCGATTTCAGAGAAGTCTTCAAAGAGGCAGAAGTTAAAGGGTAAAGTTTATGAGGTTGTGGTTGCTCCTAAAGGGGAGAAGACCTCTGGGGGGAGAACTCCAATTCGATAGAGGCTACGGCTTCCAAAGCCAAGTCCCTATGGTCTAGAGAGGATCTGGACAATTTCAAGCCTATGGATAACCCTGACCTTTCTGATAAGGTTATGGGCATGATGATGAGGGTAAACATTCTTTTCTACTTATTGCTTTGCTTTTCTTTTACATTTTGTCATTTGTGGCCTCTGACCATTTTTGCCTTCACTTTTTGCAAGCCTTTTACTGTGTTAGGGCCCTGTGCCTTAACAATGAGTCCCATATAAAGGAGGTGACTCGTCTCAAGGTTGCTCTGGCCCTTGCAGATGAGAGAGAGGCTCTTTTGGCCAAAGAGAAGGCATCTCTAGAGGAGGAGAATGCTGGCCTCAAGGAAAGTGGGCCAAGGCTGATGCTGAGATTAAGGGTCATCAGCATCGCCTGAACCTTTCTCACTCTGAACTGGAGATGTGAAGACAAGGGGTCTGGACATGCACCACCACTACCAGGATCTATACAATCATGTTGCAGGGCAATTCTGGCGCAGTGGTTTTTTCAATGCCCTTAAGGAACCTAAGCAGAGGAAACCTAAGGATCCTGAGGCTATGGATGCCCATCTGAAGGTGGCGCCTTCATACAAGGGTTCAGAAGCTACTGCTGCTGAGAACCGGTTTTTGGGGTTCCTTGCTGGGGCAGTACATGCGGATCCCCATAACTCTGAGGCCCCAGCCCTTCCTGCCACATAAATTGTGGGTACATTCGAGCTAGGGTTTGGTGTTAAACCTAAGTTCTAGCACTCCCCTCTCCTCCTTGGCATTTGCAAAGGATGTTGATAGAGCTACATTATGGATTTTGCTTTGAGTTCCCTTCCGTGGCACTATCACTTCCACAATAGGACCACTTTAACCCTCTTTTTATTTGGGCGTTTTTTGTTTTTTGTTTGCCTCTGGACATTTATAGCCCCTTGGGCGTCTGAGCATTTATGGCCCCTTAGGCATTTGAGAATTTGTAGCCCCTTGGGCAAATTTTTGTAATACATGTTTCATTTTAATGAAATTGTTTTCTTTTTGTTCATGAATTGTCTCATGTTTCATGATTTGAATTTGCCAAAGCTTATGTGTTTTATCTGATACTTGTTTTGTTACCAGTACATATATATGCTATGCCTTTGGCATATAAGCTCTTGGTTTGATTACAAATTTATTTTTAGGGTAATCTTAGGAGTAAAATCCTCTTTTGCTTGTAGCTTAGGCATACACCTCTGTCGTTTCTAGCTGAGGAATTAATTCCTCTATTTAAGGCTTAGGCATATGCCTCTTATGTAAGAAATTTCCTCTTCTTAAAGGTCTAGGCATATGCCTCTGCCATTTTTAATTTAGGAATAAATTCCTCTTGTTAATGGTCTAGGCATATGCATCTACCATTTTTTTACTTAGGAATAAATTCCTCTTAGTATTGGGCTAGGCCCGTGCCTCTGCCATTTTATAACTTAGGAATAAATTTCTCTTTTCAATGGGTTAGGCATATGCATCTGCCATTTTATAACTTAGGAATAAATTCCTCTTGTTAATGGTCTAGGCATATGCCTCTGCCATTTTTTTACTTAGGAATAAATTCCTCTTAGTATTGGGCTAGGTCTGTGCCTCTGCCATTTTATAACTTAGGAATAAATTCCTCTTTTTAATGGGCTAGGCCTGTGTCTCTGCCATTTTATAACTTATGAATAAATTTCTCTTTTTAATGGGCTAGGTATGTCCCTCTGTCATTTTATAACTCAGGAATAAATTCCTCTTAGTAATGGGCTAGGCCTATGTCTCTGTCATTCTATAACTTATGAATAAATTCCTCTTTTTAATGGGATAGGCATGTGCCTCTTCCATTTTATAACTCGGGAATAAATTCATCTTTTCTTTTTAAAGAATATATGATTCATCGGCAATTGATTGCTTAAATAAAATTTAGGCATTGGCCTCTTTTATTGATCATAATGAGATGAGTAACATCGAATTTTAACATAAATAGCCTCTACCAGGCCCAAAAAACTTAAATCTAAGGATAGTACCTCTTCAGTATGGAGGCATTTTGGGAGTGGGGCTCCATGCGGTCGTTAGACTTCCTCAACTGGTAAACCCCTTTGCCAATGATGTCGGTCACAGTGTAAGGTCCTTCCTAATTTTCACGAAGTTTGCTGATGATTCCAATCCTTTTCCTGAGGACCATGTCCCCCACCTAGAACTCTCGCCTTCTAACTCTCTGGTTGAAGTTTCTCCTAATCCTTTAGTGGTACTCAGCTAGTCTGGTAGCTGCTTTATCACGTTTTTCTTCCAGGGTATCAAGAGTGTGCACCAGATTCTGATTATTTTGATCTTCTTGATAGACTTCAGTTATTATGGTTGGTACTACATTATCTACAGGGATGACAACTTATGCCCCCTATGTCATGGAGAATTGAGTTTCCCCAGTAGGAAACCTTGGAGAAGTCCTGTATGCCCATAAGACCTCTGGTAATTTGTCTGGCCAGATCCCTTTGGCATCTTCCAATTTCTTCTTGAGGTTATTCTGGATAGTTATATTTAACCTTTCAGCTTGTCCATTGCCCTGCGGGTAGCCAACTAAGGATGTTTTGAGTTGAATGTCGTGTTGCTCGCAAAACTCTCTGGTCCACTTGTTGTCCAAGTTCAACCCATTGTCCATTACTATCACCCTTAGCGCTCCAAATAGGCATATAATATATGTCCATATGAAATTGATCACATGCCTGTGCGTGATCGTTGCATAGGACTCTGCCTCAACCCATTTGGTGAAGTAATCTATGGTTATCATTGCTAGTTTAACTTCCCTTAAAGCTTGTGGGAGTGGTTCCACTATATTAATCCCCCATTGGGTAAAGGGATGTAGATTGAGTGTGGGATTAAGGAGCTCTGGCAAAGTATGAATACTATATCCATGTATCTAGCATTTGTGGCATCTTTTGACAAAAGCTTCCATGTTTTGGGACATGTAGGGCCAAAACTAGCCCTGATTCTTCACTTTATGAGCGAGGGACCTCCCTCCTGAATGATTTCCACACGTCCCCTCGTGTATCTCCTTCATAATGGCTCTGGCTTCTAAGGGGGTCAGGCACTTGAGGTATGGTCCTCCAAAAGACCTTATTTATAACTTTTCGTTGATTAAAGAATATCTGGCAGACTTCATACAAATTTTGCGTGCCTCGGTCTTGTTTTCGGCCAGGGTTATATCCCTCATATAAGATATGATGGGGTCCATCATATCTTATATAATGCAGACACTGACTGGTTGCATAATGCTTGGAATCTCAAGATAATCGATCGGGGCCACCCTGGTCAGGTCCTGAGTGTTGGAAGATGCCATGTTGGCCAATATGTTCGCACTTTCATTATGCTCCCTTGGTATTTGTTCAAGGTTGAACTGATCAAAGTGGCCCAACTCTATCAGAGCTAGAGCTCTATATGGTTCCATATTTTCACCAGCTTCATACTCTCTGTTGACTTATCTAACAACAAGTTAAAAGTCGCTGTAAATTTTGAGGCATCTGATCTGGAGACTCTGGCACAATCTGAGCCTTGCTAGTTGCACCTCGTACTCGGTTTCATTGTTTGAGGCTGGAAATTCCAGACGGACTGACTACTGAATTTTGGTACCGTCCGACGTTATAACTTCTAGACCTACACCAACCTCTAATGCTTCGACTAATCCGTCAACATACAGACTCCATTCAGGCTCATTTGGCTCCTAATGCTCCAACTCTGGTTCTGCTTCTAGAAGGAAGTCTGCTAAGGCATTCCCCTTGATAGCTGTTCTGGGTACATAGGTGATGTTGAAGGCTCCCAACTCAATTGCCCATCTGGTAACTCTTCCCGTCAAGTCGGGTTTAGACATTACCGCTCTGATAGGAAATGTTGTTGGGACAATTATGGGATGTGTCTCAAAGTAATGTCTGAGCCTTCTTTTGGCGTTGACGAGGGACAAGATTATTCGCTCAGTGGTGGTGTATCTTGTCTCCGGGTCAGTCAGGGACTTGCTGGTGTAGAAGACCGGATTCTAACATGTTTTTCCCTCTTTATCCCAGTGTAGCACTCGTCAAAGAGGTTGACACTGCGAGGTAAATATGCAACGTTTCTCTTGGCTCTAAAGAAATTAAGACTAGAGGGCTCACTAGGTATTCTTTTAACTTTCGGAGTGCATGGGTTTATTCGGGTCCCCAGACGTTGCCCTTTCCCGCTCTGATGGCCTGGAAGAAAGGTCTGCACTTGTCCGTGAGTCTGGGGATGAATCTGCTTAGCGCGACCACTCTTCCTGTGAGGGTCCGGATTTCCTTCTCAGTTCCGGGCTCTTCTATGTGAATTAGGGCTTTGACCTGAGCCGGGATGGCTTCTATCACCGTTCTGTTCACTATATGGCCCAAGAACTGGCTAGATGAGACCCCAAATAAGCACTTTGAGGGATTGAGCCTCATCCCATGGAGTCTGACTGCTTCAAATACCTCCCTCAGGTGCTAGAGGTGGTCCTCATTCTTCTTGTTTTTGACCACCGTGTCATCAATGTATGCCTCTACTGTTTGGCCCATCAAGTGACCAAAAACTCTTTTCACCAGCCTTTAATAGGTTGTACCTGCATTTTTTAGTCCAAAAGGCATTAATTTATAACAAAAGGTACAGTCTTATGTGATGAAGGATATTTTCTCATCGTCAGTTGAATTCACAGGGATTTGGTTATATCCAAAATATGCATCTAGGAATGAGAGTCTCTCGTATCCTACTGTAGCATCCACCATCTGGTCAATTTTTGGCAAGGGAAAACAGTCTTTAGGGCAGGCCTTGTTTAGATTGGTGAAGTCAATACAGACCCTCCACTTCCCATTCTTCTTCTTGACGAGGACCACATTAGAGAGCTTGGTGGGGTAGAGGACCTCCCTAATGAACCCTGCCTGCAGTAATTTGCTGACTTCCTCGGCTATGATTTGGTTTATTTCCACTCTAAACCATCACTGCCTCTGATTTACCAGTGTGGCCTCAGGATCGACATTGAGGTTGTGTTGTGCAACGGAAGGGTCTATACCTGGATTGTCCAGATGTGACCAATCGAATATATCCAGATTGTCCTACAGTAGTTTGATCAGATATATTTTCTCAGTGGTTGAAAGAGTAGACCCAATGAATGTGGTTCTGCCATCTTCAGAGGGGCTGATGTCTATCTTCTGGAGTGGCTCTATCGTGACCTGACCCTCCCGACCTTCTTCAAAAGGATCAATCTGTAATTGTTATTTCTCTCTCTGCTTGGAGCTTTCTTGCCCCTCCTCATCTGGATTATTCTAGGTAATCAGGTTCTTCATAGTTACTGCATAGCATTCCTTTACTACCACCTAATCCCCTGGGATATCTGTTATGTCCACCCCGTTGGGTTCAACGCATCTCATGACTTGATAAAGGGTTGAAGGTACCCCTTGTATCTTGTGAATCCAGCCTCTTCCCATTAGGAGATTGTATGATGGCTTAACATCCACCACAATGAAGTTCTCATTCAATGTCCTTCTGGTGGCTGATATAGACAGTTGGATGACCCCCATCGGTTCCACCCTACGCCCATCAAATCCAGCGAGGGGGACTCTAGCAGGATGAATCTGGTTGATGTTTACCCCAAGTTTATCAAAGGCCCACTTAGTCATGATGTTTGTGCTGCTACCAGGAACTATCATGACTCTTTTGACCAAACAGTTAGCTACTAGAAGTGAAATAACCAGAGGGTCTTCGTGAGGGACTTGCACATTGCTCAGGTAAGTCTCATTGAAGCTGATATGGGACTCCTCTTTTTTGTTGGATGTCTGGCATACTTCGCCGATTCTTTTGAGTTTGTGTGACTGACGCATTTGGGATCTCCTAACTCCTCCAGTCTCTTCTTGGACGAATCCACCATATACCATGTGGATCACCCGTACTGGTTAACCTGCCTGGATGTTATTCTGAGGGGGATTCGTCTGTCGCTCTGCGCGGGTCTGGTCTTTTGTTACATACTCAGCTAATTCTCTTTTTACAATCATTGTCTTTACCTGCCTGCACAGGTTCTGGCAATCGTTGGTATGATGGCCATACTCACTATGAAATGCGCAATGGTTGGTCATATCCCTCTGCTCTATGGGTTGCCTCATTGGCATAGGGGGTCTAAATATTCCATTTCCTTTCTTATCAAGGTAAAGCTTGTTAAGACTTGTTTTAAGGAGAGTTATTTTTTCCTCCACCCTCTTCTTTTTGTCAGTCGACTTGTTTGATGAGGAGAGAGGTGCTGGACGAGTTGGCTTCTGACCCTTGATACGATCCTTTGTGCGGGCTTCAACAGTAACCATAGTTGTTCTCTTTCGCCGAACAACTTCTTCTTCTTCTTCGATTCTGAGATAACCCTGGGCTCTGGAATTTAACTCTCTGATGTTGTTGGGAGGCCTCTTCACCAGAGACGCATGAAACTTGGTGCCTGGGATTAGGGCCATTATGTAGGCCTCAACTGCTGATAATTGATCACATTGGTCAATGGAATACATTTCCCTCGTAAATCTGGATAAGAAGCTCTTGAGGCTTTCCTCTTTCTCCTGAGTCATCGTGAATAGGCTGGAGATTATCTTTTTTTGCCTCTGGTTACCATAGTATTGTGCTATGAAAAGCTTGCACAACTTGCTCCAACTCCCAATTGATCCAGGTGGTTGTTTCCTGAACCATATGAGTGGTGCCTCTATCAAACTGGTGGGGAATACGTTGCATAACAGGGCTTCGTTCTTCTTCCAGACAGTCATCTTCGTCTGGTACTGATAAATATGGTCTGATGGATCCTTGGTCCCATCATACAAGGTGAAAGTTGACAGATGAAACTTCTTCAGATACTCCGCCTGATCAATTTCATCCGTGAAGGGTGATCTAATCATATCAACAGAAATGTGGGTTGCTAGGTCCTTCATGGAGGGAGTCTGGCCCTTCACGTTCTCGAGTACTTGCCTCTAGATCCTCTTGGCCATGTCTTCCAAATCCTTCATAGTTGGAAGCTGTTGAGCCAGGGGACTTGAGCTCGAAGGGCGGAGTTTTCTTCTTGCTGGTGGTCGACTGCTCTGCTGCCCGTTCCTTCCTAATTATTGTTGTTCTCGTCTCCTTCGTTCTTGGGTGGATCTTGGTTAATCGCCTCGTTGTTGGCGGTGTTATCTGGATCTACTGGGTTGGATGGATTCGGAGCCTGAGACTGCCTCTGGCAAAGTTCGGCGTTCTGTTGTTCCAGCTATTCGTTTCTCTTTTCCACCGCTGCTAATCTCTCCATGATTACTTGAATCTGGTTGGCTTGGGCGTTGCTTGCTTCGGCTAACGCGGAGGTTCTTGTGTCTACCATGGCTATTCTTTAGAGAGTTTTAGTGAGGGAAGGAGGATGGAAGAAAGGGAACGAAAAAGGACGAAAATCGTAAGTGAGGAGGAAGATAAAAAAAAAATAACATTCGTTTCCCACAAACGGCGTCAAAGTGTAAATGCTCTTTTTTGCTCAAACACTCGAATAAATCTTATTGAGGCTCTAAGGCCATATTTATACAAAGGTAGATGGGTCTTAGCCCATCATGATTAGGATCAAATCCCTTCATTATAGGGATTTGATTTCCTTTAACAAATTTAATTCCTTATCTAATGAAATCTTTAGCTTTAGCTCTAAGTCAGAATGACTTTTGGGCCTAAGCCAATTGGGCTCATATCATGACCAGTTATAGGCCTTATTCAATGGGCTCTTGCTTTTCATTTAATAGACCCGGATTCGCTCATCTCTTGGACAACTACCTTTGGGCCTTCTCCTTGATGGGCCAAGAATTTTGCCCTTTACAATAAGTATTGGATTCTGATATAGACAATAAATAAATAGATATATACCTCAATCCATATCAATAAATTTGTAGAAAAGAAATACTTAT
This sequence comes from Cornus suecica, assembly GCA_963922005.1. Classification (NCBI taxonomy): domain Eukaryota; kingdom Viridiplantae; phylum Streptophyta; class Magnoliopsida; order Cornales; family Cornaceae; genus Cornus; species Cornus suecica. The sequence goes on along the minus strand of OY998247.1, from coordinate 40,084,859 downwards.
ACAAACATAAGTTCCTTTTTACTATTTAAAGTTTTAATAATAATAAATTTATTTTTCTAAAAAGGGTAATTCAAATTGTTTAATCCATATTTTATGTTTTATATTTGTATTCTTACGGTCTGATATAAAAATGAAAGTAAATGTTTAACTCATATTTAGATAAGATAGAAGATAATAAAATAATTTAATATGATGAAAACATTCAATAAGAAGAGTAAAATAGTATTTTGCAAAATAGTAAATAATGAAAATGTTAAAAAGGTATTGTTTTTATGAAAAGTAGGACTTTATAGTTCTAGGAAATGTTTCTAAAATGTAAAGCCAAACCGTTGACTTTTGCTTTTAATGTGAATATTGATTTGGTATGTACAAGATCTTAATATGCATTATCCAACCCTTATTAGTCCCTTCCCATCTCTATTGTTTTAAATTTGTATATTCTCAACCATAAAATGAGGAAAATTTTCTTTTACATCCCTCTTAATAAGCCAACTATTTGTTTAATCCAGACTGTAGATAAATCCTTGTTGTAATACTTGCAACTTTAGCCATACTAAACCCAACTTTGTCAGATAGTCGCTTAATTCATAATCCTTTTATACCCAAGATATCATTACACAAGATCAATATAAAACCAATATTGTTCCGTTACACCGCGACCAATACTGCAATTGTGAAGCATGAGGAGGACACTTCAACAGCTTTTACAAGTAACTGTACACATGACCTATAGAGCTGTATGATAAGCTTATGATGAACAAGCCAGACTAAAGAATTGTTTTAACAAACACTTCAGGTTTACTTTCATCAAATTAAAAACACATTTTTTACCCCACAAAATGAATAAAAAACTTACCTTCAAATCACTATAGTGAGCTACAATATCTGCTTTTTTCCTGTCTCTTTACTGTCCATAGATTAAATAGTTCCAACTTAGTGAAAAATCAACTGATCATTTTCTAATAAATCTGCTCTCACAACAACAACAACAACAACAAAAAATAAAAATAAAATAAAAAATGATACAAAACCATATAATATAACTCGACCGTTGAAATATAAAAAGAAACTTCACCAAAACAATGCATAACTTAAATTTAAAGTGCATCACTGGGTCATACTCTAAAAGTTAGACGTAAATTGACGCATCCATTTACAAGAAAAACGAACAGGACGCGCTTGATCTTACTCGAAAAAATTAACCTAGACTAGAAATTTTTAACTCCAATTGTGTAAACGAAGGGAAAAACCGATAAACTAAATACTCTTTATTCGATACCTCCTAAACAGATGTATAATTCTCAGTCATGTGATCATGGTTCGTTGTCCACGAGGTAACTCTTCTACTTCTTCTTCTTCTGCTGCTGTCTGCTTCTTTTTCTTGCTTGCTTGAAGCTCTCCGTAGAAATAGGAGAGAAAACCCCAGAGATTTAAAGCCAGAGAAAGTCCTTTTTCGATTTGAAATTTCTCATGGTAGAACCAAACCGCCAAGGTCTCTGTCACCGGCAGCAGAGTAGCGATTATAATACCCGATAGCAATGATGAAGAACAGAAGATGACTCCAATTGCACCCATGAAGAAGAATTGCCAAATTATTGAAGTCAACACAAGCATCACATAGTACATGGCCTCACCATACTGATACACTTTGGCCTCTCCTGGAAGTGTCTGTAGTATATAAAAAAAATTAAATTAAATTAACAGAAAATTTCTCACATAATAATCAACGTGGTGAGACGTCATGCTAATTCTTCTCTAGTTAAGATATGAGCATGTTGAGGCTTCGCCATCTGAGAACACCTAAGTTTATATTGGAGTTGTATGAACTAAGGCTTGGGTCGTGTATCTACGATCAATCTACTGTAGAAGAGAAGGTTCCGAGGTGAAGTGGGTGTTTTCTGCACTTCGCCTTGTATATAATGTAGAGTTTGTAGAAAACTCAAAAGTATGTCACATGAACTCGAATAGACATGTGTATGAAACCAGGTGTCGGACGTCTCAAATATCACATACAAGGACACAAGGACTCGGCTAAAAAGTCATTTAAGTTAATGTTTTTTATTTTATTCTCACGAGTACAATTATGTTATTATGAAATAGAGTGTTGAAAATTGATATTTCAGTCATTTGAAATAATAATATAACAAATTGGAGTTATTAGAATATCCACTTCGGTACATGTCCAACTAAAAGTGTTGGAAATATATCTCACATCCATGTCCAACTAAAAGTGTCAGAAATATATCTCACATCCATGTCCGACTAATACGTGTCAAAAATGGGTACTTCAGCTACTTTGGAAGAACCCATGTAACATAGACTCAAACTGCTTGAAGGTGAATTTCTTAGCTGATTAGAAACCAATGTGGCATGACTAAGGGTAAATTCAACATACAAGGTTTTCAAAGACTTATTCGCCCCAAATCCACAGTATAGAGATGTTTTGTGAACTAGAATACTGTGATGTGCCCTATATGCACTCTATGTTTTCTGCACTTTGTCCTTCGAATATATATATATATATATATCTAAAGAGAGAGAGAGAGAGAGAGAGAGAGAGAGAGAGAGACCTGAAAGTCGTGGGCGCACAGCATCCCAACGGTGCAGAAGATGGTAGCGAATAAGGACATGATCATCTGCATCTCCATGACTAGAGAATAAGTCATGACTTCCTTGGCTTTCATGTAAGTCAGCTCAATCAACGGTAGAACAAATCCATACAATGCCGCTGCTCCAAGTACCATTATGAATCCCACATAATACTGCTTTTTAGTTTCATGAGCTGGGAGGTCCGAGCTCGTATGAAACGCTAGCACTACAGCCCCAACAGACAACAAGAATATCGAATTGATGGAATAGGCAGTGAACCTCTGCTTGACCAAAAGATAGGCAAATCCAGCAGTAAAGGCCAACTGCGTGGCAATTATAAGCTCGGAAGTGGAGAGAGGGAGGAGGGAAACGCCATACGAATACATATAATCGTCTAGGCCAGTGAGAATACCGATAACAGCACAAGCAGCAAAGAGGGCCGGGCTAATGAAGAAGAGCCTAGTCCCGGGGCCTTCCTTTTTTCGACGATAATAATATGAAACTAGGATTGGGAGTAGGATGAATGGCCAGCCAGCGGTTTCTAGCCAACTTTCGAGCCAAATGCTCTTCCCGCCTTTCAAAAAGTAAAACCGCATCATAAGTGGACCACCCGAGTTGCCTATGGCTAATATTATGCAGTTCACCAAGAGTAGGGCTCTCCTCATGGCTTTGCTCCCACTCTGCTTGTATCGAGTGTTTGTAGTTTCAGTCGCCATCTCTTGGAAGACTAGTAGTATATGCTCTTTGCTAGAACTGCAATTCAATAGACAATCAAACCTGGAGATAATGAAGTAATTGAGTATATTAGCCGGTTTGGATGTTGCATGAGAATGGAATCAAATAGAATTCAGAAACACATTACATAATAATAATAATAAAAAATAACCCTTGTTGTAGAGGGGCATTGAGGAAACCATGCATATTCAAGTACTACATAGACAAAAATAAATAAACACCTATATTCATTTGCAACTGAAAATTCAGTCGCAATGTTCTATTACAAAATTTTTTTTTTTTTTAAGGGCTCTTATTAATGTACTAGTCAGTTTTCAGAACATTAACCTGGAATCACACATTCATTCATGCCATGTCTATATTTCGTCGACTCCTTGACATAGCTGGAGACATTGTGGGGAAATGACACGAAAAGAGTATAGTACACCGCTTCCTCTGAGGTTTAGATAATTACATCAAAGTCCCTTATATTTTTTAACTTGCTGACCTCCCCGAAGAACGGAACATTGTTACATTAACCTTTCTTTTTTTAAGGGTTAGTAGTAGTCAAAACCGAATTTGCTGATGTCATTTATCTATTCAAAATACAAATATTACCCTTATTCGAATTGAAAGATGTTTAGAACTCTGCAAAGTAAGGTTTGATGACAAAATTTGGTCTTCTCTCTTTCAATATAGTCTTTATAGAAACTTCATACCTCATTTTCAATACTTCACCCATATGGAGCAGGTTTTTCGGATTTGGAGAGGGATGGGATGAATTTTTCAAGCATATTAGACATTGTACTAGGGTCAGTAGTCGAATTCGGCTTTGGGAGGATATTTAATGCCTTGAACACCTCTTGCTCTCGCTTTTTCTAGACTCTTCAATATTGTTTCGAATAGACATGTTTTGGTGATTAACTACTGTAAGTTCGATAGCAATGGATTATCTTGGGATGATTGACTACTAGCGGTTCAAGAGCCGTAGATTATTTTGGAATATTGTATTTTGGGAGATTTTAGGATTGAGAGGTTGAGGTTGTAGTTCCTTTATAGTTAGGCTATAGTGGGCAATGTTCTGAACAAGTAGCTTTATGTTCCTTCTGTCAAAGCGTTGTTTTGAGGACCAATCTTTTCCTTGAGCATCTCATGAATGCCCTGCAAGTCTGTACAGCATGAAAACTAGTAGTCTCAAATTTGGAACTTTGAGTGTTCATAGATGCTCTTGTTATTCCCGAAAAGATGGAAAGATGGCTCATGATATTCCATGACACTTCTATATTCTACACAATATTTTCACTTTTTCTTTTGTTTTGTGAGTGACTAGTTGTGAATGGATCTCTAACTCTTGTGAGTGGCACCTCCAATAAAGTTCCATATCGACCACTCGATCTCTCCTTCCAAAATCCGCATTGGCTTCTCTAATTCAAAAAACCAAGGTGATGTCTTATGAACTCGAATATACTTAACGTGTTAGGGGGGATTTGCATCTCATGAAGAATTTTACGTTCTTAATTAGTTATGATTAAATTATCTCCAATAGAGATATTAGGGATGAAATAGAAAGGTCGGATTAACCCCGAAAAAAGTGATCCAAAAATGGATTTGACCTAACGAAGGGAGTGTAAAACTGGGGCACGGCCCCATTTTTTTGTTCGTAACGAGGGAGAGATAGAATGGAGTTCTTCACGAAGTTCGAGACAAAGGAATAAAAAAGAGTTTCTCTAAGGCCTCCTCGTTTTGAGACATTATCTGGAGATTATGGGAAGGGTAATCCAAGGAAGACTGCATCTCAGTAATATAACTTGAATCAACCATAAACGGCCATCACTATTTGTATTTTGTTTTTTCTGATATGCTTACAATTTCGATGAGTTCTACATATTTAACTAGATAATAAGATTATTTGTTAAATGATTCGTTTCACTCTTCATAAATGTCAAGTAACTGCTTTAATGTAGTGATTAAATATGGAGACTTGTCATGAGAGTCACTCTTGATAGCATTTCTCTATTTCCTAGGACTCTCATTCTATATGCTGATTTTTCATGTCAGATGCAATAGAAAAAGCTCTTAGGTCAGACTCACAACAAGAAATAGGGTTTTTTTTTTTTTTTTTGGAAAGTACAAGAAATAGGGTTTTAGTTGTCACTAAAAGGGATAAAAATGATTCGTATAAATTTTAGTGGCGGACTGCAAATTATCATCTAAAGTCCCGACATTAAAAGGTTTTCACGCTATCGTGGAGCCCCCCTAGAAACGAAACAAAACAAATATGTCAAACATTCCGGGAGATGTAATCAGCGACATACTCTCAAGGATGACAGTAAAAACTGCTACTATATCTTACATCTCCATAGAAAATTCAATTTTTGTCTGCCACTAAATTTTAGACAGATTTTGTTATAGTGACTCCAATACTTGCATAAACTGAATAGAACTAAGCCCAAGTTTATTCAATCCAATAACAAAAATTAAAATTTGTTTGGAATCAACGAATCGCCGCCCTGAAATTGGAATCGAAAAAAATCCGATTCAAACTTTAAACTAAGTTTTCTTCAATCCCAATTCCAATGTGACACCAAACACATTGTTAATCATATGTTATGAGCAATCAATAAACAATGCTACAATATTGAAATATGCAGTTGAAATACAATTATATAAATATCAGATTATATATATATATATAGTTTACCTTTTTGAAGGAGACAGATTGCACAAAACCAGATCAAGATCTCCTGGAATGCCACAAACCCATCAGCCACACAACACTTGTAAACCCTAAACAAGCTCCAATTCTCAATTTCATGTGATCAAAATAAATAAATAAATAAATAAAGAGAAATTTAAGATAAAAAAATAAAAAATGAGAACTGGGTACGAAGGATATGAATTAAAGAGTGAGACTAAAGACAAATCAGGAAATCAAAGAATACTTGGAAAAAGTTTGAAGTGTGGTAGAGAGGAACAAGAAAATCCCAGAAATCTATGATTAAATTTCTAAATAAAAGGTTTAGATATCTATGAAGAAGAGACCCTTTGTTTTATGGAACACGTTTTGGTCACGCAAGCGAGAGAGAGAGATTGTTCAAGAGTTGTTCACCTTCCCGCCAATAACGGACCCTTTTGATGAAACTTTCCTCTTTAGTAGTAAAGAACCACATCCAATACATTAATTACTCAAATTATTGTTTAAAAAATAATTAATAAAAAAAAAGGAAAAATTATACTTTATAGTGTTCATACTTAAACATAATTAATGTAAAGGGATTACAAAGTAGCAAAAAGATAAAGAGTTTACAAATTTGAAACTTAATTGGTAATAAAGAAAAATTATTGGTTACCTCATATGGATAATTATGACATGACATGGTATCCAAACAAATTAAAATTCTCTTGTTCATATCATGTACAAGTGCTAGAATCATATATCATACATTCATCCTTACATGTATTCCACTCATTTTATTATTGGTTTGGGTACCACGTGGATTTATCTCAAGTAACCCAATATCTTCTCGCTAATAAGATACCATTTAAGTATAATTCGATCAATAACAATTACATCTTAACTAAGGTATTCTAAATCATAAATTTATAGAATTTTAAATCATAAATAGTATCTCTATAAATTAGAATAATACGGATAGAAAAAATTATGGGCCCACAACTTTGAATTAATTATTTTATTTTTTCTTAATTTTGTTGAGATTAAATGCATATGCATATGTAAATAAAATTATTATATACAGTATAATATTTATAGGTAAACTACTATTAATTTGTTATTATGTTTAAGATAATTTTATTTTGTCAATACACAATTTTTAAGAATGAAAATATGAATGAGTAAAGTAGGTATCTTAACAAAGAAGAAATCCTATTTATTATTTACCTTTTATTATTTATTTATTTATAGTCTATCATTTAGAACATATTATTTTTTTTCGAATTAAGACATAAGGGTGGAAGATGAACCAAATATGTCTTTTCTTAATAGAGACATACAATCTAATAGATTGGTGCAACATGTTAATTAAATTAGATATGTGTGTGAATAATTTTATCTACTTATAAATTGTTTAACAATAAAAGAATATTTTGATAATTAATCATTAAATGATCACTTTTTGATAATTAAGTTTTAATATTGACTATTTTATGTTTCCTTTACATCAATTTTGTTTAGGTTTGGATAATTTTCCAACAAGTTAGGCTATTTTGGAAGTGTTTTTATGGCTTGTTTGGTAGTGCAGGTAGGGCAGCCACAAATTTAATGTTAGATAACAATGATTTGGTAAAACATAAATTTAATCAAAATTTGCATTTCAATTCCAATTTCTCAAGCTCCAATTTCATGCTCTCAAACGGACCCTTAAAACCTCCATATTTAATAAAGGGTTAATTTCAAGAAACCCCACATATTATCCAGTTTAATCAACTAACCTCCACCGTGTCCATTTTGCCCTTTATATTATTCAATTTCATCATTATGCCCCCTCACCTCACATTTTGATTCAAAATGCCTAAACTACCATCAATAGTATAAGAGGGTTTAGTGAAATCAACCATTTAAAAAAATTATTTTTCAAAAATTAATTATATTTTTGGCAAAAATATATATATTTTTCGCAAAAATATTATTTTCCGGAAGGGGTATATTATTTTCCAAAATATGAATTATTTCGGAAAAAATAATAAATATTTTTTGCAAAAAAATTATTTTTCGAAAACAAATCATATTTTGGAAAATAATAGTATATATTTTTTGCAAAACAATTATTTTTCGAAAAATATCATATTTTGGAACACAATAGTATATATTTTCCTCAAAAAAATATTTTTTGGAAAAGATCATATTTTGGAACATAATATATATTTTTCGCAAAAAAAAATATTTTTCGGAAAAAAAAAAATTCATATTTTGGAACATGACTTTTTCGCAAAAAAACTATTTTTCAGAAAAAAATCATATTTTGGAACATAATATATATTTTTCAAAAAAAATCATATTTTGGAACAAAATATATATTTTTCGGAAAAAAACCATATCTTGGAACATAATATATATTTTTAGCATAAAAAATTATTTTTCGGAAAAAAATCATATTTTGGAAAATAATATATACTTTTTGAAAAAAATTATTTTTTGGAAAAAATTCATATTTTGGAACATAATATATACTTTTTCGAAAAAAAAATCATATTTTGGAACATAATATATATTTTTTTGCAAAACAATTATTTTGGAACATAATATATACTTTTTCGCAAAACAATTATTTTTCGCAAAAAAATCATATTTGGGAACATAATATATATTTTTCAAAAAAAATCATATTTTGGAACAAAATATATATTTTTCGAAAAAAAACATATCTTGGAACATAATATATATTTTTCGCAAAAAAATCATATTTTGGGACATAATATATTTTTTTGCAAAAAAAAAAATCATATTTTGGAACATAATATATATTTTTCGCAAAAAAATTAAAATATATACTTTTTCACAAAACAAAAATATTTTTTGGAAAAAAAATTATATTTTGGAATATAATATATATTTTTCACAAAAAAATATTTTTCGTAAAAAAATCATATTCTTGGAACATAATATATATTTTTCTCAAACAATCATATTTTCTAAAATATATATATATTGAAATTTATAATTTTTACAAAAAATATAATTTATTTTCGAAAAATAATTTTTTTAAGGGTTGATTTGACTAAACCCCCTTATACAATTAAGGGAGGGTAGTTTAGACATTTTGATCCAAAATAAGAGGAAGAGGGGGCATAATGATGAAATTGGATAGCATAATGGGCAAAGTGGACATAGTAGGAATTAATTTATTAAATTGAATAACATATGGGGATTTCTTGAAATAAACCCTTTAATAAATAATCTATTTACATCTATGAAGCATGAATACGAACACGACATGACACGATACGGACACGGCGACACGACAAATTTTCAAAAATTAGGACACGACACGACCTCGACATGTCTATAAAAAATTATAATTTTTTTTATATATACCATATTATATTACACAAATACTTCATTTATCACTTAAATAATGAGAATCAAATAAACTTATAAACAAAAATAAATAAATAAGTTAAATGAAATGTCTAACATATTCAAAATTCTTCATTCTACTACTATGCAAGTAATCAAATACATTTTCCCCAACATCTGTCATCTTCTCTTGTTATGTTGTGAAAATTTTCTTTATTGAAGACAAATATTGGAATGTATAAATACCAAATATTCGGCTCTTTGTGATGTTATTTTGTTCATCTTTAAATAGTGAATAAATGAATATGTGCTCTAATTCTTCTCACAAGATGAGAAGGAACAAAAATATTCAAGTATCTTCAAAGCCAAAGATTGAATTAGAGGTGTTGAAGTTTCATAAGTGATTCATTAAATTATCAGCTCCATAAGACCTCTATCTTTCATTGAATCAATCGAACTACCGCGTGCCCTCCGAGTATTCACTAAATATCCAATTTTAAAAAAAAGTCAGGACACGTTTTCGGTCTATCAGACATCAAACATGTATTTTTGGCATGTTCGCACGTCCGACACAGGTACGCGACCCTAGACGAAGTGTCGTTGCTTCATATCTTGATTTATCAGTTGTAAAGATAATAAACAACTGAACTAACCCAAGTCTTCTCAGTCCTTTAAAACAGTTAAGTGCAGTATAAATTGTCTCTTTTAAGCAAAACAACAAACAGATAAGCTATAATGTTTATCAAATCCTATAATACAAGTATCAGATTACAGAATTTACCTCTTTGAAGGACACAACCTGCAAACAATCAGATCAATATCCCATGATTTAGCACAAAACACCTCTAAAGTACCCTTTACAGCCTTAATTAAATCTTCAAATTTCAAGCTAAAAAAGTAATAGTAACAATATGTATATATATATTACTACAATATACCATGAAAATGCAATTACAGAAGTATCAATCTACTGAGTTCACCTCTTCAAAGGATTCACTGCATAAAATTAGATGACTACCTCCTGAAATGCCACAAACCCATGAAACACACAACAACTATAGACCCTATACAGCCTCCAATCATCAATTTCAAGCTCAAACATAAGGGAAATTCAGGAAACAAATTAAGATAAAATAAAATAAATTTGTGACAGAAGAACTAGAAAATTGAAGAGAGTGAGAAAAAAAAAAGAAGGAAAATCAGACAATCAGAGATTTACCCAGATAAAGAGGTTGAAGTCCAAATGATCCAAAAAAAAATCCCAGAAATCTATGATGAATTTGGAAGAAAAGGCTCGAGTATCTAAGACCAGCTCATTTGGTGGACACGTATTCATCATGCAAAAAGAGAGACTGTTCGAGAGCTGTCCACCTTCCCGCCAATAACGGACACTTGGACACCTTTGGCTCTTTTGGCAAGAGTAGCTTCATGCAATGCTTTTGAATTACAAGTTAAAAAAAGTCAATAAATCTTAAAGTGGATTTAACTCCCTTGTCCCTGTCCATGTAGTCAGGTCTTATATATAATCTAACTTTCCATTAACAACTCACTTCAACAGTTCAACTCTGTCTTTTGTATGTAGTCCACGTCAACAAATATAGCTCTTTAAGGCATGTTTGGTTTGTTGGTTTTCTGAAATTTATAGTTGGTTTTCTGAAATTTATAAAGCAAAAAGTATATGTTTTTTTTATGTGGAGTGCTCTGAGTCAAAATTTGAAGCACGTTTTGGTGCTGATATATATATATATATATATATATATATATATATATATATATATATATATATTATCACTTATCTCTTTCGTTATAGACTTATAGTGTTATTTTTGTGAACACTGCAAAAAGAAAAAAAAAGTTAATATTTTCTAAAAATGACATTATTTGTTTTATATTTTTCTACTGTAGAAAACAAAACATAAGTGGCAAACATGTTTTGTTTGCGAAAATAAAATAAAAAAACAAAAACGTGAACCAAACAGACCCAAGAGGCCTACTCGGTTTGTATACCTGAAAATTGTTCTCGAAAATTCTGAAAACAAAAAACAGTTTTATGAGAACAATAAAAATGAGTTCTCTAAAATCTGGCATTTCTATAACTGAATTTTTTTAACACAGTTTTCAGAAAACACAACCAATCAAATATTTTGTATAATTTTTTTATTTTTAATTTTCAAAAAATAAAAACCTGTTTTCAGAAATAAAAATACATTGGGTGCGTTTGGAAAACCTGTTTTTTGTATTTGTTTTCTGTCTTCAAATATAAAAACTATTTTTGTATTTGTCTTTGTTTTTTTAGGAAAAAACTAAAAACAAAAAAGCGTTTGGATGAAGGTGTTTTCACCACTTTTATTTGGTGAAAATTGTATTTTATGAATTTGGTGTTTTCATTATTTTTATCACCTAAACAGTGAAAAAACTCAAAAAATAACTAAAAGTTGTATTTGGTGTTTTCATCACTTTTACACACTATTCACAGAAAACAGTTTTCTTGGGAAAAAAACATTGAACAGTAAACACGTTTGCCAAACGTGTTTTTTTTTTTAATTTTGTGAACAGTAAAAAAACAAAAACAAAAAACAGGATATCCAAACGGACACATTAGGACCTAAAAATTGTTTTCTGAAAACCCTCTCTATTAAGGTATTTGAGTCTTTTGAGACCAATATGCACAAAATTTACAACTTACATCAAAAGGCCTCAAAGCCCAAACAAAGCCCACATTAGGACCTACCAGCTCTTAGCTTGCATTGGTTTCATAACTTTTTCAGCCCTGACCATAATCCAACAGTCAAAAGCCGTGAGCTCGCGTTATCGTTCACTATCATGATAATAACTGATTGAGAAAATATTAATTTTAAAAATAAATATCAACAAGTGTTGATGTTATGTAAGGAAAGTTTTCTTACAAAATTGGATAATATATAACGTAACAAACGCTACGACACATAACGACTCCAAAATTAAGGCTTTGTTTGAAATTACTCTTATTTCTGATTTTACGTATAAGAAAATGAGAATTATAAGTTGTTTTAAGAAGTTGATATCTCTAACTTCTTCAAAACGTTCTTCGAAGGTTTAAAATTTTTTTTAAAAAAATTTCAAACACCGTTCAAAACAAAATTTTCTTTCAGAAAACTAAAAATTGCGTTTGAAAAGTCAATCCAAACAGAAACTAATTACACCCTGACACCTTTTAAGCATAGGTTAGAATGACCGTAATGCGATTCGTTTTATTTTCTCTCTTCATCCCAAATTATAAGTCTCTTTTGGTATATGTTTTATAATTTTAATGCTTGAAGGTTAAATTGGTAAATTGACTAAATAAAGTGCTTTGACTTTTCAAAAATTGACATTTATTTTGAGACAATTAAAAGAGTAAAAATTGACACTTATTTTGAGACGAAAGAGTATTATTTAAGTATATGATTTAATTCATCCCTTCAATGGAAGTGAGTCAATTGACTACCGGGTGTGTAGTCTAGTGTCACGGGTGAATGTTTCGCAGTTTGACCCAAAAATTTAAGTTAACATCTACCCATTTAAACTCTTTTCACTTCTCATCTTATCCGATGTGGGACACAAATGGATTTCCTGTGACATTCTCCCCCATTCAAACTCACGCAACACCCCTCGTTTAATAAATAGTCTCTTTCTATACACTGATTTATCAGTTGTAAGGATAATAAGCAACTGAACTAACCCAAGTCTTCTCAGTCCTTTAAAACAGTTAAGTGTAGTATAAATTGTCTCGTTTAAGCAAAATAACAAACAGATAACCTATAAATGTTTATCAAATCCTATAATAGAAGTATCATATTACAGAATTTACCTCTTTGAAGGACACAAGCTGCACACAATCAGATCAATATCCCCTAATCTTAATTAAATCTTCAAATTTCAAGCTAAAAAAATAACAACAATTAAAAAAAAAATGAAAATACTATCTGCTAGAAGGAAAACAACAAACAGATAGCTTATATATAAATATATTATTACAGTATACCATTAAAATGCAACTACAGAAGTATCAATCTACTGAGTTCACCTCTTCAAAGGATTCACTGCATAAAATTAGATGATTACCTCCTGAAATGCCACAAACCCATAAAACACATAACAACTATAGACCCTATACAGCCTCCAATTATCAATTTCAAGCTCAAACATTAGGGAAATTTAGGAAACAAATTAAGATAAGATAAAATAAAATAAAAAATGTAAAAGAAGAATTAGAAGATTGAAGAGAGTGAGGAAAAAAGGAAAATCAGACAATCACGGATTACCCAAAGAAAAAGATTGAAGTCCAAATGATCCAAAAACAATCCCAGAAATCTATGATGAATTTGGAAGAAAAGGCTCGAATATCTAAGACCTCATTTGCTGGATACGTATTCGTCATGCAAAAAAAGAGACTGTTCGAGAGCTGTCCTCCTTCCCGCCAATAACGGACACTAGGACACATTGGCGGAGCCAGCAGAAAAATATTTTTTTTTACTAATATATACCTATAAATTTGATATTTCTAAAATCGGTCCACTTTAATAAACTAAAATTTATTATATACCTTAATAATTAATATAATTATAACTACACCCCCACTTAAATTTGTTAAAAATCTTTAAAACCCCATTAAAATTAAAATCATATCAATTATGCCCTAACTAATTATCATTTTTAGAAGTACTAAATTACAAAGTCACCACCTTAATTTGTCACTACCAATGCTTCACTTTTACATTCATGTCTTTATAAATAAGAAAATTACATAAAGAACCCTAATACTAATTCTATCACAAACTCATCCTATAATAAACAGTACTATTAATATTATGATTTTTTTTATTTCATAATATTAGTAAATATTATTTCATAATTAATACTAGTATTTATTATCCAGGTGAGTAAAGTTTGTGGTAGAATTAGTATTGAGGATCTTTATGTAATTTTTTTTTTATGAAGACATGAATGTAAAAATGAAGCATTGGTAGTAACAAATGAAAGTCGTTTTTTGGATTAAAATAATAATTGATTTTGATAGAAAGTGATTTGCATTCTATATATAAATATATAAATGTATGTGCACCCTTGTCTATACTTTTGAAAAAGTAGACAAAAAGCAAAGCATTACTATATTAATGTATTACTAAATCAAAGAGAAAGCTATCCAACCCGACAAAAAAAATTAGAGAAAAAACCCTAAGCCCCAAATGGAGTTTCTGCAAGAGAAAATTAGAGGCTACCCGACGATGGCACTATAGCAAAGCAAATCAAACTCCAAAACAATGATGCTTCTCTTTTCTAGTTTGGCGCTGCTTATTGAATTTTTCTCTATTCTCAGCTATTTGTAAGTATTACTAAATTATTATCAATTTCCTTTTCGTGAATAAAACCCTTAATTGAAGTTTGAATTAGGGCATCCAATTGATGATTTATTTTTAGTTTGAACATTTTTTCTGGGATTAATAAGTAAAATTCTAAGAATAAAATCCTTAATAAAACTCTTAATTGGTTTCATTATTTGTAATTTTTAAATTTGATTTGATTCTATTTGGAGCATTATTGATTCCGATGAATTTCTTAGGGAAACAAAAAATGAATATAACATATAATTAAAAATTAGATGTAATATAATTAAAAACAATTTCAGGATTAGGTAAATGTTAGTTGTTTTGTCATCTTAATCTAGTTATATACTACGTAACATACATCATTAATTATTAAATATTTTTTATTTACAATATATATATTACAAAAAAATGTTTTTTGAGAGTTTGGCCCCCCCTCACCTAATATCCTGGCTCTGCCCCTGCTAGGACACCTTTCGCTCAAAGTTTATTATTTTGACAAGTGCAGCTACATGCAATGCAAATGAAAATGTTTTTTGGATTTTGAATTACAAATTAAAAAAAATTCAATAAATCTTAAAGTGGATTTATTTCTTAATTCCCTCTGTCCTGTCCATATAGTCAGGTCTTATATATAGGTATGCAAATTAACCGAGTCATTCGTGAGCAGATTCAGGCTCAACTCGTTAAGAACTCGGCTCGTGCTCGTTCATTTAGTAAACGAATCGAGCCTGAGCACAATTTTTAGGCTCGTTTAGTAAACGAGACTAAGCTCGGCTCGCCAAACTTGTTAACAGACTCGTCTAAATTATCTCATAATTGACAAAAGAAAGTATTTAAATTGAACAAATTATGAAGATTGATGTGAAAAGATTATAAGAATTATGCAGCCATAACATAAAATATTATACTAGCAGAAATATGTTAAAAACATACATACAACAACTTAATTCAGACAACTATTAGCAAAAGTAATATATGTTACAATTGAAACAAGTAGTTCGTGAGCAAATTCGAGCTCGACTCGTTAAATTTGACGTTCGGCTCGGGCTTGTTTATTAAGCAAATAAATCAAGGTTTAACATATTTTTTAGACTCATTTAATAAATGAAATTTAATAAATGAACTAAGTTTGAATATTTCAAAATTGGGCAAAAAGGTGGCTGAGTTGATTTGCAGCCGTACTTGTATATTGTCCAACTTTCCATTAACAACTCACTTCAACTCTGGTCTTTTGTATATACTATATAGTCCAGGTCAACAAATATAGTTGTTTAAGGAATTTTAGGCCACTGTGCTCAAAAGTTACAACCTACATTAAAAGGCCTGAAAGCCCAAACAAGGACCGCATTCGGACCTACCAGGCCAGCAGCTCTCCTTACAAAGGCCCACAGCTTGCATTGGTTTAATAATGTTTTTTTCTAAATTTTTTAGAAGTTTTGTGCGTGCAAATAATAATCAATTGCTTAGAAAACAAAAAGGTACTAACCTTTTTTTTTTTTAATTGGTTCATCTCTTATTTCGATTATTGCGACTAATTTTACCTCACTTGTTGATTATTCCTCTTATCTCTTTTAACCAGTCATATCATTTGTGGAAGTGTTAATATCTTAATTATAATGTTTTGTTCTTAATTTTTTTTAATGCCAACAATAACAAGATTACTATTCTTACTCGAAGAAAAAAAAAAGTTAAACCTGCATGACTAATTCATTTACAAGGATTTCTACTCATCTATTTTCCAACCATTATTCTCTTCGTCTTGTTATTTTGTTATCCCTACATTATACATGACAACTTTAACCTTACGTCAAAATTATATATAGAAGTCAAAAGTTAATACTCTTTTCGTCCCAATTTAGTTGTTTACGTTTGACTTTTTAATATTTTTTTTGATATTTTGTGTTTTTCATTTTGCCATTTGATAATATAATATAGTTGTAGTTTTTAGTGGACCCATTTCTTTTTGAAGTTAATGAATAAGGGTAATTTGATAAAGCATATGATAATATTGTATTGAGATTCGAAACTGGACAACTAATTTAGGACAAGTAAAATAGGCAAAGTGGACAACTAAATTGGGACATGGAGTATACAAAACTTGCGGCTACCTTTGGTATGGTGGAATGAAATAAAATGAAAATGAGAATGAGAATGAAATATCAATTTCATTCTATTGTTTAGTTGTAAATATGTCATTAAGAATGAAATCAATTTGAATCAAAATATTCCAAAAATATCCCTCTTAGTGATGAATATATTAGGGCCGGCCCTGAGATTGGGAAAAAAATTTGGAGCCCTATGCGAAATTACATATGAGACCCTTTTATAAAAAAAAGTGTAAAACAAAATTTTTCATTAAATAATATAAAATATATTAATATGAACAACAATGAAAATAAATCAAGTCTTAGTGCTTTATAAAGAATACGATCCCTGTATGAAAAGAAAATAGGCAACACAGATTAGTCACGAAACTCAAAATCCAACTTCATATCAAAGTAAATGTTATCGCCTTGCATTTTGATTCTCATTTTCATGATCATCATTTATAAAATAATGTACCAAATTTTTAACTAAATTATTTATTTCTGTTATGTACTAAAACACTTATGAAGAGCTTCTTTGTTTTTAGATCGGATTCATTCTTCTTCTCTCTTATTCTTTTTCCTTTTCTAAAACCCAGTTTCACATTTACTAGCAGACACAAGAAAATTAAACAATTAGACTTTGAACTATATATTGACTTTAAAATAATTCAAATAAGTTGCTTTCTATATTCTAGTCATTTTCTCATTGTCCAAAAACATATTTTGCATTAAAGAATTATTTTTTGTTAGTGTATAATTTATAACGACTAGAATCAAAACTAGTTACAAGTCACTAATAGGTATCTAATGAATAAACATAATCAAATTAATACAAGGAATTTAGCATTACAAAACATAATATATATATATATATATCACGAAGTTAAACAAGCATTAACAACATTTCATTTGCAAGCCATCTTTTCAGGGCCTCTCCAAAGTCATTATTTAATGGAAAGAGATGATATATATTCAATAGTCAATACACAATTATCAAACCATTTAGGGAAAAAATTAAAATATATTTAATACATCATTATCAAGACATATAAAATGATAATTCAAGACATTTATATTATATATATATACACACACGTGCAAAGTGCAAACTCACCTTCCAAGTCCCAAACTCAAAGTAGACAATTCTTTTTTTCTTTTTCGTTTTTTCAAGAGACTCTTCACTTAAAGCCCTTGAAATTACCTAGACGATAGTGAAAACAACCAAGAGGGGGAGGGGGTGAATAGGTTTTTTTTATCGATTTTATGATCAATTAAAAATTTTAGCGGAAATTCAATTTTAATTAGTCACAAACCCTAATTCTCTAATCAATTCTCAAATCAGATCAATCGAGTAAATATGAATATAAGTGCAGAAATTAAATAATGAGAAGACACAGAGATTTTTTACGTGAAAAATCTTGGAAAGACTCCAAGTAAAAACCACGGATACACTCGGGTAACGATGCACTATGAATCAGAGAATTTGTACAGACTCTATAAAAACAGAACTTACAACCGCTGTAATTTGTTGTTCTTCACTCGACGTCTGGAAATCTAGATTCAATCGCGTTCCACGAAGCTCTCGCTTCGATCTCCGCACTCAGACGGCTCCGCTTCTCAAAACAGATCAACGCAACCTCGTTGCGATAGATGGTGTGTGAATTTTTCAGCAACTATACCATTCAATCGTGCATAGAAATCGTCGATGTAGAAACACGATTGAAGATGTCCAAAAACAAGAGAGAACTTGTGTATATCTAATCACTCAATAATATTCTCTTACCATATTTATATCTCTATAGAAGAAGAAGAAGTTGTAGAAAACTTGCAGAGAATTCTTAAAGACGTGCCTCCTCTTGTTGTAAACTTGGGTATTTATAGACAAAGATGATCCAAACCCTAAGTTTGTCATTTCTCGTAATTTCACATCCAAACCCTATATTATAGTCAATATATTGTATATAGAACGCACTTTGATGTATATAAGTCGTGGTCATATCATAAAACCAACCCCCGAACAATTTGAACATCGCCGGCAAAAACTTGCTGCAACTACGCTTCAAGCGAAGAGGGCCTACACTTCAAGCGTACCTCCAAGCGTACATCCAAACGTAGAAATGTGGAAACCATTAAACACAAGTGTGAAAAACAGATATAAACCACCAGACTTAATAAACTCACCCTGAGAATAAACTTCCCCTTGTTAAATACTTCGCCCTTTTAATCAAGCAATCTCCCCCCCCCCCCCTACTTAATACTTCTCCCCTTTTTTGTCACTGAAATGTCAAGCAAAGAGAGTATATGTCATAACAACAATGTAGAGAGATACAAGGAAGTACTTAATGAAAAACACCAAGATATAGAACTCTTATAAGATCATATCTAAATTCTCAGGATAATAGTCATCTCTACTATGCATGACCCTACTACTAATGCATGAATGCAAAATGTCATGAATAAAAATAAAATAAAATATTTTTGTTTTTAGAAATCTGTGAGCAAGGCAGTAGAGAGACAAATTCAATCATTAACATATCATATTCTCAGATTTAACTCGACCATTATACACATGGTATAGAAGAAAATCAGCACACATACCTTGTAAACTTAAGAATTTACAAGTCAAGTTTTGCAAATAAAGATATATATGAAGATTCTCATGTGCAAGCACTAAGGCAAGATGAAAACAATATATACTAAAGCTGATAATCTCCCCACCAACCGTGATGATAATTCAATCTAAAATCCAAACTAGAAGGCAAAAATAAAATATATTTTCTTTTCGTCACACAATTTCCTCTTTTTTATCTTTTCAACTTTCTCACCATATCCCTTTTTGTCTTTCTAAACTCCAGACTTTCCAACGAGGATTTTTAATCCCGACCAACTAGGCCCGAGCTTCTTCCATTGGATTTATGCTCATTAGTCTCCTCCCCTTTTTACGCGAACACTCAATGCTTACTGAGGCAAGAGGCCTAGTTACTCAGATTGAAGAACTACTTTTTGCATTTTTATATTTTAAACATCTCATTTTTTTTAGTATCACCACAACATTCATACACATGCAAAAAAATATATTTCATTCATAGACCAATCTAGCATAGCTCATGAACTTTCATACCACTTCGGGTTAAATAAAAAAAAATTAACAGATTCAGCAGACATTATAATCATCACTGAAACAACTAGCACCAAAGATTAAAGTTTTGTAACATAAAATAATTATGACAAGTGATCATCCAAAAATCTTAGGTCAGACTGATACCTCTACTTCACATATGTATAATGAGACACGTAAATGTGAAAATAGAGTAAAATATGACAACTATTGTACTCTAGCCAAGCTCAACAGTCTCAAAATTTTCATTATCATTTATTTCAAAATAAAATGCATGCATGAATAAAAATAATATAAATGCATGATTACCTATCAATTCTAAGAAAATAATGCAATATGTTCCTAAAATGATAGATAAAAAGATATCTATTCTAAAGAAAGCATAACTAACATGCTTTTGAAAATCTAATGGTTTTGTAAAGATATCTGCCAACTGAGAATCTGTTGATATGAACTCTAAAGACACTAT
The DNA here is from genome assembly GCA_963922005.1 of Cornus suecica. Classification (NCBI taxonomy): domain Eukaryota; kingdom Viridiplantae; phylum Streptophyta; class Magnoliopsida; order Cornales; family Cornaceae; genus Cornus; species Cornus suecica. Next base: position 40,064,497 of record OY998247.1, on the reverse strand, counting down.
ACCATCTTCAACAAGATCACGAATGAAATGATGTCGAATATCTACATGCTTTGTCTTAGAGTATTGAACAGGATTTTTAGAAATATTTATTGCACTCGTGTTATCACATAACACAGTCATTGTACCTTGAGAAAAACCATAATCTTCCAACATCTGACGCATCCACAAAACCAGAGTATAACAATTAACAACTGCTATATACTCAACCTCAGCAGTGGAAAAAGAAACATAATTCTGCTTCTTGCCATGCCAAGCAACCAAGCAATTACCAACATATAAACACCCTCCACTGGTACTTTTTCTGTCATCAACATTACCAACCCAATCAGCATCAGAAAAGGATACGATATCAGTATTAGTACCTGATGGATACCACAGTCCGTAATTCACTGTCCCTTGAACATACTTGATAATCCTTTTCACAACAGTAATATAAGACTCCTTAGGACTTGCCTGGTAATGTGTACACAAACCAACACTAAAAGCTATATCAGCTCGACTGGCAGTTAAATACAACAAACTCCCAATCATACTCCTATAAAGTGTCGGGTCAACATCTTTGCCTTTAGTATCTATACTAATCTTGACACTGATACTCATAGGAGTGCGAACATCCTTAGCCTTTTTCAAACAAAACTTCTTTACTAATTCCAAGGCATAACGAATTTGAGAAACAAAAATCCCATCATTTAATTGTCTAACTTGAAGCCCTAGAAAGAAATTCAATTCACCAATCATGCTCATCTCAAATTCATGTTTCATTTGATCTCCAAAATAATGAGCAAGCTGATCAGAAGTAGAACCAAACAAAATATCATCAACATAGATTTGAGCAACAAATGTATCATTCTCAATTTTTTGAATAAACAGTGTTTTGTCAACTCCCCATTGAGTAAAACCTGTTCCCAACAGGTAATCAATCAACCTTTCATGCCAAGCTCTAGGAGCTTTCTTTAGCCCGTATAAAGCCTTTTTCAGCCTGTAAACATGATCTAGACAATAAGGATCTTCAAATCCTTTGGGCTGCTCCATATATACTTCCTCATGAAGAACACCATTCAAAAATGCACTCTTCACATCCATTTGATACAACTTGAATCCAAGATTACATGCAATAGCAAACAAAATCCGAATAGATTCAAGTCTCGCTACTGGAGCAAACGTCTCATCAAAGTCTATAACCTCCAACTGAGTATAACTTTGAGCAACAAGCCTAACCTTATTCCTAACTACTGTACCATGTTCATGATTTTTATTCTTGAATATCCACTTGGTACCAATCACATTTATCTCATTCGGTCTAGGCACAAGATACCACACATCATTCTTAACAAACTACTGAAGTTCTTCTTGCATATCATTAATCCAATCACTATCTTGAAGAGCTACTTTGACATTTTTAGGTTCTAAAAAAGATGTATAACATGCATACGAAACCTCATTCCTAGGCTTTATTTGTGTCACCATCATCTGATCAACATATCCTATAACATTATCCAAAGGATGGTACGACTTTACCCTTGCAGATGGTTCTTTAGAAGGAGTAAGATGAACATCAACAAATTTGATCATGTGATTCTGCAGAACTTGAAGTATCATCATTAACCACATTGTCCTCTTTCTCAACCTAGAAGAATCATTATCCAATATAAAAAATGGCTCACTATCTTCCTCCTCAGCAGACATTGGAGACTGATGGCTCACTATCTTCCATCATAGTTTGAGTTATAAGGTTAAACACCCTATATGTTTGACTAGTCAATGAATAACCCAAAAATATTCCTTCATCATTCTTGGACTCAAACTTCCCAATAGATTCACGATCTCTAATAATATAACATTTTGCTTAAAAAACCTTGAAATATTTCACATTTGGTTTCTTGCCATTCCATAGTTCATAAGGAGTTTTTAAGGTGTCAGGCCTAAGATAAACTCTGTTTGAGGTGTAACACGTTGTGTTCACCGCCTCGGCCCAAAAATACCTAGGAACATTCCTACCCTGTAGCATAACATTGGCCATTTCTTGAATAACCCTATTCTTCCTCTCAACTATTCCATTTTGTTGAGGAGTTTTAGGTGCTGAAAATTCATGTTTTATTCCTCTCTCTTCACAAAATACTTAAATTTATGAATTTTCAAACTCCCTTCCATGATCACTCCTTACTCTAGAAATGAAACAATTCTTCTCAGTCTGAATTTTTAAACAAATCCTCTTAAAACTTCCAGAAGCTTCAGAATTTTCACTTAGAAATCCAATCCATGCAAACCTTGAGTAATCATCCACCATGACAAAAATATACTTCTTTCCTTCTTTGCTCATTGTCCTAGTAGGACCCATTAAATTAATATGCAACAACTCTAAAGGTCTAGAAGTAACAATGATATTTGTCTTTCTGTCCTGACATCTAACCTGTTTACCCTTCTAACATGATCCGCACATAATTCATTTTGCATAACCAAGCTTAGGGACTCCCTTAACAATTTCATTTTTAGTAATTTTTGTTAATTCTCGAAAATTAACATGTCCCATCCGCTGATGCCAAATTTCAACTTCATCAAGTTTAACTTTATTGCATGACAATTCAGAACTAGGAACAATGCTATAACAGTTATTAGTTGAATGCATACCTTCCATCACGTAATTCCCAGAATAGTCAATGATCGAACACTTATTAGGAGAAAAAGTAACTTTATGATTATTATTACATATTTGACTTATGCTCAACAAATTTGCTTTAAAACCTTCAACATAAAGCACATCTTCTAATTTAGGTAAACCAGAAACTACAATGGTACATTTTCCTTGAACCTTCGACTTCTCTCCATCACCAAAAGTGATTATCCCACCATGACACTCCTCGAGAAATCCAAACAATGACTTATCTCCAGTCATTTGCCTCAAACATCCACTATCCAGATACCAAGAACTAGAATTTCTTACTCTAAGTGCAGTATTAACTACAAGACAGTGTAGCTCACTTATTCTCACCCAAACCTTCTTTATATTCGGAGCTCCTTTTGCCAACCTTGACAAATTCTTCATTTCTTCATCCAACATTCAAATTTGATCTTGAACACAATCTCCATGTTGAACTCTTTGTTCCTTCACCGATTGCAGAGTCTTCCCTCTTAACTTCGAACACCTTGGTCGAATATGACCACTGACACCACAGTGGTGACAAATAGGAACAAACCTCCGAGCTCCATAGTTGACCTCCTAGGATATCTAGGGGTAAGGAAGGGCTTGTTTTCAACATTTCTTTTGACATAGGATTGAGCCCTAGGATTCCAATTTGAATTTCCATGAGAAGAACTAGATGTTACATGAGTGGCATTTACAAAGGTGGTTTTTGCAGCAACATTTGAATTTTGCAATACTCCAACAAAACCTAGTCCCTTTGTATTTCCTGCGGACTTTCCTACACTCAACATATGATTAAGCTTAAGAGTTCCACTAGACCAATTCTGAATAGTTGAGTTAACATCTTTCAGCTCTTTTTCCAAATTTTCAATCTTAGTAAATTTCTCAACCAAATCCTTATTTAAACCATCTACTAACTTCAAAGCCTCAGTCTTTTCAAGTTCAGACTTATTCAAATCTTCAATCAACTTGGCCTTTTGGGTCTGTAGAAGATTTAGAGTTTGAGAACTATTCGCTAATTCGTCTTTTAAATAATGCAATTCTTTGTCCATGTTAAGACTTTTAGTCAACAGTTTCATATGATTCTTGTGAAGTTGTGTGGTCTTATCAACTAATTTATTATAAGACTCTTGAAGCATTTCATCCCAATCTTCATCACTCTCATAACCTTCTTCCTTAGACATCGTCAAACTTGAAACAACTTCTTTAACCTCCTTGCTCTGTACAACAAACACAGTGAAATTCTCAGAATCATCACCTACTTATGATTCTGTCGCATCACTAGCTGATCCATTGTCAGAGTCATCATCCCAACTGACAACTAATGCTTTAGATTTTTTCAAAGTGTTTGCACACTCTGCAGGTATGTGACCATATCCTTGACATTTAAAACATTTGGGTTTCTTCTTTTTAGGATCAGAATTGTCCTTCTTAGTTTGAGTCTTATTTCTACTTCTAGATCACCCAACTTATTCCCAAATTTTTGTTCTTGGCCATTCTGTTTAGCTTTAATAAATTTGTTCAACCTCTTAACAAACATGACAATATCATTCAGACTCAACTCATTTTCTTCATCAAGTTCAACATGATCCTCCCTAGTTGTTTTGAAAGCTATGTTTTTCTCTTTTGTGCCACTAGCATTCTTAGGAGGGTTTTTGAACATCTCCATCTCATACAATTTTAAATTTCCAGCCAATTCTTCAACTTTGATTTCTTTAAAACTCATGACCTCAAATATGACAGTCACCTTAGACCTAAAACACTCAGGCAAAGACCTAAGAATTTTCTTCACTATGATAGTATCAGGAATAGGCTCACCTAGATTATGAAATCCTGTCACAATATTAGTTAATCTAGCCTCAAAGTCGGCAAAGACTTCATCCTCCTCCATCTTCAGCTGTTCAAATTGAGAATTCAAAATTTGAAGCTTTGATTGTTTCACCTTTGACGTTCCTTCATGAGTGACTTGGAGAATGTCCCAAGCTTTCTTGGCAATTACGCACGTAGCAATCCTCTTGAACTCACTCAAAGTTACAGCATTGTATAATGCATTCAATGCCTTCGAGTTCCAATTCGCGTTATTCGTCAAGGCAGCAGTCCACTCGCTTGACGGTTTTGGTGTTGATTTATTGGTCGCGTCGTCTTTCATAGTAAGAGGTGAATATCCCACTTCAACATCATTCCAGGCTCTTTCATCTAAAGATTTTAAAAACGCTATCATTCTCATTTTTCGATATGTGTAATTTGATCCGTCAAACAAAGGGGATCTTGATATGGAATCTTCTTCACAAGGCATCTCCATCATCTAAGTTCACGATCTAACCATAGGTAGTTAACCTAAATCGGGGTAACCACGCTCTGATACCAATTAAAATTACCTAGACGATAGTTAAAATAGCCTAGAGTCGTGAATAGGTTTTTTGTCGATTTTATGATCAATTAAAATTTTTAGCAAAAATTTAATTTTAATTAGTCACAAACCCTAATTCTCTAATAAATTCTCAAATCAGATCAATCAAGCAAATATGAATATAAGTGCAGAAATTAAATAATGAGAAGGTAGATTTTTTACGTGGAAAACCTTGGAAAGACTCCAAGTAAAAACCATGGATACACTCGGGTAACGATGCACTATGAATCATAAAATTTGTACAGACTTTATGAAAATAAAATATACAACCGCTATAATAAAACTGTTCTTCATTCGACGTCTGAAAATCTAGATTCACTCGCGCTCCACAAAGGTCTCGCTCCGATCTCTGTACTCTGACGACTATGTTTTTCAACAGATCAAAATCACCACGAAGCCTTCTGCTTCGATCTCCGCACTCAGACGGCTCCGCTTCTCAAAACGGATCAACGCAACCTCGTTGCTATAGATGGTGTGTGAATTTTTCAGCAACTATATCATTCAATCGTGCATAGAAATCGTCGATATAGAAGCACGATTGAAGACGTCAAAAAATAAGAGAGAACTCGTGTATCTCTAATCACTCAATAATATTCTCTCACCATATTTATATCTCTGTGGAAGAAGAAGAAGTTGTAGAAAACTTACAGAGAATTCTTAAAGACGTGTCTCCCCTTGTTGTAGACTTGGGTATTTATAGACAAAGATGAATATATTGTATATAGAACGCACTTTGATGTATATAAGTCATGGTCATATCATAAAACCAATCCTCGAACAATTTGGACATCGCAGGCAAAAATAGGCAAAAACTTGCCGCAGCTATGCTTCAAGCGTAGTAGAGACTACCCTTTAAGCGTAGGTCTAAGCGTACCTCAAAGCGTAAAAATGTGTTTTCCAGCCACTTTTTGAAACTGAAAGCGTAGGCCTTTTTGTTAAAATCACTTTTATTCACAACTACGCCAAAATGACCTTCTTGAACCCACAATGCTTTTTTATTGAAGTGATGGCTTCGGTAAATGTTGTTTTCGCCCTCTAGGAGACATTTTACCTCAATATGCTCACTTTCAAGCTTCACTTGTATTCTTCATTACTTCAACGCTTGATTCTGCCTTTTACAAAGCTTATCAATGTTATTGAAACCAAACCAACCTATCTAACACTCAACATGGTTATTGTCTAGAACATGTCATAAATAAACAATACACAAAAATGTTCTTACAACCCTAACATTACTAGTGTGGGCTAATTGGATCGAGTTATGGATCTAAGTTGTAATATGTCTATATTCTATAAGTAATATTGCGATGGATTCAAATTTATATTAGACAATAAGTAAAAAAAAAACCAGATGTTTGGGCCTATACTACTGCAAGGGAAAAAAACAAATTTTTGGGGCCTCTCTTGGGCTTAGGGCCATAGGCGGCTTCTTATCCGCCGAGCCTCAGGGCCGGGCCTGGAATATATTATTTTATAAAAATATTACCAAAAAATGGTGGAAGGTAACGAAAATAGTAGTGTCAACAATAGGGGTGGTGGTGGTGGTAGAAGAGGAGCACTACAAGAATTCTTGGTATTACCGACACCTTTTAGTGCCGGTAAAGATTAAAAAAAATGCCGGAAAAAGCTTCACCGGCAGTAAGATATTTTCGCTGGGCAAACCACTGCCAGTAAGCTTTTTCGGTAGTTTCCATAAATTGCCAATATCTACTAGCAGTTCGTGGATAAACGCCGCTAAAATTTTATTAGTGGCACTTTTGGTTGAAGCGCCGCTGTTCGTGAAAAAAAGAAAAATTTGAAAGCTTCACAACTAGTCGGGTCAATGATGTTTGAAAGATTATGGTATTACAAAGACTATAGATTTATTTAGGGTTTCGTAATCTGTAATTTAACTTGGTTTACGAATAATATATATCTACTAATTGATATTGATATATACAGGGTAAGTAATTGAGAGTCATAGGGAATTTGATTTGAGAGAGAGAGAGAGAGAGAGATTGGGGCAAAATAGTTGGTGTATTATATTTTCAAATCATGGTGGTGGTATTATATATGCTCTACAATATTAAGCTAACAGATGTATATATATATATATATGTGTGTGTGTGTAAAGTGAGACGTGAACAAATGAAATACCTTTATAAAATTAGATATGTGTAGATAGAGCTGGCAATTTCTAACACGACTTGACACGATAATATTTATTTGTTGATTTTTTCTGTTCTCTAATTGATCATGGATTGAAATATATTAACAAATTATTACTGAATCGTGTCAAATTCAAATTCATTTTTATTTTTTATTTTTTATTTTTCGTGTTGGATTGTGTCATATTTAAAATGTTTGATTTTCGTGTCGACTAGTATCAGATTGTCCTATTGACACGCGGGTCGACCTGTTAACACAAATTGTCAGCTCTATGTGTAGAGTAAGTCTGGTTTTGGGTAAAAAACGTGGGTGATGTGGGTCGGTGAGGAGATAGTGGCGAAGATTAGGAGATTTCAGTGATGACGAAGATGTGGGAGGCATGATGAAGATAGGGAGTGATTATAGGGTGTGTTTGTATATTTCCATATATATATCTAAAATTCTAAATTTATATCTATATCTAATAATAGATATTATTAACATATATATATATATATATATATATATATAAATAGACATACACTGTTACACGTAACACATGTATATAATACTATCCCAGAACACAAGTTTTTTTCTTATTTATTTAACTTAAAATGTAGATATTTGAATAAGGACGACTGAAAAAAATAATAATATCTATCTTATTAGGAAAACAACTTGCGGTTATTATACTTGGTGGAGAAAAGTTCACTTTTGCCGGCGTTTTTGGAGAAGTGCCAGAAAAAGTAAACCCTTCACAGGCGGTTTCTTGCAAGTGCCGGAAAAAGTCCACCCTTTACCGTCGTTTTCTTGTAAGTGCTAGAAAATATACCATTTACTGGCGTTACCTTGTGAGTGCCGGGGAAAATCACTTTTATCGGCGTTTTCTTCATATTGCCGGAAAAAACTAGCTTTTACCAGCGATATTAAAAAAAACACCAGTGAAAATGAGAATTCTTGTAGTGGAGGGGGTGGTGAAGGTGACATGGTGGTTTGTTTACTTGGAATGTGAGAGGATTTTTTTAGTAATTTTATGTTTTTAAAATATAACTTAAGGAATGAAATCACCATTCCATATGTTTAGTAATGGAATAATTTTTCATTCCAAGGAATGGATTTTTTTATTCCTTGGGAATGACCATTTTCATCCAACTTTTCATACCAAACAAAGAAATGGTTAGAATGGGCATTTCATTACTTCATACCAAATACAAAATGCAAAAGGAATATTCACACACTGGAAAAAGGAAATACATGAAAGTATAAATAATCTGTTGCTTTTGATGATGGTAAAGGACGAGTACACAACACTTATGGTGTTGGTTGAGAGAATTGAAATACAATATATTTATTGAAACTCAAATACAAAAACAAGCACAGAGGATTTCTTTTACTCTATTACTCTCTTTCTCTCAATCCTTACTCTAGCTTCTATTTTACAACACTAAACATACACCTCTATTTATAGCCTTAATAGAACAATGTAGAGTCTTTGAATTCAACAATCACATGTTAAACAAGTGTATCAAAATTCAAAGTTAGGCAGCCACCATTGTTGATTATTGAAAGCAGCTTCTAGATAGTCTTCAAAGGCTGCTTCTAGATCAAGTTTACAATTCAACATTCCCCTTTAAACTTGATGCTCTGCATTCCCAACATCAACTTCAATCTGTTGAAGATGTCTTGCTTCAATGGTTTTGTAAAAATATCTGCAATTTGATAATTTTTCTTGCAAGATATTAATTCCACTTCTTTGTTCTGCACATGCTTCCTGATGGAATGATACTGTGTATCAATATGCTTGCTTTGTTCATGAAAGACTGGATTCTTTGCAAGTGAAATTGCTGAACGATTATCGATGAATATCTCTGTAGGTCTTTCTTGTGAAAATCCCATATGCTCTCACACATTTCTCAACCAAATAGCATGACACACAGTTGCGCTGGATGCTACATATTCAGCTTCACATGATGATAAAGTCACTATCGGTTGTTTCTTGGATGACCATGTGAATGCTGTATCTCTAATGAAAAACACAAATCCAATTGTGTTTTTTCTTTCATCTAAATCTCTACCCCAATCACTATCTGAATAACTAGTGAATCTTAATTCATCAGTTGAGGTATATAGCAAGCCATCATTGATCGTACCTTTGATGTAGCAGAGTATTCTCTTTGCAGCATTTAGATGTGACTGATCTGGTTCCTCCATGTATCTGTTGATCAGTCCAACTCCATAGAGTATATCTGGTCTGGTACAAGTCAGGTACCGAAGATTTCCAATTAAACTTTTGAAATATGTTGGATCAACATTTCCTCCGCCTTCATTCTTTCTGAGTTCCACGCTGCTTTCCGTCGAAGTTGATACTGGATTGCTTGATTCCATTATGAACTTCTTGAGAATCTCTTTTGCATATCTACTTTGGTAGATCGAGATTCCTTCAGCATTCTGTTTCACTTCAATTCCAAGAAAGTGTGACATCAGACCTATGTCTGTCATCTCGAATTCTTGAATCATGGTTTTCTTGAACTCTTCAAACATGGATGAGTTGTTTCCTGTGAAGATCAAATCATCAACATACAGACCTGCAAATAATACGCTTCCTTCTGGACCTTTCTTCAAGTACAATGCATGCTCATATGGACATTTCTCGAATCCATTATCATGGAAATACTTGTCAATTCTTGTATTCCATGCACGTGGAGCTTGTTTTAGTCCATAAAGAGCTTTCCTCAACATGTACACCTTGTTTTCATGTCTATCGTTTGTATATCCTAGAGGTTGTTCGACATAGATTTCTTCTTCTAGAAATCCGTTCAGAAATGTTGACTGAACATCAAGTTGATACAACTTCCATCTATTCTGAGCAGCAATAAATATCATCATCCTGATTGTCTCTAATCGGGCAACCGGAACAAATACTTCACCATAGTCTAGTCCTTGTCTCTGTTTATAGCCTTTTGCAACCAGGCGAGCTTTGTATCTCTGAACATCGCCTTTTTCATTCTTCTTTGTCTGTAGACCATTTTGACTCCAATAGGATTTTAACCTTTTGGTAGACTACATAGCTTCCATGTGTCATTCTTCTCTATGGCCCTGATTTCTTCATCCATTGCTAACTTCCATTTCTTCTCTTGGTTGACTTTTGTGAAACTGACAGGATCACTATCCAGAAATAGGCATAACAAATTCTGGTCTTGATCTTCTTTAGTGACGTCATATAGTTCCCTCAGGCTTCTCACTTTTCTGGGTCTTTCACTTGATCTTTCATCTGGTGATGATGATGATGAAGGATCATTTATTGCAGGTACAAGAGATTGATGTGGTAGAATTTGCGGCTCCATTGCAACTTCTTTTTCTACTTATTCATCTTCTTCAAGTACAATTTCCTTGGTTTTTCCATCATCATTCTGGTCCGAGCTCCAAGCTTTATTTTCTTCAAAGATCACGTCCCTGCTCATAATTACTTCCTTGGTGATGGGATTAAATAACTTATATCCCATTGTTCTGTTACCATAGCCGATAAAGATACATTTATGTCCTTTGTCGTCGATCTTGGTTCTTCTGGCTTCTAGAATCTTGGTGTAAGCAATACATCCAAAAATTCTGAGGTGATTGACGCTCGGCTTGTATGAACTCCAGATTTTTTCAGGTGTCTTGAACTAGAGTTTTTTTGTTGGACACCTATTTAGTAGATAGACAACATAAGATACCGCTTCAGCGTAAAATTCCTTGGGCATTGACTTTCCTTTCAGCATACTTCTGACCATGTCCAAGATCGTGCAATTCTTCCTTTCAGAAACACCATTTAGCTGAGGTGTATAGGACGGTGTTATTTGTTGTCAGATGCCGTGCTCCTTGCAGTAATTCTGGAATGCATTCGACATATATTCTCCTCATTGATCTGACCGCAACGTCTTGATATTGTGGCCGCTCTGCTTCTCAACAAGAGCTTTAAACTCTTGGAACTTGTCAAATACTTATGATTTCTTCTGCAAGATGTACACCCATGTCTTTCTGCTATAATCATTAGTAAAGGTAAGGAAATACCTATTTTTTCCATATGATATTAGCTTCAATGGACCACACACATCTGTGTGAACGAGTTCCAGCAGATTTGTTGATCGCCATCGGACTTCTTTAGCAAAACTCAGTCTGTGATGTTTCCCAAGCACACAACATTCACATACTTCATTAGGACGGTTGATGTAGGGTAGTCCCTTCACCATCTGCTTGTTTGCGAGCAGCTTCAGGCCCTCAAAGTTGAGATGTCCGTATCTCAAATGCCATAGCCAGTCCTTGTCTTCAACAACTGCATTTAAACACTTCGCTGCATCGTGTTGGATGTGAATAGGAAACATCCTATTCTTTGACATCTTTATCCGGGCAATGAGATTTTCATTTGTATCTTTAATTGTTAGACACAAATCATTCATGCTAATGTCGTAGCCTTTCTCCAGGAGTTGTCCGAGACTCAAAATATTGTTCTTCATATCTGGAACATAGTAGACATTGGATATGAAGTCATGATCTCCATTCTTGAGCTTGATCAGAATATTGCCCTTTCCTTTTACTGGGATTTTTGTGAAATCACCAATTGAGACTTGCCATTGCCTAGTCTTGTCAAGCTCGACAAACATGTGTTTGTTTCCACACATGTGTTTGCTGGCTCCTGAATCTAGATACCATAGACCTTCGTCATCGATATTTTCATTTTTAGCCATCAGCAACATTGATCTCGACATATTTTCTTCTTTCTTGGAAAAATTTACTTGTTCGCCTCCTTCAACAATTGTCTTTTCTCTGCATTCGCTGCTGTAGTGTCCATACTTGTTACAGTTATAGCATTGCACATTGCTTTTGTCATAATTCTGGCGATTATTGAAGTTGCTTCCACGGCCTCATCCTCATCCTCTGAAAGATTGATTTCTTCCGCCTTGATTATTTCTTTCGGTATTGAAATTGGTTCTTCCACCGCCGCCTCTAGATCCAACACCTCGTCCTCGATAGCCACGAACTCTACCTCGGTCTCTTTACAAACCTCCCCATCGATCTTCTTTATTTTCTTCAAATGTTAGATTTGACTGAAGAGCATCTCTAGAGTACCTGAGGTGTTCTTCTTGTTGATTCTTTGTTCGTGAATTTCTAGCGTGGCCAACAACTCATCTACTATTATTGCATCGAGATCCTTTGATCCTTCAATAGCAACAACTACATGCTCGAAGTGTGAGTTGAGGGACGTGTAATCTTTTCAAGCACACGAACATCTTCAATCTTGTCACCATATCTTCTGATTTGATTCACAATAGTCAATATTCTGGTAAAGTACTTAGAAATTGACCACGTGTCTTTCATTTGCAACAGTTCAAATTCACCCATTAGAACTTGGAGTCGAATTTTAACTATTTTTTTTCAATTCCTCAATATGTTTTTCGAAGAATTTTCCATGCTTGCTTGGTGGTGTTGATAGCTGAGATCTTTTCAAAACTTGCTTCATTGACACTTTGATAAAGCATGTACAACGCCATCTTGTCCTTCTTTCAAGCTTCTTTGAGCATGGCCTTTTAGGTCTCGCTCAATCGATCTTCATTTTCTTTTGAAATTGGCTCATCATAACCGATCTCGATAAAGTCCCACGAATCTTGTGATGCAAGGAATTTCATTTGGATAGACCAATTCTCATGATTGGTTTTATCCAAGCGCGGAAGCTGGGGTTGGAAAAAGTTGCCGGAGGATGCCATCAAACTTACATAAGCACTTGAGATGCTTAGTTCTAAATATTGGCGTTGAATTTGATCAAACTGACTGCACGGTTGCGTCCAGAGTATTTCGTTTAGTAAAAAATGACTCTTCATTTGCTCAAATCGGAGTTAAAATGAACCCGGAACGGATAAAATACCAATGAGGGGCAAAATGGTTTTTTTCCAGAAATTTTGCAGACGTGGCACTGTGCTGACGTGGCGGATGACGTGGCAACTGACATGGCGAGGGGGACGACGTCACTAATGACGTGGCAGGCGCGTGGGTGCGTGGAGCACACGCGCATCCAGAGGTTGAAGATGACTTGGTGCGTGGGCTTCACTCGCCGATCTTGTGGTGGCGCTTGCAGAGTCTTTTGGATGCGTTCTCTTTGGAGATACGTTTCTGGGGAAACGAAGAAGCTATATCAGCGTTCAAACTTTTGGTTTGAACACCGATGTGTCATGAATAAAGCTTTGAAACTTCGACTCTGTTTTTGAAAAAACTGTTCTGGGTTTCTCCAAGCTTTACTAACTTGGCTCTGATACCATTGATGATGGTAAATGACGAGTACACAACACTTATGGTGTTGGTTGAGAGAATTGAAATACAATATATTTATTGAAACTCAAATACAAAAACAAACACATAGGATTTATTTTACTCTGTTACTCTCTTTCTCTCAATCCTTACTCTAGCTTCTATTTTACAACACTAAACATACACCTCTATTTATAGCCTTAATAGAACAATGTAGAGTCTTTGAATTCAACAATCACATGTTAAACAAGTGTAGCAAAATTCAAAGTTAGGCAGCCACCATTGTTGATTATTGAAAGCAACTTCTAGATAGTCTTCAAAGGCTGGTTCTAGATCAAGTTTACAATTTAAGAGCTTTGTGCATTTCAGAACTAAATGATAAGGTTTTGATAAAGCAGAATTAAGCAGACTTCACATATAAATTATGTTTCTAAACTCTGCAACCGCGCACTCTCCATATCATTTCGGCACGGGAAACGAATTGTTCAAGTTGTGCAATGGCTATGTCACTGCAAGAAAGGCATGAACAGATTGTATCTAAGTAACAAAGAGAGGTATATATGGAGCATAAGAAAAAGCAAAACAAACAGTATATTTAAATGGAAACACACATAAACTAGTCTTTATGATAAGTCCAATTCTCATCATAGTCATCTCATCTAACTAATGCAGTAAACTTTTAGTGCCATAATACATCTAGGTGAAATGAAAAGCACACAACACATCATAAATCTAGATTATGCAAAACATTGAAGGAACAAAAGGAAGTTCACCCAAACGATGTATAGGAAATACAATTGGCATCACCGCAATAACGCGATGGTGTGCCATTGTCATAGTGTATTTTTGAGGTATCATTATTCTTGGACCAAAAATAAAATAAAAATTATGCTGAGAGGTTTTGCATTGTGTAGGGGTTCGAATGAATTAAATGATGTGAATATAATTTATACACAAGTTCGTCAGTCAAATAATAGTGTTGATGCATTTATTGCTTTGTATTGCTTTATAGAGAAATGGAAGAGAAAATAACAGTTCCAAGTGTTTGCGAAATATTTTTTCTCTCTAGAAATTTCTCTCCCTTGGTCTCCAAAAAGTCCCTGAAGTGAGCTCTCGCACTTCTATTTATAGACGTGAGAGTCCAGTAGTCCATACGGATTGCATTGCCACATCAACACCTATCTCGAGACATGAATCCTGCCATACCAATCCGCGCCATAAATATCCTGCACAGTATCGTCTCGCGCCCTTGACTACGCGAAACTGATTCGCGTAATCCCTTGCGCGGATCATACTGTGCTGTGTGACCTGTGATCCGCGCCTGTTTCATTGCGGATCTGATTTTTCCTTAGCCAATGAACCATGCTGTATAGCTTTGTTGGGTCATGACCTTTTGCATGCATACTTTTTTCATGACCCTGAATACTATCGGCCTCTCTAAGGTACTCTTGCTTAGGACAACATAAATAGGGTCGCGACCCATTATTTACATATCCCAAGCATTTTCCCTAGATTCTGAATAGTACTCCCTACGCGAGCAACATTTAGGGTTATGAGTTCAAATGCGAGCTATAAACACATCAGTCCCTCATACCTCCCTCTGTATAATGCAAGCTCTCGCGTACAAACCTTATTTGGGCCATTTTCCCAAATAAAGCAAACCTTGGGCCAATCTCCCAAATAAATAAATCCTCGCGGATTAACTTTTTTTGCGAGTCACCTCCTTTACATTTTTTCCCCATTGCGCTTTGATACTTAGCCATGTATTAAAGAGCAATAACATGTGGCTCGCAAAATTAGTCAAATATATTGTTGCTTAAAAGCTGCTTTTCTCCATGCCATTTTTGCCTTTTTATTTCGCGGATGAAGTATGTTTGCTACATCTCGCGAACTTCTATCAAATCCGCGACCTTCCCTTCACAGTTTCTCTGTTTTTCGGCCAATCTTGTGTATGTAATTATTTTGAATTTCGCCATGTCATTCTTGCTTTCTAAAATCTGCCTATATCCTCGGATCCGCGACTTTTTTTGGTGCACTTTGCTATGCGACCTTTCGCCTTCCTCGCGCATTTAATGCGTCGTTTCGATTTCCGCGCCCAACACTTATATATTTTTCTCATGCCATTTTCACCACTCATAACTTATATTTTCCTCAGAGCACTATTTTTCAAGCCTTTTATTTTCCACCTCTTTTCTCGCATCCCCTTTCTTCTCACGCATACTCTGCTATTTCAAAAAGAAGCTTTTTGCAAGTTTGTCTCACCATGACAAAAGCCTCCATACCAAAACTTCTTGCGCCTTCTTCTGGGGTTACTCCCTCTGTTCCTGATGCCTCAGAGTGGAAGAAAGCACCATTTCTTGGTGCTCAATATTCATTCTGGGAAACTGTGCGAGCACTTCCCTCTCCCCTTATCGCGAGCCAACCCCTTACTCTTAACCCAGATAATGAAGCAAAACCTGCCTTTGTCCCACCTCTTTCTATTCCTCGTTTTGCTATCGAAAGAGGTGATGCACCATTTTCTTTCATCCAATACGAGGGACATGTGGCCCCAATCATAGACTGGAAGATGTGGTCTAGCCATATTCTTAGTCAAGACCGTCACCGCGCCACTCTTGCACAGGCTGGCATTCTTGAGTCCATTGAGCTATTTTCGGAATTCTATGTCCGTCACGATGTGGACGCGCTGAATACTTTAGTTTCGCGATGGAGCACATTATCCCATATCTTCATTGCTTCCTGGGGCGAGTTCACACCCACTTTGGAGGATGTATTAGTTATATTTCAGCTCCATGTCTTGGACTCGCGCCCTATCAAGGCGCCTTTAGTTGAGCAAGAGGATAAGGAAATTCTTAATCAACTTCACGATTGTGGCAAGTACGCTTGCAAGCGAGGAAGTTGGTTTGAAAAGGGCATACTTCTTCCTGAGCAGGCTATATCCAGTCGCCCGAAGCTGTCCTACTCAGCTTGGTGCCACCACTTCTTTCGCGAGTACTATTCGCGAAAGCCAGCTCCTAGTGAAGATCGTGAGTTTGCTCCTGGGCCTCAATTCAATTGCCCCTTAGGGCTGGCAGGCTTCCTCGCATATTGGCTTGACCGTTACATCTTTCAAGGCAAGCCAGAGGATGGTCCCAGTCGCATGGTGTTCCTACTGGCCGGCATACTATCGCGAGGTGTGCGCATTGCCTTAGCGCCCCTCTTTCTTGGCACCCTGTACTCCTAACTAGACACCCATGCAAATGAATTTGCTCGTTCTTTAGGTAGGTATGAGATAAATACTCATATTTTAGGTACATTCCTTACCCTTTTCCTTTTTGAGCGTTTCCCCAGCTATGCTCCCGTTCCTGCTTCCTTCTCTCCTCAAATCTCAGAGGCCAATACCTCTATTACTTTAAAATCGCGGGCTATCCGCTGGACCTCTCTCTCATCTTCACAAACCTTTTCTTCTTTCATTGACACCTTTCCTGAATTTTATTGGCGTCCATACGCCATTCCTCTTGAGGATTTTTATTCTCCCGATTTTTATCCAAGGGAGGAAATAGTGTCCTATGACATAACGATAGATGATCACCTCGTTTTCTCTACTATCACACACAAGTGTCATATACCCATTTTTAGCGAGACATTCGATATTGTCACATCCTATAACCCTTCACGTGTGGCAAGGCAGTTAGGCTTTGATCAGGTCATTCCCCCTCTGCTTCCTCTATATCGTGAGGATAGTTTTGACAGGTGCTTTATTATTTTTCGCGAATCCATTGAGAGGAGCCTTGGCGTATTTTCCACAGTTATCTTCATTCAGCCAGGTACTCGCAGATGTGGAGTTACAGTGGCCTATAGTGAGTTCTGGAAAGAGCAATTGGTGAGGTTCTAGAGTTTTATGGCTGAAATTCCTCCTGTGCCCATACCGGTTCCAATATATATTGCAGATCCTTCACTCAAAACTTCGTAAGGTCAGGGGTAAGTTTACACCCAAACAACATGCTCAGCCCTCACAGTCTCAGAAGAACAAGCCAGTGACTCGTAAGCGGTCTCTCCGCGAGGAAGTCCCTCCCGTGAGACCACCAATTCGCGAGGAGCCTATCCGCGAGAAGCCCATCCGCGAGGAGTCTGGTAAATTTCTAAGTCCTTTTTCCTTTGCTGTGTTATGTATTTTCATGTGTCGATACTAACTCCTCTGCTCTTCTACAATGTTCTAGTGCCCAAGCTACAAGTACTACCAGTGCTTCTATTGATTTGTTGGAGCATGTTCCCTTGTCTATTCGTCTGAAAAATATTTCTGATGCAGCAGTATTGGACACTGTGCCTCTCGCAAAGAGGAAAAGAAAACTCACCAAAGCCTCCATAATCCACGTGGCAGAAGAGACTCTTGATTCAGAGGAAGCTCCCTTGGTGAGGAAGCGTAAAATCATCCCTGAAATCTCTCATGTGGGCGCCTCATAGTCAGCTTTAGAAGAAACGTCTTTGGCAGCGAGGCGCAAACTTGCCTTGGAGAAGCTGAAGAAGAAACGGAAGCCTGATGCAACTTCCATATTGCTGGATACCGTTGCTCGCGTGGTCGAGGATATGAGGGTTAGAGACGCTGCAGAGGAGACGGAGGTTGCCAGCATCCTCTCTGACTTACCCAGGACAGCTCTTTCCCAAAGTGAGTTTCTAACTTAACTTTTTATTTTCTGTTTTAGATTTCTTGCATTTAACACTTCATATTATCCTCTGTTTAGGCTCTCGCGAGACATTGTCTCCACGAATTCCAACCTCTCTTGGGGGTGATTCTCATTCTAACCCCACTGTTGCAGCTTCTTCTGACGCTGATGAGGACCACCTCACCATCAACTCATTGTTCAACAAGTCTTCTCAGCTAACACTTGAAGAGGATGGGGATGATTACATTTCCTCTTCATCTCACGATAGTGTCATTTTCGCGACTTCTACTCCCGAAGCGGATCGCAAGGAATCCTCAGGTCGCGAGATTGAGGATGCCACAGTATCTCGCGAGGCTTCTCCTAAACTGCCTTCCATTCCTGTTTCTCCTGAGGCTGTTGCTACTAATGATAGAGCAGAGGATCCCAATATTGATGATAGGCATTTGCAGCCTCTTGTTGGTGATATTGCATCTGAGGTTGCTACAACCCTTGCAGATCATCCCAGTATTGAGAGATCCAACTTTAGCACCCCTATCCAAGAGATTGAGGAAGGTAACCCTCTTATCACTTCAACCTTCTATTTGAATCTGAATGCCAACATATGATTTTAACATGTCTTTTCCTTCCTTTAGGTGTAAACTCCGAAGACCAAGAAATGATCGATAAGCTACTCCATAATGCTCAGAGGATTTCTGAGGGTCAGACAGTATTCCCTTCGGACACTCTTGCTGAGGCGCACACAGAGGCACCTCCATCCCCATCTCGCACCACTGTACCAGATCCTCTTGAGCCCATTCGCGCCTCTGTAATTGATCTTCGTGAGCCTGTCTCTCGCGAGCATGCTTCCACTTCTCGCATGCCTGCCATGGCTCCTGTCTATGATACTGCTTCCTTAGTGCCAACACCTTGGCATCAGTGGTTTTGTTATCCTCGTGACATTCCGGTGTTAGATCTGATAGAGGCAGCTCATCCAAAGACTTTTGCTCACATGGAAGTTCATGAGCCACTTTTGTAGACAGTCCACCTCTAGCTTGTTACAGATGTGTTCAGGACCCTTTCAGAGACTGCCATTCAGGACCTTGTCCCTGATACCCTTCCGAGATGTCATGCTCGCATAAAGGACTAGAAGAAGGTTGGGATGGATGTATCCTGGTGGGAGACCCGGCTAGTCGTTATTCAGAGGCTCTATGATCACCATCTTGTCGAGCTGAGGGGTCGTGATACTCTTCAAATAAAACAGGCAAAGATTGCAGAAACCCGTAGACAGTTAGCACTTCTTGAGGAGGATGAGAAGAAACTTCAAGATTCAGCTGATCATCTTGAGCGGGCCCGTCTGTACTTGGAGGAGCATGAGGGCTTCAAGTTGTCAGATCCCATCACTCAGAATCTTTTTTAGCTCATTTTTTTTTCTGTCCTCTAATTGTAACCACATTTTTGCTGTATATCCTTGTATTATGATAGTAACTTTTGACATGCTTTATACATATGGGATGATTTGGTTGATGCTTTGTCTTTATTGCAGAACATTTTTATAACACCATAATCCGCAATGACTTCATGCTTGATACAATTTAATCCATTTCACGTTTTGATGTCCATCGTTCTCGCGAGTGACTTCATGCTCCATCCTGTAATACCCACTGTTGCCCTCACTTGCAATCACATACGGACCTTCCCACTTAGCTTCAAATTTTCTTATCCTTTGCCTGTCTTTTATTGTATTCTTTCTGATTCGTAAAAGCTTCGGCCCTTGTTTCATCCAATCCTTCTATCTCCAATAGCCTGTCTTCCAAACTGCTTTTGCATGCCAACATTTTAGCAGCTACCTCTAGTTCCGCAGGTAGCACAACCTCTGCTCTGTAGACTAGTGCATAAGGGGTCATGTTTATCGCACTTCGGTATGCGGTTTGATGCGCCCACAGTGCTATTGGAAACTCTTCCACCCATTTCTTCTGATTATCATGCACCAACCTGGACATGATTCGAATTAACGCTTTATTAGAGGCTTCAGCCTGTCCGTTTCCTTTTGGATAGTAAGGCGTGGACTTGTGATGAATGACTGAGTATCTCCCCAACAAATCCGAGACTTTACTATTGAAAAAAAGAGTCCCATTATCTGACAGTATCACCTTCGGTATCCTAAATCGACAGATGATGTTTTCCTTTATGAATCGAACCATATTGTCTGATGTCTTCGTCGTAGTGGAATAGCCTCCACCCACTTTATGAATAATTTTGTTGCCACTAAAATCCACGCATGTCCCTGAGCCTGCGGTGTGATTGGCTCAACTATGTCTAGTGCCCAAGTGTGGAAAGGCTAGGGTGTAGCCAAACTGTGCAATTCTGCTCCTGGAGCATGAATGAGATCACCGTGCACCTGACATACATGACATTTCCTGACAAAATCACTGCAGTCCCTTTCCATTGTTGGCCAGTAATACCCGGATGATAGCAACTGTTGAAACATTTTTCTAGGGCCCTGGTGACCAAACACGTGGACCTGTTTCAATACTTCGCCTGCCTCCTCTTCGCTTACACACTTCATCAGCTTTCCTTTAAAGCTCTTGCGGAACAATTTTCCCTTCTGTAAAATAAATCGCGAGGCCAATTTTTTGAACCACGGTTGATCTTTTTTAGGCAAAACCCCTTCTTTCAGATAATGCACATATTTGTCCCGCCAGTCTATCATGTCTGCCACATTACCTTCGCTCGCTGAGGGATATGCATTACAGTTCTGACAGCTACTTTGTAACTTCACTGTATCATCCTTCATACTTGGCCAAAAGAAACCTTCTCGCTGCAAAACTTGATAGAGACTGACATCTGCTTGACCACATATTTTGTTGTGAGCTTGCTGTAGCAGTTCTTCTATCTCGTTTGTTGTTACGCATCTAGCTAGAATCCCTCCGGCCGCTCTGTAATATAACACACCTTTTATGATCTGGTGTTCTCGTCTCAAGGCATTGTTATCATTTTTTAGTAGAGCTTGTACTAATGGCGTTCTCCAATCATGTTTTTCATACACCTCTGATTCCTTCCTGCTATTGACCACGGGGTTGGTTCTTCGCACTACTTGCACAGAAGACTCTAATCCTTGGAAATGTAGTCACGAGCCTAATGTCGCCAATGCATCGGATCGTCGGTTTCCCTCTCGCGGCTCGTGCTGAAAACTCATAGTCTCAAAGCCTTCTATCATCTGACGGATGAGGGTTCTGTAAGACACCAGATGAGGTTCCTTGACAGCATACTCCCCTTTCACCTATTTGATGACCAGTTTGGAATCTCCTCTTACATGAAGTATTTCTTACTTTCAACTGCTGAGCCATCATTAATCCCAGCACCAATCCTTCATACTCGGCAATGTTCTTGGTATAAGGGAAGTCAAGTTTGTAATCCATGACTAATTCCTCCTTTGTTTCCTCATTCCTTAGTACGAAACCAGCTCCTCCTCCCTTTTCTGTGGATGATCCATCAAATTCCAAAATAAATTCCGCACTTTATTCCGTAATTGCCGCTCCTACCTCATCCACCTTGGGCTCAGCTCCTCCAGGAAATAAAGCTAGCAAATATGACAAGGCTTGGCTTTTTATTGCTTTCGATCTAGAGCATGTGATCTCATATTCAGATAGTGTTAACAACCATCGGGTGGTTCTTCCACTGAGTATGGGCTTTGTGAGTAGATACCGTATGGGATCACTTTTGGTGATTAGTTCCAACGGGTGTGCCAGTAAATAATGTCTGAATTTCTGAGCCGTGGATACTAAAGTGAGACAGTGCTTCTCCAACGAGGTGTATCGCGACTCTGGTCCCTTGAGCACCCGACTGATATAATAAACAAGCTTCTCTTCCCCTTTATGTTCCTGGGCCAACAAAGCTCCCACAGATTTATTGGTGGAAGTGAGATACATTATCAACGGTTTCCCTGACTCGGGTGCTACCATTGTTTTTGGTGATGCCAGAATTATCTTGATCTTCTTAAAGACCTCTTGTTGTTTTTCTCCCCAGCTATATACAGACTTTTCTTTTAACAACGGCATGAGTGAGTGAGTTACCTCTGCCGGTGCTGGGATAAATCTCCTCAGAAAAGATATTTTCCCCATAAAAGTTTCCAACATTTTGCTCGTTGTGGGTGAAGCCATTTCTAATACTGCCTTAGCCTTTGTTGAGTCCATATCAATCTCCTGCCGATGTACAACACACCCTAAGAACTTTCCTTCTGGTACTCCAAAGGCACATTTGAGGGGATTCATCTTCAAACTATACTCGCGACATCGTTGCAATACTTCTCTCAAATCACCCACATGATCCTGCACGGCTCTGGACTTTACCACCAAGTCGTCCACATAGTCCTCCACGATTTTATGCATTAAGTCATGAAATATAGTTGTCATGGCGTGTTGATACGTAGCCCCGACATTTTTAAGTCCAAATGGCATGACCGTATAATGAAAATTCTCCATTGAGGTACGAAAAACAATTTTCTTAGCATCCTCAGGCGCCATCTTAATCTGGATATACCCGCTGAATCCATCCATTAACGAGAAAATTTTGTGTCCTGAGGTTGCATCCACCATGGTGTCAATGTTGGGTAGAGGGAAGTCATCCTTTGGGCAGGCTTTATTAAGATCGCGATAATCTGCACATACGCGGATCTGCCCAGTCTTCTTCTTCTCAGGCACAATGTTCGCAAGCCAGGTCGGATGTTGGGTTGGCTTGATGAACCCTGCTTTCAGCAACATCTCCACCTCTGTCTTAATTTGTACCTCCAAATCGGGATGAAATACTCATTGTTTTTGCTTCTTTGGTTCTGATACGGGATGCACATGGAGATGGTGGCTTACCAATCCAATATTGTGTCCCGGCATTTGACTATAATCCCAGGCAAAGCCGTCCCGAAACTCCTTGAGCAATTCTACCAGAGCACTCTTAGTTTCGTCGAGTAGCGTACTGTTTATGAAGGTAGGTCGCGGATTTGTGTCATCGTCTACGTCCACTTCACATAAACCATGCTCCGCCCGCGGATTGGTTTTGAGTGCTTCAGGTTCAGTGACCAACTTTCTTTGTACATCTGCCTTATCTGTCCCGGGGTCAGTGCCAATTATGCAAGCTCCTGACCCCCAATTTTGTCATAATTTGTACATTAGTCGTCCATTGGGCATTTTGGCCCTCGACCTGCTCACCTCCTTGAGCTTCCGTTGTCTTTGCCTTGTAAGTGAAATCATTGAGACCTCCTCGTCCGCTTAAAAGAACTTGATGTAAAATTTAAGCACCATATCCGTCCAACTGGACATTGAAGTTGGAGCGAGACCATTATACCATGTGTATGCAGTTCCAGTTAGAGACTTGGAGAATTCTCTAAGCTTCAGATACTCGTTGTTTCTGTGGGGTCCCATAGCATCCGCGAACCTGGATATGTGCTCTCTTGCGTTTCCCTTCATGCCATCAAATTGATAGAAGCTTGGTGTTCCATAATCTTCTAGATAAGGCAAAGCCATAATGCTGGGATGGTACGGTGGGGCAATTTCCACTTCTTCTATTTCAGACTTCTCGTTCAAGATAGCCTGCAGCTGCTCCTTGGTGATATACGACTCTTTTTCCAGCGCCTCTGATCGCGCCCATGATGCCTCTTGAAAAAGCTCATATGCTGATAATTCTTGTATGGCTTGATTATCCATCTGTGGTGATTCAAGATTTGGTACTGAAACGCGCGAGGCCTTCATGAAATGAAGTATAGCCTTTTGCGTTTCTTGGATGCTGAGAAGAGTTTGCAGCAGAGTTGATGGCAATTATGCTGAATTATGTACTGGCTCTGCCATCGAAGGAGTTTCTGCCTGATTTGCACCAACATTCGCGCGATGACGCTGTCTTCACGCTGGTGGGACGGGTTCACCTCTTTGCGTGTGTGCTGTTGTTTCCTCTTCAGCTTGCTTGGTGTGCCGGGTCGGTGGTCGACCTCTTCGGCGAGTCTGACGAGGCTCTACTTGTGTAGAAGACATCTTCTCCCCAGCGGAGTCACCTTTAATGTAGGGGTTCAAATGAATTTAATGATGTGAAGATAGTTTCTACACAAGTTCGTCACTCAAATAATAGTGCTAATGCTTTTATTGCTTTGTATTGCTTTACAGAGAAATGGAAGATAAAATAGCAGTTACAAATGTTTGCGAAATAATTTCTCTCTCTAGAAATTTCTCTCCCTTTGTCTCCAAAAAGTCCCTGAAGTGAGCTCTCGCACTTCTATTTATAGACGTGAGAGTCCAGTAGTCCTCGCGGATTGCATTGCCATGTCAGCACCTGTCTCGCAACATGAATCCTGCCATACCAATCCATGCCATAAATATCCTACACAGTATCGTTTCGCGCCCTTGACTACGTGAAACTGATTCGCGTAATCCCTTGCACGGATCATACTGTGCTCCGTGACTTGTGATCCGCGCCTGTTTCATCGCGGATCTGATTTTTTCTTAGCCAAGGAACCATGCTGTAAAGCTTTACTGGGTCATGACCTTTTGCATGCATACATTTTTCATGATCCTGAATACTATCGGCCTCTCTAAGGTACTCTTGCTTAGGACATCGTAAATAGGGTCGTGACCCACTATTTACATATCCCAAGCATTTCCCCTAAATTCCGAATAGTACTCCCTACGCGAGCAACATTTAGGGTTATGAGTTCAGATACGAGCTATAAACACATCAGTCTCTCATACCTCCCTCTGTATAATGCAAGCTCTCGCGTACAAACCTTATTTGGGTTATTTTCCCAAATAAAGCAAACTTTGGGCCAATCTCCCAAATAAATAAATCCTCGCGGATTAACCTTTTTCGCGAGTCACCTCCTTTACACATTGGTAATTTGGAAATTATCTTAAGTCTCGTTTGACAGAGCTTTTCAAAAGAGAAACATAAGCCGTTTTGAGAAACGCTTCTTCTAAACGCTCTTCCAAGGCATAAAAGCTCTTCGAAAATTTTTCCCATAACACCATTCAAAACAGTTTTTCCTTTCAGAAAGTCAATCCAAATAGGGCTTTAGCATGGTTTATATGCATTAATTATGTGTAGTATATAAGAGCTAATGTTGTATTGTAGAAAGATTCAGATTCAATAATAAAGGGTAATAAAGGTGTATAGATTCAAAAATACCATTATATCCCAAATATTATAGGATAGTTGATGCATCAATCATATTCAGGAAAAGCAAGAAGAGTATTGACCAAAAATGATAAAACAGATAAATGCATAGCAGCATACTCTTAATTCGATACCTCCTAAAGCAGATGTAAAATTCTTTGATAATATGATCATGGACAACTGTTAATGAGGCAACTCTAGTTCTGCTCTCTGCTTCTTCTTTTTCTTGTTTTCTTGAAGCTCTCCGTAGAAGTATGAGAGAAAACCCCAAAGAGACAAAGCCAGAGCAATTCCTTTTTCGATTTGAAATCTCTCATGGTAGAACAAAACCGCCAAGGACTCTGTCACCGGCAGCAGAGTAGCGATTATAATACCGGAGAGCAATGATGAAGCACAGAAAATGACTCCAATCGCACCCATAAAGAAGAATTGCCAAAATATTGCAGTCACCGCAAGAATCACATAGTATGTGACTTGTCCGGACTCATACTCTCTTGCTTCTCGTGGAATTGCCTACATTAATAAGTGGAAAGAAAGGGTCAATTTAAAAAATGTGACATAAGAATCCAAGAGCTAAAAGGTCATGTGAATTCTTCAACTGTTAACATATATACGAACATATATACACATCTATAGAGAGAGAGGGATAGACCTTGAAGTCGTGGTTCAAAAGCATCCCAATGGTGCAGAAAGCAGTAGCGAAAAAGGATATGATCATCTGCATTTCCATGACTAACGAATACGTAATGACCTGCTTGGCTTTCTTGTATGTCAACTCAACCAGTGGTAGAACAAAGCCATACAATGCTGATGATCCGAGTGTCATAAAGAATCCCACAAAATACTGCTTTTTGGATTCATGAGCCGGGCGATCCGTGCTAGTATGAAACGCTAGCACCACAGCTCCAACCGACAATAAAAACACCGCGTTGATCGTAAAGACAGTGAACTTCTGCTTCACCAGAAGAAAAGCAAATCCAGCAGTAAAAGCCAACTGGGTGGAAAATATAAGAGCCGACGTGGAGATAGGTAAAAGGGAAACACCATAGGCATTCAGATAATCGTCTAAACCAGTGAGAATGCCGATAATGGCGGAAGCGAGAAAGAGGACAGGACTAATCAAGAAGAGCTTAGTCCCGGGACCTGCCTTGTTTCGACGGTAGATATACGAGACTACGATTGGGAGTATGACAATTGGCCAACCACCGGTTTCTAACCAGCTTGCGAGCCAAATGCTCTTTCCGCCTTTCAAATAGTAAAACCGCATCAGAAGTGGTCCGCCGCAATTGCCTAGGGCTAACAATGTGCAGTTCAACAAGAGCAGTGGTTTCTTCACAGGTTTCCTCCTATTCTCCTCTTTGTATGGCACTTGATTGTGTGTAATGTGAGTCTCCATCTGTTTAAAGACTAGCTAGAATAGTTTTCATAAACTCATTATAAAAACGAGCCTTTTGTAAGAAAGCATTAAGAAAAACATGCATATTCTGTTACTGCACAAACAAATAATATAACAGTATAAAAAAGTACTGCTAAATTATTTAGGAATTTCCCAGAGACATCTAAATATTCCATTGGAAATTCGACTTTTGAAGGACTGCTCTTTATTTGCTAGTTGGTGTCCAACACATCCAAACATTGCACAATTGTAGGGGTGTTTGTCATGTGGCCGGGCCCACGTAATATAATCACGGTGTTAGCCACGTGGCACATAACCAATGAATAAATAAAGAATCACAAGCTCGAAATGCCATAGTAGGAAATAGCATTGCTCGAGGCAACTTAGGAAAATCGAAGAAGGTTTGGTTTGGAGGTTTGAGACAAGGACGCAGGCTCGAGAAAGAGTTCGATCAAAAGGATGGAGAAATGAATATATCGAGAACAGTATATGAGAACAAATGGATCAATAGTTAATAAATAGTCTCTTTCTATACACTGATTTATCAGTTGTAAGGATAATAAGCAACTAAACTAACCCAAGTCTTCTCAGTCCTTTAAAATAGTTAAGTGTAATATAAATTGTCTCTTTTAAGCAAAACAACAAACAGATAACCTATAATGTTTATCAAATCCTATAAATAGAAGTATCAGATTACATAATTTACCTCTTTGAAGGACACAAGCTGCACACAATCAGATCAATATCCCCTGATTTAGCACAAAACACCTCTAAAGTACCCTTTACAAAACACAATCAGATCAATATATATATATATATATATATATAAATATATATATATATAAATATATATATATATATATATATATTAATATTTATATATATATATATTTATTAATATTTATATATATATATATTTATATATATATTATATTAATATTACTACAATATACCATGAAAATGCAATTACAGAAGTATCAATCTACTGAGCTCACCTCTTCAAAGGACTCACTGCATAAAATTAGATGAGCACCTCCTGAAATGCCACAAACCCATGAAACACATAACAACTATAGACCCTATACAGCCTCCAATTATCAATTTCAAGCTCAAACATAAGGGAAATTCAGGAAACAATTTAAGATAAAATAAAATAAATTTGTGAAAGAAGAACTAGAAAATTGAAGAGTGAGAAAAAAAAAAAAGAGAAGGAAAATCAGACAATCAGAGATTACCCAGATAAAAAGATTGAAGTCCAAATGATCCAAAAAACAAAAATCCCAGAAATCTATGATGAATTTGGGAGAAAAGGCTCGAATCTCTAAGACCAGCTCATTTGCGGGACACGTATTCGTCATGCAAAAAAAGAGACTCTTCGAGAGCTGTCCACCTTCCCGCCAGTAACGGACAGTTGGACACCTTTGGCTCTTTTGACAAGAGTAGCTTCATGCAATGCAAATGAAAATGTTTTTTGGATTTTGAATTACAAGTTAAAAAAAAGTCAATAAATCTTAAAGTGGATTTAACTCCCTTGTCCGGGTTGTCCCTGTCCATGTAGTCAGCTCTTATATATAGTCGAACATTCCATTAACAACTCACTTCAACAGTTCAACTCTCTCTTTTGTATATAGTCCAGGTCAACAAATATAGCTCTTTAAGACATGTTTGATTCGTTCGTTTTGTGAAATTTATAAAACAAAGTATATGTTTTATTTATTTATTTATGTGGAGTGCTCTGAGGCAAAACTTCATGCACGTTTGTACTAATATATATATATATATATATCACTTATTTCTTTCGTTATAGTATTATTTTTGTGAACACTGCAAAAAAACACAAAAAGAAAATTTATTTTGATACTTTCTAAAAATGATATTATTTGTTTTATATTTTTCTACATAAGAAAATAAGACATTGGTGGCAAACATGTTTTGGTTGTGAAAATTAAAAAAAAAAAACATAAAACAAAAAACAAAAACGTGAACCAAACAGACCCTAGAGGCCTACTTGGTTTGTATACCTGAAAATTATTCTCGTAAATTCTGAAAACGAAAAACTATTTTATGAGATCAATTAAAATGAATTATCTAAAAT
The DNA here is from genome assembly GCA_963922005.1 of Cornus suecica. Taxonomy (NCBI): domain Eukaryota; kingdom Viridiplantae; phylum Streptophyta; class Magnoliopsida; order Cornales; family Cornaceae; genus Cornus; species Cornus suecica. Next base: position 40,035,781 of record OY998247.1, on the reverse strand, counting down.
ATGATATTTGTATAACTGAATTTTCTAAACACAATTATAAAAAATTATTTTCAGACACGCAAACCGAACCACACATTAGGACATAGAATAGTTTTATGAAAACTCTCTCTATTAAGGTATTTGAGTCTTTTGAGACCAATATGCACAAAATTTACAACTTACATCAAAAGGCCTCAAAGCCCACATTAGGACCTACCAGCTCTTAGCTTACAATGGTTTCATAACTTTTTCAGCCCGGCCTATAATCCAACAGTCAAAACCCGTGAGCTCGTGTAACTTATCTTTCACGATCATGGTAACAGTATAACCGATTCAAAAAATATTAATTTTAAAAATAAATATAAACAAGTCTTGATGTTATGTAAGAAAAGTTTTCTTAAAAAATTGGATAATATATCACGTAACAAATGCTACGACACATAATGACTCCAAAATTAAGGTTATATTTAACATAACTTCTGCTTCTAGTTTTATGCAAAAGAAAAATAAAATCATAAGCTATTTTAAGAAGCTGGTACCCCCAGCTTCTTCAAAACGCTCTTTTAAATTCTAGAAACTCTTTTAAAAATTTTGCCAAATACCATTCAAAATAGTTTTTCCCTTCAGGAAGCCAAAAATCGCTTTTGAAAAGTTAATCCAAACAGAGATTAATTACACCGTGACACCTTTTAAGCATAAGTTAGCATGGTGGTAATGCGATTCATTTTATATACTACTCCATTCGTTCCAATTTAAGTGTCTATATTTACTATTCAATTCATTCCAAAATAAGTGTTCCAACTGAAAAATCAATGCACTTTTTTTTTTTATCAATTTACTAATTTACCCTTCAAGCATTCAAATCATAAAATATCTAAATTATAAATGTCACATCACTTGATTGGTCTAAGAATAAAATTGATTTTTCATTCACTATCACACCAATAAAAATCATGACTTTAAAAAATTAATTTTTTCAAAATTAATTTATAATTTGAGATAAAGAGAAGTATCTGATTTAATGCATCACTTTTATGGAAGTGAGTCAATTGACTGTATAGCATGTGCCAAACTCTTTGACCCGGTGGGTGTAGTCTAGTGAGCCAGTAGTTCAATCTTTATTCCATGTTATAACAAATATTATAAACCCTACATACAAAGATACAAATTATAACCGAATATATCACTTTAACTCCTTATTATTCCCTCTTTCCATATTAATAATACTCAATTACTCAACTTTAGATATACGAAGATAGTTGTCCACTTTGGAATATAAACCGATATAATGTAATTTTTCATATTTGATAAAACAAAAAGTAATGACCCCATAAAAGAAAAGACAAAAAAATAAAAGTTAATGTACTATCAATACAATAATTTATAAATAATTTATTCCCTTAAAAAGTACAAAAGTCAAACGTGAATTATTATCTTAGGATGAGAATCATTTGCTTAATGACATTTGCAAAATTTTATTTTCGTAACCGTTTTTATAAAATGATTATGTTACGATTCTGTTATAGTAGAAGTGATTTAAAAGTTTGACAAAATTATATATGTGCATTTAATTTGTCCAAACTAGTGGAAGTCCCTGACCCAATATTCTAATGCATTTTGCATTCGAATTTTAGGAGTTCGAATTTTAGGTGCTAATAATTGTCAAGGGTTAGTATGAATTGGATTCATCCTTTTTCTTTTTCTTCCAATTTGAATTTTAATATTTAGTAATTAGGAACTCGTATATTTCTCACTCAATTTTCACCCAATCTAATTGAAATAAATTTTCAAACGGACAAATAGAGCCATTCAAATGCTCTTAAATTTTCACCCGATTAAACTATTATTGTATTTTTTATTCTTGTAAATGTTATTTAAATTGTTTATCAATGCACTTAATTTCTTTTCCTATTCAATCTTGCATGAGTCATGAAAGAGCACCTAACATAGTAACATATCATTTAATTAAATTAAGTGTATAAGAATCGAAATATTAAGAATTGATTAGGTGCTAAAGTTTTTATTGTTAGTACTATTGACAAGGAAAAATTATTGTATAAACCTAGTCAGTACGTCTTCTAGGTGATGTGATGGACTTGACCAATTAATTTTTATCATAATATACATATAGATGTCATACCAACATCCCAGTCACCTAGACCACCCTTGTCTCCCTAATCTTGTGCCCCCACCACCGCCGCCCAAACCCCAACTTCCTCCTCCACCACAACCACCACCACTTATGGAAACTTTAATCTAGAAATAATTTGCACATATATATATGCATAAATAGCTACATCTGCACAATTTTACATCTTCATTTGCCATTCTCCATATATTAAATATAATATATATACATACATATTCATTGAATATATATTTCGAAATCACCGGCCATCTAAGCCACAAGTCCCTCCTTCCAATCTCAACTTTCTCACATTCCCCTTAATCTGGTTCATTCCTAAAGCCCTCATCACTGCCGCAGTCCCCATCACCTACCCCGCCCGGATCTGGTGTTAGCCGAAAGGAGGCACATGGCGGCGCCGATCTGTGAGTTCTGATCCACTTCTGAATTTTTAGCGCCATTAGGAAGGTTTGAGAGCTAAAATTGAATCGAGCCCTAAATTTTATACGAACATAGGCTAAAAAATTAGGGTTGTAGGGCCAATAATTTGGGAAGTGTTAGAAAGTTGAGTTTTGAGGCCGGGCGGCGGTGGTGTGGGTTGGGCAGCGGTGATTAGCGGCAGAGTATTAATGAGATGGTGAGATTTCTAGGGTTACCGTGGTGGCGTGGGAAAGTTGCGATGACTACATGAATGCTGATGAGGCAATTATTTATATTTTGTGGCAAAAAAAAATGATTGGTCATGTCCACCACATTAGCAAGATAACGTGGTGGATTAGGTCCATACAATAATTTCTCATTGAGAAGGAGAAATTATTGTATGAACCAAGTCCACCACGTCATCTAGGTGATGTGGTGAAATTAACCAATTATTTTTTGCCACAATATACATATAGATGTCATGTCAACATCCCAGTCACCTAGACCACCTTCCAACAACACACCCTCGTCTCCCTAATCTTGTGCCCCCACCCCCCACTTCCTCCTCCTCCTCCTCCACCACCACCACCACCACCATTTATATAAACTTTAATCCAGAAATAATTTGCATATATCTATATATAGCTACATCTGCTAAATTTTACTTCTCCATTTTCCATTTATCAAATATAATATATATACATACATATTCATTGAATATATATTTCGAAATCACCGACCATCTAAGCCACAAGTCCCTCCTTCCAATCTCAACTTTCTCACTCTCCCCTTCATCTGGTTCATTCCAAAAGTCTTCATCATTGTCGTACGTAGTCCCCACCACCTACCCCGACCGGATCCGTCGTTAGCCGGAAGGAGGAACATGGCGGCATCGATATGTGAGTTCTGATCCAGTTCTGAATTTTTAGCACTATTAGGAAGGTTTGAAAACTGAAATTGAATCGAGCCCTAAATTTTATATGAACATAGGTTGAAAAATTAGTGTTGTAGGGCCAATAATTTGGGAAGTGTTAGAAAGTTGAGTTTTTGGGCCCGGTCGTGGTGGTGTGGGTTGGGTGGCGGTGGTTAGCGACAGAGTATTAATGAGATGGTGAGATTTTCAGGGTTGTCGTGGTGGCGTAGGAAAGTTGGGGTGACTACATGAATGCTGATGTGGCAATTATTTATATTTCGTGGCAAAAATAATGATTGGTCTTGTCCACCACATCAGCATGATAACGTGGTGGACAAAGTTTATACAATAATTTCTCATTGAGAAGTATAAATTATTGTATGAACCTAATCCACAACGTCATCTAGGTGATGTGGTGAAGTTGGCCAATTATTTTTTGTCACAATATACATATAGATGTCATGTCAACATCCCAGTCACCTAACCACTTTCCAACAACACACCATTGTTTCCCTAATCTTGTGCCCCCACCACAACCACCCCACCCCCCACTTCCTCCTCCTCCACCACCACTTATATAAACTTGAATCCATAAATAATTTCATATATCTATATATATATATGCATATATAGCTACATCAGCTCAATTTTACATCTCCATTATCTATACATCAAATATAATATATATACATACATATTCATTAAATATATATTTCGAAATCACCGGCCATCTAAGCCACACGTCCCTCCTTCCAATCTCAACTTTCTTACCTTCCCCTTCATCTGGTTCATTCCCAAAGCCCTCATCACTCCCGTAGTCCCCACCACTTACCCCGGCTAGATCTGGCGACAGCCGAAAGAATGAATATAGCGGTGCCGATCTGTGAGTTCTGATCAAGTTTTGAATTTTTAGCGCCATTAAGAAGGTTTGAGAACTGAAATTGAACCGAGCCCTAAATTTTATATGAACATAGGCTGAAAAATTTGGGTTGTAGGACCAATAATTTGAGAAGTGTTAGAAAGTTGAGTTTTTCGGGCCAGCCATGGTGGTGTAGGTTGGGCAGCGGTGGTTAGTAGCAGAGTATTAATGAGATGGTGAGATTTTCAGGGCTGCCGTGGTGGCGTGGGAAAGTTACGGTGACTACATTAATGCTGATGTGGGAATTATTTATATTTGTGACAAAACAAATGATTGATCCTGTCCACCACATCAGTAAGATGACGTGGTGGACTAGGCTCATACAATAATTTCTTCTTGAGAAGGAGAAATTGTTGTATGAGCCTTGTCCACCATGTCATCTAGGTGATGTGGTGGACTTGACCAATTATTTTTTGCCACAATATACATATAGATGTCATGTCAGCATCCTAGTAATCTAGACCACCTTCCAACAACACACCCTCGTCTCCCTAATCTTGTGCCCCCACCACCGCCGCCCCACCCCACACTTCCTCCTCCTTCACCACCACCACCACTTATATAAACTTTAATCCATAAATAATTTGCACATATATATATGCATATATAGCTACATATGCTCAATTTTACATCTCCATTCTCCATATATCAAATATAATATATATACATACATATTCATTTAATTAAAAAATGTGGTATCATAATAGGGTAATATTAAATATGAAAACAAAGCTTTGAGTAATTGGTCAAGTGGTATTTTTCGTTTTTTCTTTTCCAAAAATATGTGCCGGAGATATAAAAAAATGACTTGAGCAATGACATCTAACAAATAGCACTGTCGGTTCAATTTATGTTCTATTTCTACTCAATACTCCATTTACTTTTTGGATTAAAGAAGTAAACATTCATATCCTTGAATATATGTTTACAAATTTAGTTAGGAAAGAAAACATATATATATATATATATATTATTTTTAATGGTGAACAATTACTCTCCATCTATATAATTTTTTTTTTAAAAAAAAATCAATTGAATTAAATGAGAAAATCATTTTATAATCCCAATGCGTTATCCTAATTGAAAAAAACTCAAATTTTGATGATTCAAAAAGAATGAGGTTGATATTTGTGGAAGGATGGTTTTGCACGTAAATTAATTGGGATGAAACTCCAGAGATACCTTGTTAATTATCAAATATATATATATATATATATATATATATATATTTATTGTAGATCATACAATGTGTACCTGTCCATAGTCCTTATCCGGGGGTGGTAATTTCAGCTACTTGGAGGATTGATTAGGACCCTTTAAACAAAAAGAATATAATATATGATAAATCAATAGCTGGTTGTTGTTGACCAAATATTTTCCTACTTCCCAAACAGTAGTGCACTTAATAGTAAAAAATATAAAGGCCGTTCACACATAACACTCAATCACACTTCAAATGAGTCTTTATATAATATACTACCAAGGACAACAACGGACTAGTCTATCTTCATCAGAAAATGAAAATTAAATAGTTATTATGAGAAAAAAAAAAACGTAAAAAGTATAAATTGATAAAAACAAAGAGCTAGCATATGCCGACACAAATGTCATATTAATATCATTTTATATTCACTGTTGTCATACTTAAATGTCCAAGTATTAAATCTGAACTTTAAGATATCAGTTTCATTGTCCTTTTACCTCCAATTCATATTAATTGAGTGTTCATTAATTAAATGCCAAATTAAATTCTGTCATTTTTGGACCTCAAAGTAATCAAGGATATATGCATATTGCATTGTCACAAACCTGTCTAAATTTCTAAATTTTAGATAAGAGATCCATTACATAATTTTTTTTTTTTTGAACAATTATATATTTCATAGTGCTTTTTACAAAATTTGGTTAATGCATGTGCAGAGGGAGGGAGAGAATTAAATGAAAGGGCATTTTGTTAGGGGAAATATCATTTCTTACCTTTTAAGTGTATACAAATTTATTATATTCATTTCCCTTTACTTTAAAACTAAGTGAACTTTAAGACTTGAACTAGTTTAGATAAAAATTTGGATTTTATTGCCTACATAACATTAGATTGGATTCTTTCTAACGAGTGCAAAAGAATTCTTGGAATCACGCCCCCACGAATATTATCAAGTTTTAATTCGATTTGTGTTGGGAGAAAGGGTGAAGACAATTTGCAGGCAAAAAAACTTAATGTTAGTGTCTAACGTGTAGTATTATTTATTACATTATTAAGTTCAATTCCTATAAAATTAATGGCCTCCAGGAATGGATAAGAGTCTATCTTTTGTATAAATATTTTACTATTTCTTTTAGTTGGTAATTTGAAACTTATGGTCCATATATTGTTAAACAAGTGTATTAATTAGGATTACTATTCCTTTCTAATTAAAAAATAAAACTACGAAAAAAAGAACAAAAAAATTAACAATCTAAGGCCCCATTTGGTAAAGTTTTTGGTTATTGCTTTACATAAAAGAAAAAGATAAGCAAAAACTGTTTTGAGAAGATGATACCCCCTAACTTCTTCTAAACGCTCTTCGAATGTCCAAAATATTTTTTAAAATTTTTACCAAATACCGTCTAAAATAAATTTTCCCTCCAAAAAATTAAAAGCATTTTCTGAAAAATCCATCCAAATAGGTCTAGTCCAAATGATATAATATATCATTTACAGTGAAATATGGTAAGTATTTGAACACTCTCAAATGCAGTATTGCAATTACTTATATTTTTCTTTGCATTAAAAAAGAAGAAGAGCAAATTCACAAAATAAAAAAAAACCCTTTATTATCCAAATCCTAGTCAAACCCCAACACATGATCTATGACAAAAGCAAGCTGATTTTTCTTCTCCCCCCTCTAAAGCCAAATCAACCTCATCCCCCCCATCTACCCCAAACACAAGCTGACTTTTCCTCTCCCTCCCCTCCCCTCTCTGCCTCAATCCAAAGCAACCCCTCTCTCTCTCTCTCTCTCTCTCTCTCTCTCTCATGGCCTTCAATCACAGAAAGCTAATCCTAGACTCCATAAACATAACCATCATATCAGAGAGCTGTTATTACTATTGCAATCCAAAATTAAACTCTAATGGCTATTGCCCAAATAGATGTATATCTCTATGCAATGCAACCTGCGTAACACCCATCGAAGAATCCCAATTCCTCCCACCCACAACTTCCTCAATCCCCAATCCAAACAAACACCACACCCTCTCTCTCCCTCTCCTCATCTCCCTCTCCATCCTTGCCCTCACCTTCACTCTCTTCCTCACTTACACCACCTACAGGTACTTCAAATCAAAACAGAGGAGAACAGGGGATCAAGCAGAAACAGAGGAGACCCATGATGAGTTTCTTGATCAGGACCATGGACCACCCTTTGTGGACCACCCCATTTGGCACATCAGGACCGTTGGTCTCAATCAATCAATCATCAACGCAATCACAGTCTGCAAGTTCAAGAAAGGGGAGGGGCTTGTGGAGGGAACAGAGTGCTCTGTTTGCTTGAGTGAGTTTCTAGAGGACGAGACACTTAGGCTATTGCCTAAGTGCAATCATGCTTTTCACATACCTTGTATTGACACTTGGCTCAGATCTCACACCAATTGCCCCATGTGCCGTGCCGGAATCGTCAATAATTCTCCGGTGGTGATATCGCCGGAGCCGGAGCTGGAGCCGAATTCGGATCATTCAGAGGAATTAGAGGAAACCCATGTGGGAATTTTGGAAAATAGTGAAGAATCGGAAAGGGAAAGTGAATATTTATCATGTGAAATGAGGATTGGGATTGAAGAAATTGGTACTAGTAGTGATCATGTAATTCAAGTGGATGAGGTTCAACCAATGAGGAGGTCTGTGTCTTTGGATTCTTCAGCAGCTTCGTTGATCAGTTTTGCTGTAAATAATGGTGTTTTGCGACAATCTGGTGAGAATTCAAATACCCAATTGGTGAAAATGGAAGAATCAAACATGGGTTGTGTTCCAAAGAGAGTTGATGTGAATCAGAGCTTGTTGAGATTAGTGGGTAGTTCTTCAATTGGGAGATCATTGCAGAAGGGCCCTGTTTCAATGAAGAGGTCATTGTCCTGCAGTGGGAAGGTGTTCATGTCGAGGTTCGGCCGGAGCCAGAGCCGGCGCCGGAATTCAGTTATTCCTTTATGATCCGATCTCTTCTTTCGTAAGTGTATCTCTCTCCCGTTCTCTCCAGAGCAAGATCTGATGGTTAAAAAACATTCTCATCATTACTTGAAAAAAATTGCAATTATAATCGAGCATGTTTGACTTGTTATGAAAGTTACGATATTATGTGATTATTTTTAATCATTTGCTGTGGAGAAGGCTGGAGAGAGAAAATGGGCGAAGAGAATTCAGTTTTTTTTTTTTTTTTTTGAGGGGGGAAAGTTCTCAGAAATTCCACAAAATTTCTATATAAGATTATGTGGTATAATAATATTGTAGGAGGATGAATTTTGTAATAAGAGAAAAAATTGGGGCTGATCCTAAGATGGAAATAGGCTCAATGATGGTTTTGTGTGCATTTGTCACAGTTTCAAGGTTTCTAAAGAGAAACAGAAAAATGCAAGTAACAGTTTGGTTTTCTTTGAAATTATTATTATTGGCATCAAATGTTTTGTTTGTGATCAATCTTTAAAAGATACTTTATTGGCTTGGATGGGAATATTTATATCATATGGAATCGAATTTTCGAATTAGCACTGAATTTCTCCTTTTGGAAACAATAAATTCATGGAATTTTGACAATACTAAAGTTTATCTCATTACAATTAAGCTATGGGGTTTATGGAATTTATCATCACTACTTCAAGGTACTTTGTTTAGTTAGTATTTCATCTTATGTTAATAAGTTGAAACCTACATATTTGTGGTAAAATGAGGGATCAAGTTCATGTACCAAAGCTAATTCTATTGTTTACCTTTAGGGTTGGTTGAGTTGCGTCATTTTGGAATTGCATTGGAGTAATCAATGTAATTTCAAATATATTGTTCGAATAAATTTTGAAATTAAAGTGTAATTGAATTTCAATCTGAGACCCAATTTGAATATGAATTTCAATCCAAACCCTATTTGAATTGTGAGTTTCAATCTTAAATCCAATTTAAATGTAAAATATCATAAATTTTTAATTAAATTAGACAATATAGATAGATTCAAGTATATAAATATATGTATGAAACTATGAATATATATGAATGTGTATGTATGTGTATGTATATGTATGTGCATGTGATAACATGTATGTATGTATGTATGTATGTATGTATGTGGATCTGTAGATATGTGTGAGTTTTATGTGTTTAAATATGTGCATATATGTGTAGCTATATATTTATCTGTATGCATGTGTATCATGGTTCGCCGAACAGGCCGGTTCGTAACGGTATTGGGCTAAACCGAAACCGGTTCAGCCCGATATATGGGCGGGAGGCCGGTTCACATCCGAACCGGCCGGTTCGCTAAGAACCGGCCGATATATCGGTGAACCGACCGATATTCCATGAACCGGTTTCAGTTGAACCGGTTCATGATGAATTTGTTTTTTTGATATTATTTGAATATTTATTTGTTTAAAATTAATATTATGAATAGTCTCATAAGAAGATTGACGACATATTCAAGTTCATTAATAATTTATTTTGGGTACTAAATATCTTTAAAAAATATATAAAGTTTACTTAAAATTATTAAAAACTCATCAAAGTTTAGTTATGTTGTCAAAAGTACTATATCAGTACATTTTTGTCACCATGTGCGAGTTTTTTAAAAAATCACGCTTGCGATAACCGAAACCGTTACGTAAAATCCGATACCGACCCGGTTCCGTTACACCGAAACCGAAACCGTTACAAAAACCGAAACCGTTTTTGCGAACCATGATGTGTATACATATTTGTATATGTATGTATGTTTGTATATATATATTTGTATGTATCGAGGTCTCTATTTATATATATATGTATGTATGTTTATGGTTGTGAAAAGTTAGTTGTTAGAGAGAGAGTATTTAATGAGTTGAAGATTTGGTATTAGAAATCACACTTTCTCCTATAGAATTCATTTGGTTGATTTGGAATTTGTGGAATTGAAATACAATTCCAAATCCAAATTATTTTTGAACATCCGAAAAATGAAATATTTGAAATTAAAATGCAATCTCAATCCAAAACCCAAAACGGTACAACCGAAAGAACCCTTATTTTATTTCACAAAATTTTGCTTAGTTTTAGCATGGTAGACAATCGGGGCTATTGGGGTTAATGTTACATACAACGGAATGAAGAATGCTCAAGGATGATATCAAAAACCTGGTTTCTCTTGGTGATGGTTACTGTTTGACATTACAACCCCAATTGGGTTTGCTCTTTTGAAAAAGATTTGGATTCTTCTACCTCAAAAAGTATCAAGTCTGAGGTATAATTTTGACCTGGTGTAAACAATTCGTTCGAATATAATTCGAGTCTAACCAAGCTTGGGGCACTTATTCATTGGTTGAAGTCTATGGTCTATTGCTTAGGCAGATTCAGAAATCTTCTCAACTTATAAATTCCATGAATAATGAAATAGAAGAATGTGCAATGCATGAATGCTGCCTTATATAACTTTAGATAGCTTCCATGGTAGGTGTCCAAACTAACACTCCAACAGAGTCATAGACCAAAATCTGGAGTGTATATATATGTATAATGCACATGGTTGTAATTGACCTCAAGTAAAAGATGATTCTAGATAAGAGGTACCATATTAAACTGAAATGTTCCCATTCCTCTTCTCAAATTACTCTTAAATATAGATTTTGTTTCAGTTATATAAATAGAAAGCAAGTTCTTCTGACATTTTCTTTCCAAACGTTTCAACTCTCACACTGCATAATGAGCAGGCCAATTACTTGAACACGGAAAGTACGTGAAGTATTGATGTCGGTATATATCAATACGGATGCGAAATTGTATCTAATGTTTTTTGGGCAAATGATGGTAAACACCCCATGATTTTAAAAGTGTACGGAAAATTCTCTTCTAGTTCATTTTGTGTAGATAACCACCACTACTATTTCAAAAGTGTGCACTTTGACCCCTTTAACACTGTTTCGTTCATTTTTTTGGTCGGAATTCAAACACGTGACGAGCATAAAATACCTCTATGATTTCAAAAATGTGTAGAAAACCCTCTCTCAGTTTCCGGAATAGGGCTTGAAGGGGATTATTTGTATTTTTTTTAAGTTGCCACACTTTTGATGTGACATGCATCTAATAAATTAAACTACTAGTTAAGTGTATTATTTAATTATTCTGAAATTAATGAAATACCCATATCCAATGTTTTTATCTTACCTCCATACTGCTAGTGAAATTGTCATGGCGAGTGAGGTAAAATATTGTGTTCTTTTGTGATTGTCTTCTATGTTATTAGGGGCAAGAAAGATAATGACAAAAATATCAGTAGTCAGAATTGCCTACATAAATCAATTTCAAAGTTAAAATAAAATATTTGATATGGTTGGAAAATAGTTTGAATGAGATATAAATTTGTATAACTGTTGACAAAGAGTTGTGTCTGCAGTTAATTAGTTGCTGAAATAGTGTGACTGTTAGACAGAGAGTTGTGTCTCCAGTTGGATAGCTGAAGTGAAGAGTTGTGATTGCACCTGTGAATCTATTCATTCGTAACTCTTGGTTGTCTATAAATAGGGCGCGCCACAGTTCATTTCAATCATCCCAAAAAATTATTTTCTTCTTTCCTTATCTTTTCTCTGCATAAATAGTAGTAAGTGTAGGAGAGAGTACTACACCAAGTTGGTTCACTTGTTTCTCCAGTTTTCAGTCCTACCATTGGAGAAAGAAAGGTCGTTGTATCCTGAGAGACAGACGCTATACAGACCGTCAGCACTGTAGCGGAGCAAATCTGTCTTAAGGACATAGAATCTAATTCTAGACTCGGCTTAACATGTACTTTATTTTAATAATATATACTATATAATAACATTATATATATATATATATATATTATGTTTAATATATATTATTATATTATGTTTAATATATATAAGTTTATTAAATAATATATATATTATAGTATATAGATATATATATATATATATTGTGTTGCTTTAATATAGATATATACATTTTGTGATACATTAGAAATTATATTAATAATAATACAATAGTATTGCACACATATTGAACTATAATCTTAAGACAGATCCGTTTAATACTATAGTATTATTTGAATATTAAATTGTGATTTGTATATTTTTATATAACAGACGAATACAAGTAATAGTACTAGAATTGTGCCTATTGTTCCTGTAAGTCAGGGAAAAAAATCCGAAAAGTTTAATGGGATAAATGTGACTAGGGTTGGGAATAAAAAGAGGAAATACTCTGGCCAAGGTCCCAACCAATGACTGAACAAAAAGTTCAATGGGAAGTGTTTCGTCTGCGGTAAACAAGGACACCATGCTAAAGACTGTTAAAGTATGAAATCCCAGAATCACTCCAAAAAAAAGACTATTGAGTTGCACATTACCAAGGAGGAGAGGTTAACAACTGATGTGTTAGAGCTAAACCTTTCAGTGGTAGTGTTAGAAGTCAACCTTGTGAGCAACAATAGAGAATGGTGGGTTGACACAGGAGCTACTCGCCATATCTACTTAGAATAGAAGATGTTCACGGCCTATGAAGAAATAAAAAATGGTGAACAACGGTATATGGGAAACTCCTCTACTGGCAAGGTTGAAGGACAAGGCAAGATAAAGTCGCTTATGACCTCGGGTAAAAACTCACTCTGAATAATGTATTGCATGTCCCAGACATTAGAAAAAACTTGATTTCTAGTTCTTTCTTGAGCAAGAATGGGTTCAAGCTATTTTTTTGATAAGTTGTTACTTATTAAGAATGAGGTGTATGTGGGAAAAGAGTATTTAAGTGATGGATTGTTCAAATTCAATGTAATGAATGTTGTACCTAAAGTTAATAATAGCACAGTTAATTATTATGCTTACATGATTGAGCCATCTGAAGTATGACATGGTAGGTTAGGATATGTTAATTATGATACTATTTGTAGATTAATTAACATGGATTCTATACCTAAAGTTAAGTTTGATATAAATGGAAAATGTCAAACTTGTGTTGAAACAAAATTAACTAGAACTTCGCTTCAGTCCATTGAGAGAATCACTGAACCTCTAGCTTTAATTCACAGTGATATTTGTGACTTTAAAGCCATGCCAACCAGAGGTGGGAAAATATATTTAATCACGTTTATTGATGATTGTACAAGATACTGTTATGTATACTTGTTAAAAAACAAAGATGAAGCCTTGGAAATGTTTAAACATTACAAAAATGAGGTTGATAATCAACTTGGCAAAAAGATCAAGGTTTTAATAAGTGATAGAGGTGGTGAATATGAAACACCATTTACTGAAATTTGTTCAGAACATGGTATTATTCACAAACTGCCGCTTCTTATTCACCTCAACAAAATGGTGTAGCTGAACGGAAAAACCATACACTAAAGGAAATGATGAATGCCATGTTGATAAGCTATGGTTTAACCCAGAATATGTGGGGGGAAGCTGTGCTTTTTGCAAACTACATTCTCAATAAGTTACTTCAAAAGAAAAGTAATGTAACACCTTATGAATTATGGAAAGGTCGAAAACCTTCCTATAAATTCTGAAAAGTGTGGGGTGTCTAGCAAAGGTTAAGGTTCCTACATAAAAGAAAGTAAAGATATGACCTAAAACCGTAGATGGTATTTTCATAGGCTATGCACATAACAGTAGTGCATTTCGGTTTCTTGTGCATAAGTCAGACATTCCTGATATTCATGTCAATATAATTATTGAATCAAGGAATGCTTATTTCCTTGAGGATATATTTCCTTGAAAATAAATAAAATAAAAAAGTCATCTTAAAAGAAGTTTTGATACTGCTAATAGCAATATACAAGAGGATGGTCACTAAGAGGTTATAGCCAAAGAAAATCAGGATGAACTTAGACGTAACAAGCGAGCTCGAACGTCTACTAAGTTCGGTCTTAAGTTTCTAACCTATATAGTGGAGAATGAACCACAAAGCTTTAAGAGAGCAATGTGTTATCCAAAAGCTCCTTATTGGAAAGAGGCTATAAATAGTGAAATTGAATCCATCATGCAAAACCACACTTGGAAACTAGTGGATCTTCTTCATGGATCTAAACCTTTAGGGTATAAGTGGATTTTTAAGAGGAAGATAAAGGCTGATGGTTCAATTGATAAATATAAAGCTACTTGTTGCTAAGGGTTTCAAGCAAAAGGAAGGCTTAGATTATTTTGATACTTATTCACCAATGACTAAAATAACATTCATTCGATTGTTACTAGCTATTGCAACATTGCAAAATTTAGAAGTACATCAGATGGATGTTAGAACAACTTTCCTGAATGGTGAATTAGAGGAAGAAATTTATATGGAACAACTTGAAGGTTTTGTAGTTTTTGGGCAAGAAAATAAATTGTGCAAACTGGTAAAATCCCTATATGAATTAAAACAAACACCTAAATAATGGTATGAAAATTTTGACAAAGTGATATTGTCAAATGGATTTAGAATCAATGAGTGTGATAAATGTATTTATGTGAAAAACACTCAACATGGATATGTCATTGTATGCCTATATGTGGATGATATGCTAATTATTGGTAGCAATAATGATATCATTAAAACTACCAAAATGATGTTGACCAAAAACTTCGATATGAAATATTTAGGCATTGCTGATATCATACTAGGAATCAAGATTTCTAGGACATCAGATGGTCTAGTATTATCTCAATCTCATTATATTGAGAAAATACTATAAAATTTTGACAAAGAAAACAATGGTCTTGTAAAGACTCCCGTTGATGTAAATCTTCATTTATTGAAAAATACTGGTCCAAACATATCTCAACTAGAGTATTCTTGCATTATAGACAAGTTAATGCATTTAATGACTTGCATATGACCAGACATAGCATACTCAGTTAATAAATTTAGTAGATATACAAGCAATCTAGGAAATTAGCATTGGACTGCGATAAAGAGGGTCATGAGGTATTTAAGATATACCAAGGATTATGGATTGCATTATACCAGTTATCCAGTAGTACTTGAAGGGTACAATGATGCAAATTGGATATCTGATACAAAGGATTCAAAGTTCACAAGTGGTTATGTCTTCACGATCTTCGAAACAAACATGAATTGCCAGATGCATTATGGAATATGAATTTATTGTTTTAGATAACGCTGGTGAAGAAGCTGAGTGACTTTGTAATTTCTTAGAAGATATTCTGAATTGGCCTCAACCTGTGTCGACAATATGTATACATTGTGATAGTTAATCAACGATTGATAGGGCACAAAGTAATATGTAGTATAACGGTAAGTATCGACATATACGTCGAAAACATAACATCGTTAAATAGTTGCTCTCTAATGGAATAATCTCTATAGATTATGTAAAGTCAAAAGAAAATTTTGCGGATCCGTTTACAAAAGGTTTGACTAGAGAGCAATTGTATAGTTCATCGATGGGAATGTGGTTAAAGCCGAAAGCTAACGAGTCAGCTTAATGGAAACCCAACCTAGTTGACTGGAGATCCCAAGATCTAGGTTGAAAGGGACAACAGAAATTCTGAAATGACTCACCAGAAGCACTGGGAATAAATAAATCTTCTACCCATTTCTATGATGAGACAGTGCAACCTACAGAAAGGATTATGATAAGCTATGATTTTAATGACTCTTATATCTTGAAAATTCAAGTGAGATATGGTAGGATATTCTTAATAAGAAGTCACCTATATGAGTGTGAAGTTGGGCCGCTTCTATGAAACTTCCAAGGCTAAGTTGTCTAGAGCACTCATGAAGTGCCAAACGTTGTTCAGAGCCATATGAACACAACCGTGATAACCAATGTTGTGCGGAAGGGAACTGTGTGTTTGATATTATCTTGGTTTACATCAACGGTTGAACAGTTCAAGATATCATGTTCACTGATTAGCTAGTAAATCCGATAGTAATACATTAAGGAAGCTTCAAGGTCAAAAGCTACCTCTCATGATGCAGTAACTTTCCAATTGTAGTCTCTCTAGTGTCTGCATTTTCATAGTCATTTATTTGATACTAATATCTCATTCATGTGGGGGATTATTGGAAAATAGTTTAAATGAGATATACAGAACGTCAACACCATAGTGGGGCGAATCTGTGTTATGGACATAAAATCTAATTCTAAACTCGGCCTAACAAGTTCTTTATTTTAATAATATATTTTGTTTAATATGTATATAATTTTATTATATATTATATATATATATATATTCTGTTTAATATATATAAGTTTATTAAATAGTATATATATAAGTTTATTAAATAGTATATATATATATTATAGTAATCTGATCAAATCTGATAATCTGTAGTCATTTATTAGTTCCTTATTTTTGTTATTCATCTTATCTTTCTCTGTTTATTGGTGCCACCTCCCCGTAAACCGGAAAAACCAAACATTAAGTCCCTTGGTGAGCTTATAGGCGTTTTAGGGCATGAGCAGTGATGTCGTTGGGTTAAGGTATGTGTTATGAAATGCAACAGATTTTGTAAAAATGATAAGAACAAATTTGATGCTCAGATAATAGGCGACTAGATTAATCATGAGCCGATTATTTAGATCTTCATCTTCTCGACCTAGCAGAACAAACCTACCTTCCATTCCAGACATTAATGACATAATTAATGAAGAAGAACATACCTACACAGACTATTATACACAATTTGTAGAATCTCTAGTACACCGATCTAGACGGGATCATAGATTAAAAGGAATTCAAAAGGAAGAACAAGTATCTAATCCATGTTATGTCCCGAACATAGAGACTAAGGATTCAATCTCTAATCACTCCCCTACACAAACTGATTTCGAGACCGACAATGTTAATCCACAACTATGTGTTTTAAATAAATCATTTTCCTATGACCTTCTAAAATTAGAAGCTGAGGCAAAGTCCAAAAAAAATTAATTTATTTTTCTTGAGAATTATTAGAAGCTGAGACAGTTATATAGAAATAGTCACACACATGACGAGAGAACCAAAATTACAAAAAACTAGGAAAAGTTCATGATAAGAAATCAGTTGAAAGTTAATTTCTTTGATTATCTTGAGAATTATTACAAAAAAATTAATGTTCTTACAAAACATAAATGGACAAAACATGATAAAAACAACAATTTATTCCTGCCATCCTCCTTTAGAAAGCCTAATTGTTAACCACATTGGAACATAAATTCCAGCCTCTCCTTTTAAAGTTGTCACCACCGCAATAGATCCTATTATTAAAAATATTTTTGAACAAAACAATTTCACCAATTAGTATTTGAGTACACTAGGTTCTCAATTAAACAAAATAGAATCCAAACTTGATTCCTCTACTCCTATTACAAAAGCAATTTATACCCCTCTGATCAAGCTTCCTACAAAACGCCAAGGTCTATCTAACAAACCAAGGACAAATGACTCCTCTGCCAAGATAGATAAGTTATTGAAAGCCTTAGAAACCCAAATCATTAAAGATGAAAAATCTATCTCAGTTCTTAGCTTCGAAACCAATCATAACACTGATAGTGCCAATTCATCCCCTGAAGAAAACACAGATGAATATATTTGTAAATTAGAAACTACCTTTGAGATAAACTGAATAACACACCACCCTGTTAACCCTATAAGCCTTACAAAAAATTGGTATCCCAGACCTACTATCGTTGATATCCAATACGAAGAACGAATGTTCCAAAACCAATTTTTTGTGTCATTTAAAAAATTATTTGAATAGAATATTGATGGATTATCTGAACAAGAAATCTTAAATAAATTAAATCACCTTTCCATGGCAGCTAATAGCTATCTCACAAACCACAGTATGAATCAACCTGATATTGTTGAGTTACTAACCTCTAGATTTTATGGCATGTTAAGAAATTGGTGGGATAAACATCTCACCTAAGAAGCAAGAGACAGTATAATACATGTCATCCAAAAAATTGAGGAAGGAACCTCAATTTTTAATGAAGATATTGGTCTAAGAATCCCTGATGGAGTTAATACATTAATCTATACTATCATTGATCATTTTGTTGGTAGACCAAGTGATCTTACCTCCAGAGTTCATGATCAACTTAGTAACCTTAGATACCATACTCTTAGTGATTTTAGATGGTATAAAGATACCTTATTGTCTAGAGTCATGCTAAGAGAAGATAGTAACAAGTCATTTTGGAAAGAAAAATTCATAAACGGATTACCAAGCCTCTTTTCACATAAAATATGAATAGAGTTAAACAACACCACTACAGTCATTGAATATGATACTTTAACTTACGGAAATATCATTAGCCTTATTCAAAATGTTGGGTTAAAAATGTGCGTAGATATGAAAATAAAAAACCAACTCAATAAAGATAAAAAAAAAAAGCCAAATACGAATTGGGATCATTTTGTGAACAATATGGTTTACCACCTATTGCACTTTCCCGTCAAACAAAAAGATACAAACATTCAAAACCCTTCTCAAAACGTCATACCAGTCATCAAAAAAAATATACTCATAAATTCCAACACAATGAATTCTATGACAAACAAAAATATAAAAAGAAAGGAAAATACAATAAACAAACAAAACCCTTCAATAAAAATAAGAATCATGATATTTCTCAAGTCACTTGTTACAAATGTAACAAAAAAAGTTATTATGCTATAAATTGTCCTATGAAAAACAAAATTAGTCAATTAGATATTCCTGATGACACTAAGCAATAAATCTATACAATCCTAGAATTAAAAAACACAAGTGAAAGTGATATAAGTGAAATAGAATCTATTTCCTCATCAAAATCCCCTAGTGAGTGTCCCAGTTCACCTGACATCAGTTTCCGTTGTAAAGATAGTTGTTGTACAAAAACAATTAATATGTTGAATCGCAACAAACCTAAATCTATTAATATCCTCACTAAGACCGAAGAACAACAACATTTACTTCTTGATCTCATCAGTAAAGTTGAAGACCCATACCTAAAAACCTCTTACCTTAAAAAATTAACAAAATTGCTCTCACTAAAAGAGACCCAACCACCTATGGTTCACAAACCTAATTTCAGCCTTCATAAAACCCTTGAGCGTTTCGCCCCTAAGAAAGACATTACTTTACAAGATCTCTAATCTAAGATCAATCTAGTTAAACAAGAGATTAAGACTCTAAAAAATGAAAACCAAGATATAAAAACTCTCTTTCACACACAACTCAAAGATCTGGTCAAAACTTCACACCAATTCTCAGTTTCAGATTTATCTTCCTCTGACATTAATGAAGATGAAGATAAAACAAATCCTTTTAATGGAAATGATGAAGACACCAAGAGTTTAAATTTGATCAAACGACTCTCATTCAAAAAATGGAAGATAAAAGTCAACTTAGTTAACAAGGAATATCAAACTACTATCATCGCTCTAGTTGACTCTGGAACAGACCTAAACTGTATACAAGAAGGTCCAATCCCTAACAAATATTATGAAAAAATGAATGAAAAACTTAGTTCCGCTAATAGTAGAGAAATGCAAATTAAGTACGAGTTATCTAAAGCCCATATTTGTTAGGATAATGTCTGTTTTAAAACTACATTTGTCATAGTTAAAAATATGACTGATACAATAATCCTTGGCCTTCCATTCTTCTATCTTTTTTACCCGTTTACAATAAATAATGATGGCCTCTCCACAACTCATTTTGGTCAAAATATTAAATTTCCTTTTTTACAAAATTCTTCCAAGAATAAACTCCAAAACATCATTGATTACTCTATTTCTAAAAATATTTGCATCCTCCACCATAAAGAGAAACATTTAAACTCTTTAAAATAAGAAGTAATTCACAAAAGAATTGAAACCCAATTAAGAAACTTTACCCTTCAGGATAAAGTAAAAAACTATGAAAACAAACTCATTCGAGAAATATGTTCTGACCTACCTAATGCTTTTTGGCACAGAAAACAACATATTGTCAATCTTCCTTATATAAAATCTTTCACTAATAAGAGTATCCCAACCAAAGCACGCCCAACTTAAATGAATCTTGAAGTTCTAGAATTTTGCAAAAAAAAGATTCACGACCTTCTTCAAAAGAAATCATTCGTCACAGTAAGTCACCCTGGTCTTGTTCAGCATTGTATATACAAAACAATTCGGAAATCGAACGTGGTGTACCACGACTAGTTATTAATTACAAGCCTCTTAACCAAGTTCTTGAATGGATTAGGTACCTCATCCCTAATAAAAGAGATTTAATTAATCGATTAGGCCAAATAACCATTTTTTTCAAATTTTAACCTCAAGTCAGGATTCTGGCAAATTCAGATTCCAGAAAAAGATAAATACAAAACTGCATTCACCACGCCCTTTGGCCATTACGAATGGAACGTCATGCCCTTTGGCCTAAAAAAATGCTCCAAGTGAATTCTAAAATATCATGAATGATATTTTCAATCATTTTAGTCATTTTTCTATAGTCTATATATTGATGATATTCTTATATTTTCCAATAACATTGAAGCTCATTGGAAACATCTTAATTCCTTCTTCCTCACCATCAAACAAAATGGTCTAGTCATCTCTGAGTCAAAAATAAAAAATTTTCAAACAAAAGTTAGATTTCTTAGTTATGATATATCTCAAGGACAATTCCACCCAATCAGTCGCTCCATAGAATTTGTAGGGAAATTCCAAGATCAAATTCTTGATAAAACCCAGTTACAACGTTTTCTTGGTTCCTTAAATTACATTACTGAATTTTACAAAGACCTTTGAAAATAATGTAAACCACTCTTCGATCGTTTACACTCAAATCCCCCTCCATGGACTGATACCCATACAAATATCGTCCGTAACATTAAAAAATATGTAAAAATTCTTCCTTGCTTAGGAATTCCTTCTGTCAGCTCTTACAAAATCATTGAGACCGATGCCTCTAATATTGGTTATAGAGGCATTTTAAAACAAAAAGTCACCCCCACTTCTCCAGAACAACTTTTTCGTTACTACTCTGGAGCTTGGAACAAAACACAAAGCAATTATAACACTATTAAACAAAATATTCTTGGAATTGTTTTATGTATTAGTAAATTTACTTCAAGTTGATTGTAAAACAAATATGTTTTAGAAAATGATGTCAAAAATATAGCTGCTAAGCATATTTTTCCCCGTTGGCAGTCAATTTTATGCATATTTCAATTTGATATCGAATATATTCGTGGATGTGACAATTTAATCCCAGATTTTCTTACTAAAGAATTCTTGCAGAACCCTGATGACACACAAACAACCACAACCTCGTCCTAGAGGAGGGCTCCCTCCGGTCCGACCCCCTCCCATAGTTAAAACTTAGCCTTCTACTTCACTAGCCTTAGTAAACAAATTTACAAGCTTAGGGACCCCCTTAGGTCCTCGACCTACCTTTAGTTCAAAAAAGATCAGAATATCTTCAAAACCTTACCATACTCTTTTCTTCATTGAACCTCATTTTTCCCACACTAATGATCCAATTGCCCTAGTCAAACAGTTTTTTCCTCCAAATTCTCATTGGATACCACACACCCCTAGTTACACCTTGCAATACTATAGAGACATCCTTTACCAAAACAAAATCAATCTTCATTAAACCTGTCCACGATCGAAATGATTAGACCAAAGTCATTTACCACTCCTTGTACATCTTAAGGGTTATCTCCCTTAAAGAATGGGGAAAACATCCCTCTGAGCCCAAAAAGTTAGAAAACTCACTTCCATTCACTTACCATGACTACATAGATGCTTGGTTCAAAATTTTTATTTTTCAAACTGAAACCTTTAGTCATTATTAGTTCGTCTATTTCGATAGTAAATTTAACAGTCAACTCTCATCTTGGTTTATTTAGTGGGAAACGATTATGGCCCAGATGATGATATTATTCCTGCAATCCTCTGAGAACAAATCATTTATTTTGAAACTAAGTTCAAAGCCCCTTCAAATGACCATCAATTCCCCTACTACTAATCTTCGCTAAAAAATACAAGATCCCTTGGATTTTCAAGTGGCATTACAGTCTTAAAGGCGACACTGACACAGTATGTAGAGTCCATTATACTAAATGGTGTGATCCTTTCAAAGTAGAACAGATCATTCAACAAGTCCAATTATAATTCCCAAAAGAAGTTTTTCAGCCCCTCAAGGCTAACCCAATCACACAAGTCCTTGAAACAACACAGTCAAGTTCCTCTACAGAAACAACAGTCAACAAATCAGTCTCCAAGAAGTCAACTTCCAAAGCTAAGCTCAAAGAAAAAATGGAAAAACTCATTGCCCAAATAAAAGGTTCATCCAGGAGTGATGAAGACGATAGGTCATCTACAGAATCCAAATATAGGCCATACCAGGATGTTCAGGATCCCTTCGATCTATTTAAAGATTGAGAGGAAGGAAAAAGTCAAAAATACACCAACGGCACAAGAAGACAAGAATAGTGAATAGTGACTTTTTGCTACAGTAAACCGTCGGTACAAAAGACAAGAACAATACTCAACAATACCGATAGACTACTATTACAAACAGTAAAAGAAAACAGTACTCTGCCCCGAAAGTCAAAAAGTCAACAGTGCAAAAGCCCACAGTAACTTTGTTGTATTCTCTATATAAGCAGTCAAATGTAATGGTTTAATAAGGTTTTCGTTTCGAGTTTTCTACTCTGTAATATCCCTCTCCCTCTCTCTTCCCTTCTCCAAGATTACTAAGCCTCCGAACTCAGATAGATTGTCACACATCTACTTGTAAGTTCGTCTATCATAGTTAATTGTATTTTTAAATCTTTTTCAGTAATATTCAGTTATATTTTCAGTGAATTGAAATTAAAATTTTGTATTAATTTATCAAAGATCTTTAGTGATTGTCCCTGTGAATCATTTTTATGATTACAAACTGTCACCGAACGATCTATTTAAATGTTTTTATATACACATGTTGCGATTGTAATGTTTCTTATTTAGTTAATGCTCAGTTTTCTGATCTGTTCCTGCTCATATTTATATAGTATACATATATATATATATATATGTATATACTGTGCTGCATTAAATATAAATATATATATTCTGTGATACATTAAAAATTATATTAATAATAATATTATAGTACTGCACACATAGAGTTACATATTTGAAGGGAGCGTTTTATGGGTTTTACTTGTGATTGAAAACACCGAACCAACTAGTTAAAATTGAAATATTGATTATATCCAGTGCGTGGAACATTGACTTACTTGAGTTTGAAACTTATACTCAAGTAAAAATAGAGAAAATCGATCGAAACGGGCACGTGTCCAATGACCCAGTTGATTTAGTGTTAAAACAGATTTCTTTTTTCTTTTTTATTAATCTTACGTAAAGTACAAGAAATTCCCATCCCTTATTATCTGTCTATATGCGAGTACACTATACTCATCACTAATTATAAACATACCATTCTTAGTAAAATAAGTTACTTTTATATATCATATAGCTCTACTCATTTACTTCCTTGGTACCAAAAATTGACACTTGATTGGAAATATAGTTATGTAACGGTAAGACAAATAAATTTTACGGTAATTTGCAGCCACACCCCCTAAGGTTTGCATCTATTGCATTTAGTGGCTGATTTTCGTAATTTTGACACCAACACCCCCTGAGGTTTCGTTTTGCTTGCCATGACACCCCAAATGACGAAAATACCCTTCAAAAAATTCAAAAATATTAAGGATTATGTGAAATGACCTTTATGCCCCAACCCCAAATATATAAAATTTCAAAAAACATATATATAAATTCAAAAAAATATATAAAATTCGAAAAAATGAATAAAATTCAAAAATAAATATTTAAATTTTGAAAAAAAAATATAAAATTAGAATAAAATATATAAATTTCAAAAAATATATATAAAATCAAAAAAATATATAAAATTCGAAAATATATATATACTTTGAAAAATATTTAAATTCGAATATATATATTTCAAAATATATATATAAAATTCAAAATATATATATTTTCAAAAACAAAATTCAAAAAATTATATAATTTCGATAAACATATATAAATTTCAAAATATGTATAAAAAATTCAAAAATATATATAAAATTTGAAATATATATATAATTCAAAATATATATACAAAATTTGAAAAATATATAAATTCGAATATATATATATTTCAAAAAAAATAAAAAATTCAAAATATATATATTTTCAAAAACAAAATTCAAAAAATTATATAATTTCGAAAAACATATATAAATTTTAAAAAATATATATATAATTCAATATTTTATATATAAAATTTGAAAAATATATAAACTCGAATATATATATATTTCAAAAAAAAAAATTCAAAATATATATATTTTCAAAAACAAAATTCAAAAAATTATATAATTTCGAAAAACATATATAAATTTAAAAAAATATATAAAATTTGAAACATATATATAATTCGAAAATATATATATATAATTTGAAAATATATATATATATATAAAAAATATACATATTTTTTGAAATTTATATATGTTTTCCAAAATTATATAATTTTTTGAATTTTGTTTTTGAATATATATATATTTTGAATTTTTTATTTTTGAAAATATATATTTTGAATTATATATATATTTCAAATTTTATATATATTTTTGAATTTTATATATATATTTTGAAATTTATATATGTTTTTCGAAATTATCTAATTTTTTGAAATTTGTTTTTGAAAATATATATATTTTGAATTTTTTATTTATTTTTGAAATATATATAAATTTGAGTGTATATATTTTTCAAATTTTATATATATATTTTCGAATTATATATATTTCAAATTTTATATATTTTTTTGAATTTTTTATACTTATTTTGAAATTTATATATGTTTATCGAAATTATATAATTTTTTGAATTTTGTTTTTGAAAATATATATATTTTGAATTTTATATATATATTTTGAAATATATATATATTCGAATTTAAATATTTTTCAAAGTATATATATATTTTCGAATTTTATATTTTGTTTTTATTTTATATATATTTTTTGAAATTTATATATATTTTTAGAAATTTATATATTTTATTATAATTTTATATATATTTTTCAAATTTTAAATATTTATTTTTGAATTTTATACATTTTTTTGAATTTTATATATTTTTTCGAATTTATATATATGTTTTTCAAAATTTTATATATTTGGGGTTGGGGCATAAAGGTCATTTCACATAACCCTTAATATTTTGGAATTTTTTGAAGGGTATTTTCGTCATTTGGGGTGTCATGGCAAGCAAAACGAAACTTCAGGGGATGTTGGTGTCAAAATTGCGAAAATCAGCCGCTAGGTGCAATAGATGCAAACCTCAGGGGGTGTGGCTGCAAATTATCCTAAATTTTACTATGTCATGATTATGGTTCACTATATGGTCTATATGTTATGTATTATTTTATTCGTTTTTGAAATATTTTTCAAAAATACTAATAAGATAATATTTATTTTTATGATTACATAGTCTGAGTATGTTACATTATTACCACGGCCACAACTGAAACTGATGACATTCACTTTTTAGTAAGATATACATAAAGCAGCTTAGACAAATTTAATAGCTCAATTTTAAGTCAAGGTAGGAGTTGAGTGATCCATTTTAGGCCATGAAACACTGCTTTGTTAAGTCCCGTCTGATACATTTTATGCAAAACTAATCTAAGACAACTTTTAACCTGACTTAACCCACACTCAAATCTTTTACTTTGGGTTGAAATGCTCATTTAATATAATGGTCCAATTATATTGATAATGATAGATGATAAAGTTATTTTATATTGAAACTAAAATTGTTGATTTGGCTGGCTTGAAAATCAATAATTAAGTTCTAGCAAATGAAAATATGAGTGGAATATATATTATACTAAAAAATTGTTATAATTCCTCTACGCTGGCAGAATTCATAAAGCTTGATTTTTGTTTTTATTATTATTATTTTTTTTACTGAAAATCAAGCTTTTTATATTAAAAACACTAAGCAAGGCCTAAGCCTTAACTTTTTATTATTATTTTTGCATAATGTATGTTCTTTTTTTTTTTTTTCCTCCTTCTATGAGAAGTGGGAGCGCCCTGTGTAATTAAAACATGATATTCATGCAAAAAAGAACGCACAAATTGAAGAACAATTAACCCAATATCTTAGAATCTCATCATGCTCACAATATTCATAAAACTAAATAATAAGTTTTTCGGAATACCTCGATCGATAGTCATAGCGTGTGTAGGTCTGCAATCCGTGAAATTAACAAGCTGCTCCAACACCCTTTGAGTCGCGCACAAGGGAAACTGATTTCTCTTTCTAGCCTTTGTTACGTACACTCTGATTATGTGTTGTATCGGTGATGTAAATAAGTGATGGACCTTACGTACTTTTATAGGCAGAGAGAGGACCGGTTTCCTTTATTCACAAGATACAATAAATCTCACCTTCCATCAAGGTGAGACAATAAAGGAAATAAATCTCAATCAATTCTATATGATTAGAATCATATATATATATATATATATATATATATATATTGACCAGATAATATATACTCCAAATCTGACATATATATATTTACTTGGTCAAGAGAAATAAAGTGTCCAAATAATTATTTGGACCATAAAAAAATATTAAATATTCTTACATTCTCCCACTTGGATCATATAATTATTTTTCTTAGTGTTTAGTAAATAATCATTAGGCACGCAATTAATCAGATTGAGCTCATAATTCGGCCACCATAACTATCATGAAAAATATAACAGTAATGTGAGTCTTAGCGGTTTTGTGCCACTTAAACGACACAATCCCTTCCATGTACCACAACATTATTATACTACTTAACATGACCTATAATAGAGAAATCACATAAAGGTCCAATAATGTCTCTTCCGAGACTATTCCTGTTATCATTCTTTCAAATCGTAATTCATACTGTACATATACATTAACCAACAGGAATATCATAAACACATTAAATGAGCTCCAAGTGTTAGATGTATAAGTACCATCATCATCATAATCTCTTTATTAAGGTGCATAAGCAAACTTAACCTATCCACTCATAAAAGTAACAATAATAACTTATTACATTCAAGACCATCATTTTAACATGCTTCATTACTGTCTTAAATCATAATACTTTAATTAGTGGATAAGCATGCTTATATATTTACATCGACACTTGTTAGTTCTGAACATCTTTCTCACAGTAAGGTAATTCAACTTTTTGCACCTTCTATTTTCATACAGGAAGATAATTGTGGCTGATAGGTGCTCAATATTGGTCATTTTAAGCCCCTATCTTGCTGTAGTTACGTCCTTTCATTCCATTATTTGGTATTTTTATGTCATTTGTGTGTTTAAACATATTTCAAGAACTTAATGAAGAAATAGAATTAACTTTAGTGAATTAACTAAGTACACGTTCGTTTCTATCCAAGAGGAGAGTTAAAGAGGTGTTTTTGAGACAAAAAGGCTCCCGGAGGGCAAAAACGGCATTTTTCGAAGCCGTCACTTCAAGCAAAAAGTCTTGTGGAATCAAGGTAGTCATTTTGGCGCAGTTGCGGAGAAAAGTGATTTTCATGAAAAAGTCTATGCCTACAGAAGAAAAAAGTGGTCAGAAAGTGAAGTTCTACGCTCAGGCTATGCCTAAGCCTACACCTAAGGCGTAGCTAGGCTATGCCTAAGGCATAGGTATGGCATAAAATTCTGTGATTTTGGTTGTAACGTCCGATTTGTCCCCGTTTTGATTCTATGATGCGTTGACAACTCATATACCTCAAAGTGCGTGCAAAACACATATTATAAATCAGAGAGTAGGGTTTGGGTGGATTGATAGTGAAATTACCAAAAAGGACGAACTTAGGTTTTGCCTCCACCTTTATCTATAAATACAAGGCTTTACATCAGAATTAGGTGGTTGGTTCAGAGATTCATTCATATAATTTTCAGAGGAATCTCTGGAGATTCATCTCAAAGAGAAGCCATTGAAGACCTAGAGATTCGGAGAAGACGATCATGGAGGTCGATTCTACATCAACGATGCAATTTTCTTCTACCATGATCAACTAATTCGGTATCTAGGATTTTCTAGCAAAACTCTAGCCAACTAATAAAGTTCTTATTTGTTTTCAATTATAACGAGGGGAAACTGTGACCATACTGTGCTGATTGTAGTAGATAAGAGATCGTTTTTATTCTTGAAACAAGTTTATATATTTATTCTGATTCTTGTCTTAGACTAAATGAATATATTTATCTTACACAATAATGATTATTCACTATGGGCTTGAACTCGGGTGCTTAATTCATGATTTTCTACACAATGGTGGTAATACAACTTGAAACCCTAGGTTAACACATGTCATGTCACACCCCCTAAATTCCAAAGACTCCCAAACAAGGATATTCGAGGAATTCGGGTTGTGATCCATACAAAGAGTGACTAATTAAGATCCTAAATAACCATAACTCGAATGGAATATTATTAATAACAATAATTCCACACATAACCAAGCGAAAGCTAAACCAAATGATACACAAGGCACATCGAGGCGTCGAAAGAATACATCTCTACAATGATGCAATAATGCCAAATACAAAGAAGGGATATGCTAACAGACTGGCTCCCAAGAAATACAACAACAGTCTCAATAAGGGGACAAGTAAAGGAAATTAAAATGGAACAACTCTACATACGAACGTCCCAAATCCCGCAACAGCATCTGTCACGCCCCTAATTTCCTAAGAGTCCAAAACCCAAGCCTAAGAGCTAAGGGAGTGAATGCGGAATAAATAAAAATGAAATCAAATCCATTTCAGTCATAAAATACCCATACAAGGGTAAAATAGACATAAAACATCTCAAAGATGTCAAAAAGATCACACGGGATTGAAAAGGAGGCAAACCGAAACACTCGGTACCTTGATCGAAACATTCTGGCCCACCATGTTCACCCAAGGGTAAAATGGTCAAATCAGGGGTAAAATAATAATTTCCAATTACAACTACAAAATTTGTACCTAAAACTAGGAATACGAACAAACGTGACCTAATTTAAAGCCACGAGGAAGGAGATATGAATTTTCAAAAGTGGCGTCAGACAACACCGACTTAAAACTAAAGTTGAAGTACCCCTCTTTCACTAAGGGTAAAACAGTCATTTCAGGGTTAAAATGGTCCTTTCAAATTTTATCCCGATAATTTGGACGTAGGACAACCCATAGAAACAAACGGGGGTCCATTCCGAGATGCGAGGAGGAAAATACGATTTTTCGAACATCGGACATTTCATGCCGCGCGCAGCAGCCATGCGCGGCCTGCTGCGGCTGGCATGTCCAAAGCCAAAAAAATGAGATTTTTTTTTTGGCAAAGTTGAAAATCTGAAAATTTTTCTAAGTATGGGATAGCTTAGCCTCTGCCCAAATCTGCATTTGCTTAAAGTTTAAAAATGCAAAAACGCGAGATTTTGCGATATGGCTTTGTTTTTCGCGCCGTTGGTCCCGAAAATTCATAAATATTGGAAAAGTGAGTTTTTCCTTGGCGGAACGAAAAAATAGTTTCCGAGACCTCGGGAAACGCGAAAAACGTAAACTTAGCAAAAAATGATTTTTGTAAGTTTTCATAAAATCTTCCGTCTTGCCCCCGGTATCCGTTTAACTACCGCCGGTTTCTAAAGTTTAAAATATCTAAGAAAACGAATTTAATTAAATCCATTTCTAAAAGCAAGGAAATTTACCGGGGCTACGGGGGTAGGCGAAAACGGGTTTTTCCATTCGAATCGAAAAGTGTTAGTTTGAAAACCTAGAAAAACGTCGTTTTCGGCCAAACACCTAATACTCACATTTCATGGCAAATCATCCAATTCACATTCATAACTCCAAGTAAAATATTCAAGAGTGACATTTAAACTCTCTAAGGCGAAACATGTTATAGTTGTTCAAATTACACAATCTAGCACCGAAGTGCACCAAAAGAATACAATCCCCGCGCATAACGCTCCAAGGGATAAACATGGACTATACCACCTTGGCTAACATGCTAGCCGGATCAAAATAATATATTTCAACAAATTTGGTTTACAAGGGAAAAAGGAATATATTTATCGACTTAATTCCCAACAAAATAAAGTGTGGTCCGCCTCCCACGCACAAAAGGGCGGACATACATCCACACGTCCACGGAGAGACTACAGAATTCTCCCGACGGGGTCATCACCTGAAAAACATATAAGGCGTGGGGTGAGCTCACTAGCCCAGTAGAGGAAGCGTCATTGCCTCGATCTCGGTAGTCCGAGTAGTACAACCCACCCATGGTACATGCAGCTACTCTTAGGTCAGTCTTTTGTCCCACATGGCTCTCACGCCAATCCGGAACCCCTTCGAACCCCACAATTAAGTTTCCCCAACATGCTCACAACACAGTTCTCTACAATTATAGCATGCTTTCATAATAACATCATAATCACACACACATATATATATGATAATCTAAATGCACCATGACCCGACACACCCCACGAGACACACAGCGCCCAACTCAGGTTAACGGATACATACTCTTTCCAATTACTTTCGAGGATACAAGCTCAACAAGTAATTGTAGAATACCGCACCGACCCTTC
The DNA here is from genome assembly GCA_963922005.1 of Cornus suecica. Lineage (NCBI taxonomy): Eukaryota > Viridiplantae > Streptophyta > Magnoliopsida > Cornales > Cornaceae > Cornus > Cornus suecica. The sequence goes on along the minus strand of OY998247.1, from coordinate 40,004,590 downwards.
CCAAGTGATTTTTCTCTCTATCACTTTAACAGGGAAGGCGGTTGTATGAGAGCCCAACTTGTAACTCCGTACGCCATGACTACACTGGAGTCAAGAACATGAGCCTCTACCCGGACTCCAAATTCACATTTGCCGGCTTTTTAGTTCCGTAGGCGTGATACCTCCTGGCCAGTTGTTGCTTTGATCCGAACCCGACTACCAACACATCACTAAACCACCCACATATTCCAACACCATAAATTTGACATTACATGACGTACTCAATATGCACATACGATTTTTTTTCATCAACTGTACTCCATCATAATATATGCTTTTCTCTATAGGCAATATATCATGTCAAACTTTTCACATGCTCATAATATTACAATTATGATAAATAAACCACAACATTAATTCTTATCACATTTATAATCAATTAACAACAATATGAATTTATATCACATAATCATATTATCAAGGGCCTAAATCATGGTCTAAGTTACCAAAACCAACTCGTATATATATATACGGCATATATACACTTAGACGCACACACCCTCTTACTAAGACAAAGACAATCGTTTTCCCCTACCTCAATTCCAAGCAAGAGCAAGCAAGAACAAGTAATGTCACCAAGAGTGATTCGAATCCACCCAACCTCCTCCAAAGCCAACACTAAGCTCTACCCAACCGATAGCTAAGCTTCAATGGAGTTTCAAGCAAGAGTTATAAGTAGACAACTCCATAAATCAAAAATTGAAGACAAGAATCCAATAATAGAAGCTAGGGTTTGAAACTAGAAATTCCAAAGGAGTAGAATTTACTTACCAAGATTTGGCTTAAAAGAAAGCTTGGAGAACCAACATCCACTTTCATGCACAAACCTTATTCAAATTCTCATCCTAAGGAAGAGAGAATTTAACAAGAAGAAGAAGAAGGAGTGAAATGAGGGAGAGCAAGAGAGAAAGAACCGTGTGAGAGATAGAGAGATATTTGTGGTGTATGAGAGAAGTCTTGCAAATGAGAGAAACTCATAAGTGTAGAGATTCTCCACTAACCCTACTCAAATCCAAGGGTCCAAAATGAAGCTAGGAAAGAAAATAATGAATCCAAGGGCTAGGAATAAGTCTTGCCAAGTGGAAGACTTATTACACAAATCACAAAACTCATTATTTTGCCAAACAAGGCCTTATCATCCAAGGGCTTAGAATAAAGATGGGAATTAACAAACCATCCAATGGTTGAGAAAAAGTCTTGTCAAGTGGAAGACCAAGAATAATGGATTATTCCATTTAAGTGCCAACCAAGCAAGGCCTTATGATCCAAGGGTCTAAAACAAAGATGGGAGAATGAGATCAAGGGCTAGGAATGAGACAACACATGAAAGGTGGAAATGACCAAATTCATCCAAAGTTGGGGTTAATTACAAGAGTGCCATCAAGACTCTTAAATACCCTTTTACCCCTTGTCATCCTCCCTAATTACTAAAATGCCATTTTTGCCCTAATTTCTACATTTTCCACTAATTGTTCCAAATGTGAAATTACTCCTTTACCCCTCGGTCATTTCTTTCCCGAAATCGTTCTCAATAATTTTCATTAATTTAAAAATGAAAATACAACATGCCACGTACAATATTTATAACACGTACAACATGTAAGGAATGCTAAAACAATTAAACACATTAAGCATTTAAGCACATAATTGTTTAAATAAAAATTTTAAATTAACTCGTAAAAATAGCGGACGTTACAGCATCAGTACCATGAGCCATCCTGTACTCCAAGTTGTCCGTAGTTGAAAAATTACCTACAAACTGGTGTAAACCACTAGGGCAAACCAACATCGGGGTGAGGTCATTGAGCCCCGTAAGAGAAAGGGAATCATAACTGTCACATCCTCCAACTGTTTAAGTCGAGTGAAAACCAACCTGTGTACATGCATCTACCCTAGGTCGGTTAAATGTCCCACATGGCACTCACGCCAATACGAGACCCCGGAAACACATCTCCCTAGTCCCATACCATGCATCAACAAATAGGGTAACTAACACATAATGAAGCCATAATACAACAACATATAATAACGCACACCTATATATATATGCACGTATATATATAGACATATATAATAGGGTTATTCCCACCGACACCCCCTCAAAGAGACCCTAATTTCACACGGACCCCCTCGATATTGAGTATTCCCACACGAACCCCCTCTGACAGACAGCCGTTAGGTTTACTAACGTTTTATCATGAAATTACTAATTTGCCCTTCGATATATATTTTAAAAAAGGGTAAATTGCAGTAGCACCCCCTGAGGTTTCACTTATTACATTAGGGTAATATATAAAGTGTGAAATTACCCATATGCCCAATATATATATATTACGAAAATATAAATATATATATTACGAAAATATATATCACGAAAATATATATATATATATATTACGAAAATATATTTTACGAAAAAATATATATATATTAGAAAAAAAATTAATAAAATTTCAAAGAAATATTTAAAATTCAAAAAAATTCTATAAAATCTGAAAATGAAAAATAAAATAAAATTTTGAAAAATTATATTAAAATCTGAAAATATATAAAAAGTTAGGAAAAAAAATATAAAAAGGGGAAAATATATAGATTCAAAAAATATTTAAATTTCAAAAAACATATCTAAATTATAAAGTTCAAAAATAATATATAAAATTTGAAAGAACTATTTAAAATTCAAAAACAATTGTATTAAAATTTCAAAATATATATAAAATTCGAAAAAATATATTTTAAAATTTAAAAAATATTATAAATTCGAAAATAAATATAATATTAAAAATATATATAAATTTCAAAATTATTTTTTTTTCAAAAAAACATATTAAATTTCGAAAATAAATATAAAAATCGCAAAAAACATAAAAAAATTTGAAACAAATATATAAAATTTTAAAAAAACATATAAAATTCAAAAATATATATTAAATTTTGAAAAAAATTATAAAATCGATAATAAATATAAAATAAAAAATATATATAAATTTTGATTTTTAAAAAAAAAACATATTAAATTCAAGACAAATATATAAAATTAAAAAAAACCATATAAAATTCAAATAATATATATTAAATTTCGAAAATAATTATAAAATTCGAAAAAAACATAAAAAATTATAAAATTTGAAAATAAATATAAAATTCAAAATACATATTAAATTTCAAAAAAAATACTAAATTCGAAAATAAAAATAAAATTAAAAAAACATTTAAAATCTCTCTCTCTCTCTCTCTCTCTCACACACACACACACACACACACACACACACACACACACATCACTGACGCACACACCACTGCCACACAGACGCACACATATATACATAGATCTATACATATATCTAAACACACATATATATAGCAGCATCTATATATATATATATATATATATATATACGGGTATATAACAGCTATATATATACACGGGTATATATAGGGGTATATGGGCATATATAGCAGCATATATATATGTATATATGGGTATGCAATATATATAATCCCCATCTTCAATCTCTCTCCCAATTTCCCACTTTCAATTTCTCTATATATAAATTAGGGTTAGGGTTTTGGGATGCCCAAATTGAAGACGAAGAAGAAGAAGGATATATGGGTCATTTTATATCATTTTGAGGGCAAAATGGATAATTCACAGGGTGGTTAACGACACAGTTTAACGGTGTGCAGACGGAGGGGGTCTTTGTGGGACAAAATTCAATTTTGAGGGGGTCTGAGTGAGAATAGTGAATATCGAGGGGGTCTATATGGAATTAGGGTATCTTTGAGGGGGTGTAAGTGGTATTTACCCTATATAATATATAACCAATACAAGCCCCGTAGTACAGATCACCTCATAGATCACTACAACTCGTACCCGCCAGTCCCACACTAACAATCAACACAACATCTATCACCAAAACACAGGAGCATCACTCCTATTCATAACACTATAGGAAGAATAACACTCATACTTCCTAGATCACGAGCATACAGAGCTCCAAAACCTCAAATCAGTATCAACCCATACTACCAATCACCTCACATGTCACTACTCGACATTCGTAAATCCAACATAGGGGTAAAAAAGTCACTTCAACCAAAGGAAAGTCACTAAGGTTGCTGAACACCAAAAGGAAGTGAAAGGGATTAAATAACCCATCACACCGACCCCTTAAAGGTCACATGTTTGCCCAATGGTAAAAGAGTCATTTCAAGAGAAAAAATGAACTTTAAAAGGTTACCCAACCTATTTTGACATAGGTTAAACCATAGAAACAAACAAAACCGAATTCAAAGTCCTGACGCGAGAGATATGAATTTTTGAAAATGGCATCTAACAACGCCAACCCAAACATAAAGTTAAAGTACTCCTCTTTCACCAAGGGTAAAACAGTAATTTCAAGTGAAAATAAGTGATTTCAAGTTTTGTATCAAATATTTGGACATAGGACAGGCCCTACAAAACAAACGGGACCTAAATCAAAGCCACGAGGCGAGAGATATGCATTTTTGAAAACGGTATCGGACAACGTCGACAAAAGCAAAAAGTTGAAGTACCCCACTTTCACCAAGGATAAAATAGTCATTTCAAGGGTAAATAAATTATCTCAAGTTTCAAATACAAATTTTGTACCTAGCACAAGCCATATGAACAAACGGGATCTAAATACGAGGTGCGAGGTGAGATAAATGAATTTTTAAAAATCGGCTGTCGGATGACTCTACACCTAACCTGGCGCCCAAATACGTACCAAATGGGCGTTGTGACGCCCTTGGGCATCATGACACCCCTAGGCTACGCACAAATGCCCCGCTAAAGGTGAAAATGTACCAATTATTCATATGGACTTTGTTCTTTGAGCCGTCAGTTTTGAAAAATCACAAATATTTGAAAAGTGATTTTTTCAGTTATGGTTTTCAAAAATAGTCACCGAAACCTCAAGAAACACGTAAAATGTAAACTTTGAATAAAAGTGATTCTTTATAATCTCATAAAAAAATTTGTCCTGCCCCCAGTCACCGTATTGTACACCGCCAACTTTCAAAGGTTTAAATATTTTAATAAAAATGAATTTACAACCATTTCAAAACTCAAAGTTTTAGTCGGTGTCACGGGGGTGAGCGAAAATGGAGTTTTTCCCTTAAAGACCAAATGGACTCAAATGTAAGTCTTATGAAAAATCTGTTTTCGGGGAAACAACACGAAACATCTACAACACCATGCGGAATGACTCAACAGCTGACATGAACCAAGAAGAACGAAAAATGAAGAAAGAAGTCCAAGTATGACAACACTTCAACAAAAAAAAACGGGAAAGAACAATCCACAACTCTATTCCCACCCGTGAACTCAATTCACTCTCAAAACAACCAACTCATCTCAACCACCCCAAGCAGTTAAGGAACCAGCCTCAAGAACACTCTTATTCTTAGGATATGAAAATGAAGACATAGCAGCCAATACTCATAAACTAACTAGGTTTAATACAAATCACTTCTGATCCATTCAAACCTCCATTCACAAGTAATATCAATTTCCTTATACTATTAACGGAATCAAAAAACCGTTACCACACAAGTAACTAGGATCAATCATCATCTCACCTAATCACACTCCAAACCTCAAAGTATAATCAATGATACTTTCCTCAAATGAAAAAGAAGTATAAAATGATCATCACTACATAACCAACCAAGATCACCAAAACCATGAAGGATAATACACCCCTCAAATGTGCAAGAACCTCAAGTGATCAATACCACACTACCAACCAAGGTCACCAAGCTAACACCCACTTCCCTAAGGTCTCATTTCATAATCAACCCTATAATCCACTACCGACTTTACTTATCACAATAAAGCCATCAAACTAACTTATACCCCTACTCTAAGGCATATAAACACATTTAAACAAGTACAAGAATTAATATCACAATATGCTTTTAAACAAGGCATGCAAATCATCTTATCACAATATCCAATTCCACTTGAGCATTTTAAGAACATGTAAATTATATATTTCAAAATCCACATTCAACATGATCCTCAACAAGTCAACATAAATCACATAATAGCAACTCAAATGCAATGTAACTCACACACCTCGTGGTACACACACGACCACACACACCTCATGGTACACACGCGACCACACACACCCTATTCTAAGGGTCAACAAGATCATTCTTTAACCATTCACTTTTGATGATACAAACTCATGAAGGAAGGTAGATTTATCATACATTTCTTCCCAAGTGCTTTTGACACTTACACTTTTAACAAGGAAGATGTCAAACACAATGCGGTCGTGCAAATAAAGACTTATCCAAGGGCCACAAAATAGTCTTGCCATTGGAAGACTTAAACCAATAATCACCCTTCTTATACACTTGTTAAATAAGGCCTTAAAATCCAAGGGTTTAGAATAATGCAATGGAAATGAATAAACCATCCAAGAGTTGATAAGAATTCTTGCTAAGTGAAAGACCAACAATAATGGATTCTTCCAGTTAAGTGACAACCAAATAAGGCCCTATGATCCAAGGGTTTAGAACAAAGATGGAAGAATGAAATAAATGGCTATAAATGAGACACCATTTGAAAATGGGAAATGACCAATTTATTCCTAACTTAGGGTTAATTACAAGAGTGTCATTATACCTCTTAATTATCCTTCCAACCCTTGTCATCTTCTCTAATTACCAACATGTCATTCATACCCTAACACTTAGCTAAATCTTTACACTTTTCACTAAGTGCTCTAAATATGAAAATACTCATTTACCTTTCGGTCATTTCTTTCCCGAAATTATTTCTAACTATTCTCATTACTCATAAAATGAAAATATAGCAAGAAATTCAAATAAGTGTTACACCGAAATATTTACAATAAACTAGGGTAACACATTTTGGAACGCAACACGATTGTCGAAGCTCCAACGAGAAAACGTTGCTACAAACTTATGTAGTCGTCAACGAACAATAAATCCCAAAGCCAAAAACAAAAGTCCACGATGTCGTCCCGCTAAGTCCAAAACATAAATGTGAAAAATTTACACGTACTAAGATTTCATAAGACGTCATGAATAAGTGATGTCACAAAACGTTAACACTTGGAAAAGAATTCCAGAAAAGGAGAAAGGAAATGCGGGGCGTTACAGGCTATGCCTTGGCGAGTTGGTATAGACATGTTTTAGTTTATTTTCATGCATTAAGAGTAGATTAGAGTAATTTAATTAACATGTACTAATCAGTTCAGTCATGAGATGGGTTGTCGCAATCCGGTTGATGGTATTCCTTTTTGGGGTCGTATTTAGCTATTTGCAGTACGACCTGATTCACAGTTTATGGATCGCCCTCTTACAATTGTTACATTGATAAAACTATGTTATACGATTAGTAGAACTGGCAATTCGTGTCAACAGGTCGACCCACGGGTTAACATGGCAATCTGATACTAGTTGACACGAAAATCAAACATTTTAAATATGATACAATCCAACACGAAAAATAAAAAATAAAAAATAAAAATAAAATTGAATTTGAATTTGACACGATTCAGTAATAGTTTATTAATGTATTTTAATCCATGACCAATTAGAAAATAGAAAAAATCAGCAAATAAATATAATAATAAATATAATCGTGTCAAACGGGTCAATTCGTGTCAGAAATTGCCAGCTCTAACGGTTAGTGGTGGAGCAATGAAATCCCTAGTTTTCTCTCTCTTAAATCACAAACCAATTTACTTTGCCTTTTTTTTGAATAATTTAGTTAATTTAAATAATTTGGTCTCCGACCACCAAAACAGACAACTTTTTATAAATATAACTAATTATTTTTGAACTGTTAAAGTGAACAATCTTAGTCTCTGTAGGATCGATATCCCTTACTCAAGTCGTTGCTATTTTACAATTGATATGTGCGCTTGCTTAGGGTAAAACCTAGCGTCTGTAAGGTATTATTTTTAACCATATATTTTGTACACACCTGACGCACATCAATTTTTCGGCGTCGTTGCCGGGAACTAAGCGTTATTCATTAGCTTTAGTAGTTTATTTACATTGTGTTATTGTAGAATACTTAAAGTTGGAATTCTTTTGTGATTGATAGGTACTCTGAAAAGCAAAAAGGGATTTGGCGGAGCATAAGTTGCATCGTTGGACCTTTGGTGAGTTTTAGTATATCTTAATTTCTTGCATAATTTTAGCTTTATTTTCTGTTAATATTTAAAATAGTTGAGAAGTAAAAAAATATATATTGTTTTGATCTAAAACTTTTTTGTTGTTTGATGTATGACCGATCAAAAATCCAGTTTTGATCTCAACGTTGAATTAGAACCTTTTGATCTTGAGATTGAACGGACTTCTTATCGAAAATATTGAGCTATTGAAGAGCGTCATCGTCAATCAGAAGAAGGCACGATGGGTGACCAAAGAGCCAACAAACCAAGGACACCGGAGACATCACTAAAAGGATACTACGCACCGGATGCGTATGATTCATATACTGAATTTCCAGAAGAAGAATGTGCGAAGCACATTGAAATCAAGACAAACATTATTAATATGCTTCCTAAATTTTCTGGACTTAGAATCGAGGACCCATACCAACACATAAATGATTTCTTAGAGGTAGCCTCTACTCTTAGGTATGATAATTTATCCAAGAATGACTTGCGAGTGGGATTATTCCTTGGTCGTTGAGGGAAATAGTCAAAATATGGTATATCAAATTGGCTAAAGCGACTAAAATTGATTAGGAAGCCCTTAAAAAAAATTCATAGAAAAATATTATCCCATAAGAAATACCTCAGAAGCACAAGATACGATCAAAATTTTTAGAGAATTGCCTGGTGAACAGTTTCATGATGCTTGAGAAAGATATAATGAAATCTTATATAAGTGTCCCCACCATAGGTTCTCTGAACGGGATGTAGCTAAGAATTTTTACATGGGACATGGAGATATACATAAGACTTTGATAGATGCGTCAACACAAGGTCAATTTACCATGAAGCCAACAAAAGAACTCTTAGAGTTATTTGACAACATAAGTGACAATACAATTCAATATGAATTTGAGTTGAGGTCTAGAGGTGAACAAGATAGAAGATATGAGAAAGCTTATGTCGTGAATCATGATGATGTGAGAGATTCGGTGGCATTAATAGGAGAGAAATTAGAAAGAATTGACAAGTTTCTTCAGCGAAGTCATTCCCCTCCGAGAGAAATATTAGAAGTAGAAGCTGAGTATTCTCAAAATGAGTGTCAGGACATAATGGTTGTCAATGCCAATGCATCGTGGAACTATTCAAACAATTCTCCTTTCACTAATTCATACACCTCAAATGCCAGAAATCACCCACTTATGTCTTATAACTGTACAAATGTGGAGAACCCACAACCAAGGTTCCAACAGGGACAATCGTCCAATCCACAACCAAGTTTTACTGAGAGATAACAATCATATAACAACAACTAAGGTTCTAACAGAGTCAATAATCATTCGACTGCCGACCAACAATCATGGCTTGAAATCCTTAATCAAATTACCAACCCAGACAGCCATCCAATAATTCTCAGGCAATCCATCCATTCAATAATAATTAGGTTGTCCAACCATATAACTACCTAACTTAGCCTCAAGGGAATAAACCCAAGGATTCAATCCAAATCAAGCTACCCTCCATATCCTCAAAACCATCTCCAACATCAAAATCCAACACCAGGACCACCTAGCTTTGAATAAGAGGTGATGAGTGCCCTGAGGGAGTTTAAAAATTAATCTAATAATTCTCAAGCGACCATCCAAACACTGAGCTCTCATTCCCAATTCATTGCTCAAATGGGAGCCCAAATAGTACAACTAGTAAATGCTATGGATAGGATAGAAAAAGTGTTGCCTAGTCAGCTAGTGGCTAACCCAAAGCCACAACAAGCACTGGAGCTTGGATCATTTGTTGAGACTCGTCATGAGACAGTCCGAGCAGTTACAATTTTGAAAAGTGGAAAATAAGTGGATAGTAAGGCTGAGGAGCAACATGAGGAGAGGCTGAAGAAGCAAAAGGCCAAAGAAGTTCAAAAAAAGACAGAAGAAGAATCTCAGAAGAAAAGGCTGAGAAAGTTCAGAAATAACAACCTCAAGTGGAGGAAGATGAAGAGCCAGAAATGGCACCATATGAGGAGGAAACACCATTCCCTAATGTCTTAGAGAGTCGGCCAAAGATGGCAAGAATAAAGAGTCAAACATGTTGGAGACATTCCGACAAGTCAAGATTAATGTACCTCTCTTAGACATTATCGACCAAATTTCACCCTATGCTAAATTTTTGAAAGACCTCTGTACGTAGAAAAGGAAAAGTGGAATTAAGGTCCCAAAGATGATTTTGTTGACTGAACAAGTGAGTTCGATCTTATTGAATGATGTTCCACCTAAGAGGAAAGATCCCGGTACTCCCATTATCTCTTGTGTCATTGGTGACCAAAAGATTGGTAGAGCTCTTCTTGACCTCAGTGCGAGTGTTAATTTATTACCTTACTTAGTTTATCAACAGCTAGGGTTGGGAGAGCTAAATCCTACCTCGGTGGTACTTCAATTGGTAAATAGATTATCTAGATAATCGAGAGGAATTCTGGAGGATGTAATTGTTCAAGTGGGTAAGTTCTACTATCCTGTAGACTTTGTGGTGTTAGACATGGAACATGTTTAAGACTTGAAGAAACATATCCCAGTGATATTAGGAAGACCGTTCTTAACCATAACCAATGCACATATCGATTACAGGACATGGACGATGGATCTATCTTTCGAGAATATGAAGGTGATAATGAATGTTTTAATACAGGTCATTAAATCAATACACTGGTCGAGTGCTTTAATGTAGAAGAAGTCAATAAGACTTGTAAAGGACCGATACCTCAAAGTCGAGCAAGAAATGACCTGGATGTTGTGATTGAAAGATCAAATACAAAGTTTGACACGTGGGAAGATCAACACCGCTTTAATTTAGAAGTGATCACTATGTTTAAAAGATCTCTAGGTTTGCAACCAGGGAAGGAGCCAAGAGATTCGCCTGAATCTCCATTTATGTCACCGCGACATTGGTGCCCGACAACTCACTTTATAATATTGAGTTGTACGATGGCACTGAAGGTTGAGAGAAGATCTTAGTGACGAATAAGCAAGATATGAAGGCAAAGTTTGAAAAGTGGGAGGATCAACAAATAATTAAATTTGGAAGTTATCGCGACATTGGAAGTTGTTTTGTACTTGCAGCCAGAGAGAGAACCAAGAGAGTTGGCTGGACCTCAACTTATTCCTCCATATAAGTTAATGCTTGAGAGTACATTTTAAGAAATGGTGTTATGTGGGTTAATTGAGGATCAAGAGGATGGCGTATTGAAAGATAAAAAGGGTGTGAAGACTGAGAATTGATTATTTACCATGAACTGTCATAGAGCCTACCAAGTATGACACCCCTCTTAAAGATCCCTTTCCAGATGAGCGAGTGTTGACTATAAACATGGTAGATAAGTTGTATGCATGGGAAGATCCGCGATTAAGAAATGAGTGTGAGGGGATATAGAATTGTGCATATGAGGATGTTTGAATTTACATAGCTCGGACAAGAGTACATCATGCTAAGCATGTTCGTCTTAAGTTCCTTGAGCTCGGTCGGAAGGGACAGCGATGTAATTCGAGAGTGAAATTATTTCCAGGTAAGATCCGGTTAAGATGGGACGGACCATTCAGAGTTAAATCGGTTTAACCCCATGGAGAGGTAGGTTTTGGTAATAAGAAGTTAAAAAGGCGTGGTTAGTGGCTAAATATTTATGAGGAGACTAATCCGGGACCGAAAGGGAACATTACATAAGGTGTTGAATGAGGATATGTTTGACATATTGCTTGTACATGGGGAGAAGTTAGAACGTGACAGATGAGGTATTTTATATGGTGATTATTGTTCTATATTTGATGTTATGGATAATACTAAGGGTCTGTTTGGTAGCAGTGTTTTTGTATCTGTTTATGTGTTTTGTGTTTATAAAACTTGTTTGGTTAGTGTTTTTGGGATATGTGTGTTAAAAAACACTTTTTCACTTTAGGCAAATTTTAGGCATATTCCAATAAACATGAATTTGGTGTTTATTGGGGTGTTTCTTACTTACACTTTCTTCACTTTATAATATATTTTATTATTTTATTATTTATATTATTAAATTATTATTTAATAATTTATATATTAATTGATAAATATATTCTATTTATTTATTTATTATTATTTCATTTTATTTATAAATTATTTATTCATTTTTAATTATTTAAAAATATATTTTATTAATTTAATATTAATTTATTATTATTATACTCATTTTTTATTATTATTATGAAGTATTTATTTGTTATTATATTTACTTTTATTTATCATTATATTTATTTTTTATTTTTTATTATTATTTATTTCATTTTGTTTATTATTTATTATTTTTATTATATGTTTAAATATGTTTTATGTAATTTATTATTTATTTTTTTAATTTATTATTATTATTTATTATTTAGTCCATTTTTTATTATTATTATATTAATTTATTTATTATTATTATATTTTATTTTATTTATTATTTATATTATTAAATTATTATTTATTAATTTATATATTAATTTATAAATATATTTTATTTATTTATTTATTGTTATTTCATTATTTAATTCATTTAATTTATAAATTATTTATTCATTTTTAATTATTTAAAAATATATTTTATTAATTTAATATTAATTTATTATTATTATACTCATTTTTTATTATTATTATGAAGTATTTATTTGTTATTATATTCACTTATTATTTATTATTATTTATATTTATTTCATTTTTTTTATTTATTATTTTTATTATATTTTTAAATATGTTTTATATAATTTATTATTTATTTTATTAATTTATTATTATTATTTATTATTTATTATTTAGTCCATTTTTTATTATTATATTTATTTTTTATTATTGTATTCATTTATTATTATTATTATATTTTATTTTATTTATTATTTATATTATTAATTTTTAATTATTGATTTTTAATTTTTCAATTTCAACCCAAAAAACATCTCTACCAAACATACTTATGTATTTGGATGAATAAACAAAAAAACAAAAAACGTGCTTTTGTTTATTTCAACACAAACACAACTCTACCAAACAGGCCCTAATTGTCTACAAGTGAGAACACTGAGATAGTCGCCTCTTATATTTTGTCCTATGATTAGGGGAAGTATTGCTGAGAGGAAGGGTGTTGGATAGCCATTTGAGTGGCCCTGTCGTGCCAACGACGTTAAACATTGGTCTTAGGCTGTGAAAGTAAGTTTCTAGCCTCAGTTTGTAGAATAGGATTGTTGGCTTTGAAATTTACTTTCAGCAAACAATTCCAAAATTGATGATAACAAACCATTGAAGAGTGTTTGATACTAATGAATTATCGAGTTTATATTTTCAGCAAAAGACAGGTGAACAACGCAGAAATCAAACTCGAAAAGGAAACTACTCGAAAAGCAAGCTCGGAAAGAAAGCTTGATTTAAAGCGAAAAGATGTGAAAGAAATTGAAGCGCAAATGGAAAATCAATTAAATTCAACGGCAAAAGCGAAAGTCGAAGACACAAAACTCGGGGTAGATAGGTCGGGGAGCGATCATTGTAACAAGGTAATTTTATGTGTCGATTTTATCGTATAAGCTCAAGTATAAAATGAACCGAACTCAAATGAAATGAAAAACGCTTTACCAAACTTAAACGGAAAGAAAAATATTTTTATTAAATGTTTTTCTTGTTATAGTCGACTAGAATCACCCTGTGTATTTTCTAGTAGTCGACCATTTCAATCAGTAGCTATTGGTTTTTGATCCACATCAAAAGAGTCGACTGAAACAAGCTTGAGTCGACTAGACTACTCATTGTAGTCGACTAGAACTCATTCTAGTCGACTAGATGGTCCAAAGTAGTCGACTAGAACTCAATCTAGTCGACTAGATGGTCCATTGTAGTCGACTACAATAGAGAAGTAGTCGACTAGAAGTTGCTTAAAATCTGCAGATTTTTAGAAAACAATTCCCATGTTTTGTGGATTGTGTTTAATGGTGTTCAAACGGCTCTTGTCTTTCAAATACTATAATCACTCTTCAAAACCCTAATGCAATGCTATATATAGAATGAGATGTGTATATTGAACATCAAGAGATTGAAAGACAAAAGAGAAAGAAAGCTATCAAAAATTCTGCATAAATTTTCTCTACAAAAGCCATTGAAACCAAGCTTTGAAAATCTGATTTTCTTCAAGTTTCTTTGAAAATCAAAACCTCTAGTATCTCTTCTTATTCTCCAAATATCATTCATTGATTATATCCTTTGAGAATACATTTCTAGAGCTATTGTAAAATCACCAAAAACACTTGAGCTTATATTGATTTATCTTCCATAAAAACCTTTGGGTTTTGAGTGTTTTTGTTCTTGAGTGATTTTATTGATTACATACGAATTTGTAATCTCGGACAAGTGAAGTCCACCGATTGTTCAAGAGAGGGTTGTTCTCTTGATTGAGAGACAAGCTCGAGAGGCTTGTGTTGTAAAGGTTTGTCATTCCACCTGTGAAGGAAGGGCCATAGTGAAAGGATCGGGAAAAGTCTCAAGAAGGGGTTTTTGAGCCGAGGAGTAGAAGTTACCGAACCTCGAAAAACTCACGGTGTCAATCTCTCTATCTCTTTCTCTTTACTTGAGTAATTTGCATGCTATAATTGCTTGAATATCTTGTATGCTAATTTGTCTTGAAATTAATTATTATAAAAGTTTAAATTGAATCATCCACTTGCTTATTGAGAAATTGATTTTTGATTATAGTGTGTTCCAATTTCGAAAAAGAGTTAGACTTATTTTTGAACACCCTATTCACCCCCCCTCTAGGGTTAATTAGTGACTAACAATTGGTATCAGAGCCTAATCTCTATTTATTTTAGACTTAACCGTCTTAGAGAACGATCATGTCATCAAATTTAGTCATTCATGTTGAAGGACAATCGAATAATAGGCCCCCATGGTTTGATGGATCAAATTATAGCTATTGGAAAACTAGAATGATAGATTTTCTTCAAGCTATCGATTACCAAATTTGGCAAGTAGTTCTTGAAGGACCATTTGTATTGACCAAAATTGTTGATGGAAAAACCGTCCCCAAATTACCCAATGAATGGGATAATGATGACCGTAAACTCATGTCATACAATGCTAAAGCCAAAGTAAATTTAAATTTCGCTTTAAGTCCAAATGAATTTAATCGTGTATCTACTTGTTCAACGGCAAAAGAAATGTGGGATAAACTTGAAGTAACCTATGAAGGTACATCTCAAGTACGAGAATCTAAAATTGACATACTCATGCATGAATATGAATTATTTGCTATGAAAGATGATGAAAATGTGAATTCTATGATGTCTCGCTTTACAAATATTTTGAATGGACTAAAGCATCTTGGTAGAATTGTTCCTAGATCCGATGCGTCACGAAAAGTGCTTAGAAGTCTCCCGGCAAAGTGGGATGCAAAAGTAACGGCTATCAAAGAAGCTCATGACCTCAACACCATGAGTCTCGATGAAATCTTCGGCTCTCTACTCACTTGGGAAATAACATTAAAAGCTCGTGAAGACGACATCAAGCCGAGAAAGGGGATAGCTTTGCAAGTCTTCACCAAAAATGAAAATAATGAGCCGAGTGAAGAAGAAGAGGATGAGGACATTGCCTTGTTCACCCAAAAATTCAAGAGACATCTTCAAAGAAAGAAAGCAAATGGTGGAAGATTCGTGAAAAGAATTTAACCAAGAGGCGAGCCTAGCAAAAGAGAACCCCCAACGTGTTTTAATTGCGGAAAGCCGGGACACTACAAAAGTGATTGCTTCAAGCTCAAAAAGGAAAACGAGAAAAGATCTAGCAAGATGGCAATGAATGTCACATGGGAGGACTATGACTCATGCGACTCGGATGAGGAGAAAAGTAGTGAGGAAACGGCAAACATTTGTCTCATGGCAAATGAAGAAGAGGTACATTTAAATTTAAATGATTTAGATAAACTATCATATGATGAACTTCTTCTTGATTACAATGAATTGCAAGATGTGTTTGAAGAATTACATGATGAATTCGAAAAATTAGCTAGAAAATATATCCTTCTTAAGAAAGCTAATTCTTCATGTAGTCTCACTAGTTCAAGCTTAGAAGTTTCTTGCAATGACAAAAGCATTGAGCTAGAAAAGGAAAATATTCGTTTGAGAAATACTATTGATGATCAAATAAATGTTTTAGCAAAATTTACAAAAGGAAAAGAGAACCTTAGTATCATGTTAGGAAGACAAAAATGATCATTTGATAAATGCGGTCTAGGGTATGATGCTTTTGACAAAAATGCTCTCATTTTGAAAAAGAGAAAATCACTTAGCTCTACATTTACTAGAAAATCATCTCATGCTTCTTCAAATGATTATAAACATGTTACTTGCTACTATTGCAATAGAAAAGGACACAAAGCAAATGTATGCTTTCATAGAAAGAAGAAAATTATGTCAAAAATGGTTTGGGTTCCGAAAGGATCTATTGCATGCTCTCATAGAAAATAAAATGTTGTAACAAAACAAATTTGGGTTCCAAAAGGAACTATTGCGTATCTATCTAACCAAAATGGACCCAAAACAGATTGGGTACCAATAAAAGTTACTTGAACTTGTTTTGTAGGTATGCTTGAAGTCCGCATCAAAATAAAAATGGTTTCTCAATAGCGGATGCTCAAGGCATATGACGGGAGATAAATCAAAGTTTATTTCACTAAAAACATATGAAGGAGGTAACGTAACTTTTGGAGACAACTCTAAAGGCAAAATTATAGGAATTGGCTCAATCGGTATTTCCTCTTCTCTCTCTATAGATGATGTGCTTTTAGTTGATGGGTTGAAGCATAATTTGTTTAGTATTAGTCAATTATGTGACAAGGGCTATGATGTTATATTTAGGACAAATGCATGCATAATCAAGAAAGATGGGAAGCAAATGTTCAATGCCAAAAGAAATGGAAACTTGTATACTTTGTTGCTATGTGAATTGCATGACCAAGATGTTAAATGTTTTGTCACATCTAGCGAAAATAGTTGGTTATGGCATAGACGTTTAGGACATGCTAGTATGGACATCATTCATCGTTTATCCAAAAATGATTTAGTCAAAGGCCTCCCAGAGACTAAATTTTCGAAAGATAAAATATGTAGCGCATGTCAAGTAGGCAAGCAAGTTAAATCCTCTTTCAAGAGAAAGAAAGATATTACCACTTCTAGACCTCTAGAGTTACTTCACATGGATCTCTTTGGTCCGGAGAGAACGGCTAGCTTAGCCGGGAAACTCTATGTACTTGTTATAGTTGATGACTACTCTAGATATACTTGGGTTCACTTTGTTGCTCATAAAAATGAAACTCACTCCATTCTTGAAAGATTTTATAGAGTCATTCAAAATGAAAAAGATTTGAAAATCAAGAAAATTAGAAGTGATAGAGGTAGGGAGTTTGAAAATCAAGACTTAGAGAAATTATGTGATGACCTCGGTGTTTCTCATGATCTCTCGGCCCCTAGAACCCCTCAACAAAATGGTGTAGTTGAAAGAAAGAATCGATCTCTACAAGAGATGGCTTGAACCATGTTAAATGAGCACAACCTTCCCCGAAGCCTTTGGGCGGAAGCGGTAAACACCGCTTGCCATATAATTAATCGTGTTATTATTCGGATGAAGTTGGGGAAAACGCCCTATGAGTTGTGGAATGGTCGAAAGCCCAATATTGGGTATTTCAAAGTTTTCGGGTGTAAATGTTTTGTGTTAAATGATAAAGATAACCTTGGAAAATTCGACTCCAAATCGGATGAAGCAATTTTCCTAGGATATTCTACAAGAAGTAAAGCATTTCGGGTTTATAACAAAAGGACTCTAACCATGGTTGAGTCTATTCATGTTGTCTTTGATGAATCACCCTCACCACCATCACCTAGAATTGACCTAGAAGAAGATGAGGTTGTTGGGATTGAGGATAATCTAAATACTCTCAATATCTCCAACTCATCATGTAGCCAAAAGGAAATGAGGGAAGTTGAGCATCAATCCAATGATGACTTGACCAACTCAATGCCTAAAGCATGGAGGATTGTTCACAATCATCCTCTTGATCAAGTCATAGGTAATCCTTCAAAAGGGGTTAGTACTAGATCTCAACTTAAAGATTTTTGCAACCACATGGCCTTTGTATCGCAATTCGAACCCAAGAACTTCCACGAAGCTCAATGTGATGATTCTTGGATCGTAGCAATGCAAAAGGAACTAAATCAATTTGAACGCAATCAAGTTTGGCGTTTAGTTCCTAGACCCAAAAATCAAACTATAATTGGCACAAAATGGGTCTTTCGAAACAAAAAGGATGAGAATGGAGTAATTATTCGAAATAAAGCAAGATTGGTAGCTCAAGGATATAATCAAGAGGAAGGCATCGACAACGATGAGACCTTTGCACCAATAGCTAGATTAGAAGCAAATAGAATGCTTCTTGCATTTGCATCATATAGAAATTTCGCTCTTTATCAAATGAATGTCAAAAGTGCTTTCTTAAATAGTGTCATAGAAGAAGAAGTTTTTGTGAAGCAACCAACCAGTTTTGAAAATAATCTTTTTCCAAATCATGTTTTCAAATTGGCTAAAGCTCTATATGGTTTAAAGCAAGCTCCTCGAGCTTGGTATGAGAGACTTAGCGGGTTTTTAACTCAAAATGGTTTTACAAGAGGGAAAATTGATAACACACTTTTTACAAAAACCATTAAGAATAATTTGTTGATTGTCCAAATTTATGTTGACGACATTATTTTCGGCTCAAGAAATAATTCTTTATGTAGGGAATTTGCCACAAGTATGCAAAACGAATTTGAAATGAGCATGATGGGTGAGTTGACTTTCTTCTTAGGATTGCAAATCAAGCAAAGCTCGGATGGCTTATTCATTAGCCAATCCAAGTACACTAAAGATTTGCTAAAGCGATTTGGTATGGAGGCTACCAAACATGCCATAACTCCTATAAGTTCCTCTATTAAGATTGATAAAGATGAAAATGGTAAATGTGTTGATATTACTAATTATAGAGGCATGATCGGTAGTTTGCTTTATTTAACCGCTAGTAGACCGGATATAATGTTTAGTGTATGCTTATGTGCTCGGTTTCAATCATGTCCCAAGGAATCTCATTTGCTTGCGGTCAAACGCATTTTTCGCTACCTAAGTGGTACAATAAACTTAGGGCTTTGGTATCCACGTGGAACTTCAATTGATCTTATTAGCTATTCGGATGCCGATTTTGCGGGATGTAGAATTGATCGTAAAAGCACAAGCGGTACTTGTCATTTTCTAGGACACTCACTAGTATCTTGGTCAAGTAAAAAGCAAAATTCCGTTGCATTATCTACGGCCGAAGCTGAATATGTGGCAGCCGGTAGTAGTTGCGCTCAAACTCTTTATATTAAGCAACAACTACTTGACTTCGGTCTTACTTTCTCTCACGTGCCTATTAAATGCGATAATACGAGTGCGATTTGTATTTCAAATAATCCTATTCATCACTCACGCACCAAGTATATAGAGATTAGGCATCATTTTTTACGTGATCATGTTGCTAAGGGTGACGTTGAATTGATCTTTATCGACACTAAAAATCAATTGGCGGATATTTTTAAAAAACCACTTGCGGACGAATCATTTTCTAAAATTCGTCGTGAAATCGGAATGGCCATGGATTTTGATGTTTTATCTTAATTTCTGTCATAATCTTTATTTTTAATATTTTTGCTATTTTTATGTATTTATTTCCTGATTTTTATCTATTTTTATCATTTTTTTAGTCGACTCATCCTGTGTAGTTCAAACCAATCTAGTCGACTACTTTGGTCAGTAGCTACACCATTTCATGGTCTTCACCTTCTAGTCGACTCATTGCTATTCTAGTCGACTCATCTTCCATTCTAGTCGACTCAAACATTGTTGTAGTCGACTACTTTGCCTTCCTAGTTGACTCAAACCTAGCCTAGTCGACTCAAACCTAAATCTAACCGACTCACCTAGACCTAGTCGACTCAACCCACTATAAAACCTAACCCTCATCTCATCTTCTCCATCCGCCTCCTTCAAACCCTCACCCACCTTTAAACCCTCTCCTCTCAATCTCTCTCCTACTACCACTTATACCTTCAAATCTTCACCAATCCCTCATTAATTTCACATTTCCATCATCTTCCACCCATTTCCCTCATCCAAATTTCATCATTCTCACTCTCTCACACATCTATATATATACACCATCATATATCTATATATCCCTATATATTTGTGCATCATCTTCTACAATGCCACCGAGGACTCGAGGTCTATTTCGGAAACGTTCACGCATTGATGGAGGCCAAAGCTCCACCAATCCACGCATTCCTACCGCCGTTGACGAAGAAGAGTCGAATGAACCTCTTCTTCTTGAGGTAATTCTTCTTGATGATGATGATAGAAATAAATTCATCACTATATTTGATCATCGTGCTCCTACACCTTGCCGTATTGTCACACAAGACTTATGCACTGAAATTAGGGCTCAAAATTTCGAGTTATTCCGAGCAATTGGTTGGGATTTTTTCGTTTCTCTTGACATTCCGGTACTTCCGCGAATTGTCAAAACCTTCTACGCTTCTCTTAAAAATCACAAGGAGAAATTACTCTCTCATCTTTATTTTAATTTATGAGGTGAAGACGAGACCATTGATGACAGCGAAATCAAGCGCATTTTCTTGCTTCCGAATGACGGTATTCGCCACTTCTCCAAGGATTGGTATAAGGCTGATGGTTTCGATTGTATTGAGGCTGTTCGGGTCATATGCGTCGACAAGGAAATTTCGCAGAATGCCGGTATTACCTCTTCTATGCTACTACCCGAGGCTAGATTAATTCATAATGTTATTACTTACTCTATTCTGCCTAAAACTGGTAGTCGTAGTAGTGTTTCTCGTATGGAGGCTTTTTTGGTTTATTGCATTTTGACAGGAACCCGCGTTGATTTAGCTTATATTTTTCGTTCCGTCATCCTCACATGTCAGCGCAAGCCATCTGGCCCGCTTTTCTTTCCTGCACATATTACATATCTAATGCAGCGGAAAGGTTTTAATTTTTCTAATGAAGTGTCCGAGCATCACCCTATTTTTCTTGACGCCACTCATGTCAAACATATGCATATTTCTTCTGATGCGGAAGGAAATTTCATTTCTGAAAATGCACCTGCTCCTCGTTCGCGTACTGCTCCTAGCGGTTCTGCATCACGCCAAGAAGCCCCTTCCTCGGTCCCTCCGTTGGACGGTGCTTCGGCCTCTCAAGCTGCTCTTCTCAACCAACTTCTTGGGGTTGTTCAAAGCAATACGGAGCTCCTTAGGCAGCAGGAACAAATGCTTCAGCGCCTTGACACGACCGTGAACCAAAATAAGGAAGCCATTCGATTGATAAATGAGCGCCTTGTTCTTCATGATGAGGAAATGTCTACCCGTATTACAAATCTGGCAGGGTCACTTGATGACCTCACTCTTGCACACAGGAACCCTCGCTCCCGCGCCCCTCGACGCTGACAAAAAGGGGGAGAAATTATGCTATTGTACTGTCATGTATCCCATTATCCGACATTAGCAATTTCTGTTTTTGTGTGGCTTGTTATGGTTATTTGCGAACTTGTCTGTTTTCTTTTCTATGTTTTTCATCAGTATAAGCAGCTTGTATTAAACTGAAACATCTATGATAGGCTGTTTATTTTTGTTATCTCAAATGTGCGCCTATTTTTTATATTGTATCAAAATGCCTATTAAATTGCAAATTTCATTTACTAAGGGGGAGCATTTGATCAAAATAGTTTGCACATGTTGAGGGGGAGCATCAGTTGATGTTTCGCCAAATGCCAAGCAAACATAAAATGTTTTGTCATCATCAAGGGGGAAATTGTTGGCTTTGAAATTTACTTTCAGCAAACAATTCCAAAATTGATGATAACAAACCATTGAAGAGTGTTTGATACTAATGAATTATCGAGTTTATATTTTCAGCAAAAGACAGGTGAACAACGCAGAAATCAAACTCGAAAAGGAAACTACTCGAAAAGCAAGCTCGGAAAGAAAGCTTGATTTAAAGCGAAAAGCTGTGAAAGAAATTGAAGCGCAAATGGAAAATCAATTAAATTCAACGGCAAAAGCGAAAGTCGAAGACTCAAGACTCGGGGTAGATAGGTCGGGGAACGATCATTGTAACAATGTAATTTTATGTGTCGATTTTATCGTATAAGCTCAAGTATAAAATGAACCGAACTCAAATGAAATGAAAAACGCTTTACCAAACTTAAACGGAAAGAAAATTATTTTTATTAAATGTTTTTCTTGTTATAGTCGACTAGAATCACCCTGTGTATTTGCTAGTAGTCGACTATTTCAATCAGTAGCTATTGGTTTTTGATCCACATCAAAAGAGTCGACTGAAACAAGCTTGAGTCGACTAGACTACTCATTGTAGTCGACTAGATGGTCCAAAGTAGTCGACTAGAACTCAATCTAGTCGACTAGATGGTCCATTGTAGTCAACTACAATAGAGAAGTAGTCGACTAGAAGTTGCTTAAAATCTGCAGATTTTCAGAAAACAATTCCCATGTTTTGTGGATTGTGTTTAATGGTGTTCAAACGGCTCTTGTCTTTCAAATACTATAATCACTCTTCAAAACCCTAATGCAATGCTATATATAGAATGAGATGTGTATATTGAACATCAAGAGATTGAAAGACAAAAGAGAAAGAAAGCTATCAAAAATTCTGCAGAAATTTTCTCTACAAAAGCCATTGAAACCAAGCTTTGAAAATATGATTTTCTTCAAGTTTCTTTGAAAATCAAAACCACTAATATCTCTTCTTATTCTCCAAATATCATTCATTGATTATATCCTTTGAGAATACATTTCTAGAGCTATTGTAAAATCACCAAAAACACTTGAGCTTATATTGATTTATCTTCCATAAAAACCTTTGGGTTTTGAGTGTTTTTGTTCTTGAGTGATTTTATTGATTACATACGAATTTGTAATCTCGGACAAGTGAAGTCCACCGATTGTTCAAGAGAGGGTTGTTCTCTTGATTGAGAGACAAGCTCGAGAGGCTTGTGTTGTAAAGGTTTGCCATTCCACCTGTGAAGGAAGGGCCATAGTGAAAGGATCGGGAAAAGTCTCAAGAAGGGGTTCTTGAGCCGAGGAGTAGGAGTTACCGAACCTCAAAAAAATCACGGTGTCAATCTCTCTATCTCTTTCTCTTTACTTGAGTAATTTGCATGCTATAATTGCTTGAATATCTTGTATTCTAATTTGTCTTGAAATTAATTATTATAAAAGTTTAAATTGAATCATCCACTTGCTTATTGAGAAATTGATTTTTGATTATAGTGTGTTCCAATTTCGAAAAAGAGTTAGACTTATTTTTGAACACCCTATTCACCCCCCCTCTAGGGTTAATTAGTGACTAACAAGGATGTCATTTAATTTCTGTAATTTTAGTTCTTAGAGACGGTAATCCTTTAAAGCCACGTCTTTGCAATTTAAATTCATAGGGATTGTAGGCCCTTTAAGGCCAAATCTTTGTTATCTTATTTTTAATAAAATTCTTCATTCCTTGAGCAATATATGGATGATTCTCGGATATTTTTTATGCAATTTCTTTTCCCTTACTATGATATTGGGTATTTGTGTTTTGTCGAGCATATTTACAGGTGATCCAAATCAAGTTTGGGGCAGGAGATCAAGTGATACAGTATGATTCCGGAAGTACGCTTTAAGGGTAACTGTATTTTCTCCTTTGTATTGTGAACCATGAGGACATGGTTTAATTTAAGTTTGGGGGGAAGGTATAGTTGGTATAAGGAATGATTGAAAAAAAAATTGAAAATTTTTTTAAAAGAAATTCTTTGGTTGTTACGCATGATTACTTTGCATTACAAGTTGACTGAGTTTGTATTTATGATGCACGAGTAGTATATGTTGTGATATTCCAATTCATGATAGTAATGATTAGATTGAGCTAAGTGAGGTGATGTGGTTTATATGGGTGAATAGATTAGTAAAATTGAAACTGAAAAGGAAAACTTTGACATATAAGCATAAGCACACATTCACATTTAATCTTTGACTATGTAGTTGAAAAAATAATTTTGCCACAAGAAAATGGGAGATGTTATGAAATGGAGAAAGTTGAAAATTTATTTTGAGAAAATAAAATGCAAAAAGTAGTTATTCGATTTGAAGAACTGGGCCTTAGTATCACCAATATCACTGCTCGTGTAAAAGGGGGAGAAAACTAATGAGCATAAATCCCATGGAAGAAGTTCGGGCTCAATTGGTCGGGACTAAAAATCAACGCTGGAAAGTCCGGAGCTTAGAAAGACAAAAAGGGATAAAAGTGGAAAGTTTGAAAGACGATTTTTAAAGAAAAATGACAAAGTTTTATCAATGAAGTAGGAGAAAATAAATTGAAATATTATAGTAGAATGTTCACAAAAACACGGAGGATTATCCGGATTGAGAGTAGAGAGTAACGAAGTCATTCACTTAAGTGGGAACCATTCATGACACAAAGCTCGAGATAGTTATTGTTCGGTATTGAGTGGGAATATTTGCACTTATATTGTCTTATGCATTGTATTATGACTTAGTTGATACGTGTGTGAACTCATTAATACGTGATTACGAAGAATGGAAAAGTTATGGATGATATATCTAACCCTCACGAGACTTCGCTCGTCCACTAGGGGTAACCTAGGGGTTTAAAAGGCTTGTTACACGTGCTAAATGTAATCGTCGACCCACACGAAAGTAAGGGATTAGGTTAGATTAGTTAGATTAAAAATCATCACATGGAAGATTTTCTGAGTTCATTGCTAAAGGACTAGCAATATGTAAGTTTGAGGGTGTGATAGGTGCTCAATATTGTCCATTTTAAGCCCCTATCTTGCTGTAGTTACGTCCTTTCATTCCATTATTTGATATTTTTATGTCATTTGTGTGTTTAAGCATGTTTCAAGAACCTAATGAAGAAATTGAGCTAACTTTGGTGAATTAACCAAGTACACGTTTGATTCTATCCAAGAGGAGAGTCAAAGAGGTGTTTTCGAGACAAAATGGCTATCGGATGGCAAAAATGGCATTTTACGAAGCCATCAGTTCAAACAAAAAGTCTCGTGGAATCAAGGCGGTCATTTTGGTGCAGTTGCGGAGAAAAGTGGTTTTCATGAAAAAACCTACGCCTACAGAAGCAAAAAGTGGCCAGAAAGTGAAGTTTTACTCTCAGGCTACGCCTAAGGCATAGGTGTGGTAGAAAATTCTGTGATTTTAGTTGTAATGTCTGATTTGTCCCCGTTTTGATTCTATGATGCGTCAACGACTCCTATACCTCAAAGTGCATGCAAAACACTTATAATGCATCAGAGAGTAGGGTTTTGGTGGATTGATGGTGAAATTACCAAAAATGATAAACTTAGGGTTTGTCTCCACCTTTGTCTATAAATACAAGGCTTTACATCAGGATTAGGTGGTTGGTTCAGAGCTTCGTACATATAATTTTCAAAGCAATCTCTAGAGATTCATCTGAAGGATGAGTCATTCAAGACCTAGAGATCCAGAGAAGAAGACCATAGAGGGCGATTCTACATCAATGATGCAGTCTCCTTCTACCATGATCAACTAATTCGGTATATTGGGTTTTATAGCAAAATCCTAGCCAAGTAATGTAGTTCTTATTTGTTTTCAATTGTAACGAGGGAAAACTGTAACCATACTAAGATGATTGTAATAGATAAGAGACCGTTTTTATTCTTGAAATAAGTTTCTATATTTATTATGATTCTTGTCTTAGACTGAATGAATATATTTATCTTACATAATCATGATTATTCATGTAACACCCCGTGTTATTTTCCTTTTTCCTGAAATTATATTTAATTTAATTTCGGTAATGACGTCACTTGTTCATGACGTATTATTTATTCTTGGTATTTCACTTGTAAATTTTTCGCGTTTAGTTTTAAAGTCGACTGGACGACATTACGCGAATTATTATTCTCGACTACGCGGTTTCGTTTCGACGTTTAACATTTGTGCTTCGATGGAGCGACGACACGTTTTATTTTATCGGGCTTGTTAAGTGTTTCGACATTTGGGTTCCTACCCCGGTGTAATTATTTCGGACTATTTTAGTTATTTGGCATCCCGTGGACTTATGGGGTCGCGTGATATTATTTGGAGGTTCCCGGTATTTTTCGGGATTTAGAGGTTCCCGGTATTTTTCGGGATATTATATTATGTTGGGGTTATTTCGTAATTTTGGTGAATTAGAGGGTTACTTCTGCAATTTAGTTATATATGTATATACACACATATATGTGCATCTGTAAACGAACGACCTAACTCTTCTCATCTTCACGCACGACCGATCCTGCGCCTCCATCTTCATCACCATTATTGTCGACTGAAACAACTTCTTCTCCTCCACCTCCATGGCCGGCGAGCAAGAGAAAGAGAGAGAGACGGCTGAGAGAGAGAGGAACGGCCAGGGCTGTTGCCGCAGTAGCAGTTGCGACTGGAGCAGAAACGGTGATGCAGCGGCGGTTCGCGGTGGTCGGCGACGGCATGGCGGCGTCTTGCAGGGGTCGTCGGTGGCGCAGGGCGGCGACGTGGTGGAGCTAGGGTTGTTGTAGAGCTGGAGACGCGCAGCAGGGGCAGTCCCGGTTTCGGCCAGAAACTTCGACCATTTGTTCGGTCAATTTCCCGACCTCGGTTTGGGCTGATTTTAGGAGGGTAGCTTCACCTATATGTCAGATACAATGTGTAAAAATCTCATAATTGTACGTTGAACGGTTTGTCGGGAAATTCGATTTGAAGTTTCGAATTTTCGTTTGGGCTGTTTTAGATTTAGCCAAATTAATTAACCTATTGCTAATGGACTTCGTATATATCGTATAGGTTGTTGAGGCGGATATTTCGATATATTCAAAATAATTTTCGGATGACTTTGGTCGGCGGACTCCATAATCGGCGCCCGACACTGTTCACGGTGGGCCCGAAACGGCTGTTCTGTAAGCGTATTTAAGGTGGGAAATTATATTTCTCACTCCGCATTATTGAAGTAGTTTAGGGGTGTAAACCCTTATTTTATTTAATATAGATATATTAAATTGCCAATTTAAATATCTATATTTGGGTAGAATCGGCGTAGGATTTAGAAATTAATTTTAAGAAAATTAATTAAATTATTCCTTACGAGATTAAATATATTCCTAATTGAATTGAATAGGAATAGATGACTTAGAAATTCCCTGGAGAATTAAATGGGCTAGAGAAATTTGTAAACGTTGGATGTGAGAGACTTAGACGCCATGTTAGGTTCCTCTTATTATACGCGAATTAATTGTATAATTTATTTTAAATGAATGATAAAGGGAAATTGAAATATTTTTTAAAGAATTAAAGAAAATATATTTTTGGAGAAGATGAATGGTATATGAAATTATTTTCATATGATTTAATTGCTTTATTGCATTTTAAAGCATGAAAAGAGATTTGAGACTTATGTTGATATTTACCATGTTGGTATTTTCATAAATATGGTGTATTACATATTTATGTTGAGGCCCGGGGTGCCTACTGAGAATGTCGTGTAGTGTCAAATCACGATGTTGATATGTATGAGTTGTGTACTCAAGTATAGGTGTCTTTGTGTCGGATCATCACAACAACTGGCCAGGAGGTATCACGCCTACGTAACTAAAAAGCCGGCAAATGTGAGTTAGGAGTCCAGGTAGAGGCTCATGTTCTTGACTCAAGGGTAGTCATGGCGCACGGAGTTGCAAGTTGGGCTCTCGTGTAACCGTCTTCCTTGTTGAAAGTGAGAAGTGTCAAAATCACTTGGGAAGAGTCAGTGTGGTAACTCTACACAATGATGAGTGGACAAAGTTTGTATCCGTTACCCTTGGGAAGGGTGTGTTGTGTGTGAGTATCACGAGGAGTGTCGAGTCACATTACATTGCATACCCTTTATGTGATCTCGTTTAACATGTATATGTGCTATATTACATGTGATGTTGGAGTATGTTATTTATGAATATATTGTAAATTAAATTCATATTTTATAAATGCTCAGTTGAAAATGAATAATGTGAAACAAGACTTTAAATGTGGTAATTATTAATGAGTATAAATGAAACGAATATATTTATACTTGTTGTAGTATACCTTAGTACCCTTGGGGGAGGTTAAGTGTATGGACGTAGTGATCTATATGGCTAATTGAGGCTAGTAGTGGTTTGTGGAGTTGGTTTTGATTTGTGGCCTTAGAGAGGACTGTTAATTGTGATTGTGGTTAGTAGTCTTGTGACTGTGGTTAGTAGTTTGGTGACTGTGATTAGCTGTGTGACCTTGTTAGAGATTTGAGATCTGAGATTGATGTTAGTATCAGTTATGAATTGGGGCCTTAGAGAAGGCAGGTGATGAGATTATGAGTTGTAGTATGGACTTTAGGTGTCTTTCACCTTCTGAGGAAATGAGTTATCAATTGTAGTTGAGGTTTTGATTGGTGAGAAGAGGTTATGGCTGAGATGAGTTATATTAAGTACTCGAGGTATTGTAGTGTTGGTTCTTATGCTTAGTTCATTCCCCTGAGCATTCCTTTTACTGCGTTTTGTACACTAGTACGTGGTCATTGACTTGTATGTCATTCCGGGATTCGTTGGTTACGGCGTGGTGCCGAACCTCTTCCATGTGGTGTCATTGTGGAGTTGGAAACTGATGGTTGTCTTCCGTGAGTCCAACGTTTCGTTCTTCCTTTGCTGTCCTTTTGGGCATTATAGGAATCTGTAGAGTTGTGTTCGCCCTTATTCGACTGTCTTTCGGAAACGGTGTTTTCTAAACACTTTATATTTAAAAGGAAAAACCCATTTTTGCCTACCACCGTAGCAATGAAAAGCATTAACACTTTATAAAATGATCTTAGGATCTTCTTTAAAAAGATTTTTAACTTCTAAAAACCGGTGATGGCAACTGACGGAGACCGGGGGCAAGACGGTCATTTTTACTATGTGGTTTCTTAAAAGGAAAAACTATTCTATTACTTGTCTTGAGATTATGAGATTTCGAGACTTCTTTCTCAATATCTCATCCTGTAGAGTTTTGAAAGGTGTTCCATTGTTTCACATTTGCTTCCTATCATTTCTATGTCTCGGGTATGAGGCTCGGTGTTGTTCAGTGCACACATATAGTGTTGTCCTTCCTTTCTTCTTGGCTTTTGACGTCACCACTTAGGTGATTCGAGTTGTTCCGCATGTTATGGGCATGGATACCGAGTGGATTGGGTTCCTTGTCCAGGTGTTCTCCTTAAACACTTGTGGTGTTTTAACCTTGACATTGTTGTCTCGGTTATCTGTTGGTTTAGCATTGGGAAGTCTTTTCCTTTGCTTTGTTTCGGTGACCATTGGGTGGTCGTTCTTGTGAGTTGAGTTTGTGTACTCTTAATGATTTGATTGGTGGTTTTTTCTCGCCTACAGTGAGAGCGTTAGTGATGTGATTGACCCTATCGATGATAGTATTATGAGGTCGATATGATTTATGGTATGGTGATATGATTGAGGTGATCTAGCCTTTGAGAGGTAGATTTTCTTTAGGAATGGGATGAGGTTTGTATTATATATATATATATATATTGTACATTTACAATATATATATATAGACGATGATTGTGTTAGTATGCAAGGACGTGAATATTTTTCCTCCTGTGTTCTCGGGGAGTGAGTTATGAGTATTCCTTGGTACTAGTTGTGGATTATGATCCTTGTGGATATTAGAGGTGAGTGCGTTTTCCCTCTGTTGGATTTTATGAATTGTGTTGTGAGAAATTGAGGGATTGTTAGATTGGATCCTCGTATCGTGTACCTAATGTACGTTGGTGAGAGTAGTGTAGACTACCGGTGTAGGTACGTACGAGTCTTAGTTGTATCTTATAGGCCCATGTTGTGTATTTATACTTATATATATATATATATATATATATATATGTCCCCGTTATATACTTACATACGGTAGTGTATGAGCGTGCCTTGGGTTTTGCGTGGATGAGATTAGTTGGGCTATATATGTATCTTGCTAGATAGTTTGGCAATACCTAAACTACCAGAGGATGTGGTAGTTAGAGTATCTTTTCCCACTGAGCTTATTTGCTCACAGGGGTATTTCATTTGCGCCCTGGTATTCACACGCCAGGTTGCAGGAAATATACGGCTATGGGCAGGATGCGGTGCAACGACAGTTTTTCTCTTGTTTCCGTGTTACAGGTTTGGAGTCGCTCTGGTGATGCGGTTACGGTTGCAGTAAGACTGGTTTGGGGACGATAGGTATTTACTGTTAGCTTATCTCCCCATTGTTATGGGATTGTTATGTATTTTCTTTTGGGAGCCAGTCTGTTGGCCTATCCCTGTTGATGTATATTTTATTTCCTGTATTTATTCTTTCAGGATGTATTGTATATATTCCGCACAGTTAGGTGCTCTTCTGTATTTTTATTCGAACATTTGTGGCTCTGTTGATGTTAGAGGGTTTGGAGGGGTTTTGGTTTCTTTCCACTACCTCGGCCCTAGTAGGATTGATGAATGTGGGGCTTGGAAGCCATTGTGATTATTGAATTGCTTTGGGCAGGTTATTGTGTTGTGTTTGGTTGTCCGGATGTTCCATTTACAAATGAAATTTTGCCGGATTTTCGTTAGATTCCGCTGCTTAGTTTTATTAGTCATTTGGGTATGGAATATACCATATCTATTATTAACCCATATGTTTTCACGGTTAATGATGTCTTTGTTGGTCATTCATGTTAAGGATCACATCCTGGATTCCTTGGATGTCCCTATTCGGGAGTCTTAGGAATTTAGGAGCGTGTTTGTTGGTATCTGAGGATACTCTTGTGTTTTATAGTATTCGTGTTGGCATGGAGTATATTCTTATTGTTATTCCATGTACTTCTTTATTGTTGTTGACTCTAGTAGTCGCTTGACTAGCGTCATCCCTTGGAGATTCGCTGATTATCTAGATTTGAGTTTCGAGAATCTTAGGGGCGTGACAGCATGGTATCAGATCATTTTACCCTTTCGTGGGTATTTGATGATTGAATGTCATTGGTTCTCATTTCTTTTTATTTCCGCAATCACTCCCTTAGCTCTTAGGCTCGGGTTTCGGAGTCCTAGGAATTTGGGGCGTGACAATTCACTATGGGCTTGAACTCGGATGCTTAATTCATGATTTTCTACACAATTGTGGTAATAAAACTTGAAACCCTAGGTTGACACAGGTCATGCCTTAGCGAGTTGGTATAAACATGTTTTAGTTTATTTTCATGCATTATGAGTAGATTACAGTAATTTAATTGGCATGTATAAATCAGTTCAGTCATGAGATGGGTTGTCGCAATCTGGTTTATGGTATTCCTTTTTGGGGTAGTATTTAACTATTTGCAGTACGACCTGATTCACAGTTTATGGATCGCCCTCTTGCAATTGTTACATTGATAAAACTATGTTATGTGGTTAATGGTAGAGCAATGAAAACCCTAATTTTCTTTCTCTTTAATCACAAACCAATTTACTTTGCTTTTTTTAGAATAATTTAGTTAAATTAGATAATTTGGTCTCCGACCACCAAAACAAACAACTTTTCAAAACTATAACTCATTATTTTTGAATTGTTAAAGTGAATAATCTTAGTCTCTGTGGTATCGATATCCCTTACTCAAGCCGTTGTTATTCTACAATTGATACTTGTGCTTACGTAGGGCAAAACCTAGCATTCTTAAGGTGTTGATTTTAACCACATATTTTGTACACGCCTGACGCACATCACCGTCATCAATAAATTTTCAGCGACTTGAAAACCGGTATTCCAAGTCCTAAAACAAGGTTCTGCAATAGATAAACCATAAATTGTAGTCTCAAAGCATATTACACATTCTGGTTTCATAATTAACAAAAGCATAATAATTGCTTTATACTTTCCATGATATTGCTCCTCTAGCCAAAAGGAACAATTTAACCAAAATGAGTTTTGGTCCATATTCGCCAAAATCTCCACTTAAATAACCAATCACCTTTAAATGACCAGTCTTCATAAATGTGAACATATAATCTTTAATCGCATACAAACATATGCATAAGGAATATTTACATGTTATTATGTTCCAAATCATACTTAGGGCATTTACATAATTAGGTTAGATATGCCATATTGGAACAACATTACTTTCAAACTGATCAATATCACTACTATTAAAGAAATATCGTTAATATATAAAATCATAATATAAACGTACTCATATTGACCTTCAGGTATATACACTAATCAATAGTGTTTTCCTTAAAACCCAAAAGAAGTAATAGTATCATCAACTTTAAGATACCATTGTGTAAATATCTTTAAATTTATATATTGGCCTCTTAAGTTTACAAACCATGCATTCTTTACCTTTCATGTGAAGCCTTTTAATTCAATCCATATAACTAAACTCTCACTCAGAGTTATTAATTTTACTCGATGCAACTCTAAATTATAATGAGCCAGTCATGCCATAATAATTCTTAGATAAATTTCTAAATATATGCGAGAAGGTTTTCATCATAATCAATGCTTCCTTTATGAGTGAAATATGATATTACAAATCTGACTTTATATCATTCAATATTGTCATTAGAGTCGTGCTTAGTCTTAAAGACCAACTTACACTCGACTCTTCAGCCAATTTAACGAATTTTCAGACTTCATTAATTTCAACTCTTCATTCACAGCATTAATCCTTAATAAGAATCATGAATGAGAAATCCATTCTTAATATCCCTTCTTTGATTAATGACTACATCATTATGGAGTTCTTGATCATTCAATTACTCTTCGTTGTTAAGCGTTTCAACAACTTGTTGAACAATTATGTATGTAAAAGTCTTGGGTAAATAGATTCATACCCTAAAGACTTGAATGACCACATTTCTAACACTCCCACTAATGTCACCATTATCAATAAATTTAGCATTACGGATTATCACAATTCTCATACAATGTTTAGAATAATAAAACCCAATACCCTTTGAATTTCTATGGGTAAGTAATAATATACCCACTAACAATTATAAAATCCAATTTCCTTTCACATGGATTACAAATCCTTGCTTCCGTTGCACAATCTCATAAAGTGCCTTAAATAGATAACCCTCCGATACACAGTTCAAAAGGAGTATTTGGAACTACCTTACTAGAAATTCTATTTAATGAACTATAGCGGTTCTTAAAGCTTACATCCACAATGATATGGGTAAAGAGGAATTAATAATCATACTTCTAAACATTATCATAAGGATCGTCATTCTATACTCTTAAGGGAATTTAGCAATGGACTTAAATATTGTTTCACTTCATCTTTATCTTATCACTTTACCTTACCTTACGATTTTCACTTCCTAATGACATTAGACAACAATGATGTGAAAATCATGTATAATGGTGATAAATATTTTCCTCCATAAAATTGAGGATAAAGAATACACAGATGTTCATACAGATAATTTCAAGAAGTTTTATTACTCTATTATTCTTGTGACAACTTTCTTAGTGTTTTGGTTTGCTCAAATTAATGCAATCCACAAATACACTTAATCAATAATAACCATAAGTGCGGAAACTTTCACTAGGTATATTACCCAGTCTTTTATGCCACATAGATTATATTTATTGATAATATGATAAGGTAAGTTTCTCGAAAATCATTAACATTAATACCAAAACCAACAAATTCGAATTTCTCAATCAAATAATATTTATCAAGTAGGAGATTTCCTCAACATATGTTTTGGACCGAAAACAAGTTACCAAAAACTTAAGGAACATAAAAAGTTCAAAACAAATATAATTGAAAATAACTTTCTAAGAATAAACAGAATCTCCAATAATTTTAACTAAATACATAAATAGTTTTCATAAATAAGAAATTTTCATTTCAATTTGTGGTTTAGGTCATAAAAGATTCTTGCATCAAATTAACAAATAAAAATTTAATGCCTTTGTCAATTTATAAAATATTAGAAAGAAATTCATCATATTTTATTTAAAACATATATAAATAAAATAATTATCTTTTCAAAACTATAATGTTCCTTCAATTATTCTGATAGTGTCCAACACATAAGTGACACTTATCATACTCTTTATAATTAAATTGAACAAAGTTCTTTATTTTTGGGTGATGTTTCATTAATGCTCTTTTATAGGCTTCATTCCCAAAACCTTTCTAGCTTCTTGAATAATGAGATAAATAATTATCTTGTTACTCAAACCTTACCTCCACTTGGAACAACATATTGGTCAAACAATTCACGTTACACTTGTCCATAATAGTGTTATAGTGAATTTATATGACCCATACTGAGTAGGTTAAAATTGAGAATAAATAAATATTTCAATTTTAAAAAGAAGATTAATTATCTCAAAATAACATAGTCATACAAGATAGTAGTGATGAAATAATAATCAATTTAGAACTTTATTATATTCTTTAGCACTATGGAGATTCATTTTCATTCACATTATTTTAACCAGTAATAATAGTGATTTCCTAAACTTAAAGTACTAGATTAAATCTAATACATTATAATCGAACTAAACTTATTCATTTATGATAAGTTAGTTCTATTAGAATCGAAACAGATTTAACATGTAAATTAAGGGATACACACATAACATAAAATGCTCACAAAATTATGTTTTGACTAAACAACACGTATATAACTTAAGTATAAAAATACAATGTATAACTATAGTCCTACTTTGGTAGTAACTATAGAATACCCATAATGATGCTTTTCTGTATTTATATACATACTTTAGTGGGTGTTGTGATAGTTAATTAAACTAAGCAAGTTATCTTTGGATATCCTTTATTTAGCCAATTAAAAATACATTTAACCATTTAATGCTCATTTAATCATTCAAAATTCATCTCTTTGGAGAATTATTTCTTATGATTAAATCAACTTAATACTCATGAATTTCAAACCAATTTATAGGCATCAATAATTCATGAGGTATTGTAATTATGCGTCCTACTAAATTGAACAACCATTCGTTCGGTTAGGCCACTTTAATTAGTCCACAAATGCTCTTATGCATTTAACTAAATTTAATATTCATTTATTTTGGTTAGGTCACTTTGGCGGTTAACTAACCCTATAATATGAATATTAAATTAGATGGTGACTAATTAAACAATAATTGACATATTAATCATTATGCATACATACTTAAAATAAATTTTCGTAATTGAATCAATAAAATTGATTCTCCATCATGTATGCAGGCATAGACACAACAATAATACTTATTGCACATCTCATATAAAGCCAAATTTCTAGATTGACTCATAATTCTAGAAATGTGCAGTTAAACCCCAATTCTCCATAAAACCTTCTAAAATTCATATCTCACAAACCGTTCATTTAAAAAATACAAATAATATATGCACGGAAAGCTTATGGAACGAGGATTCCAGTAAAATAAGTTTCATGCTATAAAACCCAGTACCAAGAGAGAAAATGTCAAAATTCAAAACTGGTTCAGAAAAAGTATTTTATTTTTCATAAATAAAATACTTTGAGTTTATGCATGGAAATTTTCAGAATTGGCTATTTTCATATTTTGCATAAGATAAAAAAAGTTTTGGCTTCAACGGATATCGACATTAATAGATATGAATTTTTTTAACATAATAAATATATTTTCTATTTAATAAATACAATTTATGTATTTAAAGTGTGCTCCGATCATTCATGGGGTTACTGATAAGTGCATAATTCATACACAATTAACCTCTAAAAATATACATGTTAGTCATTTATTTTAATTTATTTTATTTAATACTTTTGTTTTTATATTTTTGTAGATTATTAGTGATTTATGATACAAAAAGGGTTAAATCCATCTAAACAAACCCAAAATCTGTTTAAACCACGTTTTAGTGTTTCGACCATATATTTCAGCTCATTTATTGGATTTATTCAAGCCCAATGTTTCTAGAAAGCTTATTCGATTTGAAGAATATTGGTATTTCACATAGAAACCCTAATTCTGATGTTTAGAGGGTGAAAATTGCATTCCAAAATCTGCCACATTTTCTTGCGTGATAATCAGGACCAGTTTTGGTAATTAAATCATAAGTTGTGAAGTAAATATCAGAATGGGTGAATTCAGCGGTTGTAGAAAGAAGACTTGATTTCCAAGAAAAGTGTATCTCGCGAAAATATTCCAAATCACTCTTCAAATTGGTCAAAAGTGGGATGCAGGATATCACCAATTAGGAAAATAAATATGGGAATTTTTATTTTCTTATTTACTTTCCTAGCATAAAACTTAGAGGACCTCTATAAATAGGACATATGCGGATGCACCCAAGGATCATCAAGCGCCAAGGAACAAAAAGGGAAGACTTGTGCGATCAACGGAGATATCCAAGATATCTTCCACTTATGATTTCGGGTTTGGTCGTTCTTGTTTTATTTTTCATGTATAGTTGATTTCTTTGGTCAAGGCTGAAAGGAAACCCTAGTCATGTTCAATTTTATGGTTTTCAATTGTAGACATTATTGAATAAGCCTTTTAAGGCCCTACCATTGAGAATAATAGTGTTAAAATTAAGAAATTAGTATGATTTAGTTTTAACCTCTCAGTCACAAATACGCGAGTAGTATATAGTATAGATGGGTAGAGATGGTATCGAACCACAGAGATCAAATTTGTATTTCAAATAATTTTAAAATAGAAAATTGAATTATATTTATAAAATTATTTGATTGGTTTGTTTGATTAAACTACTAAAAATAAAATAAAGATAATTATTTTTTGTTTCACTCAAGATAAACAAGTCTAGGGTTAAATTCCAACTCCACCACTAGCCTTATAATGTATTCATTTACTTATATTATTGCAAGAGGGTGGTACAACTTATATGAATCAGACAAGTAACGCTATAAGTAGTTGCCTAGTCCCAAAAAGGATGCAATTAGTCAGTATTCGCTACAATCCATCTGCGATTAGTATGACTATTGTATGCATCTATACTACAACTACTCCTAAAATATGAAATTAAAAAACACGCTAATAATCATATTCTCTAAGCATGAACTATGTAAACCTAAGACTTTATCATGCCAAATAAGTATCATTATGTAGAAATCGTTCTTAAATCACGGAGGTTCTTGCTTCGATTGATAAAACATAATTGTTCAAGATAAATAATTAATTCAATCTCAGTGTGATCTATTATGATGCTTCTCGCGAGGGACTAGGATGTGTACTTATGCAGTTCGAAAGAGTTGTGGCTTATGGGTCTCGACAGTTGAAGACTCATGAGAGGAATTATCCTACGTATGATTTAGAACTTGCAGGGTTCTTTTTGCACTTAAGGGATAGCAACACTACTTGTATAGTGAAAGATTTGAGATTTTCTCCGATCACAAGAGCTTGCAGTATATCTTTACACAACGGGACTTGAATTTGCGATAGCGTCGTTAGGTCGAGTACATGGAGAACTACGACTTTGCACTCTAGTATCACCGAAGGAAAGCTAATGTAGTGGCGGATGCGTTGAGTCGTAAGTCACAGGCATCGTTATCTAGCATCTTTATTCGTGAGTAGCGGATGATGGAGGACATTGCAGAGTTGGGTCTTCAGTTCCATAATAGTGGGGAGTCACTGATGACTTTATTTGGCATAGTGGCACAGCCTTCACTTGTGAGTTGTGTGATTGAGGCTCAGGGACAGGATGATAACATTGCTATAGTTCGCACTCGTATTGCTAGTGGCGAGGTAGTTGATGATTGGGTTTTGCACTCCGACGAAGGTTATCATTTCTAGGGTTTACTCTATGTACCGCAGACTTGCTGTAAGGAGGTTTTGCGAGAGTTTCATAGTTCAAAGCTTGTTGTTCACCCAGGTGGCACGAAGATGTATCATACTCTTCGGCGTCATTATTAGTGGAAAGGAATGAAGAAATCAGTTGCGGATTTTATGAGTCGTTATCTTACTTGTCAGTAGGTTAAGGTTGAGCATCGAGGACCTGCCGGGTTGTTTAATCTGTTATCGATTCCTAAGTGGAAATGGGAACATATTTGCATGGACTTCGTGACATGGTTACCGAAAATGAAAAATCAGAAGAATGCAGTGTGGGTGATCGTTGATCGATTGACAAAGACTGCACGTTTTCTACCTATCCGTGAGACGAATAATATAGAGGTTCTTAGTAGGCTATACGTGAAGGAGATTGTCAAGCTTCACGGGTTTCCGATGACTATTGTTTCAGATCGAGATCCGTGATTCATGTCACAATTTTGGGAGGCTTTTCATAAAGTCTTGGACACGCAATTACTGTTTAGTACCACTTTCCATCCTCAGACGGACGGTCAGTCGAAGCGTACCATTCAGATCCTTGAGGATATGTTTCGTTCTTATGCTATAGATCTCAGAGGCAGTTGGGAGGATCATCTTCACTTGGTAGAGTTCACGTACAACAACAGTTATTAGTCCAGTATACAGATGGCACCTTTTGAGGCATTGTACGGTACACCGTGTCGTTCACCGACTTGTTGGGCCAAAATTGGTGATGTTGCGCTTTTGGGACCCGATATGGTTCATGAGGCAACCGAGAAGATTAGGATTGCTCGACAACATTTGGTTACGACACATAGCCAACAGAAGAGCTATGCGGATCGACGTAGGCGTCCTTTGTTCTTTGAGGTCGGTGATCATATGTTTCTAAAGGTTTTACCTCGGAAGGGTTTGGTGCGATTCGGGAAGAGCGGCAAACTTTCTACATGTTTTATTGGACCTTTCGAAATTCTTGACTGTGTCAGCGAGGTGGCGTATCATTTAGCGTTCCCACCGGAATTGTCAAGGATTTATAATATTTTTCATGTCTCTATGCTTCGCAAGTACGGGCTGGATCCATCTCATGTCTTGAGTTGGGTAGATCTCGATGTTGCCGAGGATGTGTCATACGAGGAACGGCCTGTGAAGATCTTGGATGCTCGAGAGCAAGTTTGCGGGGCGAAACCATTCCGTTAGTTAAGGTATTATGGCACAATCGCGGAATCGAGAAGGTGACTTGGGAGCGTGAGCGTGAAGTTCAGGAAACATACCCGAACTTGTTTTCTACTATAGGTACGTCTTGATTTTGAGGACGAAATCTCCTAAGGTGTGGAGGTTGTAACGTCCGGTATTTTTACGTTAATTAAAAATTTTATTTAAAGAATTAAGTGTTTATGTGATTATGTGTTTAATGTGTTTGTGTGCTTAGCATGACTTACATGTTTTATGTGATATAAAAAATTTGTAAGTTGCATGTTGTATTTTCATTTTGAGAATAATGAAAATTATTGAAAACGATTTCGGGAACAAAATGGCTGAAGGATAAATAAGTAATTACACATTTTGAGCACTTAGTGGAAACTGTAGAGATTTTGGCTAAGTGTTGGGGCATGAATGGAATGTTGGTAATTAAAGAGAATGACAAGGGATAGAAGGATTGTCACGCCCCTAATTTCCTAGGACTCCAAAACCCAAGCCTAAGAGCTAAGGGAGTGAATGCGGAAGAAATAAAAATGAAATAAAATCCATTTCAGTCATAAAATACCCATAAAAGGGTAAAATAGACATAAAACATCTCATATATTTCAAAAAGATCACACGGGATCGAAAAGGAGGCAAACCGAAACACTCGGTACCTTGATCGAATCATTCTGACCCACCATGTTCACCCAAGGGTAAAATGGTCAAATCAGGGTTAAAATAATAATTTCCAACTACAACTACAAAATTTGTACCTAAAACTAGCAATACGAACAAACGGGACCTAATTTGAAGCCACGAGGAAGGAGATATGAATTTTCAAAAGTGGCGTCGACAACACCGACTTAAAACTAAAGTTGAAGTACCCCTCTTTCACTAAGGGTAAAACAGTCATTTCAGGGTTAAACTGGTCCTTTCAAATTTTATACCGATAATTTGGACGTAGGACAACCCATAGAAACAAACGGGGGTCCATTCCGACGTTCGAGGAGGAAAATACGGATTTTCAAACATCGGACGTCGTAAGCCGCTGCAGCAGGCCTGCACTACCAATTTCGAAAATGCTGAATTTTTTCTAAGTATGGATTAGTGAAGCTACTGCCCAAATCTGCAATTTCCTTAAAGTTTGAATATGCAAAAACGCGAGATTTTGCGATATGGCTTTGTTTTTCGCGCCGTCGGTCCCGAAAAATCATAAATATTGGAAAAGTGAGTTTTTCCTTGGCGGAACCCAAAAATAGTTTTCGAGACCTCGGGAAATGCGAAAAACGTAAACTTAGCAAAAAATGATTTTTTTGTAAGTTTTCATAAAATCTTCCGTCTTGCCCCCGGTATCCGTTTTAACTACCGCCGGTTTCTAAAGTTTAAAATATCTAAGAAAACGAATTTAATTAAATCCGTTTCTAAAAGCAAGGAAATTTACCGGGGCTACGGGGGTAGGCGAAAACGGGTTTTTCCATTCGAATCGAAAAGGGTTAGTTTGAAAACCTAGAAAAAAACGCCGTTTTCGGCCAAACACCTAATACTCGCAATTCATGGCAATTCATCCAATTCACATTCATAACTCCAAGGGAAAATATTCAATAATGATATTAAAGCGCTCTAAGGCGAAACATGCTAGAATTTGTCCAAAATTACATATTTCCACAATTCGGCACCGAAGTACCCCAAAATAATATAATCCCCGCGCATAGCGCTCCAAGGGATGTACATTGAGAATAACGCCTCGGCTAACATGCTAGCCGGGTTAAAATAAAATAGTTTTTCAAATTCAACTTACATGGACAAAATGAACATTTAAATACATATTTATCAACTAAATGTCCAACAAAATAAGTGTGGTCCGTCTCATGCACAAAAGGACGGACATACAACCACACGTCCTCGGAGAGACTACGGAACTCTCCCAACAGGATCATCACCTGAAAAAAATGTATATAACGTGGGGTGAGCTCACTAGCCCAGTAGAGGAAGCGTCATTGCCTCCATCTCGGTAGTCCGAGCGGTTCAACCCAACCAAGGTTCATGCCACTAACCCTAGGTCGGTCTCTTGTCCCACATGGCTCTCACGCCAATCCGGAACCCCTTCGAACCCCACAAATAAGTTTCCCCAACATGCTCACAACATAATTTTCTATAATTATAGCATGCTTCCACAATAACATCATATTCACATATATATGATAGTCTAAATGCACCATGACTCGACACACCCCCCGAGACACACGGCGCCCAACTCAGGTTAACGGATACATACTCTGTCCAATTACTTGTAGAGTACCGCACCGACTCTTCCCAAGTGATTTTTCTCTCTATCACTTCAACAAGGAAGACGGTTGTACGAGAGCCCAACATGCAACTCCGTACGCCATGACTACAAAAGTCAAGAACATGAGCCTCTACCCGGACTCCTAACTCACATTTGGTCGGCTTTTTAGTTCCGTAGGCGTGATACCTCCTGGCCAGTTGTTGCTTTGATCCGAACCCGACTACCAACACATCACTACACCACCCATATATTCCAACATCATGAATTTGACACTACATGAGTACTCAATATGCACATATGATTTTTCATCAACCATACTCCATCATAATATATGCTTTTTCTCTTTAGGCAATATATCATGTCAAAACTTTCCACATGCTCATAATATTACATTTATGATCACTAAACCACAACATCAATTCATATCACATTTATGATCAATAAACAACAACATGA
Source organism: Cornus suecica (assembly GCA_963922005.1). Classification (NCBI taxonomy): domain Eukaryota; kingdom Viridiplantae; phylum Streptophyta; class Magnoliopsida; order Cornales; family Cornaceae; genus Cornus; species Cornus suecica. The sequence goes on along the minus strand of OY998247.1, from coordinate 39,962,528 downwards.
ATTCATATCACATAATCATATTATCAAGGGCCTAAATCATAGTCTAAGTTGCCCAAAACTAACTCGTATATATATATACGGCATATATACACTTAGACGCACACACCCTCTTACAAAGACAAAGACAAGTCATTTTCCCCTACCTCAATTCCAATCAAGCTAGCTCAAGAGTGTCCAAGAGAGGTCCAAGTAAGCTACCAACTCAAATGTTCAAGGAAAGAGCTTCCAAGCTTGCAATTACACCATTCAATGAATAACTATTAATATGGTGTTTCTATAAACCAAAATTATTAAAGTGGCTTCAACCACAAAACAAAATCATCCCTAACAATAGCAACTTAGGGTTCTAAGAAAACACAATTCAAGAGAAGGAATTCTTGAACTTACCACAACTCTTCCACAATAGGGTCAAGAATCACAAGATGAGCTCCAAGCTTTTAATAACCGAAATAATTGGTGAAAAGGTTCAACTCATGTCCCTTAACAAGATTCAAGAGAAAAAGGGAACCAATTATCAATAATTGAACACAAAGCTTCAAGGAAATAAATTCTAGGGTTTGAAATCAAGAACCCTAAAGAAGTGAAGAACACTTACCAATTTTTTTATCAAAGGGAAGATAAGGCCATCCTCTACAACTCTTATGTTCAAAGGTTCTTCAAACTCCAAGCCAATGATGATGTTCTTGAAGAAGAACCAAGGAAGAAGAAAAAATAAAATGGACGTGAGAAGAAGAGAGGTTTGTGGTGAATGAGAGAAGTCTTGCACTTTAGAAGACAAAAATCAATACATAATGGTGTATATGTATAACCCTAAATGAGTGTTCTAATCCAAGGGTTCATAACAAAGATGGGGAAAAAGGAAATGAATCCAAGGGCTAGAAATGAGTCTTGCCAAGTGGAAGACTTATTACACAACTCACCAAAACTTATTATTTTGCCAAACAAGGCCTTATCATCCAAGGGCTTAGAATAAAGATGGGAATTAACAAACCATCCAATGGTTGAGAAAAAGTCTTGTCAAGTGGAAGACCAAGAATAATGGATTATTCCATTTAAGTGCCAACCAAACAAGGCCTTATGATCCAAGGGCTTAAAACAAAGATGGGAGAATGAGATCAAGGGCTAGGAATGAGACAACACATGAAAGGTGGAAATGACCAAATTCATCCAAAGTTGGGGTTAATTACAAGAGTGCCATCAAGACTCTTTATTACCCTTTTACCCCTTGTCATCCTCCCTAATTACTAAAATGCCATTCTTGCCCTAATTTCTACATTTTCCACTAATTGTTCCAAATGTGAAATTACTCCTTTACCCCTCGGTCATTTCTTTCCCGAAATCGTTCTCAATAATTTTCATTAATTTCAAAATGAAAATAAAACATGCTACGTACAATTTTTATAACACGTACAACATGTAAGGCATGCTAAAACAATTAAACACATTAAGCACATAAACACATAATTGTTTAAATAAAAATTTTAAATTAACCCGTAAAAATACCGGACGTTACAAGGATATTTAAGAGTCTTGATTGCACTCTTGTGAATAACCCTAAGTTGGGAAAATATTGGTCATTTTACACTTTTGGAGTGGTGTCTCATTTCTAGCCCTTGATCTTCTTCTCCCATCTTTGTTCTTAACCCTTGGATCATAGGGCCTTGTTTGGTTGGCACTCAAATGTAATAATCCATTATTCTTGGTCTTTCATTTGGCAAGACTTCATGTCTACCCTTGGATCATCTCTTCATTTTTCTTGCCTTATTCTCAACCCTTGGATGGTGAGAAGGTGAGTGAAGAATCTCTACAACCCTTTAGGGTTAGCCACTTTATAAGACTTCATTCATCTCACAAACTCTTGCTCTCTCTTCCTCTTCTTCATAAGTTGGGGATAGTTCTTGGTGGTGTTCTTGAAAAACATTGGTAAGTCTTCTAATTCACTCTAGGGTTTTGTTGCAAGAACCCTAGTTCTCATGTTTTTGAGTTCTTGAGTTGATATTGATTTGAGTCTTCTCTTATTCATGTTTGTGGAAGGTTGAGTTGCTTTCATCTACCCTACCTCTTGAGTTTCACCTTGTAAAGAAGCTAGTGGTGAGTTTCATAACTTATACTCTTAAGATTCTATTTCTCCATAAAACCCTAAACTAGAAATCATTAAGGTTTGAATTGATTCTTGTGGTTGGAGCCACTTTTGTATAATTTTCAGTTTTCTTGTGACACCATAGTAAATCTTGTTATTCATGTGGTATGTTGATAATTGGGAGCTATTCCATTGAACCCTTGGAGTGGTAGCTTGAGTTGGACCTCTTTTGGGCATTCTTGAATAAGCTTGCTTGGAATTGATGTAGGAAAAAATGAATTGTGTTCGTCTTTGTACGAGGGTGTGTGTGTCTATGTGTGTGTATGCCATATATATATATATATATATATATGCGAGTTGGGTATTGACAACTTAGATAGTGATTTAGGCTCTTAAGAACATGATTTTGTGATATAAATTCATGGTGTGGTTTATTGCTTATTAAATATGAAATTTTAAGCATTGTGATGATGTGAGTGCAATATATGGACTAATAGAATGAGCATGTATTGTGAAAGAGCATGTTGAGAATAATTGTTATAAATGTGAACTTGTTTATAAATGTGAAATTGTAAGCCTTGTGATAATTTGGATCCAATATAATGTTAATTTATAGAAGCATGTATTGTGATGGCATATGGTTATGATTGAGAACCTTCATGCATTTTGGGGTACACCATATAGTGTCAAAAACATGGGTGTCAGTTTATACGGGTTGTGTTTTCATGTGTGAGTAGTCTTGTGTCGAATTATCGCAACAACTGGTCAGGGGATGTTCCCAACCTACGGAACTAATGAGTCTAGGAATGGGGTATAGGGTGAGTCGTCTCATTCTCAAAGTCACGGGTCGTCTCATGCATTCGATATACGAATCTTTAGTCAAAGGTCGTCTTATGCAACCGCCATCCTTGTTGAAAGTGAGAAGTGTCAAAATCACTTGGGAATAATCAGTGTGGTACTCTTTCTCATTGTGAATGGGTAAAATGTGTATTCGTTAACATGAATTGGGTAAAGTGTGTAATGTGAGGTGTGTTGAGTCATATTGCAGGTGGAAGAGAAAGGCTTGCATCATTTTTGATATATACTTATAGGTATTAGCTATACATATACCCACACATACAACTGTGATATATACTTACAGGTGGAAGAGAAAGGCTTGCGTCATTTTGATCTTCAATTCACAATATCTGCAAAATCGGAGTTGAGGCTAGGGTTTTGTAAATTGGGGAAGGAGACCTTTGTAGCTTTTTCCCTTTTTTCACTGGACTTTGAAATGGCTAGGGTTTAGCAATTTGGGGAAGGAGATGTTTGTGGTTGCTTTCTTTTTTTTTCCTGACTTTGAAGCGTAAATTTAAATGGGTTGGTGTGATGGGCTGATTTTGCTTTATTGTCATGGAGACTTGGACTTGTAGCTGTAATGTAATAATATAGTTTGACTTAATTATATAATTGGGCTTGCTTATTGTGAAGATAGTAGTTTAATTGAGTATGTAATAATATAGTTTGACTTGATTATGCAATTAGGCTTGGTTAACTTGGTGATGGAGCACAAAAAAAGGCCAAAATCTCAAAAGGGGGAAAGGAGCATAATTCCAAAAATCAATATTCAAAAGAAGGAAAAGTAGTTTATGACTTTTTGGAATAACGTGAAGGCTAAAATTATTTTTTTTAACATTTTTTTATTTAATAAATTAATAATTACGAGTTTGTTCGTAAACATGATTGTGAGCCTTGAATACGAGCATGTTCGCGAGTAAATTCATGAACATGTTCACGAACAAACGAGCCGAGCCCATGGATGTTTGAGCTCGACTTGTTTAATAAACGAGCCTAAAAATTTTGTTTGAGCTCGGCTCGTTTAATAATCAAACGAACACGAGCCGAACTCTTAGTGAGTCGAGCCTCAAGTAGCTCATCGAGCGCTCTGTTCATTTACAGCCCTAAGTCATTCCATAATTGTAAGTATACAAGGCCTAAATCTTTGACATATGAAGCCCATTATGAATCCAGCTCAATTCTTTACAAACCTAGGAGCACAACCTCAGTTAACTTGCAAATCTCCCAAGGGAAGCGTTTTGGCACACACAACATGCAAAAGCAAGTCCAAAGGCCATTAGCCTACTTCGGGATGAAGCCTTATCTTGCTCATTATGCAAATATAAAGGGCATACATGTAATTTATGAGGGAGAGGAAAATACGATTCCTAGAGAGATCCAAAGAGAGATAGTTTTCCCAAAATGTTATGAACTATGATATGACCTGATTCCTAAAGGTTCCAAAAGCCTGGATACGTAGGCAACCTAATGAAATCTAGGTTGGGGTGATACATAGGCAACCTAATTAAATCTAGGTTCGGTCACCCCTTAAATTACCTAGAAGATCAATGAAAATAGCCTAGAGGGGGGGTGAATAGGTTTTTTGTGTATTTATTAACAAATTAATAATAATTACGAAAAAGTCAATTTTAATCCAATTTTCTATCAAGATAAATCATGCAATGATTAAACTAAGTGTAGAAAATAAAGCAATAGAGACACACGATATTTTTACTTGAAAACCCTTGGAAAGACTCCAAGTAAAAATCACAGATAGGCTCGGGTATCGATGCACTATGGATCAAAGAGTACACATACTCTATGAAGCTTTAGACTTACAAATCCCTCCAAATCTGTTTTTCTCCACTCGACGTCTGACAATCGTGAATCACTCGCGCTCCATAAAGCTCTCGCTCCGCTCCGTACTTTGACGGCTCTATTTTCAAATGGATTAAAGCAACCACGTTGCACAAGGTGGTGTGTAGATTTTCCAGAATCTAGGTCATTCAATTGTGCATAAGATCATCAATGTAGAAGCACAATTGAACAATCCCTAAATAAGAGAGAACCAGAAGATATAGAATCACTCAATGATATTTTCTCTCTATCTCTATCTCTATCTCTGTAGATGAATATAAATCTATAGAAAACTTGCAGAGATCTCTCAAAAACTTTAGGGCTCCAAGGGTGCCTCACATCTGTAGAAGACCTTGGTATTTATAGACAATGCTTAAGAGAAACCCTAATCTTCCCCTTTTTCGTAATTTCACACCAAACCAAGTAAAACCCTATTTTTTTATGTATATTCTGTGTATGGCACGTATCTCAATGTGTAAAGTTGCAGCCGCCTCAAAGGAGAACAAGTCGGGAGCAAAATAGAAATTTTCAGCATCATAACTCGCCAGACCCCTACGCTTGATGCATAGGCAAATGTGTAATTAAATTTGCATATGTAGCTCATGCGTCAAAACAACATTTTCTAGCCACTTTTAGCTACTGGAAGTGTAAGTCATGCGTAGCGAAACCCTCAAAACCAACGTTTCTTGATAGATGTGCCATATGAACCTCATCAACTCACTTGTCATAATTCTTGAAGTTACGGATTGTAAAAATGACGTTTCTGCCCTTCGGGAGGCATTTTTTACTCAAACTTGCTTCATCTTCAATTCTCTTATATTTTTCACTTCTTTATGCTTGATTTTAATTTGGCGAAGCTTGTCCATGCCTATTAAACCTTCCCGACTTCATAAATCTCTCAACATGACAATTCACTCAATATGGTTATTGTCTAGAACATGTCAAACACAAATAATACTATAAATGCTATAAATGTTCTTACAATCTCTTCTTTGGCATTTATGAGACAAAACCATATTTTACAAAGATATCCTCATAAAAAACAACATAATATCTATACCTATGAACACACACTAACAAATATAGACATAAAACATCAGATTGCCTTCATGACAATCTTCCACTCCTGTAACCACAACACTGAACAACATACCATGAACAACAGGTGTGGAAGACATATATATAAACCAATATAATGATCATATGAAAATCATAACAACAATGCAAAGACAATTATCATTAGTGTAAACATATTCCTTCTGCCCCTAAGAATAAACTCCCCCTCAATTAAATACTTTCCCCTCTTAACCAAACAATCTCACCCCCTTACTTAATACTTCTTCCCCTTTTTGGCAAAGATATAACAATCAAAGTATAGGAAAAACCTCAAAATGTAAACATAGGAAAAGATCACAGAGGAGACTCTAGAGAATCTAAGTCAATCACTAAATACTAAGATAAAATATTTTATAAGATTATATCCAGATTCTCAAATAAAATACATCTCTACAATGCATGAACTTAAGACTAATGCATGAATGCAAAATGCAAAACAAAAAAATATTTTTCTTCTTAGAAACATATGAGCATGGCAGTAGAAACAAAAAGTTAATCATTAATACATCATATTCCCATATTTGACTTAGCTATTATACACATGATAGTGAAGAAAATCAGTATAGTACCTTTGTAGTTATAAGCAGTCACAAGATAAGCTTTACATAGATTTGCATATATGAAAAATATTCAGGTGCAAGCAAACAACTAAGATGAAAGCAATACATATTAATTCTAATAATCTCCTCATTAACCGTGATAATACTTCAATCCAAAACCTAAGTTAGAAGTCAAATCGTTAACTTGGACCTTATTGCTTGTTAAAAAAAACAATACCCCATTGAAACATAATTTATTCTTTTCACCTTTTCAATTTTTACACCATATCCCTTTTTATCTTTCTAAGCTCCAGACTTTCCAGCGAGGATTTTTAGTCCCGACCAACTGGGCATGAGCTTCTTCATGGGATTTATGTTTATTAGTCTTCTTCCCTTTTTACGCGAACACTCTGTTACTTTGTGGTAGGAGGCTCGGTTACTCAGATCGAAGAACTACTTTTTGCATTTCTATATTTTGATTATCTCATTCTTTCCTCTTTCAACATTATCACAACATTCATAATCATGCAAAAGGTATTTCAAAGCATATATCAATCTAATATAGCTCATGAACCTACATATCACTTCGGATTAGATGAAAAAGACTAAAAGTTTCAACAAGTATTACAGTCATCTCCGAAGTGAGACAAACACAGAAAATTAATGAGTTCTAAAAATAATACTTCAACATGTCAAGTGAACAGCTCAACACCTCAAGTCAGACTAACAACTCCAATTCCCATAAGCATAATAAGAAAAGTAAATATGAGAATAAAGTAAAATATGACAATCATTTGTACCCTTAGCCAAGCTCAACATGCTAAGAATTTTTATTTTATAATTTTGTTTTTTCATTTTTGTCATAAGGATGCATGAATGAATAATCCTAATAGTAGTAAAACATGAAGCATGCATAAAAAAATAATAATAATAAACATGCAAATAAAACAAAATGCATGATAATGTATCAATTCTAGGATAAAAAATAATGCAAGATGTTCCTAGAATGATACATATGAAGACATTTATCCTAATGAGAACATGCCACTAGATTTTCTAAGATGCACATACTTTTGAAAATCTAATAGTTTTATAGAGATATCTATCGATTGAGAATATGTGGATATATACTCAAGACCTTTCTCAGAATTAGAGTCACGCGCTCTATATACAGTATGAGCAACCAAACAATGTAGTTCATCTTTCCTAACCCACACTTGTTTATTTTTTGGTGCTCTATTTGCCAACCTCTTCACCTCTTCACTCAACACCCGAATTTGATTTTCAATATTGGGTCTTGTTTGAGTTCTATGCTTCCACTCTAATTTCAAAGTTTATCCTTTTAACTTTGAACACACGGGTCGGATGTGACCTTTCACTCCATAGTGATGACATACTGGGATAAACATTTGAAAATCATTATTTGAACCCTTATTGAATCTAGAGGTAAAGGGAGGCTTACTCTCAACTGGTTTTTCTAAGATAAGATTGAGCATTAAGATTCCCATCAAAATTATCTTGAGAAGAACTAGATGCTACTTGGGAAGCCCTAACAAAGGTTGTTTTGGAAACGATGTTAAAATCACTCAATGTTATTTTGAATCCCAACCCCTTTGTATTTCCTGCAGATTTTCCCATACTCAACATATGATTAAGCTTAAGAGACCCACTAAACCATTTGTGGATAGTTAAGTTAGCATCCTTCAATTCCTTTTCCAAACCCTCAATCCTTGTAGATTTCTCACTTAATTCCAATTGTAGAGTGTTTAATTCCTCATTAAAACCATCTACCCTCTTCAAAGCTTGAGTCTTTTCTTGTTCAGACTTGGTCAACTCTTCTCTTAAGGACTGTCTCTCATTATCAACACTTTTAAATTGAACCATAAATTTGGAGTACACTTTGCTAACATGTACGGACTTTTCATAAAGTTTATTTTATATATCTTCATACGAGTCCCCACGATCTTCATTATCCTCAGAATCATCATCCTTAGACATTGCCCAACTTACAGTAATTTCACCGACCTCCCTACTTTGTGCAACAAACACGGTGAAATTATCAAACTCATCAGCCATGTCAGACTTAACAGGGTCACTAGATGTTCCATCATCTGATCCATCACTCCAAGTAACAGCTAGACCTTTTGTCATTTTCTTCTTATTGGCACACTCAGCAGCTATGTAACCGAACTCTTGACACTCAAAATATTGAGGTTATTCTTTTTAGGGTCAATCTTGTCATTTCAATTTTAGACCTTTTTATTTTTAAAATCATATGATTTATCTCTAAATTTTTGTCCTTTAATCAATTCTTCAATTCTTGACCATGAAAAGATTTTAAAAACTTATGAAACTGCTTCATGATCATGTCAATCTGTCTTGGTCTACTCTCACCCTTATCATTAGACTCACTAGGATCCTCCTTAGTGGTTTTAAAAGTTATGCTTTTCTATTTTGTTCCACTAGACTTCTTTGAGGATTGATCACACATCTTCATCTCATATGATTTTAAATTCTCAACCAACTCTTCAAGTTTAATTTCCTTGAGACTCATGATTTCAGATGTGACAGTAACCTTAGACTGAAAATGTTCAGGTAGAGACCTAAAAACTTTCTTTACTATAGTAGTCTCAAGAGTGGGCTCTCCTAGATTGTGGCAACTAGTTACTATGTCAGTTAACCTAGCGTCAAAGTCACCAAAAACTTCATTCTCCTACATCCTAAGATGTTCAAATTGTGAATTTAGAATTTGGAGTTTTGATTGCTTAACTTTTGAAGTTCCTTCATGAGTTACTTGGAGAATATCCTAGGTTTCTTTGGCAATTTCACACGTGGCAATTCTCTTAAACTCACTCACAGTCACAGTGCTATATAAAGCATTTAAAGCTTTGTAATTCCAACTCATATTGTTTGATTCAGCAGTAGTCCACTCACTTGATGGTTTTACTCTAGATTTATTAGTAGTAACGTCTTTCACAGTGGGTGGTGAGTATTCTACCTCTACGGTCAACTAAGCTCTCTCATCTAACGATTTCAAAAATGCTCTCATCCTCGCTTTCCAATACGTGTAATTAGAGTCATCAAATAAATGGGACCTAGATACGGAACCACCTTCACGACGTACGTCCGTCGTCTAAGTTCAAAATCTAACCCTAAGTAATTAACCTAAAACGGGGTAACAACTCCCTGATACCAATTGAAATTACCTAGACGGTCAATGAAAATAGCCTAGAAGGGGGGTGAATAGGCTTTTTGTGGATTTATTGACAAATTAATAATAATTGCGGGAAAGTCAATTTTAATCCAATTCTCTATCAAGATAAATCATGCAAATTAAATTAAGTGCAGAAAATAAAACAATAGAGACACACGATATTTTTACGTGGAAAACCTTAGAAAGACTCCAAGTAAAAACCATGGATACGCTCGGGTATCAATGCACTATGGATCAAACAATACACAGACTCTATGAAACTTTAGACTTACAAATCCCTCCAGATCTGCCTTTCTCCACTCAACATCTGACAATCATGAATCACTTGCGCTCCACAAAGCTCTGGCTCCGCTCCGTACTTTGACTACTCCGTTTCTCAATGGATTAATGAACCACGAAGCCTCCTGCTCCGATCTCCGCACTCAGACGGTTCCATTTCTCAAACGGATCAAAGCAACCACGTTGCACAAGGTGGTGTATAGATTTTTCAAAATCTAGGTCATTCAATTGTGCATAAGATCATCGATCTAGAAGCATAATTGAACAATCCCTAAATAAGAGAGAACTAGAAGATATAGAATCACTCAATGATATTTTCTCTCTCTATCTCTATCTCTGTAGATGAATATGAATCTGTAGAAAACTTGCAGAGATCTCTCAAAAACTCTAGAGCTCCAAGGCTACCTCACATCTATAGAAGATCTTGGTATTTATAGACAATGCTTAGGAGAAACCTTAATCTTCCCATTTTTCATAATTTCACACTAAATTAAGTAAAATCCTATTTTTTATTTATATTCTGTGTATGACACGTATCTCAATGTGTAAAGTCATAGCCACCTCAGAGGAGAACAAGTCGTGGGCAAAATAGGAATTTCTAGCATCATAACTCGCTAGACCCCCACTCTTGTAGCGTATGAGTTATTACACTTAAAGTGTAGGCAAATGCGTAATTAAATTTTCATGCGTAGCTCATGGGTCAAAACAACACTTTCTAGTCACTTTTAGCTACTTGAAGTGTAAGCCATGCGTAGCAAAACCCTCGGAACTAACTTTTCTTGATAAATGTGTCATTTGAACCTCCTCAACTCACTTGTTATGATTCTTGAAGTTACGGCTCATAAAAAATTCACTTTTTACTCAAACTTGTTTCCTCTTCAATTCTCTTGTATTTTTCACTTCTTTATGCTTGATTTTAATTTGACGAAGCTCTTCATGCTTATTAAACCTTTCCGACTCCATAAATCACTCAACATCACAATTCACTCAACATGGTTATTGTCTAGAACATGCCAAACACAAATAATACTATAAATACTATAAATGTTCTTATAATCCCATATTCAAAACTCCATCCTGTAAGAAAGATATTTTCTGCACATACAATAAGAGACATGAAAAACATTTCAAAACTATAAAAAACTGATAATCCAGTTGCTTGTAAATAGAGCTCACTATTGTTAATAAGAAGACTTTCGTATTTATAATATAAGTATACATATATTTCTATATATACGAAATGGATGTATTATAATTTATTTTATTTATGCTAATCACATCCAGCAATTTCTATACTTCAGATATATAAATTTATTGCTCAACCATTGGATATTAATTTTAATTTTTAAATGGTACCCCAATCACATTCAACGATCATTTTGATAGATATTCCAGTGATTTTAATTTTTAAATGGTATGTTGTGAACTCGTTCGAAGTCACCGAACGAATTAACAACTTTTGATGAAAAAAATAAGTTACAAAACTAAGAAAATGGCGAAAATAATAGAATTTGAGAAACCAGAAAGAGTGGAGAGAATTGGATACCTTGTATTGAAACATTGTGCCCTATTTATATAAGTGCATAGCGCCTAGTTTGGTATGGCCTTTAATTTAAAAATATATATTATTGCCCTTAATTCCTCCCCGAATAGATTTGTTGCTTGATCAAAGGGGAATCAGGATTGGTGAGACTTGTTTACCATACATGGTTCACTTTTTGATAGGCTTCCTTTGTGTTGGGATTTATGTGAGTGCTTTCTGGGTCATCATCTGTTGTATTTGCTTTGGGCTTTTCTTCTGCCGTTAGGCTCGAGTGAAAAATGGGCATACACTTTACCCCCAATTCCCAGCCCATTTCATTTTTGAAATTGAGTGGGAATTTGTAGAGTCAAGCATAACCACCTCATTATTGTTTGTCATATATCTCTCTCTTACGTTTCATCTTCACAAAGTTATTCACTTCCACATATAGGGTTTTAGAATTAGAAGCTTGAAGATTTCGCCGTTGCTTCTGAGGTTAGTTCGTTGCCTTTCGTATCCATTTTCCTTTGCTTCGAATTTCTTGCAATCATGAGTGATGATACCAGTAGAACTGCTTCTAGGGAACTTGTTGAGATTGATCCACCTATGGCATCGTCTTTCCCTGAGGTTATCGTTGAGCCTAGTGTGCCCAAAATTAAGAAAATTTCTCGTAAAAAGCTACTCAAACTCCCATTTGCTAAGAGATGTAAAATAGAGTATAACATCCCTGATGAAGTTACAGTAGTTGAGTACCCCTCCAATTTGAATTTTAAGTTGTCTGAGGAGGTTGGGGAGGATGAAATCATTTTCTCTAAAAATCATCTTGTTGTTCTTAGATTCCCTCTACATCCATTTTATCATTTCGTACTGTTTAGTTTGGGAATCGCTCCCCTGCAAGTGAACCCTAATCTCTTTAAGGTTTTGTCTGTTATGCTCGTCTTAAATCGCGAGCGAAATTTGGATTTGGGTTTAGCGGATTTTCTTCTTTGCTACAAAGTTGATCAGATTAAAGGTAATCTCGATCATTATCACCTTAATTCTCATTCTTCACTCAAAATTTGTGATGGGAATCTGTCATCTGAAAATGAGTGGAAGGATAGGATGGTAAAAATTAGGGGAAACTGGAAAGTAGATGCCTCCATTTCGTACCCACTTTTGAAGTCGTTTGGCAAGTGTAAGAAGTTGAAGTCTGGGTTCTCTAATCCTAGCAAGTGTTAAAAACGTGATCATACTTTGTTTGAAATTTGTATTTGTTTAGCCATCGATCTAACCACATTGATTTTGCAGTTCAGAGACTTAACCATTTGCAATAGAAGGTTTTTTCCGATCTTCCTTCGAGCAGGATCTTGTTGACTCCTAAAAAATTGAATTTGATTCCTGAAAGTGCGAATGACGCAACAGTGATGGAAGTTCCTCCCCCTGCTTCAAGAAGAATTTTGACCGAGAAGAAGAAATCCATCGTTCAGCCCAAGGAATCTGAAAAAGGCAAAGTTATTGATCTGACCCAAGAACCTTCTAAGGAGAAAGGTTTGCTAGTCAGAAAAGGTGATGGGGATGACTCTTTGGTTCAGAAGAAGCTTAAGTTGGGCCCTCAGCCTAAAAGTCCTGACAAGAATGAATAGGTGCCTTTACTAAAGGGTATGAAGACCCTGGGGGATACACCATTCCAGATTGTTGTTTCTCTCCCAAGTTCCAAGGGCAATGGGTGCCCAAATTCGTTAAAGCTGATGGTAAACCCTTGATTGCTCGATCGATGGCAATGTCAAATCCGGACGTCATGTTTGCGGTAGCTAGAGGCATGTGGCCTCCAAAAGATGAGATATTTCAACAGCATATCGATCAAGGGGAGCTTCTTGCCAGATCTCCTGTATGAATTCTAGAGGTGAGTGTTCATTGTTTGTTTTAGTCATTCTAGTTCCAGACGTATTTTAACTTCTTTTACTGCCTTTGCCCCAGGCCTTTTTCAATACGTTGGCCCTTTACAAAGTTATTGAGGTAGGGGAGTACAAAAGGCAGAACATGGACAAAGCTTATAAGAGAGTTGAGGCCTTTGCATCCTCTGTCGTGAAGAAAAGGAAGATGTTGCAACTTGAGATGGAAAGCATGAAGAAGGTCAATAGAGTTGATGTCGTACATATAGCCGAAATGGAGAAGAGGGTCCTGAATTTGGAAAATACCAATGTCGTGTAGAAGGTCGCTTTGGATGTTTGCAGGAAAGGTGGGGTTGAGATGCATCAGTGTTATATGGGCATGTTCGATAAGAGATTTTGTGACGGCTTCAGGTTTTACCATGAGCAATCTCTACTTGAACCTTCCGAATGAAAGTTCGCTTATCCAGACACTCATAACGATGTTTGTGGTGTTGAATACCCTTACGTAGATCATGAGCCTAGTGAGGTTAAGAAGCAAATTTGCCCAGTTTCTACTGCATGGGTTTGTCCATGTAGCAAGTCCTACCCCATTTCTATTATCCCTCTTGATTAAGGCACCACGGCTGATACTCCGGTCGAGATTGTTGATGCCTTTGACCAGAATTTCAACAAGGAGGGTGGTGTTACAATAAACAATCCCCATTCTTCTTCAAAGTGATTTAAAAACTATTTGGGGTCTGTAATAACTCTTGACAATTTTTCGTACATTTTTTTTTTGTTGGTGGGATATTTCACCTTAAGTTTTTTGTACTAAAATGTAAACTTTGAACAGTTATTTTGAATCTGCCATCTATTTAATGTTTTTGAGGGCACTGAAGTGCAAGTTTTTAACAGGTACTTAAGATTCTGCCATTTGTTTGATGGTCTTTAAGTTTTATGCACTGAAGTGCTAATTCTGAACAGGTAATTGAGATTTTTCCATCTGTTTGATGGTTTTTAGGTTTTATGTACTGAAGTACTAATTCTGAACACTTCATGCCAGAGATTTATTTATTTTTGTCAGGTTTAATGCCTCTAGTCTTTACATGCTATGTTTTGCCAGATTGACTCTCTGGTCTTTGTTTTATATTTGCACTATAATAGAGACAATAAATTTTGACTTTTATTTCATGATTTTATTACTGTCAATTAATGTAAGCTCTAAAAGAAACACAGGATATAAAAAATTCTTCCTATTGAAAATACTTCTTGAGGTGAATTGCATTCCAATCTCGTTAAATGGCATGTCCATACCGATCGATCAACCTGTAGGCTTCCTTGCCGATCACTTCAATGATCGTGTACGATCACCCACTTGGAAGGATCTTGGGTCCAGCTTGTTCATTCTCTTTGCCACCACTCTAAGTACCTGATCACCCACTTGGAAGGATCTTGGTTTTACTCTTTTGTTGTAGCTCCTCATTAACTTTTGTTGGTATGTTGCTAGCCAAATAGAGGCCATTTCTCTTTTCTCATCGATCAGGTCGTCTTCAATTATGAGTATCTCCTTATTCTGATCTGGATTGAAACACTACGTTCTGGTCATTGGAACCTCTAATTCAATAGGTATAACTGCCTCTACCCCATAAGCCATAGCGAACAACGTTAAATTTGTCAGAGCACTTTTTGTAGCTCATCCAACCATAGCACCTTCTCTTGGATTCCTTCCAACTTCTTCTTTATCCAATCGAATATCGTTCGATTAGCTATCTTTGTTTTACCGTTCGCTTATGGATAGCTGATTGATGATAGATTTTGGTTGATGTCGTACTCATCCAGTATTCTTCTGACATCCTAGTTATCCATATTAGTTCCATTATCCATCATGATGAACTTTGGTACCCCGAAGCGGTAGATTATATGATTTTGAATGAAGTCGATTACTTGAACATGAGTTATTCTTACATAGGCCTTTACTTCTGCCCAATTGGTGAAATAATATGTGGTGAGTAGCACATGTTTTTGGTTTGAACTGGTCCGAGTTAAAGGCCCGACCGAATCCATCCCCCAAAGAGCGAACAGCCAGATCTTGTTATTGTGTGCAGGAGCTTCACCGGTTGATGTATAATGTTAGCGTTTCTTTGGCACTTGTCACACCTTCTCGATTACTCATCTGCATCTCGGATCATATATGGCCAGAAGTACCCCTGGGTGATAGCTCGATGTGATAGTGATCTGCCCCCGGTATGCCCTCCACAGGTACCGTCGTGGAGCTGTTTGAGAACTTCGCTTGATTCTTTCGGAGTCAAATACCTTAAGTAGGGCCCGGAGAGTGATCTTCAGTATAGAGTACCGTCGATTATGGAATACTTGGTTGAAGTTTCCTTGATCTTTCTCGCCTCTCTTAGATCATCTGGCAAGGTTCCAAACTACAAATAAGTCAGAATGGGGTCGACCCAACTTGGTTCATATGGGATCACAAAGACTTCATCTTTTTTCCCTATTGAAGGTTTTTATAGCTTTTTATTGGGATGATTCTGGTCATATATTATCCTGCCGATGAAGCTTGATTTACTATTCGATCAGCAGCCTCTTTCTCAACCCTTGGAATCTGAATGAACGTCATATCCTGGAAGTCTTTTAACTCCTTTTCTACTACCTTCTTATTATAGACACTAAAATTTTATAGGCTCGAGCCCAAAACAAACAAGACCCAACATAAAATATTGGGTCACAAATTAAATTAATCAGCTTAATTCGTATTAGGCTAATTCAAATTATTTAACTAATTCAAGCCCATTTAGTTAAATAAAAAATAATTATTGAATTATAATATAATTCGATAGTTATCAAGGAGTGACACATGTCATCATTCTATTCGTTCAGATTGTCTATAAATAGAGGCAAGATAAAAAAATCAAGGGAAAAAAAGTTCACATGAAAATCAATGAAGCTCTCTAGAGAGAAAAATACAAAATCTCTACAAACACTTTTCTCTCCCAACAGCAAATCAAGAAAATAAAAGAACAACAAGCACATCAAAATCGTGTCATTCTTTTCAAGTGATTCAATAAATTCAGAGAATCACATAAATCAAATCCCAAAGACGAAGAACAACAAGCACATATAAGTCGTGCCGCTCTTCCTCAAGAAATCATACAATTGTTTGAGATCAAGCTTCATCAGCCATCGACCAGAAATTAAAGAAAATGATTCAAGATCAAGCTGCGACAGCCCTTGAATCCCTTCAACAATTTGATTCAAGACCAAGCTTCAACAGCCCTTGAATCCAACCAACAAAGGAGATCGAATCAGAGGATTAATATTATTTCTTACTGTAAAGAATTAAACAGAGGATTATGCCATCATTTATTTGAAATTAATAAAATTCTGATTTGTCGCATCTTTTGTTCCTTTATTTACGGACTCGAATTTCGTTGTCTACACTCATATTCCTGCATCCTTTTATTTTTTGTGTTGTAACTCCCTTCTACCTGCTTAACGATCAGTTGGGAGTCACTATACATGGTCAGGGTCTGGATCTGGAGTTCCTTGGTCATTCGTAATCCAGCCAGCAATGCTTCATATTCAGTTTCTTTATTGGAGCTTGGGAAATTTAATCTGATGGATTACTGCAGCTTGGTTCCATCTCGTGATCTCAGCTCGATCCCTAGCCCTGCCTCCAGTTGGTTGATCGATCCATTAACATATAGTTCCCATCGGGGCTCGCTTCATTGTCTCCATTATCCCCACTCTCATACTCAAGCAGAAAATCTGCAACAACCTGTCCTTTGACTGAGCTTTTTGGTTTGTAACTAAGGTCGAACGTACTTAGTTCAATCGCCCATTTGGTCAGAGAAATCAGGTTTCATCAAAATGGTCCTTATTGGAAAAGTTGTTGGGACCACAATCGGATGAGATTCAATGTAATGATGTAGCTTTCGTTTGGCTTGGACCAAAGCTAAGATGATTTTTTCAGTTTTTGTGACACCCCCTAATTTTCATGCATAGGTTGGCCAGGCCTATACCGAAAACTAAGGTGCATCAACACTCAATAATAAACAAGCACGGAAGCAAAAGACATATTTAATGAATAACAGAGTGTCAAAAGTTTAATTTCTCATGAATAAATAAATTCAGAAATCAAAAACCCCAAAGGGTACAACTCGGGAATCCATATCTATGGACCCCAAAACCTTAATAATAAAAAAAATATAACTAAATTGAGTCCCTACACTGAATTGAAGTCAAAATGGGAGAACTCGCGAATAAATGATAAGATGCCTCAACCCTGTGGCTGAAACTGCTGAGAACCTGAAACCACAACGGTGGGTCAGACCCACGAGCAGAGTAGACTCTACATGATCCCAAACAGAGTACCAATAATCCCATCATCTACCCATTATAAATATAAGAGTAATATTATACTTCCTATAAGTACCACACTTAAATATATATTTTTTTTTTCAAGCACGGTAATAAATTAAGCATATATATACACACTGACAAATATTTTATCAATATATTAAACATATATATATATATACAACACATAGACAAGGGAGAAATTAAGTAATATAGTATGGTGATGTTATGATTATGGATACTATAACACCCCGCTCCAACACTTGGTATGATATTGTCCGCTTTGGGCCCAACCCGCACGGTTTTGCTCTTGGGCTCCTGCCCAAAAGGCCTCATACCAATTGGAGACGATAGTGCACATATAAGTACATCCACAGACCTCTACCCGGGCGATGTGGGACATCACAATTACCCCCCCCTTGAGACCCAGCATCCTCGCTGGCGACCCACGGGTGATGTGCATGCTCCCACACTTAATTTCGGCCGGGCTCTAGCTCTGATACCAATTGTAACACCCCGCTCCAACACTTGGTATGATATTGTCCGCTTTGGGCCCAGCCCGCACGGTTTTGCTCTTGGGCTCCTGCCCAAAAGGCCTCATACCAATTGGAGACAATACTGCACATATAAGTACATCCCCAGACCTCTACCCGGGAGATGTGGGACATCACAGATACAAAGGGGAAGAGAAGAACATTTTACTTGCCTGATCGTTGGGTTAACTCACACGCGAAGTGTAGGCCGATCGATGTTCTCTTCTCTCTTCTACGCGATTGCGATTATGTTCTCTCCTCTATTTGTCTGACAGAAACGTAGGATTAACTTAGGGTTTTCTTTTCTTTATATATATATATATATTTATTTTACATAATTCTCATGGGCCCAAAAATATAATATAGCCCATTAGCTAATAAGCCCAACTAATTAACTCAAAAATATATTATAGTCCATTTAATTAACTTATAATTAATTAATTAAATTAAATATACCTAATATATATAAATAATAAAAATATGGGGTATTACAGTTTTGGAATACCTGCATTCAGTATCAAGTAGTGTTTTACATGCATAATAGATGGGGAATTGTTATTTACCTTCTTCTCTCATCAGAACTGAACTGATGGCGTTCGCTGAGACGACCAAGTAGAGGATCATCACTTCATCTTCCCTTGAGGGCGTTAGGATTGGAGGATTTGACATGTATTGCTAAAGTCCCTCGAACGCTTCTTGTTGTTCAGGTCCCCAAATTACTGATCGATAGGGTTTTAACGCGTCAAAAAATGGTTTGCACTTGTCCGATAATTTTAGATGAATCTTCTTAGAGCCGCGATTCGTCCTGTTAGGACTTGGAATTCTCTTGGCGACCATGGCACTTTCATATGAAGCAATGTCTAAACTTACGCTAGGCTTTCCATGATTCCCCTTTTGTTGACAACGTGTTCTAGGAATTGACCGACGGACACCCTGAAAGTGCACTTCTCCGGGTTCAGCTTCATGTCATGTGATCGGAGGGATGAATATACATCCTCCAGGTGTTTCACATGGTCCCCCTTAAGCTTTCTTTTGACCACCATATCATCGATGTACGCTTCTACTATTGTTCCAATTTGATTCTTGAAGATTTTATTGACACAACGTTGATATGTAGCACCAACATTCTTCAAGCTGAATAACATCAATCAATAATAGAATGTCCCATTTTCTGTGATAAATGAAGTTTTTCTTCGTCTTTTTTATTCATTGAAATTTGGTTATATTCTGAATAAGCATCAAGAAATGTTAGATGTTCGAACCTTATTGTTGCATCGATAATCTGGTCGATCTTCGGGAGTGGAAAACTATCCTTCGGGCAAGCTTTGTCTAGGTTTGTGAAGTCTATGCACATTTTGAATTTTTCATTTTTCTTCTGAACTACAATGACATTGGATAACCATTAGGGGTATTGTGCTTCCCTGATGAATCCAGCGACGAGAAATCGATCGACCTCTTCTGAGATGAATTTCCCTCGCTCTGGTCCAATTCGTTGGGGTCATTGCTTCACTAGCTCCATCTCTGGCCAAACATTGAGGCTATGCCTGATGATCTTAGGACTGATGCCAGGTATATCGCTATGCTCCCACGTGAATACATCCACATTTTCCTTCAATAAGGTTGTCAATTCGTCTTACTCTTTTAGGCTAAGTCTCGCCCCGATCCTCGTTGTTCTATTCTAAACTCCATCGATCATTTCTATCTGTACGGTTTCTTCCTCCGATTTGCTTATGTCTTCAGACTGATCGATGGACTTTGGTAATTGCTATAAGGGTGGTTTATCCTCTAGCGCTTTCAAGTACCGAGAGACTATCGTGTAACACTCCTTCACCACCACTTGATCTCCTAGGATATCCACGAAGCCCTTTCCTGATGGATCTGCACATCTCATTACTTGGTGTAAGGTAGAAGGGACGCCTTACATTCTGTGAATCCAACATCTTCCCATAATCAGAATGTAAGATGATTGCACATCTATCAATATAAAATTTAGAGTCAACACTCCGATCGAGCATACCTTCCTTCCATCGAATTCAGCCAGTGGATTGGTCATTGCTCTAATTAGATTCATACTAATACCAAATTTTTTTAACACTGATTTGGTCAGGACATTAGTGCTGCTCCTGGGGTCCATGAGCACCCTTTTGACCAAGCAATTGGAAATTATGATGGAGATTACCAGATGATCATCGTGTGGGAGTTGTACCATTTTTAAGTCTTCGTTAGTGAATGATATGGTTAGTGTTGGGGCACTGCTGATTGTATTCACCTCGCCAACTCTCTTAATTTTGTTGTCGTTCCTCATCTTGGAACGTTGGAGTGATCTACTTTCCTTATCATCTTTGGGCTTTCCGTGGATAGAATATATAACTTTTATAGGCTATCCATCTATTACGTTGTTGTTCCTCAGGCGATCCTAGGCATGGATCTCGCTGTCCATATACTCCTTGAGCTCTCCCTTTGCTATCATTGCCTAGACTTGCTTTCTTAGGTTCCTGCAATCATCGGTCAAATGCCCGAAGTCGTTATGGAAAGCACAATCTTTGATTGATCCTTCAATTTGGGCACTATCCATATAGGCAACGGAGGGCAGAAGATCCCCTTCGACTTATTTTCCCGAAAGAGCTTTGAAAGGGTCATTATGAGTGGAGTCTCGTGGTTCTCAGTCCTCAGTCTTATTTTGGGTTGTCGGCTAACCATTGGATGCGAACTGCTAGTTCCTTCAAACTTTTTATTGTTATTTGAAATACAGTCCTTTGACTTCCCTTCAATATTGACCAGGGTTGACCAATGTCCCCTGACTGACTCGTCTTCCTCCAATCTGATATATCCTTGGGCTTTTTAATTCAACTACCCCATGTTAAGTGGCGTAGATATCACCATGGATCGGTGGAAGTTGGTTCAATGCTCTACGACCACCTTGAATGCTTCAACTGCTACCGGTTGATCGCATCCAGGGATCGTCCCCATTTCCATGTTGAATCTTGTTAGGAAGTTCTTCAAACTTTCACCTTTTGCCTGTCTCATCATGAATAAATTGGACATCATCCTATTTTGCCTCTGATTTTTGAAGTACTAAGCAAGAAAATGCTCCATGAGTGTCTGAAAGCTATCGATCGATCCTGCTGGTAATTGGCGGTACCACAACAAGGCGGGTCTCGTTAGGCTAGTCGAAAAGGCTTTACACATAAGCACGTCATCGACCAGATCTAGCGCCATCTTCTGTTCTACGTGAAAAAGGTGCTCGATGGGGTCCTGCTTTCCGTCAAACATAATGAAGGTCGGCATGCGGAATTTATTTGGTTTCTTCTGTCGCTAGGTCCTATCGCTAAATGACAATTTAATCATTCTTGCGGTCATCTCAACCGCTAGATCTGTCAGAGATTGTGTTCGGAGGTCCTTCACATGTTTGTCTACTATTTTTTGGAGCCTTGTCATCATGTCAATCGACACGACTGGTGCTGGGGCTTGCATGTTCTATGCTGGCACTCTTGCTCCCAGTTGGGTTTGCGATTTCTCGGCTTAATTTTCCTGGTGTTGGTTGTTTTCGCCCTCCTCCTCCTGATTATTTGATTCATCTTCATTTTTGCCATCGTTAACTCGACGTTCGGCCTAATTTAGTTTGTCCTTCAACTCTTGGTTCTCTTTTTCAAGAGCCTCCAATCATTGAAGAATGGCAGTGGCCTGATCTCCATCGATGACTCCCATTGATCTAGTTGTTACCATTGCAATACACGATTCCTACGGACAACGCCAAAAAGTGTGAACATGTTCAGAGTCACCGAACGAATTAACAACTTTTGATAAATAAAATAAGTTACAAAACTAAGAAAATGGTGAAAATAATAGAGTTTGAGGAACCAGAAAGAATGGAGAGAATTGGATGCCTTGGATTGAAACATTGGCCCTATTTATATAAGTGTATGGTGCCTAGTTTGGTATGACCTTTAATTTAAAATGATACATTATTATCATTCATTCCTCCCCGAATCGCTTTGTTGCTTGATCAAAGGGTAAGGGTTGGTATGACTTGTTTACCATACTTGGTTCACTTTTTGGTGGTTTTCTTTGTGTTTTTTCTGGGTCGTCATCTTTTGTATTTGGTTTGGGCTCACAATAATTGTGATAGGTAGTCGGGTGAGAAAAAAATATTTTTGTATACACATAAATTTATAAATATATAAACTGATTATTTCTCTCAGTTTTGACTCGAGTCCAACTTAAAAAAAGAGAAAAAGGTAGGAGAGGATTTATCTCTTGGAGTCGGTTGAGTCATATTCAAAGAAGATAATTACCTGAGTGTATAATACACACAAGCACGTGACACTTTATAGGACTGCTAGACGATTCTGTTCCTTATTAATCT
Organism: Cornus suecica; assembly: GCA_963922005.1. Lineage (NCBI taxonomy): Eukaryota > Viridiplantae > Streptophyta > Magnoliopsida > Cornales > Cornaceae > Cornus > Cornus suecica. Next base: position 39,939,991 of record OY998247.1, on the reverse strand, counting down.
ATTAAGAAAATAGACAATTAATATATCATGACTAGCATTATGACACCATTAATTCCAACACCAGCGGACCATTTCTTAATCCAATTTTCAAATTGAATATTGAATCACATATCATATACATGGTAAGAAAATAAACTAGATTTAATTATTATGTACATCCCAAATTTCAATTGGGAAGCAAATAAATTATAATTTAATTTAAAGATTTTTTTTTTTATGCATAGCCAATTCAACTAAAACTCTTACCGTACATTTTATGGACTTGTGTTTGACAGGTCCATTTACTTTATAAAAGTATCATTTTTTCATTATAATCTCCATTTAAAATTACTTAGTTACCAAACTATACTTTGATAAAAGTTAACAATATCCAAAAGCAAAAGGCCAGTAATGTATTTTTGACCAGTACAATAGAATCTCTAAATAAACCTCTCCAATTCCTTAAAGAAAACAAAATCACTTTAATCTCCGATTAAACATTACTTACTTACCCAAAATATACTTAATAGAATCTCTATATAAACCTCTCCAATACCTTAAGAAAACAAAATCACTTTAATCTCCGATTAAACATTACTTACTTACCAAAATATACTTAAATATAAGAAGAAAACAATATCCAAAGGTCAGTAATGTATTTTCACCCCTACAACAGAATCTCTACATAAACCCTAACCCTAACTGTGTTTATTCAACAAATCATTAATTAACACACCATAAACCGATAATCAAATATATAAAAAACATTAATATTGAATAAAATAACATCAATTTTTCATTACGAGAAAATCTACCTAAGCTGCTATTGATTTTTTTGTTTGTTCTTTTTTTGAAAAGGAAAAAAACACGCAGAACAAAAAAATGATAAATTGGTAATACATTCACATAATCAAATATTCTCCATAATATATATATATAAATATTATTAAGAGGAGATGTATCAAATACTATCACTACTAAACTGACTTTCTAATAACTTAATAACACTACGAATCGCCCTGTAGAAAGTTCATAACCATGAAATCGATCATAACAATGTGCACTCTAGAGAGAGAAAGTTCATAACAATACTATATCTAGAGAGAGAAACACCGCGGATCACACCTACGCCAACAAAGCCGCGACGGCGACCACCAAACCAGCCGTGATCGATCCAGTGGAGACAGCACTCACGGCGGCGGCGCTCGGTGCCGGTGCCGGCGCTTCCATTGGAGCTCCGCCAATCGTCGTCGGAGGCATCATTGGCGCCATTGGAGGCATCATTGGTGGCGACGGAGGCATGACCGGAGACGGCATGGGAGACGGAGGCATGGCCGTAGACGGCATGGGAGACGGAGGCATGGCCGGAGACGGCATTGGAGACGGAGGCATCATCATCGGAGAAGGAGCCATCATCGGCATCTGAGCGATCGCAGATCCGACGAGCAATGCCGCCATCATCACCACGAACACGATCTTCGTGTCCGACATTATAGAAAGAGAAGCCGAACTGCTCTAGAGAGAGAGAAGATTTGTAGAGAGAGTCTGTGAGAGTTTGTTACGAGAGAAGCAAAGTGACGCGGGTGAGTATATATAGACATGTGTATGTATAGAATCGTGGTGTATATATCCATCTGCGGTGTACGTACACCTTTTTTACTAGCCTGGATGAATTCATCTTTGGCTGATGAAAGATTGAACGGTAGAGATTGCGTTTCACAGTGTGGTGATTAAGATGAAATGTATTTCCTGAAAAAGCAAAAACACGGTATGAAATGCGTGTGAGAGAGTCCTTTCTTGTTTGGGAGATTAGAGGGACTCTTCATGTTCTTCCACACTAAGGAACAGTTGTATAAATCTCAACCCTACACGTGGCATGATATCAAAGGCCAGAGTGGAAATTAATTACTTTCATTAATTGAATTTCGTAATATGAAAAGATTGGAAGATTATGAAATTAAATATCTAATCTATGAGTTTGAAATAAAATTGAAAATTTTGAATATTGTAATTCAAGTTAAAATGATTTTACTTTATTAATTTTAAAATTGCATAAAGTTTAAAAAATATATTTGAAAAGTGCATAAAGTTTAAATTTGCCTCCAATTTGATTGATGTAATATAAGATTTATATCGAGGATAATACTATGTTTATTTTTAAGTAATTTGGAAATTTGGAATGTATCTATTCAATTTATTATATTTGTGTCAAGTAATGTTATATATATATTCAATCGAATAGTCACTTATTTATTGACACAAATTAATAATTGAGTATATGGCAAGTAATATTAAATGACATAAGACACATTTGTATTTAGTAGATTTAAAAGGAGATTGATTTTACCAAAGGCTCCAATTATTTGAGAATTCAAGTAGAAGAACCGGGGGCCGGGGGGTAAGTACTTCTGTATTTAATAAAAAAAATAACAAGAAAGAGAGCAAAATAAATAATTTATTTATAAAAACAAATTTACCAATATATATAAAAGGAAGAATTCGGTAAAAGTTGTATACATGGCAATGTGATAAAAGGAATATTATAGTGCGTTTAGGAGTATTTATGTCATTAAAAATATATATATTTCAAATTTATAATTAATTATACTAGAATTAATCAGTCTATAAATAATTTCGTTATTTATCTCTTTCTTGTAAATGCTACATGCTTAAATAATTGAATTTATAAAACAAAATTAAGTATATATATATGTATATATTATTCTTTGTGCCTGTTTGGCAACCGGTGCGGTACGGTGTTAGTTTTTTGTTTTGATTTTGGTTTGGTTTGGGTTTGGTGTGGTTTTATTCTGAACTGGAATCATGTTTGGTGCCAAATATAGTATCTGTTTTGTAGAAGGAGTTGGTGCCAAATATATGATTTTGGGCTGAAATTCGTAGTCCAACCCATGTTTGGTAATCTTAGTGTTGGTGCAACATTGTGAAACTATTGGTATCAAATGCCTCATTTTTCACACCATCTCAATAGATGGTTTTGTGTGATTTGATATTGTTTTCTCACACCAATATCATTCTTTAACCCAAATCAATTCAATTTGGTATACCATTGTTTAACCCAAACCAATTCATTTATAATATTATATATATATATAAATTCAAAAAATAAAATATTTATGAAAAAATAAAATATTTCAAAAAAATCAAACGAAAAAATATATTTCATAAAAAATAAAATATTTCGGGAAAACAAATATTTCTAGAAAAATAAAATATAATAAATATATATTTATTATTTTTAAAAAAATATACAAATTATATGTATTTTTACTGAAATCTTTTTTTTTCAAAATATTTTATTTTTTTGAAATATCTTATATAAAATATTTTATCTATAAATATTTCGAAAAAATAAAATATTTCTATATTTTATTTTTTAAAACATATATATTTACAAAATTTTATTTTAAATAAGTAAAATGTCAAACTATTCCAAGTTTGGTTTTTCAGCTTTACTTTTTATCACACCAAAATTATCTGCACCAAATATAATTTCAGTTCAGAATAAAATCACACCAAACCCAACACAACCCAAACCAATACCGTATCACACCGGTTGCCAAACAGGCACTATATATATTGGTGAGAATGGTGTCACTTAGGTGGTGTGGGCTAGTTCAGCAAGGTGGGTTGTGTTGTGTCAAATTGGGTCCAATGAAGAGGTGTCCTATCATAAAGGCCCATGCACATGAGTTATCTTTTATTCTAGGAATAAAGTGTGGCAATTCCAAAGCATATTTTGGTAAGTAAAGGGGCCGAAGCTTTTGCAGATAATACCATTAGCCACTTTCCCCTCTTGCTTAACAATTAGGCTACAATTTCAGAACATGGTGTGACTTGAAAGTATTAGAGTTCAATAAAAATATATTCAAATTTTATAAGGATCGACCCGAACACAATATGAAAATATTAGTATTGTGTTTGGATCAAACTCAATTAACCCGAACATATGACACATATCCTCAAAAGCGCAGATTTCATCATTCGCCCGCTTAATACATTTTATTCACTGATAACCAAGCATGTGACCTATATATCCCAGAACATTGAATACCTACTCCAAAAACTTGGATATGTCTAAAGACTAAGATTTGATACATTCATTAATATTTTATTATAGATGCAACCAAAAAAAAAAGTATAAAGATAAGAAATAAAGAGAAGTATAGAAACAAATTTTTATTCCAACTCTTCAAGATTTTCAAGCTAATGCAAGCGTTCTCTTTATACAAGATACACTTCTATTTATGGATGAAATTCTCCACCGTTAAATATATGTCATCACCTTGTCACCTCATAAGTTTGGTATCCATTTTCCATTCACACAAACACAATTATGCATGGTTACTTTACTGATACCAAGAATGACATTCTGTCAAAACATTTGTTAATTGATATCCAGGTAGTCGACTACTTTAGGTATAACTATGTAGGGGCATTAAAGATCAAGTAACTCGGGTTATGCTCGATTGAAATTTGATTTGCGTTTCCTTGTTTGGTAAGGATTGATTTGGTTGTACGGATTTGGAATTACATTGGAATTTGAATGTCATGGTATTTTAATTTCATAAATGTAATTTCATATGTTTTGGAATTCATGTGTAATTGAAATTCAATAAAAAACATGACCCAATTTGAATATAAAATATCATAACTTTAAAATTAAATTAGACAATATAGATAAACATATATATATAGGTATAAACATACAAGTATAGGTATGAATCAATATACAATGTGTATGTGTTTATATGCATATGTATGTGTGTATATATATGCATGTATCTGGATATGTATATATGTGTGTGAATTTATATATATGTATTTATGTGTATATGTGTGTGTGACTATATATTTGTGTGTATGTGTATTCATATTTGTATATGTATATATATATATATATATTTATGAGTACATATATATGCATACGTATATATATTTTTATATATAAGCGTGTGTATATAAATGCGTATGTATATAGGCGTATGTATATATATTAATATTTGTGTATATATATGTATGTATGTTTGTAGTTGTAAAAAGTTTGTTGTTAGAGAGAGAGTATTTAGTGGGTCAAGGTTTGGAGAAGATGTGGAATTGGAAATCACAACTTCTCCTTGTGGAATTCAAGTTGTGGAATTGGTGTCCTTGGAATTGCATTTCAATTCCAATTCCAAAGTATTCTATTACATCCAAATAATATATTTGGAATTGGAGCCCCTATTCCAATTCTAAGGCTCCAATTCCATGCTCCCAAACGGACCCTAAGTGAAATTTGATTCGCATTTACTTGTTTAGTAAGTGAATTAAATTCAAATATTTTTATAATATTCGTTTCATAAATAAAATAAGGACAATACTTAGGTCATGCTCCGTGAGGACCAAGTTCGTCATCCCTATTGGTATGGTCTAATACAAGTTGGACACATGACCAGAATCTTTTTAAATGGAATTGATCTCAATTTGTGTATTTATTTATTTTATTTCAAACATCTTTTTTAAAAAGATTATGACCACGTGTCCAACTTGTATTGAACCATACCAATAGGGAGGAGTCAAAACGAACTTGGTCCTCACGAGGCAGGACCTAAGTATTATCCATAAAATAAACCTCAAGCAACTATAAGCTCAGTTTAAAAATGTTGGAGAACAAAACTCAAAAACAAGGTACGTTAAAAGCTCAGTTGCATATCTATATATATATATATATACCTATAAATATTCTTATGATAGATTATTATAATAAGTATATTTATAATAATATCGATTGTAAAATTTTAGAGTCTATTCACTCTAAAATCCAGGGAGGTTAGAGTAATTGAGTGATCCTATATGTAGAAAGTGAGAATTAGAGGTTGTGCCCTTTTAGGTCTCTAACCTTTTATTTATTTATTGACTAAAGATGAGAGAGTACATGATGAGACCATAGTGGTCCAAAGAAAGAGATACAACCCATTGGACCAATAATACAATAATTATAAAATAAACTCTCTAACACTCCCCCTCAAAATGATAACCCATTTCGATATGCTTTGTTCGTTCATGAAAGACTGGATTGGTAGCTATATGAACAACCGCTTGATTGTCACACCATATTTGTGATGCCTCTGTGCACTTAAAGCCAATCTCCTCAAGAATTTACCTTATAATTTCGCTAGTGGCATGTGTTATTGCCCTGTATTCAGATTCTGCACTAGATCGTGCTACCACGTTTTGTTTCTTGCTTTTCCACGAGACTAAGTTGTCATATACAAATATGGAATATCCCGTGTTTGACCTCCGATCATATGGTGATCTTACCCAATCTACATCCGAAAATCCTTCTATTCTGGTGTGCCCATGACTGCCATAAAATATTTTTGTACTAGGATTACCTTTTATATACCTCAGAATATGCATCACTACATCCCAATGAGGGATGTGAGGATTTTACATGAATTGACTTATAATAGTGACAGGAAATACAATATTCGAACAAGTCATTGTAAGATAATTTAATTTTACCACCAATCTTCGATACCATTCAGGATGAGGAAACAATTCTTCGTCGTCTGGAGACAATTTAACTCCTAGGTCCATAAGGGAATCACACGGTTTTGCATCAATCATCCCGCTATCTTGTAGTAAATCCAAGGCATATTTTCTTTGAGAAAGGAATATTCCACTAAGATTTTGAGCAACTTCGATTCCCAAGAAGTATTTAAGTTTTCCGAAATCCTTTGTCTGAAATTGTTTTAAAGGAATTCTTTTAATAAACTAATTCCAAATTTATCACCACCTGCGATCACAATATCATCAACATATACTATTAGAAAAATACTTCCAGCAGTGGAATGTTTAGGGCCTGTTTGGTTGGGGTGTTTTTGTGTTTGTTTATGTGTTTTGTGTTTATAAACTTGTTTGGTTAGTGTTTTTGGGTATTTGTGTTTAAAAATACTTTTTCACTTTAGGCAAATTTTAGGCATATGAGAATAAACATGAATTTGGTGTTTATTGGGGTGTTTATCACTTACACTTTCTTCACTTTATAATATATTTTATTATTTTATTATTTTATTATTTTTATTATTAATTTATTATATATTAATTTATAAATATATTCTATTCTATTTATTTTTTATTATTTTATTATTTAATTCATTTTATTTATAAATTATTTATTCATTTTTAATTATTTAAAAATATATTTTATTAATTTAATATTAATTTATTATTATTATACTCATTTTTTATTATTTTTATGAAGTATTTATTTGTTATTATATTTACTTATTATTTATTATTATATTTATTTATTATTTATTTCATTTTGTTTATTATTTATTATTTTTATTATATGTTTAAATATGTATTATGTAATTTATTATTTATTTTATTATTTTATTATTATTATTTATTATTTAGTCCATTTTTTATTATTATATTTATTTATTATTATTGTATTCATTTTTTATTATTATTATATTTTATTTTATTTATTATTTATATTATTAATTTTTAATTATTGATTTTTAATTTTTCAATTTCAACCCAAAAAATATCCCTACCAAACATACTTCTGTTTTTGGATGAATAAACAAAAAAAAAAACGTGTTTTTTGTTTATTTCAACACAAACACAGCTCTACCAAACAGACCCTTATAGAATAGAGAATGATCTTTTTCTGACCGAATGAGCCCAAAATCCAGTATAATTTCACTAAATATCCCAAACCAAGCCCGTGGGGACTGTTTGAGACCATAAAGAGATTTCTTCAGTCGACAAACTTTACCAAACTCCCCTTGAGCAACAAACCCAGGAGGTTGCTCAAGATACACCTCCTCTTGGAGATCCCCATGTAAGAATACATTTTTAACATCAAACTAATGTAATGGTCACCCGAAGGTGGTAGCCAAAGAAACCAGAAGGCGTACAATAGTCATCTTTGCCACCAGAGAGAAAGTATTAGTATAATCAATGTCAAAAGTTTGAGCATAGCCCTTAGCCACTAAACGAGCTTTGAGGCAAGTAGCGGAACCATCGAGGTTAACTTTGACGACATATACCCATTTGCAACCAATGGGTTGTTTGCCATGAGGCAGGGAAACCAAGTCCCAAGTATGATTGGCCTCAAAAACCATCATCTCTTCATGCATCGCCTGTGTCTAACCAGGGGAGGACAAAGCCTCACCGATGGTGTGAGGAATTATAACAGAATCAATTATCGATATAAATTCCCAATGAGAGGAAAAGAATCCTGCATAAGAAATAGTAGCAGTAATAGAATAACGGGCAGGGGGACACAAAGACGTGTACCTTTTCGAAGAACAATCGGAAGGTTGAGATCGAGATGGAGCTGCTGCCGGAGGATCAATCGGAGACAAGGACAATGCAGTAGGAGTTATCAACTTAGGAGCATCTATGGATGATGAGAGGATAGGTGGGGGGGGGGGGGGGTGACACGTTCTGGTGAATTGACAGACGGGACACAAATAGTGTCATAAATAAGGAACTCATCATCAGATGGGGACGTAAGAGGTGCCTCGATAGGAAATGAAAATGGGAAAGTCTCGTTAAATGTAACATCACGAGACACAAGGAAATGCCTCAAAATTGGTGAGTAACATTGATACCCCTTCTGTGTTCTCGAGTATCCCATAAACATGCATCGAAGAGACTTAGGATCAAGTTTTGTCACTTGCGGTCTGATATCTCTAACATTGCATGTACACCTAAAAATTCTCGAAAGTAAATGGTGAAGTGGTTGTCGTGGGAAGAGAATCTAATGAGGAATCTTCCATTGTAATACTGAGGATGGCATGCGATTAATAAGATATGTGGCACTAAGGATTGCTTCACTCCAGAATTCTTTGGGGATGCGCATATGGAACATAAGTGCACGAGCTACTTCCATCAAATGTCCATTTTCCTTTATGCAACCCCATTTTGCTAAGGGGTATCGGGGCATGATAATTGATGTATAATTCCAACTTGAGACATAAAAGATTTACAATCAGAGAGTATATATTCACATGCATTATCACTACGCAACATCTGTATAGATATAGAGAATTGATTTTTTATCTCAGCATAAAAATTACAAAATATGGAATATAACTCGGATCATTATTTCATAAGATATAACCATGTTGTTCAAGAAAAATCATCCATAAAAGTCACAAAATATCTATACCCAAGCTTGGATATAATAGTTAAAGGTCCCCACATATCGGAGTGGACCAACTCAAAAGGAGATGTAACTATTTTCTCCACACGAGGATAATAAGACATACGGTGGTGTTTTGAAAATTGACATGACTCAGAAAATAAATGAGATACATTAGTTAAAAAAGGACAAAGACTTTTAAGTGTCTTTAAAGTAGGATAGCCGAGCTTGCAATGAATATCAAGGGGGGTGGAAACAATACTGGACAAGGCTTTGGGTTCCTTGCATAACACGTAGAGCCCTCCTGAAGATCATTTTCCCCTACCAATCGTTCTCCTCGTCCACTGATCCTGAAACTCACAAATATCGTCAGAGAATATGACATGGCAGTTTAAATCACGGGTGAGTGCACTCGCAGATAATAAGTTCAGAGGCAATTCGGGCAAATATAAGACTGAAGACAAATGAAGCAAAGGAGTGGGCGATGCAGTCCCAACCCCTTTAGCAATAATCATAGATCCATTTGCAACTCGAACATCAGGTAAAGAACCCATAAGAGAATATGTACGTAAGATACCAGTAGTACCTGTCATGTGATTTGATGCCCATAATCTATAATCCACGAGGGAGAGGAAGTAAATGAAAATAATTTCTTCCAATTAATGATGATAATTAATGTCATTTAGGCGTTGTTCTGTCAATCTTAACGATGAACGAACAAATTCATATTTAACCTCATCCACACTAGATTTTTGTTCAGTAGTCATAGTTAGAGAATAACACAATCAACAATATTCTCCTTCACCCTGAATTAATGAACACAACAATCATTTCTTCCACAACCAAACAAATAGATGCATAGATTATTTGAACAAAAACCTTCAAATACATAAACAAATCACCAAGTACTCATCCAAACCTCTTAGATTTACATACCCTGATTACCACCAAGAATACCTCAGGTATGAATCACGGTTGTGGGAAACATAAAAATGGTTGGTTGGTGCCGACACGAGGCAACAACGCCCCGCTGAAAGTAGCGTGCTGCTAAGCGGCGGCTTATGAGAGAGAGGTTTCGCACAAGAGGGCTTTCGAGAGAGATATATAGAGGCTCTGATACCATGTAGAAAGTGGGAATAAGAGGTTTTGCCCTTTTTGGTCTCCAACCTTTTTTATTTATAGACTAAAGCTGAGAGAGTACATGGTGAGACCATAGTGGTCTTAAGAAAGAGATACGACCCATTGGACCAATAATACAATAATTATAAAATAAACTTTCTAACACTATATATAAATGATATTAGTCACGTGTAATTTATTGTATTGTATTCTGATGAATGGATTTAACTCATTGTAATTTATTTTTAATTTGAAAATAAATTTTCCATTTTTTAAAAATTTATTATTTTATGGATTAATTTCACAAACCCCCTATAGTATTGAATTTAATCAATTAACCCGCACTGTATCCACTTTGTCACATATACTATTCAATTTCATCACTATGCTCTATCCCCTCACATTTTAAGTCATAATACCTAAACTACAATCAATAGTATAAGGAGGTTTAGAAAAAATCAAGCTTTTAAAAAAATTATTTTTCAAAAATCAATTATATTTTTCGTAAAAACTATAAATTTCAAAAATATATATATTTCAATAAATATATATATATATTAAAAATGATATAAATTTTGGAATATATATATAATTCGTCAAAAATATATATTTTCCGAATTGTTTTCAAAAAATATGAATTTTTTCCGAAAAATAAATTTTTGGGAAATATATATATTATGTTCCAAAATATGATTTTTTCGAGGAAAATATATATTATTTTCCAAAATATGAATTTTTTCTGAAAACTAATTTTTTTGAGAAAAGTATATATATTATTTTCCAAAATATGATTTTTTTCCCGAAAAATATTTTTTTTGTGAAAAATATATATTATTTTTTCCGAAAATAATATAATTTTTTTACGAAATATATATTTTTAATATTTTGGAAAATAATGTATATTTTTCAAACAAAAAAATATTTTTCAGAAAAAATTCATATTTTTTTAAAACAATTCGGAAAATATATATTTTTGTCGAATTATATATATATGTATTCTGAAATATATATCCTTTTCCAATATATATATTTCGGAAAATATTTATATATTTCGGAATATATATATATATTCCAAAATATATATTGTTTTCGAAAAATATTTTTTTCCAAAATGTAAATATATTTTGAAATTTATTGTTTTTACGAAAAATATAATTGATTTTTGAAAAATAAATTTTTTAAAGGCTTGATTTCACTAATCCCCCTATACTATTAAGGGTAGTTTGGGTATTATAACTCAAAATGTGAGGGAATGGGGCATAGTGATGAAATTGAATGGTATAGGCGGCAAAGTGAACATAGTGGGAATTAGTTGATTAAATTGGATAGTATATAAGGATTTTGTGAAATTAACTCTTATTTTATTTATCGTGTTATATATGTGTAAATGTAGAAAAGTTACACAATAGAAATCGGGATAAAAAATTGGACCTCTTCTCATTAATCAAAGTCCTCTATTTATACACAATTGTGATAAATGGGTCAAGCCCATGTACCCAGGTTTATCAATCCCTCAAATCAAGGGATTTGATAAACTCTACCCTTTTTTGGACTCTTTATTATATAATTGGATTACTCCTTGCCTTGTGGACCACACTTTAGCTTCTAGAATTTTCCATGGGCCCATTGTTGTTTTCGGCCTGCTTGTTTTCAGCCCATCCGTCTTCCGGCCCATCGGTCTTTGGCCCATCCGTCGTCGGCCCATCAGTCCGGTGGCCCATCTATAATTGGGCCAAATATTTCAACCATTACACAGGCCCCTGAGGTTATGGGTTTTTGTAAAAAGCCCATGACCGAAAATTTTCAAACAATATTAGATATATATATACATTCATGCACTTTTTAGGGAAAAATGAGGTTTGGTGAGTTGTCAACCAATTATGAGCATTTATTGGTATTTTGAAATGTGCGGCCACCATTCCCTTGATTGCCACACCATGACGGCTTATCGTGGGTTGTGCGACCTTCGGGCTTCGTGCAACCCTTTGGCCTCATTCTCCCCCTCTATAAAATCCACACTTCTCCATTTCATTTCTCATTTCACACTTTGCAATTTTCTGCTCTAGTCTCTTTCTTCCTTAGCTTTTCATCCCTGGGTTTTATTTTCTTGTTCTTGCCGCAATCCTTCCCGTCGATCGTTCCGGATTTACTTAATAGGACAGAACCCTGCTGCTACCCGAAGCTCCTGTGACTCTCCGTTCACCAACCGAGTAAGTTGACCGGTCATTTATTCTCATTTCTTTTAATTTTCATCTTTGCCCCCTTCTGTCTCTTCTACCTTTCTTTAGAATTATGTCTGACAGTGACGACACCCGGTCAGTAGAGGAAGTCGTTTTATCTTCTACCTCAGGCACTGATCCCACTAGCAGTGACAGTCCCCAGCCCACTCCTAAAAGAACCAAAAAGACCACTCCTCAAAGTATTGACCTTCCGGGTTCCTCAACGACTGATCCTGCGAAATCCAAGCCTTCTGAACCATTCGTAGTGGCCCCACTTAAGAGGACCCGACCTGAAGTGGACGTTAAACACCTTGGGGCTGAGACCCAAGTTCCCAAAGACGTTGATGTGTCCCCTTACCCTGGCTACCTAGATTTTACCCAGAGCCAGGGGCTAGCCCCCGGTAGCATTCTGCTATCGGCATCTCATCTTAGGGTTCTAAGGTTCCCTCTTCACCCCTTTTTTCACTACGTGTTTTTCATGCTAGGGTTGCACCCTCTCCAACTAAACCCGAACAGCTTTAGGATCATATCCATGCTCTTGTTGTATAACAGGGATATGGACCTGAACTTAGGTCTAGCCGACCTCCTCCTTTGTTATTTTTTCCAAAATGCCAGAGCGAGTAGGGGTAGGTACAACCTTTTCCCCTTTCAAGGCCGCAACATATGTACCGATACCGAAAAATCGGACAAGGGATGGAAAGAACGAATGGTAGTAGTGAGTGGCAATTGGTCATACCCTTTTTCTCGTATATTCCCGATCCCCAATAAGTTCGGTCCCATTCGTCTGCCTGTCTACCGCCCCCTTCATAAGGCTTCCTGCCTCTGTGACCACTGTGACCTTCATCGGGGGGACTATGCCTTCAAATTTCTAGGTTATGAGGGCAAGGACCTTCCCCTTACCTTTATAAAACACCGGATAGGCCTCTTGAAAACCCATGTCTGGGGCAAAACCCGATCGGCTACTGACCTGCTGACCTTGGACAATCTTGAGTCGATCTCTAACTTGGGCGCTGGTCTTGACAGGATGGACTTGCCTGACAAACCTATGTCCGCCAGAATCCCTCAAGTTCCCGAAGGGATTACCCTTGTTGATGATGTGCCATTATCAACAGCACCGCCTTCGACTTCGATACCTCCACCTGCTCAGAGCCCGGTGGCGCCACTAGCACAGAACCCATCGGTTCCACCTCCGCCTCCTGTTAATGCTCCGACTGTGAGGACCCGATCCAGTACAACTGGTGGAGTGGGTGCTAAAAGGGCCAGGACACAAGCTGAAAATGCTTCTTCAAGCAAAGCTCCTGCTGCCCCTGAATCATCCCAAGCTCTGACTCCTTGGGAGCCTAAGTTTCTGCTGCCAGATGGGACTCCAGTCTGTGCTGATCAAATCATCCTTAATCATCCGGAAGCTCTTCGGGCTATGGCCAAAATGATCTGGACACCAGCTGATAGGGTGGCTCAGACTAAAATTACCGGAACTGATCTGGCTAAGAGGACTTCAATAATGGTTATGGAGGTAAAAGACTTTGGTTAACCTTTGTGTTCTTTATTTCGTTTGTTTGATCGTTATTTGTGTAATAATCCAATCTTTACTGTGCAACTTCTCTACGGCGTTCAGGCCTACAACAGTCTCCTTGAGACTGATGTCAAAGAAATGGCCGGTATGAAGGCCCAAATAAAACAGAATGAGATCCACCGGGTTTCTCTGGTTAAGGAGGCGGATGGTCTCCGCCAGACCGTTTCTGAACAAAAGACTCTTCTGGAAACCGGTGAAGCGGAAAGGCAAACCCTGACTACCGAAAAGCTGGTTCTGGCTGCTGAGCTGGAAAAAACGAGGGAGGCTGCCAGGAAGATGGCAGCTGAAAAAGCTGAGTCTGATAGACTCTTGGCAGAATCAGAGAGGCTTCTGTCCCTTGAGCGGGAAAAGGTAGAAGTGTGCCGTCTGGGAGGGCTTGACATGTTCAAAAGATACAGTGTCATCTGCGACATCCGAGCGGTCAGGGCCTGGCGGTGGAGGCATGAAATGGAGCATATCCCTCTAGAATCCCGGGAATTCAAGACCGCAGAGGAATTCGATGCCCATATGGGAGTACCCTTTCCTTATGAAAACCCTCCTGCCTCTGAGAACGAGAAGCGCTTCGCCGCCATCCTGAAGGGGGAAGAATATCATCCTCTCGAACAGTAGCTAGGGCAATTTCATACGTTTTCTTGTAATTATTTGTCTTTTGTGTTGGTTTTTAGCATTTTGTACTTAGCTTTTATGAAACAATTGAGCCTTCAGACATCTGGCCCCTGAGGCTATTTTTTTATTCATTTTGAATTCAAACACTTAGGAAATTTTAATGAATCACAAAGCCTTCGGGCACTGGGCCCCTGAGGCTTGACTTCATCCTCTGGTCAGTTCAAATCAGGTTTGAACTCAAACACTTTAGGAAAATTTTAATAAACATGAAGCCTTTGGGTATTTGGCCCCTGAGGCTTGATTTCATCCTCTGGTTAGTTCAAATCAGGTTTGAACTCAAACACTTCGGAAAATTTTTAATAAACATGAAGCCTTCGGGCATTTGGCCCCTGAGGCTTGATTTCATCCTCTGGTTAGTTCAAATCAGGTTTGAACTCAAACACTTAGGAAAATTTTAATAAACATGAAGCCTTCGGGCATTTGGCCCCTAAGGCTTGATTTCATCCTCTGGTTAGTTCAAATCAGGTTTAAACTCAAACACTTAGGAAAATTTTTAATAAACATGAAGCCTTGTATAAAAATATAATCTATCTTTATTGGGATGAACTTAAAAATCATGAAGCAGAGGTGCTGGTATCGAGCACAGATGTTTCGTAACAAGGGTGCCATAGTAAGACACAGTTTTATTTTTCAACAAGAAAAGTAACTATCTAAGGATAATACCTCTTTAACCGATAAGCATTCTAAGAGTTGGACTCGAGGAGACCCGTTTCGTTCTTCCGAACCCGATAAACACCACGTCCGATGACCTCAACCACTGTGTAAGGTCCTTCCCATGTCTCTCGTAACTTGCCTACAATCCCAATCTTCTGTCTGAGCACCATATCGCCCACTTGGAACTCTCTTCTTTTGACTTTCTGATTGAATCGTGCCCTAACTTGTTGCTGATAGGCAGCTAGTCTTATCCCGGCGGCTTCCCTCCTCTCTTCCAGGAGGTCCAGATCATGGGCTAGGTGTTGATTGTTTGGACCTTCTTCCCATGCTTGACTCCTTAAAGTAGGTACCTTTAGCTCGGTCGGGATAACTGTTTCGGCCCCATAAGCCATGGCGAAAGGGGTTTCTCCAGTTGGTTGTCTTGGAGTTGTCCGATAGGACAACAACACCTCAGGCAATTTCTCTAACCATGCCCCTTTTGTGTCTTCAAGTTTTTTCCTCAATGTGTCAAAAATGGTTCTATTCGTCCTTTCGGCTTGCCCATTTCCCTGTGGGTAGCCGACGGAAGAAGTGTTCTGATTGATCCCATGTTTTGCTAAGAATGTTTGAACCCTTCTGTTGTCCAGGTTGGTGCCATTATCCATCATTATGGTTTCGGGGTAGGCCGGATCTACAGATGATGTGGCTCCAGATGAATTTTATAACATGGCTTCCTGTTATGGTGGGATATGTCTCCGCTTCCACCCATTTGGTAAAATAATCGGTAGCCAGGAGAACATGCGTGGTACATCGTATTGCCTGAGGGAGAGGACCCACAATATCCATACCCCATCGGGCAAAAGAGTGAGGAACAATAGTTGTGTTTAAGAACTCCGGCGGTGGATGAATGACATCTCCATGAAACTGACATTTTTTGCAATGTCTGACATAAATTTCAGCGTCTCTTGCCAGGTAGGGCCAGAAGTACCCCTGGGTGAGGACTTTATGAGCTAGGGACCTTCCTTCGGAGTGATTGCCACAAGCTCCTGCATGAATCTCCTCCATGACTGTCGATGCCTCTGATGGGGTGAGACATCTTAAGTATGGTCCGGAAAAAGACTTTCGGTATAGTTGGCCGTTGTATAGGGTATATCTGGCTGCCTTCATTCTTATCTTCCGGGCCTTGGATTTTGATTCAGGCAATGAACCAAATCTCAGATAATCTACTATCAGATCCATCCAACTTGGTTCCCATGGGATAACCATTACTTCTTCGGGGGGTTCCAAGCTGGATCGGACGACGAAGT
Organism: Cornus suecica; assembly: GCA_963922005.1. NCBI lineage: Eukaryota > Viridiplantae > Streptophyta > Magnoliopsida > Cornales > Cornaceae > Cornus > Cornus suecica. The sequence continues at coordinate 39,923,332 of OY998247.1, read as the reverse complement.
CTATTGGTACAGTGTGGGTCATACTTTCTCCTGATGCGGAGGCTTGGTTAGCTAGATGATCTGCTACAGAGTTATCTCCTCTGGGAATCTGTTCAAAGTTTATCTGCTGGAACTCTTCGGCCTCCCTTAGAACCAGATTCTTGTATGCTTCCATCTTCGGCTCTCGGGTTTCATACTCCCCATTTAACTGTCGCACGACTAGCTGGGAGTCACTTCGTACTTCTGCTCTTTGGACTTGAAGACTTCAGGCTAACCGAATTCCTGCAAGGATGGCTTCATACTCTGCTTCGTTGTTAGAAGCTGGAAATTCCAGTCTAACAGATTGTTGGATTTTAGTACCATCCGGTGTTACGAGTACTACTCCGACCCCTGCTCCGTTGATGTTGGATGATCCGTCTACGAACACGAACCATAATCTAGGCTCAACTTCTTCTGTGCAGTCAGTAGTTTCTGTTTCTAGCAGGAAGTCAGCTACTGTCTGTCCTTTGATGGCCGTTCGGGGGACATAGGTTATGTCAAAAATCCCTAGTTCAATTGCCCATTTTGAGACTCTCCCAGATAACTCAGGCTTCGCCATTATGGATCTTATCGGAGTTACAATAGGAACTATGATCGGGTGCGCTTCAAAATAGTGCCGAAGACGTCGCTTAGCATTGATCAGTGATAGTACCAGCTTCTCCTGCTTTGAATAACGGGTTTCTGCATCAGCAAGGGATTTGCTGGTGTAGAAGACTGGTGTCTGATACCCTTTGCCCTCCTTGACCAGAGTGGCGCTGGTAGATGTTGTTGAAATGGCAAGATACAGGTGCAACGGCTCATCGGCATCAGGGGTTGTCAGAATCGGGGGCTTCGCCATGTAACTTTTGAGTTTGTTCAGGGCCTCCGCTTGTTCTGGCCCCCAGACTTCTCCTTGTGCCGCTTTTATTGCCTGAAAGAACGGCCTACACCGATCGGTTAATCGAGAGATGAAACGGCTGAGGGCCGCTATTCTTCCGGTTAGTACCTGGATCTCCTTCCGGGACTTTGGCTCAGCTGTCTCTACGAGAGCTTTGACTTGCGCAGGGCTAGCTTGTATTCCCGTCCGATCAACTATGTGCCCCAAAAACTGGCCCGAGGATACTCCGAAAGAACATTTGGCCGGGTTGAGCTTCATATTGTACTTCCGGAGGGTGTCGAACACCTGCTGCAGATCGGTTAGATGGTCTCCTTTCACCTTGCTTTTGACCATTGTGTCATCGATGCAGGCTTCGATGGTGGATCCCATCATCCCTTGGAACACCCTTCTAACCAACCTCTGATAGGTAGCACCTGCATTCTTTAGTCCGAAAGGCATAACTGTATAACAAAATGTACCTGATTCAGTGATGAAGGCAGTCTTTTCCTGGTCCTCCGGATCCATTCAGATCTGGTTATAGCCAGAGTATGCATCCAGGAAGCTCAGGCGATCAAATCATGCGGTGGCATCTACCATCTGATCGATCTTCGGTAAAGGGAAACAGTCTTTCGGGCATGCTTTATTCAGATCAGTGAAGTCAACACATACCCTCCACTTGCCGTTTTTCTTCTGGACCACCACCACGTTCGCCAACCAGGAAGGATACTGGACCTCTTTTATGAACCCTGCTTGCAAAAGTCGATCAACCTCTTCAGCTATGATCTGGTTTCGATGGGCTCCCATTCGTCTCTGTTTCTGTTTAACGGGCCTTGCGCTGGGATCCACATTAAGAGAATGCAGGGCTACTGATGGATCAATACCGGTTATGTCCATATGGCTCCACGCAAATATGTCGGCATTGGATCGGAGAAGGGATTCCATTTCCTCTTTTTTCCTGTGGACTGAGGCATGAACCAACATAGGTAAACCTTTCAGGGCAATCGGGACAAATTTGAACTTCCAGTAGTGGTTCGACTGCTACTGGTGACCCCGAACCGCCCTCCTGTAATTGCTATTTGGCATCAGGTGTTGTCTTGGAGTGTGACCTCTGTTCCGGTTCCATTCTTCTTTTTAGACTTTTCATAGTGACTGCGTAACACTCCTTTGCTGCTATCTGATCGCCCCTGATATCGATTACGTCAATTCCGTTTAGGTCAATACACTGCATGACCTGATGCATGGTAGAAGGGACTCCGTGCATACGATGGATCCATCCCCTTCCCATGAGGAGATTATAGGAAGGTTTTACATCTACCACCACAAAAGTCTCTCGGAGTGTGCACCTTGCTGCCGTTACTGGTAATTGTATTTCCCCTACTGGTTCCACCCTTTTGCCATCAAATCCTGCTATCGGGCTTCTGGAAGGGACTATTTCCTGAGGGCTAATTTCCAATTTCTCAAAGGCCCACTTGGTGATAATCTTGGCACTGCTTCCTGGATCGACCATTACCCTCTTGATCAGGCAGTTGGAGACCATGAGGGAGATAACCAGGGGGTCGTCATGAGGTGTCTGAATATTCCGCATATCTGCAGAGGTGAAAGTAATCTAGGCGTCCTCTTTCGGGCTTCGGAATTCGGTGACCTCCCCAACCCTTCGTAACTTCTGGGCTTGCCGCATCTCTAATCTACGGGCTTCTTCCGCTTCTGACCGACTGGGCCCTCTATGGACCATGTGAATGACCCGCACGGGTTGTCCCATAGCTCCCTTGGTAGGAGCATGCGTCGTTTGATCTAGTCGGGCTCCTTCCTTGGCAACATACTCGGTCAGTTCTCCTTTTGCAATCATGGCTTCCACTTGTCTTCTGAGGCTTCTGCACTCGTTAGCGTGGTGCCCGTATTCGCCATGGAAGGCGCAGTGCCTTGACATATCCCTTTGGTCCATCGGCTGTCTGATGGGAGGTGGTGAACGGTAGATTCTTTTGCCCTTTGTTTCCTGGTACAGCTTTGCCAAGGTCACTTTTAAGGGGGTGACCTTTTCCTTAAACCTTGGTCGTTTCTCTGGGGCTGGGGAAGGAGCTGGAGGTGCGCTCGGTCTTTTCCGGTCTGGTGCCCGATCCTTTACCCTGGAAGGCACGGATGCTCTGGTTTCTACTGTTGCAAAGGCGGTCCTTCTTTGTCGTATGGCCAACTCCTCTTCTATTTGGAGGTGCCCCTGTGCCCTAGAGTTGAGCTCTCCAATATCGGCTGGTGGCCTCTTGACTAGGGACTGGTGGAACTTGGTTCCAGGGATCAGGGCCATTCTGAAGGCTTCGACGGCTGAATGTTGATCGCAGTTGTCAATTGAAGACATCTCCACATTGAACCGTGAGACAAAACTTTTCAGGGATTCGCCATTCTCTTGGATCATGGTGAACAAACTGGAGATAGTCTTCTTCTGCCTTTTATTGCCGAAGTATTGTGCAATAAATAACTTGCAGAGTCTGAGCCAGCTACCGATCGATCGGGGAAAACTTTGCAGGGTAAGGCCTCGTTCTCGTTGTAAACATTCATCTTGGTATGAACGTGATAGATGTGTTCGGTTGGATCTTTTGTACCATCGAACAGGGTGAACTTCGGTAATCTGAACCTTTCTGGATAGGGCACACTGGTGATCGAGACGGTGAATGGTGTCTGAACGGATGCCAGATCGATTGGGGTCTGTACCTTCAGATCCCTAAGTACGTCTCGCTGAAATCTTGACATGATTTCCTCCAGTTTTTTCATGGTCAGGACCTCCTCGGGGTTGCGTGCCCCAAGAACCTATAGGGATGACTCTGCCTGTTCTTCACGATCGTTGTGGGCCCTAGCGGGTTGGTCATCTTTGTCTGTCTGGCGGCCTACGGATCGTTCGCTCTGGCCGGACTGCTCGTCATCATGGACCTCCTGTGGGTTCTGCAGTTGAGCCAATTTTGCTGCCAGTTCAGCGTTCTGCCTTTCTAATTCGGCACTCCTCTCCTCAAGGGCTCTCCTGATCGGATCTTCTGGTTGTTGGCCTCCGTTTGGAGGCAAATCGGTCTGTTGTGATCGTGTGATCGCCATTGATTGTATGGATCTTAGCTTTTTTGTAGAGGGTGGGAAGCTTATTGAAAAAGATTTCAATAATAGGGAAATTTCCCACAGACGGCGCCAATTATGTAAATGCAGAAAAGTTACACAATAGAAATCGGGATAAAAAATTGGACCTCTTCTCATTAATCAAAGTCCTCTATTTATACACAATTGTGATAAATGGGTCAAGCCCATGTACCCAGGTTTATCAATCCCTCAAATCAAGGGATTTGATAAACTCTACCCTTTTTTGGACTCTTTATTCTATAATTGGATTACTCCTTGCCTTGTGGACCACACTTTAACTTCTAGAATTTTTCATGGGCCCATTGTTGTTTTCGGCCTGCTTGTTTTCAGCCCATCCGTCTTCCGGCCCATCGGTCTTTGGCCCATCCGTCGTCGGCCCATCAGTCCGGTGGCCCATCTATAATTGGGCCAAATATTTCAACCATTACAATATGGTGTGTCTATAGCACACAACATTTTGATATAAATAATTAGAGATTATTTTCTTCATTGATAAGGATTTCCAAAGAATCAAAAAAAAAAATTCATTCTCATTGATCTATATATAGGGTATTATAAATAATTTAAAAAGTATAAAATATTATTTTAATATATAAATATAGGTCATTAAATAAAATATACTTTTTGGCACAACTTATATTTTGTTCTAAAAATTACATCTTTAGGCAATAAATATCTAAGTTTGTCGCTAAAAATTGAAGTTAGGCCACAAATCTACTTTGTTGCAAAAAACTAGGTATTAGTTTTGTTGCTAAAAATAATTAATTTGCAAGAAATATTTTGTTGCTAAAAATATACTTTTGACACAAATTTAATTTTGTCCCTAAATATAAATATTTTGCTACGAAATTAGTTTTTGTCTCCCAAAATAAGGTTTTTTGTAACAAACTTTTGTTTTATTGCAAAAACTAACATATTAGGCAACAAAATCATATATTTGTTGCTAAATCATATATTTTAGAACAAATTATACTTTTTGTTGCAAATTCGAATCTTTTGAAACCAACTTCATTTTGTTCTTAAAAAATTTGTTCCTAATACCCATATTTCTTGTAGTGAGATGTTGTGCGCTTCATGCTCTGAAAAAGAGGAAAGTTGAAGCGAATGTATGTATTGTGTTTTTATTCTGACTTAAAAACATGTTTGATATTAATGTTAAGCATTTGGCGTTGATATTTTGGTTAAAGAAAATAAAAAAATGAAGAAAGCATAGCATATTTGGTGATTTCAAATGCGTTGATTTTTTTTTTAAATTTGATTAACTTAAAATATTGGAACAAAATAAAATTGTATTGCACAAATTTTATGTTCATATTAATAATGAGAACAATTATTTTAGGCTTGGAATCCAAAGAATTGAAGCTTGAACTAGTCAAATAGGAACAGTGAATCGCACAAAATTCAACTGATTATAACGGATCATGATATCAAAATATAAACTTTACTTTGGTGTAGATGCATAGAAATTCATAACAATAATTATGTTCAAACTTGAATTTCTTTATTCATCTTTCAATCATGTATTTACACATAATTTGGATAAATGGGTAAATCACATTTACTTAAGTTTATCCATCCCTTACATTATGGGATTTGATAAACTCTTTTTTTTTACTCTATTTTTCATAAATAGGACAAATCTCTGACTTATGGATCATTCATTTTCTAAAAACTTCACGGAATCATCAATCCTTCGGTCCATCAGTCATTCGGCCCATCTATATTGGGCCATGCAATTTCTGACTATTACACTTGAACATCATCAAACATGATTTTTTTTTATTAGAAAAAAGCAAAGAAGAAAAAAGAAAATACAGTGATGGTCAAGCCTTGGAGGCAAATATCTCCATTAGAGAAGACCAAGTATCAGTGACCAGTACCTGGCCTCGGACCACCGCCTCTCCACAAAATTCACGCAGAAAGCCATATGCACCAAACCCTTCCCAAAATTAGTAATGATTATGATATGTTTGGTTTGTATTTTTTAAAATAAATGTTTATTTTTTGAAAATTGAAAATAAAAATTTTTACAAAAATTTGCTTGATTAGATTTTCAAAAACTGTTTTAAAAAAAATTAATTATAATAATGACTATTTTCAAACAACTCTTTTTTGTTATTTTCATAAAACAGTTTTTAATTTTTCAAATTCTCAAAAACAATTTATAAGATACAAACCAAACAAAAAGTAACCCGAAACGGCGAAACCCCAAAAGCCATACATCAGATAAATTAACGTCAAGATCTTCCCAAATTTGGCCAAATGGGTCAGCGACGGAAGCGAATTCAAACTCAATTGGAATGGAAAACAGCTCCAAATGTAGATTGATGTAGGGGAAAACCCAAAAATTGTAGGGTTTAGATTTATGGGTTTTTCATTGAAGACGTAGGCGAGAGTGTTGGCAATGAAGATGAGGTAGCTGACACAGAAGTCGGCTTGGGAGAGGACCATCATGAAGTCGCCGGCGAACCGCGATTTCAGTTGAAGGGGGAGAGGATGAGAAGAGGGAGATTGGTGAAGGTTCGGTTCAAATGGGGTTTCAAACGGGGTGCCCTAGTCGCTTGAGAAGGAAGAGGGCTCAGTTGCAATTTGTAGATTTTAATGTATTTCACAAAACAGATTTCTGTTTTTCAAAAATTGAAAATCAAAAACTGTACAAGCAATTTGCTTCATTCAGTATTTCGAAAAAAAAATTTAAAAAATTCAGTCAAAAATTATTTTCTATTTTCATTTCAAAATAATTTTCAAAGAAATGAAAGTTTCGTGCTTTATGATTTTAAAAGTATTGATTTTTCAGCCCATGGATTTGCGTCCAATATGGACATGACTTCAACTTGAACAGTATACAAAGCAAGTTCGATCACATGTTTTGGGCTTTCATTTTAGCCCAAATTCAAAGTATTGCTTTGACACTGTTCAAATCCAACCAAGCCGGCCCAAACATATTCTGGTCTCAATTTTTAGCTACACTACCAGAGCATCAACACAAATCTGAAAGTAAAAGCCAATCCAAAACTGCCCTTAGTGCATTGTTTTAGGTTTGGTTTGTGTTTTTGGGCTTTCTTCTGAAAAGCCCATTTGTTTTCTACATTATTTTTCTCATATTATCAGTAAATCCCCATATAATTTTATTTTGCATCAACTAACCCCATCCGTTTCAGAAAATTCTCCTGTACTTACCAAATTGTATGACCTTGCCCCATTCCCTACAATTTTAGACAAAAATACCCATGGAGTTTACTAATAAATGATTTTTTATGAGTAAATTACACTTTCACATCATATTATTAATAGAAATTACACTTTCACCCTCTCTTATTTTACTAATTACACTTCCACCCCTTATTTGTTTCACTTTGACCCCTCAACCAAATTTTGAGATGTGAAATGACTAAATTATCCCTAAATATGCCTGAGGACCAAATTGTCAACCCATAAAGATGTGAAAAGACCAACCTACCATCTTTTTACAAAAATATATACATAAAAAAATTTGGAAAACAAATTTTTGGGAAAAATATAAAAATTTCGAAAAATATATATATTTTGTAAAATATACATTCCCGAAATAAATTGTTTTTGAAAAATATACAAAATATATATATATTTCAAAATATTTATATTTTCCCCGAAATATTTTTTTTATTTTTTTCTAAATATATATATATTTTTTTTGTAAAAGGAGGGTAGGTTGGTCTTTTCACATCTTTATGGGTTGACAAGTAGGTCATCACACACATTTAGGGGTAATTTAGTCATTTCACATCTCAAAATATAATTGAGAGGTCAAAGTGAAACAAATAAGGGGTAAAAGTGTAATTTATATTAACAACATGGGGTGAAAGTGCAATTTATCCATAAAAAAATCATTTATCAGTAAGTCCATTTAATATACTTCATTCGTCATAAATTAAGTGTCCACTTTTCCTATTTTAACCGTCCCAAGATAGTGTCCAATTTGAAAAGTAAAATAAATTATAAATTATCATATTACTATGATGGGATCATGAATAAAGTTGATATTTCATTTACTAACACTACAATAAAAATCATCATCTTAAAAAAATTGTATTCCCCAAATTATAATTCGGGGACGAAGGAAGTATTTATTTACCCAAACAAAATAACTCTCACAATATGCGAGCTAAACCAATTCATCCAAATATTATTTCATAATTTCCACTCTGGCTTTTAAGTCTCGGTCAACCGCTGCCCAGATATGTATAGCAATTGGTTAGACCATTAGACCCATATCTGTGTGTATGCTATGCGTTACCCTTTAAGGATGATCATCACTAGATAATTAGTAGTCCAATAACACAACCATCAATTAATTAATATTGAACATATTAATTCAAGATAGTGAGTAATACCTATTATTATTATTTAATTAATATTGGACATATATCTTAATTTTATTGATCCAAATAAGAAATGATGATCAAATTGGTCCTTACTGGTCAGTTCCCAAGCGTTGTCCTTAATTAATTCATCAACACACTTAAATTAAAACAATACAACCATTATGTAATTATTTATGTTTTACTATTATACAGTGTTCTTAGGTGGAGCTACTTATGAAGCTAACAAGTAAATATTTGAATAAATTTTCATTTTCATTTTCATTTCACACCTTGATTGTTAAGAATCACGTCTAGAATTGCAATTTGGGCAGGCCCCAGCACAAAAAATCTTGAATTCGGGTTCAATCGGGTTGAACCCGTTTCATGTTAGGTTGGGTTGGGCTGAGTCCGTCCCATTTTGGATTGGGTTCGGGTTCAGCCCGAACAATCCAAATTCCTTAAAAAAATAATAATAAAATAAAATTTGAAACTCTTAAAAGGTGCCTCTCCATGCTTGTCCCTAGACCTGTAAACGGGTCGGAGTCGGACCGGATCAAGGTCAATCCGATCCGAATCTGATAGCTCAAAAACCAATCCAATCCGATCCGATAATCCGACGGATTTCTCTACAGCCAATCCATATCCGTTTATCTCACTAACCGGATCTCCGACCCGATAATCCGATCCGATAAATTTTTGTTAAACTTTTCCAATCGAACAACACGAGAAGCTTACAATCATTTTCCAACTGTTCAATGAAACTTACATAAAACGTATTGTATAAAAAATATGGAGTGTTTTACACAAAGATCAAGCCAAAATCTGGAGTTTTCTCATATATTATAAAAAGATTTAAGGAGTTTGGGTTTAATTTCAACATTTGAGGAAGTTGTTGCATAGAATAAAATAGCATAAAAGGGATTTGAATGGCCATCCAGTAATAAAACAACTGATAGGATAGAACAAAACAAGATATAATGTTGCCCTAGATTTTATGATGATAAATGGAAGAGAGAGAGAGGGAGAGCATACCTTTGGTATATGAAGAGAGAGAGAGAGGGTGAGAGTTTCGTGGAAACTGTGGGACTAGGATATGAAATTAGTAAAGCAATCACCGAAAATGAATGGGGTAGACCGTGGAGTAGATTGCATTGTTTTGCTAGGTGAGTGACATGTGGCATTGGTTTTAGAGATAATGGAGTAATTTAATATTTTCTTCTACAATTTTTAATTTATTTTTTTGTTTTAAATTATATGATTATCTATTATATATATACTCATTTATTTTTATTATATTTTGAAAAGAATGGTTCTACAATTTTTAATTTGTTTTTTTGTTTTAAATTATATGATTATCTATTATATATATACTCATTTATTTTTATTATATTTTGAAAAGAATGGTAAATAATTTTTTTCTTTTTTAAAAAGGATAATAAAACTTTATTCATTAAAAGTGTAAACAAAATTCATAGAACTCAATTATACTTTTTTTGTTACATTACAACAAAAATATTATTATTTGATACTTTGATCTCACATTATACCAAACAACATTATCAAAAACTATAAAATTTTAAAATCTCACATTTTGTAAATATTACAATCTAATACTTTAATGAATTTTGAAAAATAATAAAAAATTCTAATAAAATAATAATGAGTAATGTATAAAAATATTAAAAATAACTTATACATTTATAATAATACTAATCAATAGCATGTGTTAATGCACTAAACCTGACATAAAATTTGACTTATATTATAATGTTAAATGATATAATAATTAAAATTTAAGTTTTATGATAGTACTAGTCAATAGCATGTGCTAATGCAATATATTTTTGTAATAATTTAATGTGTATTTATTATACAATTGAAAAGCTTTTATTATTTAAATATATAATTCAAAAGATTTTATACATTTCATATTTCCTTTTTATCCAATATATACTATTTTAAAGTAATTTTGCATAATTTTATTATTAAGATTGAAACAAGTCCATGATCAACTTACTGAAAATTATGTTCAGAGGAATCCAATATCTACAATGAGAATTTTAATTAATTGAATTGAATTGTTTTCACTATTCTAAGGTAATAAAATCCACAATTCAATTGAGTCAAATTGAGTTAAAATAACTTAAACCTCTATTCAATTGTAATGACTGATGAGTTCGATTTAGGAAATTAAAGTAAGTCTTTATTTTAATTGGGTCAAATTAAGTTCAAATTGGTGAAATTAAGTAATTTCCTAATTAAATTTAGTCAACTTGAGTTCAAATAAGTAAAATGTCAGTTCAATTAACTCGAATTGAGTTCAATTCAATTGAGTCAAATTGAGTTCAATTTATTAAGATTTAGTAAATTTCTAATTAAATTAAGTCAAATTATATTTAAATAAATGATATTAAGAAAATTCTCAATTCAATTGAATCAAATTGTGTTCAAATAAGTGAAATTAAGAAAATTCTCAATTCAATTAAATCAAATTAAGTTTAAATAATGATAATACCAATTCTATTAAGTCAATTTGAGTTTAAATTAGTAAAACTAAGTAAATTCCCCAATTCATTTGATATAATATTATGAAAATTTTAAATAATTTTAAGTTAGATAATACACTTTATTTATTTTTTAAATATATTTTACTTTATGAAAATTAAGTTTACTATTTTTTGATATTTTATAGTATTTAAATATATAATTCAAAATATCTTTAGATTTCATTTTTTTATATACTATACACTATATTAAAAGTAATTTTGCTTAATTTTTATTATTAAGATTGACACAAGTCAATGATCACTTTAATTAAGTGAAATTGACTTCAATTGAGTGAAATTTAGTGAATCCCGAATTAAAAGTAGTTTAATTGAATTAAATTAAGTAAAATTGAGAAAATTTTCAAATTTAAGGTAGTGAAATTGAGTAAAATCCCAATTTAAAATAGTTTAATTGAATTAAATTGAGTGAAATTGACAAAATCTCCAGTTCAAATGAGTAAAAATTTAGTGAAATTGACTTCAATTGAGTGAAATTTTATAAATTCTCAATTTAAAATAGTTTAGTTGAGTTCAATTGAGTTAGATTGATAAAATCTTCAATTCAATGTGTCAAAATTAAATTCAATTGAGTAAATCCTCAATTAAAAGTAGTGAAGATTGAGTAAAATTAAGTTCAATTGACAAAATAGTATTATAGTATTTAAGTATATATTTCAAAAGATTTTTATACAATATATACTATTTTTAAAGTTATTTTGCTTAATTTTTATTACTAAAATTGAAACAAAGACCATGATCAATTTATTGATAATCCCTTTTTAGAGGAATCTAATATCTATAAACATTATTAAATTATATGAGATAGATATTACTTATGAATATATCAATACTTATAAAGAATGTTATTTTTCCTTATTTATGAATGTCTGAAAGTTCATGAGATCAGATTATCGATTAATTATAACTTGTTTATGAGTATAATTATAACTTTTTTTCAAAATTTATATATATTTTCCGAATTTTAATTATGAAAATGTCTTATCTCCCATATTATTTAAGAAGTTTTATTTAAAATACAAACTATTGGATAGCCTAATCACTTCAATTTATATAAGTTTTTTTAATTTCTTTATTTTTTTGCATTGAGTAAAAGAACTATGGATATTTTTATATTTTTGCAGTGTCATTTTTGATTTATATAGTGATTAAAAAGTATACATGAAAAATTAAATTCGGCATACACATGAAAAAAATATACATGTTCTTGCGACAAATCTCAAAAATAAATTTAAAATTCCAAAAAAATAAGGGGTTTAAATGAAGTTTATCAAATTTGAAGGGGTTTAATTGAAGATAAAATAAACATTAGGGGTGTAAATGAAGTTAATTATTTTTTTATATATTACAAAAGGTTAATATAAGGGTAAAATGATAATTTGATATCTCAAAAGTGGGTCCAGGGAATATTGTGCGCACTTTTGAAACTTGAGGGAGACAGTTTACTCACTTTCATAGTCTAGGGGATTATTGTGCTCACATGTGGATAGTTCAAGGGTATTTAGCCATTTTGCTTATATTATATATATATATATATTTTTTATCGGATCGAATTATTATCGGATCGGATTAGGCTAATCCAAATCTAATTTGTTAAGGAATCGAATTATCGAATTCGGATCATATTCGGGTTATCGGATTTTTTTTTGCAATCCAAATCCGACTAATCGGATCGGATTCAGATCAAAATTCAATCCATTGACAGGTCTACTTGTCCCACTGGTCCATCCTTTCTACTTTTTTATCAACATATATATATATGTATATGTATATGTATTATCTATATATATGTATGTAAAATCCAGATCTTGTTCTTGTAATAGGTTAGAGAAATTAAATTTCGAATTTCTTATCATATGTATACATATATATGTAGAAATCAAAATTGACTATATCTTTGTATATATATACATGAATATATATATATATTCTCTTTCCACCGCCCGCATCTCTCTCCATCCTTAATTTTCAGACTTTTTCATCAATGATTCAATATACATATGTATATGTAAACCCAGATCTGGTACAAGATTAGAAAATTTTCTTTCTCAATATATATATAAACCTATATCTGGTACTAGATTAGAAAATTTTCTTCTCATATATATATATATATAATATGTGTGTATACAAACATATATGTATAGAAAGTTAGAAACATATATACATCTACAGAAATATATATGTATATGTAAAGTTGTAAACCCAGATCTGGTACTAGATTGGAAAATTTTCTTCTCATATATATAGATATATATGTATAGAAACATATATATATCTAGCAAAAAAAAAAAAAAACTTCAACCCGATGACCCGCCCGACCCGATCGGGTTGGGCTGAATTCAACCCGGAATGTTCTTTGGACGGGTTGGGTTGGGCTGGGCTAAAACAAAATCGGGTTCGCATCGGGTTTGGTTTGGGCTGACCCAACTTGCAACCCTAACCACGCCAACCCGGTGGTCCAACATTTTCCGGTCAATCTAGCAGAGCCAGTGGATTTGCAATTGCAATTACGAAATCCTGCGCTTACCCAAGTGTGTGTAATTGTGTATATACTATATATACCCCCACCCCACACCCATATATATATATATATTTTTGTATATCACTACAAGAAGGACAATGATGTACAGTAGTGATCATCACTTGAAAAAATGATAAAGCCATTCCATGTTCAAACACAACATCAATTCATATTTTAACGGTACGTACTGATCAATCAATACAAACCCACTATATAATAACAACAACATGAAATACAAAATGGTTGATCATCGTACACTCATATATGATATATATATATATATATATTTATATATTAGGATTCACGAAACAACAACAACAACAACCACGATAACAAGAAGGTAGTAGTACAGGGAAGAAAAACAAACGTAGCAACCGATGGACAAATGTTGTTTGCTAGTGGTGATGAGGAAGGCAGAAGAGGAGCTTGAATTTTCGGAGTAGGGCCAAGAAGATCTTGTGTTTTATAGTGCCTGATCTAATCGGAGTAACAAAGTAGTACATTTTCTTGGTAGGAGGTGTTTTTGGGGTCAAGCTCTCTTTTGATGTATTCATGGTGTTTCTAGGGTTTTGTTTGCTTATGAAGAGGAACAAAGTCAGTATTAGAGAGAGAAAAAATGTGGTGATCATATGGGTTTTAGAGGACGGTATATATAAATTACACACAGAGAGATATGTAAACGCGTCTAAAACGAGTACAGACATGAATATATAGTAGGCACTCTTTTGGGGGGGGTAATTTGAATATATATATATATATTCAGAGAAATAACTTTCTTTAAACAATTGAATTAGAATGAAACAAATGACATAATATAAACATATGGCCAAAAAAGGCTTGGAATAATTGTGTTGTGGCAAAAAATTAATAACCAACAAGGTTAGAATTCAGATTTAAGAGTTATATTATGTAGACACATCATTGATTAATGATATTAGTCTTCATACATATATATATATATATATGTGTATATATATATATTGCCTTTATATCTCAGTTCAACTATTTTCTATTAAGTTTTATCCAGTTTTAACATTTAAAATTATAATAGTATAAGTGTGTATAAATATACTCCCTCCGTCCCCACAATGCTTGTCCAATTTGAATTTTTTAATATTTTATGAAATGAGATTGACTAGTGTGCAATTTTCAATTTTGTCCTTAATAATATAGTATTATGGTGGAGTCCGGTATTTGTTTGAAGTTAGTGCAAGAAGGGTAGTTGGGGAAAATAGAAGGTTAAATTACATTGGAATTTGAAACTAGACAAGTAATTTGGGACAAATAAAATTATAATAGTGGACAACTAATATGGGACAGAGGTAATATATAGTATGGTTTCTAAGAAAAAAATTGTACCTCCTTTGCCTCTAATAGATGATTTTTTAATTATTTGAAACTCCAATTTTAAAAGAATAAAGGGAAAATTATACAAAATATCTTTGAACTATGATATAATTGCACGCGGTACCCTTTACGTTTCAATAATATCATAAACTTCCCTTAAAACCACCTCCGTTGTAACACTTAGCCCCTTCCGTTAAAAGTCAACGACGGAAAATTTTCTTTTTGGTCAATAAAACCTATTTTTGGAGTGAACTTCCAATTTTGCCCTTATATATGCATGTTTCAATTTAACCCTTACTTTTACATACAAAATTACTTAAATACCCTAACTCTTTTTACCAAATTTCCCTCACAATTTCATTTAAAAAAATATAAAAATATTTTTTTTGGGATAAATATATATTATGTTCCAAAATATGAATTTTTTTTTGCGAAAAAGTATATTTTATGTTCCAAAATATGAATTTTTTCCGAAAAATAATTTTTTTGCAAAAATTATATATTATGTTCCAAAATATGAATTTTTCAGAAAAACAATTTATATTTTGGAACATAATAAATATTTTTTTGCAAAAAACTATTTTTCAAAAAAAAAAATCATATTTTGGAACATAATATATATTTTTCGCAAAAAAATTATTTTTCGAAAAAAAAATTCATATTTTGGAACATAATATATAATTTTTGCAAAAAAATTATTTTTTTGAAAAAATTCATATTTTGGAACATAATATATACTTTTTTGCAAAAGAAATTCATATTTTGAAACATAATATATATTTTTTCACAAAAAAAATATTTTTCGTAAAAAAATCATATTTTGGAACATAATATATATTTTTCGGAAAAAATCATATTATGTTTTCGGAAAATTATTTATACTTTTTACGAAAAATATAATTTATGTTCATCACTCTTTAGTACCCGTTTGACATATGATTTTGGTGTGAAAATATTGGTTTTGAGTTATAAAATATGAACCAACTCATGTTTGGCTAGTATGGTTTGAGTTAATAATGATAAACCATGGTGTACCAAATGCTCCATTTTTCAAACCATCTTAATAGATGGTTTTGTGTGATAGAAACCAAAATCATGTTTGGTACCAAACCAATTTAATTTGGTGTACCATTGTTTAACCCAAATCAATTCATTTTTTAATATATATATAAATTCAAAAAATGAAAATATTTCAAAAAAATAAAATATTTCGAAAAAATAAAATATTTATGGAAAAATAAAATATTTCGAAAAAATATGAGGAAAAAAAATATTTCGGGGAAAATAAAATATTTTGAAAAAAATAAAATATTCGGGAAAACAAATATTTCTCAAAAAATAAAATATTTATTATTTTTTGAAAAATATACATATATATTTTTACTAGAATCTTTTATTTTTCCAAAAATATTTTATTTTTTTGAAATATCTTATACAAAATATTTTATCTATGCTTCTACACTAGCAAGTTGAAATTCCAATGGGTATTGTATTATGTCTCATTTAAATTGTAAAAAAGCATTGAAATTTCAAATGGAATAAGATTATAAATTTTCAAACTACATATACGAACCAATTGAATAATTCTTGCAAAATGATGAAATATTATTATCCAATATTAATATTTTTTGTAAAAACAAATTCATTCTTAATGTATTTTTATTTATATATTTTATTTTGTAAAACATATATATATTTATAAAATATTATTATAAATAAATAAAATGTCAAACCATTCCAAGTTACCAAATATGGGTTGATTTCAGAATTTGAGCCCATACCAACTCTACCAAACATGGTTTGGTTTTTTAGCTTCACTTTTTCTCACACCAAAACCATTTGCACCAAACATGATTTCAGTTCAAAATAAAATAACATCAAATCCAACCCAACTTAAACCAAAATAAAAAACCAACACCACATTGGTTGCCAAAGAGACACTAGTTAACTAAGGTTAGGCTATGTAAAAGCCACCTGGAGGAAAAAAATTAAAATACCAAAACTACCCCTTTTCACTTCTCCCATTGTCGGACACTTAAGCTATTGTCTCTCTCAACCGTTACAAGACGCTCTCTAAAATATGGTTTATTTACTTCTACTGCCCTTGTATATGCTCTTCTTTCTTAGTCCTGTCTCTCTTCTTTATTCGTCTACCTTCTCTTCTAATTTAACTGAACTCAACATTTCCCCATCTATAGAGCATATGCATGCTTGCATCTACATAATGAAAATAAATTATCAATTTGCACAATTGGTGAGCTTGATGCAAAGCCAAAATAACCAAATATTCAAGCAAAACTAACAACCAATAAAAACCCTAATCCACCTAGGTACACAGTCATGTAAACAATGATAACATGATACAATTTTAGAATTAATAAATCTTTTAGAACCAAATTTATTGCCACAAGAATTGAGGTGTGAGGGTATCACCGGCACTTAAAAGTCCAAAAAAACGCCGGAAAAGAAATTACCGGCGGTAATAAATTTCGTCGATAAAGCCACCGCCAGTAAAATTTTACCGGCAGTTCTTATAAAATGCCGGTAAATACTGTCGGTTTTATCACAAACGCCAGTAATGCAAATTTTAACCGCTGGTACTGCTCATTTCCTTACCTGCCGGTAACTAGCATTTATCAACACTGACGGATTCAATTCAGGCCCAGTGGGGACCATGACCCCCACTTAAACTTTTTTTTTTTTTACCCTAAAATTTTAGATATCTAGTATTTAGCCCCCACTAAAATTTTGTTTTTACCTTAAGTACCACAGAATTTAGATTTCTTTACAAATAAGCCCTCACTGAAAATTTGTTTTAAACCCCACTAAAATAAATATATGTCATTTATACCCCAAAAATCTAATTTTTTTTTGGGAAAATTACACAAACTATCCCTGAACTATGACATAATTGCATACGGTACCCCTTACGTTTCAATAATATCATAAACTACCCTTAAAACCACCTCCGTTGTAACACTTAGCCCCTTCCGTTAAAAGTCAACCTCTTCCGTTAAAAGTCAACCCCTTCCGTTAAAAGTCAATGACGGAAAATATGAATTTTGGTCAATAAAGCCTATTTTTGGAGTGAACTTCCAATTTTGCCCTTATATATGCATGTTCCAATTTAACCCTAACTTTTTTTACCAAATTGCCCTCACAATTTCATTTAAAAAAATATAAAAATATTTTTTTTTGTGAAAAATACATTATGTTCCAAAATATGAATTTTTTTTGAGAAAAAGTATATATTATGTTCCAAAATATGAATTTTTCGGAAAAAATAAATTTATATTTTAGAATATAATAAATATTTTTTTTGCAAAAAACTATTTTTCAGAAAAAAATCATATTTTGGAACATAAAATATATTTTTCGCAAAAAAAATATTTTTCGTAAAAAAATCATATTTTGGAACATAATATATACTTTTTTGCAAAAAAAAATTCATATTTTGGAACATAATATATATTTTTCACAAAAAAAATATTTTGGAACATAATATATAATATGCATGTTCCAATTTAACCCTAACTTTTTTTACCAAATTGCCCTCACAATTTCATTTAAAAAAATATAAAAATATTTGTTTTGTGAAAAATACATATTATGTTCCAAAATAATAATTTTGTTTTGTGAAAAAGTATATATTATGTTCCAAAATATGAATTTTTCGGAAAAAAAATTTATATTTTGGAAAATAATAAATATTTTTTTGCAAAAAACTATTTTTCAGAAAGAAAAAAATCATATTTTGGAACATAATATATATTTTTCGCAAAAAAATTATTTTTCGAAAAAAAAATTCATATTTTGGAACATAATATATATTTTTGCAAAAAAAATATTTTTCGGAAAAAATTCATATTTTGAAACATAATATATACTTTTTTGCAAAAAAAAAATCATATTTTGGAACATAATATATATTTTTCAGAAAAAAAATATTTTTTGGAAAAAATCATATTTTCCGAAATATATATATATTTTGACCTTTATAATTTTTTTGCGAAAAATATATATTATGTTCCAAAATATGAATTTTGTTTTGCAAAAAAGTATATATTATGTTTCAAAATATGAATTTTTTCCGAAAAATAATTTTTTTGTAAAAATTATATATTATGTTCCAAAATATGAATTTTTTTTTAGAAAAATAATTTTTTTGCGAAAAATATATATTATGTTCCAAAATATGATTTTTTTTTTTGAAAAATAGTTTTTTGCAAAAAAATATTTTTTATGTTCCAAAATATAAATTTTTTTCCGAAAAATTCATATTTTGGAACATAATATATACTTTTTCACAAAAAAAATTATTATTTTGGAACATAATATGTATTTTTTACAAAAAAAATATTTTTATATTTTTTAAATGAAATTGTGAGGGCAATTTGGTAAAAAAAGTTAGGGTTAAATTGGAACATGCATATATAAATGCAAAATTGGAAGTTCACTCCAAAAATAGGCTTTATTGACCAAAATTCATATTTTTCGTCGTTGACTTTTAACGGAAGGGGTTGACTTTTAACGGAAGGGGCTAAGTGTTACAACGGAGGTGATTTTAAGGATATTTTATGATATTATTAAAACGTAAGGGGTACCGCGTGCAATTATGTTATAGTTCAGGAATAATTTATGTAATTTTTCCATTTTTTTTTTAGCCCACTGACACACGGATCCTAGATCAGTTACTGTTTATCAGCATTTCTTACAAAGTGTAGGTGAAAGAATTTTTTTTTTTTAAAAAATAGAACTATCATTTACTGGCACTTCTTAAAAAGCGCCAGTGAAAACAGTTTTTTTTTTTTAAAAATAAAACTAGCATTTACGGGTACTTCTTAAAAAGCGCCCGTGAAAGAATTTTCATAATTATTGAAAAAAAATTGAAAAACAAATATTGACAAAATAGATAACATGCAGATAATTCATTAATTCTTTACAAAACTCAAATTCCACAGTCCTTATAGGGAAAAAGGAACACACCCACAAAAGAAGATAAAATTTCAAATCCATTACAATCATAACTCTAAAAGAATAGAGAGTTCTGTTATACTAATGCCTCACTTATCATAGCTCCACCTTAGCTAATCTCAGATCTTGCACACTCAAACCTGAAAATACAATATATTGGTATCACATTTACTTACCGGCTAGTATAACTAAAATCCTCACACACGCATAAAAAGGAAAAAGAAGGAAAGAGTCAAAGGAGATATAGCAATATATGCACATATACTCCTCCACGTCTCGTGGTCTCATGATTCATTTTGGAAGTTAATTCTAGATGAAATTCGCGGCTTAGATCAAAGACAAAATAGATGAAGAAAAACAACGAAGGAGGAAAAAGCCACTGGAAGCTATGGCTGTCACGGTAGTGCGTTACTGGCAGTGATGGTGGTGAAGTTGGTGGTTGCGGCGTAGATTACGAGGATGAGAGAACAATAGAATAAAGTTTAACGTTTATAATCTTGAGTTAATAATTAAGTTGAGGACATTTTTGTAATTTCAGGACTGAAGTTAATATTTTAACTATGGTTAACTCCGACAGGGGTCTTAAAGTTATTTTTCAAGAACTTTGATCTAAGGGTAATATAAGTAAACCTCAGGGGAGGTCAGAGTAATTTACCCTATAATAAATTGGTGAATATATTTTAGGGCTATTAACTTAAATCCTTCCTCGTTTCAAATTTTAACAAATACCTCCTGAGGTGTCATATTGTCTCCTCTACTTTCATTGACCCACTTTTTGTCCCAAAACAACGTAGTTTCAGGGCAAAAAAATATATTAAAACACTATCATTTTGAGTCGTAAAGAAGGGTCTATGAAAGTGGAGGAAATAATATAGCACCTCATGGGATATTTATTAAGAATCTGAAATTTGTGTGGATTTTATGTTAATAGCCCTATTTTTTTATTTAAAATATATTTATATTATGTAAATAAAATCGTTAATAATCAGCCCTTTATATCTTGCAATCCTTAGTTAGTCTCTCCGTAGCTAGTCAATGCTCGATTGAGCTCGAAATCCTCCCTAAAGTATGGGGGCCGAGCCTAAAAAAGTTTAGGGTGCATTTGGAAAGTCTGTGTTTTTGTATTTGTTTTCTGTCTTCAAATATAAAAACTGTATTTGTATTTGTCTTTATTTTTTTCAGGAAAAAAATAAAACCAAAAAAGCGTTTGGATCAAAATTTATATTAAAAAATAAAATGGTATTGGTCGGCGGTGGCCCGACAGCGATGACCGGTGGCGGGGGTGGGGGTCAAACGCACCGTTGGGGGGGGGGGGGGGGGGGGGGGGTTCTTGAAAACTGTAGGTGATAAATTGATAAATGTTGTAGTGAACACCGATTCATTGAACATCAATGTCATGGTGCTTCTAGAGCTCCTGCGTGTAGAACAACATCAGTAATTTTTAGATTATCGGAGAAAACGATTCCACAAGTAGAGAAATCGCTTTTTCATAATTTTGTACCTGGGTTGACCAAACTTGTTTATGACTCAATTCCCTTTTGTCACCCCCACTTTCTTTTAGATTAGAATTGCGCTCTTAGTTAATATATCTTTCTATATACTGCTATTAAAGTGTAATTTTTTTTTAGTATTTTAATATTTATATTCAAAATTTCATATGTGATTTTTCAATTCAATTTTTACTTGAATTATAATAATTATAAAATTTTATTGAATTCTACAATTCTAATTCAATTTCTACTTAAAATATAACTACAATATATAATTAAACTCTATAACTCCTATTCCATCATAATTGTCACGTCCCTAAAATTCTAAGACTCCCGAACTGGGGCATCCAAGGACAACGGGGTGCAATCCATAATATGAGCGAACAACTAAGGATATCAATAACTATTAAAACGTATGGAATACTGATAAAAAATGGTATATTTCATACCCAATTGAATGATAGAAATACAACAACGGAATTCAACAAAAATCCGGCAAAGTTCCGTTTATAAATGGAACATTCCGAAAACACAACATAACAAATAACCCGCCAATAACAAGTGCTATAATATCAATGACTCACAGCCCAACATTCGTCAATCCTACTAGGGCTGAGATAGTGGAAAGAAAATACCGCTACCCTTACACAACCCTCTATAATCAATAGAGTCACAAATACTTGAATAAAAATACAGAAAGACGCATGGCAGTGTCGAATGGATACAATGACATCCTGAAATAATAAATATAGGAAAATAAAGATACATCAATAGGGATATGCCAACAGACTGGCTCCCAAGAGAAATACATAGCCATTCCATATAACATAGGTAAAGAAACTAAATGAATAAGCAGACCTAATCCACAGCGCTGCAACTGCAACCGCATCACCCTGCGCAACTTCAAAACCTGTAACAAAGAAAATAAAAGAAAGGTGTCGTTGCACTGCATACTTCTCGTAGCTGTAACCTTTCCTGAAACCTGACGTGAAATACCAGAGGTATAAAACACCCTGTGAGCAAAGAAGCTCAGTGGGAAAAACGAAATCCTAACTACCACATTCTCTGACTGTTTAGGTAATGCTAAACCATCTAGCAAAATACATAGCCCATAACAAATCCCAACCACAAAAACACAAGGCACACACTCATATACAACTGTACATAAGTATATAGGGGATATATATATATATATATATATACATATATATAAGTACACAACATGAGTCTCATAAGGTACTACTAAGACTAGTATTCCAAATACCAACTCTAGTAGTCTACACTACTCTCACAAATTACACCAAGTACACAATAACCTAGTCCAAATTGACTAATCACCAAGAGTTCACAATGCTAGCTAGAAAATCAAAATAAAAGGAATCACACTCATCTCTAATATCTAAAGGAAGCTAAAATCCACAACTAGTACCAAGGAAGACTCATAACCCACTCTCCGAGAACACATGAGGGAAAACACTCACGTCCTTGCGTACTAACACAATCATCATTAATATATATATATATATATATATATATAAGAATCATCATCTCATTCCTAGAGAAAATCTACATATCAAGGACTGAATCACATCAATCATATCACCATATAAATCTCATAATACTATCTCCAATATAATCAACAAAACATCACACTCTCACTATGAATAAGGAAAACTAACTGATCAAATCACGGAGAGTACATGAACCCTACTCTCATGAACAACCACATAAGGGTAAAGAAACCAAACAAGGTTTTCTATTAAAATTCACACAGTGAAAATGACCGTCTTTCCCCCGGTCTCCGTCATTCACCTGTCCTGGCTACGGGGGTAGGCGGAAACAAGTTTTCCTTTAAATACAAAAGAGTTTGTTTTCAAAACTTGAAAAACGCCATTTCCGAAAGACAATCAAATAAGAGTGAATATAACATCAAGGATGAACGCAATCACTAAGGGCTTGTTTGGTTGAGGGGTTGGTCTAGTTTGGTCTTTGGCTTGAAAACCAGACCATGTTTGGCCTACTTGGTTTTTATTTTTTAAAACCAACTCATCTAAAACCAAGTTAGCCCATCTCTCACTCAAAATAAAAAAAATAAAAAAATGAAAAACAAATCGTAATAAATATATAAAATTAAATATATATATAATTCAAAAAATATATATATATAATTCGTAAAAAAAAAATTAGAAACAAACATATAAAATTTGAAAAAATATATAAAATTTGTAAAAAATATATAAAATTCTTAAAAAATATATAAAATTCAATATATATATATAATTCAAAAAATATATAAAATTCGAAAAAATATTTAAAAAATATATAAAATTAAAAATATATATATAATTCGTAAAAAATATATAAAATTCATAAAAAATATATAAAATTCAAAAACATATATAAAATTAAGAAAACATATAAAATTTGAATAAATATATAAAATTCGTAAAATATATATAAAATTCGAAAAAACCATATAAAATTCGAAACAAATATATAAAATTCGTAATATATATATAAAATTAAAAAAAAAACATATAAAATTTGAAACAAATATATAAAATTCGTAAAAAATATATAAAATTAAAAACATTTATGAATATATATAATCCTTTGGCACACTACAATAGTATATTCATATAAGATTATCCAAAAGAAAAAAAGGGGTAGGAAAATCATGATAAAAAGAACCAATGAGAGTTGAGCAATACAATCCAAGAAAGTGCTTTTCCACTATATTTGATTTATGTGTTCGTGATATTTTATTTGATTGGTAATATGATTTTTTCAAATTTTATATATATTTTTCTAAATTTATATATATATTTATTAATTTTATATATATTTTAAGAATTTTAAATGTTTTTTCGAATTTTATATATTTTTTACAAATTTTAAATATTTTTTCAAATTTTATATGTTTTTGAATTTTATATAAATCTTTTGAATTTTATATATTTTTTACAAATTTTATATATATTTCAAATTTTATATGTTTGTTTTTAATTTTATATATATATTTCAAATTTTATATATATATTTATGAATTTTATATATATTTTTTATGAATTTTATATGTTTTTTTACAAATTTTAAATAGTTTTTCAAATTTTATATGTTTTTTGAATTTTATATATTTTTTACAAATTATATATATTTTAAATGTTATATATTTGTTTCAAATTTTATATATTTTTCGAATTTTATATGTTAGTTTTTAATTTTATATATTTGTTTCAAATTTTATATATTTGTTACGAATTTTAAATATTTGTTTATGAATTTTATATATTTTTTCAATATATATATATATATATATATTTGAATTTTATATATTTTTTATGAATTATATCTATATATATATTGAATTTTCTATATTTGTTTCGAATTTAATTAAACTCTAGAGGTATTTTGGTCCAAAATTATAGGGAGGGGGGTGTAAGCTGATGCAAAATGAAATCATAAGGGGGGTTTCTGATCTGGACGGGGGTAAGTTGATGCAAAATGAAACCATAGGGGTTTTATTGATAATAGCCATTTATTCTATTTCTCGGATAGTTTTTCTATTTTTTTCCATCTCTTTTATTAATTTTCCTGATCGAATAGTTTTTGGAGCAATTGATTTTGTTTAAGTATATATATATTTTTATATATATATATATATGTATATTTAATAAATTTTGGAACCAGACCAAATCGTTACCAAACAGAGTTTGGATCTTGGACAAAACCAAATCAGACCAGACCAGTTTCCAAATAGACCCTAAGGACACCAAGAGTTCTAAATGACCGTTGTTAAGAAAACAAATAAGTTCAATTGTCACATAGTCTAACTCAACCAAAATCTCAAAAGTACGGTTGATAAACCATTTCTTAAAAGGTGAAAGACATCTAAGGGCCTATACAACAACATCAACTAGGGTCATAATTTCATCACGGCCTTCTCTAAGGTCTCAAATCACAATTTATACTAAAATCAATCCCTGACCCCAACTTTTTAAAGAGGTCACACAACCAACCACGAGCACTAAAGCCAACACCTACCTCTTTCTAAGGTCTCAACTCAAAATCAACTCTATAGTCCATCACTAACCTCCACTATCCAAGAGGTCACTACACAATATACTTAAACCCCCAAGGGCATAAAAGTACATAATCATCAATATAAGACTTTACATTTCATTATACTTTAACAATTACTGCATGTAATCGTATTTTCATGTTATCCACTTTTAGTTGAGCACTATATTAAAATATGAATTTATCTCTCAAATATTCATAATAAACATGCTCCAAAATCCACATGTAATAATATCACGATCTACATGTCAAATAGAATCACATAAATGCAACATGAATGCAATGTGACTCAACACCACATCATGGTACACACTCTGTCCCCTAGGTTAACGGATGTAAGTGTTGCCTAGTTATTCATTGAAGAGGGTACACCTACTTAACCAATGAAACTCAATGCACAACCCAGTTGCGATTTCTAGGGCAACACCCACACAAGCCAGTCACGATAAATGATCCAAAGATCGATGCACAACCCAGTTGCGACCTAAAATATGCAGATTAATGCACAACCTAGTTGTGACTTCTAGGGCACTGCCCACACAACCCAGTTGCAATAAATGATCTAAAGATCGATGCACAACCCAGCTGCGATAAATGATCTAAAGATCGATGCACAACCCAGTTGCGACTTAAAATAAGCAGATTAATGCACAACCCAGTTGCGACTTCTAGGGCACTGCCCACACATCCCAGCTACGATAAATGATCCAAAGATCGATGCACAACTCAGTTGCGACTTAAAATATGCAAATTGATGCACAACCCAGTTGCGACTTATAATACGAAGATGGATACACAACCTAGTTGCGACTTCATAATCCGAAGATTCTTGCACAACCCAGTTGTAACTTTATTTCCACTTGCCCATGGTTACACTACCCGCATAGACCAACACTCGTGTACTCTACACGACACAATGTACACAATATGCATACAGGGCCTCAATAAAAATCATGTCTCAACATAAATATGTAATACATCATATTTATGAAAATATTCTCCAAAATGCTTTTAACTCACTAAAGCAATAATCCACGAGAATATCAATTTTATTTCTTTTAACATGCTTTTAATTCAATTAAAGCAATAAGCTACTAAGACAAGGGAACTAGAATAACATTCTAAGTTCACGTCCTTCACTTTCACATATCCCCTAATATGTTTTAAAATCCGTAAAACACAAGCAACAGGGGAACCTAATATCACGTTCTAAGTTCAAGTCCAAATTTTACAAATTTTATTAACCCGCTAGTGGACGTCAGATGTGTGCAAAATATGTGATTAAAAATGACACCTTAACGACACTTTAGGTTTTACCCTTCTGCAAGCGCACAGATCAATTGTATATAGTTTTGCTTGAGTAACGGAATATTGATTCCACAAAGATGAGGATTGTTCACTTCAATAGTTTAAAAACACTGAATTATATTTTTCAGAAAATAGTTTGTTTTTATAATTATCTAATACTAATGAAAAATAAAACAGAAAACAATAATAAGTAATGGTTGTGATTCAGATAGAGAGAAAACTAGGGTTTCCTCACTCCACCACTAAATGCATAATATAGTCCAAATTCTATTTCAATTGAATGGGGGCGATCCATTGACTGTGAATCAGGTCGCACCGCGCCAGCAGTTTGACCCCAAAAAGGATTACTCTCAACCGGATCGCGACAACCCATCTCAAGACTAAACTGATTAGTGCATGCCAACTACTAATAGAAAGTAAATGTAGAAAAGTAAATTAAAGCATAAAATAAACTAAAACATTTCTATATCAATTTGTTAGGGCATGGCCTGTGTCAACCTAGGGTTTTGAGTTTTATGACCACCATTGTGTAGAAAATCACAGATTAAGCATCCGAGTTCCAACCTATAGTGAATAATTGTGATTGTGTAAGATAAATATATTCGAAAAGTCTAAGACAAGAATCAATTCAAATATATAAACTTGTATCACGAATAAAATGGCCTCTCATCTAACACAATCATCACAGTTTCCCCTCTCTACAATTGAATATAAAATTAGAACTACATTACTTGACTAGGATTTTGCGAGAAAACCCTAGATACTGAATTAGTTGATCATGGCTAAGAGAATCTGCATTGTCAGTGTAGAAACACTCTCCGTGGTCTTCTTCTTCGGATCTCTAGGTCTTTAATGGTGGTTCTCTTCAATGGAAGAACTCTATGAATGAACATGCGTGAAAATCAGAACCAACCTTCAACACCACCCCATCTCTAAACCTAACCTTCTCATATTTATAGATAAGTAAGGGAAACCCTAATGGTTGTCCTTTTCTATAATTTCATAATACATGAATAATCTCTATAAAATCTCATGTAAATATGTGTATAAGCCTGTATATAGAGGTCTCGAATCACCGATCACTTAAAATATTGAAGGAGGGACAAAAATAGAAAATTCAGAAACAACTCCGAAACAACTTCAGCATGTAAGGGATCACGTGACCACAATGTGGGGCCTACACTTGGGCGTAGGGTCCAAACCAAAGCGTAGCTCAGGTCCAATCTGCCTCTGTTTCTTTCTGACGACGTAGGGTATTATGTTTTTTTTGCTGTAAAAACTTGTCTTTTCATATTATAGCTAGACTGGTCGCCTTTGACTTCCGATGCTTTTGGATGAAGTTATAATATCTGAAAATGACATTTTTGCCCTTCGGTGAGATAATAATGTCGGGAAATGACCATTTTGCACTCTGATACCTTTTCTTTGCTCTGGCACACCTCTTGATTCATTTCTCAAGATAGAAACAAACACGAACTCGGTTAATTCTCCGAGATTAGCTCTGTTTCTTCATTAAGCTCCTGAAACATGTTTACACACACAAACAGGATAAAAATACCAAGTAACGGAATGTAAAGACATAACAAACACAAGATAGGGGCAAAAAATGACCAATATTGAGCACCTATCACCTGCTAAAATCTCAAGGGGTTACTAGACCACCTATTCTCATTCAGTTCAAATAGGTATTTATTTAGCAGGAAAAATACTCATTTAATTTATCAAATTAATTTTTACACTCCGCTTCACTTCTAAGCCACCCATAGACATATTTTTATATTCATAAATAAATATATCTAAATTAAAATAATAGCTCGCACACCCAAACAACAACAAATGATACGGAAATGAGAATATTTTTCCCACCTAAAATGCATGCCCGAATTGGGGCCCACCGTGAACAGTGTCGGTGCCCGAATATGGAGCCCACCGACCAAAGTCGTTCGATTGAAATTCTAAATACACTAAAACGTCCGCCTCAACGACCTGACATTGAAACGAAGCTACCTTCGAAAATTAGCATCATCCGACATCAAGAAGCCGACCAAATCGGAGTCGCAAGGTCCGGCAAAAACTGGCGCTGCTTGCCTCTGCCATGCGTGGCCAGCTGCTATGACATCACCACCACACCACCCTGCCGTCGCCGCGCCGACCCTCACCATCAGCTCATCGTCGCCTCCTGTTCTAGAACGACGACCTCTGCCCTAGACACGACCCTCTTCTTCCAGCAATTCTCTCCCTCTCTTTCACTCGTCGGACAGCAGGAGAAGAAGGTGAGGAAGTCGCGCATGTCTATAGGCGCAGAAAGAGGATAAGAAGTAAGATTGAGAAGAAGAATATATCTTAGGAGAGAAATATGAGTGGTGGTCCAACTGATATTCAATTTTGTAACTTAACTTCAATAACGCCATGTGATACTAGATAAGTGAGCCAAAATAATAAATGGGACATGGCCATTAAATTTCAATACAACCCCAATACTAAATCAATTCTCATTTAATCAATTCCTAACGAAATCATACGAATCCAAAAATTTACGGGACGCCAATTAAATAATATAATTTGATATAAATAACCCGGGGAATAAAATCCAATCATCGGAACACCTAACAAGTCCGATCAATTAAAACATATCGTCACCCATCCGAAGTACTAAATGCAATCGTCGAAACGTAACTGAGTAGTCGAACATAAAAAGTCTACGAAGTCGTCAAGGAAAAATCATAAAGCCGTCCAACCAACTTTAAACGTAAACGCGAAAAAATTACACGCGAAATACCAAAAATAACCATGACGTCATGAACAAGTGACATCATAACCAAAATTAAATCGGAAATAATTTCAGAAAAAAGGAGAATAACACGGGGTGTTACAATAATCCTATTTGAAAGAGTCGATAGGTATTTAAATTCTATTACTAAAATCTAATTAAATTTTAATTGTATTAAATTACATTAAATATATAAATTTAAAATAGGATTGTGATAGAATACTAAAAGTTTAAATTATTTTTACATTCTATTTCATTCTCTTACTATAATCTAATGATAATTAATTATCTTATTCATAATAGATAAAAACAAATAGTATAAAGAATCCATCTGCAATTGTATTTAACAATTCTAAGTCTAAATAGACTATAATAGTGAATTCCATCTATAAGTATAATTAATAATCATTGTAATTAATAATCTTAATCCTAATTGTATAAGGAAGCCGATCGAGGAGTACTTCTTAAGCTGTTTGGAATCTGAAAGGGAATTTGATTGTTATTTAAATAGAATTGCAAATAGGTAGGGCCTGTTTGGCAAGTGTTTTTCTGTTTTTTGTGGTAAAAAACAGAAAACACGTTTTTTATTTTTATTTTTTCATTCGAGAACAAAAATATGTTTGGTAGGGATGTTTTTTGTCTGGAAATTAAAAAATTAAAAAAAAAAACACGTTTGGCAGAGTCCTATTTTTTCAAGAATTTAGATAACAGAAACAGAAAAACACGTTTGACAGAGTTTGTTTTTTCTAAATTTCTGAGAACAAAAACAGAAAAACATGTTTGGTAACTTCAAATATATATATTTGTAATTTGAAGTAAAAAAATTAATGAAGACAAATATTTGGCAATTGAAAGACACTTATTTACCAAATGTCTTCTTCCAGTAGTTGGTATTGTTCATCATGAGCACATTGAAGTCAACAATATTATTGAAATATTGGTATGTATTGGAAATGAAAAAATTTTGGCAGCACCTCCCTATAAAATTGACAAGTCATTTTTTTTTTCACCTGATAGCAAGAAATATCACAAGACATATCCAAAACATAACTCAATTTCAAAGCCATCCAATATCACAAGACATATCCAAGACATTGTCCTCCAACATATATTACATATAGTGATGAAAACTCAATAATGTTTTACAGTCATCCAATGTAAAAGCATGTGTGAATATAGTTATTACAAGCCCAAATAAAAAATGAGTAAATGGAATATCATTAGTCAATTACAATAACCACAAAAAGCACGATAAAACACATAAGTAGGAACAAATAACTTAGACAAATACAACCACTATATATAATGTACTTCTGCTTCTGTTGTTCATGTTAAATAACAACAACAATGTTGTCCAAATTATTTTCGTCCTGCTCTTCACTTCCTTGAACACCCGCGGTAAGGTCATCCAACCATATAAAACTACGTGTCGTATGTTGTTCCAATAATGCACACATTGCAGCAATGTAAGACTACTCATCATCGTCATCACCAAGGGATTTAAGTAAAATGTTGACGGTGTCCTGTAATAGCCTTTCACTACTCATGTTGCAGAATTCCTAGTAACATGTATATAGATAAAAAAATGTAGAGTCAAAACATAAATATTGGGATTCTTAACAGTCATCAACATTGTGTAACATACGAAAGAAACAGATAAGAAAAGTACAACATATGGTCTTCCAAATTAACAAGAATCAACATATTGTAACATAAATAGATAAGAAAAGTACGACTGATAGGTGTCAAATATTAGTCATTTTGACTTCTTAACTCATGATTATTACGTTCTTTCATTCCATTATTTGGTATTTTTATTGCGTTTGTGTGTTAAAGTATGTTTTAGGAGCTTAGTGAAGAAATAGAGCTAATTTCGGTGAATTAATCAAATAATGTGTTCTTTCTATCTAAGAGGAGAGTCAAAGAGGCAGTCCGAGACAAAAATGACTCCCGAAGGGCAAAAACGGCTTTCTAGAAGCCGTCAACTTCAACAAAAAATATCATGAGTTCAAGACGGTCGTTTTGGTGCATTCACGGAGAAAAGTAATTTTCCATAAAATACCTACACTTTTGCCTACGTCAAAAAGTGGCTGGAAATCACATTTCTAAGCTTGGACCTATACTTTGAGGTACGCTTGAAGCGTAGGCCATGTACGCTTCAAGCGTAAGTGCGGCAACTTTTTGTGGTTTTTCGATGGATTTTTCTTGTTTCACCCCTGGTTTAATTGGAAGACGTGCCTGCGACTCTAAACCTCTCTATATATGTATCTACACATATATATATTAGAAGTTAGGGTTTGCATGAAGTTGAGAGTGAAAAGACTGAAAAGGGTATCTCTATACCATTGCCTATATAAACATGATCATATATCAGAGTTTAAGGGTTCTTGTTCTGGTACACGTTGGGGTTGGTTTGGTGAGACGTTTATTCAGAGAGGTTCATTCATTCAGACTAGCTACTGTTGAGAGCCATATTCAAACCTAGAGATCTGGAAAAGAAGACCATGGAAAATGTTTCTACATCAATGATGCAGTCACCTTCTACCATGGCTAACTAACTTGATATCTAGGGTTTTTTAGCGAAACCCTAGCTAAGTAATGTAGTTATTTCATTGTTTTTAATTGTAACAAGGGGAAATTGTTGACCATACTTTGATGATTGTAGTAGTTAAGAGACCGTACTAATTTGCAATATAAAATTATATGTTTGTTCTAAATTCTTGTCTTAGATGGAATGAATATATTATTTTGCACAATTATGATTATTCACTATGGGCTGGAACTCGGATGCTTAATCATGGTTTTCTACACAATGGTGGTAATGAAACTTGAAACCCTAGGTTGACATAGGTTGTGCCTTGGCGATTTAATATAGACATGCTTTAGTTTATTTTCATGCATTAGGAGTAGATTAGAGTAGCATAATTGACATGTACTAGTTAGGTTAGTCATGAGACGGGTTGTCACAATTCGGTTGATGATACTCCTTTTTGGGGTCGTATTTAGCTATTTGCAGTACGACTTGATTCCCAATTATGGACCGCCCTCGTACAATTGATACAATGAGGAACTATATTATGTGGTTAGTGGTCAAGTGATGAAAACCCTAGTTTTCTATCTCATCTGAATCACAACCAATTTACTTTGCTTTCTAGATAATCATTAGTTAAAATAGATAATTTGGTCTTTGAACACACAAACAAATCAATTTTCAGAAAATATAATTAAGTATTTTTGAACTATTAAAGTGAACAATCTCAATCTCTGTGGGATCGATATCCCTTACTCAAGCCGTTTGCTATTTTACAATTGATACGTGCGCTTGCGTAGGGTAAAACCTAGAATCGTTAAGGTGTTGTTTTTAACCATATATTTTTATACACCTGACATCGCATCAAGTTTTTGGCGCTGTTGCCGGGGACTAAGCATTATTCAATAGCTTTAATAGTTTATTTACATTGCATTATTGTAGCTATAGCTAAAGTTAAATTTTTATGTGATTGACAGGTACTCTGAAGAGCATAAAAAGGATAAACGAATCTTCTAAAGTCGCGTTTAGAACTTTTGTGAGTTTTAGTTACCTAGATTTTCGCATATTAATTCTTACTTTATTTTTTATAATTTTTAAGTAGTTAATTTAGATTAGATTTTATTTCATAAAAAAATAAAATTTCAAAAAAAAAGTGTTTGAGTAGTGTATGACCGATAGATCGACTCGTTCTAATCCAAATACTGCATTAGTCGAGTACGATCTTGAGATCAAAATGACTCTTCGTTGTTTACGTCGATCTATTAAAGAACATCATCATCAGCAAGAAGAAGCGATGGCTGACCAAATAGCCTACCAACAAAGGGCACCAGAGACATCACTGAAAGGATATTACGCGTCCGATGCGTATGAATCCTATACTGATTTTCTAAAGGAAGAAGCAGCGAAGCACTTCAAGATCAAGACAAGCATGATCAATATGCTTCCAAAATTTTTAGGCCTTAGAATAGAGGACCCATAACAGCACATCAATGATTTCCTAGAGGTAGTCTCTACTGTTAGGTTTGACAATTTGCCCAAAAATGACTTGCGAGTGAGATTATTCCCTTGGTCATTGAAAGAGAGAGCTAAAAGATGGTACATCAAATTAGCAAAAGAAATTAAAATTGATTGGGAAACCCTTAAGAGATAATTCATAGAAAAACATTATCCCATAGGAAAAATCTCAGAAGCACAAGATGCAATCAAAAGCATTAGGCAGTTACCTAGTGAACATTTTCATGATGCTTGGGAGAGATCTAATAAAATTTTGTACAAATGTCCCCACTATAGCTTTTCTGAACAAGATATTGCTACAAATTTCTACATGGGACTTGGAGAGGCGCATAAGACTTTGATTGATGCGGCAACACAAGGTCAGTTTATCTTGAAGCCAACTAAAGAACTTTTGGAGATATTTGATAATATCAGTGAAAATACAATTCAATATCAATTTGAGTTGAGGTCTAGAGGTGGACAACAGGATAGGAGATCTAAGAAATCTTATGTTGTAGAGCATGATGATGTGAGAGATACCATGGCATTGTTTGGAGAAAAATTAGAGAGAATTGAAAAGTTTATGCAGTGAAGTCATTCCTATCCTAGAGAGATGTTTAAAGTTGAAGCTGTGTATTCCTAATATGAGTGTCAAGAGATAATGGCCGCTGATGCCAACACATCGTGGAACTATTCCAATAATGCTCATTTCACCAATTCATACACTTCCAATGCCAGAAATCACCCATTCCTATCTTACAAATCAACCAATGTAAATAATCCACCACCAAAGTTCCAACAAGGGCAATCATCCAATCAATAGCCAAGATTTATAGATAGACAACAGTCATATAACCCACAACCAAGGTTCACTGAGAGATAACAATCATTTAACCAATAACCAAGGTTCCAACAGAGTCAACAAACATTCGACTCACAACCAACAATCATGGCTAGAAATTCTTAGTCCAATTACCAACACAGAACATCCAACAATTCCCAAGTTCTTCAGCCATTCAACAACAATCAAGTTGTGCAGCCATATAATTACCAAACCCAGCCCCAAAGAAGCCAAACTCCTCCACTTAGTTTCCAGACTAATAGGTTAGAACAAGTTATACTCGACATTTATAACAAGCTAGGTATTCATACCCAATCATTGGCCCAACTACACATGCAGATGGGCTAAATGGCTAATGAGAGGAATGTAAGAGAACCAGAAAGATTGCCTAGTCAACCAGTCGCTAACCCAAGGCCACAACAAGCACTGGGGCTCGGATCATTTGTCAATGAACCCAATGAAATGGTTCAAGCAATCATGACTCTAAGAAAATGGTATAGAAGTGGAGAGTAGAGTTGAGGAGGAACATGAAGAGAGGTTGCGGAGAAAAAATGAGGAAGAACAAGAACAGAGAAAGGAAGCTGAAGAAGAGCAGAGGAAAGAGGCCGAAAGAGTTCAGAAGGATCAACCATCAGTAGAAAACAGTGTCAATCAGACATTACTTGAAGAGCCAGACAGGGTAAGTTATAAGGAGGCAGTGCCATTTCCTCAGCGTCTTAGAGAGCCGGCAAAGTACAGAAAGTTGAAAGAATTTGATATATTGGAAACATTCTGGAAAATCAAGATTAATTTACCTCTCTTAGATGTAATTGCCCAAATACCGCCTTACGCTAAGTTTTTCAAGGATCTTTGCACCCATAAGCTAAAGAGCATAGCGAAGAATCCAACAAAAATACTCTTGACTGAGCAAGTGAGTTCATTGCTTTTAAGTGATGTTCCACCTAAGAGGAAAGATCCTGGTGTTCCCACTATTCCATGTGTCATCGGTGACCAGGAAATTGGTAGAGCTCTTCTTGATCTAGGTGCGAGTATTAACTTGCTTCTTTATTCAGTCTACCAACAACTAGGGTTGGGTGAGCTCAGTCCCATTGAGGTCATACTTCAATTTGTTGATCAATCAATTAAACAGGAAAGATGAGTGCTTGAAGATGTCATTGTTCAAGTGGGCAAGTTTTATTTTCCGGTTGATTTTGTAGTTCTGGATACAGAACCTGTCCCTGACTCAAAGAAGCACATTCCAATGATGCTGGGAAGACCATTCTTAGCTACGGCAAATGCATGCATCAATTGCAGAACTGGAGCCATGGATCTGACCTTTGGAAATATGAAAGTTAGGATGAATGTGTTCAAAGGAAGCCACTAATTGCCTGAATCTGGGGAATGTTTTCAGATTAATGAGTACGATGAACTGGATGATATCATAGCAGATTTTTCAACTCAAATCCTGTAGAAAGATGAGCTAGAGTCATTTATGATTAGAAAATGGCCAGATGAGGAAGTTGCTAATTGGGAGACATACTGAAAGCTGCAAAATGAAGAGCCGGATGCGATGGAGACTGTTTTATATACTCAACCATGGCGGGAGCCGGTTGAACCACTTTTGATAGTTTCAAATACTCCACCAATTCCCTCATTAACTACTCCTCCTACCTTAGAACTTAAGGAACTGCCTGAAAAATAGAAATATATTTTCTTAGAACCCGATGAGACTCTTCCTGTGATTATATCTTCAAAATTGGCAGAAAAATAAGAATCGAGTCTAGTCGCGGTTCTGAGTGAGAACAAAGAGGCAATAGGATGGAGTGTTGCTAATTTGAAAGGCATAGACCCTTCGATTTGCATGCATCACATACATCTTGAGGAGGATATAAAGTCATCAAGGGAAATACAACGAAGGCTGGATCCAAATATAAAGGAGG
Source organism: Cornus suecica (assembly GCA_963922005.1). Lineage (NCBI taxonomy): Eukaryota > Viridiplantae > Streptophyta > Magnoliopsida > Cornales > Cornaceae > Cornus > Cornus suecica. The sequence goes on along the minus strand of OY998247.1, from coordinate 39,887,160 downwards.
TGGTGATGAAAGAAGTGGTGAAATTTCTAAACGCGGGTATCATTTATCCTATTTTTGATAGCACATGGGTAAGTCTAACTCAGGTGGTTTCGAAGAAGTCAGGCATCACAGTGGTTCAAGAAGGGATAGTACTAATCCTAAGTTGGGAAAAAAGCCATTTTATGGTTCAAGAAGGGATAGTACTGGGCCATATTGTATCTAAGTGAATGATAGAGGTACATAAAGCAAAAGTTGAATTAATTTCAAAGTTGCTTCCTCCCACATCTGTTAAGCAGATACGCTCTTTTCTGGGCCACGCCGGGTTTTACCAAAGGTTTATTAAAGATTTCAGCAAAATCGCCCCACCGTTATGCAACTTATTGGCTAAGGATGCAACTTTTGTCTTTGACGAAGAGTGACTTCATGCATTTGAGGAGCTATGTACTCAACTTTCATCAGCCCCGATTATTCGTCCGCCAGATTGGTCTCTACCATTTGAGCTCATGTGTGACGATTCTGACTATGCCATATGAGTTGTGTTAGGTCAGAGAAAAGATAAGATGTCGTATACTATACTAGTAGGACTCTGAATGAAGCTCAGATGAACTACACAACTACCGAAAAGAAGTTGCTAATTGTTGTCTTCGCCTTAGATAAATTTCAATCATATCTATTGGGCACCAAGGTCGTTGTTTACTCGGATCATGCAGCTCTGAGGCATTTGCTGACGAAGAAAGACTCTAAGCTCCGACTGATTCGGTGGATTCTATTGCTATAAGAATTTGACTTGGAAATCAAAGATTAAAAGGGTTCAGAGAATGTTGTTGCAGATCATTTGTCAAGGATTATTGTTGAATCCACAAAGGAAATTACTCATCTCAATTATTCTTTCCCAGATGAACATCTGTTCAATGTGGCTGTGGTGGAACAAGCACCGTGGTATGCTGACATTGTCAATTATAAAGCCACAGGTCGAATCTTAAAATGATAGTCTAAGAATGAGAAAGACCGATTCTTCAGCCAAGTCAAATTTTATATCTGGGATAATCTGCATTTGTACAAGTATTGCTTTGATCAGATTATCATAAAATGCATCCCCGAGAGTGAGGTGCAAAACATACTGATATTTTGTCACACGTTGGAATATGGAGGGCATTTCAAAGCTCAGAAAGACAGCCCATAAGGTGTTGCAGAGTGAATTTTATTGGCCTTCCATATACTTTCAAGTTTTGTAAGGCATATCTGCAATGTCAAAAGCTTGGATCCATATCTTGACAATATATGATGCCTTTAACCCTGATTCTGTTCATAGAATTATTTGATGTGTGGGGTATTGATTTCATGGGACCATTTCCGAAAGCAAATAAGAAGGAGTATATACTTGTGGGGGTTGATTATGTTTCGAAATGGGTAGAGGCAAGAACCACCAAACATGCTGACCATGACATGGTGGAAGAGTTTGTAAATTCGAACATTTTCTCACGATTTGGTATGCCAAGAGTTTTGATCAGTGATGGTGGAAGCCATTTTGACAACCAGTTTCTTTTTGCCCTGTGTGAGAAGTACGGTATCACTAATAGAATTGGTACGCCATATCACCCCCAATCACAAGGTCAAGTGGAGGTTTTTGATAGGGAGATTAAAAATATATTGGAGAAAATGGTGCGTCCGGATTTGAAAGATTGGCCTCGAAGGCTAAATGATGCACTTTGGGCGTACAATATTGCATTTAAGACATCAATAAGTATGTCACCATATCGTCTTGTGTATGGTAAAACGTGTCATCTCCCTATAGAGCTGGAACACCGAGCATATTGGGCTGTTCGAATACTGAATTTTGATATAAAGAAAGTTGGTGCACAACGAAAACTCCAACTTCAAGAGCTTGAGAAGTTGAGAAATAATGTGTATGAAAACTCTTGGATTTATAAGGCTCGAACAAAAGCGTTTCATGATAAACATTTTAGAAAAAAAGTTTCCTGGTAAGCTCTAATCGAGATGGGATGGGCCATACAAGATTATGAAGGTTTTCCCCCATGAAGCCATGGAGCTCGATGATCCTGACATTGGAAATAAGTTTGTCGTGAATGGGCAGAGATTGAAGCACTACATAGAGGTGCAACCAGTTGAGTGTGTGGTAGAAACGATCAATTTAACTGAACCACCACCCGAGCTGGATAAGCTTGATTTAGAGTATTGAGAGGAAGCAATGTATCACCAACGATGTTAAATATTGGTACTAGGTGAAGAAGAATAGCTTTTAAGCCTAGTTTGTACTTGTATACGGTAATTTAATTATTTCGGTATTTAAGATCGAGTCTGTAAAATTGAGTCGCGAGGCCATCATCATTTGAGTAGAAAGTGTAAATTGAGCCTAGGGAGCATTGACAGTGGATGGGGTTGAAGATGGCATTTGAAGACGGAAGAAAACAAATTTGGGCCATAGGGACCTATGCTTCAACCGTAGCTACGGGCCTGTTATAAAACAAACCTGTCAGGCAGTTCCCTCCAATTTCATTCAAACATCTCTCTTTCCCTCAATTCTCTACCAATCCTTACGAGGTTTGTTTCTGCCATTTATTCATCTGATTCCTCATCATTCCTTTCTAGCAGATCGTCAGATTAGTTGGTGATTCATCCAGATTCGCGTGAAGAACTCGAAAAATCTCCGAAACTCATTTTTTGTAAAATCATCGTTTCTTTTGATTTGGTGAGTTTTGTTCCATTATTTTGATTTCATATGAATTATTTAACTATTCTAAACTAGTATTGACGAACGAGTTTGATCAAAATCGTGTTTTGATCCGTTTTCTAAAAAGTTGAGTTTTTCGACTTCGAAAGCGGATTAAATATCGAATTTTTGGAATGACAGCTTGTTTAATCATCATATTGGATATATTTAGATATAGTTTGAGTTTGATTCGGTGTCCGGTTCATTATCACTTACTTTTTTGAAAATTCCCTATTGTAGGGATGGCACAAACCAAGTTGTCAGCGAGACGAGTGGCTCAGGCCACAGTTGCGGCAGATCCACCGGTGCGACAGAGGTCGAGATCATCATCTCCTGCACCATCCCTTATTTGTTGGCAAAGTACATGCGCTAGGAGACCACAGTATTTCGAATCGGCGTCCTCGTCTTCCTCGTCTGTTGAGACAGAGGTGCCAAATGGCTTCACACAGGAACACGACATCCTTTTGCCACATGGTTTCCTTGTTGTTGATCCAGTTGCTCCACGGGCACCATCATCACCACTTGTGCCTAAGCTGCAGGCTGAGGAGATGGATGAGGATATCAAGATTGTCGAACAGGAGGATGACGCAGATTAAGGCGATGATCGAGAAGATGAGGGGGTATCGGAGCCACTTGTGGAGGGTTATCTCGGAGTTTTAACTACATTTTTACATGTGCCCCGGATAGCATCGGTGGAGGATTTACTAGACCTAGCGATCCGGAAGGGGTATCAACAGGAGCGTACATACTTATTGCAGATATTTTAGGGATTACAGCCTATCCCCGCCTGGACGATTAGCTTGTTGAGGGGCCGACATTTATTACCTATTCTTGCCCTGAGTACTCTGCATATTTGCAAGGATATAATCCGGGAGTTTTGGCTACACATGCGCCATTTCAGCAGGGGGATGAAACTACGAACAGTGGTCCGAGGGACTGAGATTGAGATTACTCCCCATACTATTATTGAGGCGTGGGGTATTCCAGACGAGTGTCTGCCTGAGCTAGCTGATGAGTTCCCACCTATGCCCGAGATACTCCCATCTATTTCTGAGATTGTTGTAGTTCAAACTGCGGGGTAGTGGGCTGATACACATAGGAACTGCACGAAGAAGGCGAATTATCACCTGATGCTTTGGTTTTGGGGTGTGATAGTCAGATCCCAGATTCTGCCGCACAACCATACTTCCATGTGTTATGCGCCATTTTTGGCCCTCCACTATACTTTCGAGTTTGGGAGGTGGATTTCTATCCCTCAGATTTTGTGGGAGGGCTTATATACACATTATATTCATTTACGCAAGAAATCCAAGGTTGGTCAACATCTGTTTCTCATTTGATTCCCGTGCTTGGTGCTGAAGATTATGATGGATGTTGGGATTGAGATGGATGTGGGTAGGCAGAATAGATTCAGAGAGGGTACACCGTATGCCAGAGGGACGTGGACTGGTGTCCAGACCCGGTTGTATGAAGATTCTATTATAAGGTAGAGACCAGGGTTCGGTATATTACCAACCCCAAATGCACAAGCGTAGGCACAGGCTGATGATGCAGGTCAGGCTGATGCGAGTATGGCTCAGGATGCTGAGGCTGCTGACGAGGTTGAGCTGCCACAGTTGCCAGTTGCTGAGGATGAGGTTGTGTTGCCAGAGGCACCTGCGGTTGGTACTGTTACTATGTCCCAGACACAGTTTGATGCTCTGATTGCACGGATGCAGGGGTCAGAGCATTTATTGGTAGAGGAAAGACAGGCTTGACAGCGTGAGACAGTGCGTCCTTGGCGAGATTAGAGGCGGTTATTTCATCAATTTGACTGTATGTGTTAGCATGTGGGTATGCAGATTCCACCTATACCACTAACCTCTAATGATAAGGCTTAATATTGTTTTAGTTAGGTTTTTGTTTATTTTTAGTTCATTTTTATACATTGGAGATAAATTATCGAGCGGATAGTTTCGTATAGGGCTTTATGTGATCGCTTGGACGATTATTTTTTAAATATTTTTGTTATTTTCTTAGTTTATAAAATAGCAGTTTTAATGATCAATCGTATTGAGTTGGATGTATCCCCGATTTTTTACATGTATTTTACATGTGCTGATAGTTTAAATTCTTTCAATATTTTATATCGCACTATGCGGACATTTGTGTGTTTAAGTTTGGGGGTGTATATGTGCTGGATTGATCGGATGAGTGTATTGAAAAAAAAAAAAAAAATTCCAGGCCAAGCCTACGCTTGAAACGTAGGCTATCACGAGGTAATATTTTGAATTTTGAAAATTTGACTTGTTTGTGGGGTGTTTTGGCCTAGTTTGTACTTGTATTTGTATTAAGATTTGTTTAAGTTATTTTTAGGATTTTTTGTATATGTTTTTGTAAACTTTTTAGGGTAATCCTCGTTCGATAAGGATGTGGAATGAAAATACAAGTTGGAGTTATATTATTCATTGCTTCCACTTTCCTAGTTAGCCAAGGGTTTTAAATCCTTTTCCTTTTTGATTATAACTACATCCATCTGTAAATACATCCATAGAGTAGACACAATTCATAATTCTCAAGGGTTGAGCATTAAAGTTAGATATTATTCTTTTATTATTTCTATCTCGAGGGTATTAGTATGGATAATGCTATTGAAGATTATTCTGACCCAGAGGAGTTCGTAGAAGGTATAAAACCATATGTGGATATGAAGAGCTCGAATGAAGGAGTTACGAGTCAGAATGGAAACCGATCCACACCGAAATCGTTTATGCAGTGCAGATTGCAATTTGAAAAAATATTTCATCCGAAGACGATGAACCGAGTATTAATTGCACCCGGGAGGAAAATCCTTAAGGAACGAGGATTGAAAAGTTTAGAAAAACTGGCGGAAGAAAAAGTGTATCCGGGTTTGGTCCAAAAATTCTATGAAAATATGACGATTTCGGGACCGACAGGATTTGAGGTTATGAAGGCTAAAGTGACTCGGTGGAGTGCTCCTATTGTGATTGGAAAAAGAAGTATTGCTGATGAGTGGAATATACCTATCGGTACTCTGACAAACTTACAAGGAATATTGAAGGAACTTCCTCAAGTATGGCCACATACGGATGATGATATGGTTCTGGAATTGTGTGTAGTATCAGATCCAGGTGATAAGACATGTGATAATTGGTGGTTGAAGTCGGATTTGCTTTATTTGGATTGTGTCATTTTGGCTCAACTTCGGCCCAATAATTAGACTAGTGCAAGGGATCACACTATGCTTAGAACTTTGTATGCCCTAACTCATGGGTATGAAGTATGTGTTCCAGCATTGATCATGGCTGAGATGTTGATTGCTCGAGCAATTATGAGTAAACAGTGGGTGGGTGTTGATAAATTTGAACATTATCTTCCATACCCGTTTCTGTTATCGAAGATCATTGCAGAGCAATTGGGTGATAGAATGAAGGAGCTGGATGAGATACGGTGGACAATTATGAAGGTTTATTTGGAAGAAGATTTGAAAATTTTAAAAGAGACTACAGATTGCCGGATATGGTTGAAAAACGCCGTGTCAAGTGATGAAGAAGAGGAGGAAGATTAGGGTTTAGTTTTAAGTTTAGGATTTTGTTTTTTTTTTGTTTTAGGGATGATAGACCCTTAAGGCCATGTCTTTGTTTATTTTATTTTTATTTTAGGATTGTAGGCCCTTAAAGCCAAATCATTTTTTTAAAAAAAATAAAGAGAATCTTTGGGTGCATTTGGAAACTGGTGTTTCCATTTTTGTTCTTGTTTTTTCCACTGTTCACGGGAATAAAAACGCGTTTGGGAGCCTTTGATGGTTTTTGTTTTCGTGAACAATAAAAAAATGTTTTCTCACCCCTAGTTCAAAATTTGAGAACACCAAAATGGTATTTTTTTGTTTTCGGCACTGTTTGTTCTCAGCCAAAAAAAAATTAATTGTTGCAGATTCCCTAACTGCCATCTTCAACCTCCAAACCCTAACCTCCATCTTCAACCTTCAAACCCTAACCCCCACCACCACCACCACCAACCGCCATCCCACCACCACCACCACTGCAAATCGACACCACCAAAAACCCCCACCATTGCAAATCGACACCACCACATACCCCTACCACTACAAATCGACACCACCACCAACACAAACCCTTACCTATGCAACTTGACATCCCCAATCGAATTGGGGTGATGTGGTCTTTATACATGCTACTACTTATATATATATATATATTTTCTTGTATGCTAATAGTTTGAACAACAACAGAGTGGTCATGTTCATTGTTGTGTGAAAGACTTGGAAGTGTACATTGTAGCTAGTTTGTACAAGGGATGACAATCAAGTCAAACTTAATCTCACCCTTTAACAATTTGTTTTATACTTTTTATTCCAAATAAATATCAAAAACGTGTTTTTATTTTTTATTCCCGAAAAGTTTTAGACAAAATTTCCAACCAAACATGTTTTTGTTTCCGAATTACCCTTAGGACAAGAACAAGAATTTTTTTTGTTCTCAAGAGATAAAAAACGAAAACGAAAACACTAATTTCCAAACGCACCCTTTGATTCCTTGAGAACATGTGTTGATTTCTGGATGTTTATGATGAAATTTATTTTCTCTTGCTATGATTGGGTATTTGTGCTTTGTTGATTATATCTATAGGTGATCCAAATGAAGTTTGGGGGAAGGGCTTTGGAATCCAGAATTGAGCTTCAAGGGTAATTGTATCTGTTCTCCTATATTATTTTTGACCATGAGGACATGGTCTAATTTTAGTTTGGGGGTGAGGGTAAAGTATTAAAAGGAATGAGAATTTTTGAAAAAATTTAAAATTTAAAATTTTTTTGGAGCAGATTTTTGTTTTCACACATGAATATTTTACATTACAGTTGATTAAGTTTGTGTTTATAATGTAGGAGTAGTATGTGATGCTATATTCCCGTTCATGAGAGTAATGATTAGATCAAGTTAGTGAAGTGATATGATTTTACATGGGTGAGTGAATGCGTGAAATTGAAATTAAGAAGGGCAACTTTGACCTATAAGCACAAACACACATTCACTATGAGAAATATGTTGATTTTTGACTATGTAGTTGAAAAATAATGTTCTTTGATCTGAGTAACCGGTTCTTGATATCACTAATATCATTGTTCGTGTTTAAAGGGGAGAAGAATGATGAGCATAAATCCCATAGAAGAAGCTCGGGCCTAGTTGGTCGGGACTAAAAATCCTCGCTGGAAAGTCCGGAGACTTAGAGGGATAAAAAGGGATGAAAATTGGAAAGATGGAAGAGTACATTTTTATTAAAAATGGTAGAGTTTGATCAATGAAGTAGGAGAAAAAAAATTGAAATATCATAGTCGAGTGTTCACAAAATCACGAAAGGTTGTCTGGATTTAAAGTAGAAAGTAGCGAAATCATTCACTTTAGTGGGAACCATTCATGACACAAAGCTCGATATAATTGTTGTTCGGTAGTGAGTGGGAGTATTTGCATCTATGTTATCTTTTGCATTATATCATGACTTAATTGAATTTGTGTGTGAACTCATGACTGCGTGACTATAGATAACTGAGATGTTTGTGGGTGCCATCACTAGAAGCCTTCACGAGACTTCACTCGTCCACTAGGGATAACCTAGGGGTTTAAAAGGCTTGTTACACGTGCTAAGTGTAGTCGTTGATCCTCACGAAAGTAAGGGATTGTGTTAGATTAGTTAGAGTAGTTAGATTAAAAAGATCATCACAAGAAAAGTTCCTTGAGTTTATTGCTAAGGGACTAGCAATGTGTAAGTTTGTGGGTGTGATAAGTGTCAAATATTAGTCATTTTGACTCCTTAACTCACGATTGTTACGTTATTTCTATCATTATTTGGTATTTTTATTGCATTTGTGTTTTAAAGCATGTTTCAGGAGCTTAATGAATAAATGGAGCTAACTTTGGTAAATTAACCGAAAAATGTGTTCTTTCTAACCAAGATGAGAGTCAAAGAGGCAATCCGAGACAAAAATGGCTCCCGGAGGGCAAAAATGATATATCCAGAAGCCGTCATTTTCAGCAAAAGGTATCACGGGTTTAAGACAGTCATTTTGGTGCATTCACAGAGAAAAATGATTTTTCATAAAATACCTACTCTTTTGCCTATGCTTTCAGTTTTAAAAAGTGGCTGAAAATCACATTTCTATGCTTAGACCTATGCTTAGAGGTATGCTTGGGACCTACGCTTGAAGCGTAGGCCATGTATGCTTCAAGCGTAAGTGCGGTAACTTTTTGTGGTTTTTTGATGGATTTTGCCTATTTCACCCTTGGTTCGATTGGAAGACATGTCTGTGACTCCAGACCTCTATATACATATATATACACTTATATATATGAAAATTTAGGGTTTGCATGAAGTTGAGAGTGAAAAGACTGAAAATGGCCTCTCTATACTATTGCCTATATATACACGATCATATATCAAAGTTTAAGGGTTTTTTTTCTGGTACATGTTGTGGTTGGTTTTGGTGAGGCGATCATTCAAATAGGTTCATTCATTCAGACTTGCTGCTGTTGAGAGCCATATTCAAACCTAGAGATCCTGAGAAGAAGACCATGGAGAGCGTTTCTACATCAACGATGCAATCACCTTTCACCATGGCTAACTAACTCGGTATCTAGGGTTTTCTAGCGAAGCCCTAGCCAAGTAATGTAGTTCTTTCATTATTTTATATTGTAACGAGGGGAAACTGTTGACCATACTGTGATGATTGTAGTAGTTAAGAGACCGTACTGATTTGTAATATAAAATTATATGTTTATTCTAAATTCTTGTTTTAGATGGAATGAATATATTATTTTGCATAATTATGATTATTCACTATGGGCTGGAACTCGGATGTTTAATCATGGGTTTCTACACAATGGTGGTAATGAAACTTGAAACCCTAGGTTGACACAGGTCGTGCCTTGGTGATTTAATATAGACATGCTTTAGTTTATTTTCATGCATTAGGAGTAGATTAGAGGAGCATACTTGGCATGTATTAGTTAGGTCAGTCATGAGACGGGTTGTCGCAATCCTATTGATGGTATTCCTTTTTGGGGTCGTATTTAACTATTTGCGGTATGACCTGATTCACAGTTATGGATCGCCCTCGTACAATTGATATAGTGAGGAAATATATTATGCGGTTAGTGGTGGAGTGATAAAAATTATAGTTTTCTCTCTCATCTGAATCATAACCAATTTATTTTGTTTTCTAGATAATCATTAGTTAAAATAGATAATTTGGTCTTTGACCACTCATACAAATCAATTTTCAGAAAATATAATTCAGTGTTTTTGAACTATTAAAGTGAACAATCTCAGTCTCTGTGGGATCGATATCCCTTACTCAAGCCGTTTTTTTATTCTACAATTGATACGTGAGATTGCTTCGGGTAAAACCTAGAGTTGTTAATGTGTTATTTTTAACCACATATTTTTATACACCTAATGTTGCATCAACGACATATGGTCTTCCAAATTAAAATAAATAAAGCTTACAGTCATTGAAATTTAAAAATTACATCATACAGTCATCCAAATTTGAAATATTGTAGCATAACAGTCATACAAATTAAAGATAGGCAGAGTAGAAAACAGTCACATCACAGCTACAGATGCATCACCCAGCTAACTTTCTTACCATCTGAAAGCTTAAGAAAGAAACGTCAAAATATTTCATATTTCTCGAGCTTCTCAATGGCTTTAGCAAAATGTTCATCATCAACTCCATCCAGATTCCCTAAGATATTAACACATTGTTCAAAATATTGGTAATGTTCATTGGTTTTAGTTGGGGAGTTAGCCTCATCGCTGTTTACAGGGCGGGGATTCAAATTTGGAGTTGAAAGTTGCATTTTTTCATAGGCGGATACGACACTTCCCACGCTTTAACCCATGGAATCAACTTTGGCAACACTAGTCTCTTTCATAACGGCAATCAAATCATAAATTGCATGGGACACTGGATCTTGCTTCTTTTTCTTTCTGGCATGGACTGGTTCAGGAGTCTCAAACACATCATCCTCATCATCAATATCTAAGTGTATAGAAGCACGGGACGAAGACCCTGGAAAGGATGAGGGTAGCCTAGTGGAAGGTTGGAAATGTTCACCCAAAACTTCACTACCTCCCACTATGAGACTCATTTGCTGAAAGTACATATTAGGCTTATCTTGGAATTTTGTCTTCGAACCCTTATGCACCTACAACGTAATCATGTTAATCATTTCTAAATGATATTACTAAATTGTAAATGATACTTATTCTACAGGATTGAAATATACTAACCTTATCTATCTTATCCCATCGTTCAGCCTCCATTGTCACCATATTAATAGCATCATCAAAACCAACTCCTGTTTCCCCTATCACCTTTTGAAATAAACAGAATTCTGTTTTTAAACTGTTGAATTTATTCCTTATCCTAATCTTAGTATACGATGGTCCAAGACCAGCTTTAATGCCCTCACGAATATGGGTCCACCCAATTTTGGTAAAAGTTCCATTTGACTTATGACCAAGTCAAGCTGGGTTTTCGCCCAAACTTTTCCATCGTCTAATGACTTCTCATTGATGTTAGTGGTATCCATCTAGATGTTTTTTAATCACATCAATTCATGCAGAAACATTTGATTTTAAAACTGAATAGGCATAATATGACATAATTACCCTAAACACGCATACATTTCTTTAACAAATTTATAACACATACAAAATTACTCAAAACACACACATAAAATTGAATAGACATAATGTTAGCTCATACACATAATAAAAAAGAAAACTCAACTGAATAGGTATAATATTTACTCAACTTTCATAAAAAAATAGAAAAACTTCAGAGTATAACCCTAACTTCAGAAAAACTTTCATTCATTCATAACTCAACATCAACTCCATCATATGTACAAACATTGGCATTTAAATTGATTTCAGGTTCCATATATATGTATTCAGATTTAAGCCTCACCAAATTGTTCCACATTTATTGAAAAAGAAATAAGAATATAGCATGTGAAAATTTAAGGAATAAATTAGGAACTAGTTTCCAGCACCAACAGGGTCATACCAACAAAAATCAGAAGCATAGAAGAAAGCAAGGAGAACATACAGATTATAATAAGTAGAAACTGTGTACAAAACTTCACCAATTTTTCAGAGAACAAGGCAAGTAAAAACTGTGTATAAAACTTCACTAATTTTTCAGCACCACCAATAAACACAGTAGATTTATTGCATCTCTTTGATTAACAGTATTTGATATGAATGAATAGCATATATATCAAGTACAAACCATAATGAATAGCATATACATCTCTTTGATTAACAATATTTGATATGTAGTATAATAAATACCACTCAAACTGCAGTGATAACCAATCTAAAATTAAACTGTGTGTAGATGCCAAAAATTGCACAACACAAGAATTAGTGCTTTATTCAAGTTTTTATTTTCCTTATATGCATTTATTCCCCTGGGATTTTTGGCCCATTAGGGTTACCTTGCTTGTTTCCCACACAATTCCTCTTTTGCCCATGTCCTTTGCTTGATCCTCAAATTTGTTCTAGAACATTTTGGAAGGTGGGCCTGAAATGGGCCCTTATTCTCGGGCTTGGAATGGGCACTATGCTTTCAAGCCTTTAATTATCCTTGTTTGGTTATTAGGCTTATAGGGAGGATTTCTTAACGGGCTTGAAGAATTCCACATGTACACATGCCCCTTCTTGGTTTGGGCTTTTGAACATTTAAGGCCCACAATCGAGAATGACGTGTGGTAGGTGTATACATCTCCCTTGTCGGGTGACGTGGCAAGGGAATTTAAGAGGGCAACTGCACTCATCATTTTAAATTCAAATACATGGCCCTTGTGGCCTTGATTCTTATAATGGGGACTAAAAGGACAACTCAATGCCCCGCTCTTTGTGCAAAGGATTTTTGGTCTTCACCCATAACCTCTATAAATACTCTTAGTATATACTTTAAAACATTTATTACTTTGCAATTTGTTCTCCCAACAAAACTTCTCTATACAAATCTCCTTTACCTCAAAACTCTTCGCCGACATCTGCACTTATTTCCTGAAAAACTCATAAACTTTCACCGGAATCCACCTTAGAGTAAGTTCCTTCTTCTAACTCTTCTACCTTTCTGTCAATATGTCCCAGATTAATGATACCCGATTAGTTAGTGACCGAGTCCCACTTTCTATTAACCCTGATGTTTCCCTCAGTTTACCATTGATTGAGGTGATCAGGACCGTAAGGTCCAGTCCTCTTGAGGTCACCCAAAATCAGGTCGGTGGAAGTTCTTCGGAGCAATTTTACGCTGACCCTCTTTCTACTTGGTATAAATTTAATGTCGTGTTAGACAGATATGATATACTCGATGATGTGATCATTAGTAATTAACCCCAAAACTTAGAGTTTAGGAGGGGTGAGGGAGTGGGGGATGACCAGGTTCTACTTTCTACTTATCATCTGAGAGTTCTTCATTTTTCCATCCACCCTTTCTTCCTCATTGCTTTGTCCGTCGTTGGTCTGGCCGTACTTCAAGTAGGGCCAAGCTTCTTCAGGATTTTAGCCATAACCCTACTACTTAATAGGGACCTCAGTCTGGATCTGTGCTTTAATGAAGTCCTTTTTTCTCATAAGTTGCAAGACCTTAGGGATTGTAAGGGTCGTTATAATCTTTTCCCTTTCATGGGAGAAAGATGTGTGATGGTTTGAAGAAATCCAATAAGGGTTGGAAATAGAGGATGATCTTGGTGAGTGAAAACTGGAGGCATATTTACTCCTCTAATCTCCCGATCCCAAAGTATTTAATAAACACTTGCTTCTTTTCTTCAGGCTTTTTCATAAAGGGGCCAGCTTCTGTGAGTTGTGTGATGACAAGAGAGGGAAATATATATATAATTTTCTGAAAGTGCTCGATAGTCATAGATCCCCTTCTCACATTCTGTCCCACTTTGATTTCATCTGATCTAAAGTTTGGGGTAAGCCTTTGAGGATGTGCCCTGAGTTCCTAACTGGTAATGCTTTATAGGAAATATCATTATCTAGAGCTGCAATTAGGTTGAGGATTCCCCATATCAATCTAGGAAAGAACCGGGCCCCCAGATCGGGCTCCTCTACCAGCTCAGCCACTCCTGTCAGTACAGTCCCTTATGCTATCAGGGATACTCCCCCACCACCACCTTTCGGGGAGCCTTCAGTCATTCCTCCACCTCCCCCTTTCGGGGATGCTCCCGTCATTCCTGCTTAATTAGTCGAAGAAAATCCTATCATTTCTTTGGGTACTGAGGGTACCTGGAGGTCCTCGGTCTCACACCCAAGATCTTCGGGTGACGGGAAATTTGAGCGTCGGGTTCAGATGAAGACAGCTACATCTCCTAGTGTCTTCAGAGAGGTAAATGCTACTACCGAGGCCCTTGCTTGGCACTCAACCCTGGTCCTGCCTAGAAAGAAGACGCTGGTTGTCGGGCAACAGACCATCGAGAACGGTGATGCCCTTCGGACAATGGGCTTGGAGGTCTGGACTCCCGGAGACTACAATGTTATTTTCAATATAGATTGGGACCACCTGGCTATGACTTTTCCGGAGATAGACATGAAGGTTAGAAACATTTTTTAATTAGTCTCATAATTTCCTTGCCACTTTCTTGTATAAACCTGCTCACTGATCAGTTGATATTTGTAAATTTTTGCAGATGTTGTATTACGCTCAAGCTTACAATGTTAAGCTCAAGAGTGATAGCAGAAAACTTCGGCATTAGGTTAATCTGCTCTAGAAGAAAGAGGACATCAAGCAGAAGTTGTACAAACAGGTGGAGCTTCTGAAGAAGGAACTGGTTGAGTAGACTCTCTGGGATAAGACTACAGAGAAGTCTTTTCAGGAGACCCTGACTGGTCATCAAGCCTTGGAAGCCCGGGTCACTGATTTTGTAGTCCAGAATGAGGGGCTGAAGGCGTCCCAGCTCAAACTTCAGGAAGAGAAGGTTGAGCTGGAGAACCTTCTGGTAGTGGAAAGGTCCATTATTAAAATGTGCCACTGGGGGGGGGGGGGGGATGAGATGTACCAACGATTTAGCAACACTTCCAACTTTCGGATTGGATATAGGTGGAGGACATGTGTGGAGGAGTCTTAGCACCCCCTTGAAGAGCAACAGTTCAAGTCCATAGCAGAGCTGGATACTCTCCTTGGTATAGCTCCTTCCTACCATGATCCAGCTGCAGGCCCGAACGATATTCTCTTCGGGGAGTTTCTGTCAAATCCTTTTCCTGGCTCTTCTCCTCCCCCTAAGCTCGATCAACCTACAACTCAACCTGCTGGAGCTGGTTTTGATGGGGCCAACCCTACTGGGGCTGATGATAGGATTGCAGATAGGTTTAAACCTATGTTTGATAAGTAGGTTCACATGACTTAGTTTAGCTTTTTCTTTTCTTCTTTTATAAGCCTTGGCCAATTGGGCCCTTTACTTAATGAAAGCTTGATCTCGGTGAATCAATCTTGGCCTGCTGACTAAATCTATGGATGCTTAGTTTGTTTTGTGAAATTTTGACATTTTGATCTCGTGTGGATCGGTATTGCATTCTTCGGGCACTTGTGGTTTTAAGAAACATGTCCCAACACTTAGTTTATTATTATGAGATTTTGCTATCTGGAACACATATGGGTCAGTGTTGTGTCTTTAGGGCACTTGTGGCCTCGAGAAAGAAGTCATAACACTTGGTTAATTTTTTATGAAACTTTGACATTTTGATCATACATGGATCGGTGTTTGATAGGTGCTCAAAAGTATTAAATTTTAAGCCCCTATTATACTGTTGTTACGTCTTTTCAATCCATTATTTGGTATTTTTATGTCATTTGTGTGTTTAAACGGTGAGTTAACTAGAGAAGTGCTTGTGTCTATCCAAAAGAAAGATAGCAAAAGAGGTGTTTTCAAGAGAAAAGTGTTTCCCGGAGGGCGAAAACGTCAATTTTCAGAGCTGCAACTTCAAGACTCATACCGAGGAAGTCGAGGGGGTTTAAACAAAGCAATTATCAAGAAAAGTGGTTTTCAGGGATTTTGCTATCCTTGACCTACGCTATAAGTTGCAAAAAGTGGCCACAAAGTGAGTTTCTACGCTTATCCCTACTCTTGAAGCGTAGGAAGCTACGCTTGAAACGTAGGTGCAAAATGCTATATTGTTTTCAGCATAAAATTTCAGTCAACTTTGGGAGCTTATATATTGGTCAAACAAAGTCCAAATGGGGTGATTCTTGAGCCTATCATCAAGATCTTGAAGTCATATTTTCAACGATATATTACACGCCTCCATCCAATGTGTTTAGCTCCATATATGATTAAAAGAGTGAGAGGTGTCCTGCAGAAAAAACTAGAAATTTCAGATTCGGGCCAAAATCCTATTTTGACCCGGATTGATCCGTTTTGACCCAGATGAATTTAAGTTAGACCTCAACACCTATATACATGTAATATACACATATTATACATTAGATATTAGGGTTTTGCTTGGTTGGTGTGAAATTACGAAAAAGGGTAATCCTATTCCACAAGTTAGGGTTTCTCTTGGCTTTGTCTATAAATACCAAGCTTTGCTACAGATCTAAGGGACTTCTTACACATAAGTCTTCAGAATATTTTTTGGAGATTCATCTATCATTCCAAGGAGGATCCATTCAAGACCTAGAGATCTGGAGAAGACGATCATGAAGAGCGATTCTACATCAACGGTGCAGTCTCCTTCTGTGATGAACAACTAATTCGGTATCTAGGGTTTTTTAGCAAAACCATAACCAAATAATGTAGTTCTTTCATTGTTTTCAATTATAACGAGGGAAAATGGTTGACCATACTGTGATAATTGTAATAGTTAAAAGACCGTACTGATTTGCAATATAAAATTATATGTTTGTTCTAAATTCTTATCTGAGATGGAATGAATATATTATTTTGCACGACTATGATTATTCACTATGAGCTGGAACTCGGATGCTTAATTATGGTTTTCTACACAATGGTGGTAATGAAACTTGAAACCCTAGGTTGACATAGGTTGTGCCTTGGCGATTTAATATAGACATGCTTTAGTTTATTTTCATGCATTAGGAGTATATTAGAGTAACATAATTGACATGTACTAGTTAGGTCAGTCATGAGACGGATTGTCGCAATCCGATTGATGGTACTCCTTTTTGGGGTCGTATTTAGCTATTTGCGGTACGACCTGATTCACAGTTATGGATCACCTTATTACAATTAATACAGTGCGGAACTATATGATGCGATTAGTGTTAGAGTAATGAAAACTCTAGTTTTCTCTCTCATCTGAATCACAATCAATTTAATTTGCTTTCTAGATAATTTGGTCTTCAACCACCCAAACAAACCATTTTCAGAAAAATATAATTCAGTATTTTTGAATTGCTAAAGCGAGAAATCTTAGTCTCTATGGGATCAATATCCCTTACTCAAGCCATTGCTATACTATAATCTATACGTGTGCTTGCGTAGGGTAAAACCTAGCGTCGTTAAGGTGTCATTTTTAACCACATATTTTGTACACACCTGACGCACATCAAGTTTTTGGCGCCGTTGCCGGGGACTAAGCATTGTTCATTAGCTTTGGTAGTTTATTTACATTGGATTATTGTATTGTATCTAAAGTTGGAATTTGTGTGTTTTTGCGAGGTACTCTGAGAATCATAAAGGAATTTAGCGGAGTAGTGAAAGTTGCGTCGTTGGACCTCTTGTGAGTTTTAGTTTATCTTAATTTTGCACATAATTTTAAATTTTTTTCTGTTAATAGTTAGAAGAGTTTAGAAGTAGTTAGTTTTATTTTATGAAAAAAAATCTGCACTTTTTGTATAAACTGTCAGAAACTCCGATTTTCGCAAATGAGGTGATATTTTTGAGTGGAAACTGGCCATTGAATAAAACTCATTATTTTATAGTGAGCTCAGTTTATTTTAGGCCGAAATACGTCGTTTAGGACCTAAAAACTGTGACTTTGTGATTATTAAATATATATATATATGGATTTCGAGAAGATGGGTGACAAAGGAGTCAATCTACCAAGGACACCAGCCACATCTTTGAAAGGATATTATGCATCGGATGCATATGATTCCTATACTGATTTCCCAGAAGAAGAAGGCGCGAAACACTTCGAGATCAAAACGAGCATTATCAATATGCTTCGAAAATTTTATGGCCTTAGGATAGAGGACCCATACCAGCATATTAATGATTTCTTAGAGGTTTCCTTGACTATTAGGTATGATAATCTATCTAAGAATGATTTGCGAGTGCGTCTATTTCCTTGGTCGTTGAGAGAAAAAGCTAAAAGATGGTATGTCAAATTAGATAAGGCAATTAAAATTGATTGGGAAGCCATTAAATCTGAATTCATAAAGAAGCATTATCCCATAGGAAAGACCTTAGAGGCACAAGATGCGATCAAAAATTTTAGAGAATTGCCTGGTGAGAAGTTTCATGATGCTTGGGAGAGATATAGTGAAATCTTTTAAAAGTGTCCCCACCATAGGTTCGCTGAACAAGATATAGCTAAGAATTTTTACATGGGACTTGGAGATAAACATAAGAATTTGATAGATGCGGCAACACAAGGACAATTTATCCTGCACTAGCAAAAAAACTCTTAGACTTGTTTGACAGTATTAGTGAGAATACAATTCAATATGAATTTGAGTTGAGGTCTAGAGGTGCACTAGATAAACGATCTGAGAAAGCTTATGTTGTGATTCATGATGATGTGAGAGATTCAGTGGCCTTGATAGGAGAGAAATTAGAAAAATTTAAAAAACTTCTCCAGAGAAATCATTCCCCTAGAAGAGAAGTGTTAGAGGTAGAAGTCGATTATTCCCACAATGAGTGTCAAGGTGGTGAATTCGTTGCTGCCAATGCTAATGTAGCATGGAACTACCTAAACAATACTCATTTCACCAATTCATACACATCAAATGTCCAAAATTATCCCTCCCTTTCATCTCAATCTTCGAATGTGGAATCAATGTTCCCTTAGGAACAACAATCATATAATTCACAGCCAAGGTTTCAACAGAGTCAACAATCATATAATTCACAGCCAAGGTTTCAACAGAGTCAACAATCATATAATTCACAGCCAAGGTTTCAACAGAGTCAACAATCATATCAATCCCCACCAACAATCATCGCTCGAAACTCTTAGTCAAATTACCAACCCGGAATGTCATCCACTAATTCTCAAGCTCTCCAGCCATTCAATAATAATTAGGCTGTCCAACCATATAAAAATCAAACTCAGCCTCAAGGAAACCAAACCCAAGAATTAAATCCAAACCAAGCTTACCCTCCATATCCTCAAAACCATTTCCAATATCAAAATTCAATTCAAAATCCACCACCAAGACTACTTGGCTTTGAAGAAGAGGTGACGAGTGCCCTGAGGGAGTTAAAAGATCAATCTAATAATTATCAGGCGACTATCCAAACAGTGAACTCTCATTCCCAATTCATGGCTCAAATGGGAGCCCAAATGGTACAACTAGCGAATACTATGGATAGGATAAAGAGAATATTACCTAGTCAGCCAGTGGCTATCCCGAAGCCGCAACAAGCACTAGAACTTGAATCCTTTGTTGAGACCCGTCATGAGACAGTCCAAGCGGTCACAATTTTGAGAAGTGGAAATGAGGTGGAAAATAGGGCTGAAGAGCAACATGAGGAGAGGCTAAAGAAGCAAAAGGCCCAAGAAGAAGTTCAAAGAAAGGAAGGAGAAGAAGCTCAGAAGAAAAAAGTTGAGAAAATTCAGAAAGATCAATCTCAAGAGGAGGAAGAATAGGATGAGACAATACCGGGAGAGTCGGATAGGGCATACAATGAGGAAGCAACGCCATTCCCTCAACGTCTTAGAAAGCCGACCGAAAATGGTAAGAATAAAGAGTCAGACATGTTTGAGACATTTCGGCAAATCAAGATTAATCTGCCTCTCTTAGACATTATAGACCAAATACCACCCTATGCTAAGTTTTTTAAGGACCTCTGTACCCAAAAACGTAAAAGCAAAATTAAGGTCCCGAAGAAGATTTTGTTGATTGAATAAGTAAGTTCAATCCTACTGAGTGATACTCCACCTAAGAGGAAAGATCCCAGTGCCCCCATTATTTCTTGTGTCATTGGTGACCAAAATATTGGTAGAGCTCTTCTTGACCTCGATGCGAGTGTTAATTATTACCTTACTCAGTCTATCAATAGCTAGGGTTGGGAGAGCTCAATCCTACATCGATGGTGCTTCAATTGGCAGACAGATCAACTAAAAAATCGAGAGGAATTCTGGAAGATTTCATTGTTCAAGTGGGTAAGTTCTACTATCCTGTGGACTTTGTGGTGTTAGACATGGAACCTGATCACATATCAAGGAGACATATCCCTATTATCTTAGGAATACCATTTTTGGCTACGGCAAATGCATGCGTTGATTGCAGAATGGGGGTTATGGATATATCTTTTGGGAATCTAGACATGAGGATGAATGTATTTGATATCAAGCATCAATTACCGGAACCAATCGAGTGTTTTAATATTGATAAGGTGGTTGAGGAAGTGGTACCTCAGAGGAGTCGAGCAAGGAATGACTTGGATGTTGTGATTAAAAGGTCGAATGCAAAGTTTGACACATGGGAGGAGCCAAGAGATTCGCCCGAATCTTCATTTGTGTCACCAGCGACATTGGTGCCCGATAACTCACTTTATAAGATTAGGTTGTATGATGGCACTGAAGGTCGAGGGAAGAGCTTAGTGACAAATAAACAATATGTGGAGGTTGTTAGAGATAATCAATTGTCATGAACTTTCAAAGAACCTACTAAGGATGACCCCCTCTTAAGGACACCTTTCTAGATGAACCAGTGTTAGGTATACACATGGTAGAAAAGCTATATGCCTTGGAATATCCGCGATTGAGAGATAAGTGTGAGGGGATACGGAATTGTGTGTATAAGGATGCTTGAAGATACATAGCTCGAACAAGAGTACATCATGATAAGCATGTTCGTCTTAAGTTCTTTGAGCTTTGCTGAAAACGGCAATGTAATCCAAAGCTGAATGTGTTTTTAGGTAAATTTTGACAAAAATGGGACATACCACACAAAGTTAGATCAGTTTACCCTCCCAGAGAAGTAGGATTTGATAAAAGGTTCGGGATACATGGGCAGAGATTGAGATATTATGAGGAGATTGATCCGGGACCGGAATTTATGGCATTTATCAGTTTAATGGAAAATGGTGAATTGGTGAAGGGAACATTACATAAGGTATTGAATGAGGATCTATTGGACACATTGACCGTGCATGGGGTGAAATTAGAACCTGATATAAGAGGTACTTTATATGGTGATTATTGTTCTATATTTGATGTTATGGGTAATACTAATTGTTCACAGGTGAGAGCACTGAGGGAGTTACTTCTCACATTTTGTCCTATGAGTAGGAGAAGTGTTGCAGAGAGCAAGGGTGTTGGATAACCCTTTCAGGAGTTGTTGTGCCAATGACGTTAAACATTGACCCTAGGTTGTGAAAGTTAGTCTCTAGCTTAGGTTTGTAGAATAGGATATCATTTAATTTATGTAATTTTAATTCTTAGAGACTGTAGTCCTTTAAGGATAAGTCGTTGCAATTTCAATTCTTAGAGACGGTAGACCCTAAAGGCCATATCTTTGTCTTTGTTTTTATTTTTATTTTTATAGGATTGTAGGCCCTTAAGGCCAAATCATAAAAAAAAATCAATAATAAAAAAAAAATCCTTGGAAATTTTGTGTGAATTTCTGGATATTTTTGAAATTTATTTTTCCATTGCTATGATTGTGGGTATTTATGCTTTGTTGCGTATATCTACAGGTGATCCAAATTAAGTTTGAGGGAGGAGATCAAGTTCTTCAATGTTGAATCCAAAATTGAGCTTCAAGGGTAACCGTATCTGTTCTCATACTTTATTTTTGACCATGGGTACATGGTCTCATTTAAGTGTGGGAGTGAGGGTATAGAATTACAAGGAATGAAATTTTGAAAAAAAATTGAAATTTTAAAATTTTGGACCAGTTCTTTGTTTTCACGCATGATTGATTTGCATTACAATTTGATTGAGTTTATGTTTATGATGTATGAGTAGTATGTGATGTGATGTTCCCATTCATGAGATTAATGATTAGATCGAGTTAGTGAAGTGATGTGGTTTTACATGGGTGGGTGAATGAGTGAAATTGAAATTAAGAAAGACGACCTTGACCTATAAGCACAAACACACATTCACTATAAGAAATAGGTTGATCTTTGACTATGTAGTTGAAAAAATAATTTTTCCACAATAAAAGGGGAGAAGGGGAGATGTTATCGTTGAAATGGAAAAAATTGAAAAACCTTATTTTGAGAAAATAAAATGCGAAAAATAGTTCTTTGATCTGAGTAACCGGGACTTGGTGTCACCAATATCATTGTTCGTGTAAAAAGAGGAGAAAACTAATGAGCATAAATCCCATGGAAGAAGCTCGGGCTCAGTTGGTCAGGACTAAAAATTCTCGCTGGAAAGTCCGGAGACTTAGAAAGACAAAAAGGGATGAAAAGTGGAAAGATGGAAAGATGTATTTTTATTAAAAACGGCAAAGTTTGATCAATGAAATAGGAGAAGAGAAACTAAAATATTGTAGTCAAGATTTAGAGTAGAAAGTAGCGAAATCATTCACTTAAGTGGGAACCATTCATGACACGAAGTTCGATATAATTATTGTTCAATAGTGAGTGAGAGTATTTGCATTCATTCTATCTTTTGCATTATATCATGACTTAATTGAACTTGTGTGTGAACTCATGACTGCATGCTTAATAGAGAACTGAAATGTTTGTAGGTACCATCACTGGAAACATTCACGATACTTCACTCGTCCACTCGGTGTTGCCAAGGGGTTTAAAAGGCTTGTTACACGTGCTAAGTGTAATCTTCGACCCTCACAAAAGCAAGGGAGTAGTATAGAATAATATAGGTTAGTTAGGATAAAAATCATCACAAGGTAGTTTTCCTAAGACAATTGCTAAGGGACTAGCAATATGTAAGTTTGGGTGTGTGATAGGTGCTTAAAAATATCCATTTTAAGCCCCTATCTTACTGTTGTTACATCTTTACAATCCATTATTTGGTATTTTTATGTCGTTTGAGTGTTTAAGCGTCTTTCAGGAGCTTAATGAAGATTACGAACTAATTTTGGTGAGTTAACTAGAGAAGTGCTTGTGTCAATTCAAAAGAGAGAACAAAAGAGGTGTTTTCAAGAGAAAAGTCTCCCGGAGGGCGAAAACATCATTTTTTGGAGTCGCAACTTCAAGAATCATGTTGAGGGGGTTCAAGCGGAGCAATTATAAAAAAGTGGTTTCCAAGGGTTTTACTACGCTTGAGATACGCTTTTAGTTGCAAAAAGTGGCCAGAAAATGAGTTTCTACGCTTGTCCCTACGCTTGAAGCGTATGTGCGGAATGCTATAGTGTTTTCAACACAAAATTTTAGTCAACTTCGGGAGCTTATATATTAGTAAACAAAGGTCCAAATGAGGTGACTCTTGAGCTTATCATCAAGAGCTTGAATTCATATTTTTAACGATATATTACACACCTCCATCTAATGTGTGTAGCTATAGATATGATCAAAAGAGTGAGAGGTGTCTGCAGAAAAAGCTGGAAATATCATATTCGGGCCAAAATCTTATTTTGATCCAGATTGATCCGTTTTGACCCAGATGACTTTAAGTTTGACCTCAACACCTTTATACATGTAATATACACATATTATACATTATATATTAGGGTTTTGCTTGGTTGGGTGTGAAATTACGAAAAAGGGTAATCCTATTCCACAAGTTAGGGTTTCCCTTGGCTTTGTTTATAAATACCAAGCTTTGCTATAGATCTAAGGGACTTCTCTACACATATGTTTTCAGAATATTTTCTGGAGATTCATCTATCATTCCATGTAGGAGCCATTCAAGATCTAGAGATCCGGAGAAGACGACTATGGAGGGTGATTCTACATCAATGATGCAGTCTCCTTCTACCATGAGCAACTAATTCGGTATCTAGGGTTTTTTAGCAAAACCATAACCAAATAATGTAGTTCTTTCATTGTTTTCAATTATAACGAGGGGAAACTATTGACCATACTGTGATGATTGTAGTAGTTAAGAGACCGTATTGATTTGCAATATAAAATTATATGTCTATTCTAAATTCTTATCTTTTATGGAATAAATATATTATTTTGTACAACTATGATTATTCACTATGGGCTGGAACTCGGATGCTTAATTATGGTTTTCTACATAATGGTGGTAATGAAACTTGTAACCCTAGGTTAACACAGGTCATGCCTTGACGATTTAATATAGACATGCTTTAGTTTATTTTCATGCAGTAGGAGTAGATTAGAGTAATATAATTGGCATGTACTAGTTAGGTCAGTCGTGAAACGGGTTGTCGCAATCCGGTTGATGATACTCCTTTTTGGGATCGTATTTAGCTATTTGCAGTACGACCTGATTCACAATTATGGATCGCCTTCTTACAATTGATACGGTGAGAAACTATATTATGCAGTTAGTGGTGGAGCAATGAAAACCCTAGTTTCCTCTCTCATCTGAATCACAAGCAATTTAATTTACTTTCTAGATAATTTTAGTTAAAATAGATAATTTGGTATTTGACCACCCAAACAAACCATTTTCAGAAAAATATAATTCAATATTTTTGAATTGCTAAAGTGAGAAATCTTAGTCTCTATGGGATCGATATCCCTTACTGAAGCCATTGCTATACTATAATCGATACGTGCGCTTGCGTTGGGAAAACCTAGCGTCGTTAAGGTATAATTTTTAACCACATATTTTGTACACACCTGACTCACATTGGTGTTGAGTCTTTCGGGCACTTGTGGCCTTGGGAATGAAGTCACAACACTTTTAGTTTAATTTTTAGAAATTTTGATGTGTTGATCATACATGGATCGGTGTTGAGTCTTTCGGGCACTTATGGCCATGAGAAAGAAGTCACAACACTTTAGTTTGTTTTCGAGAAATTTTGATGTGTTGATCATATATGGATCGGTGTTGAGTCTTTCGGGCACTTGTGGCTTTGAGAAAGAAGTCACATCACTTTTAGTTTATTTTTGAGAAATTTTAATATATTGATCATACATGGATCGATGTTGAGTCTTTCGGCACTTATGGCCTCAAGAAAGAAGTCTCAACACTTTGTTTATCTTTGTAGCCACAATCATACAAGAGATTTCCTTGTAAAGAAAAGACATTTTTACTGATGAACAACTTCATAATCCATCGGGCACTGGTGCCTTTTTTATGAGGATCAATGAACAAGATGAAATGAGATAGAATCTATACTACTCGGCTACGGGTAGTACCTCTTTAGGCGAGAAGCATTCTGGGAGTTGGGTTCTAACCGATCGTCCTCGTTCTTTCAGATACGGTATGCCTCGCCCCCGATAACTTCGGTGACGGTGTAAGGACCCTCCCAAACTTCCCTAAGTTTGCCAATGAGCTCGATATTTCACCTAAGGACCATGTCCCCGACCTGGAATTCCCTTCTTCTAACTTTTTGGTTGAAGTGATTCCGAACGCGCTGCTGGTAAGCCGCCATCCTGATCCCTGCTATTTCCCTCATTTCATCCAGTAAGTCTAGGTCATGGGTCAGGTGCTGGTTGTTAGGGCCTTCCTCCCATGCCTGACTCCTTAGGGTTGGAAACTTGAGCTCGGTGGAGATCATGGCTTCAGTGCCGTAGGCCATGGCAAAGGGGGTCTCCCCGGTGGGTTGCCTTGGTGTTGTTCTGTATGATCACAACACTTCGGGCAATTTTTTCCAACCAGGCCCTTTTAGCTTCCTCGAGTTTTTTCCCGAGAGTGTCGAAGATGGTACGGTTGTTCCTTTCGTCCTATCTATTTTCCTGCGAGTACCCGACTAAGGAAGTGTTTTGATGGATACCATGTTCGGCAAGGAATGCCCTCACCTTCTTATTGTCCAAGTTTCTCCCATTGTCCATCATAATTGTCCAAAGTAGCCCAAACCTACATATTATGTGGCTCTAGATAAATTTGATGACATCGCTGCTCTTGATCGCTGGATATGTTTCGACCTCTACCCATTTAGTGAAGTAGTCAGTAGCCAATAACACGTGGGTGATTGATCGTATTGTATCGAGAGAGGACCAACGATGTCCATTCCCCACCGGGCAAATGGATGAGGGACAATGGTTGGGTGCAGTAGCTCCGATGGTGGATGGATAGCGTCTCCATGCATTTGGCATTTTTTACTTCTTCGGGCGTAAGCTTCAACTTCTCGTGATAAGTATGGCCAGAAGTACCATTGGGAGAGTATCTTGTGAGCAAGAGATCTACATCCGGAGTGATTTCCACATGACCCACTTTGGATCTCTTTCATCACTGCTCGTGCTTCAGAGGGGGTTAAACATTTTAGGTATGGACCAAAAACCGATCTTCAATAGAGTTGCCCCCTGATGATGGAGTATCTGGCCGATTTCATGCCATTCTTGGGAGCCTCGGGTTTGGACTCCAGGAGGGTTCCGTTTTTTAGGTAATTAACCAGTGGGTCCATCCAGTTGGGCCTTGTAAGGAAGTCTACCAGTACTTCCCGGGTCAGGTCCTCATCTACTAAGGACGCTTGATTGGCCAAGCGGTCAGCTATTGCGTTTTCACTTATGGGGATCTGATTGAAAGTTAGCTTCTAGAAGTGCTCAGCTTTCTTCAGCATGAGCACCCGATAGGACTCTATTTTGGGATCCTTGGCTTCATATTCTCCACAAATTTATCGTATTACCAGCTGAGAGTCACTGTATACCTCCAGATTTCATGTATGGAGGATTTTGGCCAACCACAGTCCGGATATAATCGCCTCGTACTCAGCTTCATTGTTGGTTGCTAGGAACTTCAATCGTACGACATATGGAGATAGGTACCATTGGATTTTTGAATTTCCAAGCCTACCCCTTATCGGCTTGAACTGACTGAGCCATCCACGAATAGTTTCCACAAGTCAAGCTCAGTTAGATGATCTGCATCTTCGATTTCCTCTTCTAACATAAAATCAACCACTGCCTGGCCATGAATGGTCGTTCGGGGAACATAAGTTATGTCATAGATGCCCATCTCAATGGTCCATTTTGAGATCCTTCTCGAGAGGTCAGGCTTTAACATGATGACCCTGATGGGAGTTGAGGTCGGGACAATAATAGGATGAGCCTCGAAATAGTGCCTAAGGCGCCATTTTGCATTCACCAAGGATAACACCAACTTTTCCTGCCTGCTATAACGGGTCTAAACCTCGGCTAAGGCCTTACTGGTATAGAAAATAGGCATCTATAAATTATTGTCCTCCCTGATTAGGGCTGCACTTATAGAGCCTGCAGAAGTTGCCAGATATAAGTATAAAACCTCATTGGGCTTTGGGGTGGCGAGGATTGGTGGCTTAGTCCTATATTCCTTTAGCTTGAGGAGGATCTCAATTTGTTCGGGGCCCTAGACTTCGCCCTTCCTTGCCTTAATGGCTTGGAAGAAGGGTCTGCACCGGTCGGTCAGCCTTACGATAAACTAACTAAGGGCAGCCACCCTTCCGGTTAGCACCTATATTTTCTTGTGCATTCGGGGTTCACTCATTTCCAGCAGTGCCTTGACTTAGGTTAGGCTCACCTGTATCCCAGTCCGATCCACTATATGTCCCAAGAATTGATCAGATGATACAATGAAAGAGCACTTGGCAGGGTTGAGTTTCATTCCATACTTTCGGAGGGTGGCAAACACTTATTGCAAGTGTCCCAGACGGCTCTCCTTTTCCCTGTTCTTCACTACAGTATCATCGATGTAAGCCTTGATCATGGTGCCCATCATTCCCCCGAAGATCCTGTTCACCAATCTTTGGAAAGTGGCACCTGCATTTTTTAGTCCGAAAGACATAACTTTAAAATAATAAGTACATGTTTCAGTGATGAAAGATGTATTCTCCTCAACGGCTGGGTTCATACGTATCTGGTTATAGCCCGAGTACACGTCGAGGAAGGTTAATCGCTCATAACCAGCGGTGGCATCCACCATCTGATCGATTTTTGGCAAAGGAAAACTATCTTTGGGGCATGCTTTGTTGAGGTTGGTGAAATCAATGCACACCCTCCATTTTCCATTCTTCTTTTGGACCACAACAACGTTGGCAAGCCATTCAGGATACCTGATCTCCCTGATGAATCCTACCTGAAGTAGATGGGACACCTCTTCGGCTATGATATGATTTTTGTGGGGCCCCATGCGTCGCTACTTCTGCCTGATCAGTCTCATACTCGGGTCAACGTGAAGGGAATTTTGGGCAATGGTTGGGTTAATGCCCGGTATATCCATGTGTCCCCTTGCAAATACATCAGAGTTATTCTGTAAAAATGTGGTCAGTTCTTTTAATTCAAGAGTTGTCATATTTGTACATGCGTAAGTAACTTTTTTGAGTTAACTAGGTATGATGGCTATCTGATGTAAAGGCTCTACCACAATCGGGGGACCCGAGGCCCCTTCCTTTAATTGTTATTTAGGACTTAGGGCTGAACCCTCGATACTGGTCTTCCCTGAGTCCTTCTCTCTTCTCATTCCTTCCAGGGTAACAATGTAACACTCCTTGGTTACTAATTAATCCCCTTTGATATCTATGATGTCAACCCCATTAGGATCCATGCACCTCATTACTCCGTGCAAGGTTGACGACACTCCATGCATGCGGTAGAGCCAGCCCCTACCCATGAGTAAATTGTAGGATGGTTTCACATCAACCACAATGAAGGTTTCTATGAGTGTCCTTCGGGCAGCAGATACCGATAACTGAACATCCCCGATAGGTTCGACCTGTCTCCCATCGAATCCTGCTATAGGGTTTCGGGAAGGTACTATCTCCCTGGGGTTAACCTCGAGTTTATTAAAAGCCCACTTAGTAATGATGTTTGCACTGCTCCCTAGGTCGATCAAGACACGTTTGACGAGGAAGTTCACCATCATTTGGGTGATAACCAATGGGTCATCATAGGGGGTTTAGATGTTGTGGAGGTCAGATGAGGAGAAAGCTATTCGGGTATCCATTACCTGATTGTGGACCTCATTGACCTCGCCAATTCTCCTCATCTTCTGGGCTTTATGTATATGGGATCTACTAACCCCCTCTATCTCCTAGGAAGTGGGCCCACCATGAATCATATTAATGATCCTTACGGGTTGGGCAGTTGTGGTGTGCTTGGGGCATCGGTTGCTTGTTGCCCGGTCCTTGGCCTATCCCGTTGGACATAGTCTAAAAGTTCTCCCCGACGTCAGGTGTATATAAATATGTGTTTAAAAACAACACTTTAACGACTCTAGGTTTTACTATACGCAAGCGCATATATCAATTGTAGAATAGCAAATGGCTTGAGTAAAGGATATCGATCCCACAAAGAATGAGATTGTTCACTTTAATAGTTCAAAAACACTGAATTATATTTTCTGAAAATTATTTGTTTGGGTTATCAAAGACCAAATTATCTATTTTAACTAATGATTATCTAGAAAGCAAATTAAATTGGTTATGATTCAGATGAGAGAAGAAACTAGGGTTTTCATCACTCCGACACTAACCGCATAATATAGTTCCTTATTGTATCAATAGTACGAGGGCAATCCATAACTGTGAATTAGGTCGTACCGTAAATAGCTAAATATGACCCCAAAAAGGAGTACCATCAACCATATTGCAATAACCCGTTTCATGACTGACCTAACTAGGACATGCCAATTATATTACTCTAATATACTCCTAATGCATTAAAATAAACTAAAGCATGTCTATATTAAATCACCAAGGCACGGCCTGTGTCAACTTAGGGTTTCAAGTTTCATTACCAGCATTGTGTAAAAAATCATGATTAAGCATCCGAGTTCTAGCCTATAGTGAATAATCATAATTGTGCAAAATAATATATTCATTCCATCTAAGACAAGAATTTGGAACAAGCATATAATTTTATATTACAAATCAGTAC
The DNA here is from genome assembly GCA_963922005.1 of Cornus suecica. NCBI lineage: Eukaryota > Viridiplantae > Streptophyta > Magnoliopsida > Cornales > Cornaceae > Cornus > Cornus suecica. Next base: position 39,857,319 of record OY998247.1, on the reverse strand, counting down.
GGTCTCTTAACTACTACAATCATCATAGTATGGCAACAGTTTCACCTCGTTACAATTAAAAATAATGAAAGAGCTACATTACTTGGCTAGGGTTTGCCTAGAAAACCCTAGGTACCGAGTTAGTTAGCCATAGTAGAAGGTGATCGCATCGTTGATGTAGAAACGCTCTTCATGGTCTTCTTCTCCGGATATTTAGGTTGAAATATGGCTCTCAATAGCAGCAAGTCTGAATGAATGAACCTCTCTGAATGAATGTCTCACCAAAACCAACCCCAACGGGTACCACCCTTAACTCTAATATATGATTGTGTATATATAGGAAATGGTATAGAGATGCCCTTTTCAGTCTTTTCACACTAAAATTCATGCAAACCCTAACTTCTCATATATATAAGTGTATATACATGTATATAGAGGTCTGGAGTCGCAGGCACATCTTCCAATCGAATTAGGGGTGAAACAAGCAAAATCCATAAAAAAACATAAAAAGTTATCGCATCTACGCTTGAAGCGTACATGGCCTATGCTTCAAGTGTAGTTGGCCTACACTTCAAGCGTAGGTCCCAAGCATACCTCCAAGCGTAGATCCAAGCGTAGAAATGTGATTTTCAGCCACTTTTTGAAACTGAAAGCGTAGGTATTTTATGAAAAACCACTTTTCTCTATTAATGCACCAAAACGAATGTCTTGAGTCCATGATACTTTTTGCTGGAGATGACGGCTTCTGGAAATGCCATTTTTGCCCTTTGGGAGCCATTTTTCTCAGACTGCCTCTTTGACTATCTTCTTAGATAGAAAGAACACATTTTTCAGTTAATTCACCGAAGTTAGCTCCATTTCTTCATTAAGCTCCTAAAACATGCTGTAACATGCAAATAGCATAAAAATACCAAGTAATGGAATGAAAGAATATAACAATAGTGAGTTAAGAGGTTAAAATGACTAATATTTGACACTTATCAGTTATGTGGCCGAAGTTACTATGGAAAACACAGTGCTTGGATTTATCCCTTTGCTCCAGAGGTTGTTTGATGGGTGGTGGCATCTGAAAAATCCCCCTGGTCTTGTTCTCCTGATAGAGCTTCGCCAGGCTGACCCTCAAGCGGGTTATCACTTGGGGCATTTTCGATCAGCTATACGTTCATTTGCTCGGACCTCTACATTGACTAAGGCTGCCCTTTTTTGCCTGATGGCCTCTTCTTCTTCTATCCGTAGATGGCCTTGTGCCCTGGAATTTAACTCCCATATTCCCGATGGAGGTTGTTTTACCAGAGACTGATGGAACTTTGTTTCGGGTATCAATGTCATCCTGAAAGCCTCAATAGCAGAATGCTGATCACAGTTGTCGATGGAGGAAGATTCGACGTTGAACCTGGATAAAAAGCTCTTCAGGGACTCGCCCTTCTCTTGAATCATGTGAAGAGGCAGGATATGGCCTTCTTTTACCTCTTGTTCCCGTAGTATTGGACAACAAAGAGTTTGGTCAGTTGCTGCCAGCTATCGATAGATCCAAGCGACTGTTTCCTGAGCCACAATAAAGCGGCATCGGTCAGACTCGTAAAAATTACCTTACAAAGCAAGGACTCATTTTCAGCATACATGGTCATTTTTTTGTGGTTCTAATAGATGTGCTCCTCGGGGTCCTTCGTGCCATCATAAGGAGTGAATCTGGGCATGACGAACTTTTTTGGGAAGGGTACCTGAGTAATTTCTGGAGTAAATGGCGACTAGATCGAGTTGATGGAGGTCTGAACGACGAAGTCGTTGGTGGATTGAGCCCTCAGATCTCTCATGACCTTATTCTGGAACTCGGCCATCATCTTTTCCAATTTCCGAGCGGTCAAGACCCCGTCTGGGGTAGAGCCTTGTCCGCGTGGTGTGAAGACTCAGCATCTTCCTCCAGTCCATCGTTTTCTTCCTGAACCTGAGGAAGACCAGGCACTGCTATGGGAGTAGGTAGATGGGCAATCTTTGCCAAAAGCTCCGCATTTTGCTTCTCCAAATCCTGGCTATGTTCTTCGGCAGCCTCCAGTCGTCGCAAGATCTGCTCGGTGGTTTGGGAAGCCTCCGCGTAGCTGTCCCCGGTGGCCAGCACCTCCAGTTGGGAGCGGGTTATCAGCATTTTTGGGCAAGGAGAAGAAATTAAAGCTCAACTTGAGAGATGGGAAGGTAATCACTGGTATGGAATGATGATGAACTTTCCCACAGACGACTCCAATATATAAGTGTCAAAAATTGCACAACACAAGAATGAATGCTTTATTCAAGTTTTTCTTTTCCTTATATACATTTCTTCCCCTGGGCTTTTTGGCCCATTAGGGTTACCTTGCTTGTTTCCCACACAATTCCTGTTTTGCCCATGTCCTTTGCTTGATTCTCAAGTTTGTTCTAGAACATTTCGAAAGGTGGCCCTGAAATGGGCCCTTATTCTTGGGCTTGGAATGGGCAATCTGCTTTCGGGGATTTAATTATCCTCGTTAGGCTTGTAAGGAGGAGTGTTTGGTGGGCTTGAAGAATTCCACATGTACACTGTGTTATCAAGCATGTCTAGAGGCCAACTTGAAAATGAAAATTAGTTATGTAGTATGTGCAAATTATTACGAAATCCTACAACAATTACTTAGAGAATTGAAACAAAAATCTGAATTGAAGTAGAATTAGATTAAAATAGCAATCTTCTAGTAACATACTGAAACTTACTTTGTCTATTCAATTTTAGGGAAGATATAGATAAAATTAAAATACTTTGCAAACCAACAACAGACATTTCTCTTATCAAAGAAAAAGCAAAATTCGTGACAAAACTTCAATGAAAACCCTAAAACACAAACGCAGACACAGACACAAACACAGACATACACAAATGCACGCACACACACATACACGAACACACACAAACACGCACACAGAGACACGAACATATACAAACACACACACACACACGTACACAAATAAACACATATACACACACACACACATATACACACAGAGAGAGAATAAATGACCGAACCTGATATGAGCTTGAGGATGAAGATTTGCAATTCCCAAATCGAAGCCCTAGGTGTCGCGAAATGGCCCCAATCGAAGCCCTAGAACTGTCGCGAGCTTGAAGAGGAAGATAATGAGTACAATCGAACAATAGAAACCCTAGAAGGGGATCGAGGAAACCTTAGAAGTGGATGAAGGGAACCCTAGACGCGAATTGCCTGTGTCGCTTGCCTCTCCTCTTTTTCCAGCACAAACCCTAGAACGAGCAAGGAGAAAAATAGTTTTTGGGGATTTTTTTTTTTTTTTTTTTTTTTAAGTTTATGAAAAGTTCTCCGTGTTTTAGACAAAGTTGGGAAAACCACAAAAAAATACCAAAAACCTGTTTTTTGAATAAGCCTGAAAATGGGCAAAGTTGGGCTCCATGTTTTTTTACTGTGTATAAGCTACTTGGGCCATAAACACTTTGCTAAACAGGTTTTAAAAACAACAATGGGCCAAAAAACACAAACACAAACAGACCCGTTGTAAAGGTGGTAACTTGCGATAAAACTAATCCGCAAGGCTTATTTATTTGGGATATGGCCCAAGGTTTATTTATTCTGGGATATGGCCCAAGGTTTATTTATTCTGGGATATGGCCTAGGCTTTAATTATCTGGGATATGGCCCAGGATTGGAATATTTAGGGAAACCGGCCCAAGTAAAAGATTATTTGGGAGATTGGCCCAAATAATTGATTACTTGGGGAAATAGCCCAAATATGGTTTTACGCGAGAGCTTACATTATACAGAGGTATGAGGGGCTGATGTGTTTTATAGCTCGCATCAGAAACTCATAACCCTATATGTTGCTCGCGTAGGGAGTACTACTCGGAATCTAGGGGAAATGCTGGGGATGAGTAAATAGCGGGTCGCGGCCTTATTTACACCATCCTGAGCAAGAGTACCTTAGAGAGGCCGATATTATTCAGGGACATGACCAAGACATGCATGATTGGTCATGACCCAGCAAAGCTATAACGGCATCATTGGCTAAGGATAAATCAGATCCGCGATGAAATAGGAGCGGATCACGGGGCATAGCGCACAGCATGACCCATGCATAAGATTACGCGAATCCGTTTCACATAGTCGAAATGCGAGATAACACTGTGCAAGGTATTTATGGAGCACTGTATAAATCCGTGTTTGAGATTACGCGAATCCGTTTCGCGTAGGCAAGTGCGAGAGATGATACTATGCAAGGTACTTATATCGCGGATTGGTACACAGAAGCCGTGTCGCGAGACAAATGCTGACATGGCAATACAAGTCCGCGAGGATTACTGGACACTCACGTCTATAAATAGAGGTGCGAGAGCTCATTTGAAAGGGGGATTTTGCCGGAGACCAAGAGAGAGAAATTCCTAGAGAGAGAGAGAGTATTTCTCAATCACTTGTACTCACTATCTTTTCCTCCATTTTCTCTGTAAAGAAAATCAAAAGCACTAAAAGCATCATTGCTGTTATTTTACTGACCAACTTGTGTAGAAACTATCTTCGTATCATCTAGAACTTGCGAACCCCTACATTAAAGGCGACTTCACTGGGGAGAAGATGTCTTTTGCACAAGTAGATCCTCGTCAGACTCGGAGGAGAGGTCGTCCACCAACACGGCGTACCGAGCAAGATGAAGGAGAAACAACAGCATAAACACAAGGAGGTGAACCAGTCTTGCCGGCACGAAGACAGCGTCGTCGTGCAAATGCTGGTGAGGATCAGGCAGAAACCCCTCCAATGGCAGAGCCAATACAGAATTCAACAGAATTGTCATCGGTTCTACTACAAACTCTTCTCAACATCCAAGAAACGAAAAAGGCCATTCTTCACTTCATGGAAGCCTCGCGCGTTTCAACACCAAGCACTGAATCACTTAGGATGGACAATCAGACTTTGCCAGAGGATTCAGCACAAGAAATTTTTCGCGAGTCAGTAAGAATTGAACCCCTGGAAAAAGAGCCATACATCACAAAGGAACAACTGCGAGCTATCCTGAACGAAAAATATGAAACAAAGGAAGTTAAAATTGCCCCGCCATACCATCCTAGTATCATGGCGTTGCCTTATCCAGAAAACTATGGGGCACCAAGCTTCCATCAATTTGATGGCAAAAAGGGGAATGCGAAAGAACACATTGCCAGGTTCGCGGATGCTCTGGGACCTCACAGAAACAATGAATACTTTAAACTTAGAGAGTTCTCCAAATCTTTAACTGGAACAACATATACATGGTATACTGGCCTCGCTCCGGCTTCAGTGACCAGTTGGACGGATATGGTGCTCAAATTCTACACCAAATTCTTCCAAGCTGATGAGGAGGTCTCAATGATTTCACTTACAAGGCAAAAACAACGCTTTGGGGAAGAGGCGGCGGCTTATGTCCGGAGATTTCGCGAGACTGCTTTACAATTTCATGAAACAATTTTCGAACTACAATTGATCAAAATTTGTATAGAAGGAATACTGCGGGAATACAGAGTGCATCTGGTCAATAATGAGGTCAAAACTTTTTCTGCACTTATTGATAATGCCCGAAGGTTGGGAGAAGTTTTGGCTCCCCCAACACGACCAAACATCAGTACTAGGCGGATACCGATGGTAGCAGCTACGCAGAACGAAAAATACAGGGAAGAGCGCATTGGGAGATTTGAACCGCCCCGTTTACCTTTCAGTGAAAAAGAGGCAGTTGCTTTGCTGAATCAATGGGTCGCAGATCGTGTCATAGCGCTACCTCCAGTGCAAAAGGTGTCGTCGAGAGAGGAAAGGATGAAGAGCAACTACTGTCCCTATCACTGGAGTATTCGGCATTCGTTGATGAGCTGCTGGGCTTTTCGAAGTCTGGTACATCGAAAAATAGCATCGGGAGACTTGGAAGTGGTAAAAAATGTAGTTCATGAGCCTTTCCCTGCACATGTGGTTGTGGTGACCGCCAGAGACAGTACTGAGGATATGACCAACACCGCCTAGTATGAATGTCCGCCAGTACGTGAGGCCAGGGAGAATGCTAAGATAGATGTCTTCTTCAATCAACTCCCAATACAGGAACATGGGAAGGAATTCTTGAAAGAGCAAACAGTTGCCGCACTCAATCATACCATTGTAATTCCGCAGCATGAGAAGGCTTCTAGTAAGATTACATTTTCTGAAGTAGACAAGCAAGTGCCATTTACCCACAACCGACCTCTGTATGTACCAGCTATGGTGAACGGTCGGGAGATGAAACGAGTTTTCTTAGACTGAGGAGCATCAGTTAATTTAATCACGTTAGCCACTTTACGGATGATAAAATTTCCTAAAAACAAGATCGTAAACCATACCATAGCAGTTACTGGTTTCAATGGAGATCAGCAGGCCACTATGGGATTCGCGACATTAGACCTCCAAATCGGGAAAATAAGGGGGCCTACTAAGTTTCATGTCATTCAAGGAGAGCCATCATATCATTTATTGTTGGGCAGACCATGGATCCATGCGCATGGCGTAGTACCGTCATCCTATCATCAAGTGATGAAGGCCAGTTGGGGAAAAAGGATTATGACTGTAAAAGCATCCAGGAATCCATTTTGCGCATCTGAAGCACATTTTGCAGATGCAGTCTATTTTTCGGAATACAGTGAAGATGATGGACCCGGTGTTTTTGCTACACCGTTACCAAAGTGGAAAGGATCGGATGATAGAAATTCAACTAAGCGGAGGCTCGAGGAGGTGAGCTAGTCGCGGGTCAAAATGCCTGATGGGCGAATAGTGTATAAATTATGACGGGGTTGGGGGTCAGAAACCTGCACAGCCGGCACTGACCCCGGGAAAGAGGAGATTGAACAAGGAAAACTGAGCATGGACCCTGAAGTAATAAAAGTGAATCCACGACCAGAGCACGGTTTGTCTAAAGTGGACATAGGCGATGGTACAGATCCACGACCTACCTTCATAAGCAATACATTGCCAGACGAAACTAAAAACGATTTGATAGAATTGGTCAAAGAATTTAGGGATGTGTTCACTTGGGACTATAGTCAAATGCTGGGACTTAATGTTGGATTGGTAAGCCACCATCTTCATGTAAATCCCGCATCGGAACCAAAGAAACAAAAACAATGAGTATTTCACCCCGATTTAGAAGTACAAATTAAGGCGGAAGTGGAGAAGCTGCTGAAAGCAGGGTTTATCAAGCCAACCCAACATCCAACCTGGCTAGTGAACATTGTGCCTGTGAAGAAGAAGACGGGGCAGATACGCGTATGTGTAGACTATCGCGATCTCAATAAGGCTTGCCCAAAAGATGATTTCCCTCTACCCAAAATTGACACCATGGTGGATGCAACCTCAGGACACGAGATTTTCTCGTTAATGGATGGATTAAATGATTACAATCAAATTAAGATGGCACCGGAGGATGCTGAGAAAACTGCTTTTCGCACCCCAATGGGGAATTTCCACTACACGGTCATGCCATTTGGGCTTAAAAATGCCGGAGCTACATATCAACGCGCCATGACAGCTATATTCCATGACTTGATGCATAAAACTATCGAGGATTATGTCGACGATTTGGTGGTAAAATCCAGAGCCACGCAAGATCATGTGGGTGATTTGCGAAAGGTACTGCAACGATGTCGCGAGTATAATTTGAAAATGAATCCCCTCAAATGTGTCTTTGGAGTGCCAGGAGGAAAGTTCTTGGGGCGTGTTGTACATCGACATGGCATTGATATGGACCCGACGAAAGCTAAGGCAGTATTAGAAATGGCTCCACCCGCAACTCGTAAAATGTTGAAAACTTTTATGGGGAAGATATCTTATCTGAGGAGGTTTATCCCGGCACTGGCAGAGGTAACTCATCCACTCATGCCTTTGTTAAAATAAAAATTTGTATACAGCTGGGGAAAAGAGCAGCAAGAGGCTTTTGAGAAGATCAAAATTATTTTGGCATCACCAAAAACAATGGTAGCGCCCGAGTCAGGAAAACCGTTGATAATGTATCTCACTTCCACCAATAAATATGTGGGAGCTCTGTTGGCCCAGGAACATGAAGGGGAAGAAAAACATGTTTATTATATCAGTCGGGTGCTCAAAGGACCAGAGTCGCGATACACATCGTTGGAAAAGCACTGTCTCGCTTTAGTATTCGCAGCCCAGAAATTCAGATATTATCTACTGGCACATCCGTTAGAACTAATCACCAAAAGTGACCCCATACGGTATCTCCTCACAAAGCCCATACTCAGTGGAAGAACTGCTCGATGGTTATTAGCACTGTCCGAATATGAGATCACATGCTCTAGGCCGAAAGCAGTAAAAAGCCAGGCTTTGTCGGATTTGCTAGCTTTATTTCCTGGGGGAGCCAAACCCAAAGTAGAGGAGGTGGGAATGGCAAGTACGGCTAAAAGTGCAGAGTTTTCTTTAGAGTTTGATGGTTCATCCACAAAAAAGGGAGGTGGGGCTGGTTTTGTACTGAGGAATGAGGAAACAAAGGAGGAATTAGTCATGGCTTACAAACTCGACTTTCCTTGCACCAACAATATCGCCGAATATGAAAGTTTAGCGCTGGGATTAATGATGGCTCAGCGGTTGAGGGCAAGAATACTTCATGTTAAAGGAGATTCCAAGTTGGTCATTAAGAAGATTAAAGGGGAGTATGCTGTCAAGGAACCTCATCTGGTGTCTTACAGAACCCTTATCCGTCAGATGATAGAAGGCTTTGAGACTGTGAGCTTTCAACACGAGTTGTGAGAAGGTAATCGACGATCCGATGCATTGGTCACATTGGGCTCGCGACTACATTTCCAAGGATCAGAGTCTTCTGTGCAAGTAGTGCGAAGAACCAACTCTGTAGTCAGTGGCGGGATGAAATCAGAAGTATATGAAGAGCATGACTGGAGAGCGCAAATAGTACAGGCTCTGCTAAAGAATGATAACAATGCCTTGAGACGAGAATACCATATCATAAAAGGCGTGTTATATTACAGAGCAGCCGGAGATATTCTAGCCAGATGCGTGGCAGTAAACGAGATAAGAGGACTGCTACAGAAAGCTCACGAGAAAGCATGTGGTCAAGCGGATGTCAGTCTCTATCGAGTTTTGCAGCGAGAAGGTTTCTTTTGGCCAAGTATGAAGGACGAGGTGGTAAGGTTACAAAGTAGTTGTCAGAACTGTAATGCATGTCCATCCACGAGCGAAGGTAATATAGCAGACTTGATAGACTGGAGGGACATATATGTGCACTATCTGAAAGATGGGATTTTGCCTGAAAAGGATCAACCGCGGTTCAGAAAATTAGCCTCGCGATTTGTCTTACAAGAGGGAAAATTGTTCCGCAAAAGCTTCGAAGGAAAACTGATGAAGTGTGTAAGCGAAGAAGAAGCAAGAGAAGTATTGAAACAAGTCCACGTATTTGGTCATCAAGGCCCTAGAAAAATGTTTCAACAGATGCTATCATCTGGATATTACTGGCCAACAATGGAAAGGGATTGCAGTGATTTTGTCAGGAAATGTCATGTGTGTCAGGTGCACGGGGATCTCATTCATGCTCCGGGTACTGAATTGCACAGTTTAGCTACACCCTGGCCTTTCCATACTTGGGCATTGAATATAGTTGGACCAATCACGCCACAAGCTCAGGGACATGCATGGATCTTAGTGGCAACTATATTATTCACAAAATGGGTAGAAGCTATCCCATTGCGACGAACAACAGCAGACAATTTGGTTCGATTTGTAAAGGAAAATATCATTTGTCGATTTAGGATCCCAAAGGTGATACTGTCAGATAATGGGACTCCTTTTGTCAATAGTAAGGTCGCGGATTTGTTGGGGAGATACTCAGTTATTCATCACAAGTCCACGCCTTACTATCCAAAAGGGAATGGGCAGGCTGAAGCTTCAAATAAAGCGTTAATTCGAATCTTGTCCAGGCTGGTGCATGATAATCAGAAGAAATGGGTGGAAGAGCTCCCAATAGCATTGTGGGCACATCGAACCACATACCGGAGTGCGACAGGCATGACCCCTTATGCATTAGTCTACGGAGCAGAGGTTGTACTACCTGCAGAGATAGAAGTGGCTGTTAAAAGGTTGGCATGCAAAAGTAGTTTAGAGGACAGGCTATTGGAGATAGAAGGATTGGATGAAACAAGGATCGAAGCCTTTGCAAATCAGAAAGAATACAATAAGATGCAAGCAAAGAACTACAACAAAAGGGTTCGGTACAGATGGTTCAAAGAGGGAGACTGAGTGTTGAAAGTGGTACCGGCAATCATGAGGGGACAAAGGGTAATAAAATTTGAGGCTAAGTGGGAAGGTCCGTATGTGATTATAAGCGAGAGCAGCAGTGGATATTACAGGATGGAGTATGAAATCACTCACGAGAAAGCTGGACCTCTGAATGTGAAATGGATTAAATTGTATCAGGCATAAAGGCGTTACGGATTATGTTGTTATGAAAATATGTTTCAAATAAAGACAGTATCAAACAAAGCATCCCATGTGTATAAGTATATCAAAAGTGTTATCACAATACAACGATATACAGCAAAAATGTGGTTACAAGTAGAGGACAACCTAATAATAATAATACAAGGAATGAGCTAGAAAAGGTTTCGAGTAATGGGATCTGACAACTTGAAACCCTCATGCTCCTCTAAGTAAAGACGGGCCTGCTCGAGATGCTCAGCTGAAGCCTGAAGTTTCTTCTCATCCTCCTCAAGCAGTGCTAACTGTCCGCGAATCTCTGCGATCTCTGCCTGCTTTCTTTGAAGAGCATCACGGCCCCTCAGCTCGACAAGATGATGATCATAGAGTCTCTGAATAATAGCCAGACGGGTCTCCCACCAGGACACATCCATCCCTACCTTCTTCCAGTCCTTTATACGGGCATGACATCTCGGAAGAGTATTAGGGACAAGGTCCTGAATAGCAGTCTCTGAAAGGGTCCTAAACACATCTGCAACAAGCTGGAGGTGGACCATCTGCAAAAGTGGCTCATGAACTTCCATATGAGCAAAAGTCTCTGGATGAGCTGCCTCTATCAAATCTAGCACAGGAATGTCTCGCGGATAACAAAACCACTGATGCCAAGGTATTGGCACTGAAGAAGCAGCATCATAGACAGGTGCAACAACAGGCATGCGAGAAGTAGATACATGGTCGTGAGCGGATTCGGGAGGATCATAGGAAGAGGCGCGAACAGGCTCGCGGGAATCAGGCACGATGATGCGAGATGGGGATGGAAGTGTCTCTGTATGCGCCTCAGCGGGTGTATCATGGAGTAGCTCATTAATCATCTCCTGAGTCTCGGAGTTTGTACCTAAGAAAAAAAAAGGGGACATGATAAAATCACAATTTGGCATTAAAGTTCAAATGAAAGGAGAAAGATATAAAAGAAAGGTTACCTCCCTCAACCTCTGGGATAGGGGTGCCAAAAAGGGATCTCTCAATGTTAGGATGGTCTACGAAAGTTGCGGCAACCTCGGATGCAAAATCACCATCAAGAGGCTGCAAATGTCTATCATCGAAGTCCGGATCCTTTGCTTTATCATCAACGACCTTTGGGGAAGCAGGGATGGAAGGCAGGTTGGGCAACATCTCGCGAGACACTATGGTCTCTTCAACCTCACGATCCCCTTCTGGAGTAGAGGTCGCGGAGATGACGCTAACGTGAGAAGAGGAGGAGGTGTCATCATCTTCTGCCTCCTCAAGGGTAGGCTGAGAGGACTTGCTGAATAGCGAATTGATGGTGAGATTGTCCTCGTCATCTGATGAAGCTGCAATAGAATGAAGGCCACCTCCTGGAGAGGCTAGAGCACGCGGAGATAAAATCTCGTGGGGACCTAAAACAAGGATAGATGCGAAGTATTAAAGATAAAGCATCAGTAAAAATGGAAATAAGTATCTAGAATCAGAGTTGGAAACTTACTTTGGGAAAGAGCCGTCCTGGGTAAATCAGAAAGTATATTGGCGACTTCTGTCTCCTCTGCCTCATCTCCTCGACCACGCGAGCAACAGTATCAAGCAATGATGAAGTCGCATCAGCCTTCTTTTTGTTCTTTATCTTTTCCAAAGCAAGCCTGCGTCTTTCGGCCAGGGAGGCCTCTTCTAAGGTAGGGTCCGAAACACCAAGAGGTGGAATGACAGACGAGGATTTGTGTTTTCTCACCAAAGGGCCCTCCTCTGAGCTAGGAGCATCTTCCGCTACAATAGGCTGCGAAACCTTGGAAAGCTTCATTTTACTCTTTGCAAGAGGAACATTATCCAGTACTGCTGCGACGGAAAGATTTTTAAGTCTAATGGATAAGGGAACATGGTCCAATGAATCAGTAAAAATGCTAGTAGTACCTGTAGCTTGGGCGCTGGAACGCTGTAGAAAGAACAAAGCAGTTACTAACAACATATGAAAGTACATAATGCATCGAAGAAAAAGATAAGTTAGGAATTTACCAGACGCCTCGCGAAAGGCCTTCTCGCGGATAGGCTGTCTCGCGAGAGGAATCTCCTCGCGGAGAGACCGTTTGCGAGTAGTTGCCTTGGGTTTTTGAGTCTGAGAAGCCTGAGCATGATGTTTTGGCGTAGTCTTGGCCCTTACCTTGCGAAGCTTCAAGGACGGATCTGCAATGAAGACTGGAACTGGAATAGGAATAGGGGGAGTTTTAGCCATGAAACTTTGGAATCTCACAAGTTGCTCCTTCCAGAACTCATGATATGCCTCAGTCACTCCACTTCTGCGAGTGTCAGGCTGCATAAAAATAACAGTAGAAAATATGCGGACACTCCTTTCAATAGACTCACGATAGGCAATGAAGCACCTGTCAAAATTATCCTCGCGGTATCGAGGAAGTGGAGGGGGAATGGCCTGATCAAAGCCTAATTGTCTGGCTACACGTGAAGGGTTATAAGGTGTGATGGTATCAAATGTCTCACTGAAAATAGGGAGGTGACACTTGTGGGTAATAGCCGCAAAGATGAGGTGATCATCTACCGCTATATCATACGATACTATCTCCTCCTTTGGGTAAAAATCAGGAGAGTAGAAACCCTCCAGAGAGGTGGCGTGTGGACGCCAAAAAAATTCAAAAAATGTATCAATAAATGAGGAAAGGGCTTGTGAGGATGAGAGAGAAGTCTAGCGGGTAGCCCGCGACTTCAATGGAACAGGGACAATGGTTTTTAAAGATTAAGGATAAAGGGAAGAAGGAATGGGAGCATAATTAGGGAAATGCTCGAAAAGAAAGAGGGTAAGGAATGTACCTGAAACATGAGTACTAATTTCATACCTACCCAATGAACGTACGAAATCATTCGCAAGAGTATCCAGTTGCGAGTACAGGGTGCCAAGGAAAAGTGGGGCCAAGGCAATACGCACACCTCGCGAAAGCATGCCTGCTAGAAGGAACACGATGCGACTGGGACCGTCCTCTGGCTTGCCTTGAAATATGTAACGGTCTAGCCAATATGCAAGGAAGCCCGCGAGTTCCAAAGGCCCATTGAATTGAGGTCCGGGGACTGATTTGCGATCTTCACCAGGAGCTGGCTTTCGCGAAGAATACTCGAGAAAGAAGTGGTGGCACCAGGCATCATAAGACAACTTCGGGCGACTGGATATGGCCTGTTCAGGAAGAAGTACGCCCTTATCAAACCAGCTTCCTCGCTTGCAAGCATACTTGCCACAATCGCGAAGTTGATTAAGAATCTTCTTGTCTTCATCCTCAACTAGAGGCGCCTTGATAGGGCGCGAATCAAGGACAGGCAGCCGAAATAGAACCACCACATCTTCAATGGTGGGAGTGAACTCCCCCCAGGAAGCAACGAAGGTGTGGGAAAATGTGCTCCAGCGCGAGATCAAAGTAGTCAGTGCATCCACATCACGACGGACATAGAAATCCAAAAACAGCTCTATGGACTCAAGAATGCCAACCTTGGCCAAGGTGGCGCGATGACGGTCTTAAGTAAGAATGTGACTGGACCACATCTTCCAGTCATTGATGGGGGCAACATGCCCTTCATACTCAATGAAGGAGAATGGAGTGTCACCCCTCTCCACAAGAAAGCGTGGAATAGAAAGTGGGGGAATGAAAGCTGTTTCTGCTTTATTATCAGGATCAAGGGTGAGAGGTGGGCTCGAAATAGAAGGGGAAGTTAGATCTCTCGCGGATACCCAGAATGTGTCTTGAGAGTCTAAGAAAGGTGCTTTCTTCCACTCTGAAACATTAGGAACAGAGGGAGCAACCCCGGAAGGAGGTGCAAGAAGTTTTGGTGTAGTTGTTTTTGTCATGGTGGAACAAACTTGCAAATAGCTTTTATGAAGTACGGGGGTATGTGCGAAAAGGAATGGGAGGTAGGAAAAGGGGTACATAAAGGCCAGAAAAATGGTGCTCTGAGGAAAAATAAAGTGGTGAAGTGAAAATGACATGAGAGTATATATATATGTGTTGGGCACGGAAATCGAAACGACGCACTAAATGCACGAGGAAGGAGAAAAGTCGCATGGCCAGGCGTTTAGAAAAGAGTCGTGGATCCGAAAACATGGACAGATTTGGAAAAACAGGAAGAATATGGGGAAAAGCGAAATCTGGACATACATAAAATTGGTCGAAAAACAGAAAAAAAAACTGAAAAAGGAAGGTCGCGGATTTCATCAAACGTTCGCGAGATATATCAAATATACTTCATCCGCCAAGGAAAAGACCAAAAATCACATGGGGAAAGGTGGTTTTCAAAACAACAGTATAAAGTACTATCAATCGCGAGCCAAATGTTATTGTACTTTGATACTTGGCTAAGTATCAAAGCGCAATGGGGAAAAAATGTAAAGGTGGTAACTCGCGATAAAACTAATCCGCAAGGCTTATTTATTTGGGATATGGCCCAAGGTTTATTTATTCTGGGATATGGCCCAGGGTTTATTTATTCTGGGATATGGCCAAGGCTTTAATTTTCTGGGATATGGCCCAAGATTGGAATATTTGGGGAAACCGGCCCAAGTAAAAGATTATTTGGGAGATTGGCCCAAATAATTAATTACTTGGGGAAATAACCCAAATATGGTTTTACGTGAGAGCTTGCATTATACAGATGGAGGTATGAGGGGCTGATGTGTTTTATAGCTCGCATCAGAAACTCATAACCCTATATGCTGCTCGCGTAGGGAGTACTACTCGGAATCTAGGAAAAATGCTGGGAATGAGTAAATAGCGGGTCGCGACCTTATTTACACCATCCTGAGCAAGAGTACCTTAGAGAGGCCGATAGTATTCAGCGAC
Source organism: Cornus suecica (assembly GCA_963922005.1). Lineage (NCBI taxonomy): Eukaryota > Viridiplantae > Streptophyta > Magnoliopsida > Cornales > Cornaceae > Cornus > Cornus suecica. The sequence goes on along the minus strand of OY998247.1, from coordinate 39,842,042 downwards.
ATGACCAAGACATGCATGATTGGTCATGACCCAGCAAAGTTATAACGGCATCCTTGGCTAAGGATAAATCAGATCCGCGATGAAATAGGAGCGGATCACGGGGCATGGCGCACGGCATGACCCATGCATAAGATTACGCGGTTCCGTTTCGCATAGTCGAAATGCGAGATAACACTGTGCAATGTATTTATGGAGCACTGTATAAATCCGCGCATGAGATTACGCGAATCCGTTTCGCGTAGGCAAGTGCGAGAGATGATATTGTGCAAGGTACTTATATCGCGGATTGGTACACAGAAGCCGTGTCGCGAGACAGATGCTGACGTGGCAATACAAGTCTGCGAGGATTACTGGACACTCACGTCTATAAATAAAGGTGCGAGAGCTCATTTGAAAGGGGGATTTTTCCGGAGACCAAAAGAGAGAAATTCCTAGAGAGAGAGAGAGCATTTCTCAATCACTTGTACTCGCTATCTTTTCCTCCATTTTCTCTGTAAAGAAAATCAAAAGCAATAAAAGCATCATTTTTGTTATTTTACTGACGAACTTGTGTAGAAACTATCTTCGCATCATCTAGAACTTGCGAACCCCTACACTCGTACTCTATATATAACCTGACCTTTCTCTCTTTAGTCCCCAATTGTAATTCTTTTATTATATTTTATCATATTTTAAGTTTTATTATTATAGTTTGTTATTACTTTTGTGTAGTTATTGATTCATCCTATAGTACGACTTTTTTATACTTTCCTTTTTGTTGTTATTATTGTGATTTTATATTATATTATTGTGCCGTGATTTTGTAGGTTTACATATCAGATTTTGTAGATTTATATATTCATCTTCATATGTAGTGAGCTTGAAAAATGAGAGAATGGAAGGTATTTCGGTGGTTTTGAATTTGCATTTATTTTTTTTTCTATTGTACAATTTATTTCGTTTACTTTTTTTATATTGTAGGTTTATATTTTTTTTTACAGGATTATAAAAAAAATTTAGATAAATTTATAAAAATTGCATATGGCCCTTCCCAAAATTTTAAAATCTTCTTTCAGTATCCCAAATGTATATATATTATAGATAAATTTATAGAAAAATGCATATGACTCCTTTTTTTTTTTGCAAAATTCTCTTTAATAACCCACAATATATATATATATATATATATATATATATATATAATTTGATTTTGCATATGGCCCCTTCCGAATCTTTTTCCTAGCTCAGCCCCTGTTATTACATTTTTGGGTTAGAAACGGTCTCAGGCCATTGTAGTAGTGTTGTTTGGACATCCCAATTGACTGAATTATTATTCTACATTCGCAGATACATTTTATTTCTTAAGAAAATAAAATTTTATGAAGGAAAAGGTTGCACCGTTTTGGAATTGCATGGAATTGCAACTCCAATGCAATTCCAAATACATTATTTAGATAATTCTTGGAATTCAAGTGTAATTGAATTTCAATCACAAACCCCATTTGATTGTGAATTTCAATCCAAACGTAATTTGAATGTAAATTTCAATCATAAACCCAATTTGAATGTAAAATATCATAAATTTTGAATTAAATTAAACAATATAGATAGATCTAAGTATGTAAATATAGGTATGAAACTATGAATATATATATATATATATATATATATATACACATATATGCATGTGTATATATGTGTGTATGTAGATGTATTTGCATGTGATATACATGTATGTATGTATGTGGATATGTAAATATGTAAATATGATCTTTTGCTCTCTAGAGAGTAAGATAAGCATACTCACTTTTCATATTGACCGTTAGATGTGATTGACATAAATAATGAAGTTATCATTTAAAATTAAAGAATCATATATAATTGTCTATATAAAAAGTGAATATGTTTATCTTATTCCCTGAGGAGTAAAAGATCATTTTTGTATATATATATGTGTATATATATATGTTTGTGATTGTGAAAAGTTAGTTGTTAGAGAAATAGTATTTAATGAGTTGAAGATTTGGAAAAGATTTTGTATTAAAAATGACACATTCTCCGTAGGATTCATTTATTGATTTATAATTTGTGAAATTGGAATGCAATTCCAAATTTAAATTATTTTTGAACAACCGAATAATAAAATTCTTGGAATTAAAATGCAATCAAACGGTGCAACCGAACCCACTTTGACATTTCTAGTAAAGCACAATTTTGGAAGACGGTAAAAAAATGAATATTTATTTTTCTCCGAGGGAATATTTATAATATCAACAATTTAAAGACAAGGGCAGTTTTGCAATACTTGCACAGTATGCGAACTAAACCAATTCATCCAAATATTACTTTTATAATTTTGGATAATTTGCACTAACACCCTCTGAAGTTTAAGTCAATTCCACCTTTGTGCTAATTTTTGAAATTTTTGAACCCCTGAGGTTTGGTTTTGCTTGCAATGATACCCCTGGGCCAATAAAATGACCAAAATACCCTTGATAAAATTCAAAAATATTAAATGTAATGTAAAATGACCTTTATGCCCCAACCCCAAATATATAAAATTTCGAAAAACATATATATAAATTCGAAAAAATATATAAAATTCGAAAACAAATATTTAAATATTGAAAAAAATATATAAAATTAGGAATAAATAAATAAATTTCGAAAAACATATATAAAATTCAAAAAATATATAAAATTTGAAATATATATATAATTCAAAAATATATATAAATTTTGAAAAATATTTAAATTCGAAAATATATATTTATAAAAAAATATAAAATTCAAAATATATATATTTTCAAAAACAAAATTCAAAAAATTATATAATTTCGGAAAACATATATAAATTTCAAAAAATATATATATAATTCAAAAATATATATAAAATTTGAAATATATATATAATTCGAAAATATATATATAAATTTTGAAAAATATATAAATTCGAAAATATATATATTTCAAAAAATATATATATAATTCAAAATATATATATTTTCAAAAACAAAATTCAAAAAATTATATAATTTTAGAAAAATATATATATATTGGTAAAATGTCATATCTTTCCTAATGAAGTGAATCAAACTACTTACCACCAACATCAATTATTGGGCTTCTTTTATATATATTTTTCCAAATATATATATATTTTTTCCAAAATTTATATAATATATCCGAATTTTATAAAAACAATTCGAAATTTATATATATTTGTTTCAAAATATATATATATATATATATATATTTTTGAATTTTATATATATATTTTAAATTATATATATTGTTTTTGTAATTTGTTTTTAATTTTATATATATTTTTTGAATTTTTACCCAACAACTCGGCTTGTCATTGATGAATTGTCCATGAATTTTCTGAGATTACCCATTATATATATATAAAAATATATATATATAAAATTATAAAAAAAAATTCAAAAGCAATATATAAAATTCGAAATATATATATAATTCAAATATATATATAAATTTTGAATTGTTTTTATAAAATTCGGATAAATTATATAAATTTCGAAAAATATATATATTTTTTGGAAAAATATATATAAAAGAAGACCATTAATTGATGTTGGTAGTAAGTAGTTTGATTCACTTCATTAGAAAAGATATGACATTTTAACAATATATATATATATTTTTCTAAAATTATATAATTTTTTGAATTTTGTTTTTGAAAATATATATTTTTTGAATTTTATATTTTTTTTTGAAATATATTTATATTTTTTAATTTATATATTTTTCAAAATTTATATATATATTCGAATTATATATATTTTTTTGAATTATATATATATTTCAAATTTTATATAATTTTTTGAAATTTGTTTTTGAATACATATATATTTTGAATTTAATATTTGTTTTTTTGAAATATATATATATTCGAATTTAAATATTTTTTAAATTATATATATATTTTCGAATTATATATATATTTCAAATTTTATATATTTTTTTGAATTATATATATATATATATTTTGAAATTTATATATGTTATTCGAAATTTTTATTTTTTTTTCTAATTTTATATTTTTTTTTCAAAATTTAAATAATTTTTTTCGAATTTTATATATTTTTTCGAATTTATATATATGTTTTTCAAAATTTTATATATTTGGGGTTGGGGCCATGGTTCGCCGAACCGGCCGGTTCGTAACGGAACCGGCCGGTTCGTAACGGTATTGGGCTGAACCGAAACCGGTTCAGCCCGATATATCGGGGTGCAGGCCGATTCACATCCGAACCGGCCGGTTCGACGCGAACCGGCCGATATATCGGTGAACCGGCCGGTTCGTAACGGTACCGGTTTTGGTTGAACCGGTAAAAAAAAAAAAAAAAAGTCTGTGAAGCGGTAGTTGGGGTGGTGGGTATGGGACCAGTCATTTGAGAGACTATTGTGTTTCAATGGGTGAGGATGTTAGCTTCAAATGGAGTAGTTATATATTTTTTTTGGGGCAAAGACAAGTTGAGTATCTGACCAGTAATAAATGGCAAAAGTTGGAAATCAATATAATATTCCTATATACTGTATATATATTTTCAATACATATTATTATATAGTTAACATTATACCATCACACCAGCAAATATTTAAATGTCAAAAGTTAACATAATGTATAGATACAAATGCATCATCCATGTCATTTTCTCGTTCATATTATATACTCTCTCCGTTCCGTCCCAAAATAAATGTTCACTTTCCTTCTTTTAGTTATCCCAAAATAAGTATCTATTTTGAAAAATCAAAATATTTTATTTGATCAATTTAATCTTCAAGCATTAAAGTAATAAAACATATATATTATAAATCATCACATCACTATGATAGGACCATGAATAAAGTTGGTATTTCATTCACTAATACTACAATAAAAGTCATTCTCTAAATATCTTTAAAAAATATATAAAATTTACTTAAAATTATCAAAAAATCATCAAAGTTTAGTTATGTTGTCAAAAGTACCATATCAGTACATTTTTGCCACCATGTGCGAGTTTTAAAAAAATTCACGCTTGCGATAACCGAAACCGTTACGTAACCCCGATACTGACCCGGTTCCGTTACACCGATACCGAAACCGTTACACCAACCGAAACCGTTTTTGCGAACCATGGTTGGGGCATAAAGGTCATTTCACATTACATATAATATTTTCGAATTTTATCAAGGGTATTTTGGTCATTTTATTGGCCCAGGGGGTGTAATTGCAAGCAAAACCAAACCTCAGGGGGTGTTAGTGCAACAATTTTAAAAACCAGCACAAAGGTGATATTAACTTAAACCTCAGGGGGTGTTAGTGCAAATTACCCTATAATTTTCTCAGAGTCGTTTAAGTCTGGGTCAACGCCGCCCAGATCTGTATAGCACTTGGTTAGACCATTAAACTGAAAGGTGGGGTCTAATTTTTTTTTTTAACGGTAACTCAATATATAAGGTGGGGTCTAGTTGAAATGTATACGTAAATAAATGTATGTGTGCTATAAGATGATCATCACTAGATTAGTACTCCAATAAATCAACCATCAATTAATTAATTAATTAATCAACACACTCAAATTCAACAAACAATACAACCATTATAAACCCGGATTACACCGTTGGAAAAAGGCAGACCTAGTATCTCAACACATATTAAGTTACAGATTTGATTTTTATTGATAATGATTTTGTTTGGTCACTGAAAATTTACTCGGTTCCGAAAATTAGTCAGGTTACTTATAAGCTGGCTCGAATATTCCTATTAGCGAAAAACAAAAAAAATACAACCATTATATGTAATTATTTTTATTTACTATACACAATGTTCATATGTTCTACTTATGAAGCTAACAATGACACGTAAGCATATAAGTTAATATTTGAATAAATTATATATTTTAATTTTCATTTCACATCTTGATCGTTAAGAACCACGTCAACCCGAATCCAACCATCATTTTTTGTTATAAGGCTGCGGACGGTGCATGAAGACCCGGTGGTCCAAATTTTCCGGCCAATCTGGCAGAGCCAGTGGATTTGCAATTGCAACTATGAAATTCTGCGCACTCAAGTGTGTGTAATTGCGTATGTATGTATATATATATATATATATATATATATATAACACTACAAGAACCACAATGATGTACAGTAAACACTTGAAAAAAAGATAAAGCGAATCCATGTTCAAACACAACATCAATCCATATTTTAATGGTATGTACTGATCAATCAATACAAACCGACTAATATCAACAACATGAAATACAAAAGTGGTTCATCCTAGTACACTCACATATATATATATATATATATATATATATATATTAGGACCAGTGTGCAACAGCAACAACAACAAAAATATAGTAGTAGTAGTAGTACAAGAGTTGAGATGAATAACAACTCAACGGTACGTACTGATCAATCAAAATACAAACACACTTATAATAACAACAACATGAAATACAAAGTGGTTCATCCTCGTACACTCACATATATATTAGGACCACTACTCGTAGTAGTACAAGAGTTGAGATGAAATGTTGTTTGCTAGTGGTGATGAGGAAGGCAAAAGAGGAGCTTGAATTTTCGGAGTAGGGCCAAGAAGATCTTGTGTTTTATAGTACCTGATCTAACAGGAGTAACAAAATAGTACATTTTCTTGGTAGGAGGTGTTTTTGGGGTCAAGCTCTCTTTCGATGTAATCATGGTGTTTCTAGGGTTTTGTTTGCTTATGAAGAGGAACAAAGTTGGTATTAGAGAGAGAAAATTTGTACTGATCATATGGGTTTTAGAGGATGGTAAATATATACACGCATATAGATACATATAATATAGATATGTATATTGATGTAGATATTTGAGGACAGGTGGCTCGTAGGAAAACGCGTTGTGGGCGTACGAGAAAACGCGTCTAAAATCATGTTAATTACGGGAGAGCCACTGAACCTCTGATCAGTGGCTTGTGGTGGGGGATTTTTCATTTATTTACTTTTGTTTTTTTTAATTGATGAAATTACAAGGAATAGACGGGATTAAATGTATATTTGTATTTTTTTGTTTAGGAATTAAGAAGCAATAATTTGAATATATATATATATATATATATATTTGGAGAAATAACTTTCTTTAAACAATTGAATTAGAATGAAACAAATGACATAATATAAACATATGGACAAAAAAGGCTTGGTATAATTATATTGTGGCAAAAAATTAATAACCAAGAAGGTTATAATTGTATATTATGTAGACACATAACTGATTAATGTTGAAACAAAATATCAAATTGCAAACAATAAAACAACAAAGAATCAAGAATACAGATGATTTATTGTGATTCAGTCAATTTGACGTACGTAAATCAGAACAGTTTTTATATTTCGCTATCAATGAATTAGGGTTACAATGATATATATATAGACTCAATTCATATGTACTGGTAAAATACTAAAATCAAGCCCCCTGAACTCCCAACAAGTTAATCGATGTCCCAAACAGGCCAGTTGAGCCCATGGCAGAAGGTCTTCACGGGCCTTTGAGCCCAGTGTCTATTCTTTCCTGAATTATTAGTCATAACCCAACAACAAATGATATTAGTCTTCATATGTATATATATATATATATATTGGAAAATTGCCATTATATCTCAAATTCAATTATTTTGTATAAAGTTTTATCCAGTGTTTAAATTTAAAATTATAATAGCATGTGTGTGTATAGTATGTTGTTTCCAAGAAAACATTGTACCTCCTTGCCTTTAATACATAATTTTTGATTTATTTGAAACTCCAATTTTAAAAGAATAAATATATAGACTTTGTTTGTTTTATGTTCGTAAAATATTTTTCATAAAATATATTCTATGTTTGTTGATAAACGTATAAAATATTTTTTTTCAAGGCGGCCGAAGGTTGCCACGTTTCCTTTAGTGCATACGAATGTTTAGATGACGCAAAGGTTGGGCTAGTACTGCCTGAAAAGCAACAAGGGCATTATAGTAAACAAGCCAATACAATGAGAAGCATGTTTGCTAAACAAGATCTGAAAGCCTTTTTTTTTTTTCAATATTATTAAATACTAAAAATATTTAAGTTTGGTTTTAAGAAATTATATTTTTTTGCTATCTGTGTAATTTTTTCAATATTCAAAATTCAGTATTATGCAATAATCTTATTATTTAAAATATACACTTATTTTACGTGATTCTTAATGTTTTCCAATAATATTCAAATTATTTATCAAACTTTAAAGAGAGGGAGAAACAATAGGAGAGAAACATGTTTGCACAACTTCTATTTCAAAGATAAAAATTCAAACGGATACAATGAGAAACGTATTGATATGCATTTTTATTTGTATTTCACTAAAAAAATTCTAAATATGTCCCTAATTGACATGTAATAGGAATATTTAAAATGAATATGTAGCTAGGGGTGTACAAAACAATTGTCAAAATAGTAAGACTGAACCGAGCCATTGTGTTGGTAAGATTTCTTACAGTTGAATTCTAATTCCGAAAAATAGAACCCGAAACCGAAAACTAAATAGATATATACATTTGCTATATTTTACAATACTAATAAACAATAACATAACATATTTTATAAAGATACATGTCTAAATTAAGTATACAATAATAATATCTTTTATGTTGCGTTTGTTACAAAGTCGAATGAAATGAGAATGAGAATGAATCGAATAATCATTATCATTATCATTTTATATTATTTGGTTTAGAGTATTATTAAATAGTAAATGGAATAATCACTATCATTACAGTTTGATTCTAATTCCAAAAAATAAATTTTCATTCACTGAAATAAATGTTCATTCGAAAAGAATGGTCATTTCTATTCTACAATACATACCGCACTAAAGAATGACTACAATAAGTAATTCATTTTATTTCATTCCATTCTATTCATATATTATACCAAATGTAACATTAGACTACACCAAAATCAAGACATGCACGTATAAATTATTATAGAAGAATATATCTTTTAGACTACACAATAGTAAAGAATATTGTCAAAACTTGATAATTTTATATTTATTTATTTTAGATCATGACAATAGTTAAAATATGTCTTACTTATAGATTGAAAACTTTATCATTAAGTTTGTATTACTTTTGAGAAACCAAATTCACAAAATTGATAGTGATTTATAATTAATTGATTACATATTATTCCGAGAATTTCAATATTTTCAAAATCGATGGAATCTCAATTTGATTCCGAATAAATTCAAAACCGTAATAAACAAAACCATATGCAGCCTTTTATGTAGTCGAGCTCATTAATAAGCAATTAAGAGAAAAATGATGGGATAGATCCCACCTTGAAGGAAAAATATATAATTTTTTTCTATAAAATAAATTTAGTGTATGCTTGGTTTGAAATTTTGAAAATAAATTTATTTTTTAGACAAAAATAAAAGAATGATTTTTCTTTTTGCATAATTGAATTCTTTAAAAACAGTATTAATAAAACTGAACTTAGCACATTCTTAGTACAATTTTTTTATTTTATATTTTAAAAGAATTAAAAATTGTGAAAACCGTTATAATAAATTAACCAAGTAGACCCGTTCTTTTCATTCATTCCAAAAATTGGCTGAAAAATGGTTCAAAGTTGGGGGATAAGGCATTGACCAGGGGTTCGGTGGTTCGATGGTAAATATTGAGATTTGGGACGCGTTTTCTTTACCGCGTTTGAAGAAGATTCGTCGCACGTTCCGACCTTTTCCATCTATACAATTACAATTTACAATGCCTCCATATTAGTGTACATATATATATATATATGTATATGCATGTATTGCACTTTCCTTGCAGCTTCCCTCTCTCTCACTCTTTATAAAAGCACCCCGTAACACTCCTTTAATCTCACAATAATTCTAGTACATAATCATATATATATATATATATATTCCAAAACCTCTTTTCTCTCTTTCTCTCTCTCACACACACGCTGACACACACACACAGAACAACCCTCTTAAATACCCATTTTAACCTCCCTCGTCACTCTCTCTCTCACACACACTGTGACACATACCAAACCCCTTTCTCTTACTCCCAGATATCTCTCTCTCTTTGGCGCTCATTTACACGAATGAAAAGTCAAACCCTCTCTTCTCTCTCTCTTTCTTGTATCAGTTTCTCTCTCGCTGCTTAATCAAATAAAACCCTAATAACACCATGGAGGCACATACAGAAAATCACTTCAAGTTCAACTCACACAAGACATGTTCGGTCAAGAGCGGAAACATCAACATGTACCCATTTGTTACTCCCGTTAGAGCTGGTTCCATCAAGAAACAAATTTTCTTTGCCTTATTCCGAAAATTGAAACTTGCCTTTTGCCTTCAGAATCATCACTAATTAACAACATCGATCTCAGCTTGTTGGTACGGACTTGATCGTATATCGACATTTAAGTATACATGTATATGTATTAACGATGTTAAATTACATTACATATTGCAGGTAGTACTAGTACTGTTCAACTGTTGTTGCAGTCATGTTGTCTGGGTTGTGACTGTTATCCAAGTGCCTAAACTCACGGAGAGTTGTAAAATTTATTTTATAAACATAATTAAAAAAATTAAAAGAAATCCAAAATAATCAGCTTGTAATGTGACATGTTCTGAAAACTGGTGGACCGGTGAGCAACATCAAGTTTGGGACGAAGAAATTCAAGTCAGACGTCGAGAGGGTGGTTTCGTTAGAGCATTAGAAATGTATACATATATATATATATATATATATATATCTTCTGAGTGTTGCTTTTGTTGAGGTTTGGATGTCGGAGTACCTTGTTGTGTCGAATGTTTTAATTTGTTGATGGTGTTGTTATCACTTCGGTGATGGCCTTGATCAGTTTGAATACTACTACAAGAAACCTCGCTATTGTGATTGTTATTTATTGATTAACCGGTATTTGAAATTAACACACACACACACCTTATATATTTATATATTATATAGTTAGTTCATCTGATCTCAAAATTGCAAAATATTCATTTCCTTCCAAAAGGCTATGGTTGTTGGATAGGTTATATCAGTCCTATATATACCGAACCATTGTCATCAATATTATATATACCATCTTGTGTCTACAGCCTTAGAGAAGCCGATCGAGAGATCTTATTGCTGTTCATTTTCCCTTCATTTATTTGACTTTTTCAATCAATCAACATTCATCTAATTACAGATTCATCTAAATTGCTTCAAAAATATTTAAAAAGTGTTATTTGTTCATTTTCCTATCATTTCTATATATCAGAATTATCTTTCCTAAAATCATCATGAAAACTGTCATCATTTTCTGATAATTTCTTTAATTTTAATTTTTGATAATTTTTCATCAATTTATTCGGAGCGAGTGTTATTAGTTCATTTTCCGATAATATCTCTAGTTTTGATTTTTTAATCATTCATATTTCATCTGAATATATAGGATTATTCAGTTACATCTACAATCTTCTTCCATCGATTTATAACAAACTCTCACTGAACTTATAGAAGCTGAAAACAAGGAGAGAGAGAGGTTTCTATTCTTCCCAACAAAACCATTTTAGAATGCTTCCTCTTACACAGTTATATATATGATCGATCGTACATTTTTTTTTTCTTTTTTAAAGTAAAGCATTTTTACTAGGGTGCCCTACACCTTCTATTTTGGGAGTAAGAAATTTGTTGCTGGCAGGGACGGACTCATGTAGGGACGAGCTGGATTTTTTATTTTTCTAACTTTTATTCTTAAATTTGAAATAATTGTGACTATACCCTACTGAAAATTTTCAAATTATTCCCAAAGTTCCTACTAAATTTAAAGTAATAATTATTTCGCCCTCACTCATCTAAATCTCTATCATTATGAATAGATCATGCATTTTCTAAAATGGTTCTATATATTGCACTCTTGAGCAATATAGAAGGTGGATTCCAATTTTCCATTGCTTCTTTTTTTCCTACCATAATCGCTATATATAGCACGAGTAATCTAATTCTTATAACGAAATTGAAATGGTCTCTTGCTGATTGACCAGGATTTTCTTCTAAAAAACTGTAGAATTGAAAAACAATTGCGCAATGGTCATAGCCCATGGGTCAAGATAGGGTCCTACTTGTGCGTATTGAAGGGTTGGTTTGATATTCTCCCTCATTCCCAATTTAGTTATTACATTGGACTTTTCAATTAAGTACTCAAAACAAATATAGATAGTCTGCGTATAACATTCACTAGTTTTAAAATATGTGTATTGACACTTATTTTTTAAACAAATATTTAAAACACTCCTATAATATAAATATTGTGCGTATAACACTCATTAATTTTTAAATGTGTGTTTTGTACCTACTTATTTTGTACAAATGTTTAAAACACTCATTTAATACATATATTGTGCTTATAACACTCATTAGTTTAAACATGTATATATATATATTTAAAGAATTAAGCTTTTTATATAATATAAAAGAAAATTCCTAAAGCATACAAATCAAAATGTGTGTACTGACACCTAAGTTATTATGAATCACTCAAAAAAAATTATTTTTTTATTTTAGTTTCATGAGTGTCTAAATTAAAATTAATTATCTATTTTTGTATTATATTTTTATAAAGGGCAGTCCTTGATTTTCCATATTAAAAATATGATGTCAACGATTATTTTGGTATTAATTAAACAAACTTATTTTTTGGTTTTTGGTAAATAAACCCACCTAGTTTCTCTTTTTGGTTTTTTTCTTTTTGATTTTTTTCTAAAATGAAAAAATAAATGTGCGAATTGCCCCCAGAATGGTGCGAGCATTTAACCCCCTATACTATTTATACAGTGCATTTAACCCCATGTGGTTCTACTTCAACCCAAACCTTTTAATATAGTGTGAATTGCCCTCATTCTGGGGGTAACTCGCACTATATTAAAATATTTGGGTTGAAGTAGAACCACAGAGGGTTATATGCACTCTATGTATATCATAGGGGGTTAAAAGCTCGTGACCTTAATTTTTTTGATATTTTGTGTCTCCTATTTTGTCCATTGATAATAGGGTCGTGAACTTTTACCCCATATGATATGCATATAGTGTGTATAACCCCCCTATGGTTCTACTTCACCCCAAATCTTTTAATATAGTGCGAATTGCCCCCACTCGCACTATTTAAAAGGTTTGAGGTGAAGTAGAACCACAGGGGAGTTAAACACACTGTATGAATAGTATAGGGGGTTAAATGCTCGCACTATTATGGGAGCAATTCACACCTTTTTTTTCATTTTAAAATAAAAATAAAAAAGAGAAACTAGGTGGGTTTATTTACCAAAAATAAAAAATAAAAATAAGTTTGTTTAATTAATACCAAAATAATTGTTAACATTATATTTTTGAAATTTTAATGTGAAAAATTAAGGATCGTCCCTTATAAAAATATATGAATACAAAAAATAGATAATTAATTTTAATTTAGAAACACATGAAACTAAAAAAAATAAAATATACAATTTGAGTAATTCATAATAACTTAGGTGTCAATATACACATTTTAATTTGTATGTCTTAGGCATTTTCTTTGATATTATATATAAAACTTAATTCTTCAAAAAAAAAATACATATTTTTAAATTAATCGGTGTTATAAGCACAATATCAATATTAAATGGGTGTTTTAAGCACTTGTCCAAAATAAGTAAGTGCAAAACACATATTTAAAAACTAATGGGTGTTATACACACAATATTTATATTACAGATGTATTTTGAGTACTTAACCCTTGATAATATTGTATAGTTGGCTTTTTAGTAGGGCCCATTTATTTTTTAAGGTAATGAAGAGGAATAATTCGGGAAAACATATAATAATATTATATTAGGATTCGAAACTGGACAAATAATTTGGGACAAGTAAAGTAAGTAAAGTGGACAACTAAATTGGGATGGAGAGAGTAATACATTTTGAATTGCATTGTCTTTCTCGTATTTTATTTTTTTACTAAAACAAAATAAATATTTTTGCCTTTTTTAGAAGAAAAGTAATATTTTTGTTATAAAGTGTTGTCAATAAAAAATAAAGATATATATGTTTTATATTGTAAATTTGTTATAAAATTGAAATTGTGAATCAAGTATTTTATAAAAAAAATTCCATTTTACTTTGCTACAGTTATAAAACATCAAAATATATCATTTTGGTGCTTAGGGCCCATTTGGTAGGCGGTCCGGTCTGGTCTGGTCTTATCTGGTCCGGTCTGGTCTGGTCTTATCTGGGTGGTGTTCTGAAAGTCTGTTTGGTAAAACTGTCTGGTCTTATGGTCTTATTCAAGCTGTTTGGTCTTATGTTTGGAAAATAATACAAAAAATAAAAAAATAATATATAAAATTCAAAAAATATATTAAGTATGAAAAATATAAAAAATTTGAAAAAATATAAAAAAATTAAAATAATATAAGAAATTCAAAAATAATATATTTTTCAAATTTTATAAATTATTTCGAATTTTTATATTATTTTTTGAATTTTATATATTATTTTTTATTTTTTATATTATTTTCAATTTTTTTTATATTTTCTCAAATATATATATATATATATATATCTCATTTTGTATATTATTTTTGAATTTTATATTTTTTTTCAAATTTTATACATTATTTCAAAAAAATTATATTATTTTTCAAAACTTATATATTATTTTTTAAATTATATATATATTTAAAATTTTATATATTAATTTTGATTTTTATATATATATTTTCGAATTTAATACATTATTTTTAAAAAATTATATTATTTTTCAAATTTTATATATTATTTTCGAATTTTATACATTATTTTTTATTTTTTCTATTATTTTGGAATTTTTTTATTTTCCCAAATTTTAAATATACTTTTTGCATTTTATATATTAATTTTGAATTTTATATATATATTTCAAATTTTATACATTATTTCAAAAAAATTATATTATTTTTTTAATTTTATATATTATTTTCAAATTATATATATTTTTTAATTATATATATATATTTCAAATTTTATGGTCCCATGTGTTAAGACAATTGTATATAAATTACCCCTTTTGGTCCCAAGTGGTCCTTGTTTTTTTTGAACCATTTTTTTGGAACCGTGTTGTCAAACAGTGTACGATCCCAAAAAAACCATTATGAGACCGGACCACATGGAACCGGACCGCGAACCAAACATGTCCTTAATTTGCGCTCATGCTTCAAAAACATTCACTACTATGCAAAACAAAACAGTATCACCAAACATGCTTTCAGTCAAAATAATACTATTGTAGCATTTGAAAGCAGAAGCATCGGTAGCGAGAACCAAACATGCCCTTAGTAGCTTTGTGGCCTGTAGACCTGAGTCACATTCCACTCCAACCAACATTGGTTATTTTCCCGATGCCAATTTATCTACTATATTTAATTATGTTTTGTAAAAAAATTAATTTATCTCATAACGTCTCCACATAGATCTTTTTTTTTTTTTTTTTTGTCTACAGCGAATTAGACTTTTACCTACCGTTTATTTTATATCAAATTATCCTAATTTTGTAAAAACCAAAAATATATATATATATATATATATTCTTTTCCTAAAAAACATTCTCCTCTGCTTCATAGTAGGAAAAAGGTCCGCCTATAATTGTTTTATGAGACAAAAACATGTTTCATAGCAAATATTTTGTTATTTCTAAAGAAATTATGCTTCCTAGAAAATACTTGTAATTTGTTATCTGCTACAGGAATGTGCACGCTATGAAATTAAAGAATTTAGCTGTATAAGCTTATTAGATACCAAAAATTTCATAGCAAATCAAAGTATTTTCTACCACTATCTGTTGCTGTGTATATTCATTGGAGATTAAAAATTCGGTAGCATGCAAAGGTATTTCAAACATTATTTTGTGAATTTCACTTCTTCCATTTAGGGCTGCAAATGAACCGAGTTGCTCATGAATCGCTCGGGCTCGATTAGGACTCGTTCGTTAAACAATCTCGATTTCGAGACTCATTTTACAAACGAACCGAGCTTGAGTAATGGTGGGTTCGACTCGTATATGTTCGTGAACATGAACTCGGCTCGTTTGAGTTCGTGAACATAAGCTCGTTTAAATCTCGTATTAATTCGTAATTACACATTTAAATTGAATTTTTTACCTAATAATATTGTAAGTATTGCTTTTATGTTTCATTTTATTGTAAGTGATTGAAATTTTATAATAAAAATATAATGTTAGTAAACGAGCCTTGCGAGCTTGAAGATGAGATTGAACTGAAATTATATATTAGTTTTTTTTTTTTTTTTGCTTAAACGATCCAATCCGAGACGAGCCCGAGCTTTTTATGTTTATGAGAAGCCCAAGCCTGACCACAAATTTTAGAACTCTTCACGACCCCGGAGCCAGAGCCCAAGCCCAAGCCTAAGGGCCCGTTTGAGAACTTGGTTTTGGTGGTCTTGGGTGGTTTTAGGTAAATCTAAAACCTATATATAATGTTTGGTAAGGAGTTGGTCTTGGTATAATTATATATATATACTAATATGTATTAAAAATATATAAATATGAAAAATATATATATAAAATTGGAAAAAAATATTAAAATGAAAAAATATATATCATTAAAAAATATTTAAAATTCCAGAAAACATTTGACATTTTTATTTTTTTTTATTCCAAAATATATATATATAATCGAAAAATATATTTTAAAATGTGAAAAATATATATAAAATTCAAATAATATATCTTAAATTCGAAAAAATATATATAATTCAAAAACAATATAAAATTCTGAATAATTTTATTATATACTGAAAAAATTTAAAAATTTAGAAAAAAAAAGATATAAAATGGGGAAAAATAATTTTATTCCCAAAAATTAATTTTTTTCCGAAAATTAATTTTTTTGGGGAATAAAATTATTTTTTCGGAAAAAAAATAATTTTTCCGAAAAAAATAATTTTTTTCTAAATATTATATATTATTTTTTTCAAAATAATTCATATTTTCGGCCATATATATATATATAGAGAGAGAAAAAAGTCAAAATTGGTAGGCCAAAATCATGGTTTTAGTAGTTGGTTTTAAAAAGCCTAAAACCAAGTCCAAAACCCACCAACCAAACATGGTTTGGTCTTGAAATCAAAGACCAAAACCAAAACCAGACCCAAAATCACCTATCCAAACAGGCCCTAAGCCAAGCCTGAGCAGAGCTAACAAACAAACAAGCCGAGCCCGAACAACTCAAAGCTCGGCTCGACTCGGTTCATTTTCAACCATAACTCTCTATTTGTTCAAATAGAGAACATTTTCTTTGATAAGTCGATCTTTTATTGAAGAGACTTTGCACCTGAATTAGGGACTAATGAAGATTAAAACGAATGGGTCTAGGACTTCGAAAATATGTGACAAGGTCATATGTTTTAACTTTGAAAGGAGACTTAGAAAATAACATGACAAAAATAGAACAGTAGTCTAGAATTCTTAAATAATGTGGCCATTTTAAAACCATTGGGTTGAGGTCCAAAAAATTGAGTAGATAGATTTGGTTGAAGAGTATAGTTTGTTGTATCGTCCCGAAATTGTTACGTATTATTTGATTTATAATACTTTAAGAAAATACCGATATCGTTATTTAATACTAATATTCATTTTAGAGGCGGTTTTGGTAACGCGAACCATGTTGGAGAGACTCCTTATTTAGAATTATATACATGGCCAATAATTAAGTTTCATGGCCATTGAGAGATTTTCTAGCATTAAAAAGGAAACTATACTAGTAAAATTTACGCTTAGTTGTCTATCCTCCTTCCATCATTCGCATTCACGGTATCTGTTTTGTCGTCTTTCCGGTAACTATATATTGGATTTGAACAATGCAAGGAAGTACAACAAATCATGCCTCCATCTCATTTGGTAATTTACACAAAAATTTCAGAGGTTTCAGAATTTAATCATCAAATTTTTTATCGTTCGTCAAACCCCCTGACATTTCAGATTTTAATCAAATACTCCCCTCCAACCAATTTTCATATCAAAATGACTTAAATGTCCCTCACATAAATTACAGTTTCATCCTTCTTGTTTGGACATATTACACTTTCCCCATCTATAAAAAAAATATAGGATTATTCCCACTGACACCCCCTCAAAGATAGCGTATTCCCACACGAACCCCTTCAAAGATCAATATTCCCACACAAATCCCCTTGAAATTGAATTTTGTCCCACAAGGACCCCTCCGTGTTCACGCCGTTAGAGCATGCCGTTAGGTGATGTCAACCACTAACCATTCCGTGAAAAGTCCATATTGCCATCAGATGATATGAAATGACTTATATATTCTTAACTTAAAGTTGTGAATTTATTTTAATATCCTTTAACTTATATATATATATATGTAAGCTTCTTCAAACTCTATTCTCTTTTCTCTCTCTGCTCCAATTTCTGATCCTCAATTCGTGTATCCTTCACCTTTTTCTCTCTACTCAAGTTTCTATTTAGCACAGTTTACCTATTGTCAGCCACATCATTTGTATATGGTCTTAAAATTAAAAAAGGGCGAATAAATTCAAATTCTAAAACAAGTAATCAAAATTCTCAATTTTTGAAATAAATTCATATTCTCAAACAAGGTATCAAAATCCCTAATTTTTGAAATAAATTCAAATTCTCAAACAGGGAATCAAAATCCCTAATTTATTGACATCAATAAATTCAAATCAGTGACAATAATCAAAGGATAGAGAGGAAGGTTTGGTAGTTTTGGCTGGAACATGGTGGAGATACACCCGTATATATATATATATATATCACAAAATGAAGTGAAAGCTGATTTTTTTTAATCTTAGATGAGTTTGTGATTTTGGGTGTTTGTATGAGATGGGTTAGTGGTTTCTAATTGAGTTTTGAATTGAGATTTTTGTGTGTGTGTGTGTATATATATATATGCGGGTGTCTTATACATACCTGATGAAGTTGTCTTCTCTGTTACCACCATAAGAATTGATGTGTGGGACCAAACTATTAGGAGAAGTAGCTGGAAACCCAAGATTTTTACACATTTTCAAGACTTGCTTGACCAAATCGGTGGATATATTGGACGAAAATGAAGTGAGAGTTGATTCGATGCCGGGACGAAACTACAACCATATATCTGTGTGTATATATATATAATATCTATATAAATCATATATGTGTATATATAAATTATTTATTGAATAAATGATACAATGTAAAATGGGTTTTTTGGTAATTTAACATAATAAATGTTTTATTTATATATTAATAATAATATTTAAGGGTATAAATGTAAATTTACAAAATTCTGTTAGTTAAATTAACGTTTGTTTGTCCTAGGGGGCCCATGTGGGAATATTAAAAGTCGAGGGGGTCCATGTGGGAATACGCCTATTGCGAGGGGGTGTCAATGAAAATAACCCAAAAATATATATATAAAATTTGAAATATATATTTAAATTCAAAAATATATATATATAATTCGAAACAAATATATAAAATTTGAAAATATATATATATATATATATATATATATATATATATAATTCATAAACAATATATTAAAATTTGAAAAAAAAATATAAAATTCGAAAAACTATATAAATTTTGAAATATATATTGTGGGTGAAAAAGGGAAGAAACAAGAGAAAAATGGATAGAAGACTCTACTAGCAAGTCAGAACAAAGAGGTCACAATCCATGGTAAAAAATCTCAAGCAAAGAGAAGGAAATCAGAGAAAAGAGATGGTGGAGAAGAGCAAAGAGTGTAGCCTCATCACAACTAGAGAATGGGTAGTGAGCATTGATAGATCTAAAACCACAAAAAGCCCCAAGAATGAAATACCCCAAAAATAGCTAAAGACCAAGAGATGGAGGAGAAAGAAACAAGTAGAGGAGAAGGGTCAGACGTGAAGAAGGCGAAATAAAAGCTCCTTGGCCGAAGCACAGAGGAAGCAAGAACAGTAAGAAAAATGGTAGTTGTCCTTGGAGGAGTAGCCTCCAAGCAAAGAAAGAAGAAAATGAAAAAGGAATGTTGTGAAAAGAAAGGAGTCAGCCAAAAAGATGGAGAGAGGATCCCTAGACAATGCACTATTGCCCTCTATTTATAGGTGACTTGGCCTCAAATGTTGCCCTAATTGTAGTGGTCCCCAAGTCCTACCAATGATCCACTTTTCTCTAATAAGGTGATGATGGCCATGATGTCGGCCTATAAGGAGAATTATTTCCACATTATGAATAAGGGGTAGAATCCACATTATAAGCCTTTATCATGACTAGACTACACTCCAAGCCTCCATGCCACATGATCTTTCTAATCCCTTCATAATGTGAAGATGGTGTTGCGTTGTCCACGTGTCACGGCTACGCAACATCTATGGCCACAGCTGGATTGGTCGTGCAACGGATCACTCCCCAATAGCCTTTGCAGTACATACATATACCGCTAGAGCTGTGCATAAATGGTGGTAAACGCCCTTGAGAGACTGCTACGTCATCAAGACCCGTAGACCATAGAGGTACTACTCCCGTGTACGCTCTTCAGCTCCACAGGTGCGCTGCCATAATAGGACCACCTTTAGAAGGCTTTTGAGTTGCCACGAGTAATCCGCCTCGAAGTCGGACACATTGGGTCAACCCGTATACCAACTTTGGTGGGGCGGGTCTGAGGCTCTACCCAGTAGCCCAGTACCCTAAATGAGACCCCTCTACGAGTCGAGTGCACCCTAAAATAATATCTATGCCTACAATTTGCCCCCTGTGCATGTGAGGCACCACCTCAAAGTTGGGCTTGCATGCACACAACAGGCCCCATACATACAATATTTATATCTCCATTGTCCCTACTTATATATATGGATACATATTTATAGCGTACATATGTATATTAAAAATATGTCATGAAAAGTAATAAACACAATAGAAAAGTAGGGGTGATCAAATGAACGGTAAGAACGGCAACAAGGAACGAAAATAAGCAAAGACAAGGTAAAAGAAATAAAAATGAAAGGAAATTAAAAAGAAAATAAATGATGTAAATATGAAATTTGAAAAATGTGAAATTGAGAAATAAAATATGTAAACAAGAAAGAAAGAAGTAAAACAAAACAAAGCCAAATATAGGAAAGGCAACAACCATTTTTTTTGCAAGTACACGCATTTTTGAAAATCACATGGAAGGGCATAATAGTAATTTTTGAAAGGGAATTTAAATTTGATTAGTAATCACCATACGTAACATGGTAAAAGTAAGAAAATAACTTAATTGCAATAGTACGCATATATATATATATATATATATATATATATATATATATATATATATATTCATGTACATATATATATATTCTTTTGAAATAAGCAAGTTTTTTTTTATTTAAAAATTGTACACGTGTACATATACCCACGTGTGTGTATATAGATATATTAATATATAAAAGGGGTAAGTTTAGAAATTTTGAACCAACAGTTTCCTTCTCAAAGATGAACTGGTTCCAAAACACATAAGTGGAAAAGGGCAGTGAGACAAAGCAATAATGGCAGCCCCCTGCAAAAAGGTGCCTTTTCGCCGCCCCTATTATGGCGATACTTCGCTAGACGCCACTCCCCGGAATTGGTGCAGTCATGGTTGGGGAGTGCACAGAGAGGCGACCAACAAATACCTCTCTAGATTATGGAAATGGGACAAAACAATCAACTGTACGATTCTGCCATTTACTGATTTCACTGTGAGAGAAAGCAAAAGCTTGAAGAGAGAGTGAACCAGAGAGAAAAAGAGGGAAATCAAGAGAGAAAGAAGAAAGAGAAAGAAAGAGGAGAGAGGAAGAGGGAAATACCAGAGAGAGAAAGTGAAAAGGAGAGATGGAGAAAAAACCCCTTTTCTGTAGAAGCCATGCTACCCTCGAAAGCGCACGACGACACAGTTCCAAGCGACGACGAATGGCAACATGCCCCTTTCTTCGAGAAGGAGGTCTACTTCTTCTGGCACCGGGCCAGGCATTACCAACCAAATTCTGCAATTTTGGGCGAGCTTGTGCTATTAGAGAGCGATGCCCCCTCCACGTTAGGTACCCATTGGAAGCCGGGGAAGAGTATGCGGTTTCCCATCGAGATGGGTGATTTCCCCTACTCGCACCTCTAATTCGAAGGCCACACAATGCCAATTTCAGAGTGGGATTATTGGTGCGAACACATTCTTTCGAGACCAGAGTATGTGGAAACCCTCAGCCGTGCCTCAGTCCTGGCGGCCATTGATTCAAGTCGCCGTGTCAATATCCGGTGTTCAAACCCCTCTTTGCAAGCCCTAATTTCCCTCTGGAATACTGATACCCATACCTTTGCTACCGCCTGGGGTGAATTTACCCCCACACTAGAAGATGTGAAATCCCTAATGCACTTGCCTCTGATCAGTGAACACAGTTTCAGACCCCACACAATTCCTTCAGAGTGCCAAGCCACAGTAGACTTCCTGGAGGCCTCCTTTACTCACGCCGCTTACCTGAACACCACTGTGAAGAAGAAGGGCAAATGCAAATTTGCAAACTGGGCCAGGTACTTTTTCACCTACCCTGCATCAGGCCGACCTCTTCGCCCCGACAACACTCAAGGCGTGCCTCTGGATAATCCCCATCATTTGGCGCCTTTATGGCACTTTGGCTTGCACGCCATGTGCTCGAAGGGTGCCCCAAAGATTGCATGAGTAAGAGGGTCTTCAATTTGGCGGCCCAAATGGCTCTTGGCAGGACCATCGCCCTGGGACCACTTTTCCTTGGGACACTGTACAAGAGGCTCGACTCAGTGGTGGCGGGGATGCGCTGCTTAATAGGTAGCTGTGAAGTGAAAGCGCCTGTGTCCAGCCTTTTCCTATCTCTATTCATAATGGAGCGTTTTCCTGAGTTCTTCCCCGTGCCACACATTCTAGAGGCTGCTAGACCATTCGAGGATCCTTGGGGCTTTTGCCGTGCCCCTAGATGGTCCGACATTGTCCTCCGGGATGATCTCAGCCTGGTGCTGGACCTGGAAGATGAATTCCAATTCAGACCTTATTCTACAACACTACCTAGTTTCCCTGTTCAGTCCTTATTTGGTGAAGAGCCGCGCATGCTCAATCCTGCTCCCAACTCACCTCGTTCAGATTTCGAACTCCTGCTGGTCCTAAAAAAATGTACACTGCCTGCCTAGTTTGAGGACAGTGTGCCCCTTGCAAGTTACAACCCTCATAGAGTCGCCCGCCAATTTGGCTTTGACCAGGGCGTCCCTTCAGCTCCAGCCACTGCTCTAAGTTTCGCCCTCAGCTCAGACTGATTTCTTGCCGAGAACCTGCCATCCCTAAACAATCCTCCCCATCCGTTTGCTATACCATCACGCCTCCGTCGCGGTGACATCACACCGTCATTCGGTGTTTTTTGGAGGTCAAGCCTTGACGCCCTGCAGGCCTTTGTCCAGTCGTCGGCTCGCAGAAGTGAGCCCCGGGTTATTGACAAGGACGACATGGTGGTACACTACTCTTCTGTATCCTTTTCTAGAGGAAGTCCAAGCTATGTGGTGGGATATGCTATTGCCGACGTGCCACCGTTTTCTCGCGACATGTTCCCGGTAAGGCGAAGGTCAAGGTCAAAAAAGGTAGTTCGCACCATTCCATTGGAACCTTTCGATGTACTGCCCCCACAGGGCCAAATTCCTGCAGCCCCTGAGCAACTAATTCCTCAAGCTGCTGCCGCGCAAAACCGTCCGACCCCGTCAAGGCGAAGGCCTACCCAGGATGAAGCGGGGCCCTCAGTTCCTACCCATAGGCGTCCTAGTGCATCTGTCAATGTAAGATATCTAAACCTGTACTTAAAATAAATTTATTAGTACATTTATTGCCCCCTCTTGAATGGGGTTTTCTTTACATTATATATATATACGTATATATAAAGAAGGAAAGAAATATAAACTTGCAGAAATTTTAAATGAACGTTCCTTTTTTCTTCTCCTTTTTTTTAGCCAAGTGCTTCCTCGAGGTCGCAGACTCCATCAGTTGCGAGCATGATAAGATCGTCGAGGAGGAGGGCTGATGCCCCCAGCCTGGCGGTTCCTCCTGACAACATTGCTGACGTTTTCAAGGACGCGGACCTGCTTCGTACTGAGACTCTATAGGGCGCAACGCAGATGATCCCAACTTCAGAAGACTTAAATGCGTTAACCGGTTCCTCCTTAAATGCAGGATCCGGCGCCTCACATTCTTCAGGCACCCAAGAGTCCATTCGCTCAGGTATAAATTCCCCCTCCCCTTACCTGTTTTTCCATTCATATTTCAAACACAAGTGTTAGACACTTTTAGAAAAAGAAAAATCAGAGAGAAGTCTATAAGTTTAGAGAGAGAAAAATAAAGAAGAAAGAAAGAAAGAAAGAAAGAGAGAGAAAATGGTGGCCATGGGGAAGACCAATCGCCCTCTCTACACTTCTTCCCCATCCTCTAGTGATGATGGTGTTCCTCTTGCAGATCGCTTCAAGAGGAGTGTCCCTGCCAGGAAGACCCCTATTCCGGAGGAGGGGGACAGTCAGGATGAAGTTCCCTTTGGCCAACGGCGCCCCAAGAGACAGGTGTCCCCAAATTCTCCCGGTCCGGCAGCGAAGAAGCCACGGCGTTCCGCCCGCAAATCCAGTGCATTCAAGTCTCCTTCTTCAGCCCCTTCAGACTCTGTCCATGTTGAAGTATCCTTTAATGAGGAGGCAACCTCTCCTTCCAGGGGTGGCCGTTCGGCTTCCCCTCGTGTCCCAGAAAGTTCTCCTCAACAAACTCTTGTAGATCCTCTACGCCAAACCGCCGCCGTGGCTCCTGGGTCCGCCCCTGCTTCAGGTGGTTCAGTCCCCCGGACTGGCAATCCCATGCCTGACTGTGGACCACCAAACCTGCCCAAATGGAGGGGCTTCTACTGCAGTGGAAGCTCCATTTCGACCCTTAATCGTCTTGCCATCGCCCACCCTAGGATGTTTGACGACTTCAATATAGCCTTCGAACAGGCCCAGGCTCCTATGCTTGATAGGTTCGCTTGGTATTTCCAGTAGGTGGTCAGGTCCACTGTAGGGGATGTGACCCTGCAGGCCTTAGATGGTGCCAGGAGGTTGGCTGCCTAGGCTGTGTAATTTGGCATCAATATGGACTGGTTCCTTGAGAGGCTGAATAAGATCGAGGCAAGGGATGACGGCGGTGTCCTGCGTCTCGCCGGGGAGAACACCCATGCCGAATCTGTGAAACTCAGAGAAGATGCAACCCAAATGAGGAGGGACGCCGCAGTGCTGTTGGAGAATGCTGCAAAGAATGATGCTGAGGCGGCGCACAAGGAGGCAGAGGGTGTTCGGCTGCTGGAGGCCGCTGATGAGCAACGGGTGGCGGACAGTGTGAGGGATACCAATCCTTTCCTCCTGCCCTGAAGATCCACCTTGCTACCTAATTCCAGCAAATTCTCAAAAACAATCTCGTTGGTTTTTTGTTGGTCACTAGAAACAGTTTCACACAGTTAGATAATTTTTTGAAAATATATTCTGGAAGATGTAAACTTTAACACAGGTACCGTACTGCGCCTGCCTGAAGGCGGGCCTTATTTTTGGAAGCGTGTTTTGGCATGCTTAACCTTGCGCTCTTTTGAGCGACACATTTTTGCTATCTAACGGTTTATTTAAATTAATGCCTATTTGTGAATGTTGTTTTGGTTTTGCATATGCCTTGTTTTTGTTTGTTTTGTTTTTTTTTTAAATGTGCAGGTTGCAGCATGGAAGGCGCCGGCTTGAAAGCTGCTCTTGCATGTACATAAAAAAAGGGGAGACGCCATCGTGGCACACACCTTTTTTTGCGAACCTTGCACGGAAGGGAAGGCTAAAGCACACATTCAAGGATACTCTCCTGCATTGAATTTTTTCCCTAGTAGAGGCTTGAGCCTTGCCTTGTGTAATTTTTAATTTTTATTTTAGAATAGTACTTGTAATAAGGAAAATGTAAAGCATATGCTTTTGCAAAAATAAAATATCTTTCATTAAGTAAATATCTGTCTTTATATATATATATTTTTTTGTTTACATGTATGCCTACATATATGTTGTGACTCGTTTGTGCAAATAACTTAACTAAAAAGAAATAACTACAAGGACAGAAGGTTGAGAGGAGAAGGCCCAACTCTTCTGGCAACCTATCTGTCTTAGGCAATAAAAAGAAACAAGGAAATAAAGGAGTGAAGATAGGAAATAGAACGTCTTGGATGAGGCGCGACGAAGTCAGAGGTGGTCAGATGAGATTTCCCTAAGGATAAAATCTTTTGATCCATTTGGCGTTAAGGGGGCCAGTCCTGAATCCGGTGCCAACCTCAGTCAACTCATAGTAACCGTTAGGTGAGGCCTTGGCTACGGTGTAAGGTCCTTCCCACTTGGGTGCAAATTTCCCTGGGTTCTGGCCCTTCATCACAGCGCTAACCGTCTTCAGGACTAAGTCTCCCTTAGCGAAAACCCTTTCTCTGACAGAAGTATTGTAGGCCCTTGCAATCCTGGCCCTATACTTTTGTGATACTACCGATGCAGCATCCCTTCTCTCATCCAAGACTTCCAAAATGTGGCCGCGAAACGTGTAGAGGGTACCGCCAACTCCTCGGGTAATACGACATCAATTCCATACACCAGGGTGAACGGAGTCTCCTGGGTCGCCCGTCGCATGGAAGTGCGATAAGCCCATAACGCCATTGGTAACTGATCAGCCTAACCCTTGCCATGATCTTGCAACGTTTTGCTCAGGATCCGGATCAGCGTCTTGTTGGTGACTTCGGCCTGGCCATTGCCCTTGGGGTAGTAAGGCGTGGAAGTGTGATGCAGCACCTGATACTGCTCCAAAAGTGCCCCTACGTCCTTGTTCACAAAGGATGTCCCATTTTCGGACAGAATGGTGTGTGGCACCCCGAACCGACAAATGATCTGCTCCTTTATAAACCGGACCACAACAGCCGCAATGGTCCACCTTAGTAGAACAGCCTCGACCTATTTGGTGAAGAGCTCGGTAGTAGCTAAGATCCAAGCGTGCCCTCCGGCCTTGGCGTGGATAAAGAACGAAGGCTAACGACAGGTGCATGGATAAGGTTGCCATGTTTCTGGCAAGCCTCATACCGCCGCACATGAGTAGCAGTGTCCTTCTCCATCGTGGGCCAATAATAACCATAGGTAACCAAGTGTTGATACAGCTTTGCGCCGCCCTGATGGTTACGCTGGTGCGCCTCCGTCATGACAATGGTGGTCTCCTCACGGTTGATGCATTTCAACGGCCTCCCACAGAATCCTTTGCGATAAAGGGCGCCTTCAAGGAGGAAAAAGTGTGCCGCCTTCTTCCTGACGAGTGCCGCATCCATTCGGTGGTCGGGTAGCTTGCCCTCCTAGAGGTAGTCGATGTACGGCTTTCGCCAATCAGACAAGTCGGCCTGAAAAACACTCTCACCACCTTGAGGGGTGCGAGCAGAGAGAATACAACTCCTTTGAACGTCCTTGGCGGCCGCCATCATACCGGGCCAATAGAAACCTCTGCGCTGGATCCTCTGGTAAAGACTAACGTCCTCCACGCCGCATACAATCCGGTGAGTCTCCTCCAGAATGGTGGCACCTTCCTCCTCAGAGACACATCGAGTTAGTACACCCCGGGCCCCTTGAAGTAGAGGTCCCCTTTGATAAGTACGAATCCCTTAGTCGCTAGCCCGTCGAAATCCTCCTTTGCTAAGCCTTCCATAATAGAGATACGCCAATCATCAACCTTTACCAAGTCGGAACCTTCCGCCGTCGTGGGGGCAGAGCACCTATGTACCTTTAATGATAAGCCTTCATGCTCAAGTCTGATCTTTGATGCCAGAGTTGCTAGAGCGTCGGGGAAAAAATTCCTACATCTAGAAACATGGGTGAACTCCACAGCGTCGAAATGCTTAAGCAACAACTGTGCCTGGGTACGATAAGGAGCAAGGTTGGCCTCCTTCACAGCGAACTCGCCTGTGACCTGCTTGATGATGAGCTGAGAGTCCCCCTTGACCTTTAAGCGTCGAACACCCCGTCTCTGTGCCTCTCTCAGCCCTAAGAGCAATTCTTCATACTCAGCCTCGTTGTTGGAGCACGGGAAATCCAACTGATAAGAAAGATGAACCTGAGGCCCGCCGCCGCTTAGTGTGAGGATAATAACGACCCCACTATTACGGGCAGTGGACGCTCCATCGAATGACAGTTCCCATTCCTCGGCCTCGGCCATGAACAGGTCGGTCGAGTCCCGATTACAAGAAGAGTGAGATAGAAGATCTGCCAGAGCCTGCCCTTTGATGGCCATGGGTCGCACACACTGAATTTCGGTCCCTAACAAGCCCATCAACCACTTGGTCAGACGTCCGCCGGAAGGAGGCTGGGTCACCATGTAGCGCACTGGTTCACTTTTGGTCATCAGCTCCACAGTGTACGTAGACAAATAATGCCAGAACTTCTTTGCGGCAAAAACCAATGCAAGACACTACTTCTCAGCTGCAGTGTACCAAAGTTCGGCGCCACAGATGACCCTACTAGCATAATAAATAGGACGTTCGCGCCCATCCTCCTCTTGGGCGAGGATTGCCCCCAGTGAATGGTCGGTCGCAGAAAAATAAAGTCGGAGGGGCACTCCCTGCCTGGGTGCAGTCATGGTATCCGGTGCAGCCAAGATCCTCTTGATGGCCTCAAAGCTCTGCTGGCACTCGGGGGTCCAAACATAAATAGCGTTCTTCTTAAGAAGAGGTAAAAATGGCTGCATGAGCTCGGCGAGATCAGGAATGAAGCGTCGCAGGTAGGAAATCTTGCCAATAAATCCTCTAAGTTGCTTCAACGAACGGGGTGGATCCAGAGTGATGATAGCCGCCGTCTTGTCACCATCGACCTCAATGCCTCGCTGATGTATGACAAATCCCAAGAAATTCCCTTTCGTCACGCTAAAAATGCACTTGGCCGGGTTCATCTTCAGCTGGTAGCACTTGCACCTGTCGAAGACCTTCGTCAAATCATCAATGTGGTCGGTTGGCTGCTTCGACTTAACCACCAAATCATCAACATAGCATTCAACAGAAACATGGATCATGTCGTGGAAAACAGCAATCATGGCCCTTTGGTAGGTCTCCCCGACATTCTTCAGTCCGAACGGCATTACGGTGAAGTGAAAATTCCCCATTGGAGTGCGAAAAGCGGTTTTGGGCGCGTCTTCCTCAGACATCCTGATTTGATTGTAACCACTGAAACCGTCCATAAAAGAGAACATCCCGTGCCCAGCAGTGACATCCACAATGGCGTCGACATTCGGCAATGGAAACTCGTCATTTGGGCACGCCTTGTTGATGTCCTTGAAATCGATATAGACCCTAACCTTTCCATTCTTCTTTCGTACAGGTACCACATTGGCTAACCAATTCGGATGCTGAATGGGCCTGATGAAATCGGCCTGTAATAAACGCTGGACCTCCTCCTTAATCTGACCTTCAATCTCCGGCGCAAATACTCGGGAAGCCTGCTTCTTTGGTACGACTCCTGGTTCAACATTCAAACGATGTACGACCAGGTCTGGGTCGAGTCCCGGCATCTGGTCATAGCTCCAAGCAAATACATCCTGATACTCTTTGAGTAGGCCCACCAGTCGCTCCTTGAACTCGACAGATAGCTCGCGATTGATAGAAACCATATGGGGCTGCTCCCTTGCCTTAGCCAGATCAACCTCCTCAACACCCTTTTTCTGGGCTTCCGCCAAACCTGACTGTTGGTCATCCTGTCTCACTGAATCCTCGATAGGAACAGATGCCTCCGCCAGAAAATGGTCGTTGCAGGGGTCGTGTGTCTGCACTGGGGTGTCCGGCCCCTCGCACCGTCATAACTGGTAAACATAGCTTCCATCAGCCCTAAGCACTCTCCTGCAAAGATCCTCGTCATTCTCGACCTTCCGCTTTCCCTTCTGAGAGATGACCATCATAACGTCGTCGTTATCGGACTGGGCGATATCCTCCAAGTTGGGTAATGGGGTAACATAAGCCTCGCCTTCCTCAAGGCCCTCATCAACAGCCGAAAACTTTGTGAAGTAAATAGCATCCGACAAATGAACCTCGCTAAGAGAGAAGGGGTTCCTTGTGGCCTTGACAGTAGTAGTCCCAGTGCCCCAATTGGCCTTCATCACCTGATGATATGAAGAAGGGACTACACCGTGGAGGTACATCCAAGACCTCCCTAGTAGAACATGGTACTATGGCTCCCCCTCAATGATATGGAATCGGACAGGCCCTCGGATGTCCCCAACCTGTAGGTCGGCGGTGACATAGCCCAAGGTCCTCTGTCTTATCCCATTGAAACCTGAAATGTCGATTGGCCTCCCAGTCACGACCTCATCCTTAATACCTGTCTGCCTCATGACGTTGACAGAAGCGCTATTGTCCAGGAATGCCCTCATGAAATCAACCCCGTTAATGGTTGCAGGCACGTACAACGGACGGTTGTGAGGGCCCTCGATAAGCTTGTCCGCATTGGTGAAGGTGACCTCCCTATTATGGTCAGACTTCGCCGAGAGGGCGGGCTCATCCCTCTTAACTTCCGCTCCTGCCTTGCAAACAACCTTAAAAAACACTTTAGTCACCTCAGCCCTGGAGTCTGAGTCAAGTTTGAGCTTGTCAAAGAACTCCCTTATGAGGCTAGCCATTTGGGCCATGTGGTCCTGAGTGCCCCTTTGAACTTGCTCGCCCAACCAAGCTACCTCCTCACCTTGAAGCTCCTCTAATGTGCCACGATCCTTACATGAAATGACATGAACCCCTGCATCGTGGCATGGGAAAGGGTTGCCCTGCACATCCTGCCTCTTCAAAATCTCCAACTCCCCAGACTTCATCTTCATTTGAAAAAGATCGCGCAAACTCCAACATTCCATTAATGGGTGCCTAGTACCACGGTGGAAATGACAAAAGCATGGATCATTCACCAAGTCCTTATGATTCTCCTCTAAAGCAGGTGGAAGGCTGACGACCTTGTCGCGGATCCACTAGTTCAGCACAGCAAGGACCTACCTACGACTACAAGGGAAAGGTGGTGGAGTAGTCCAAAATCGCTTCCTTTGCTGGTCAGCCGACGCCATGAAAGCATCCTCGTCCTCGGCGGGCTCCTCAGAAAACTACTCCTCATCCTCAAAAATGGCCGTTGTAATAGAAATAGGGCGTGGTGCTCGCCAAACACGACCTCTTCGGGGACTGGCCACCCGATCAGCCAAACATCTAGTTTTGACCATAAGATCAGAAAATGTGCGGATATCGAGGGCGACTAGATAGAGGCAGTACTCTCTATCCATCCCATCGATGCAAATCCTGACCAAATTTTCCTCCTTGGCGGCCTCATAACACTCCAATGTGCGCTCTCTAAATTGCCTCACATAAGCCATCACTTTCTCATTACTCTTCTGAGTGAGCTTAGTGAGGGACAGTAGAGTAACCTTCTCGTCAACCTGGTAGTACTTGCTATAAAAACGCTGCGTCATCTCCTCCCAACTGGTCACCGACCCAGGCTCGAGGTTGTGATACCAAGTGTACGCACGGTCAGTTAGTGACTTGGGGAACTCCCTCAACTTCAACGCCTCGTTGGAGGCATGGTCCCCCAAATGACTAATGAAACGCCCAACATGCTCCTTGGCATTGCCTTTCCTTCCATCAAACTGTCGGAACTTAGGCGTAATGTACTCAGCAGGGTACGACTGCTAAAGGACAAAAACAAGAAATGGAGGCAACGGGTCGCCAATAAGATCCGCCCCGGTCGAGACACGTCCCGACCCCATCATGGCGCGCAACTGATCGAACGTGACGTAGGGGGAAACGCTCTGCTGAGCCGAGCCAAAAGGGGTTAATGACGCTGCCATAGTGTGGCCCTGGGATAACGCTGAAGTTGCACGCGGGGGCGTCACCATAACGTCACGACGGAGGATAGATGTCGGCGCCATTGCTGGCGTGAGCGCTGCACCGGTGGGCGCATCAGGCCTGGCAAAGGCAAACATTGTTTTCTGCTCCTCCCACATTTGCTATTGGGTGGCCTGCATAGCAAGCAACGTTTCCATGAGAAGCGTGTTGTGGTCGTGCCTGCTGGCTGACCTCGAGGTGGAAGCGTTATGGGACCTGCTCCGAGCCGTCCTGTGGTGCTGCGTCCTGGTGACAGTGCGGCTGGAAGAATGAGCATTGGTCGCCTCTTGCTCGCCAGCGACCGGGGGATGGTCGAGCGGTGGCTCCCTGAGCTGTGGCTTCGCTGCGGCGATGCCCTGGGGCTGCGGCTGGGTCGCCGTCAGTCCTGGTGGGGGTCGATTGATCAGAAGGAGCCCTCGTGGAGGCTGGCTCACCTCCCTGGGAGTGTGGCTCTCAACTCCAATAGGTGCGGCTGACTTCTGCCTGGATGGAAGAGGAGGGGGTGGAGGAAGTGCAGAAGAAGAAGGTGCTCAAGACGACATGGCTATGCGGGATGACCTTCTGGTCATGCTATATGGCCCGCCTTTCTTTCCCACTGTGGTCGCCAAAAATTGTGGATGAAAAAGGGAAGAAACAAGAGAAAAATGGAGAGAAGGCTCCACTAGCAAGTCAGAACAAAGAGGTCACAATCTATGGTCAAAAATCTCAAGCAAATAGAAGGAAATGAGAGAAAAGAGATGGTGGAGAAGAGCAAAGAGTGTAGCCTCATCACAGCTAGAGAATGGGTAGTGAGCATTGATACATCTAAAACCATAAAAAGCCCCAAGAATGAAATACCCCCAAAATAGCTAAAGACCAATAGATGGAGGAGAGAGAAACAAGTAGAGGAGAAGGGTCAGACGTGAAGAAGGTGAAATAAAAGCTCCTTGGCCGAAGCACAGAGGAAGCAAGAACAGTGAGAAAAATGGTAGCCGTCCTTGGAGGAGTAGCCTCCAAGCAAAGAGAGAAGAAAAGGAAAAAGGAATGTTGTGAAAAGAAAGGAGTCAGCCAAAAAGATGGAAAGAGGATCTCTAGGCAATGCACTATTGCCCTCTATTTATAGGTGACTTGGCCTCAAATGTTGCCCTAATTGTAGTGGTCCCCAAGTCATACCAATGCTCCACTTTTCTCTAATAAGGTGATGAGGGTCATGATGTGGGCCTATAAGGAGAATTATTTCCACATTATGAATAATGGGTAGAATCCACATTATGAGCCTTTATCATGACTAGACTACACTCCAAGCCTCCATGCCACATGCTCTTTCCAATCCCTTCATAATGTGAGGATGGTGTCGCGTTGTCCACGTGTCACGGCTACACAACATCTATGGCTACAATCGAATCAGTCGTGCAACAGATCACTCCCCAATAGCCTTCGCAGTACATGTATATACCGCTAGAGCTGTGCATAAATGGTGGTAAATGCCCTTGAGAGACTGCTACGTCATCAGGACCCGTAGACCATAGAGGTACTACTCCCGTGTACGCTCTTCAACTCCACAGGTGCGCTGCCACAATAGGACCGCCTTTAGAAGGCTTTTGAGTTGCCACGAGTAATCCGCCTCGAAGTCGGACACATTGGGTCAACCCGTATACCAACTTCGGTGGGGCGGGTCCGATGCTCTACCCAGTAGCCCAGTACCCTAAATGAGACTCCTCTACGAGTCGAGTGCACCCTAAAATAATACATATGCCTACATATATAAAATTCAAAATAAATATATCAAATTTGAAAAAAAAAATTATAAAATTGGAAAAAAATATATAAATTCAAATATATATATATATATAATTCTAAATATATATATATAATTCATAAATAATATATTAAATTTCAAAAATATATATATAATTCAAAAATATATATTAAATTTTGAATATATATATAAATTTAAAAATATATATATAATTCAAAACAAATATATAAATTTTGAAATATATATATATTTCAAAAAATGAATTTTATTTTTTTAAGTCACCACGTGAGTGGCACGTGACAGGGTGTATGGTTTGGACCAGGCATGTGAGGTTGAATGGGGACTCATGTCATGTTGTGTACTTAAATCTTTATTTTTTATTGTATTGTTTTAAATGGACAAAAAATTAAAGGAAAAAGAGGTAAATGTGTGAAAGTTGGACAAGAAGAAGTGGGATAGGGTAAGATGGTGGGCTGATTGCTTGTTTCTTCTTGGATACTAGCATCAGTATTTTCTTTTTCTTTCTTTTCTATTTTTTATAGGGGTTAATTTATATATGTTTTTCGAATTTTATATTTTTTTTTGAAATTTAATATATATATATATTTGAATTTTATATTTATTTTCGAAATTTAATATATTATTTATGAATTATATATATATATATATATATATATATATATATTGAATTTTATATATTTGTTTCGAATTATATATAAGTTTTTTTGAATTTATATATATTTTCCAAATTTTATATAGTTTTTCTAATTATATATATATATTTTTGAATTTTATATATTTGTTTTGAATTATATATATATTTCAAAATTTATATATTGTTTTGAATTATATATATATTTTGAATTTTATATATTTGTTTCGAAATTATATATAATGTTTTTTGAATTTATATATATTTTCCAAATTTTATATAGTTTTTCTAATTTTATATATATATTTTTTAATTTTATATATTTGTTTTAAATTATATATATATTTCAAAAATTTATATATTTTTTCAAAATTTAATATATAGTTTACAAATTATATATATATATATATATTTCAAAATTTATATATTTGTTTCGAATTATATATATTTTTTCAAATGTTATATATTTGTTCAAATTTTAAATATTTTTTTCTAATTTTTATATATTTTTTTATAGAGGGGGAAAGTGTAATTATCTAAACAAGAGGGGGGAAAGTATAATATATCCAAAAAAGAGGGGTGAAATTGTAATTTATGTGAGTGACATTTAAGTTACTTTGACATGAAAATAGGCTTGAGTGGGGTATTTGATTAAAATCTGAAATGTCGGGGGGTTTGGCGAACAACAAGGGATTTTGTGATTAAATCCTAAAACCTTAGGGGATTTTGCGTAAATTACCCTTTAATTTTATAAGGCCTCAAAAGCTATATTTCAGTATGATAAAAGCATGTTTGGCACCAAAGTACTCTATTACGCTCTGAAAAGAAAGAAAACGCAGCGTAGCAAAGTACTATGTTGTGATTTTATTTTGGAAGCAAATCATGTTTGATATTGATAATTTTGATCTGAGAAAAAGTAAAACTGATAAAAGGAAATCATATTTGGTGGAGTTGGTGCTTCCACAAAATTTGATAGCAAATCATGTTTGGTGACATGCTTTGCTTTGGGAATATATATATATATATAAAAAGTAAAACTGATGAAAAGAAATCATATTTGGTGGAGTTGCTGCTTCCACAAAATTTGATAGCAAATCATGTTTGGTGACATGCTTTGCTTTGGGAATATATATATATATATATACATATTTATATATATTTATATATTTGGTAAAACATTGAATAAGTATATATGTAATAAAAATCCAAAAATGGAAATAAAAATACATTGAAACATGTGTACACTAGTTTGTCGCGAAATTATGAAATGTTTGATTATATTTTTGGGTTATATATATTTTGAAAATATATATATTTCCGAAAGATATATATATATATATATATATATATTATGAAATATATAACTTTTTCGAAAAAAAAATTCTTCAAAATATTGTTTTTTCCCGAAATATATATAAATTAATCTGATATATATTTTGAAATATATATATTTTTCCCAAAATATATAATTTTTTCAAAATATATATTAATCATATATATATATATATTTTTTTTTTGAAATATATATATATATATATATATTTTTTTTTTTTTTGAAATATATATTTTGTGAATGAAATAGGGTGGGGGAGTTTTTGATTTGTGAAAAAGCAAATCTCAGAAGTACGTAGTAGTAGCATGAAGCAAATCTCAGAGTTTTGGTTACTTGGACATCGAAGAACTATTTGAGACAACGAAATTATCTCTCTCCTGTTATTAATATGGATAACATTAGTAAGAAAATGATTAAGTGTTAACCACTTATCTACTCAAAAAACTTAAATCATCACAGATAATATATCTTGAGTACATACGTATAACAATCTTCTTTAATGTGGATCAGAGGGAGATTTAAACAAGACATTTTGCTCTAAGCTAGCCTAGACTCGGCCTTTCTCACAAAGTGCACAAGCTTCATTTATGATACTTGGACCTCGAAGAGCTATTTGAGACAGCGAAATTATGTCTCATGTTATTGGTATGGATAACATTAGTAAGAAAATAATAAAGTGTTAACCACTTATCTACTCTAAAAATTAAAGTCATTACACTGAATATATTTCGAGTACATATGTATAACAATCTTTAATGTGGATCATAGTGAGATTTAATACACAAGACATTTTGCTCTAATATTATGATAACCACCCATCTACTCTAAAAACTTAACCTACTAGAAATAATGTAACTCAGAGAATTTATATTCTTTAACATAATTGTAGAGATAGAATGCATCTCACAACTAGGATAACATTAGATCAGGATGTTAGTACTTGAAATGCAGCAACCAATGATTGGATGGGAACAGCCATAAGGTTTTGAAGTTAAATACATAATCAAAGGACCTGCTTCTTCATTACCCCCAGCAAATTACAGTTATTCACGAATTTTAACTTGTCACCTGTTTAAGCAACTGATGACATCTTAATAGTAAAATTGGTACAGCCACTCCGTGTAGAAAACCAGCGTTCATGGGAAGCGACTTGAAATCCAGTTCACCGTTTGAATCAAGATTTTTTTTTTTTTCGTTTTGTACAGTCTCACCCACTTATCGATCTTCCTGTGCTGTTTATGTCTGTAAATTCATCAATGGAGCTCAGCTTCTCAAGTATCAGCTTTTCTTGCTTTACATCTATAATACATCTAGTTAAGATTCAAACTTTCAGAACAACATAATGCCAGGACTTTCAGACAAAACATAGTCTACATGGTGAACTCCCAAGCTCAACAAAAACAATTTATCAGTATCCAGTATTGTGGATGAAAACCATTTATGCGACAAAAAGATTAAGGGTCCGTTTGGTTGCACGGATTTGGAATTGAATTGGAATTGCATCGGAATTGAAATTTCATGATATTTCAATTCCACAAATGCAATTCCAAATACATTGTTTGGATGTGTATTGGAGTTCAAGTATAACTGGATTTCAATCACAAACTCAATTTGAATGTAAAAGATCATAACTTAAAAAATAAAATTAGAGAATATAGATAAATATATATATGTATAAGTATACAAGTATATGTATAAATATTTGTGTGTGGTTATATATTTGTGTATATATGCCATCTATAAGTATATATATTTTTATATATAAGTGTGTGTGTATATATATTCCTATATATAAGTGTGTGTGTATAAATATATATGTGTATATATGTTTGTGGTTGTGAAAAATTTGTTCTTAAAAAGAGAGTATTTAGTGGGTCAAGGTTCGGAGAATATGTGGAATTAGAAATCATAACTCCTCCTTGTGGAATTGGAGTCTATGGAATTGCATTTCAATTCCAATTCCAAAGTATTTTGTTACATCCAAACAATGGAATTGGAATTGGAGCCCCCAATTCCAATTCCAAGGCTCCAATTCCATGCTCCCAAACGGACCCTAACAGTTTTTGGGTGAAAACAGAAAAATAAAAAACTAAATTATGGCCGAACATATGCCAGTAAGGATGGGAATCAGCCAAGTTTTGGAACCAAATCTAGTTGAAATACTGAACACAAGAAAATGGTATGAATCACCACTTAAGATGAACAGAACAAAGATTCACTGGACAAATCTTTTCCATGTAAAACAGCACAAAGACTATGTATGATTATATAATTAACTTGCATGCATAGCAACTTAGCAAGTCATGCAAGGCAAACCTACCTTAATTATGTCGAGACCTCACTATTGCACTGCCTATTCAATTCATTTTTGGCAGGTATATATGTTCCGAAAATGAGTACATGCGCGCACCAAATTGCCTAGCAAGCGTAATATGGATGTGTATGAGAAAAAAGAATATCAAGGATACATTCCTGATCAGGGTTTTCTGTGAAGTTGGAGTGCAACGCATTCCCAATACAGTCCACTATGGCTGAGGTCGTCATGGATGATTCGATGCATAATATGGCAGTAATGGCATCTAATCGTGTTACCTTGTTTCTGAACATCAGTCTTGCATGTGCTGCAACATGAAAAGCATTGAAATCCATGGTGAGGAAAAGTTGCTTGGTGCATGCTTTAAATGGAAAGTAATCTACCTTGAGCAAGTCGTATTAAGCTTTCCAGCATGCGCACGGTGGTCCTTGCTACATTGCAACACACGATCTAAGCAAGCGAATGACAATGATTATAAATTATAAAATCATTATTGTCCAGGTAAAACCTGTGTTTGGAGTTGCAGATCTTCTTTGGAGTTGGTAATAGCTCGAAATAACTTTTTCAGCTTCCTTTGTAAGTATCGGTTTGAAATATCCTTTTACAAATTGAATATACCTGCAAGATGTCCACAGATTGCAAAACATCCATTGCTAATCTTTTATTTGAAGAAGAAGTTGAGTTTAATTGAGGATGAATTTCGTTTTAGGGGCATGCTCTGAATAAAATAGAAAGTAGGCAGAAATTTCATCTTGCATGCTAATAAGGTCATCTGAGGTATCATGTTTGATTATTTAAATTGAATGATATACATCATATGTTGTGTTCAGATATACTGAGCCATTATTTGAGCTCCAAAATTAACCTGAGGCTCTCCAAACTAAAATTTTCTAGTTCTGACAAACATACCCTTGGTTCAAAAATACCTCACTTGGGTACATTAGAAAGAGATGAGCAAGTAGGTGGGATGTCCAAAATTGATTTTGCCAACTCCACAGGGCTTTAGAACCTCCAACGAGAGAATTCCTTAATGACCAACCCATACTAAGTAGTCTCCGACATTCTGGTTCTGTAAACTAAAATCCTCTAGTTTCATTAATCCAAAGATGATGCAACACAGATCCTTAGCCACCTACCATGATTGCAAGAATTGATGAAGTAAATTAAAAATTGATCAAATAAGTTACGTGCCTAATGTTCAACCAAGCAGAATTGTGTCCAGTTCCCTTTCCACCAGATGGAAAGGAAATAAGAACTAAATTTCTCGTAAAACATTCCACTAATCCCAAGCAGCCAAAAAATTATTCAAAGTAGATCAAAAGGAATCCAAAACTCTAATCTGAAATTTCGGATCATACATACTCAATCAGAGTAACTCCGTCATGGGTAAGTTGACTTATGTAAAGAAGGCCAAGATTTCTTATATCAATATGCTTATTTTGGGTACAAGTTTAAAACTTCAAATACCAGCCTATTGCTAAATCTATTGATTCTAAAGAAGAGGTGAAGCTATCGATCTCAGCGATTAGATCATCAGCGACTACTTAATAATGCTATTGTTGAAAAGAATCACTTGGA
Source organism: Cornus suecica (assembly GCA_963922005.1). Lineage (NCBI taxonomy): Eukaryota > Viridiplantae > Streptophyta > Magnoliopsida > Cornales > Cornaceae > Cornus > Cornus suecica. The sequence goes on along the minus strand of OY998247.1, from coordinate 39,802,467 downwards.
AAAAATGTGGCTAATGAAAAACAAACCAGTGTCTTACAGAAATCAGCTCACCAGCGAATATTTAATAAATATTAATCGGCATCGGCAAGAAATTCTCTCACTGGGGGTTCCAACACCTCATGGAGTTGGCAAAACTTTAACTTGGATTTCCAGCAGTAGAAAGTCTGTTCTTCAAGTTTGCTCAGTGCAATCATAAAAGTTATTAGTGAAAAACACGAGGATGCGAGTCCGAATCAGTAATCGATCGCTTTGCGCAAATTACTGTCCGAGGGTAATGGCTTTTAGGATATCCCAGTTCATCCAGGATTTTCTCTGCTTCTCTTTATGATAGACAAAGTTTTCAAGCTAAAGGAGGCTTTTGGGACCAGGGTATTTTTATTGTTGACTTGCTATGAATCTATAGAAGTCTGGATCACCTCAGTCTTATCTTCGAAATGCAAGTAGTGGCTCTTAAATACGTATGTAAAAGCAGATTGGACTGTTAATGATAAGATGGATGATAGGAGTGACTAGAAGATCTAAGACAAGTAATGAACAATTGAGGAGAAAACTAGGAATAGACCCGAAGATTATACTAATAGAAGGGGAATAGATGTTTGCCAAGGAGGTAAGCGACTAAAGGCTGGCCAAAACTTACATATACTTGCATCGGATGAAATGATAGATAATGATTTTTAAAATTTTAAAAGAGGAGAACTGGTGTGTGATGGGAAAGAATAGAAATAGAGAATTTATGTGGCCGATCCTATCCATATGAAAGGCAACTAGAACATTAAATGGCACGAACACTAACACAAGGTATGTCTATTTACCTTAAGCAACATATAGAGGAGACATGGTGTATAATATGAAAGAATGGAAAAAGAGAATTCTTATGCCGACCCCATCTATGTGGAATAAAGGTAAGGGTGAAGAGGACGATAATGACATAAGGCTGTTAATCGAGCTACACTAGAACATTAGGCCTGTTGGGTTTGCATTTCTGAAAACAGTTTTCTGTTTTCTGAAAATTGAAAATCAGAAAACTGTAAAAAAAAGTCTACTTGGTTTAGTTTTCTGAAAACTGTTTTCAGGAAACTCAGTTATAATAATACATGTTTTCAGAGAACTCATTTTTATTGTTCTTGGAAAACTGTTTTCTGTTATCAGAATTCTCGAGAACAGATTTCAGAGATACAAACCAAGCAGACCCTTAAATTTCATGAATACTAACACTCGATATGTCAATCACATTATGTAAAATCTAAATACAAATAAAAAGTGTTGATCTCGTGAAAGAACTCTTGGATAATTCAATATAAAATAAATACATAGTTTTTCACACATGGGTGTTCATTTGGTGCAACTTCAACATGTAAAATACTGATACAAGTAAAGGTCGCAAAAGCATAGTTCAAGAAGGAAGATTGCTGGCAGGCTAGGTTATGGCCAGAACAATGTATACATCCATCAAGTAAATGAAACATGTTGGTCAATATTTACACTATAAGCCAAGATGTATCCAGAAAAGGTGACATGTTAAAGATGTTTACCGTCTAAGCATAGAAAGAGGCCATATGTTTGCTAGATCTTCCTTACTCTCGCCTTTCTCTGGTTCAGCCTGCCAGTTAATTGGAATATTAATTTGCTCCATTGTAGAACAGGGAGTAATTCAAATTGGTCGTGTAAACGATTACCTCAGCAAGAATGTGAGATGAAACAACTGCATCCCACTCCGGGTTCTTTGTATCCAGTAAGACAAGGACTATATCAAATCTGCTTATTAAGGGTCCAGATAGTGTCGTGTTGACAGATAGAGCTAACTTGTGTCAAGAAACAACAAATGTGAGAAGGCATGGGAAAATCCCAGCCAAAGACCGACAATTCAGAGAAAAAGAAATTCTGCAAAGAACTAATATGACACAAGTTCTATTATCATTCACATCTACCTACTTAAAAAAGAAGTGCAGGGAGGATGACAACTATAGACTGGAAAATCAGGTAACAATAATTCGTAGAGGTTATCAAAAGAAATAGAAGATATCCATGGTAAATGGATACTTTGATTAGGATCATATTGTCCCTTAGGATTTGTTGCACCAAAGACCGTCGTCCTAGTACTTAGTGTTGTGACAAGACCAGCCTGAAAAGAACAATGTCATTCTGGAGTCATGTTTCCACCAAACAATAAAAGATCCCAATATCTATATGCTTTTTATACATGTGTGTGTGTGTGTGTGTATAAGATGAAGAAATGTTATCCTGAACTATTATTACAACAAATAAAGAAGTTGAATTGAAAGAGGAAAAGAGAATACACAGAAATTATTAAATGGTGTCATTCAAGTGATTCCATCTCATGACCCACGAAATGGTGGCGATTTTTATCCTCTTACAAAGAGAGCAAGAAATTAACCAGATGAATGAACAGTAGATATAAAGAATGTCTAGCTAACAAAGGAAGAGATCCGTTTCGTGATTGTAAGATATCTATAACACTACAACTACATCCCCTCCTAGAACAGAAGGCTCCTAACATCTAGATCAGATTTCTAGAACTCAAAACCAAAGTCCTAAATCCAAGGCACCTGATGAATGCCTAGCAAGTCTCCCTAGTCCCTTCATGGAACCGTGGCCTGGGTTTGTATGCTTTAGTTAAAGATACATGTCAAAGAAAGAATATCACAGAATAATATAACTTATATGCTTTATCTGCACTGCATCCATTAGTGTACCCAGTGACAGACCCAGGATATTGTATGTGACACGGAGCGACTTTCACAAGAAGTTACTATTAGCGGGGTATTATCAAGATATTGTATGTGACTGCCCCATTAAGATCTTAATAGGCCAGTCCTTTATACCTCTGATAGGAAGGAAGGTCTGCAATAAATTAGGATACAGTATTACTCAGAAAGAAGGCAAATTGAAACAAATTAACATACTCCTTTTACCTTTGTTCCCTTCAGTCGTAACAATATTCACCACAGTTTCTAGAATCATATATCTATTATACTCACTGATAATCTTAGTAGAGACTATTTTATATATTATTATTCTTGAGAACAGAAGCTTGAGAACCAATATTTATTGGAATCTATGGGTCTAAAACAAATTGATCACGTGGCGAAGTATTAGGAGTGATAAGATGATTCCAGACTATTCATCTAAGCTTTCATAACAAAATTATTGATTGCGGAACAGTGAATACTAGGTCGTCATTTCAATGGCCAGGGCTTCTCTCTTCTGTCTATTCCTTTGAACACAACTATTTTCTGTTCAATGCCCATGCCGAGGGTTCAAGAAACTTTAATTTTCTTTATGTCCAACAAGAATGCTTGGGGGTTCACAGCCAAACAAAACATCTAGGGGTCTAAAACCAATCATATACTGATCAGCTAGGGATTCTTAGTACCTGTGGCCAACATCACTAGTGCAGTGCAACTTCCTAATACAGGCAGTAGGGTTTTATAGAAGAGGCAACAACTTGAATACATGACCCGAAGAAGGAAACTTTGGAGATAATGCTTCAAATTAAAAGAAAAGTTACTCCGGTGTTTCAATCCACTCTGAAAGATAAATCATTACACTCATGAAGAAACAATATATGAATAAGGATGTTTTTGACGTCTGAAACATTTCTAAACACTAATTTTCTTCTGAAAAGAGATTTACATAATAATTTTGGCTCTTGGTTGCATAACCAAGTGGGATAGATATCCTATATTGCACTTTCTCAATCATGGGAAGTATAAGTGAACATCAAGAGTAAGCCAGCTGAGTGAAAACTCATCCTCAGCGCCCAGTAGAACGCAAACCAACTCGTGGTCCCAAAGGTTGCTTAATCACAAAATTCTGTCCTCAACTGGTGAATAGACAGCATGAGTTGACAAACACTTGTGCATTAATCCAAAGAGCTCTTATAAAGGTAAGATTACACAGAAGAACACTATTTTTTCTTCTATTTTTTCTTTCCGTCTTGCTTCTTTTGTGGGTGTTTGTTCAATGGGGTAAACAAGTAAGGGGGCTGTATAAAGGGCTCTTCTCTCTCATTTCATACAAATCAATTTAATCCATTAACTTCCCTACTTGAATTCACCATGTCTTCTGCAACTCTCCACATGTTTGATTCATGTGGACCATGTTTTGCTGAGCTTGTGAGAAAATCAATGAATAAAAGAAGAAAAATAAAGAACACTGCCTGCAATAGAGGCAAAGGACTGTATGGATAAAATGCCATGCTTACTCGCAATTGTTTATGCGATGCATCCCTTAATCTATAATCTAATAATTTTAAGCACTCTTATAGTTAAATGGTGATAATTAGGGTTATAGGTCAAGACTAGGCCTTGTTTTTATTCTTTGGGGATGAGCTTCTGAATTGACCCAATATGAAACACAGAGCTAGGTGCTCCGCTTGAGCAATGCATTGCACCAGTTTCCAGATGCTTCAAAAACCAGGTGAAATGAAAAATCAGCGAGGGATCCCAAACTTTTCTGAAAGATCATGGGTAAAAAAGTTATCACAGAATAGTAGGCTCAGGATTGGGACTTGGAACATAAGAACCTTGACAGATAAAGAAATGGACTTCATAGACACTATGATTGGAAGGATGGTTGATATCCATGTCTACAAGAAACTAAGTGGGTTGGTTCAAAAGCAAGAAATTTGTAGAATGTATTTAAAATAAATTGATTTTGAGAAAAAAAATAATCTACCTTTGCAATACTTATTGTCTGCTGCTCCATAGCTTCGTGTATGGTTGACCTGTCATGTTCCCTCATGCTGTCAAAAATATGAGTTTCTTTTTAGTTTAATATTGGGTACTCCAACAAGTGCCTTGTTCAGAGTGATAGGCTTTGCAGTTTGCAATATCTACATCCATGGAATAGTTTCTCAGACACATGAAATTCAAGCAAAAAGAGAAAAGTAGTTTTCACTTTCACAGCCCAGCTTATGCATAGCCAGTACATATATTAGCAAAAAAATACATCGTAACAAGCACATAACAAAATTGAATATTATCTTCTTCCCTTGTTGTAATTCGATTATTGTTTTTATAGAGTGCAAAGATATTATGCACTAGCCTAACGAGCACATAACAAAATTGAATATTATCTTCTTCCCTTGTTATAATACGTATTTCAAACGTACCCAAGGTTTAAAATGTGCAAACTACTTGGCCTAAATAAAGTTAGTTTTGGGCCAAGTCAAGCCAAGGTTCAAAATGTACAACCTACTTGGCCTATATAAGGAGTTACTTGAGTCACTGGCACCAAAATATCTTAGTTTATTTACCAAAGAAGAAAACTAAAATTACTTATGCTAAAACGGATATGACTGCCATATCAATTTCATACCCCTCATGCGTTATTATATGAATTCGAGCCGTTAATGGGAGACATAAAGTTGGCATGTAACAAGCATAAATCATCATCATCATCATTGCATCCCGTATGAACGGGCCAGCCATTTGAAATAAATACAGTAAAATGAAATAAAAAATAAATAAAGCATTCTTTTTTTATAGAATTCAATACTGCAATTATATATAATTTTGCACTCACTTATAATTTACTTCATCCATATTAGTTTAGGACGAAATTGTCTTTTATTAAAACTAATCTTGCTTTTCTTACTTCTTACCAGTGCATCTGGCGGTATGTGTCCATACTGCCAAGGGATAGGTTCCAGGACCAGTCTCTTCCGTAAATTTTTGTTATTAAAGTTATTTCTACAATTCACTCCTATCAACAATTATATATTTCTGATTTAGCTACATAAATTCATTGTTCTTGTTTTTTTCTAACGCCTATCAATTCTCTCCCCTTATAAGATGGCTGGCTAAATAACTTCCGTGTTACATTCTTCGTTTCACTTATTCGATAATTTTATATCACATATGACACCACTAACCTGTATCCAGTTTTCTTCATCCTTCTTCTTGTCATTTTCTGTTGTTGATACTAAATGACAAATTATCCTCCTAGTAAAAATATATCAATCAACAAATCATCTTGAAAATTTCTTAAATCTTAACTGACCCAAATGGGTGTTGCTCAAGACAGTCTTTGAATAGATTAGATTTGGAGATCTTAAACAGGGGAGACAAGTTGGTTTGTGCAACTACGATTTGAAACTAGGAATCAGTAGTTTTATAACACATCAATGGTGAAGGACCTTATATCTGAGTTTGTTTTGTACAAATTATCACCTTCTATACATTCAATTATGTGATCACAATTGTTAGCCATTAGTCTTTGCATTCGTAATTACTGTGACATAACAATTGTATAAGAAGAACAAGTTTGCTTCAAATAAAAGTCATAATTAGTTTAAGGTCACGGGTCGGGTGCTTCGCGATTCAACCCATAGCTATTAGGTGGGGCTAACATCAAACCCAAATATGCCCTACACCATTCCCATCAGGATCCAATGTGGGACAAGAACCCATGACATTCTCCCCCAACAAACCCACAACATGCTCATTACAGTTATTCCAACCTGCCCACTCGTCCATCCTAACGGTGAGACCTAATCCGACCTGAGCACCTCTGCGTGAGCACTTGGCGTTATACAAGATCAAGGATTGGCCCTCTTTTGATGCCACTTATCATAGGATGGGTGCTCCGCGATCCAACCCAAAAGCACAAGTTATAAGGTGCGGCCAACACCCAAGCGCTATATACAAGACCCTCCCATCTGAATCAGATGCGAGACAAGAATCCATGACATTAAGATGGTTTAAGAAGTTGATATACAAGGAAATACCCATTTGGGTTAAACAAAAACATAGATTAATATTAGATAAAGACTTAATTTTGACAACCTTTGACCTAGATTACTTATTTTGCTTGAATATTTCCAGAACAAAAGTTTTGTGCTCTGATTTTATGTCTGTAAAGATAACCTACGCAAAGTAAGACTTTAGAAAACAATCCCATCACCTTGGGAAACTGATCCTAATGATTTTATTACACCACTAGTGACCAAAAATAATGGTTTAATGGATTTCACTTTTTTAGAAACTTTGCATCTGATACTTATTTTATGTTAGAACAGATCGCACTTGCAATGATTTAGATAGGGCTTCATTGGTAAGTACCAGAAGATCTCGTGCATCGGTACACATGCTTACAGAGTAAGTTACAGGTTCCAAGTTTAGAAAGCTAGCAAATTCACATTTTGATGAGGATTAGGGCCTTGCCTCTATATACAAAGATCATTCGAGTTTCCTTTCATACAAAATATAAAAATAACAATTTTTTTCCAATCTAGCAAATATACTGAGAGGGAGTTTTATGACAAACACTTTTATATTATAAGACTGAATGAAATTAGATTATTTGTGTGTTTTTGTCATTAATAATACATGACTGAAAACTTGAAGAAGGATGAGCAATATTCATTAGATATTATCTCCTTCCTTTAGTGTATACCTTTTGGCTTGGAAAAAACTAGTGATGGCTGGCTGCATAGAAAAGGTTCATTTCAGTGCAAGAGTTGGCAAATGATTGGTATGAGGAGCGCAAATAGCATAAACATGGATTTGTTGATTGATGGAAAATTGGCAATTAGACTTGTGACAACAGAATACAACGCATAAGACAAGGGTATAGATACTTCGCTAAAACATTATAGAGGATTGCTTGCAACTGGACCAGGTCCTGTGGTTTTTCCTTTTGGGGTTTCTTACATGATTTTTGTGTCAATTAATATTGTCTACGTTTGTATATATTACTTATATTTTTCTTTGATTGGTTGTATGGTTGATTCATTTATAATTGCCTGAATTAAATTTAAGGTGATAACTTAACCACATTAAAGCAAAGAAAGAAGAGACAAAAAGTGACATATTCATACCCTCTAGGTCTCTCCAAGAACATTTGCATATCTACTGGGATTGCTTGTTGACAACTCTCAATGACGATGATTTTTTAAACTGCTAACAATCTAGATCATGCGGTATCTTTTGCTCGTCTGTTAAGAGAAAGGTGTAGGGTTCAAGTCCTGGTACGATATATGGTGTTGAGAGGGTTCTATCTGTTGGAAGAGGGCCAACACATTGTGTCAGACCAAGAGAGTGAGCCACGATAAGTTTCTTCACTACTTAAACAGGGACTTGGTACATCCTATATGACAAATGAAAATATTTAGAAATGGTTTCCTATGAGTGCAAGATTTGTTAAAGTAAAGAAAGAGGGTTTGACACAGCCATCGAAAGGTACTACCTATCAAATTCATCTATGCAACAAAGACCACCATCTGCTAATACAAGAGCCCCAGCTTCTAACATCCATTCCCCTGAAAGTTCAAAAAATATGGTTAGTATTTTAATTGAATTGTAAGTAGTAGATAGCAACTTACCGAAGAAGTTCCCATAGAACTAGTCAATGGTGTGAACAAATATAACAGGAAAGATAAACTTTCAGGAGATTTCAAGGATACTGCTCCAAGAAATATTTGAAAAATCTCATACCATATAACTTATACGAGAGACGTTGCAAAATAAATTATTCATTTTAATTAGACTCTTCATAATCGTCCAACCAAATCAGCATTTTACAATTATATAATGAGTGAGAGACAACATGTATCCAAGAGAGACAACTCAAATAGAAGACTTTGCACCATCCTTCTGAAATTAAGAGCCCAAACAATCAATCTGCTAGTTAACAATGGCTCATCCATTTTTCTCTCATATTGCACCAGAATTATCTTATGAACCAAACTCTAGAAGATAAGAATGAGATGAAGGCTACAACATGTCATAAATGATAAAAATAATCTGGTGAATAAAGGAAATAAGTAAAGAAGTAAAACAGCAGTGTTTCTGTAAACTTGGTCTGGTGAATAAAGGAAATAAGTAAAGAAGTAAAACAGCAGTGTTTCTGTATACTTGGTCGTATTTTTTGAAAAAACAAAATGAATATATGCATATAGTAACAGCTAACATAAATAATGATCCAGAGGGAAAAAATAATGCACCTCCATCCTTGACTGCAGTAACAGTTAATCCAGCACTAGTGCTTCCCAACCCTGTAGTTATTACTGATCTGTTGCTTAATTTAGCAGAAAACTTTAAGAACTGAGATTTTCCAGTACCTGATCGATTAAAACGGCAACACTAGCTTATCAGTTTTTGCAAGGGTTTACTATTTCGAAATATTTCTGTAGTTCCTGGAATTCTTGACCAAATAAAAAATATATATATATACTTTAAAGTGGTATTTTTCAAGCCTAACAATGTACAAGGTGAAGTCCAATTTGGGTGGAAATGGAACTTATTATGAAATTTGATATAAATTGTATATCTACTTGTTTCTATATGGACAAAAAAGTAAAGAGGACCATAGCATACATTATATTTAGTAGCAAGCAACTAAGATGTACTCCTTAGAAATCTAATGCACCTTATATGGCATGCAGAACTCTAGGTTATGAGCCACTGCTATCACAATATTGGAATATCACTGTTAGGGGTAATGATAAAACAAAATGCCACTGTTGTTACAAAGCATGTTGCAGCCATTATTAAGAATAAAATTTTAAGGTGTTTGTATTCTGACACTGACGTGCGGCAAGGAACTATAGCATGTTTACTTCATACCATGCGATAAATAAATAACGAAGCACTGAAAACTGGAAAATTTAACATGAACAAGATTATTATAAATCTTTAAAAATAATATGATTATGGAACATCAGCACTGACATAAAAAAGTTTACTACCAGAGATTGATACCCTTGAATCAAGAGTGCACTAACCCAAAAAAGCCACAATTTAAAAATTGTTTCCTTTCAATTAAGGTATTAAGAAAGGTGGACTCACTACAAATCAAATGTCCGACGTTATCATATGAGCATATGCCCTTAGACAGGAAACTGTGATTTATACTTGACAGTCCAAAATTTTCCAGTTGCAAGTAATGGTCCCTAAGACTAAGTGTCAGGAGAAACATAAGCTAAGATATGTATTTTGTATATATAGAGAAAAAATAAAAAGGAAAAAGATTGAAATAGAAAGAAAAAGACATTTAGCAGAGAACATCAGCTGTTGGGTGCCACTCCAGGTGGGGCAATCAGCAATGGAATAGATCAGCAATATGATGCTCGATGACAAAGTGGAGAAAGGATCTAAAGTTTACAATTTAACTTCGATCATCCCACATATTGAGCAATTTGTAGAAGTTTCTTAAAATAATGAAAACTTGACATTGAAGTACAATTCGAAAAAACTCGAAGTAAATTCCAGTTAGTTCAGGAAGTGGAATCAATTCGTGAGCTTCTATAAACTTCAAGGACTATAAAAAGATCATGTTCATGGGTGGCACAGCACACTAAACAGTGACCAACCATACTCCTACTGTCGTGCTTTTTCTTTCACTCTTTCTTATTCATATTTTTACATTTGTTTCTCTGCAGGGACCACATAAACAAGATATGGAAAGTCAAAAGTTACCTGGGTCACCAACAAGAAGCAAATGTGATTCTCCTCGAACTTTTGTCCCGGAACCATCAACATGTTGCACACCTCCGATAAGTGTTAATGCAACTACATTGAAGGCAGATAGTGTTAATCTGGTGGTTGAAGTTTCATGTTAGTAAACTTAAAAGAAACAAAATAAACATTATTTAAATAGGAGCACATCCCCATTACTCCTACATGTAGAACCAAAAAGAAGGACGAACACAGGGGACTGACTTTTAAAAGTTAAAATAAAAAGAAAGCTCAATATGCAATGAGACAATACCTGCAAGCTTTACAGTGAACAGTCCAAAAACTTGAGGGCATATACCTCTTAATATAGCATTTCTCCCTGAGGTAATTAAGAAATGGTTTGAGGCTAAAGTCAAAAGTAAATACAAAAACTCAAACAAGAACCTCACAACATTCGAACAAATAGCATTCATAGATCCAATGCAAGTATAAAACGTTTTATGACATTTTACCTTTTAATGGGGCATCTCTAAATTCCAACCAGAAGTTCTTGAATTTCATAACCACGTCATCGGGGATATTTATATCTGACTTCTGCTCATTAGTTCTCCTAAAAAAGAAATTATCAGTGCAAAAACAGTGACAGAGAAGAGCAAACATCTTAATCTCATCCTTATAAACAAACGACTACTCTTTCTCAGGCTGCAAAAGCAGTAAAAGTGCACTTAAAGCTTTAGGTGAAGAACTACATAGCATATCATGTAATATATCATCTTTTGGCTTGTTATAGAATGCACTATAGAAATAAAGCCAAAAAGAAATCAGCTAATCCTCTAGGCGTGACATACAAATAAAGTACAACACACAAAAATTCAGCCAAATAGTTGTATTAGCTTAAACTGTCCGCAATTAGTCTGGACAGCTAAGATTGCTCTCTTTCACACCATACGTGAAAGGGCCAAAATGATCTATATAGATAATGGCTTTGGATTGAGCTAGGCAAAAATATTGTAATTAGAACTAAGTAATGTCCTGACTAATACTGAATTTATTGTATTCCAGAACCCATGCACACCAAATCACTTCAGCTAATTCTCATGCGAGTGGATAAATAACAACTTTCCAGGTAAAAATCTTAAAATGTTCGTAAATTATATTTCAGACATTCTTCTTATTATTGTTTTTACCGGTGGGTTCTCTTGGTTGTTCCAAGTTAAGGCATAATTCTGCTGCTTACTTCACTTAACCCACTTTTTCAATGTCAGCATTTTCAATCTTCTTTTAATTCCTTTTCCTTATTGTTTTTCTAACATATTCTGCAAGTGCTTCATGATATACCCTTCATCTGTGATGGAACATAAAAAATAAGAATTCATTGACATTTCCTGAATATGAAATTTGACATTATATTATATGTAATAGATAATCAAATGCAGAACACAAGAAATTCTTCTACACTAGCTTAGTTGCTTCTGGAGTCCCCACGGTAAAGATCAATAATTTTCTGTTCAAACTATAATAAGAGGAACCAGTGCAATTACCTCACATGATTAGCAATTAATACAGGATCAAGATCGCATCGCACATCCTTAAATTCTGAGGACCATCTCATGGTCAAAATACCAGTAACAATTACATCATCTGGAAAAAAGTTCAAAGGTTATACATCCCTCCAACAAAGAAATATGCATTCACAGCGTAAGATTTGATATAAGGATTTAAGTATAAATACCCCAATACATAAAGTCATAGAAAAATGAATTCAGGAACAATGGCTAAAGTGCTTGATCCTAACGTAAAGCAAATGTTAAAGTTCCTTCATCTGATAGTGAGGAGTTCAATTATATTTTTCCCATTCTTCGGGAAACGGAATTCAATAACTCATCCCAAGACATCATAAGAATATATAGATATTGGATAAGATCTTCTCAATGTTATGCTAATCTCTTGTAATCTGAGAGTACCCTGAGGACATAATTCTTCAATGGTAATCCTGCCCTACTGTTTTATCATCTAATTTTCAATATAGTTTGTGCATCATACTCCTCTTGATGTGATTGCACAGGCCAGTTGCTATTTTTTCTCCCTCAAATTGTCAGATGTTCTTTCCTATCACTCGGATCAATTAACTACTTGATCCTTAAGACCCAACATCGCACTTTTTTTAGGTTGCCACCAACGTAGTCAGAACAATTATTGTCCCCTATTCATTACTGGAATCCACCCCCCAATCATCAACAATGTCACCCTCTTCTATGTCCCCTAAACAATTAAATTTGTTAGGAGATAAAATGCTTACCTTAGAATGCAGCAAGTCACCCTTTTTAGAAGTTTCTGCCAATGCAACACATTCCTCAGGCTTCATGACAATCACATCCTTAATATGCTCTTTGAAGTGATGCCTTCCATTGCGCTGTCTTCTAAAACATTCCTTGCCATTCATCTATGTCCTCTATCCCATATTAAATGTCCACCTTTCCATTTATGGATGTTCCAAAAGAAATGTCTTTTTCAAAAGTCATCTTTTCAAGTCATTCCTAATTACCTCTTTTTGAAGAGTTAGCACTCAGCACACTATTCTCTATGGAAAAAGGTTAACTTTTAGAGAGATCATTCTAGAAATTCAATCTTTACCAACGCAATGTGAATGCACTAAATGTCAAATTCATATAAAGTTGGAATCACCACAAAAGCCATTTAAATTAGAAAAGAGGAAGCACATGGCAAGCACAATGGAGCCACTATAGAACAGGAGAACAGTCCAATGAAGTTACAACCACCAATAGATGACACAAGCCAATTCAGAAGACCACTCCAGGCAGTATCCACTGTTCTGGTTTTGTTCCTTTCTTCAATACAGAAGCAGTACCAATATAGCTATTGAGATTGGCAAGAAAGATATATTTTCCTTTTTGTGGTGAAACCATGAGGTATCCCATTTCGGCAGATTGAACACGACTGAACTCACAGAAAGGACAAGGGGTGAATGCTTCATATGCAGTTACCTTATTGACAGACTTTTTTATGCGACATTAGTTATAATAGTTTGTGTTCTTGAAGATTAAGATGTACTTGTCAAAAAGAAGAAAATAAGAGTTTTGGACATCTCTGGACTTCAATTCCAGGACCTGTTGTCCTTATTTTTTTGTTTTCACTGATGCCATAGTTGTGTCCCTCTAGATATATTGTATCCAGATTGGGATTTGTAAGAACATTTATAATATTATTTGTGTTTGGCATGTTCTAGACAATAACCATGTTGAGTGAATTGTCATGTTGAGAGTTTTGTGTATTTGCAATCGAGTTGTTAGTATATTCATTTCTATCTCGAGAAAGAAGTCAAGGAGTGTGTCAAAGCAAAGAAAGCTACCGGAGGGCAAAATCGTCATTTTCAGATATCATCACTTCACCGGAGGGCAAAAGTGTCATTTCCAGACATTATGACTTCAACCAAAAGCATTGGGAGTTCGAGATGACCAGTCTAGCTCAAATATGAAAAAACTGCAAAAGATGCAACATACCTACCTTGACAGATGTTGAAACAGGACAAATTGGCTCTGACCTACGTTGTGGTTTTTGGAGCTGGGAGGGGACCCTACGCCCAAGCGTAGGTCCCAATGCTTAGTCACGTGATCACTTGTTATGCAGGATTTGTTACGGGGTGCTTTCTGATTTTTCCAGTTTGGTCCCTACTTCGAGTTTTTAAGTGATCGACGACTTCAGACCTTTATATATTGGCATATACACATATTTACATCTGATTTTAGAGGATTTATCAAGGTATTGTGAAATTACGTAAGAGGGCAAGGTTAGGATTTTCTATGACTTGGTCTATAAATACCAAGGTTCTACAATAGAAGAGGCGACGGTTTTTTACGACGATTTTTCAAGAGGGTTTTTGGTGAGAGCTCTGCAATATTCTATCGTTCATATTCTTCTACAGAGTGATACACATAGAGAGGTGATTATGGAGTGATCATACATATTGGTGTTCTCTCTTGTGTTGAGGTTCTCCAATCGTGCTTCTACACCGAAGTTCTTTATGCACAATTGGATGAGTGGTTGCTGAAAAATCATCACATCGTCCATTGCAACGAGGCTGCATTGATCCGTTGAGAAGCGGAGCCATCCGAATACGAAGCGATTCAAGGATTTCAGACCGCGAGTAAAGAAAGGCAAATCAGGTGTGATTTGTGAGTCTCTCATAGTGTCTGGTGGAGCAAGCGTGCTTCGTAAAGTACTAGTGATTCAAGGGTTTCAGACCGCGAGTAGAAGAAGGCATTTCAGGAGTGATTGTAAGTCTAAAACTCTCATAGAGTCTGTACTTGTTGATTCATAGTGCATCGGTACCTGAGTGTACCCGTGGCTTTTTCCTTGGAACGTTTTCTTGATTTTTCCACGTATAATTCTCTGTGTCGTCTCTTGCTTTATTTTCTGCACTACATTGATGTTTGTTTGATATTGCTTGAATGATATGGTTTGAGAATTAGGGTTTTATGATTGGATTAAAATTGACTTTTCCGCAATTAAATATTAATTTGTCAATAAATCCACAAAAAGCCTATTCACCCCCCCCCCCCCCCCCCCCTCTAAGCTATTTTCACCATTGTCTAGGTAATTTCAGGATCATGTTCTCCTCTTGTATCAGTGGGGGTATACCCCTACTTAATCTCCTTGTACCTATTTCTCATTCATTAATATATTTCCCTTTCCTAAGGCAAATTAAGATTTAAAACAAAAATCAGCAACCCCGACATTCTCTGTATATGATTTATTCAATTAATTCAAATAGCTATTATATGTAAAGCAATAGATGTAACATCCCGCTCCAACACTTGGTACGATATTGTCCGCTTTGGGCCTAACCCACACGATTTTGCTCTTGGGCTCCTCCCCAAAAGGCCTCATACCAATTGGAGACAACACTGCACATATAAGCACATCCCCAGACCTATACCTGAGCGATATGGGACGTCACAATCACCCCCTCTTGGGACCCCGCATCCTTGCTGGCGTAACCCACGGGTTTGTGCACGCTCCCACACTTAATTCCGGTCGGGCTCTGGCTCTGATACCAATTGTAACACCACGTTCCAACACTTAGTACGATATTGTCCGTTTTGAGCCCAGTCCGCACGGTTTTGCTCTTGGGCTCCTTCCTAAAAGACCTCATACTAATTGGAGGCAACACTACACATATAAGCACATCCCCGAACTTATACCCGGGCGATGTGGGATGTCACAATAAGTGACACTGTATAACCATTTCTGAATCTTTATTACGATTGAAGTGGAACTTACTCATCTTGAAATCAAAGTGGCATCTTCACAGCAAAACTTCAAGGCATGTTTACCATTTAATACCAGTTACTCTGATACAAAGCAACTTAGAAACGCCTCCATTCAATTACATTGCAAGAATCATAGAACAACTATATCTTGAATACTTAACGATCCAACTTTTTTTTCTTTTTACTTTAATTTTTCATTTATTTGTCCTAGTGCAGAAAATCCCTAACTCAACCTCATTGAACACAATACTTGAGAATAGAAGTAATTATGTGTAGCTGATTCAGTCCTCATGGTTGGGGTTGTGTTGCCTAGCCCTAACATTTTTTTTCGCCTGAGTTGCAGGCTTGCAGTAGAAAAATGTGTGGAATAAATGAATCAGGCATGTTAAGTCTTCTCTCATTCCCATTTAAACTCTACCTAGCTTATGACCACTGCTCCACTAGTTACCTTTTTCTTTTCTTTTTTTCCTTTTGTAATCTTTATTTTTTCTGGCAGGCTAGAGTGGACATAAGACCGTAATTAGGTTGCTTATTTGCAATTTGAAATCTGAAAAAAATATATAGAGAGAGTAGAGGAACCTCTATCCAAAATACATGTCGCATATGGATCAACAGAATAGTTTATCAGTCAACTTCCCAAAAATCCCCGTGATGTTATGATAGACTACCTGTATGTTAATTTTCGGTAAACAATTAAATTATAAAGTTCAGGATGCTGTACCTCCAGCTTTAACAATGTCAACAAGATCATCCTTCAGAATAACAGCAATTGAACGAGGGACAGCCCCAACACCCAACACCTGTGTATTCTCCTGGATTTTAATTTCCTGATAATCATGACGCATTATACTGTCTTCTATAAGCTGGAAACCGGTTCCTTCACATATTTTAGATCCCTGCTCTGGGAGAATGGATTTAGTAATCAATCACCAAAAGAATAGCAAAACAAAATGTATTCATACCAAAGGGCTGACCAAATTGCAAGGGACATGAAGGTAACAGACGCAATGAAATGCTATATATTGTGCACTGGATAAAACTAAAATAAATGATCTAAAGTCAACTCAGAAAGAGTTCATACCAACTTTTTGTGGTCAGTTACGAAAACTGTAAGTATACTTCTACTTAAACATACACAAATCCTTACACATACGAGTGGTCATTCTGAAAGGTTCACTACATTTTACATGACTTGTAAAAAATAGCTCAATGGAGTCTAAAAATGATAATATTCTTATCTTGCACACAACGACATGACCTTATTCAGTTGTTGCCATTGAGATTGTCTATGGCATTTAAAGTATTCAAAGAAAAAATAAACAATACTAGAAGACAAGGAAAGCCAGAACTAAAAGGGGTTGAGATAATAAGTAGAAGAATTTGATAGCATGTGGTTTGGCCAAAGTTATGACCTTGTATAGAATAAAACGGTGAAGCATGAGTAATAGAATGGTAAATTATGATTCATTTAGCCAATTCCAAGTAGTTGAGAAAAGGATCTGTTAAGTTGAATATAGAAAATAAAAATTACACAAATAAGACAGCAGAATAAAGAGTAACCTGGGAGGGGCAAGATGATGGCAGCGGTATGGAATTTCTAGTTTCCAACTCAGGATAAACTGTGAACCTGCATATAAGCATTGTCAACAGATGATCCAGATTAAACCTTGCACAAACATCTCTCAGCCATAAATATAGTATCTACAGCAAATCAAGCAATGTAAATTTGTGAATATGTTCTAGAAGAAGTAATATTCGTGATTCAAGTCACAATAGTCATTAAGAAATCTAAAAAGAACTGATAAGAAAACCAGACTGGAAACCAGGACATTGTTTGAAAAGAAGGTAAATTTGGGACTTCATCGGGTCTAACTCTAGATTTATTTTAAGCCCATCTAGAATGCAAGACCTAATAATCAGTTGTATAAATCTTTTTGAAGTTCTTACAATATTTGTCAGCCCACTGGTTCATCAGTCTATGCAATGTTTGTGAATGGCTAGATTCTCCAATCTATAAGTTCTCAAAATAGCTTGATATGTATCTCGGGAACCAAAGGTGAGATTACTGTTTTATTTATCACATACTTCAATGGTCAGATAGACAAGATACCATTTCAGTCAATAATTAGTTGAATGATATGCTGTGAGGCACTTTCAGAATTAGTTACTGTTGACAAGCACAAACTTAATTTCTTTGGAATATAAGACAAACCAAAAGCATCATGTAGCTTTTAGAGTCTGCCACCACTTTCTTGCATATTGAATTTCATAACAACAAAACACAAGGTCACGCATATGCCACTAAAAGAGCACTTTATATCTAGCAATTCATGTTAAAAAAATTAATCCAAATTCTACAGGACCCGGAACGTTAATGTATATCAGACCATGTAGCGGATGGAGTATAAATCATGTAACCCGTGTAAAATCAAATTCATCTTTCTGCAAAAGTATGATCCACAACTACATTTAAGCTGTGTAAAATTTGTTTAAAATATTTGAAAGGGGTGAAAACTGAAATTCTCTAAAATGTAATGAAGACCCAACTTAGTTGAAATCAAATGTCAATAAGAAGACTTAATTCAAACCATAACTTCAAGAACATCTCCCTAAATTCAGCTAATAATTCATCAAGAAGCAAACCCATATCACATATACTACAAAATGAAACATGAAGCAGCAAATGCACAAGACAAACACCTGTGCTTGCATTTTCGGCACAAGTAGTCCCTCTCCCCTTCAATCATCTTGATTGCTCCGGACCGAATTACAGTCCCCTTCAGAGTGAGAAGAATCCCGCGATGCTTCACCCGTATCCGCCCAATGCTTGGGAAAGTCTCTGAACACACCCAAATTCACATCAATCTCAACAATAAAAACTAATCCATATAAATACATAATGAAAAAATAAATAATGATAATAATAAGAATAATTTGAAGTAAGTTAAGCAACAAACCAGGGCATTCCAGAGGAGAACCACTGATGTTGACTCGAATATGCACAAATTCCTTTACAGTAGCATTATTCCAAGCTTTGAAATCCGCAGCAATAACTTTCTAAATGCCATAGAAAATGGAAAAATCAATTCAAAAACTTTCTATATACGTGTGTATGTGTATGCATATAGATATACAGCGAGTGAGAAAATTGCAAGAAAAAGGGTTTTACCTGAGCCCATTTCGCTGCTTCGTCGAATTGATGCAAGTAGTCGGTGGGTTGGGAGAAAATAAGGTGAGAAAGGGGTGGATTATCATCCATCAATTCTGCAAAACTGAGAAAAAGAGACTATAAGAAGAAACATTTATATATCGTTTGAGTGTGTGTATATATATATATATATATATAGAGAGAGAGAGAGAGAGAGAGAGAGAGAGAGAGAGAGAGAGAAAGAGAGAGTGAGTGAAGAGGAGATTTAAGGGCATACTCGATATGGAGAGGGTAATGAAGGCGAGAATCAGATGACAGAAGGATGGAGCGAAGCTGGTCGGAGTGGTGCCGTATTAGAAAGCCCGCCATATCCTTGGCGGGATCGGCTTCCATTTCCGCCGACGGAGGGTCAGATGGGTGTGAGGGTTTGGGCGGGAAGAGGCTATATATATATATATATATATATATATATCTGTATATTGCTCGAAAACTCTTATTAAAAGAAAGGGTAAATTACTCTGACCTCCCCTGAGATTTTACATAATTACTCTGAAATTAAAATTTGTGTAAATTTACTCTGACCTATCCTATAAGATTAATATTACATTAACATATGTGTGCATATTATAAAGTACCCTTAACTTAAGTGTTTCAAACAAAAGTAATTTATGATTTGCATGTCTAATGACCTCATATTATTTAAACTACTAAAATACCCCTCATTTGACGTCACTCAAACATCTTTATCCCTTCCAATGCAAGTTGGTTAAGTTATTTTAACATAATTTAATCAGTTTAAAACGTGTACTTTAGTAAATGCAGAAAAATATTAGTGTAATATTAATCTTATAGGGGAGGTCAGAATAAATTTACACAAACTTTAATCTAAGAATAATTAGGCAAAATCTCTAGGGAGGTCAGAATAATTTACCCTAAAAGAAATTACACAACTATGAGTGTATGAATAACTCAAAAATAACGATATTAGTGTTATATATAAATACATAATAAATTTCATTATAGGATTCTAAATGAAATCGCTAATTTAAACTTTTAGATGAGCATTTTTTGGTACGTCAAATCTAACATATAAAATTCATTACATAAAATTTTACTATTTTGCAAAATTATTTTTTATAATGTCACTTTTGGTTGGAGTGAAATGAAAATAAGATGGATAAAGAATTATCTCTCATATTTCGTTTGATTGAATCAAGAGGATGACGTAAAGCATAACAAGAATAACACCATTTTTTTTATGTTCGGTTGAAATGAAAGGTATCATTATATTGTATAACTTTTACAATAAACTTTTTAAGTTTTATAATGTCCAATATCATTTATAAGCAAATTGTTTTTTTTTTTTTGAAAGGTAAGTCAATATTATAGATTTAGAATTTGGCTAAAAGCCTACAAAAAACTTGGGTCATACCTCAAGGGTGGAACCCCCAAACCCACCAAAGAGTTAAACTTAACTCTTTAAAGAGAGTATAATACAAGAAAGCCAAACTAATCCTAGCAATATATAAGTAAAGAGAACAATATAGAATAATGTTTGACCTTACACTAAAACACCTCAACTCAAGCATGAAGCACATAATCTTCATTAGATCAAAGCAAAACAGAAAATCAGCACAAAGAAAATCTTCAATACATATAAAGCCAAAAAGACCTCATCATCCAACTGAGAATTCTTCATCAGAACACAAGGAGAAAACTCAAAAGCACTTTGAATACCCAGCATATATGGCTGAACCCATGGGTACCCAACTGAATATAACCATTTGGATAATCCCAACTTTCCTGAACACAAACATAGCTTCCTGGTTTAAACGATTCATCCATGAACCAATAAACCACTATAAATATTGCATGTTGTGTGTGTGAGTAAAAACATGTGATTGTGATCTTGGGCGGGATTAATTCCTAAGTGTGATATGATAATTAATTCCCAACAAATGGTATCAAAGCAAGGTTGCAGGTTATGTTTTACTCACCGTGAAGTGAAGATCAGTCCACCACCGGTTCCTCCAGCCACTGCAAGATTGGTCCTCCATGTTCGTTGTTCTCTACTTACCACTGGTCAGACTGTATCCACCAGTGCTCCGTGAAGCTGCCTTGGAGCTGACGAAAATAGCTCAGTCATTCTTTCCACACCGAAATCTGAAATGTTGTTGAGGTAACCTTGTGTTGCTTGTTGCATCCTCTCCGAGATAAATAACATAACATATATATTTATATATACACTGATCTGGTATAGTGTGTGCATATAAATATTTTGGTTATGTAATAAAGAGGGATAAATTTGTTGGGAATTAATTCTCATATCACATTTAGGAATTAGTCTCATCCAAGATAATAATCACATGTTTTTACTCACACACACATCATCCATACACAATACGCAAGATTTATAGTGGGAAACGGGCTTAAAGAAGTATGGTGCAAAGAGATTAGAAAATAAGACAAAGAAAGAAAGGAAAAAGAATTGTCAAAGTGGTGGGGACATAGTGATGAAAATTGAGGTAATGAAGGGACCACGTGTCTCCTTAGTTAGGTTGATTTGGAAAGAAAAAAAAAGGTGGAGAGGGTTCGGCAAATTGTTCCTAAATCAATAAATGGAGATGTTGATATTGTCGCCAGTAGTGGGTATCTTTTCTCCATAAGAGACTGTGGTGGTCCTTTTGGCATGTTATTGATTTCTAAGTTGCCATGGAAGATGATGTGTTATTGCTAGCGGGTCCACAAGTTTGCACCCGGGCATTGGTTGGTATTGATGCAAGGTGTGTGGTGGAGTTTATGTCGATGACTGATGAACTTTCAGGAAAGCCAACGTGGAAGTTGCACCATAATGCTTTAGCGGATTAGTTTGATATGTGCCGAGGAAAAATTCTTAGAATGGTTGATTCTAAGTGTGTGTACTCTTTCTGGTGGAGTATGATAATTCTCTGTGTTGAGAATTATGACTGTTGGTGACGACAATAGTTGTAGCAAAAGCTATGATGTTTGAATCAATGTGGAGCTATTTTGAAAATGTTCGAGTCGAAGTGGAGAATTTTAGCCAAGGTGGAGATTGTTAGGTTTTGACTAAAATTCTACTGTTCCAATAACGACCTGAAGTTGTCAAAGAAAGCTACCACAAGGACGGTGCTGACCAAGAAATTTGTTCAAGTTGGCGCAGTAATTCTTCAAAGTTCATTCATGCACGAATTTGAAAAAATGCCTATAAATAGGTATGAAGATGAAGAAGAAAATACATACCAAAATGTAATCCCATGAGAGATAAATTTTGTAATAAAGAGAATTTTATGGGAAATTCTCTTGGGCTTGTATTTGTGTTTTTGGGGTGAGAGGAAAATTATTAAGAGTGTGGTTGTAATAATTTTTCACATAGTGATATTTCTCTGGTTGTCTTTGACAACGGAAGTAGTTTTTCTCCGATTTGGAGTTTTCCACTATAAATCTTACGTGTTGTGTGTGGATGATGTCTGTGTGAGTAAAAACATGTGATTGTGATCTTGGGTGAGATTAATTCCTAAGTGTGATATGAGAATTAATTCCTAACAAATATTGTTAGAATCGGGGTTTCAAATTTGTTACTCACACACACAGATCACACACAATAAATACAAGAGAATTATACGTGGTTCGGCCCAAAAATGACCTACGTCCACGGAGCACACATCTTTCACTAATCCGAGAAAAAGATTTACAGATCATTCTCTACACTGGATTTCTCTCTTCACTCAGTATTTCTCTCTTTGTTGTGGTGTATTGATTACAAAGATCAACCCTCTATTTATAGTAGAGGATGAGAAGATGAAGCCAAATTGGTTTGCATAAATTTATTCCGTTGGTGCCAAACCTTTCCTTTTTTTCGGTCGTTAAAGTTTGACCGAGCCTTTAGTCTTTGGGCAGTGCCAAACTGTAACATGTGCAGTGACGTTCTTTGATTCCACACCAACAATCTCCCACTTGGAGTCAAAGAAAACTCCAACAATAATTAGTAAATAGTTGTGTGCTCATTTCCGTCTTCAGTCTTGAAGACTGACTGAAGATGAACATAGCTTCAGTTTCTTTGTAGTTACTGTCTTGGTCAGCATATCCATGTTGATAGCTCTCATTGCATGGGCAATATCTAGTCTTTTACAGAACCTGCGACTTCTATTGCGTCTGACCACTCTGTCTTGCAACCACTGTTGCCTCTGACTTCACCTTGCAAACTTTGTCACGTCTGTCTTCTTTTTCCCTTTCACTGAGAAACTTTTCGGTTATTACATATAAAACTCCTCATTTAGGTCACCTTGGAGGAAAACAAATTTTCCATCTAACAACTCTAGATGCAAACCCTCTACTTTATCAATGCTTGAATGAATGGTATTCAGTTTCACAACCAAAAAATGAAGAGCTTTCTTCCCTACCGGCAGCTCGGTTAGCTTCCATATCCTGATGAAGATAAGGGACTTCATCTTATCTTCCATTGCAAGCTCCTATTGGCTCACATCTGCTGCACTGCATGCTTCATCATCACATTTTGGTTCATCTCCATCTGTGAGCAACAAATACTTCAAATATCTCCGATTCGGCACATGTGGCCGTGAAGTCCTTCTAAACACAGAATTAGGAGTCAGAGTCTGCGATGTACCATCCTGTTAATTATTGATGTTTGTTATATGTTCTTCTGACTGAGGACTCTCACTATCTAGAACATCTTCTATCTCAACATACACATAATCACTATGTGCTTTACCGCTCCATACCTCTCCTGGTATTCTGTGCTCCAATGGTACTGATGGACCACTATTTATAAGATATGTTGTAGTACTCACTACTTTTGCCCAGAACTATTCTAGCAACTCTGCCTGAATGTGCATGTTTTTGTCTATCTCAGTCACTTTTTGGTTCATACATTATGCTATAGTGTACTTGGAACAGTCATCTCTAATCTGATAATGTTCTTATAGCAAAAGTTCTTGAACCCGGAATCTTCGTTTTCTCCACCAAAATCGGATCTCAGTTTCTTTACCTTCAACCCTGTCTCGTTCTCTACCATGGCTTTCCATTTCTTGAACACCTCGTACACCTCATATTTATACTTCAAGAAATAAACCGATATCCTCCTGGAATGGTCATTAATGAAAGTCACGAAGTAGGACTTTCCGCCAAGAGATGAGACAATTGTTGGCCCCTAGATACCCATGTATACTAGCTCAAGCTTCTCCACTATGAGACTTATGTTGTTGCTCTGAAAACTAACCCTCTTCTGTTTACACTCACAGAAGTCGATGTCAATCGATTTCACTGGTAGTTTTCCCTTCGAGAACGTAACCACGAGCTCTTTTTCACTCATGTGACCAAGTTGTTAGTGCCACAAGTTGTGATCCGCTTTGCCTTCTACAACAGCAATCACTGTGCTAAAATTGGTGGTTGTGTGAGCATACCTTATTTCTTTTCTCGTGTTATAGTCATGGCTCCCTTGGAAACCTTCCAATCTTCATTGTCTAAGGTTGTCACATAACTTTCACTCGCCAGCTGGCCTACTGAGATTAGGTTCTTCCTCAAGTCTGGAATGTGTCTCACATCCTTTAACTTCTATACAGATCCGTTGAGCTTGATATGTACGTCGCATTTGCCAACAACGCTACAGGGTTGATCATCTTCAAGATAGACCTTTCCCAGGTCACCTGGTATATAGCTTTTAAAGAGATCTTGACTTAAGGTGTCATGAAATGATGCTCCAGAGTCCAAGACCCAAAACTTTATCTTGCTCTCCAAAGAGCATATCAACACATCATCTTCTGAAACAAGATTTACTTAAGTTTTGTCATCCACTACACTGTGCAGGGAAATGCACTGGTCTCTGTAATGACCAAGTTTGCCACAATTCCAACACTCAATGGAATTTCGAGACTCATGTCTCGACTTGAAATGGCCACACCTTTGGTTTTCATCCTTCTTTCTACTTGAACCTCTACATCTGTTGTCAATGTTCAATATTGAACCACTGTTAGAAGAGTCTGACGTCTGTCTTCTGATATCTTCTGTGAGTATCATACTCACTACGGAATCATACTGTAGCGGTTCTGTTCCTGAAGAGCTACTGATCGCAACCACTGTAGTGCTCTAACTCTCTAGCAATTGGCTTAAAACAAAAGTCATTTTCATCTTGCTAGTGACTGACATATCAAATGATTCCAACTGTCCAACAATATCATTGAGAATATTAAGATGTTCACTGACCTTTCCATTCTCGGACATCTTCAGATTAACCAATCTTTTAATGAGATGTACTTGATTTGCTGCAGACGGCTGTTCGTACATGTTCGAAAGAGCATCCATGAGAGACCTTGTTGTCTTCTCATTCTTTATGTTGAATGCAACAGACTTTGACAATGTCAGTCCGATCATACCGAGAGCCTTTAAATCCAGGATTTTCCAATCCTCTTCTTTCATCGATTCTGGGTTCTGCCCTTCTAATGGTAAATAAAAAAAATTCTGATACAACACATCCTCAATTTGCATATTCCAAAAGGAAAAGTTTGTACCGTCAAACCTCTCAATCATTGTTGACTTATCTTCTGATGTCGAGGTTAATGCCATTGCTCCCACTAAAACATTTCTAGACAATATTATGAATAGTGAAATATTCAAAAATAATATTAGTCCCCACTCTTAATTTTTCTTCCCCCCCCCCTTTTTTTTATTCTCTATCACCTTATCACCACCGATTTAATATATATATATCACTACTTCCCACCAAAAGGCACTCACTTTTATTTTCTCTTACTTTTCACCACACCCTCAAAAGTCTTCCCCTATTCAAACTTTTGTCTTCCACTCACTATTAAAAAAATTATTTTTATTTTAAATTTTAAATCTCTCAAATTGCAGGACTTTCTTTCTCAGTAGTCAGTACCACTTCCTCTAATAAAAAAATCACTCACTCACTCAATCAATCAATCACCGACCACTTCCTCACACTGTCAGACATACCTCTCTTTTTTCTCAAACTCTTCTATATGCTATATATATATGCAGTGTATATATATAGATATATATAGAAATATATGTATTTTGCTATATACTGTAGTTGGGTCTTGCAATAAGGAAGAAAAACTGGTGATTGTGCTCAACTCCAAAGCAGTCACCAAAACACGGTGGTAGAGATACGACTAGAGTTCTGAAATGAGGCTGTCACTCGGAGCGGTGACGGAGATGCGGTGGTCATCACGGTGGTGGTGCGGATGGTGGCGGTGTATTCACGGTGAGTAAATAACCCCTAACCTATGCTCTGATACCAATTATTAGGATCGGGGTTTCAAATTTCCTACTCATAGACACAGATCACACACAATAAACATAAGAGAATTATACGTGGTTTGGCCCAAAAATAACCTACGTCCACGGAGCACACATCTTTCACTAATCTGAGAAAAAGATTTACATATCACTCTCTACACTGTATTTCTCTCTTTGTTGTGGTGTATTGATTACAAAGATCTACCCTCTATTTATAGTAGAGGATGAGAAGATGAAGCCAAATTGGTTTGCACAATTTTCTTTCGTCGATGCCAAACTTTTCCTCTCTTTCGGCCGTCAAAGTTTGACCAAACCTTTAGTCTTTAGGTGGTGCCAAATTGTGACATGTGCGGTGACGTTCTTTGATTCCACACCAACAATCGGTGCCCAATTTCTTGGTCGGCACCGTCTTTGCAGCAGCTTTCTTTGACAACTTCAGGCCGTTATTGGAATAGTAGAATTTTAGTCAAAATCTAACAATCTCCACCTTGGCTAAAATTCTCCACCTCTACTCGAACATTTTCAAAATAGCTCCACCTCGACTCGAATATTTTCAAAACCTAACAATCTCCACCTTGGCTAAAATTCTCCACCTCTACTCGAACATTTTCAAAATAGCTCCACCTCGACTCGAATATTTTCAAAACCTAACAATTTCTAGAGGAATGCCCAAGCGTGAAGGGGTTTGAATGATTTATTTTTCTTTTATTATTTGTTTGTCTTTTGTCTCTTCAATGAGAGGTATTGAAATGGCTAATTAAAAATATGTGTTTGTGATCTTGGGCGGGATTAATTCTTATATGTGATATAGGAATTAATTCCCAACAAATGGTATCAGAGTAAGGTTGCGGGTTGTGTTTTACTCATCGTGAAGTGAATATCAGTCCACCACCAGTTCCTCCAGCCACATTGGTCCTCCATGTTCGTTGTTCTCTACTCAACACTGGTCAGACTGTATCCACCAGTGGTCCTTGAAGTTGCCTTAGAGCAGACGACAATATCTCAGTCGTTCTCGCCACACCGGTTGAGAGGCGTGGGAGTTAAAAATAGAGAGAGAGAGTAAGAAGAGGCGATGAAGGTGTTAAGTAACATATGTAAAGATGAGTGTATTGAGGTGTGAAAGAAATTTTGGCGTGAAGTAAGAGTAAATGGGAGACAAAGCAAGAAAGGAAAAAGAATTGTCAAAGTGGTGGGGACATAGTGAGAAAAATTGAGGTAGTGGAGGGACTAAGTGTCTCCTTAGTTAGGTTGATTTGAAAATAAAAAAAAAAAGGTGTTTTCGGTGGAGGGTATGTGTAAGGGAGAATTGTTTTGAAAAAAAAAAAATCGGGTATTGTTAACACAAACTCCTCAAGAGAAATTGTCCGAAAGTGGAGCGGGTTCTGCAAATTGCTACAAAATCAATAAATGAAGATGTTGATATTATCGCCAGCAGTGGGTCTCTTTTCTCCATAAGGCCCCGTTTGGTAACCGGTCTAGTCTGGTCCGGTCCGGTCCGGTTTAGGTGATATTCTGAAATTCTGTTTGGTAAGCGGTCTGGTCTAATAGTCTTGGTCTGAGGAAACTGGAACCAAACCATGTTTGATAAACTGTCTGGTTCCAAATTTCTAAAATTTTGTTTATTATTCATTTTTTTTATAAATATAATTCATTAAATTTATTATTTATATTATTTATATTATTTTTTATTTGTTTATTTTAATTAATTTATAAATACATTTTATTCATTTATTATTTATATTATTATTTATTATTATTTATTATTATTTTTATTATATTTAATCATTTATTATTATTATGTTTTAAATTTTTTATTCATTTTCATTATTATTTATTTATTTATTATTTATTATTTATTATTTAATTCATTTTATTTATTATCAATTATTTTTATTTTATTTATAAACATGCTTTATTTAATTTATTATTTATATTATTAATTTATCACTTATTATTATTTATTTATTTGTTTAATTAATTTATAAATATATTTAATTAGTTTATTATTTATATTATTATTTATTATAAATATATTTTATTATTCATTATTTGGTTTATTTTTTATTAATTTATTTTTATTAATTTTTTAAATATATTTTATTTTTATTAATTTATTATTAATTTATTTTTATTTTTATGTATTATTTAATTCATTTTATTTATTATTTTATTTTTGTGTTTTGTTTATATATTAGTTAGATGTGGTTCAATTATTGGATAATATTTTGGTTAGATTTTGGATAGATTTTATAACCAGACCAGATAGAACTACCAAAAATTGTGGTTATAAAAAAGGTCATTTTGGTTCAATTTGGTCTGGTTATATTTTTTGAGACCAAGGCAAAACAAACATGGTCTAGTCTAAAAAAATCATGACAAGACCGGAAATATGAGACCATAACCGGTAAACAAACAGGGCCTAAAAGACTATGATGGTCCTTTTAGCATGTTATTGAACTCTGGGTTGCCATGGAAGATGACATGTTACTGCTAGCGGGTCCACAAGTTTGCACACGGGCATTGGTAGACATTGATGCAAGGTATATGGTGGAGTTTATGTCGATGACTGATGAACTTCTAGGAAGGCCAACGTGGAAGTTGCACCATAATGTTTTAGCAGATTAGTTCGATATGTGCCGAGGAAAAATTCTTAGAATGGTTGATTCTAAGTGTGTGTACTCTTTATGGTGGAGTATGATAATTCTCTATGTTGAGAATTATGACTGTTGGTGAAGATAGTGGTTGTAGCAAAAACTATGATGTTTGAATCAATGTGGAGCTATTTTGAAAATGTTCGAGTCGAGGTGGAAAATTTTAGCCAAGGTGGAGATTGTTAGGTTTTTATTAAAATTCTATTGTTCCAATAACGGCATAAAGTTGTTAAAGAAAGCTGCCACAAGGTCAGTGCCGACCAAGAAATTTGTTCAAGTTGGCGCCGTAATTCTTGAAAGTTCATTCATGCACGGATCTGCAAAAATGCCTATAAATAGGTATGAAGATGAAGAAGTTAGACACACAAAAATGTAATCCCATGAGAGATAAGCTTTGTGAGAGAGAGAGAGAATTTTGTGGGAAAATTCTCTTGGACTTGTATTTGGGTTTTTAGGTTGAGAGGAAAATTACTCAGAGTGTGGTTGTAACAATTTCCACATAGTGATATTTCTCTAGTTGTCTTTGACAACGGAAATAGTTTTTCTCCAGTTTGGAATTTTCCACTATAAATCTTGTGTGAGAAAAAAGTGTATACCTCAAGAAAAAATTGTTGGGAATTAATTCCTATCTCACACATGAAGAAAAAGACTAAACATGGCTAAACTTTGATGTGTGGAGTTAAAGACGATGCCTATGTGTGAGTGAAACATGTGGAGTCAAAGACGGTGCCTAAGTTTGGCACCTCCCAAGACTAAACATGGCCAAACTTTGATGGCCGAAAAAGAAGAAAATTTGGCACTGACAGGAAGAAAAATGGGAAAATCATTTTGGTTATTTTATCTCATTTACTATTATAAATAGATGCATGATTTGTGTATTCAAGCAAGCATAAAAACACAAATGTGAGGAAAGATGTAGAGGGGTAAGAGATAAGAGAAGGGTGACATCGGTTGATACACCCTTCAGACTCTTGTGATTTGTAATTCCATCTATACTAGTGAAATTGGTGTGTGCTCCGTAGACATAGGTCGATTCTTAGACCGAACCACATATAATTTTCTTGTGTCCCTTTGTGTGTGTGATCTGCGGTGTGTGAGTAACAAACTGAAATCCCTAGATCCTAACAATTGGTATCAGAGCACATGTGCGGGTTGTTTCTTTACTCACTGTAAAAAAATCCACCTATTCACACCATCGTGAAGATCTAATCAAGATCTGTCGGTCATCACCAAATCGAAGCTATCCTTGTTGATCTGAAGACCAGACGTCGACCTATTTTCCAAGATCTCTGAACTCCAGCCGTCGTCGATCCAACCACACCTAAATCTGAAATTGCAATCATCTTGGCCGTTGCACCGTTCTTTGAAGCCACAACTCGTCCAAGGAAGTTCTGCTCACTACAAGTTATCTCTATCCCTATTTTATATTTATTGGTAATTATCTATATGTATATATATAGCTATAGCAATCTCATTGCTTAGATATATATATATATATATATATATATATATATATATATATAGATAGATAGATAAAGTTTGGGGGAGAATGTTTCTGAGATAATTGTGAGGAAAGAAATTAATTTTTTTGAGGAGGCGTAAGGAAGTGTGGTGCAGAAAGATTAGAGAGGTGTGAGTTAAATTATTGAGGAGAAAGAGAGAAGGTCTTAAGTGGGAGACAAGTGGGGGACAATTGATTTAGTGGTGGGACAAACTTTTAAAGAGAGATAATTTTATGGGAAAATTCTCTTGGGCTTATATTTAGGTTTTTTGAGGTGAGAGGAAATTTACTAAGAGTGTGGTTGTAACAATTTTCCACATAGTAATATTTCTTTAGTTGTCTTTGACAATGGAAGTGATTTTTCTCCGGTTTGGAGTTTTTCACTATAAATCTTGTGTGTTGTGTGTGGATGATGTGTGCGTGAGTAAAAACATGTGTTTGTTATATTGAGCGGGATTAATTCATAAGTGTGAGATGAGAATTAATTCCCAATACTGCAAGATTGGTCCTCCATGTTCATTGTTCTCTACTTACCACTGGTCAAACTGTATCCTCTAGTGCTTCGTGAAACTGCCTTGGAGCTGACGAAAATAACTCAGTCATTCTCGGCACAATTGTTAGGATCTAGGGATTTCAGTTTGTTACTCGCACACCGCAAATCACACACACAAAGGGGCACGAGAGAATTATACGTGATTCGGTCCAAGAATCGATCTACGTCCATGGAACATACATTAATTTCACTAGTATAGAAGGAATTACAAATTACAAGAGTCTCAAGGGTTTATCAACTGATACCACATTTCTCTCATCTCTTACGCCTCTACATCTTTCCTCACATTTGTGTTTTCTATGGTTACTTGAATACACAAATCATGCCTCTATTTATAGTAGTAAATGAGAGGATATAGTCAAAATGATTTACCCATTTTTCAACCTGTCGATGCCAAATTTTCTTCTTTTTCGGCCGTCAAAGTTTGGCCATGTTTAGTATTGGATGGTGCCAAACTTAGGCACCGTCTTTGACTCCTGATGCCCACACGTCATCGACAACATCCCGTTGCTCGTGCATCATGCTTTATCTTCATGCGCCACTGGCCAACTCCCGTTGCCCGTGCATTACTAACCTTCTCCCACTATCCGCACGCCACCGACCAATTCCCGCTGCCCGCGCATCACTGCTCCACCGCACATCTTTGCGCCATCACTTCTTCTGTTTCATTTTCAACATCTATATCGCATCTCCTCTACGATCACTTCATTTTTTTTTTCTCATCAAACTTACACCACCGACTCAACAACTTCACAACCAAGCTCTGATACCAATTGTTAGAAATTAATTCCCAACTCACACTTAAGAATTAATCCCACCCAAGATTGTCAACACCTGGCTTTTACCCACACACATAACAACACACATCACACACATAACATATAATATTTAACGTTGTTCAGCCCCAACTTTAGTCTACGTCCACAGACACGTAAATATCATTCAAGCAATAGAGATATTACAACGGTGTATACAACACCCTCTCAACATGTGCAGTTCACACTATTTTCTCTTTTTTTTTCGGTGTCATTTGCACCCTCACATCTTTTCTCATATCTCTATTTTTCCTCTCATTTTGGTGTGTCTTTCTTTATTTATCTTCATGCCTATTTATAGACAATTTTCAGATCTGCAATAGCCGCCTTTACCTTCACATATACAATTGTTCTTTGACACATCAGTGCAAACCATAACAAAGTTTGCTTCATCTACTTCTCATGTCTTCACAATTAAGTTTTTTTCATTCAACTATCATTGGAACAGTTAGCCGCGATTATTGATATGTAATAATTTTAGCCAAACCTAACAATCTCCACCTTGGCTAAAATTTCCACCTCGAATCAGATCCACTATTTGAAACAGCTCCACCTTCATCAAATCTTCATCATCTCAATTTTTTTTTTCTTTCCACCGACAATACTCACCTTTTTTTTCAAACACACAGTCAAGAGTGAGGACCCACTTTTTCTCTCTCCAATTACTTTCTAACACTCTTTTTCTCTACCAACACCGCCTCACTCAAATTAACTTGCCAACTTTTTTTTTTCATTTCTCCACTACCTTCACTAACGTTTCTCTCTCTATTTTTTATTTTGCCCCACATTCTCTTGTCTCCCACTCACCTATCAATCATCAATATTTTCTTTCACACATCACCCTCCATTCAATCCTCCACCGAAAATCCTCCTTTGTATATATATATATATATAATTGTTTAACCACTTCTCACCTAACCAATTTCAATTACTCTATCATTAAAGTTGGTCACAAACTCTTTCTCTCCTCAACTTCAAATTTTGTTTTCTTTTAATTATGCTCCTTCTTCTTCCTCTTGACAGATTCAGCATCTGTAAGCCACTAGTGAGCCACCACAACTACGCGTTCTCCACCACACAGCTATGCATCGTGCCTTCATGCGTCAACTGGATCTTCACCAACATATTTTTCTTTATCACCTTCTTCATCAACATTATCTGTGCAGAGCCATGATCAAATTAGATCTGACGTGTGCCACCGGCCAACTCCCGCTGCCCATGCGCCACATGCCTTCTCTTGCTGCCTGCACGCCACCGAAAAATTCTCTTTGCCCGCGTATCAATGCTCCACCGGGCCTCTTTGCGCCATCACTTCTTCTGCTTCATCTTCAACATCTACATCGCATCTCCTCTGCGATCACTTCATATTTTTTTTCTCATCAAACTTACACCACCGACTTAACAACTCCACAACCAAGCCTTGATACCAATTGTTAGGAATTAATTCCCAACTCACACTTAGAAATTAATCCCACCCAAGATCGTCAACACCTTTCTTTTACCCCAACACACAACAACACACACATCACACACATAACATATAATATTAACATAGTTTGGCCCTAACTTTAGCCTACGTCCACGGACACACAAATATCATTCAAGTAATAGAGATATTATAATGGTATATACAACACTCTCTCAATATGTGCAGTCCACACTCTTTTCTCTCTTTTTCTCGGTACCATCCGTACCCTCACATCTTCTCTCATATCTCTATTATTCCCCTTATTTTGGTGTGTCTTTCTTTATTCATCTTCATGCCTATTTATAGGCAATTTCCATGTCTGCAATAGTCGCATTTACCTTCACATATACAGCTTTCTTTGACCCATTAGTACAAACCATAACAAAGTTTGCTTCATCTGCTTCTTATGTCTTCACAATTAAGTTTTTTTCATTCAGCTGCCATTGGAACAGTTAGCCACCATTATTGACATGTAATAATTTTAGCTAAACCTAACAATGATTAGGATCTAGGGATTTCAGTTTATTACTCACACATCGCAAATTACACACACAAAGGACACGATAGATTTATACGTGGTTCGGTCCAAGAATCGATCTACGTCTATGGAGCACACACCAATTTCACTAGTATAGAAGGAATTACAAAACAAGAGTCTCAAGGGTGTATCAACCAATAACACTCTTCTCTTATCTCTTACCCCTCTACATCTTTCCTCACAATTATATTTTTTGTGCTTATTTGATTACAGAGATCAAGCCTCTATATGTAGTAAAGGATAAGAGGATGAAGCCAAATAGGTTTGCACAATTTTCTTCCATCGGCGCCAAACTTTTCTTTTTTTCAGCCGTCAACGTTTGGCTAGTCCTTTAAGTCTTGGGCGTGCCAAACTTAGGCACCGTCTTTGACTCCATAAACCAAACATTCTCCCACTTAGAGACAAAGACACTCCATCCGTGATTAGCGAACAATGGTATGCTCATATCCCGTCTTCAGTCTCGAAGATAATCTGCTCAAAGCTCCCATTGCATGAGAAATATCCGGTATCAGCGAACGATTCCTATTATCGATCGGTTGGTGCAGGAATGGTTAATCCCTTCTTCATAGTCAAATCCAAGACTAGCAACAAACACCTCGAACTGAATTGAGTCGACCTACCTGAACTTTGAAGAGCTACCATTTTCTCCTTTGCACGTCCTTTCCCATGAACCATTACCCAAACAATACATTTCTTCATCCAACATGTTTTACTTTGATCCAAACATCATAACTTTGCTACAAACACTGCCTTCACCAACAATCATAATTCTCAATACAGAGAATTATCATACTCCACCATAAATAGTATACAAACTTATAATCAACCATTATAAGAATTTTTCATCGTCACATGTCGATCTAATCCGTTGAAATAATTATGGTACAACTTCCACGTTGACTTTCTCAGAAGTTCATCAGCCATCGACATCAACTCCACCACACACCTTGCATCAATAACAACTAATGCCTGTGTATAAATTTGTGGACCCACTAGCAGTAACACGTCTTCTTCCATGGCAACCCGAATATCAATAACATGTTAAAAGGACCACCACAATCTCTTATGGAGAAAAGAGATCCACTGTTGGCGACAATATCAACATCTCCATTTACTGATTTAGGAGCAGTTTGCTGAACCCATTCCACCTTTCGGACAATTTCTCTTGAGGTACTTGTGTGAACAATACTCAATTTTTGTTTTTTCTCCCAAAAAAATCTCTCTCACACATCCTCCACCGAAAACAATTTTTTTATCTCCTTTTTACACCTTTTCCACCGAATTACAATACTTCAACACTCTAATCACCAATTCAAACATATATATATATATATATATATATATTTTAAATCATCCACCAACACATCACACACATCAAAGCTTTCCTTTTTCTTTTCTCTTTTTTTTTTCTTTTACCACAAGCTTGCCCCACATGTCTCCTACTCTTGTTTTTTTTATTTATTATTTGTTATTCCAATTCTTCTCACTATAGAGAGATAAGACAAACAAATAATAAAATCAAGACAAAGCATTCAAACTCACGTCAACATCTCGTCCCCCACCACACTTTAATTTTATTGTTTTATTTATCTCTCAAAAACTCATGCCAAGAAAGACTTCTTTCATCAGTGATAGGTGCTCAATATTGGTAATTTTTTGCCCCTATCTTGCGTTTGTTATGTCTTTACATTCCATTACTTGGCATTTTTATCTCGTTTGTATGTGTAAGCATGTTTCAGGAGCTTAATGAAGAAACATAGCTAATCTCGGTGAATTAACTGAGTTCGTGTTCGTTTCTATCTCGAGAAAGAAATTAAGAGATGCGTCAGAGCATAAAAGAGCTTCCGAAGGGAAAAATGGTCATTTCACGACATCATTATCTCACCGGAAGGGCAAAAATATCATTTTTAAACATTATTACTTCACCGAAAAGTATCGGGAGTCAAAGGCGAACATTTTAGCTCAAATACAAAAAGACGGATTTTTACATCAAAAATGAATAATACCTACGTCACCAGAGAGAAAAATGGACAAATTGGATCCAACCTACGCTCCTAAGCTATGTTGTGGTTTTGGACCTTACGTTTTAGACCTACGCCCAAGCGTAGGTCAGGAGCGTAGGTCCCATATAATCGTCACGTGATCCCTCGACGTGTTGAAGTTGTTTCAGAGTTGTTTTAGAATTTTCCAGTTTTGTCTCTACTTCGATATTTCAAGTGATCGATAATTCCAGACCTATACGTACAAGCTTATACAGATATTTACATCTGATTTTATAAGAATATTAATGTATTATGAAATTACAAAAAAGGGCAACCATTAGGGTTTCTCTCACTTGTCTATAAATATGAGAGGATTAGGGTTTAGAAAGGGGGCTTGGAGGATTATTTTTAGTTTTATTTTGGAGATACACGTTCATTCATAGAGTTCTCTTCCATTGAAGTGAACCACCATTAAAAACCTAGAGATCTGGAGAAGAAGGCCATGGAAAGCGTTTCTACACCAACAATGCAAACTCCCTCAGCCATGATCAACTAATTCAGTATCTAGGGTTTTCTCACAAAACCCTAGCCAAGTAATGTAGTTCTGATTTTGTTTTCAATTGTAGAGAGGGGAAACTGTGACTATACTGTGATGATTGTGTTAGATGAGAGACCATTTTTATTCGTGATACAAGTTTATATATTTGAATTGATTCTTGTCTTAGACTTTTCGAATATATTTATCTTACACAATCATAATTATTCATTATGGGCTGGAACTCGGATGCTTAATTTGTGATTTTACACAATGGTGGTCATAAAACTCAAAACCCTAGGTTGACACAGGTCATGCCCTGACAAACTGATATAGACATGCCTTAGTTTATTTTCATGCTTTAATTTAATGCTTTAATTTACTTTTCTGTTAGTAGCCGACATGCACTAATCAGTTTAGTCTTGAGATGGGTTGTCGTGATCCGGTTGAGAGTAATCCTTTTTGGGGTCAAACTGTTAGCGCGATGCGACCTGATTCACAGTCAATGGATCACCCTTATGCAATTGAAATTAGAATTTGAATTATGTTATGCGGTTAGTGGTGGAGTGAGGAAACCCTAGTCTTCTCTCCCTCTGAATTACAAACCAATTTACTTTGTTGTTTAGATTAATTTAAGTAATATTAGATAATTTACAAAAATCAACTCTTTTTGGAAAAACTATAATTCAATATTTTTAAATTATTAAAGTGAACAATCCTTGTCTTTGTGGGATTGATATTCCCCTACTCAAGCGAAACTATACACAATTGATCTGTGCACTTGTAGAAGTGTAAAACCTAAAGTATCGTTAAGGTGTTGTTTTTAACCACATATTTTACACACACCTGACGCCCAACAATCAGTAATCAAAATTGATATGCTTTTTTTCTTTCTCCATTTTTACCCATCAATCTCCACTTCCTCTCTTTTCTCGGCTCAATCCTTTTCTTGCACAGAATATATCTATATACATATATATACACAGAAATATCAACTGATATATATATATATATATATATATATTTCTGAAGCTTTCAATGTATACCGAAGCTTTTAATGGCACTCGCAACTATAGAGGCAAGAAACAGTTCGGCGAAAGTCATGGTGGTGTTGGCTCTTCAGTTCGGCAAGAACAATATGGATTTGGTGATGGTCAATGGATCTTGAATGGGGTGTTCATAGTGGTGGTACAGATGGTGGATTTTTTTTATAGTAAGTAAACAAATAACCCTCACTGGTGCTCTAATACCAATTGTTAGAATCTAAGAATTTCATTTTGTTACTCACACATCGCAAATCACACACACAAAGTACACGAGAGATTTATACGAGGTTCGGTCCAAGAATCGACCTACGTCCACGGAGCATACACCAATTTCATTACTATAGAAGGAATTACAAAACAAGAGTCACATGAGTCTCAAGGGTGTATTAACCGATACCACCATTCTCTTATCTCTTACCCCTTTACATCTTTCATCACAATTGTGTTTTATGTGCTTATTTGATTACAAATATCAAGCCTCTATTTATAGTATAGGATGAGAGGATGAAGCCAAATAGGTTTGCACAATTTTCTTTTGTCGGTGCCTAAGTTTGGCACCGCCCAAGACCAAACATGGACCATGGAGCAACAGAGGATTCAAGAAGAAGTTGGAAGAAATAGCTAGAATCCACCATACTAGAAGAATCATGAAGCATTCTAGAAGCAGCTAGAGGATTCAATAAGCCATGAAATGAGGTGGAAAGAAGCTTCAAGCTTTAACTATTCAGAACACGTTTGTAAACATGGTTTAGTTTTCTAGTTCAAGAATCTTCATCTCTACTCTATAAATAGAGATGGGTTTGTGTTGTAAATGACACACCAAAATAGAAGAAGTTCTATAGATATTGAGAAGATGTGAGGGTGCTTTGAGCACCGGTTGTGACGGTGCGAAGTGCACCGAGAGAGAGCATTGTAATATCTATTTGTTGTGAGTTTTGGGGTGAGAGGAAAATTACTGAAAGTGTGGTTGTAATAATTTTTCACATAGTGATATTTTTCTGGTTGTCTTTGACAACGAGAGTGGTTTTCTCTGGTTTG
The DNA here is from genome assembly GCA_963922005.1 of Cornus suecica. NCBI lineage: Eukaryota > Viridiplantae > Streptophyta > Magnoliopsida > Cornales > Cornaceae > Cornus > Cornus suecica. The sequence goes on along the minus strand of OY998247.1, from coordinate 39,764,181 downwards.
GAGTTTCCACTATAAATCTTGTGTGCTGTGTGTGAATAATGTATGTGTGAGTAAAAACATGTGTTTTTTTTTATCATGGGTGTGATTAATTTCTATGTGTGAAATAGGAATTGATTCCCAACAATTGGTATCAGAGCTTGGGTTCCTTGGTGTACTTTTGGTGGTGGATCTCGATGATCTAGATAAGCTAGTTTCTAAGTACGGAAGTAGATATGGCAAGAGAGTTGTTTCAAACTCTATCGAGTTTGAGGTGTAAAAATATGATGGATAGATTGATTTTGACATATGACGAATGAAGTCAATGATAGTCAATTTGGTTTACATAGGGATTTGAAGGTGTAAATCATGGCACCTAACGAAAAAATTATCGGTGGAGCGAGTTTGACAAACTGTTCCGAAATCAATAAATGGAGATGTTGATATTGTCGCCAGCAATGGGTCTCTTTTCTCTATAAGAAACTATGGTGGTCAATTTGGCATGTTATTGATCTCCGGATTGCCATGGAAGAGGACGTGTTACTGCTAGCGGGTCCACAAATTTGCACACGTGCATTGTTAGCATTGAAGGAAAGTGTGTGGTGGAGTTGATGTCCATGGCTGATGAACTTTTAGGAAAAGCCAACATGGAAGTTGCACCATAATTTTCAGCGGGTTAGTTCGACATGTGTTGAGGAAAATTCTTAGAATGGTTGATTCTAAGTCTGTGTACTCTTTATGGTAGAGTATGATAATTCTCTAGGTTGAGAATTGTGATTGTTGATAAAGACAGTGTTTATAACAGGAACTATGAAGAATTTTTGTCAAATGTGGAGATTGTTAGAATTTGACAATAATTATTGGTGATGAGGATTGGTGAAACTACTAGAAGCATGAAGCAACAGAGGATTCAAGAAGAAGTTGGAAGAAACAGCTAGAAGCTATTATACTAGAAGAATCATGAAGCATTCTACAAGCAACTAGAGGATTCAAAAAGCCATGAAATGAGGTGGAAGGAAGCTTCAAGCTTTGACTATTCAAAACACGTTTGTAAACATGGTTAAGTTTTCTAGTTCCAGAATCTTCATCTTCACTCTATAAATAGATATGGGTTGTGTTGTACATGACAAACCAAAATAAAAGAAGTTTTATAGATATTGAGAAGATGCGAGGGTGTTTTGAGCACCGGTTGTGTCGATACGTGTATCCTCCAAAATCGGCTAGGTCAACCGATTTATATCGATTTGCGTGGGCGTGCCAGGAACCTTGACCTCGGCTCCAAAGGTTGTCGGAAAACAACGATAGTCTCCTTTGATTTTGACTTCTACAGGCACACGTGAGAGAGAGAACATGGAACTCTCACTTGGAGTTCTTTTCTGTGCCTCAATGAAGAGGACTTTTAACAGTTGGGAATATAACATTGGAAATCACAAATTTCACATAAACAATCGACATGTTTCAATGAAAAAAGTATTGAATGTTGAATGAAATAAAACTTGAATAATAAAATTAAAGCTTTGAGATTGAAACAACTTGAATAATAAAATGACAATATTGAATTAAAAGCAATGATTGAGAAAGTAGATTGAATGACTGAAATATAAATAGACAAGGCTTGATTAAAATAAAAGACTTTGGAAATAAAAGGACTTTTGCAAGAAATAAAATAACGATGAGAGTTGTAGAAAATAAAATGACAAGTATGGAACTTGATTTGTTTGATTGGTGTGAGACCCCTTGCAAAGTTGCATGTAGGTCTTTATTTATACTAATAAATGATAACAACTTCCTAAAAGTTTGTTTACAAATAACAAACTTATCTAATTTAAATTTAAACTTAAATAAACTTCTTTTGTTGATATAACCACTTCATCATTATCTATATCTTCAAGCATATCTCTTTAAGCATATCTCTTTGCACTAGAGTCCCTCTTCCAACCACAATCTTCATTCATCAAATTAATGTAGATGAGCCGTAAGTGTATTTAACAACTTCTTATCTTTGATTTAATTTTGAACCAAAACTCTTTTGCTTTATCCTTTGCCATTTGAATTCTCCTTCCTTTATCTTGTGATGGCCTTTGCATTTCAACTTCTTAACTAATTAACAACTTGATCAATTCCTTATCTTTTAGCAGCTTCATCTTTTTTCTCTCTTCAACAATATTGCTTCACTTATCCAATTGATGCTGATGGGGTAAAGTATCACCAATTTTCGGCCCTGCCCATTTTCTTGTCTTGCCACTTTACTTGCTAAATTGGGGTGTCAACAATGCCCCCTAATTTCAATTCAAAGGAATTCAAATTTCCTTGTATTGAAATTACGAATATACCCCAATTTCTCTCAATCGACACAATTTAAGAGATCCACTTGCAATCAACTTCCTTTATTCTTGACTTCTTTTATTCAACCAAACACTAATTCTTCTAAGGAAACAACAACAAAAAACAAGAAGAAAAAGATTAAAAGGAAAAAATAAAATAAAATGTGGAAGCCTACTGATCTTTAAAATTCTTCTCTCTACTCATGAAGGCTCGACCGATATTGTTTTCCATTAATCGGCCTTGGGTGTTCCTTTCCATCCAGGTCCTTTAACTTATAAGCTTTTTCTTTTAATTCCTCAGCAACTTCAAAAAAGCATTCCCAATTAAGAGTCCACTTGCTTATTTTCCTGTTGATTTTCCCCAAATGAAGTGTCGCTTTCCAAATCAAATCACTTTCGGCAAATCCTTTAGGCTTAACTCTTTTGTTGTAGGCTCTTATAACTCTTTTTTTGTGAGCAACCAAACAATTAAGAGCCTCCAATATAAATTCGGCCAACATTGTTTTATTATAATCGGCATGGATCAACTTATGTTGCAAAGCCACCCTTGCCGATTTAATCTTCATCTCCATTGGTAACACAACATCATGACCAAAGGTCAATCGATAAGGAGTTGTGCCTGTAGATGTTATTTGTGAATTTCGATAAACCCACAAAGCTTCTTGTAAAGTGTCATGCCATCCCTTAGACTTCTCATCGATCATCTTCTCAATAATTTCTATCAACACTTTATTAGAAGCCTCCGCTTGACCATTTCCTTGAGCATAATATGGAGTAGAGGCTAGCATTTTCACTCATTTGCTTTCCACATACTTTAGCACCACATCTCCTCTAAAAGCTGACCCATTATCGGCAGTGATTGTTTCCGGCAAACCATATCTAGTAAAGATATATTTTTCCAAAGACTTCACCACTGTTACTTGAAAAATGGACTTATATGAAACAACTTCCACCCATTTGGTGAAGTAATTAGTTGCCACCAAAATCCAATGAAGTCCTTTTGATGAATGAGGATTAATTACGCCGATTATAATCATTGCCCATCCTTTGAAAAGCCACAACTTGATAATCAGTTGCATCTCGATGGCCGGTGACCATTGAATCGGCCCATGTTTTTGACAAGTTGCACATCTTCTAGCATATTCAACACAATCCCTTTTGATTTTTGGCCAATGATAATCATACATTTGGATCAGCCACATCATCTTCATCCGTTCCTAATGAGCCCCACAGACTCTTTCATGCACCTCACCCATAATTTTAAGAGCTTAAAAACAACAATTCATCTTCTATACTTCTTTTGTACAGCTCTCTATCAATCAGCACATACTGCACATCAAGCCTTCTGATTTTCCTATCAGTCCTTACATTTGGAATCAGCACACACCTTTCATCATGAAACACAGCTTCACCCGAATAAACCTTTTGCTACAAAAGGCTTGTTGTTTTCTTCAACAATTTTGACTTCATTACCATCCCAAAATATGAGCATCTGATGTAAAGATGATGGGATACACATATTTGGATGTATCCAGTCTCGGTCCAACAACATATTATAAGCAGTTGTTGAATCAACAATAAAAAAGACCGAAACGGATGCTCGTCCCCCAACTGATACCTCTAAAGGTAAAACTCCCTTGGTGTTGGTTACACTTCCACTAAAAACATTAATTGCATCAGCAGTTGGTACTATATCATTCATTATCTTTCCAAGGATTGACAAAGTGAAAGAAATGATGACATTCAACATAGAACCGTTATTAACAAGAACTCAGTCTATTGGCTGCACTTCAACCCACACTTTCAAATACAATGGCCTTACTTGCTGAATCATGGCCAATGGGGATTTTTCAAACATGATCTTCTCTGCTAATTTTAGCTTTGCTGATTCACTTTTCCAGCTTGCTGATCTGAGCACACAGCCTCGACAACAACTAATTCTTCTTTTCCTCCCAGGTACTTATTTGAAGCTTGTAATGTGGCAAACAAGAAAAATTCCATATTACAACTCGCATCTTGAAAGACAATACTAAAAGTCAACATTTGTTTCACAAAATGTTTAGGATCTCGATTTGTAAATTCATCATTATCATCATCACCTTTTAGGATGTTAACCACTTCAGCCAAAAATTTAGAATCGGCAGACTTGCCTTACTCTTCGATAACCATAAGGTCTTCTTTCTCTGGTGAGATCAGTTGGGAGAGTCCTAACATCTTTATATTATATTCAGTTTTCCACCCATGCATCCTTCTTTTCTGGCTCCTGGACGGCCAATCAGACCCTTCTTCTCTTGGTGCATGAAATTTGGGATACCAAACTTTGGTCCATTTGTTAATCGGCACCACTGGTGGACATACCGATCTGGGCCTTTAGTAATCAGCATCTCTTGGTACCCAGATTTCTTATCGCATCATGGGTCTTTGCATCGGCAGTTGATACCAATCTTGCCCCCCGAGTTCAATGTTTACCCCCAGTTGAGGACCAAAAATAACTTCTCGGCTCTTTGTATGATTATAATTAAGTCGGTCATGAACACTTCTTCTAGAATCAATAAGGCTTTTGATCCGCATTGGGGCCTTGCCTCTGCTCTTAAAATCTGGGCATCTTTTTTGGGCTAAAATTGCTCTTACTTCTCGAAACTCTTTTTCCATCTCTTCCACTATCTTGGTTGATCGACCTGAACCACCCTTTTCTTGTTTCTTTTCTGGCCGATCAACCAAGGTAATGGTGTTGGTTGGTGTGATCATTGGGAAAGGATTTTCATCTATTCCCATAGCCTCCTTTCTCTTCTCAGAAAATTGCAAGGTACCATCTTCAATGGCTTTTTGCAAAGTGTTCATGAAAATAGTACAATTATTAGTAGTATGAGTCCAAGAATTATGAAACTTACAAAATTCTTTTCCTTTCAACTCATTAGATGCAGGGATTTTATGCCTTTTAGGCAAAAGAATCTGTTTGTCAGCAAGCAAATGATCAAATATCTGTTCAATTTTTGAAAGGTCAAAAGAATAATTCTTCCATGTATCGGCAGACCCCTTCTTGATGGTTGTTCCTACTGATTAACCACCTCTAGTGGTTGGTTTTGTCTTGCTTAATGCTCCACACACATATGGATTTTTAATGCACATCTCAGCCAAATTTGCCTCCAAATCTTCTTCCACCTCAACCTGAAAGGTATCAGAATTGGGATATCGGTAATAAGTCCCCCTTGAAGATGTCTTACGCTCCTTTTCCTCTTTCAGCAATGCTTCATACTTTGAAGCTTTATCAGCAAGATCAAACAAATCATGGAACTCAATTCCTTCAAATCGCTTCCTAATTTCAAACTTCAAGCCATTCAAAGCAAGTCGCACAAATTCAGCTTCTAGCAAGTTAACTCGGCATCTCATCTTTGCACGCCTGAATTGGGAGATGAAAGTTTCAACAATTTCGCTCGGCAGCTGACTTAATCAAGAGATGTCAACCGAGGTAGCTTAAGTTTTTGTTCGATAGAATTGAGCATGGAACTTTTATTCCATTTGCCGCCAATTGAAAATTGAATTAGCCGGCAAACGAATATACCATGAAAACGCCGGTCCTGTCAGCGAATTTGGGAACAATCTCATCTTTAAAAACTGATTGTAGCTAGCTTCTCCACATTGATCAGTGAAGCGACCGATGTGTTCGATTGTTGATTGGTTTCCCTCTCCACTAAATGTAGTAAAATTAGGAACTTTATATCCTCTGGGGTGCTCATGCAAATCCACTTGCCTTGGATACGGCTTTCTATAGAGTGGTCGGCCATTACATCTCATTCTTTGGCCAAACTCTTGCTGGATCAAATCTAGCCCTTGCCCCCTATCAAGCAAGCCATTACACGGGACTGGGTCTGCCAAAGGCAAAATTGGTTGTAGAATCGGCATATGTTGCCCCCCAGGCATCGACAGGTTAGCGTTGTTATTCCTCCACATGTTCTGATTTCCCCTTGTATTCGCAAGCTCTTGCACGGGGTTACCTTGTTGTCTCTACTGGTTTTGCCTCAGTGCAGGCGGCTGATACAGTGGGACCACCGGTTGGAGTGGAACTTTTTCCACTGGAATTGGAATTGTGACAGTAGTTGATGTTACTGGGTTTATCGGCCCGTTTGTCATCTACTGATTTCCTGATGAATTAGCTGGTAGAACAGCGAACTCGGCAACAGGAATGGACGAACCCCGTATACTGGACCCTTTACCATTGATCGGCCTCCAGTTGGTCGTTGCTTCTTCACGCATCTCCTTGATTTCTTTACCAAGAAATCTAATCATGTCAACTATTGGTACCATACTATCCTGAAATATCGATAGTGGTCCTTGAATAATGGCTTCATTCATTGGTTCCCACAATGTTTCCTCCGTTTATTGTTTTGGCGAGAATTGTAATTCATCTTCAATATCATCATCTTGAGAAAGCCTAGGACTTCTCTTAGGCAGCATGCTTCCAATGTCACTCCTAACCGACGGTCCCACTGGGCGTGCCAAAAATTATTTCCTCCAAAATCGGCTAGGTCAGCCGATTTATATCGACTTGCGCGGGCGTGCCAGGAATCTTGACCTCGGCTCCAAAGGTTGTCGGAAAACAACGATAGTCTCCTTTGATTTTGACTTCTACAGGCGCACTTGAGAGAGAGAACATGGAACTCTCACTTGGAGTTCTTTTCTGTGCCTCAATGAAGAGGACTTTTAACAGTTGGGAATATAACATTGGAAATCACAAATTTCACACAAACAATCGACATGTTTGAATGAAAAAAGTATTGAATGTTGAATGAAATAAAACTTGAATAATAAAATTAAAGCTTTGAGATTGAAACAACTTGAATAATAAAATGACAATATTGAATTAAAAGCAATGATTGAGAAAGTAGATTGAATGACTGAAATATAAATAGACAAGGCTTGATTAAAATAAAAGACTTTGGAAATAAAAGGGCTTTTGCAAGAAATAAAATAACGATGAGAGTTGTAGAAAATAAAATGACAAGTATGGAACTTGATTTGTTTGATTGGTGTGAGACCCCTTGCAAAGTTGCATGTAGGTCTTTATTTATACTAATAAATGATAACAACTTCCTAAAAGTTTGTTTACAAATAACAAACTTATATAATTTAAATTTAAACTTAAACAAACTTCTTTTGTTGATATAACCACTTCATCCTTATATATCTCTTCAAGCATATCTCTTTGCACTAGAGTCCCTCTTCCAACCACAATCTTCATTCATCAAATTAATTTAGATGAGCCGTAAGTGTATTTAACAACTTCTTATCTTTGATTTAATTTTGAACCAAAACTCTTTTGCTTTATCCTTTGCCATTTGAATTCTCCTTCCTTTATCTTGTGATGGCCTTTGCATTTCAACTTCTTAACTAATTAACAATTTGATCAATTCCTTATCTTTTAGCAGCTTCATCTTTTTCTCCCTTCAACAATATTGCTTCACTTATCCAATTGATGCTGATGGGGTAAAGTATCACCAATTTTCGGCCCTGCCCATTTTCTTGTTTTGCCACTTTAGTTGCCAAATTGGGGTGTCAACAATACGAAGTGCACAAAGAAAGAGCTTTGTAATATCTATTTGTTCTTGGGAGTTTTGGGGTGAGTGGAAAATTACTGAGAGTGTAGTTGTAACAATTTTTCACATATTGATATTTCTCCGGTAGTCTTTAACAACGTGAGTGGTTTTCTCCGGTTTGGAGTTTTCACTTAAATTCTTGTGTTGTGTTTTAATTTCTCTGTTTATTTTATACTTGACAAAGGAGGATCCTTGGGAGGGAATTTGGAAACTAGTTCGAAATTCTTAACAATAAAAGAGACCCATTTGTTAGGTTTTGACTAAAATTTTACTATTCCAATTGTGACTATACTATTCCAATAACGGCCTGAATTTATGTTGTCAAAGAAAGCTACCACAAGGATGGTGCCGACCAAGAAATTTGATCAAGTTGGCGCAGTAATTGTTGAAAAGTCATTCAAACACGAATCTGCAAAAATGCCTATAAATAGGCATGAAGATTAGATACACCAAAATGTAATCCCATGTAAGATAAGCTTTGTGTGAGAGCTTGGGCTTGCATTTGGGTTTTTTTGGTTAAGAGAAAAATTATCGAGTGTGTGGTTGTAACAATTTTTCACATAGTGATATTTCTTTGGTTGTCTTTGATAACGGAGGTGGTTTTTCTCCGATTTGGAGTTTTCCACTTAAATTCTTGTGTTGTATTTTAATTTATCTGTTTATTTTATATTTGACAAAGGAGGATCCTTGGGAAGGAATTTGGAAACTAGTTCAAAATTCCTAACAATTGGTATCATAACTTTTGTTCCATGATGTACTTTTTGTGGTGGATCTTGATGATCCAGATAAGCCAGTTTCTAAGTACGAAAGTAGATATGACAAGAAAGTTGTTTCAAACTCGGTCGAGTTTGAGGTGGAAAAATTTGATAGGTAGATTGATATTGACTTATGGAGAATGAAGTCAGTGATAGTCAATCCGGTTTACACAGGGATTTGAAGGTGTGGGCAATCATGGCACCTGAAGAAAAAATTATCGATGGAACGGGTTCGGCAAATTGCTCCGAAATCAATAAATGGAGATGTTGATATTGTCGCCAGCAGTGGATCTCTTTTCTCCATAAGAAACTGTGGTGGTCCATTTAGCATGTTATTAATCTCTGGGTTGCCATGGAAGAGGACGTGTTACTGCTAGCGAGTCCATAAATTTGCACACGTATATTGTTGGCATTGATGCAAGGTGTGTGGTGGAGTTGATGCCCATGGCTGATGAACTTCCAGGAAAGCCAACGTGGAAGTTGCACCATAATTTTCAGCGGGTTAGTTCGACATGTGCTGAGAAACAATTCTTAGAATGGTTGATTCTAAGTCTATGTACTCTTTATGGTAGAGTATGATAATTCTCTGGGTTGAGAGTTATGACTGTTGGTAAAGACAGTGTTTATAGCAGAAACTATGAAGAATTTTTGTCAAATGTGGAGATTGTTAAAATTTGACAATAATTCTTGGTGATGAGGATTGGTGAAACTACTAGAAGCATAAAACAACAGAGGATTCAAGAAGAAATTGAAAGAAGTAGCTAGAAGCTACCATACTAGAAGAATCATGAAGCATTCTACAAGCAACTAGAGGATTCAAGAAGCCATGAAATGAGGTGGAAGGAAGCTTCAAGCTTTAACTATTTAAAACACGTTTGTAAAGATGGTTAAGTTTTCTAGTTCCAGAATCTTCATCTTCACTCTATAAATAGATATGGGTTTGTGTTGTACATGACACACCAAAATAAAAGAAGTTCTATAGATATTGAGAAGATGTGAGGGTGTTTTGAGCACTAGTTGTGTCGGTACGAAGTGCACAGAGAGAGAGCTTTTATTTGTTCTTGGGAGTTTTGGGGTGAGAGGAAAATTACTGAGAATGTAGTTGTAACAATTTTTCACCTATTGATATTTCTCTGGTAGTCTTTGACAATGAGAGTGGTTTTCTCCGGTTTGGAGTTTTCACTTAAATTCTTGTGTTATGTTTTAATTTCTTTGTTTATTTTATATTTGACAAATGAGGATCCTTGGGAGGGAATTTGGAAACTAGTTCGAAATTCTTAACAATAAAAGAGACCCATTTGTTAGGCTTTGACTAAAATTCTACTATTCCAATTATGACTATATTGTTCCAATAACGGCCTGAATTCATGTTGTCAAATAAAGTTGCCACAAGGACGGTGCCGACCAAGAAATTTGTTCAAGTTAGCGCAGTAATTGTTGAAAAGTCATTCAAACACGGATCTGCAAAAATGCCTATAAATAGGCCTGAAGATTAGATACACCAAAATGTAATCCCATAATAGATAAGTTTTGTGTGAGAGAGAGAATTTTGTGAGAAAATTCTCTTGGGCTTGTATTTGGGTTTTTTTTATTGAGAGGAAAATTACCGAGAGTATGGTTGTAACAATTTTCCGTATATTAATATTTCTCTAGTTGTCTTTGACAACGGAAGTGGTTTTTCTCCAGTTTGGAGTTTTCCACTTAAATTCTTGTGTTGTATTTTAATTTCTCTGTTTATTTTATATTTAACAAAGGAGGATCCTTGGGAGGGAATTTGGAAACTATTTCAAAATTCCTAACAATTGGTATCAGAGCTTTGGTTCCTTTGTGTACTTTTTCTGGTGGATCTTGATGATCCAAAGAAGTCAGTTTCAAAGTACGGAAGTAGATATGTCAAGAAAGTTGTTTCAAACTCGGTCGAGCTTGAGGTGGAAAAATTTGATGGGTAGATTGATATTGACTTGTGGCAAATGAACTCAATGATAGTCAATCCGATTTACACAGGAATTTAAAGGTGTGGGCAATCATGGCACCTGAAGAAAAAATTATCATTGGAGCGGGTTCAACAAATTGTTTCGAAATCAGTAAATAAAGATGCTGATATTGTTGCCAACAGCGGGTTTCTTTTCTCCATAAGAGACTGTGGTGGTCCATTTGACATGTTATTGATCTTTGACTTGCCATTAAAGAGGACGTGTTACTGCTAGCAGGTCCACAAATTTGCACACGTGCATTGGTTAGAATTGATGTAAGGTGTATGGTGAAGTTGATGTCGATGGCTGATTTGCTTCCAGGAAAGCCAAACATTGTTATGATGTTTGTAGTAGAAGTTATGATGTTTGAATAAAGGTGGAGTTATTTTGAAACTGTGAATGCATTCCAGTCGATGTGGAGAATTTTAGCCAAGGTGGAGATTGTTAGGTTTTGACTAAAATTCTACTGTTCCAATTGTGGCTATACTGTTGCAATAACGACTTGAATTCATGTTGTCAAAGAAAGCTGCCACAAAGACGGTGCCGACCAAGAAATTTGTTCAAGTTGGCACAGTAATTCTTGAAAGTTCATTCATGCACGAATTTACAAAAATGCCTATAAATAGGCATGAAGATAAAGAAGAAAAGATATACCAAAATGTAATACCATGAGAGATAAGCTTTGTGACATAGAGAGAGAATTTTGTGGAAAAAATCTCTTAGGCTTGTATTTGGGTTTTTTGGGGTGAAAGGAAAATTACTGAGAGTGTGGTTGTAATAATTTTTCACATAGTGATATTTCTCTGGTTGTCTTTGACAACGGAAGTGGTTTTTCTCCGGTTTGGAGTTTTCCACTATAAATTCTTGTGTCCTTTATGTGTTGTCTGTGGATGATGGGTGTGTGAGTAAAAACATGTGTTTGTGATCTTGGGCAGGATCAATTCTTATGTGTGAAATAAGAATTGATTCCCAACAAATTTTGGAGCAATTTGTCAAACTCGCTCCACCAACAATTTTTTCTTCAGGTGCCATGATTACCCACACATTCAAATCCCTGTGTAAACCGGATTGACTATCATTGACTTCATTCTCCACAAGTTAATATCAATCTAACCATCATGGAGCAATTTTTCACCTTGGTGATGAATTGATGATACGTGCATGAGGCTTCAATTCAAAATTGGAAGGGAAGATTTGAAGAATCCATACCATACCAAATGCACCTACACCATACCAGAAGAACCATGAAGTTTCATAAAGATATAAGAAGCCAGAAGTTGGTTCTTGAGAAAGATGTAGAAGCTACAAGAAGAAGCAGGAAGCTGTCAATGGAGCAAGATGAAACAGTTATGAAGGCTCAAAGGTTGAATTTTGATTGTGAATAATAAACACGGTTGAAGACGCGGCTAAGTTTTCTTGTTCTTGAAACACCTTCCAAACCCTATAAATATGGGTTGTGATGGTGTTGTATAAGTGTGCTAGAATCAGATAGAATTGTAGGCTAGTACACCAAAATGTAATCCCATGAGAGATAAGCTTTGAAAGAGAGAGAGAATTTTGTGGGAAAATTCTCTTAGGCTTGTATTTGGGTTTTTTTGGGGTGAGAGAAAAATTACCGAGAGTGTGGTTGTAACAATTTTTCACATAGTGATATTTCTTTAGTTATCTTTGACAACGGATGTGGTTTTTCTCCAGTTTGGAGTTTTTCACTATAAATCTTGTGTGTTGTGAGTGGATGATGTGTGTGTGAGTAAAAACATGTGTTTGTGATCTTGGGCGGGATTAATTCCTAAGTGTGAGATGGGAATTAATTCCCAACAAAATTATTATCAAATTCTCTAGCTTGTGTGAGATAGTGCCTGGGTAATGGTTCCAGGGAAAGGACGTGTACGAATGGTTGATACCAAGGTGGATTTTTCACAGTGAGTAAACAAAGAACCCTCACATGTGCTCTGATACCACTTGTTAGGTTTTGACTAAAATTCTATTATTCCAATAACGGCCTAAATGAATGTTTTTAAATAAAGCTACCACAAGGACGGTGCCAACTAAGAATTTGTTCAAATCAGTGCAATAGTTGTTAAAAATGCATACAATCACTGATCTGCAAAAATGCCTATAAATAGGTAAGATGATGATCGAGTTAGACACACCAAAATGTGATCCCAAATAAGAGAAAAACTTTGTGAGGAAAATTATTGAGAGTGTGGTTGTAATAATTTTTGACATAGTGATATTTCTCTGATTGTCTTTGACAACGACAGTGGTTTTTCTCCAGTTTGAATTTTTCCACTATAAATTTTTGTGTCCTTTGTCTGTTGTGTGTGGATGATGTGTGTGTGAGTAAAAACATGTGTTTATGATCTTGGGCGGGATTAATTTTTATGTGTGAAATAGGAATTAATTCCCAACAAATGGTATCAGAGCAAGGTTGCGGGTTGTGTTTTACTCACCGTGATAATTTTCATCCACTTCTACAACATCACCACACCGAGGTTGTTTTCAGAAAAATAAGAATCTTTTGACAAAGATTATGAACCTGATTTTTGACACTAGAACATCACTAGAGTCCATCACTGGTTCCTACAACCGATGCAAGATCGGTCCTCCATATTTGACGGTGTTCCCACTGGACTCCCTTCGTCCCTGATTTGAATACCCTTTGAGAAAGCTCAAAAACACTCATTGTCTCTTTATGTTGGTATATAAAAGGTAAGAGAAGAAAGGTGGATCTGTTCCCATCTCAAGCCATATATTACTCCTACCATCGGCCATTTCTAGGTCTCCATATATAACTATATATATATACTACTATTTTGTTTGAGGCGAAGACGTAAGAAAAGAGGGAAGTGGGAAAAGAGTGATTTGATCACAATTGATTATTATAAAGAGGGAGTGCATGTGAGTGGAAATAAAAATTAAGGGAGTTTGATTATTTTAATTAGAATGGAGAGTGGGAGACATGAGATGACAAGTGGGGACAAACTTTTAATGAGTAGTTTGAGAGTTTATTGAGGAGAGAGAGTCTTGGGGTGAGGTTTTATAAGAGACTTTCAGAGACAAAATAATAAATTAAAGTGAGTGGGTGACAAAATTTTGGTGGTGGTGGAAGAATTTTGGTGAGAAGTGAAATGGATAAAACAATTGTGTGAGTGTTGTCGTTTGAAAGTTATGAGTGGAAGAATATATATATATATATATATATATATATATATATATATATATTTGGGCACTTATGGGCACTGTTGCAGAACACAATACTATTGAAAAATACAACACTGTTGCAGAATACATAGGGATTTAAAGGTGTGGGCAATCTTGGCACCTGAAGAAAAACTTGTCGGTGGAGCGGGTTCGACAAATTACTCCGAAATCAGTAAATGAAGATGCTGATACTGTCGCCGACAGTGGGTCTCTTTTCTTCATAAGAGATTGTGTTGGTCCTTTTGACATGTTATTGATCTCCGGGTTGCCATAGAAGAGGACGTGTTACTGCTAGCGGGTCCACAAATTTACACACGGGCATTGGTCGGCATTGATGCAAGGTGTGTGGTAAAGTTGATGTCGATGGCTGATAAACTTCCAGGAAAGTCAACGTGGAAGTTGCACCATAATATTTCAACGGATTAGTTCAACATGTGCTGAAGAAAAATTCTTAGAAAGGTTGATTATTAGTGTGTACTCTTTATGGTGGAGTATGATAATTCTCTATATTGAGAATTATAACTGTTGGTGAAGATAGTGTTTATAGCAGAAGCTATGATGTTTGAATCAAGGTGAGTCTATTTTGAAACTGTTCAAGTCAAGGTGGAGAATTTTAGCCAAGGTGGAGATTGTTAGGTTTTGACTATTCAAGTCAAGGTGGAGAATTCTCTGTATTGAGAATTGGAACAGTAGAATTTTAGACAAAACCTAACAATCTCCACATTGGCTAAAATTCTCCACCTCGACTCGAATGCATTCACAGTTTCAAAATAGTTCCACCTTGATTCAAACACCATAACTTTTGCTACAAACACTGTCTTCACCAATAGTCATAATTTTTAGCACAGAGAATTATCATACTCCATCACAAAGAGTACACACACTTAGAATCAACCATTCTAATAATTTTTCCACGGCACATGTCAAACTAATCCGCTAAAATATTATGGTGCAACTTCAAGTTGGCTTTCCTGGAAGTTCATTAGTCATCGACATCAACTCTACCACACACCTTGCATCAATTTCAACCAATGCCCATATGCAAACTTGTGAACCCGCTAGCAATAACATGTCATCTTCCATGGCAACCCAGAGATCAATAACATGCCAAAATGACCATCAAAGTCTCTTATGGAAAAAAGATACCAAATGTTGGCGACAATATTAGCATTTCCATTTACTGATTTCAGAATAATTTGCCGAACCCGCTCCACTTTTGGACAATTTCTCTTAAGGTGCATGTGTGAACATAGTACTTTTGAAAAAGATTTGGAAGAAGGAATATCTTGTATTGAATTCGGTGGAGGGAGTGTGTTGTTTAAAAGTTGAGTGGGAGAGAATATATATATTCGGGCACTTGTGGGTACTGGTGCAAAGAACAACACTGTTGAAAAATACAATACTGTTGCAAAATACATATGGATTTGTAGGTGTGGGCAATTTTGGCACCTGAAGAAAAAATTATCGGTGTAGTGGGTTCGGCAAATTATTCCAAAATTAGTAATTGGAGATGCTGATATTGTCGCCTACAATGGGTCTCTTTTCTCCGTAAGAGACTGTGATGGTCCTTTTAGCATGTTATTTATCTCCGGGTTGCCATGGAAGATGACATGTTACTGTTAGCGGGTCCACAAGTTTGCACACGGGCATTGGTTGGCATTGATGCAAGGTGTGTGGTGGAGTTGATGTCGATGACTGATGAACTTCCAGGAAAGCCAACATGAAAGTTGCACCATAATGTTTTGGCGGATTAGTTTTTGGGATGAGAGGAAAATTAATGAAAGTGTGGTTGTAATAATTTTTCACATAGTGATATTTCTCTGGTTGTCTTTGATAACGGAAGTGACTTTTCTCCGGTTTGGAGTTTTTCACTATAAATCTTGTGTGTTGTGTGTGGATGATGTGTGTGTGAGTAAAAACATATGTTTATGATCTTGGGCGGGATTAATTTTTATGTATGAGATAGGAATTAATTCCCAACAAATGGTATCAGAACAAGGTTACGGGTTATGTTTTACTCACCGTGAAGTGAAGATCAGTCCACCACCCGTTTCTCTAGCCGATGCAAGATCGGTCCTTCATGTTTGACGATGTTCCCATTGGACTCCCTTCGTCGCTGATTTGAACGCCATGGAAAAATCCCATAAGCTTGCTCTCGTTGTCATCCTTTTTCTCTTAGTCTCTCAACTGAGATATATATTGATGAGAGAGAGGAAAAAACTGGTGAAAGGTAAAGAGAGGAGGAAGATATTTGAAATAAGTAATTTTTTTCAAATAGTGAGTCGGACATATCACTTATTGAAGGAAAGTTGTGATTGTAATTGAGTGGGGTTTTTTTTTGTTTAATGGAGATTGGGAGACATGAGATGACAGGTGGGGGGAAAGAATTTTAAAGTGGGTTAACAAAAAATTTGAGGAAGGAGTACCTTGTATTGAATTTGATGGAGGGAGTGTGAGTGTTGTTTAAAAGTTGAGTGGGAGAAAATATATACAAATATATATATATATATATATATATATATATATTCGGGCATATATGGCTACTGGTGCAAAACACAGTAGTGTTGAAAAATACAACATTATTGCAGAATACACACGGATTTGATGGTGTGGGCAATCTTGGCATCTGAAGAAAAAATTATCGGTGGAGCGAGTTCGGCAAATTGTTCCAAAATCAGTAAATGGAGATACTGATATTGTTGTCAACAGTGAGTCTCATTTCTCCATAAGAGACTGTGATGGTCTTTTTGACATGTTATTGATCTCCGAGTTGCCATGGAAGATGACATGTTACTGCTAGCGGGTCCACAAGTTTGCACACGGGCATTGGTTGACATTGATGCAAGGCGTGTGGTGGATTTTATGTCGATGGCTGATGAACTTCCAAGAAAGCCAACGTGGAAGTTGCACCATAATGTTTTAGCGGATTAGTTCGACATGTGCCGAGGAAAAATTCTTAGAATGGTTGATTCTAAGTGTGTGTGCTCTTTATAGTGGAATATGATAATTCTCTGTGTTGAGAATTATGACTGTTGGTGGAGACAGTGGTTGTAGCAAAAGCTATGATGTTTGAATCAAGGTGGAGCTATTTTGAAAATGTTCGAGTCGAGGTGGAGAATTTTAGCCAATGTGGAGATTGTTAGGTTTTGACTAAAATTCTACTGTTCCAATAACGGCCTAAAGTTGTCATAAGGACGGTGCCGCCAAGAAATTTGTTCAAGTTAGCGCAATAATTCTTGAAAGTTCATTCATGCACGAATCTACAAAAATGCCTATAAATAGGCATGAAGATGAAGAAAAAGAAATGACACATCAAAATGTAATCCCATGAGAGATAAGCTTTGTGAGAGAGATAATTTTGTGAGAAAATTCTCTTGGGCTTGTATTAGGTTTTTTGAGGTGAGGAAAATTACTGAGAGTGTGGTTGTAACAATTTTCTAGTTGTCTTTGACAACGGAAGTTGTTTTTTCCGGTTTGGAGTTTTCCACTATAAATCTTATATGTTGTGTGTGGATGATGTGTGTGTGAGTAAAAACAAGTGTTTGTGATCTTTTGTTGGGAATTAATTCTCATATCACACTTAGGAATTAATCCCGCCCAAGATCACAATCACATGTTTTTACTCACACATATCATCCACACACAACACGTAAGATTTATAATGAAAAATTTCAAACCGGGGAAAAACCACTTCCGTTGTCAAAGACAACTAGAGAAATACCACTATATGGAAACTTATTACAACCACACTCTCAATAATTTTGCTCTCACCCCAAAAACCCAAATACAAGCCCAAGAGAATTTTCTCACAAAATTCTCTCTATTACAAAGCTTATCTATCATGGGATTACATTTTAGTGTGTATTTTTTTCTTCATGCCTATTTATAGGCATTTTTGCAGATTCGTGCATGAATGAACTTTCAAGAATTATTGCGCCAACTTGAACAAATTTCTTGGTCGACACCGTCCTTGTGGCATCTTTCTTTGACAACTTTAGGTTGTTAATGGAACAGTAGAATTTTAGTCAAAACCTAACAATCTCCACATTAGCTAAATTTTCCACCTCGACTCGAATATTTTCAAAATAGCTCCACCTTGATTCAAACATCATAGCTTCTACTACAACCACTGTCTTCACCAACAGTCATAATTCTCAACACAAAGAATTATTATACTCCACCATAAAAAGTACACACACTTAGAATCAACCATTCTAAGAATTTTTCCTTGGCACATGTCGAACTAATCCGCTAAAACATTATGATGCAACTTTCACGTTGGCTTTCCTGGAAGTTCATCAGTGATCGACATCAACTCCACCACATACCTTGCATCAATGTTAACCAATGCCCGTGTGCAAAATTGTGGACCCGTTAACAGTAACACGTCCTCTTCCATGGCAATCTGGAGATCAATAACATGTCAAAAGGACTACCACAGTTTCTTATAGAGAAAAGAGACTCACTACTGGCGATAATATCAACATCTCCATTTACTGATTTTGGAACAATTTGTCGAACCGGCTCCACAGACAATTTTTTTTCAAGTGCCAATATTGCCAACACCTTCAAATCCATGTGTATTCTGCAACAGTGTTGTATTTTTCAACAACACTGTGTTCTGCAACAGTACCAACAAGTGCTCGAATATATATATATATTTTCTCACTCACAACTTTTAAACAACACCCACACAAATATACATTTTTTTTCTTTCTTCTCCACCCACCATTTCTTACTTTTGTCCCCCACTTTTAAAGTTTTGTCCCCCCACTTATCTCTTTCTTTATTTTATTTTCCAATCTCACTTACCAATACATTCTTCTCCACCTCAATAATTCACCACTCTAATCTCTTTGCACCGTACTTCCTCACACCTCCTCAATTCCTCACAAATTACTTTATCCCTCTTTATTACATAACCAAAATATTTATATACACACACTATACTAGATCAGTTTATATATAAATATATATGATATGTTATTTTTCTCGAAGAGGATGCAACAAGCAACACAAGGTTAATATTGGCACATTCATATCACACTTAAGAATTAATCTCGTCCAAGATTACAATCACATGTTTTTACTCACACACACATCATCCACACACAACACGCAAGATTTACAACAGAAAACTCTAAACTGGAGAAAAACCACTTTTTAAAAGCTATGAAGAATTTTTGTCAAATGTGGAGATTGTTAGAATTTGACAATAATTCTTGGTGATGAGAATTGGTGAAACTACTAGAAGCATGGAGCAATAGAGGATTCAAGAAGAAGTTTGAAGAATCAGCTAGAAGCAACCATACTAGAAGAATCATGAAGCATTCTACAAGCAGCTAGAGGATTCAAGGTTATATATATATCAGTTGATATTTTTGTGTATATATATGTATATAGATATATTATGTGTAGGGAAAGGATTGAGTCGAGAAAAGAGAGGCAGTGAAGATTGATGGGTAGAGATGGATAATGAAGAAGAGCATATTAGTTTTGATTACTGATGAAAGAAGTCTTTCTTGGCGTGAGTTTTTGAGAGATAAATAAAACAATAAAATTAAAATGTGGTGGGGGATCAGATGTTGACGAGAGTTTAAATGCTTTGTTTTGTTTTTATTATTTGTTTTTCTTATCTCTTTGTAGTGAGAGGTATTGAAATGGAAAATTAAAAAAATAAAATAAAACAAGAGTGGGAGACATGTGGGGCAAGCTTGTGGGAAAAAGAAAAAAAAAAAAAGAGAAAAGAAAAAGGAAAGCTTTGATGTGTGTGATGTGTTGATGGATGATTTAAATATATATATATATATATATATGTTTGAATTGGTGATTGGAGTGTTGAAGTATTGTAATTTGGTGGAAAGGGTGTAAAAAGGAGATAAAAAAAATAAAAAAATTTGCTAGAGGATTCAAGAAGCTATGAAAGGATGTGGAACGAAGGTGGAAGCTTTGACTATTCAAAACACGTTTGTAAACATGGTTAAGTTTTCTAGTTCCAGAATCTTCATCTCCACTCTATAAATAGATATGGGTTTCTATTGTAAATAACACACCAAAATGTAATCCCATGAGAGATAAGTTTTATAATAAAGATAATTTTGTAGGAAAATTCTATTGGGCTTGTATTTGGGTTTTTGGGGTGAGGAAAATTATTGAAAATATGGTTGTAATAATTTTCCATATAGTGATATTTCTCTGGTTGTCTTTAACAACGGAAGTGGTTTTTCTCCCGTTTGAAGTTTTTCACTATAAATCTTGCGTGTTGTGTGAATGATGTGTGTGTGAGTAAAAACATGTGATTGTGATCTTAGGCGTGATTAATTCCTAAGTATGATATGAGAATTAATTCCCAACAAAGAAGCTTTGATACCAATTGTTAGGATCTAGGGATTTCAGTTTGTTACTCACAAATCACTTTATCCCTCTTTATTACATAACCAAAATATTTATATACACACACTATACCAGATCAGTGTATATATAAATATATATGATATGTTATTTATCTTGGAGAGGATGCAACAAGCAACACAAGGTTACCTCAACAGCAATTTCAGATTCCGGTGTGGCGAGAATGACTGAGCTATTTTCGTCAGCTCCATGGCAGCTTCACGGAGCACTGGTGGATACAGTCCGACCAGTGGTAAGTAGAGAACAACGAACATGGTGGACCAATCTTGCAGTGGGTGGAGGAACCTGTGGTGGACTGATCTTTACAGTGAATAAACAATAACCCGCAACCTTGTTCTGATACCATTTGTTGAGAATTAATTCACATATCACACTTAGGTTGTATAAAAAGTATCTTTTACATAAAGAATAAAAAGAGTAACACCTTTTTCATTTGTTTCTTTGATCTAAAATAAATTGAATGACCACGAGTTAAACTTAATCCGGCCCTCACTTGAGTAGTAGTCATTTGATCCATTATGATTACACCTGCAAATCAACCGAGCCCGTTTGTTCGGGCTTTCATTAAGAGATCGAGTCGTGTTCGTTCGTCTAGCAAATGAACCAAGCTTGAGCAAAAATTTTAAGCTCGTTTAATAAACTTGAATATTGCTAAGCTCTGGTCGCGAAACTCATCAACAAGCTCGTCTAAGTAAATAAGTAAGATTATCTCATAAACCCCAAACAAATGTGTCATATTTGAAAATATTGCAAAGAGAGTTATTGAGAATTACAGGATTAACGTAAACATTTCATAAAATTTACTTCAAAATAAGCAATATTCAAATAATATAATATTCGAAAAATAAATATGTTAAAAATAAGCATTCAACAATTCAATTTAAACGATAATTAGGAAGAGTATTATATGTTACAACTTAAGAGAGTCGTTCGTGAGCAGACATGGGTTTGACTTGTTAAAATTAGTGATCAGCTCGGACTCGTTCGTTTAACAAATTAACCGAACTTTAGTACAATTTTTAGGCTCGTTTAGTAAATGAACCGAACTTGAACATTCCAAAACTCGATTCGACTCGGTTCATTTACAGCCCTAATTATGATATTAAGTTTTTTCTTTTCATGTTTTTTTTAATGTAAGAAAACACATTACCATATTTTTCTTAATAAAGCTTGTACATTTTTGCTGTTACTCTTTACATCCCTAAAATTATGTCAAACTAAAAAAAGTAATGATATTGAAATTTAAAAATAGACTAATTTTATTTAAATAAATACTAGGAAAGTTGTGTCTAAAAAGAGAGAATGTTTCACCAATTTAACTTACATTACACGTATACAATTGTTAAAAATAATAATAATAATAATTAGCAATTCACTGTATGAAATGCTAGAGATAAACATGAGTCTAGATAGGTTCAATTCGTAATTTCACTATTAAAGTAGTTCAATTGACAAGTCAAAGTGCATTCTAGTCATTTTATAGCATATATGTATTATACAAATGGGAGGGGTTGTCATTACTCAAAAATGAATCAAGTTTCATTTGCCTACCAATCCAAACAATTTAACACAAGCTGGGGGAATGCCAACGCAATTCTTTCAGGAAAAACAGGCGGCAAAAAATACTTGAAAGCATTTCGTGACCAATTTTCGTGACCAACTTTCAGAAAGTTTCGGAGTTATTCTGAAAATTAATCATCTGATAATAATTTTAGCCATATTCAGATCTCAGCCTTAGCACCTGTTTGCAGCCTCGATGAATATAAGCATCAATAAAATCATCAGAACAAATAGTATGCCCCATTTTTCGAGCACGCATTTTTTCACACAGTTAAGCCAGAGGATACATGGTTTAAAATTTTCACCGCTGTCAGTACCCAACGGGCAGAATATTAAGAGCAAGCCAAATGGAGCATTCATGTTTTCATCTGCGGAAATAAGGGAACTTCATACACCAGAAGTGATTTGGAGGGGATGATCAGAATGAAAAACTACAACAATTAGGTTCGGAATCAAGTAACTAGCTTTAACGAAATAGATAAAGGGACGAGACAGCTTCTCCAATAAAAAACAGAGGAAGTGAAGTAGTAATATGAAAACAAGCGACTTCACTACTGCTCACTCTCCGGCTTGGGTGCTTCTTTGATATCATCGCCGGCGTCATCCTATATCCGAATCAGCAGTTAGTAAAAGAATTTGCTTTAGGGAGTTAAATATAGGCGGGAGAAGAGGCAAATATATATATATATATATATATATATATATATATATATCAGCACGAAAGTATGAAAGTATGAAAGTGAAACCTGCATGTCCGAGGTCCACAAAGTCAGATTATCACGAAGAAGTTGCATTATCAAAGTGCTATCCTTGTACGAGTCCTCTCCAAGTGTATCCAGTTCTGCAATGGCTTCATCAAAAGCCTGGTTGAAAACCAAAGACACCTTTTATACACACATACTACTAACAAGCATCATAATCAGAACTAGTAAATTACTTAGAGAGCACCCTGATTCTTATTACGAAATCTCCGCTGACTGCACAGTTGACAGAGTTGTTTGTTATCTCGTCACTTCAGTAAATGAAAAAACAAG
This sequence comes from Cornus suecica, assembly GCA_963922005.1. NCBI lineage: Eukaryota > Viridiplantae > Streptophyta > Magnoliopsida > Cornales > Cornaceae > Cornus > Cornus suecica. The sequence goes on along the minus strand of OY998247.1, from coordinate 39,741,350 downwards.
CTAGAACTTCGAATGATATAGAAGTATCATCTGCAACAGTGTTCTATCGTATGCCGAAACCAATTCTGAAGAAATCGATCTAATCAACTAGAGACTACAAGGGCCAGCCAAACATATGCTCTCTGTATTAGAGTTGTGGGCACATTGTGCCCTCATAAAGAAAAGAAAATTCAAGACCCGCATATACATCTTCCTCACTGTCAACCCTAGGAAGCGGATATGGATACAAACACGGGATAAGGACACCGGTATGGAGAAGAGAATAACAAATTAAATTTTATATACAGCAAAAAACTTTTGGCAATTATTAATTTATTTGTACAATTATGAATCTGAATACAAGCATTAACATGTCTAAAGAAAAGCAGCACCTTTATGTACAGCATAGTACTGTATCTCAATACTCAATTTTTTTCAAAAAAAATCATGATATATATCTCAATAATTGTTATTAAATTAAATTTTGAAAGTTTCTTAACAAGTAATTATGATGCGAAAGATGGATCTCCCCCAATCAAAATACATAAAGTTCATTTCATAGTTTTTAACAACTGTTCATATAAACTGCTTAAATTATATCAATACGGGAGAAACTTCTATATTTACATCCTTTGCTTTGCATCCAAGTCGAACAAAAAAAAATTATTTACCAAATTATCTGATATTTTCAAATATATAAAACCATTAATACATAAGTATATGTATTTTTTTCACAATGTTGTCCCTTGATTCCGAATACCAAAATGATATTGGACTAATTGTTATTGACCTACCAATTTCTGTTTTAGGATTCCTCCAAACCCTAATTCAGAAGCATCAGACTCTACTACTTTGAAAAAAATTGGATTAGGTATGTTGAGAGACATGGGCGCTCTTCTTCTTTTTTTTCACTAGCACTGGGTTAACGTTTATCTATTTCCTCATTTGAGTTTGTTAATTTCTAAATTTTGATCTCTCCAAAGTTGGAGTCATCAATAATTGATTCATTACTTGAGTCACCTTCCATTTATTTTATTGCAGCTATGGTCTGAAAATTTAAAGTTTCTGGAATTTTTGGGGTATTATGGATTTGTTCTAATTGAGATACTCTATAACCTAATTGAGATACTCTATAACCTATTTGTGATGTTATATCGCTTCAACTTTTGTTTTATAGTAAATTTTAGAACTATATTTTCTTTAGAAGGATACGAATGCTATTTTTTAGAGCGTAAATCTTAAGTCGCCTAAAGAGATTGCATCTCAAGTGTATTCAAAGACTCATATAAAAACTTCGGTATATCATTTTTTTGGAAGCAGTATCTCTAAACCTCTAATAAACCATTGTCTTTTACTTGTGTTTTCTTCAGAGCAAGTCTTTCCTAAGCATCTCTTTTTTATACTAAACTCTTATTTTGTTCTATAATTTCTCTAGTTTCAAACTAATATCTTCACTAGTAACAGGGTTAAAAGCTTGTTCTGGAAAGTTGGAGCTTGAAGAAGATAGTTCTTAGAAAAACATTCATCTTTGTTGTAAAGGCCATCACTCTACAACTGCATAAGCGCCTAAAGGTCCAACGATAAAATCCTGTCTCCACAGCAAGGATTCAAAGGATTGGAACTTTGAGGATGACACTAGATATGGTAAGGTTTTGACGAAAACTCGTAAACTCCGCATCAAGTTGACACCCCTCCCCCACCTTTCTTTAAGAAGTGATTATGCCCTCTTGTTATGACCAGACACTAAGATTAAAACTTGAATGAATTCTTCAAAAATCCCTAGATCTATCCTCAAAACCCTAAAATCCGGAACTTTAAATTAGACATTTATAATGTTACCTAGGAAGGATAACCCTGTCAGGGAATCTAGATGACCCAGATAATTGAAAATGCAGCATACTCTTGAGAGGATACCACTAAAGATGACAATAACAATGGAACACCGAAAGAACTCAACAATCGTGTCTCTATATCTCTATACCACTAAAGATGACAATAACAATGGAATACTGAAAGAACTCAACAATCGTGTCTCTATATCACATGCAAAAAAGTATGGACTGCAGGCCTTCCCATGCCAGATGAAATATAAGTTGTTCTTTGAGTTTTAGATCAGTACAGATTGTTAATCCACAAATGCTACGACAGATTCGACACTATATAATTCTTTTTGTGTGGTTAAATTTTCTCTTTTAACTTGGTCTTTGAGTTTTACAGCAGTGCAGATTTCCTTATACCTTGATTTTAGTGACTAAATCTCCATAGTTTAATCTGTTATAAGTTGAACTATGATAATATTGTTGGAAGTTAAATTGTAACTTGTCGAACATGTATTTGAAGTATCTCAAAATTATCAAAGAAGTGGTCGGAGTAAATGAGAAGAATCATTTAAGTGGTCGAAGCATCTGAGAAGTAACGATGCATGTTGGAATTGAAAGAATCTATTTCAAATTATGGATGTTTGGGAAATATCGGAGACGTACCCGCAATAACCTGACGAGCGGTGGTAATTCGGAGACAAAATGGGTACGACACTCATGCATAAGTATTCGTGCTTCCTAGGTTTTATCTCTTACCACACCTTCGTCACCAACATAAACTGAAAGTTGAAAATTAGAGTTTCAAGATAAGTTTCATTACCTGTTTTGCAAGATTACAAGCTCGGTCAGGTGAGTTCAAAATTTCATAGTAAAACACTGAGAAGTTAAGAGCCAGTCCAAGCCGAATTGGATGTGTTGGGGCCAAATCAGTATTTGCTATCTCCTGCAAACGGGATACTATTAGCAAGGGGCAATAATCAGAAAAGAACATAAAACTTCAAAAGTTGCAAATATAATAAGAACAATCACAGATAAATCGAGGCTTAAATATTACTAAAACTTCTACACATGAAAAGAAGCATTAACAATCAAAACAAACCACCAAATCATCTCATCTAAATGTACCAAGTACTTGTGTGAAATTTGACATCTGACCAACAAAAAATAGGGCAAGTGCCTTGTTCACTAGAGTTCCCAAAGATCTTGTTAGAAGTCATGTACTACCTTAGAAGTATACAACACCACGGGGTATTTTGAAAGTGGCACCCCAGCCCAATGAAAACTCCTCAATTCTCTTGAAAAACTCCACTTTTCTCTATTATTAAGCCAATATAAGAGTTTTTATTTCTCCACTGGCCGGGGGTACCGCATGTAAGTATCCCGGGGATTGATTACTTTCTCATACCACATTGAGTGAATTGTCCACATCTAAAATGCTCTGTTATACACGAAGTCTTTGTTTGACACTGAAAAATGAGTAGCATGTGATGTTCAATGAAAAGGAGATGACACAATTTTATGATCAAGAATGCAGCCACACCGGACAGGGATGAACTCATTTTCAAAACTCCTCAGGTAAAAGTAAGCACATATCCAAACAACCAAAATTCCAACCATCCACACACACGTCAAAATAATAATAATAATAATAACACCAGCAAAAATAATAAAAATAATAAAGAATGATGCATAACTAGAGAGCTAATTAACAACAATAAAGGAAAAGGATGTCCAAGTAACGAATTACATATGTACTAACAAACCTCACAGATTTATCAACTGGATCCACATTCTTACATTACGATTAATATTTGCAGCATAAACACATATATAAAGAGGTGCATAACTGATGCAGGCAGAAATTCCAAAGTTTCTGGAGTCAAATCTGAGTTCATAGAAACATTCTAAATTCTGAAATTTCCCATTTTGTATAGTTTTCTGAGTTTCTGATCGAGGAAAGGAATTAAACGCGACAAAAGAAGAAGATGGTGACAAAAATTTCAAGACTACAAACATTATTTTGTTGATGTTTGGGTCAATGATGTCCAAGTTGTTATAGAAGAACTATTATGTTAGTGAAGCAACTATTGTGGACTTCGTTTTCTGTTCTGAAGTTGCCTTCATTACTCACAACTATTGTGCTATTTCCAGTGGTTATAGAAGAAACTATTATGTTAGTGAAGCAAGTTGCATGGTGAGTGTGTAATGAAGGCAACTTCAGAACAGAAAAACAAGACCATGAAGTCACTCGTTCATGGGACCGGTCAGGTGAACATCAACTTAGCTTTCATTGGACTCCGAAGTAGGACATGAAAATTTTAATATTACACCTCAAGATGTCATGAGAGACTATAGAAAATTTGAGTCTTTTTGGAGCAAATGTTCTTTGTTGTCCCCCTATGTTACATAGACTCTTTTAAAGTATGTGGAGTATCCGTGTCCGACACATATCAGTTGGACATGAGTATGTGATATGTGCCTGACACTTTTGGTAAGACACTTACCTAGATTTAGATCCAAATGATTCCATGATACTATGTTATTACTTCAAATGAGTGAAATCTCTAGCTTGAACACTATAGTTGATTAAAACATAATGGTACATTTAATAATAAAATAAAAACATCAAATAAAATGAATAGTCAATGTCCAAGTGTCCTTTTATTAGATACTTGACACGTCCGGCACCAGAATACATAATCGTGTCCGACACGCATACCTAAGACTGGCCTACACTTTCCCTCAAGTTGAAGATCCTAAGTTCAATAATTCGAAGTTCCTGCCCTTTGTGTTAAAAGGTGAGTTGTTAAAAGTTAGTAATAAAGGAAAATCAAGTTAAGATGGTTTCATTACCCACACATGGTAATTGGGTAGTAGAATATAAAAAACATCACGATTCTTAATTTCTTATAGATGAGCTAAGAAGTGGAAGATGTAATTCAGTATTGAAGGTAAACAGAGGATCATTTGCTAATCGGTCCAAGTTGTATGTCAAATATAGGGTGAAAGAAGCTTTTTTACTTATTAGACCAAGTATTCAGTTATATGAAATCTTATTTGTACGAACATACAATTACTGGCATCCAAACTTGAGGCCGAGTTCTTTCCAACCTGGGGACTGATGCATGCCAAAATACCTAATTTTCTGAAGTCAAAATTCATTTTTTATAACTTTTCATATTCTAAAATTTACCATATCTAATACTAGGATTAGGTAGGAAAAACCTCTATATAAAACCTTGGATCTTCTAGTTTTGATAAGTAGTTGAAAGATAATTTTTACAGTAACTAAAATTGGTTAGCAATCTGATTCAATTAGTCTTTCTCGTGCATTTTTATTTTATGTCATTAATATATTGTTGTGAAGACGTTTTGATCCTCTCCTCTTGGTAAGGTGGCATCAATAATGCAATCAGATTACGAAAATAGCATCAAATCTCTAATTATCTCCGTATTGACTAACCAGTGTGGATATTATCTCTAAACAAACTAGTTTGAAAGAAAAATATGTTCCATCAAAACATAAATTAGCAAGAATTAACAGCCAAAATGTAGACATCAAATATAATCACCAAAACAAGAAACTAAAAACAGTGTCCAAGACTCCAAACCATCAAAATCAGAAATTATATAGTATGTGTAATTCAAAGTCAAAAGACTCATAACTCCATATAACGGTGCAAAACTCCACAAGAACGAGAAAATATTTTCAATACACCATAGATCAGTGCATGACTTCAAAGTCAAAATCAACCATCAAAAAGAAAACACAGATCAAAACAACCAACATTTAACAAAAGAGCACGAGAGACTAGTTCTTGACTACAAATCTAATTATCGATCAAGAAAGTTAAAACATGTTCAGGCCATCAAATCATAAAAAAATCTATATGTATCATACTTGAGCAGATTTATCAAGTTAAACCAAACTCTTACATCATCGCGATTAGCAATTGCAAATATAAGACCAGGAAAACATTTTCACCAAGAAAAGGGAAAAATATAATAATAAATAAAAAGTAAACTGGAAATGCTTTACTACAAATCTAATTAACAATCAGGAAAGTGAAAACCTTCAAATCACAAATATATATATATATATATAACATATATGAGCAGATCTATCAACTCAACTCAAACTCCTACATCATGATTAACATCTGCAATATCTTGTTCACTACGAAAAGAATACGATAATAAAATAATATAAAACACAAATGCATAATTACAAATCAAATTAACTACCAAAAACGTATAAACATGTCCAAATCATGAAAACACAAACTATATATATATATCTATGACTATATATTGACAAACCTGCGCGGATTTGTAGGCGCTGAGGGTGTTCTCGGCGGCCTCCTTTCTCTCACTGCCGGTCTTGAACTCGGCCATATAGCGATGATAATCGCCCTTCATCTTGAGGAAAAAGACCTTGGAGTCCCCGGCGGCGGAGGCGGGGATAAGCTTGGCGTCGAGGAGCTTGAGAATGCCGTCGCAGATCTTGGAGAGCTCGGCCTCGATTTTGGCGCGGTAGTCGCGGATGGTAGCGACGTGGTCGGTGTTGCCGCGGGACTCCTCCTTCTGCTCGATCGAGGAGATGATCCGCCACGAGGCACGTCGCGCGCCGATCACGTTCTTGTAGGCAACGGAGAGGAGGTTACGCTCCTCCACCGTCAGGCCGTCGGAGGAGTCCTCCGCGGCGGCGGAGGCCACCTTCTCCATGAACTCCACCATCTCCTCGTAGCGCTCCGCCTGCTCGGCGAGCTTGGCCATGTACACGTTCTCTTCGCGGGGGGTTGGGGACGCCATTGCTTCGATTGAGTACAGATCTGAGATGTATGTATCTGTATCTGTATATATACTATATAGAGAGGGATTAGGTTTTAGAGAGAGAAAGTAGTTTTAGAGAGAGAAAGTAGTGGATGGAAAGAGAAGGAGAAATGGAGATGCAGACTTTATTACTGAAACTTTTTCTTCTTTTTCTTTTTTTCGGATTTTCAATTTTTGTAAATTTACGTTAACCTCCACTAAAATGTAGTTTTATTACAACAACATTTTATTCCTTGTTTTTGGCTTTTCCATTTTGTTTTACTAACAACTTTTATTCTGTTGCAGTATTTTTACGGCACACAATTTTTATTTTTTATTTAACACAAAACATGTATACTTTTCAAATAATAGTCGTTACGAATTTTGTGTGCTTTGTTCATTAGCATATGAATATAATAATCAATAATTTTAATAAATTAAATTTAATATTTATTAAAGATTAAATCCTACTGTAATTTTCATTAGATGTTTGAAAAATAAAATAATAATATTAATACGTTTATTTTATTTGAAGAGTTGATTAATCTAGATGTAAAATACCATAGATTCTTATTTTCATTGTGTTAAAATATTTATGAAATGATAATATGATATATTACTTTTATTAAAAAAAATTATTTAACTAGTTAATTAATCTATGGAGTTTAATTTTGGCATGTTTACTAAGAGGAAATATTTCTTGTTTCTTATTTTTACTTCCTAAAATAAAGAAGTAAAAGTAAAATCTTGTTTACCAATCTATTTTTATATTTGCCCTTAAAGAAACGTTTCCTCTAATTGTAAAGAAAAGAGGAAACTAAAAAAATGGTACTTCCTCTTTTTGTTTCATCTCGCCTTCAAAATGACCAAATTTCAAAGTTGTAAAATTGGGACTTTCATGTTTTTTACACTAATAAATTTAAATATTATATATAAATAATAAATAAATTAAATATTTTTATAAATTAAATAAAAATATAATATAAAAAAAATATTTATAAATAAAAAATAAATGAATGAATAAATAATAATCAAATAGATTAAATAATACATAATAATAATAATAAATAAAAAATAATTATGATAAATAAAAAATACAAATAATAAGAAATACAACTAATAAATAAATTAAATATTTTTATAAATTAAATAAAAATATAATAAATAAAAAATATTTATAAATAAAATTAAAATAAATGAATAAAAAATAATAAACAAAATAAACAATAATAAAATAGATTAAATAATACATAATAATAATAATAAATAAATAATAATTATGATAGATAAAAAATACAAATAATAAGAAATACAAATAATAAATAAATTAAATGTTTTTATAAATTAAATAAAAATATAATAAATAATAAATTAAACAAAATATATTTATAAATTAAATAAAAATAATGAATTAATAATAATAAAAATAATAAATTAAATATATTTATAAATTATATAATAAATAATAAATTAAATAATATACAAAATTAATAATAAATAAATAAAACTTATGATAACTAATAAATATAAATAAAAAATAATAAGAAATACATATAATAAATAAATAAAAAGTAAGAACAAAATTTTTTTAGTAAACATAATTTCTGTTTTTTATTTTTATTTTTTAAAAAAACAAAATTTAGTAAACAAGATTTTACTTTATGTTTTTCTTAAGGAATCAAAAATATAATTCTACTTCTTCAAGAAACGGAAATAGAAAATATTTCCTGTGAGTAAACAGGCTATTTGTCTTTATATGGCATTTATGTAATTAATTTAGTAGTTTTCTTAGTCTTTAGGGTATGTAACAATTTATATTTTAAATATACTAATAGTGAGGTATATTTTAAACAAAACAAAAAAAAAAACATTAAAAATGTCAATGAGTATGCGTGGTTTTAAATGAGAAAGGATCATCTCCAATCATATCTCTTTCCAAATATTTTAATGGTGCATAAATGTCTATATTAATAAAAAAATCTTAATTCAATCATATTTTAAATTATAGAAGAACATACTTGTAATTAAAATATACAGATTGATATAGATGTTTATACACTCTTAGATTAAGGTTGAAGGATATCTGAAGAAGATTCAAGTTCTGTTTTAAATACAAGAAATTTTATCTATATGAAATATTGTATTCGTGTATAATTCATTTAAATATTTTTTGTTTTTTCACATGAGTCAACACCCTTATTTTTACACCGGTTATAGAAATTTAACTCCTTGTTACAAAATATCCTTCCAACTTATCTCATTCAGCAATATGCCATTGAATCTTTTCTAGTCATGTGCACAAATTTTGATATACAAACAATGGCAATTTGAGTCTGCCTTTACCCTAAGGCGCGTTTGGTAAGTGGTCCGGTCTAGTCTTATCTGATCTAGTTTGGTTTTATCTAATCCGGTTTGGTTTGGTCTTGTCTGGGTGGTGTTCTGAAAGTCTGTTTGGTAAAGTTGTCTGGTCTTATGGTCTTATTCAAGTTGTTTGGTCTTATATTTGAAAAATAATACAAAAAATAAATAAATAATAAATAAAATTCAAAAAATATATTAAGTATGAAAAATATAAAAATTTTGAAAAAATATAAAAAAATTTGAAAATAATATAAGAAATTCAAAATAATATATTTTTCAAAATTTATAAATTATTTCGAATTTTTATATTATTTTTTGAATTTTTTATATTATTTTTGATTTTTTATATTATTTTCAATTTTTTTTTATATTTTCTCAAATATATATATATCTAATTTTGTATATTATTTTTGAATTTTATATTTTTTTTCAAATTTTATACATTATTTCAAATTTTTTATATTATTTTTCAAAACTTATATATTATTTTTTAAATTATATATATATATATATATATATATATATATATTAATTTTGATTTTATATATATTTTTCGAATTTAATACATTGTTTTAAAAAATTATATTATTTTTCAAATTTTATATATTATTTTCGAATTTTTTATTTTTTCTATTATTTTGGAATTTTTTTATTTTCCCAAATTTTAAATATATTTTTTGCATTTTATATATTAATTTTGAATTTTATATATATATTTCAAATTTTATACATTATTTCAAAAAAATTAGATTATTTTTTTAATTTTATATATTATTTTCAAATTCTATATTATTTTTAATTTTATATATATTTTTCAAATTTTATGGTCCCATGTGTTAAGACAATTGTATATAAGACCACTTGAGACCATCATTTTTTGTTGTCTCAAATTATCCCTTTTGGTCACAAATGGTCCTTGTGTTTTTGGAACCGTGTTACCAAACAGTGTCCAGTCCCAAAAAAGTCATTATGAGACCGGACCACATAGGACCGGACCGCGAACCAAACAAGGTCTAAATGTTCATACATAAAACTTGAATGGAATAAGAAGGAAATTATTGGATGGTCTTTAACTATTGTCATGTATCTACTTTTTTTTAAAAAAATAATAATTTTGAAAAGTTGATACCACCTCACCTCTTCAAAACCTTAGATCAAAACATTATTTTAAGGTTTAAACAATTTTTAAAATTTTTACGAAACACCATTCAAAATAGTGTTTCACTGCAAGACAAATAAAGTAACTTCTAATAGGCCAATCCGAGGAGGACATATATAATTCAAGAGAATTACATTTGTAAGAACACTTTTGAGTATTGTTTATTTATGGCTTGTTTTAGATAATAATTATTGTTGAGTGTTAAATAGGTTGTGTTGATTTTAACGACATCTACAAGGTACAACGAAAGGCAATAGTGAAATACAAGAAAAGTGTAGTATTGAGTAAAAATGTCTCCCGGAGGGCAAAAACGGCATTTTCCAAAGCCTTCAATTCAAACAAAAAGTCTCGGAGAATCAAAAGAGTCATTTTGGCGCAATTGCGGAGAAAAGCGGTTTTAACAAAAATGCATACACTTAAGCATACGCTTTCAGTTTCAAAATGTGACTGGAAAGTGGATTTATACACTTGAAGGTACGCTACAAGCTACGTTTGGACCTACACTTCAAGCGTATGTGCGGCAAGTTGTTATATGTTTTTGTTGCGATGGTCTATCTACCACAACTACATTGTGGCTACGACTTTATACATTAGGATACGTGTCATATACATTATATTCATCAGAATATAAGAGTTTTACTCAATTTGGTGTGAAATTACAAGAAAATGCAACATTATGATTTCCATCATCTTTCTCTATAAATAGGAGAAGTCAATGCAGAATTGAGGGGGCTTGGAAAAGAGTTTTGATTCAGTATTTTATCGTTCATATTCTTCTACAGAGATATTGATATAGAGAAAAAAAAAATCATTGAGTGATTCTTCTTGTTCTCTCTTATTTTGGAGTTGATTCTATCGTGTTTCTACATCGACGATCCTATGTACAATTGAATCATCTAGATTCTAAAAAATCTACACACAGCTGATTGCAACTTGGTTGCTTTGATCCGTTGAAGAGAGAAGTCGTCTGAGTGCGGAGATCGGAGCAGGAGACTTCGTGGTTATTCGATTTGTTGAAAGCAGAGTCATCAGAGTACGGAGATCGGAGTAAGAGCTCCACGAGTGAATCTAGACTTTCAGACGTTGAGTGAAGAACAACAAATTACAGCGGTTGTAAGTTTTATTTTCATAGAGTCTGTATAAATTCTCTGATTCATAGTGCATCGATACCCGAGCGTATCCGTGATTTTTACTTGGAGTCTTTCCAAGGTTTTCCACGTAAACATTTATGTGTCTTCTCATGATTTAAATTTTTGCACTTATATTTATATTTGTTTGATTGATTTGTTTTGAGAATTGAATTGAGAATTAGGGTTTGTGACTGTTTAAAATTGAACTTCCGTTAAATAATTTTAATTGATCATAAAATTAACAAAAAACCTATTCACCCCCCCCCCCCCCCCCCCCCCCCCCTTCCCTTGAATTGAGAATTAGGGTTTGTGACTGTTTAAAATTGAACTTCCGTTAAATAATTTTAATTGATCATAAAATTAACAAAAAACCTATTCACCCCCCCCCCCCCCCCCCCAAAAAAAAGAAGCTATTTTCACTATCATCTAGGTAATTTCAACATTCTACGTATAAATGTATATATATATATATACCAGGAAAAAGCACGAGCTCTGCACATGACGAAATATTTAAGGATAGAATAAACTTTATATATTAAGTTATTGGTTTTTTAAAGATAATTGAAGTGAGAAAAATATCATTTTTCAAGTTAAAATAATGGAAAATATTTTGAAACAACAAAAACAATTAATATTTCGCAAGTAATGTTGTTATTGATAAATGGATATAAATAATAATATTTCTCATACTTGGGATGCATGTGAGAATCGTTAATATATAGGGGAAACAGTCAAATAATTAATACGTTTTTTTGGAAGTTAATACATACAAAATTCAATGATCACTGTTTTATGCAAAAATTAAATAAAAATAATTAACAAAATTACATACTTAAATCTATTATAATATGTTTTGATTATTAATAAATTCATCACAAGAACTATAATAACCGTGATTCCTTTTAGTGGGTGTTTATATTTATATGTAGTTATATATATTAGAAATTTGAAGTTAAGTAGATGGATAAAAAGATAAATTATCAAATTTTAAATTATAATTTTAAAATTTAAAGAGACTGAATTTTCTCTTCACCATAACAGAATGTCTTATTTATAATATGAATAGGAGTTATCTTAAATAGGTTATATGTACACTATATGTGTAGAAGAGTTGTTGTAGATTTATCAGTAACAATGATTGAGGAGGTGATCGACGATTTTTCTTGTTAGGTTTCATTCATCTATCACATTACAAGTAAGTTAACATTGCCTTATACATTTGTATATAATTAGGATTCATGGTCTATGCATGTGTACAATCGTAAATTTCTTTTGATATGACTGATGAAACTAACGGTATATAGAATCATTAATAATATAATTTTATCATATGGTTATTGGTTTTGTTTGTACCGTATGTGCACATTAGGTTAGATGTGAACATCAATGTGTTATTGGTTTGTCATATTCAATAAGTTATTATCAATTGCTTACATGTGAGTAGATATTAAGTCAGATAATTAATTATCAATGAATATCAACAATAAAAGTACTGTTTGTACCCTTTTGCGAACATTAGGTTATGGGAGAAGATTAGTAGATGACTAAGTAGTGTTGTTAACACGATATAAATGAATATTAACGAAAAAAGTATTGTTTGTACCCTTTTCGAACAGTATGTTATAGGAAAATATTAGTATACTAATTATTCGTACAATATCTGAACAGTAGGTTAAATGTGAACATCAGTGTGTTAATAGGTTGTCATATTCAATAAATTGTTAATCGTTATGCATTTTTTACGCTCTCTAAATTACATATTAGTTGATATTAGGTCACAGATGTATATTGCTAGTTAATGTGTATTATTTATACAAATAACCTCGATTATATCTCAGGACACTATATGATTGTTTCTTATTTAAATTTAGTGGTTAATGAATGTTATTGGTATGCGTATATTTATAGGGTGAAAACCAAGAAACCAATATTGTTTAGAATGATTTAAAGTAATCTTATATAACACTTTTATAATATTTATCGTTGTTGGAAAGTAATTGTGAAAAAAGTGGAGTATTCCAAACTTGTTTTGGTAAAACTTTTTCAATATATATATATATATATGTATTATATATTTATTCATTTACTTGTTTACTGTGAAATAATACAATATATGTTATTGGAATTTGAGATAGGGCAATATGAATGTTTGGGGTCAGTCAGAGACTAACTTTGTAGTAGGTTGTTAAACATAGTCTAGGACTTGCCTTTGAGGAGTGCACTACTTTTTGTTATGGCCATTAAGCTTAATATGCCCCTATTACGTGGACGTGGTCCAAGACCATCTGGATTTTTAGACATCTTCCCAGCCACTTGTGTGTTATCGGTAGTCAGAGACTATCCATTGCACATCGGAAGGGAGCTTGGGGCTCAAGTGAGATCAGTTGACGAGTTGAGTTTATCATTAGTTTACGTAATTAATCGTGAAATTTAAATTGTATATATGTTTTGTGACGGACATAAATTATTTTTATATATGGATATATAATGTAAGGTTAGCTTATTGAACGATGATTATATTTAGTTTTTTTGCTGAGCTTGTGAACTAAGGCCCGTTTAGTAACCGGTCTGGTCCGGTTACCTCTGGTCCGGTCCGGTCTGGTTTAGGTGATGTTCTGAAATTTTATTTTGTAAGCGGTCTGGTTTAATGGTCTTGGTCTGAGGAAACTGGAACCAGACCATGTTTGACAAATTGTCTAGTTCCAAACTTCTTTGAACCAGACCCTATTTGGCAAACTGGTCTGGTCTTAAATTTTGTTTATTATTTATTTTTTTATAAATATAATTCATTTAATTTATTATTTATTCGTTTATTTTAATTAATTTATAAATATATTTTATTCATTTATTATTTATTCATTTTTTTTATTATTATATTTATTCATTTATTATTATTTTTATGTATTATTTAATTCATTTTGCTTATTATTTATTTATTTATTATTATTTTTATGTATAATTTAATTCATTTTGCTTATTATTTATTTATTTATTATTATTTTTATGTATTATTTAATTCATTTTTCTTCTTATTTATTTATTTATTCTTAGTTTTATATATTATTTAATTCATTTTGTTTATTATTTATTACTATTTATTCATTTATTTTTATTTCTCTCTAAAATTATTTATATTAATTTATTATTTATATTATTATTTATTTATTATTATTATTATTATGTATTATTTAATTCATTAAATTTTATTTATTTTGTTCATTATTTAATTCATTTAATTTATTAATTATTATTATGTATTATTTATTTCATTTTGTTTATTATTCATTTTTTTATAAATATAATTCATTTAATTCATTATTTATATTATTATTTATTCATTTATTTTAATTAATTTATAAATATATTTTATTCATTTATTATTTATATTATTATATTTAATCATATATTATTATTTTTTAATTTTTTAATTTATTTTCCTTATTATTTATTTATTTTTTATTTTTTATGTATTATTTAATTCATTTTGTTTATTATTAATTATTTTTATTTTATTTATAAATATGCATGATTTAATTTATTATTTATATTATTAATTTATCATTTATTATTATTTATTTATTTGTTTAATTAATTTATAAATATATTTTATTAATTTATTATTTATATTATTATTTATTATTATATATATTTATTATAAATATATTTTATTATTCATTATTTTTTGTTTTTTATTCATTTATTTATATTAATTTTTAAATATATTTTATTTATTTTATCATTTATATTATTATTTTATTCATAAATATATTTTATTTTTATTTATTCATTTATTTTTATTAATTTCTAAATATATTTTATTAATTTATTATATTTTATTTTTATATATTATTTAATTCATTTTATTTATTATTTATTATTTTATTATTTTATTTTTGTGTTTTGGTTATATATTTGTTAGATGTGGTTCAATTATTGGAGGACATTTTGGTTAGATTTTGGATAGATTTTATAACCAGACCAGATAGAACCACCAAGAATTTTGGTCCTAAAAAAGGTCATTTTGGTTCAATTTGGTCTCGTTATATTTTTTGAGACCAAGGCAAAACAAACATGGTTTGGTCTCAAAAAATCATGACAAGACCGGAAATATAAGACCATAACCGGTAAACAAACAGGGTCTAACCCCTTTAATATTTCAAGTATTTGTTAATTAGCTTGTGTTGAGGACACATAGTGGTCGTCGGAGTTTCAAGATCTATTTTTATTTCCTAGTTTGAGAGTATTGTAATAAGCTCACATCATCATTGAACTTTAGTGAGTGGTGGTGATGTAATAATATTTTTTTATGACGACCAATTTTAATTGTTGTTGTAGACATTTGTTTAATGTCATTATTAATGGGGGTTGATGTTACTAATATGTAGATCATGCCGAATAACTTTTCGTAAAAATAAGTATTTCGTTGGTTGTGTTTTTTGGGCCGTGAAAATTTTGTATCAGAGCTTAGATTAAGAGTCATTTGGCTGAAAATTGTGTTAATAAGGATCAAAATTTATTGTTTTTCCAGGATGTCAGGAACTGGTACGGGCAGGGGACATGGTGGTAGGAGAGAAGGACTCGTCGGCGCTAGTCGGGGTGGTGACGTTGTTCCTCTAGAGGAGGTAGTGCAGGTACCGAATCCCATCTGGGATATGCGTCAGTTGGGTGCAGTTGACTTTGTTAAAGCTTCTGACCCACTTGAGGTGGAGAAATGGGTTGAAGATATGGAAAAATGCTTCGAGGTAATTGAGTGCACAGAGTTACAGAAAATGGTGATAGGAGCATTCTTTATATCTAGTGAAGCTCGTCAATGGTGACAGTCTATTACTAGGACTGTCATTGATGTTGGGGCAATGATATGGAACGAGTTCAAGACTCATTTCTACGAGAAGCATTTTCCATGGGCCATTCGAGAGAAGAAAACCATTGAGTTCATGAAGTTGGAGCAGGACAACACAATGACCGTTAGTGAGTACGAGCATAAGTTCATAGAGCTTTCTCGGTTTGCTCCACATATGGTTGCAGACGAGGATAACAAAATTAGAAAGTTTAAGGAATGGTTGGGGTCGCACATTAAGAGATTGGTAAAACCTCATATTTGTGCCACTTACTCAAAGGTTGTTGAGTGTGCTTTGGCCGTCGAGGCTACAAATAATAACATTTATCAGCAACAAAGGGAGCAAAATGCTGAATAAAAGGCAAGAGTAATGGTAACATTTAGCAGAATAAAAAAGGATACCGTTTTTATGCTCAAAAGGATAGACATGATCAGCGAGGCCAAAGGGGCACACAAGATTGAAGAGCTGGAAAACAACATAGGAAAGGTGGAGCCGAGCGGAGCACAGTTTTGGTGGCAACCGCAACTCATAATCCTCAATCACGTCAGTTATATGGGTAGTGTTTCAACTGTAATAAGAAGGGACACATGGCTCGCTATTGCCCAAAACCTCAGAGGGCTGACCAATATAAATGGCAGACATCACAGCAGAATGGAGGAACAAGAGTTTATGCCCTTGTATCGGATGGGAGACAGGATCGTTCACCACCAACAGTGGAAGGTACACTTACTATTTATGGCAGTGTGGCTCGAGTACTTTTTGATTCGGGTTCATCATATTATTTTATTGCATTTTCATTTGTGGATTCACTTGGACTGCACCTCGAGTATTTAAGTGGTGTGTTATCTATTGCGACTCCACTTGGAAGTGCAACTACGCTTGATAGAGTATGACGTGATTGTCTAGTAAGGATTGATGAGTTAAAGTTTTTTGTTGATTTGATTGTTCTACGGATACATGAGTTTGATGTTATATTGGGTATGGATTGGTTGGCGAGATACCATGCTCAGTTGGACTGTCATGAGAAGATAATTATTTTTTCCATTCTGAGATAATTACCATCTCGTTATAGGTGCGCTGAGTTTGAGGACACTATGACTATGGGATTTATTGCTCACGTTGAGGTGGTTGAACAACATGTATTGATAGAGCAATTGGTTGTTGTGTCAAAGTATGCAGATGTGTTTCAGGATATTCAGAGTTTGCCTCCTAGGAGGGTAGTGGATTTTCGCATCAACCTTGTACCAAGTTCTTCACTGATCTCTCGGACGCCTTACAGGATGGCACTAGTAGAGCTAAAGGAATTGAAGAAACAGATTTAGGAATTCTAAGATTGTGGATTTGTTCATCCTAGTACCTCACATTGGGGAGCACCTGTTCTTTTTGTCAAAAAGAATGATGGTTCATTCAGTTTGTGTATGGACTATCGTGAGTTTAATAAGGTGACAATAAAAAATAAGTACCCTCTACCACGTATTGATAATTTATTTGATCAGCTTAGAGGGGCACAGTTGTTCTCGAAAATTGACTTGCGAACAAGTTATCATCAGTTGAGGATTAGGGATGAGGATATCTCTAAGACTGTTTTTAGGACTCGATAGGACTTTTTAAGTTCTTAGTCATGCCTTTTGGGTTAACCAATGCTCCAGCAACTTTCATAGATTTGATGAATCGAGTATTCGGACCTTACTTGGATCAGTTTATTATGGTATTTTTGATGATATTCTGATATATTCCAGGATGAATGAGGAGCATGAGCAACACTTGAGTCTTACACTTCAGACTTTGTGCGAGCATCACCTCTATGCTAAGTTTGAGAATTGTGATTTTTAGCAAGAACATATCAAATTTTTAGGGCATGTGATCTCCAGAGATGGGGTGTCAGTGGATTCCGCAAAGGTGGAGGCTGTGAGGAGTTGGGGACGACCTACTACTGTCACTGAGGTTCGTAGCTTCTTGGGACTGGCCGTATATTATCGACGTTTTATTAAGGGCTTCTCGAGGATTGATGCACCCTTGACTTGCTTGACATGAAAGAATGTGAAGTTCATTTGGGACCATAGATATGAGCAAGCATTTAAGGAGTTGAAGAGTAAACTGACTTCAACACTAGTTCTTACCATCTCTGTCAATGGTGAGGGATTTATTATATATACTGATGCTTCACATCAGGGTCTTGGATGTGTGATAATGCATGACGGTAAGGTTGTAGCTTATACATCCAGACAGTTGAAGCAACATGAGCAAAATTATCCCATTCATGACTTGGAGTTAGTAGTAGTGGTTCTTGCATTGAAAGTTTGGAGACATTACTTGTATGGTGAGAAATTTGAGCTATTCTCGAATCACAAAAGCCTTACATACCTATAGTGATGGATCTAGGAATCCGTGTCAGTGGGGGCTAAATTTTTTTTTTTTGGGTTTTGGGGTATAAATGACATATATTAATTTTTTTGGGGTTTAAAACAAATTTTTAGTGGGGGCTTAGTAGTAAAGAAATCTAAATTCTATGGTATCTAAGGTAAAAATAAAATTTCAGTGGGAGCTAAATATGAAATATTCAAAATTTTAGAGTAAAAAATATAAATAAAAAAAATTTCAGCGGGGGCCATGGCCCCCACTAGTCTTTAATTAAATCTCTCCCTGCATACCTATACTCACAGATTAAGTTAAATATGAGACAACGCATGTAAATGGAAAAGATGAAGGTTTTGATATGACCCTTCAATACCATCCGGGAAAGGCAAATGTAGTAGCAAATGCCTTGAGCCGGAAATCGAGAGGTGTGGTTGCCCTAATGATGATTCAAGAATGGAATATCTTAAAGACACTAGCAGAGTTCTCTATTACGCATACTCCTCAGGGTATTGGGTATATCCTTTGTAGGTTGACAGTTCAACCAACCTTGATTAGTCGCATTATCCAGGCTCAGGCTCAAGCTCAGGCTCAGGATGATAGGTTGTAGGCCAGGATATCTATGATTGCTGAGGATGAGGGCGGTATTGAGTGGAGACGTGGAGCAGATGGAGGTGTCAGATTTTGAGATAGGCTATGTGTTCCAGATTTAGCCGATCTTAAACGAGATATTTTAGAGGAGGCACATCATAGTAAATAAACAATACATCCCGGAGGCACTAAGATGTATCGTGATCTTAAAAGAGAGTTTTGGTGGGAAGGTATGAAGCGGGATGTGGCAGAATTTTTATCTAAATGTATCGCTTATCAGTGAGTGAAGGCGAAACATCGAAAACCCCATGGATTACTACAATCTTTGCTAGTACGTTGTGTGGAAGTGGGAGCATATGACTATGGATTTCATTGTTGGGTTACCAAGATCAATGCAGAGTCATGATGCGATATGGGTGATAGTGGATCGACTGACTAAGATGGATCATTTTATTCCCATTCGAGTTACAGACAGAGTAGAGAGGTTATGTGAGTGTTATGTTACACAGATTATCAGATTACATGGAGTGCCAATATTTATTGTTTCCGATCGTGATCCCCAATTTGTTTCTCAGTTTTGGAAGAGTTTTCAGAAAGCCTTTGGCACTTCAGTGGGTTTGAGCACTGCTTTTCATCCGCAGACTAATGGACAGTCAGAATGGGCTATACAGGTGGTAGAATATATGCTTTGTCCTTGTGTGTTAGATTTTCACGGTAGTTGGGAGGACCACATTCCACTAGTCGAGTTTGCTTCTAATAATAGTTATTAATCTAGTATTGGCATGGCACCTGATGCAGTCAAACTAAGGTTGAAAATAGTGTTTAAAAACAAACCCTTACAATGACCTAGTTTTACCTCTCACAAGTGCACGAATCGTACATTACGTATAGTTCAGCTTGAGAAAGGTTATCGAACCCAGGGGACTAAGTCGTACTTTGAACTCTCATAAATTAATACTCTTGAATTGTTATGAAAATATGAATTTGGGTGTTTGTTATCAACTAATTAACTAATAAAGCAAGTAAAAATAGATTATGACAAGAATAGTAAAGATAAAAACTAGGATTTTCTTACTCCACCACTAACCGCATAATATAGCTATCTATTTGATCAATTGTAAGAGGGCGATCCATCACCCATAAATCAGATTATACCATAAATAGTCGAATATATTCTAAAAAAGATACCGTCAACCAGATTCGCTACAACTCATCTCCGAACATAATGTGATTAGTGCATGCCATCTATTTAACTATAATATATTCCTATAGCATGAAATTAAACTAAAGCATGTCTATATCACCTCGCTGAGACATGGCCTGTGTAAACCTAGGATTTCGGGTGTTAAACACCATTGTGTATAAACTCATGATATGCTAGAGAACACTAGATAAACATGATTGATTGGGATAATGCATTCATTCAATCTAAGATAAGAGTAAAATAAATATAAAACCCCTTATATTAAATAACAATGGTCATTCATCTACACAATCATCACAGGTATGGTCTTTAGTTTCCCCTCGTTATAATTGAAACAAATAAATAAACTACATTACTTTGATAGGGTTTTGCTATAAAACCCTAGATACCGGTTTAGTTGTTCATGGTGGGGGAGATTAGTATTATTGATATAGAAACGCCCTTCATGATCTTCTGTTCTAGATCTCTAGTTCTTGAATGACTCCCTTCTTCAAATGATATAAATCTCCAGAGATAGTACTCTAAAAATTATGTATTTAGAAGCTCGCCAAATATAATTCAGACCTTGGTATTTATAGAAGAAGTTAAGAAGAATCCTGTTTGGATTATACTTGTCCTGTTTGGAGTAAGATTCCTCTTTAATGTGTTTCTCCTCAATTCTGAGTCAAAACCCTTTAATCTGATGTAAATACACCTTATACACGTGTTTAAAGGTATTGGAGTCGAAGTTAGTCAAAGGAAGTTGAATCGGATCGGGACTCGAATTCTGTAAATTCCCAGTTGTTCCTTACACCTATGCATAGGCATGGGCGTAGCCCTTCTAACCATGCATGTACATAGGTAGGCATATTTTTGATGATTTTAGACACCTATTGTTTGTTGTGTGTGTAGGCAGGCGTAACGAAATTCATGAAAATCAATTTTCCCAATATTTTTTCCATTTGAAGCCCCTTCACTCCGTTAGTATTTTTCCCAAAATTTCGGCTTCAAAAAATATCATTTTTACTATCTGGGATGCACTTTTTGCTTAAAAAATCCTATTTTTCTCTCTTTTCGGGTAGACACAAACACGTCATTGGTTATTTCATCAAAGTTAGATTGTTTTCTTCATTAAGCTCCTGAAACACGTTTAGACATGCAAACTGCATAAAAACACCAAGTAACAGAATGGTAAGACATAACAATACCAAGTTAGGGGCCTAGAATTGACAACATTCAACACCTATCAGTACCGTATGAGGATTTTTATGGTAGGCCTTATCGATCATCAGTTTCTTGGGTAGAGGTTGGTGAGAATTATTTGTTAGGGCCAAACATGGTGCGAGAGACTACAGAAAATATGACTCTTATTCGGGATCGACTTCGTACAGCTCAGAGTTGACAGAAAAGTTATGCGGATAGATGATGTCGAGCATTAGAGGTTAGCGTAGGGGACTTGGTGTTCTTTAAAGTCTCACTATTGAAGAGAGTTACCATATTTGGTGGGAAGGGAGGAAAGTTGGCACCATGATTTATTGACCATTTGAGATCGTAGAGAGGATTGGGGAGGTAACATATAGATTGGCGTTACCGCCAAGTCTGTCGGCGATGCATGATGTCTTTCATGTATCCATGTTGATACGATGCTTAAATGATGATTCACATGCTATCAACTTCACGGAGGTTGAGTTACGCCCTAATACGACTTATGATGTGACACTTTTTTGTAATATGGATCGTATGGTAAAAACGTTAAGGCGAACAAAGATACCTCTAGTGAAGGTGCAGTGGAGTCATTAGGATATGAAGGAAGCCACATGGGAGCTAGAATCCAAAATAAAGGCAAAACACCCCTAGCTATTTGATTGAGGTATTTAATTTCGAGGACTATTTTTTTTAGGAGGGTAGAATGTAATAACCGTGATTCCTTTTAGTGGATTTTTATATTTATATGTAGTTATATATATTAGAAATTTGAATTTAAGTAGATGGATAAAAAGATAAGTTATCAAATTTTAAATTTAAAGAGACTGGATTATCTCTTCACCATAACAAAATGTCTTATTTATAATAGGAATATGAGCTATCTTAAATAGGTTATACGTACATTATATGTGTAGAAGAATTGTTGTAGATTTATCAGTAGCAAGGAGGAGGTGATCGACGATTTTTCTTGATGGGTTTTATTTATCTATCACATTACAGGCAAGTTAACCTTGCCTTATATTCATCTATCTGTTGATTAGAGAGGGTTGTGTAGGGGTATCGGTGTTTTCTTTCCACTACCTCGGCCCTAGTAGGATTGACGAATGTTGGGTTGTGAGCCATTGATATTATAACATTTATTATTAGCAGGTTATCTGTTGTGTTATGTTTCCAGGATGTTCCATTTACAGACGGAACTCTGCTGGATTTTTGTTGGATTCCGTTGTTGTATTTCTATCATTCACCTGGGTATGAAATATACGACTTTTATCAGTATTCCATACCTTTTAATGGTTATTGATATCCTTAGTTGGTCGCTCATCTTATGGATCACACCCCGGAGTCCTTTGATGTCCCGGTTCGGAAGTCTTAGGATTTTAGGGGCGTGACAACATGGTATTAGAGCACTAGGTTTCACTATCTTAGGGACGACGGGTGAGGGTCGGCGGTACATTCGACGTTTAGTGTTATCTGTGATTTTGATATGCGTTTTCTCTGTGTGCTTCAGTGTTCCTGTGTTTTTCCCTTGTGTTGTGTCGAGGACGTGTCTTGCTAGATGCATCCCGTTGTGATTCTATTCCAATGAAGTAGGACATTCCTTAATCACTTTTCTTTTCATGCCGGGTCATGGTGTTAGTTACTGAGGAATGTGAGTAGATCATTCGGTCTAGCTAACTGGATGTGGCTCGCTGACTAAGGTACTCCCTAATTTCGAGGACGAAATCTCCTAAGGTGGAAAGGTTGTAACACCCCGTGTTATTTTCCTTTTTCCTGAAATTCTTTTCGATTTAATTTTGTTCATGACGTCTTGTTTATTCTTGGTATTTCGTGTATATAAATTTTTCGCGTTTTACGTTTCGAACTTGGAGGGACGACGTTTACGCGGGTTCTTATTTTTACAGACTACGCAGTTTCGTGTTGACGTTTAATGTTAGTACTTCGACTGGGAGGCGCCACGTGTTGTTTGTTCGACATTTACGGTTCCATGATTGGGTTTTATACCCCGTGTTATTTATATCATCTTACATTAGTTATATGGCGTCTCGTGGACTTACGGGTTCATGCGATATTATTTGGAGGCTCCCGATATATTTTTGGGAATTATTGGACACATATATTATTAATTTGGAATATATATATGTGTGTGGGTATTTATTAGGTGTATATATATATTTCTTTTATTTAAATATATATATATATATATATGTAAATTATATATGTAATATATACATATGTGTATATACCGTGTAGAAGAGAAAAACGACGACCATCTTTCACCTCATTCTCCTTCACACGACACAACCACCTCATCGCTTTCAACCTTCTATGTTTTCTCCCCTCTTCTCCATCAGTGACCACCTGGGCCTTCATCATCGCCGGTTTGAGAGAGGAGAGGGAGTCGGACTGTGTGTGAGAGAGGTCGCGTCTAGGGTTGGGTTCGCCGATGACAGCTATAGCGAGGGGTGGTGACGGCGAGGGGCAACACGACCTAGGAAGATGTCGTCGGCAACGCAGGTGGTTGCGTTGTTAGTAGCGCGCGACGGAGTAGCCGCCGTTGACGCACATCAAGCCTGATTTTGGCCGAACTGATCTGGGTCAATTCGTTGGCTTTCTATACTTCGTTTGACCTGAAATTTTGAGGATAACTTATTCTCGATGTCGTACACAATATACTCGAATTTGGTGCGAAACCGTTGAACGGTTCGCCGGGAAATCGAGAAAGTATATACGAATTTTCGTTTGGGTTATTTTAGATTTGTCCATATTTATTAACCTATTACTAATGGGCTTCGTATATATATTATAGGTCATCGAGGTGGACGTTTCGGTACATTCAAAATTTTATTTAGATGACTTTGGTCGGCAAACCCCATATTCGGGTGCTGATACTATTCACGGTAGGTTCCATTTCGGCAAAAAATGATTTGGGGCAAAATTAAGCACACGACTTTGGCGACGTGTCGATGTATCTAGTTCGGTTGCGGACGTGATGGTTTAACGCGTGATGTGCATGTTGAGATGGGAAAAATATTCTCACTACTATATCATTTGTTATGGTTTGAGTGAGCGAACCAATCCTAGCTTTTATTTTATTTTAGATATTTATATTTGTGAATATAAAATGTCTATATATGAGTTAGAAGAGAAGTAGGAGATGGAAACTAATTTGAGAAAATTAAATAAATATTTTTTCTGCTAAATTAAAACATATTGGAACTGAATAGGTGACCTAGTAATCCCTTGAGATTTAAAGTGGAGTAGTGAAATTTATAAAGTTGGGACTTGAACTTTGAACTTGATATTAGTTTCCCCTGTTGCTTGTGTTTTACGGATTTTGAAACATGTTAGGGGATATGTGAAAGTGAGGGACGTGAAACTTAGACGGTATGCTAGTTCCCCTTATGATATGTGGATTATTGCTTTAAGTGAATTAAAAAGCATGTTTAAAGTAATGAAATTGTTTCCTTGTGATTTAAATGCTTTAATTGAAATAAAAGCATGTTAAATGAATGAAAATGTTATCCTTGTGAAATTAAAAGGACAACTTGATGATTTAATGCATGAGAAAACATCCTTGTTGATTATTGCTTTAGTGATTTAAAAACATGTTGAAAAATATTTTCATAAATATGATGTATTACATATTTATGTTGAGACATGATTTTTATTGAGGTCCTGTATGCATATTGAGTACACCGTGTCGTATTGAGTGTATGGGTGTTGGTCTATACGGGTTGTGTAACTATGTGTGAGTTTGACTTGTGTCGGATAGTCGAATGCTTTCATAATATCGTCGCAACAACTGGCCAAGAGGTGTCCCCCACCTACGAAACTAAAAAGCCGAAAATTATTAATAAAGGGTCGGTCGTCCCATTCTCAAAGTTGCGGGTCATCTCGTGCAACTGATATTCCTTGTTGAAAGTGAAAGAGAGAAAAATCACTTGAGAATAATTGGTGCACACTCTACATTCCTTCGTGAGCTAGGAGTGAATGGTAGAGATTTTGGATTCGTTGACCCTTAGAGTAGGGTGTGTGGTCGTGTGTGTACTACGAGTGGTGTTGAGTCACATTGCATTCATGTTTTATTTATGTGATTCTATTTGACACGTAGATCATGATAGTATGACATGTGGATTTTGGAACAGATTTATTATGTGATATTATTACCTGTGAATTGTGGAGCATGTTGATTATGAATATTGCGAAATGAATTCATATTTTTATTAAATGTTCAACTAAAAGTAGATACGTGAAAATATGATTTACATGTAGTAATTGTTAAAGTATAATAAAATATATGTTATTATGCTTGTGATTATGTACTTTTATGCCCTTGGAGGGTTAAGTATATTAATGTAATGACCTCTTTGGATAGTTGAGGTTAGTGATGGACTATAGAATCAATTTTGAGTTGAGGCCTTAGAGAAGACATGTGATAGTTTTGTGATTGTGGTTGCTTGTGTGGTAATGAACCTTTGAGGTTTCTTTCACACTTTGAGGAACGTACCCTCTATCGTACTTTTAAGGCTTTGAGTTGGTTAGACGAGGTTATGATTGAACCTATCTGGTGGTGTGGTAATGGTCTACTGATTCTATTAGTAATCTAGAGAGTTGTATCAAAAGTGAATTTGAGGTTTGAATAAATCGGAAGAGGTATTGATTGAAACTAGTTAGTTCCATGGTTTCGGCCACTAATTTTCCTTTTTATGATCTTAAGTGGTCTAAGTGAATTTATTACGTACTTGAGGTACTGTAGTTTTACAGCCTTGTTTCTCGAGCTTAGCTCATTCTCCTAAGCATTTATTTTACTATCCTTTGTATACAAGTATGCGATTTTTGACTTATATGTCATTCCTTGAGCCATTGGTTACGGCGTGGGGCCGAACCTCTTTCTCGTGTTGTCATTTGATTTGTGGAGTTGGAAACGGATGGTTGTGTTCCAATGCATTGTTCTTCCTTCATAGGAATCCTTGGAGTTGTATTCCCTCTTATCTGACTTTCTTTCGAAAACGGAGTTTTTTCAAGTTTTGAAAACAAATTCATTAGTATTTAAAAAAGAAAACCCGTTTTTGCCTACCCCCGTAGCCACAACATGTTTTCGTACTTTAAAAAGTGATCTTAGGATTTTCTTTAAAAATATTTTTAATTTCTAATAGTCGGTGATGACGACTAACGGAGACCGAGGGCAAAACGATCATTTTTACTATGTGGATTCTTAAAATAAAAACCTATTTTTATAATTCTCGAGATTCCGAGATCCCGAGGCTTCTTTCTCAAGACCTCGACCTGTAGTGTTTTGAAAGGTATTTTCTTGTTTCACATTTACTTCTGATCATTTCTAAGTCTCGGGCTTGAGGCTTGTTGTTTAGTGCACACACGTAGTGTTGTCTTTTCTCTTCTTTTGATTTCTTTTGTCCGGGTGTTTTTCCTAAACACTTGTGGTGTTCTTAACCTTGACATTATTGTCTCGGTTATCTGTTGGTTAGCATTGGGATCTCTTTTCCCTTACTTTGTTTCTTGACCCTTATGTGGTTGTTCATGAGAGGAGTGTTCATGTGCTCTCTGTGATTTGATCGGTTAGCTTTCCTCACCTATAGTGAGAGTGTTGATGATTTGATTAACCTTATTGATGATAGTGTCATAAGATTGAGGTGGTAAAATGTTTAGTGGCTTTGATGAGGCGATATGATTGAGCTGATTTAATCCTTGA
The DNA here is from genome assembly GCA_963922005.1 of Cornus suecica. Lineage (NCBI taxonomy): Eukaryota > Viridiplantae > Streptophyta > Magnoliopsida > Cornales > Cornaceae > Cornus > Cornus suecica. The sequence goes on along the minus strand of OY998247.1, from coordinate 39,714,206 downwards.
GAAATATATTTCTTCTAGGAATGGGATGATGGTTCTTATATATATATTGTACATATATATATATATATTGATGACGATTGTGTTAATATGCAAGGACGTGAGTGTTTTCCCTAATGTTTTCTCGAGGAGTGGGTGATGAGCCTTCCTAAGTACTAGTTGTGGATTTTGTTTTCTTTGGATATTAGAGGTGAGTGTGATTCCCTCTGTTTGAATCTTCTGCTTAATGTTGAGAACGTTTGATGATATGTTAGATTGGACTTGGGTGTTGTGTATTTAGTGTACATTGTGAGAGTAATGTAGACTACTAGAGTTGGTACTTGGAGTACTAGTCTTAGTAGTACCTTATGAGACTCATATTGTGTAAATATATATATATATATATATCCCCTATATACATATGTACTTTAGTATATGGGTGTGTGCCTTGTGATTTAGCGTCGGGATTAGTTATGTGTTACGTGTCTTACTGGATAGTTTAACATTACCTAAACAGTTAGAGGATGTGGTAGTTAGGATTTTATTTTTCCTAGTGAGTTTCTTTGCTCACAGGATGTTTCATACCCCTGGTATTCCACGCCATTTTGTAGGAAATGTTTCGGCTATGGACAGCATGCGGTGCAACGACACCTTTCTTTTATTTTTATCATTACAGGTTTTGGAGTTTCACAGGGTGATGTAGTTACGGTTGCAGCTCGCCTGGATTGGGGACGATGGTTATCTACTGTCTTATTTATCTTTTAGTTTCTTTACCCATGTTATATGGGACTGCCATGTATTTCTCTTGGGAGCCAGTCTATTGGCATATCCATATTGGTGTATATTTTATTTCCTGTATTTATTATTTTGGGGTGCCATTGTATCTATTTGGCACTACCATATGAGTTTCTGTATTATTTTTCGAGCATTGTGGCTCTGTTGATTATTGATGGTTGTGTAGGTGTAGCGGTGTTTTCTTTCCACTACCTCGGCCCTAATAGGATTGACGAATATTGGGTTGTGAGCCATTGATATTATAGCACTTGTTATTGGCAGGTTATCTATTGTGTTATGTTTCCGGGATGTTCCATTTACAGACGGAACTCTATCGGATTTTTATTCGATTCCACTATTGTATTTATATCATTCACTTGGGTATGAAATATACCACTTTTATTAGTATTCCATATGTTTTAATGGTTATTAATATCCTTAGTTGGTCGCTCATTTTATGGATCGCACCCCGGAGTCCTTGGATGTCCCGGTTCGGGAGTCTTAGGATTTTAGGGGCGTGACATTATACATCTGTATATAATTAGGATTCATGGTCTATGCATGTGAACAATCATAAAAGTGTGTACAATCATAAATTTCTTTTGATATGATTGATGAAACTAGCGGTATTTAGAATCGTTAATAATATAATCTTATCAAATAGTTATTGGTTTTGTTTGTGCCCTATGTACACAATAGATTTGATGTGAATGTCTATGTTATTGGTTTGTCATATTTAATAAATTATTGTCAATTGCTTACATATGAGTAGATATTAGGTCAAATAATTAATTAGTGTTGTTCACACGATATCAATAAATATTAACAATAAAAATATTGTTTGTACCCTTTTGCGAACAGTAGGTTATGGGAGAATATTAGTGGATGACTAAGTAGTGTTGTTAATACGATATCAATGAATATTAACGATAAAAGTATTGTTTGTACCCTTTGCGAACAATATGCTATAGGAAAATATTAGTATATTAATTATTTGTACACACAATAGGTTAAATGTGAATGTCGGTGTGTTATGGGTTGTCATATTCAATAAGTTGTTACAAATAGTTATGCATTTTTTACAGTCTCCAAATTACATATTAGTTGATAATAGGTCATATGTGTATATTGGTGGTTAGTGTGTATTCTGTATGTGAATAACATAGATTATATCTTATAATATTTTATGATTGTTTCTTATTTAAATTTAGTGGTTGATGAATGCTAATGGTATATTTATAGTGTGAAATGAGTGAAAACCAAGAAACCAATATTGTTTAGAATGATTTAAAGTAATCTTATATAACACTTTTATAATATTTATCGTTATTGGAAAGTAATTGTGAAAAAAGTGGAGTATTCCAAACTTATTTTGGTAAAACTCTTTTAATATATATATATATATATATAAATATTATATTTATTCATTTACTTGTTTACTGTGAAATAATACAATATATGTTATTGGATTTTGAGATAGCGCAATATGAATGTTTGGTGTCAGTCCGATACTAACTTTGCAGTAGGTTGTTAGGCGTGGTTCGGGACCTGCATTTGAGGAGTGCACTACCTTTTGTTATGGCCTTTGGGCTTAATGTGCCCTTATTACGTGGATGTGGTCCGGGACCATCTGGGTTTTTAGACGTCTTCCCAGCTACTTGTGTGTTACCGGTAGTCAGAGACTATTCGTTGCACACCGGAGGGGAACTTGTGGCTCAAGTGAGATCAGTTGAAGAGTTGAGTTTATCATTAATTTATGTAATTAATTCATGAAACTTAAATTGTGTATATGTTTTGTGACGGACATGAATTATTTTTATATATGGATATATAATGTCGGGTTAGCTTGCTGAACGATGATTGTGTTTAACATTTTTGTTGAACTTGTAAGCTCACCCCTTTAATATTTCAGGTACTCGTTGATTACCTTGTGTTGAGGACACATGGTGGTCGTCGGAGTTTCGGGAGCTATTTTTTATTTCCTAGTTTGAGAGCATTGTAATAAGCTCACATCATTAACTTTAGTGAGTGGTGGTGATGTAATAATATTTTTTTATGACTAATAATTTTAATTGTTGTTGCAGCCATTTGTTTAATGTCGTTATTATTGGGGGTTTATGTTACTGTTATTTAGATCATGCCCAATAACTTTTAGTAATAATAAATATTTCGCTAGCTATGTTTTTCGGGGCGTAACAAGAACTTCTGTATGGAGTTTTGAGTTAGTATATGCATTGAAACTTATGGAGGGAAAAAGGAGTAAATAAAGAAATAAATAAAAAGTTATATAAATTTTTGAACAATGATAATACTGTCATGGAGAGGGAGGAATATTATAGCGAGGATGAAATGAGTTGAAATTGTAGAGATAGTATATATATATATATATATATATATAAATTGTGGGTGTTCATTTAAACTAAAAACGTAACAATTTAGTCACCAAAATAAAATAAATTTTATTACATCTACTTCTAAAAATTCTTGTTAATGATTATTTTCGAAAAAGAAATTTATGTAATACTAACATGAATTTTCCATTGATACAAATTCATGAGATATAAAAGAAATGGAAGAGAATTTAAGATAAATAAAATAAAAAAATATATCGAATAAATCCGAGAATAATCAAATGGTTAACAATATTCTCTATATACTTGTAGAAGTATATGATTACCTTCAAATAAAGTACTCTGGAGCAAAGAAATCAAGCCTAAAAAAAACAGAAGAATATGTCAGAGTTGGTTCTTGTCATTAGAGAAAAAATGATATGCATACATGTAGATGCATGTATTTATATTAAAAGAGAAAATATTTAGGATCACATAATCAATAAATTCAGTATTGTCACTCCATCTGCTTTATTGAATGCTCCTTCTTTTCTTTTCTTTTCTTTTTTTTTTTGTTTTGGTAAAAAAAAAATGTAAGAATAAAATAAAATAAATGCGTAGGATGAAGGTCATGATTCAAATCATGAAAAAAAGAGTTTCACTAACAACCCTAAATTTATAAGTTATACTATAACTGATGAATGAATTTAATACCTGCACCATTAATGTTTTTTATTTTGAACTTAAATATATAGTATGAATTATAATCATGAAAGCAAACAATCTCAATAAGAGCCCTAAATATATAACTGATGAATAAATTCAATACATTCACTCTTAATGGGTTTTTTTTTTAGTTTTTAAAGAATTCTCATTAGCATATAGAAATAATAACGATTGTGATAATAAATACACTAATAGGGATGGCCGTATGAGAAACTAAGAGGTTACAATCATCATTATTTTAAATCTAAGTAAAATAACAATTATAACACAAATCTAAGTAAAATGTATAGATATAGATAACAATAATAATGATAATAATAAGATAGTGGGAAGCTTAAAGGAATTACTCATGAAACAACACCATGCATTTAATATTTAAAATAATATTATTTTTACTTTGAAAAAATTAAAAAATATTCAAAAACCCTTAGACTTTTATAATCGTATAGATATAGATAGATATAAATATACATATAGATATAGACATAGATTATAGATTATAGATAAATATATATTATACTCTTAGATGATAAGAGATTTAAATAGTGAATGATTATGATAGTTATCTTGTTCAAATGAATTTTAAAGAATAATTTTAAAATGTATAAAAATAATGAAAAATCCTTAACTTTTAAATCCTATGATTACAGATATAAGATAATAAATATATAAATACAGAAAATAACATTGTTGAGAAGTTGTATTATATCATAAAATAGAAGAATAAATATATATATAGAAATAAATGTATAAAAATGATCAAAATCATTCACACTTTGTCTAGGCTTAAGCTTAAAGAATAAGTTAGTTTTTACTCTATATTTTTTGAAATATCTATTGGAGTTACATTTCAATTAATGCAAATTAAATTAAAATTTTTTTTTATAAGAAAATACTTGAAAATATTCTTCACCCCTCACACTTTTAGAATAGTTATATATATATTATAGATAAATATTGTATATTTCCTAAAATTACACAATTATGAGTAAATCATTTAGTCCAAACCTATACAATAGTTTTTCCCCAAACATATGGGTTGTCTACACCCATTACTATCTAAATATTATTATTATTATTATTTTCTTTTTGAAACTGGTTGTCCAAGACTTTTACCCACTAATCCCACATCCCATTATTCATATAACAGTAAATAATAAGAGTTGAACCTATAGAAAAAATAAATAAATAAAACCCTTCATTTTTACAACTTTTGGTTCTTCTATCCATGTCATTGCTCATGCGAAGTCAATGCTCTTGTTGCTTTCTCCAAATGAGAAAGTTAAACAGGGAGGATAAGGTGGGTCATATTAGATGGAGGATAGTCTTGTCCCAATCTGGAATAGAGAGGATAAGGTGGTGTGATTTCCTAATTAGAGTTTTCTTGGCGTGGCCTCAATGTGGGACACTGTTAGGTCCAGGGGTGAAAATAAATAAATAAATATATATATATATATATATATAGTACAACTGTGTCCAACCAGTCACGCGTTTTGGATCCGGTTTTAAATTGGTTTGATTTTATTTTAATTTCAGTATGTTAGGAATTGAACTGAATCGAACTCATTATGTATGTATATATCTATGTCTATATCTATATTACTATTAAAAGTGTAAAGAGCTTCCAACCTTATTTTTAATTACGTACTTATTTTAGGTTATATAAGTAGGAAGCTCTGCTTATAAGATAGGTGGTCCAATTAAAAATAAACATATGTTTGTAAAATTTTAAAAATAAAAAATTAATTATATTGCACAACTAGAATATCACACGATTCTAACCTATCTCTCTCCTTTTGGTTATATATTGCACAACTATCTCTCTCCTTTTTTTCTCCTCTTTCAATATTCTAACCTAACTCCATAGTTGTTCCATTCCTTTCACTATTGTTTATGGATTCTTTTCACCTACATCATATTTATATGTATATATGTGTGTCCGTGACCATGTGTGGTGTCTGAAAAAAGTTAGAGAATGAGGAAATTAAAAAGTAGTGCGGATGAGGCTACCGACCCTTTCACTGTGTTGTACAAAATAAGAGAAGAAAGGAACAAAGAAATTCCAAAGTGATTCTTTTGTTAGAGGATGTAGTATTAGTACTCGTTTAGGCCAAGTGACTATTCCTTCCTAATTACATGCACATGTGACTCAATAAAAATTAAATACCTATTTATAAAAAAATAAGTGACTAGGCATTCTTACTTACATGCACATATAACCCAATCAAAATTAAACACCTATTTATAAAAAATAAGTGACTAGGCACTCCTACTTACATGCACATGTGACCCAATCAAAATTAAACCTATTTATAAAAAATTATTATTTTCTGTAAATGAATCTCTCTTCACGCACCTCACTTCTTCTCTTTCAGGAGCAGCCTACTCCCTCTCCCTGAAACATCAAGACCATCCCTCTATCTTAATACATTTTCTTAATATCTTATTAAATAATTTCTTCCCAAAATGCTCTTACATCTTCATTGTCCACTTCAATTATTGGATTGGAGTGCTTGAGATCGGGTTGGGGGATGGAGAATTTGGGCATGGTGGCGGTGCGTTGGAGAGGGGCGGCAGAGGCGGAGGGAGAGTGTCGAAAGCGCGCGGTGGAGGCAAAGAATTGGGAGGGCAAGAGGACCTCGCCGTGGGCGTAGTGGGAGAGGGCGACACCGATGTTCTTGAAGGACATGGTGTAGTTGGAGTGCGCCGCCGCAAAGGCGTTGCGGGACGTGACGGCGTGTGCAACCCACTAAATATTCACAATATTTGTATCTATGACAACCAAGATGTTTATGCCAGATTCTCTCTCACCTATAACCCTGATGAGACCCTCTCAACTAGCATCATCAAATGGTGGTAGTAAAATCCCATAATTCAATGAAAAAATGGTCTTGAAATTAACCAAATTTGATGTTGTCCTCAAATGTGAGATTTGGATGCTTAGCAGGGTTAAGAATTACATTGAAGATTAGCTTTTGGGGTTTGTTTTGGTCCTAATTTCCTCACTTGTTGGGAAAGGAAAGGTTACACAAGATTATAGTCTATCTTCCACTAATTTGTTTCACTCCTCAGCTAGAACCATTAAATTGAGTCTTTCTATGAACACAGATGTGCCCTTCGGTTCCCTGCTGATTCTTTCTCTGATTCAGCTGCTCCCATTTATTCAATAACCTGACCCATTTACATTGTAGGGGTTCGAATTAATTGAATGATTTGGAAATAGTTTTCGCACAAGTTTGTCAGTAAAATAATGACACTAATGCTTTTATTGCTTTTGATTGCTTTACAGAGAAAAATAAAAGAGAAATGGAAGAGAAAATAGCAGTTATAAGTGATTGCAAAATACTCTCTCTCTAAATTTTTTTTTTCCCTTAGTCTCTGAAAATTCCCCCTTAAAGTGAGCTCCCGCACCTCTATTTTATAGACGTGAGTGTCCAGTAGATCCTCGCGAATAACATTGCCACGTCAGCACCTATCTCGCGACATGGATCCTGTCGTACCAAACCGCAACATAAATACCCTGCACAGTGTTATCTCGCGCCCTCGACTACGCGATACTGATTCACGTAATCCTTTGCGTGGATCATACTGTACCCCATGTCCTGTGATCCGCGCCTGTTTCATCGCGAATCTGATTTTTCCTTAGCCAAGGAACCATGCTGTTATAGCTTTCCTGGGTCATAACCTTTTGCATGCATACCTTTTTCATGACCCTGAATACTATCGGCCTCTCTAGGGTACTCTTGCTGAGGACGGTGTAAATAAGGTCGCGACCCACTATTTACATATCCCAAGTATTTCCCCTAGATTTCGAATAATACTCCCTACGTGAGCAGCATATAGGGTTATGAGTTCAGATGCGAGCTATAAAACACATCAGTCCCTCATACTTCCCTCTGTATAATGCAAGCTCTCACGTACAAACCTTATTTGGGTCATTTTTCCAAATAAATCAAACCTTGGGCCAAACTCCCAAATAAATAAATTCTTGGGCCAATCTCCCAAAATAAGCCAATCCTTGCGGATTAATATTTTCGCGAGTCACCCCCTTTACATTTTTCCCCATTGTGCTTTGATACTTGGACAACTATTAAAGTGCAATAACATGTGTCTCGCGAATCAGTGTACCTTGAATCAACATTTATGAGTTGTTTTTTCCCCATGCCTTTTTTGTTGCACCAACCTCGCGGATAAAGTATTTTTACTACATCTCGCGACCTTCCATCCAATCTGCGACCTTCCCTCACCGATTTTTATGCTTTTTGGCCGATCTTGTGCATGCACTTATTTTGACCCTGTCTATGTTCATTTTGTTTTTTCCAATCTGCCCATATTCACGAATCCGCAACATTTTTCATGCGCGGCTATGCGACTGTTTTCCTTCCTTATATGCGCCGTTTTGGTTTTCGCGCCCAACACTTATATATTTTTCTCATGTCATTTTCATCACTCATATCTTATTTTTTCCTCAAGCTTCATTTCTCAAGCCTCTTATTTTGCACCCATTTCCTTGCATCTTGTTTCTTTTCGCGCATACCCTCCTACTTCAAAAAAACTTTTCGCAAGTTGTCTCATCATGACAAAAACGTCCACACCCAAACTTCTTGCACCTTCTTCTGGGGTTACTCCATCTGTTCCTGATGCCTCAGAGTGGAAGAAAACACCATTTCTTGATTCTCAAAATACATTCTGGGCATCCACGCGAGACCTTTCTTCTCCTCTTATGATAAGTCAACCTCTTACTCTTGATCCAGATAATGAAGCAGAACCTGCTTTTATCCCTCCTCTTTCTGTTCCTCGCTTTCTTGTTGAGAGAGGTGACGCGTCTTTTTTCCTTCATTGAATACGAAGGACATGTAGCCCCCATCACTGACTGGAAGATGTGGTCTAGCCATATTATTAGTCAAGACTGTCACCGCGCCACTCTTGCACAGGCTGGCATTCTTGAGTCCATTGAGCTATTTTCGGACTTCTATGTCCGTCACGATGTGGATGCGCTGAATAATTTGGTTTCGCAATGGAGCACATTCTCTCATACATTCATTGCTTCATAGGGCGAGTTCACACACACCTTGGAGGACGTGGTGGTTCTATTTCGGCTCCCTGTCTTGGAGTCGCGCCCAATCAAAGCGCTCTTAGTTGAGTCAGAGGATAAGAAGATCCTTAACCAACTTCGCGATTGTGGCAAGTATGCTTGCAAGCGCGGCAGTTGGTTTGAAAAGGGAGTACTCCTTATTAGCAGGCCAAATCAAGTCGCCCGAAGCTGTCTTATTCAGCTTGGTGCCATCATTTCTTTCGCGAGTATTCCTCGCGGAAGCCAGCTCCTGGTCAGGACCGCGAGTCTGCTCCTGGCCCTCAATTCAATGGCCCCTTAGAGCTGACAGGTTTTCTCGCGTACTAGCTTAACCGTTATATTTTCCAAGGCAAGCCAGAGGATGGTCCCAGTCACATGGTGTTTCTACTAGCAGGCATGCTTTTGCGAGGGGTGCGTATTGCCTTGGCCCCACTCTTTCTTGGTACCCTATACTCGCAGCTGGATATTCTCGCGAATGACTTCACCCGTTCTTTGGGTAGGTATGAAATCAGTACCCATATTTTACGTACCTTCCTGACCCTTTTTCTTTTCGAGCGTTTCCCCAACTATGCTCCCATTCCTGCTTCCTTTTATCCTCAAACCTCAGAAACCAACACCTTCATCTCTTTAAAATCACGAGCTACCCGCTGGACCTCCCTCTCATCTTCATAAACACTTTCTTCTTTTATTGAATCTTTTTCTGAATTTTCTTGGCGTTCATACGCCACTCCTCTTGAGGGTTTTTATTCTCCCAACTTTTACCCAAATGAGGAAATAGTCTCCTATGACATAACGATGGATGACCACCTCATTTTCTCGGCCATCACCCACAAGTGTCATCTTCCCATCTTTAGTGAGATCTTTGACACTGTTACATCCTACAACCCTTCTAGCGTGTCCAGGCAGTTAGGCTTTGACCAGGCCATTCCCCCTCTTCTTCCTCTATATCGCGATGACAATTTCGATAGGTGTCTAATTGTTTTTTCGCTAATCCATTGAGAAGAGTGTTCACGTATTTTCCATAGTTATCTTCATTCATTCAGACACTCACAGAGGTGGACTGACCGTGGCCTATAGTGAGTTCTGGAAAGAGCAATTGGTGAGGTTCCAGAGTTTTATGGCTGAAACTCCTCTTGTTCCCATACCGGTTCCAGTATACATTGCAGATCCTTCACTGAAGCTTCGCAAGGTCAGGGGCAAGTCTACACCCAAACAGCATTCTCAGCCCTCACAGAAAACCAAGCAAGCGACTTGCAAGTGGTCTCTCCGCGAGGAAGTTCCTCCTGCGAGGCCACCTATTCGCGAGGAGCCTATCCGCGAAAAGCCCATCCGCGAGGAGCCTATCGCGAGGCGTCTGGTAAATTTTCCAACTCCTTTTTCCTTTGTTGTGTTATGTATTTTCATGTGTCAATACTAACTCCCCTTCTCTTCTATAGCGTTCCAGTGCCCATGCTACAGGTATCATCAGTGATTCTACCGATTTGTTAGATCATGTCCCCTTTTTTGTCCGTCTTAAAAACCTGTCTATTGTAGCAGCATTAGACAGTGTGCCTCTCATGAAGAGGAAAATAAAACTCACCAAGGCCTCCACAACCCATGTGGCAGGAGAGACTCCTAGTTCAGATGAAGCTCCCTTGGTGCGGAAGCGCAAACTCACCCCTGAAATATCTCACGTGGGTGCCTCAGAGTTAGCCTTAGAAGAGGCGTCCTTGGCTACGAGGCACAAACTTGCCTTGGCCAAGCTGAAGAATAAACGGAAGCCTGATGCAACTTCCATATTGATGGATATTGTTGCTAGCGTGGTAGAGGATATAAGGGCTGGAAATGATGCGGAGGAGACGGAGGTTGCCAACATCCTCTCTGATTTACCCAGGATGACTCTTTCCCAGAGTAAGCTTCTAACTTGACTTTACTTTTATGTTTTAGCTTTCTTGCTTCTAACACTTCACATTTATCCTCTGTTTAGGCTCTCGCGAGACTTTATCTCCGCATGTTCCAGCTTCTCCTGGAGGTGGCCTTCACTCTGTTGCAGCTTCATTTGATGATGAGGACCACCTCGCCATCAACTCCTTGCTCCACAAGTCTCCTCAACTGACTTTGGAAGAGGATGAGGACGATGGTGATTCCTCTTCATTTCGCGACACCGTTATTTTTGTGACCTCTACTCCCGAAGCAGATCATGAGGTATCATCAGTTCGCGACCAACATGATACAATAGATGGTCGCAAGATTTCTCCGGTGCTGCCTTCAGTTCCAGTTTCTCCTGAGGTCATTACCACTAATTGTATAACAGAGGATCAGAACATCGACGACAGTCACTTGCAGCTTCTTGGAGGTGATATTGCATCCGAGATTGCTGCAACACTGGCGGATGGTCCCACTATTGAGAGATCTATCTTTGGCACCCCTATTCCAGAGATTGAGGAATGTAGTCTTTTTACCACTTCATTTTCTTACTTGATTCAGAGTAACCAACTATGATACTTATCATGCACATTTTCCTTTTTAAGGTGCGAATTCTGAAGACCAAGCAATGATCGAAGAGTTGCTCCATGATGCTCAGAGGATTTATGAGGATCAGACGGTATTCCCTTCAGACACTTTTACTGAGACGTACATAGAGGCACCTCCATTCCCATCTTGCGCCTCTGTACCAGATCCTCGCGAGCCTGCCTCTCGCGACCCTGCCATAGCTCCTGCCTATGATGTTGCTTCCTTAGTGCCAATACCTTGGCATCAATGGTTCTGTTATCCTCGCGACATCCCCATTCTTGATCAGATAGAGGCAGCTCATCCAGAGACCTTCGCTCATCTAGAGGTCCATGAACCACTCCTGCAAGCTTGCCATCTCCAGCTCTTTGCAGATGTATTCAGGACCCTTTCTGAGACTTCCATTCAGGATCTTGTTCCCGATAACCCTTCCGAGATGCCATGCACGCATAAAGGATTGTAAGCAGGTTGGAATGGATGTGTCCCGGTGGGAGACCCGATTGGCTGTTATTCAGAGGCTTTATGATCACTATCTTGTCGAGCTGAAGGGTCGTGATGCTCATCAAAGAAAACAAGCAGAGATTACAGAAACTCGTAGACAGTTAGCACTTCTCGAGGAGGATGAGAATAAACTTCAAGATGTAGCTAATCATCTTGAGCGGGCCCATCTTTACTTGGAGGAGCATGAGGGCTTCAAGTTATCAGATCCCATCACCCGAAACCTTTTTTAGCCCCTCCCATTTTTGTATTATGATATATGTACTGTCTTCTAATTGTAACCACATTTTTTTTATAACCCTGTATTATGATAGTAACTTTGACATGCTTTATACATATTGGATGGTTTGTTTGATGTTGTGTCTTTATGTAAGAACATTTTTATATCACCATAATCCGCGATGCCTCTATACTTGATACAACTTAATCCATTTCACGTTAAGAAGTTCAGCCCTCTCGCGAGTGACTTCATGTTCAATCCTGTAATACCCACTACTGCCTTCACTTATAATCACATACGGACCTTCCCAATTGGCTTCAAATTTTCTCACCCTTTGTCCCCTCATGATTGTTGGTACTACTTTCAACACTCTGTCCCCCTCCTTAAACTATCTGTACCGTACCTTTTTATTGTAGCTCATTGCTTGTCTCTTATTGTATTCTTTCTGATTCGTAAAAGCTTCGGCCCTTGTTTCATCCAATCCTTCTATCTCCAATAGCCTGTCTTCCAAATTGCTTTTGTATGCTAGCATTTTAGCAGCCACCTCTAGCTCCGCAGGTAGCACATCCTCTGCTCCATAGACCAGTGCATAAGGGGTCATGTTCGTCGCACTCCGGTATGCGATTTGATGCGCCCATAGTGCTATTGGAAGTTCTTCCGCCCATTTCTTCTAATTATCATGCACTAATCTGGACAGTATTCGAATTATGCTTTATTAGAGGCTTCGACCTGTCCATTTCCTTTTGGATAGTAAGACATAGACTTGTGATAAATCACTAAGTATCTCCCCAACAAATCCGCGACTTTACTATTGACAAAAGAAATTACATTATCCGACATTATCACATTCGGTATCCCAAATCGACAGATGATGTTTTCCTTTATGAATCGAACCACATTGTCTACTGTCGTCCATCACAGCGGGATTGCTTCCACCCATTTTGTGAACAATTCAGTTGCCACTAAAATCCACACATGTTCCTGAGCCTGCGGCATGATTGGTCCAATTATGTCCAGTGCCCAAGTGTGGAAAGGCCAGGGGGTAGCCAAATTGTGTAATTTAGTTCCCGGAGCATGAATAAGATCCCCGTGCACCTAACATACATGACATTTCCTGACAAAATCATTGCAGTCCCTTTCCATTGTTGGCCAATAATACCCGGATAATAGCAACTGTTGAAACATTTTTCTAGGGACTTGGTGACCAAACTCGTGGACTTGTTTCAATACTTCCCATGCCTCTTCTTCGCTTACATACCTCATCATCTTTCCTTCAAAACTTCTACGGAACAATTTTCCCTCATGTTAGATAAATCGGGAGGCCAATTTTCTAAATCGCGGCTGATCTCTTTTAGGTAAAATCCCTTCTTTTAGATAATGCACATATTTGTCCTGCCAGTCCATCATGTCCGCCACATTACCTTCGATCGCGGAGGGATATGCATTACAGTTCTGACAACTGCTTTGCAACTTTACTGCATCAACCTTCATGCTTAGCCAAAAGAAACCTTCTCGTTGCAAAACTCGATAGAGACTGACATCCGCTTGACCACATATTTTCTTGTGGGTTTTCTGTAGCAGTTCTCCTATCTCGTTTATTGCTACGCATCTGGCTAGAATACCTCCAGCCGCTCTGTAATATAACACGCCTTTTATGATATGGTATTCTCGTCTCAAGGCATTGTTATCATTTTTTAGTAAAGCTTGTACTATCTGTACTCTCCAATCATGTTCTTCATACACCTCCAATTCCCTCCCGCTACTGACCACGGGGTTAGTTCTTCGCACTACTTGTGCAGAAGACTCTAATCCTTGGAAATGTAATCGCGAGCCCAATGTCGCCAATGCATCGGATCGTCGGTTGCCTTCTCGCGGTTCGTGCTGAAAATTCACATTCTCAAAGCTTTCTATCATCTGACGGATGAGGGTCTGTAAGACACCAGATGGGGTTCTTTGACAGCATACTCCCCTTTAACCTGCTTAATGACCAGCTTGGAATCTCCTCTTACATGAAGTACTCTTGCCTTTAACTACTACGCCATCATCAATCCCAACGCTAACCCTTCATACTCGGCAATGTTGTTGGTACAAGGAAAATCAAGTTTGTAAGCCATGACCAATTCCTTCTTTGTTTCCTCATTCCTTAGTACGAAACCGGACCCACCTCCATTTTATGTGGATGAACTATCGAATTCTAAAGTAAATTTTGCGTGTTGTGTCGTACTTACTACTCCTACCTCCTCCACTTTGGGCTCAGCTCCCCCAGGAAATAAAGCTAGCAAATCTGACAAGGCCTGACTTTTTACTACTTTCGGTCTAGAGCATGTGATCTCATATTTAGATAGTGCTAACAACCATCGAGCAGTTTTTCCACTGAGTATGGGGTTCGTGAGCAGATACCGCATAGGGTCACTTTTGGTGATTAGCTCCAACGGATGTGCCAGTAAATAATGTCTAAACTTCTGAGTCGCGAATACTAAAGCGAGACAATGTTTTTCTAATGATGTGTATCACGACTCTGGTCCCTTGAGTACTCGACTGATATAGTAAATAGGCCTTTATTCCCCTTCATGTTCCTGGGCCAGCAGAGCTCCTACAGACTTATTGGTGGAAGTAAGATACATTATCAATGGTTTTTCTGACTCTGGCGCTACCATTGTTTTTGGTGATGCCAGAATCCTCTTGATTTTCTCAAAGGCCTCTTGCTGTTCTTTTCCCCAGCTATAGATAGACTTTTCTTTCAACAAAGGCATGAGTGGGTGAGTTACCTCTGCCAGTGCTGGGATAAACCTCCTTAGATAAGATATTTTCCCCATAAAAGTTTTCAACATTTTGCGAGTAGTGGGTGGAGTCATTTCCAATATTGCCTTAGCCTTCATTGGGTCCATATCAATCCCCTGCCGATGTACGACATACCGCAAGAACTTTCCTTCTAGTACTCCAAAAGCGCATTTCAGGGGATTCATCTTCAAATTATACTCGCGACACCGTAGCAGTACTTTTCTCAAATCACCCACATGATCCTTCACGGCTCTAGACTTTACCACCAAATCATCCACATAGTCCTCCACAGTTTTATGTATCGGATCATGAAATATAGTTGTCATGGCGCGTTGATACGTAGCCCCGGCATTTTTAAGGCCAAATAGCATGACTGTATAAAGGAAATTCCCCATTGGGGTGCGAAAAACAGCTTTCTCAGCATCTTCCATTGCCATCTTAATCTGGTTATACCCACTGAATCCATCCATTAGTGAAAACATTTCATGTTCAGAGGTTGTATCAACCATGGTGTCAATGTTGGGTAGAGGGAAATCATCCTTTAGGTAGGCTTTGTTGAGATCGCGATAGTCTACACATACGCGGATCTGCCCAGTCTTTTTCTTCACAGGCACAATGTTTGCGAGCTATGTCGAATGTTGGGTTGGCTTGATGAACCCTACTTTGAGCAACTTTTCCACCTCTGTCTTAATCTGTACTTCCAGATCCGGATGAAATATTCGTTGTTTTTACTTCTTTGGCTCTGATGCGGGATGTACATGGAGGTGGTGACTTACCAATCCAACATTGAGTCCCGGCATTTGACTATAATCCCAAGCAAAGATATCTCGAAACTCCTTGAGCAATTCTACCAGAGCATTCTTTAGTTTTGTTAGACAGCGTACTGCTTGTGAAGGTAGGTCATGGATCTGTGTCATCGCCTATGTTCACTTCACATAAACCATGCTACGGTCGCGGATTTGTTTTGGGTGCTTCAGGATCAGTGACCAACTTTCTTCGTACACCTACATGTCCTGGGGTTAGTGTCAACTGCACAAGCTTCTGACCCCCAATCCCGTCACAATTTGTACACTACTCGCCCATCAGGCATTTTGAATCGCGACTAGCTCACCTCTTTGAGCTTCCGCTTAATTGAACTAACATCCTCCAGTTCATCCTATTTTGGTAATGGTGTAGCAAAAATGCCAGGTCCATCTTCCTCATTGTATTATGAGAAATAGACTGCATCTGTGAAATGGGCCTCAGATGCGTAGAAAGGGCTCTTAGATGCCTTTACAGTCATTATTCCTTCTCCCCAATTGGCCTTCATCACTTGATGATAGGATGATGGTACTACACCATATTCATGCAGCCACGGTCTTCCCAACAATAACTGATATGAGGGTTCCCCTTTGATGACATGAAACTTGGTGGGCCCCCTGATCTTCCCAATTTTAAGATCCAATGTCGCGAATCCCATGGTGGCCTACTATTCTCCATTGAAATCAGTAACTGCAATGGTATGGTTTACGATCTTGCTTTCAGGAAAATTAATCATCCGCAAAGTGGCTAACAGGATTAAATTAACTGACGCTCCTTCATCCAAGATAGCTTGTTTCATCTCCCGACCGTTCACAGTAGCTGGTACATACAGAGGCCGATTATGGAAGAATGGTACTTGTCTGTCTACTTCAGAAAATGTGATCTTACTTGAGGTTTTCTCATGCTGTGGAATCGCAATGGTATGATTAAGAGTGGCAACAGTTTGTTCTTTTAAGAACTCCTTCACATGTTCCTGTATTGGAAGCTCGTTGAAGAAAACGTTTATCATAGCATTCTCCTTTGCTTCACACGCTGACGGGCATTCATAGTTGACAACATTGGTCGTATCCTCAGCATTGTCTCTGGCGGCCACTACAGCCACATGTGCAGGGAAGGGCTTATGAACTACATTATTTGCCACTTCCAAGTCACCTGATGCTATCTTCCGGTGTACCAATCCGCGAAATGCCCAATATTCAATTAGGGAATGTCACATGGTCCTGTGATAGGGGCAGTAGTTTCTCTTCATCCTTTCCTTTCTTGTTGGCAATGTTTGTACTAATGGCAGCGATATGACATGATCTGTAATCCACTAATTTAATAAAGCGACTGTTTCCTTTTCACTGAAAGGTAAGGGAGGTGGTTCAGATCTCTTAGCACGCTCTTCCTGGGGCCTTTCATTCTGCGTTGTTGCTACCATTGCCACTCGCCTAACACTGATATTTGGTCGTGTCGGGGGAGACAAAACTTCTCCTAATCTTTGTGCATTGTCAACAAGTGCAGAAAAAGTTTTAAAATCTTGATTGACCAAATTCACCCTGTATTCTCGCAACATTCCTTCTATACAGATTTTGATCAATTGTAGCTCGGAGATTGGTTCGTGGCATTTTAAAGCAGCCTTGTGAAATCTCCTGACATAAATTGTTGCCTCTTCCCCAAAGCGTTTCCTTTGCCTTGTAAGTGAAATCATTGAAACCTCTTCGTCTGACTGGAAGAACTTGGTGTAGAATTTGAGCACCATATCCGTCCAACTGGACACTGAAGCCGAAGCGAGACCAGTATACCATGTGTATGCAGTTCCAGTTAGAGACTTGGAGAATTCTCTAAGCTTCAAATACTTGTTATTTCTGTGGGGTCTCATAGCATCCACGAACCTGGATATGTGTTCTCTTGCATTTTCCTTTTTGCCATCAAATTGATGAAAGCTTGGTGTTCCATAATCTTCCAGATAAGGCAAAGCCATAATACTGGGATGGTACGGTGGGGCAACTTCCACCTCTTCTATTTCAGATTTCTCGTTCAAGATAACCCGCAACTGCTCCTTGGTGATATATGACTCCCAAATAAATAAATCCTTGTGTCAATCTCCCAAAATAAGTCAATCCTTGCGGATTAACATTTTCGCGAGTCACCCCCTTTACATACATAAAATTTATTTTTTTATAAACAGGTGTTTAATTCTTATTGGGCCACATGTGCATGTAAGTAGGAGTGCCTACTCACTTGGCCTAAGGCAAGTACTGTCCTTATATTTGTTGGAAAATAATTAAATGGAATTGTGGTTGTCTGAACCAGTATCAATTAGAAAGTTGGAGCCAACAGTTTAGACGACATTTCCAAACATTGCCTTGGCAATTTGGACAACGTTTGGTGCTCTATTAATATCCCAATGATACACATTTTTTTCATTTCTATGAGAAATAAGCACACATATACATATATCCATAAATATATTTCATCTTTCTCTGCACTCTGCATATTCAAATTAGGATTCATTCAAAGTGGTTCAAGAGTACAAACACAGAAATTGCATTCGCTAGTTTTCAAATATTGGAGTGCTACTTCTTTGAAAATGAAAATTCATTCTATCTTGGGAGATAAAACATTGGGCACCGTAGAGGGAACAAATCTATCTTAAGGACATTGTGAGTTTCACAGGGCTCGAAATAGTTCATTCATTCATATTTCTGGATTTTGCGATTCATACTATAAGTCAATTTATCAGTTTCGTATATAATATGCATGCTCGGTTAATTTCACATATATATATATAGATTTGTTTCTGATATATATATACATATATAAATATTTGGTTTTATTTATGTACATGTATATGTATATATATATATATCGGTAGTAGGTTTTTATTTTTCTTAACAATCTTAAGATAGATTTTGCTTTTGAAACTACTGTTTTGTGAAACAGATTTGCAAAATAATTTTGGTTTACGAAACTATTTCCTACTTTGCTAAACTCTCTGTGTTTTTTACTTTGATATATATATATATATATATATATATATATATATATATATATATATATATTCTATACTTTAGGAAAAATTGTTGCTATATGTTCTCAACATCTTAAGATAGACTTCTTGAACTTAATTGATTCGTGTGTTGTGTATAATCGTATCTAGTTTCGAAATTGCATAATTAAATTAGGGGTTTTTTGTTTTTCTTGTTATTTTGTGTGATTGGAGTATACATTTTTTTTCAAGTCTGATGCTATTTTTTTTAGTTTCGGTTCTTACCGACTCTGTTTTTCCTGTTAATCTATACAAATATAAGAAAAATCATTTACGCATTAGAGTGCATTAGAGTCCATGTAGGCTCTGATACCACATGTAAGCATTGTAAACGTTTAATGGAAGGAACATACCCGTTTATATAAACTCCTTAGACAGATAAAACAGCGAAAAAGATTTGTGATGTGTTGGCATTAGGAGTCTATTTGGTTTACATGTCCATAATAGATATAAACAGTATGACTGGAAATACACTATTGGTTGAAAGAATACAAAGTGTAACGTTACGTTCACGTTCATAGTACATACCCGTATATTGCTATGTGTTTAGTTATTTCCAAAAATCAAACATTATGGTAGTTGACTGCTATATAATAGTTTTGTCTGTGTAAAACACTAATATTATTAAGAATTTAAACGGATCTTATGATATTGGTAATTAAAACGGTTGAGGATGAAGGAATGATAAATTTATTGGTGGGTGATTAAAACAATCACAATAGTTCACCACCATCATTTAATAATGTTCATTGAATTGTAGTAGAATCGTTCATTATTTTTATTGATACATGTTAAATGTATAGACACAATTGGATCAATGCATACATGAGTTTACTGGTACAAAAAGTGATAACAGTAAGTGTGCATGTTACCACCAAATTATGCAAATATAATTACAGTGGAGATTGAATATGTGTTTCTTTTTGTGGTTATGTGAAATGTTGTATCTAATAACATTGATACCATAGATGTGTTTACGTGAAACGTTGCAACCATTATTTTATTTGATATTTGTAATGGATAAGATTATATATATATGGTTGCGTTTATGTATCAACTGTATATTATTACATAGTATGGGTTTGGTAATTACGAATATGTATATTACCATATGTGTTACAATTCGTATATTATATATATAGTATAAACTGTTTATATATATAGTGTATATAGTATTGTATATAATTATTTGTTATATACTATTAATATTTGCATTGTCTTAATACTTGCATATTAAAATTTGTATGCGTGAGATATATTCTGTTTTAAGGAAAGTTATATATAAACTATTATTCATTCTGTTTTAATAGTTATATATAAACTATTATAGTATGTTATATAATTTATTATATAATCTTATATTATGTGAATATATGCTTGTAATATAATTGTTATATGATCTTTTGTAGTATGTTATTGTGCTATAATTTTGTTAGCATAATTAAAATTGTTTTCGTGTTAAACAATTGTCGTATATTACTTTGGGAAAATTAGAATTTGTATTCTGAAAAGTTGAACTTCTGTTTATGTAACAGAAATGACAACTAGTAATCCTAGTATTGTTACTGTACCTCATGGGAAGAAGCCTGAAAATTTTAATGGTTCAGACTTCAAACATTGGCAACAGAAGATGTTGTTTTATCTGACTACTCTGAGTCTTGCAAAGTTTATGTCGGAAGACGTTCCTACAGTGAGTGAAGGTGAAACAGATAAAGAGAAATTGGTTGCGGTGGATGCTTGGAAGCATTCAGATTTCTTGTGTAGAAATTATATTCCCAATGGGCTGAATAATACACTATATAATGTGTATAGTGCTATGAATACAACAAAAGAATTTTGGGAGTTTTTAGATAAGAAATACAAGACCAAGTATGCTGGCACAAAGAAAATTATTGTTGAAAAATTCTTGGATTATAAAATGATAGATTCAAAGACAGTGATCAACCAAGTTCAAGAACTTCAAATGATTCTTCATGATATTCTTGCAGAGGGTATGTCTCTTAGTGAATCATTTCAAGTGGCGGCTATAGTTGAAAAACTACCACCACTTTGGAAGGATTTTAAGAACTACCTAAAGCATAAACGCAAGGAAATGAAATTGGAAGAATTAATAGTTCGTCTTCGGATTGAAGAAGATAATCGCAAGTCAGAGAATAAAAATGGAACATCACATCCTATAGAATCTAAGGCCAATATTGTGGAGGATAGATCAAAAACTAAAAAGAGAAAGTTTAGTGGAGAAGGTCCAAGTCAATGATCTAAGAAGTTTAATGGCAAGTGCTTCAATTGTGGAAAGTCAGGACATCGGTCCAAGGATTGTCAAAAGCCAAAGAACTTCACGATACCTAATGCTCAAGCGAATATCACTGAGGTAGATTGTCTATCAAATGATATCGGAAATATAGACATTTCTGCCTAACATTCACAAGAACTTAGTATCTGGATCTCTGCTAAGAATGGTTTTAGATTAGTTTTTGTTTCTAATAAGATTGTACACATTTAAAATGAGGTGTATGCAGGAAATTTTATTTGTGTGATGGGCTTTTGAAGCTCAATGTTGTACCCAAAGTTAATAAGATTAATGAAACCACAATTTCTTATTCTTGAGTCGTTTGATATATGCAATTATGATATTATATGTAGATTAATTAGCATTATTGAATTTCCTAAATGTGAGACTTGTGTAGAATCAAAGTCAACAAGAAAATTCTTTCAAAAAAAAATTGAAAGATGTATTGACCTCTAGAATTAATTCACAATGATATGTATAATTTAAAATTTGAAAACTAGAGGAGGTAAAAGTAATTTATTACTTTTATAAGATGATTGCATAAGATACTGTTATGTATATTTGCTAAAAAACAAAGATGAGACAATTATGTTGTAAGCATAATAAAAATGAAGTTGAGAATCAATTTAGCAGAAAGATAAAGCTTTAAAAGGCATATCAATGATGCTAAATTCATGAGCATCACAAAACTTGTGGGGGAAAACTATACTTTCTGTTAATTACATTTCAAACAAAGTGACTCATTAGGAAACCAATCAAACCCCGAATGAATTATGGAAAGGTCATAAAGCCTACCTATAAATACTTAAAAGTGTGGGGGTGCTTAGCAAAAGTGAAAGTTTATTCATAGGTTATAACAGTAGTGTATATCGATTTTTTATTCAGTTTCAAGAAAGAGGTTGTTGATGCTACGACTAATGATAGTCAAGTTAATATAGACAAATGGTCTATAGAAAATGAACTTAGACGTTGCATTCTATGGAAAGAAACTATCAATGGTGAATTTGAATTCTAAAATTCACTCCTGGAAGTAATATGCTCAAGTCTCCTATGGAAAATGTTATCCAATAAATTCGACAATATTTGTTTGTGGGGGGGTAATGTGTAATTTCTTGTTACAAATAAAGTTAACAATATGGATTCATATTGAAATTATAGGCGAGAAGCCTAAGTGATTGGTAATTGAACAGTTGATATTGAGACTTAGCATAAGAATTGCACAACTTATGAATGTTGGAGCAAAGTTAGCATAAATATTATGCGGTAGATTGCAAAGCTGGCAAAGAAATTGATTGACTGAAATTATGAGAAAATATCACTACAAGAAATCTGGCTTTTAGCGACAGTCCAAACTGTCGCTAAAAGTTCAAAAACCGTCTCTAATGCTCATCAAAGACCGTCGCTAAAAACTGCGTCACAAAAGGTCACAAAAGGTTTTTAGCGACGGTTATTTTATACCGTCGCTAAAAGTGAGATTATTAGCGACGGTCAGACCGTCGCTAATACTAGGACTATTCGCGACAGTCTAGACCGTCGCTAATAATAACGACTATTCGCGACGATCTAGACCGTCACTAATACTATTACTATTAGCGACGGTTTAGACCGTCGCTAATAGTCCTAATTTTTAACGACGGTCTAGACTGTCGCAAATAGTCCTAATTTTTATCAATGGTCTAGACTGTCGCGAATAATACTTATTATTAGCGACGGTTTCAAATTGTCGCCAAAAATCATGTTTTAGGAACGATTTTACTGTCCCTAAAACCCATTTTTCTTCTTTTTATTTTGTCCCTTTTTTTCTGGCATTAGACTATTTTGTTAGTGATGTACTTCCTTATTATTATTATTTTTCAATAGTTGGATATTTTGATTTCTTAATTGCTAATTTACATCATTTTTCACATTCACATAAAAAAATAAAAGAAATGCTCAAAAATTAAAGGTAAATACAAAAAAACATTCAAAAACTTTGAATATATGTTAACTTTATTCAACAATAGAATGCTTGTACGAACATCTAAATTAGAACCAAATAAAATCTTCAACATTTTAGAGATTGCAAAGAATGAACTCTATCACAACGAATTTTTTACGATTGGGTATCGATCCTTGGAATAGAGAGGAACATGCGAAGGCTTCATCATTCTCCCTGAAATACAAATTAAAACTTATTAGGGGCATCAAAGTTTCAAGAAACATATTTGAATCTAGTGAATTAAATACCAAAAATAATATTTTTTGTAAGTGCTAAGAATTGTATTAATTTCTAGTCCACCCAACACATGCCCTTCAAAAAATATAAGTATAATAAATCATAAAGTTAGTTAGTAGTTTGAGGGAAAATAAAATGAATCAAAATTAAAGTGTAACCAATGCAAATATTGCAAGTGACTATTACTTACCATTTCATCCTCTTGACGAGCAAACCCCTTTCGACTTGTTGTTTGTGGCATCGTTTGCATATTTCGTAGTTCTTGAGATTTTTGTCTCTTTGCCTATTAATACATAAATAAATATGATCATTAACATACATGCAAAGTTATGGAACTTGATCTTTGCGCCAATGACCAACTCACAAGAATGGTATATACTTGTTCATAAATTCTAGCAAAATTCTACTTTTCATCTAGTTATTAGACAAAATGCATCTACTTTTCATCAAGTATTCATCTAGTTATCAGACAAAATGCATCTACTTGACAACTAGTGAAGAAAGTTATGACCTTCTAGGAAGATAAAGCAGAAAGGGAATCACAACTGCCACAGATATTAAGATACTAAAATAATACTCGATTGTGGAACCATATTTGCTTCAATCAAATACTTCTGAAAATGCATCAGAATACACCATATAATCATTGGGTCCTCCAAAATACTATTACCAGATTGCAAAACCTAATCTTAATTACCGAACAGCATTGAAATAGAACACCATCAATATCAGACTATAAAATACTCACACAACACCATCGATATAAAACTCATAAATACTCAAAGCACATAATTGAAATGGGGGGGGGGGGGGGGGGGGGGGGGGGGAGGAACAAATTATGGTTAAGAACAATACTTGTGAGAAATTATGTCTAGGACTCCAACCAGAGTGATGATGCTGAAGTCATTCCTGCAAAAGGAAGCAGCTGAGTGACCAAGCAGTGATAGACAATGATGAGACCATTTATAATTATGTTTTTAGTTCTTAACCACCAAGGTTATTGAATAGAGATAATTACAAGAGGCAATTAGACATTTTAACAGCATATATAAATCTAAAGAAACCTGAGAAAGCAACTGTAACTCTCAGCGTATATACAAATTTTTCAATGAAAGTTGAAAACCATCTTTTGACCATGACTCCTTTCCATTCACGAATGTATATACAAAGAAAAGACTGCACTCACTTGATGCCTGTGATCATCTGATAAGAAGTTAACCTTTTTTCTAGCAATAACCGGCAGAGTACTGTAATTTAATTCATTAATTTAGAAGCAGAATGGTGCAGTCAAATGATGCATAGTAAGTGCTTGAAGTTCAAATTCAAAAAATCATCAGTAAATGTAATTAATTCAGAACAATACCTGAATAGACAGCCAGATCGCAAAATTACACAGACCTTCCCCAAAAATTACAGAAGAGGCACAATTTCAGGAAAGGTAATGTTTTACCGACCTTCCTGAGGCCTGGCAAAATTACACAGACCCTTAAAAACAAAAGTTGGTAATAGTTACTGTCTGCATCGGCCAAAAGGAAATGTTTTTAAGTTAAAAAACAATAATTTCTGGGAAATTTTAGTACTATCACATTAACACTTAACCTTGTTAAGCAACATCACTGACAGGGAAGATTAGTGTAATTTTGGAAACAATTGCCCAAAGAAATTGAGGGCACTATTACAAGTCAAGAAGAGGCATCACTAGCTGTGCATAGTATCCACCCCTCATATTAAGTGGCCTTATGATCATCAAGCAACCAAAAAAATCATCACGCGCCATAAGGGTATGTATTTGCACCATGAACGTCTGAATTATCATTGTTCCTCAATAAAGGTTTAAACAAATTCTTTTGAAACCTCCATACAGGGTCTACAACTTTTCAGAAGGTTCTGTGACAATCATCACTCGTTTCATGAGAGAATCCAATTCAGAAATCAACTTCAACAACTAATTTCTAAACTATAATATATATATGTACCTAAGGCCAAAACACAGAGCCAAAAATCACAATACAACTTCAAAAAATCCAACATCATGAATTTCTTTCACAGTAATATCATGTAGAATATCCCCCGTCTGTTCATACCAACAAAACAAAGAACCAAGCTAACTCAACATACATTTGCATTTATCTCTTTGTTAATGTACTGACTTCCAATTAATTGACAAATTGCAAAACAGAAAATGAGCTAACAAATTATCTTCCAACAAATTTGTACATGAAACCCTAACTATTCAACAACACTATTGTAACCCACATGCGCATATGCACAATCAGATCACACACTGGAAATAAGCACAATATTCATGGACAACAGTATATTTGATGACAAGCCACAAAATAGAAACAAAATATATAGGTATTTTATGAAGAAACCGAGAATAAAATAGGAAAAAAAAATGATACCTCTCAGCAAGATCTTTGATTGAGTACTGAATCAAGTTGCCAAAGTGCTATAAATCCTGTATTGAAGTGTTGATTTAAAGTTGAATGGCGATTCCTCCAAGATATTGAAGATCCGAATCAAATGGCGAGAGATTTGTTACCCAAAATCAGATCACACACTGGAAATAAACTCAAACACCTCCAAAATGAACCACGGACAAAAATCGATATAAAGAGAGAAAGAGATGGCGAACGAAGTAGAGAGAGAGGTGAGAGCTGACAATATATATACATATATAGAGAGAGAGAGCTGGAAGCTGACGATATATATATATATATAGAGAGAGTGATAGCTGGGAAGAGATGGCGATAGAGAGAGCGAGAGATAGAGATGCGAGAGAGAGGGTTGAAATTAGGGCTCAAATGTAACCCCAATGTTTATCTCACATATTTATAATTACATTTTACACAAATATATTATTTTTCACAAGTTCTTAAACTTTATATTTATTTACGAGGAAAAATAAGTCCCGTAAATATATTTTGGTGGGAGAATAAACATTTTTAAGAGTGATGAGTACTTATTCATGAGTACAAAAACACTCCGTAAATAAAATTGTTATTCAATTATTTACGAGATGTTTTACCTCCCGTTATAACAAAAAAATGCCCTGTTAATAATAAAAATATTAACGAGATGTTTGACTCCTCGTGAATAAATGTATTTATGACTATTTTACTAGTTCCTCGTAAAAACTACAATTTTATGAATTTATTACGGGAAATAATAAATTTTAGAAAGGAAAAAACTAAATTTTTGTAATAAAAAATAGTATTTATTACGAAAAATAAATTTTGCAGCAAATATTATTTATTTGTTAGAAAACATTTTCATAGCAAATAGAAGAAAATTAACTACGAAAATAAAAAATTCATAAAAAATTAACTACGAAATTAAGTAAGTCCCCCGATTCAAAGTAATTTAATATAGTAAAATTGATAAAATCATTAATTCAAAATAGTGAATTTGAGTGAAATTAAGTTCGATTAAGTAAATCCTTAACTCAAAGTAGTGAAAATGACTTCAATTGAGTGAAATTGATAAAATCTTCAATTCAAAGTAGTGACTTCAATTGAGTGAAATAAAGTAAATACCTAATTCAAAGTAGATTAGTTCAGTGAAACTGATAAAATTCTCATTTGAAAGTAGTGAAATATAGTAAATTCTCAATTCAAAGTAATTGAGTTAAATTGATAAATCCCCAATTTAAAGTAGTATAATTGATTGAAATTAAGTTCAATCCCCAATTCAAAGTAGTGAAATTGAGTAAATCCCTCAATTCAAAGTAGTTTAATTGAATGAAAATGATAAAATCTCCAATTTAAAGTAGTGAAGATTGAGTAAATCCCCAATTCAAAGTAGTGAAATTGAGTAAATCCCTCAATTCAAAGTAATTTAATTGAGTTAAATTGATAAAATATTTAATTTAAAGTAGTGAAATTGAGTAAAATTAAGTTCAATTGAGTAAATCATCAATTCAAAGTAGTGAAATTGACTTCAATTGAGTGAAATTGATAAAGTCCCAAATTTAAAGTAGTAAAATTGACTTCAATTGAGTAACGTAAATCGACAATTTAAAGTAGTGGAATTGACTTCAATTCAAAGTAACGTAGATGATGAAATATTAGAAATATTTTATATTTTTTATAATAGTACTAGCCAATAACATGTGCTAATGTACTATGCCCGGACCAAATTATTTTTTGGTTGTGTGAGAAATTAATTAGAAAATGAGGTGAAAAAATGGGTCTTTTAGTGATGGTTTGATTGGACTGTCCCTAATGGACACCCTTTCGTGACGGTTTATTTGGACCGTCACTAATAGACACCCTTTTGTGACTGTTTATTTGGACCGTCACTAATAGACACCCTTTCGTGACGGTTTATTTGGACCGTCACTAATAGATACCCTTTCGTGACAGTTTATTTAGACTATCACTAATAGACATTCTTTAGTGACGGTTTATTTAGACCGTCACTAATAAGCAACTTTACCGGATTTTACCGACGGTTTTGTGCCTTTAGTGACGGTTTAAAAATCCGTGACTAAAAAGTATGAGTATTAGCGACAGTTCGACATTTCCGTGACTAACAAATATGACTTTTAGCGACGGTTTTCTACCTTTACCGATGGTTTTAAAGTCTGTGACTAAAAATATGAGTATTAGTGACAGTTTGACATTTCTGTCACTAAAAAATATGACCTTTAGTGACGGTTTTATACCTTTAGCGACGGTTTTAAAGTCCGTGACTAAAAATATGGGTATTAGCGACAGTTTAAAATTTCCGTGACTAAAAAAAATGACCTTTAGTGACAGTTTTGAAGCTTTAGCGACGGTTTGAAAAACCGTGACTAAAAATATAACCTTTAGCGACGGTTTTTGTACCTTTAGCGACGGTTTAATGTCCGTGGCTAAAAATCTGCACCTTTAGCGACGGTTTAAAATTTCCGTCGCTAAAAATGGACTTTTAGCGACAGTTCGTGAGAGTGTCTCTAAAGGACCGTCGCTAAAAGTCCGATTTCTTGTAGTGTATAAAGTTGTGGCCACAACTGATGTCATCTTTTTCTTTGCATGGAGTTCAAAATCAAATATATAATAGTAAGTTTAGACATATTTGTTGTAAACATCATACCGTGAAACAATTACTCTCGAATAATATAATATTGCAGATCCACTAACTAAAGGTCTAACTAGAGAACAAGTTGAAAGATCATCAAGGGGAACGGACTTGAAGCCTCTGGGTTAAAAGACACCATAATGACAACTCAACCTAGTTGACTGGAGATCCCAAGATCTAGGTTCAAAGGGACAACCGAATTAAGTGTGACTTAGTAAAGCACTGTGGAGATTATTAACTCCTTCTCATTCCTATGATGAGACAATGCATATTTTTAGGGTAGGTTATGCTTTTAATGATTTCTATGACTTGGACATATCTAAGTGAGGATGTATAAATTTTCCTAATAGAATCACCTATGTGAGTAGAAGGGGCCGCTTCTAGGAGAATTTTTTAAGGCGGAATTCTCTGACAAATACTCATGAAACCAAGTGATGTCCAAGGCCAAAATGGATACAAATGTGAGAAACAATTATGTTCGAAAGGGAACTGTGTGAATTCTATTGTCTTGGTTTACACAAACAGCTGACAGTTCAAGGCATCACGTCCACTAATTAGCCAATAAATCCGATAGTCTTTCAAAAGGGAAAGTTCAAGGCTTTAAGACTATTTATCTTGATAAAGTAACATTTCATTGTACTCGAACTAATGTCTGCATATTCATTTACATATTGAAAAGCTAATTTCCATTCATGTGGGGGATTGTTGTAAAATAATTGAATGGAATTGTGACTGTCTGAACCAGTATCAGTTAGACAGTTGGAAACAACAGTTTAGACGACGTTTCCAAACACTGTCTTGGCAATTTGGACAACGTTTAGTGCTCTATTAATATCCCAAGGATACGCGCTTTTCATTTTTATAAGAAATAAGCACACATATACATATATCTAGAAATATATTTCATCTCTCTCTGTACTCTGCATATTTAAATTAGGATTCATTCAAAGTGGTTCGAGAGTACAAACACAGAAATTACGTTCGTTGGTTTTCAAATATTGGAGTGCTACTTTTTTGAAAACGAAAATTTGTTCTATTGGGAGATAGTTGCTCGGCATTCTTGGGCACCATAGAGGGACCAAATCTATCTTAAGGACACTGTGAGTTTTAGGGCTCGGATTAGTTCATTCATTCATATTTTTGGATTTTGCGATTCATATTGTAAGTCAATTTATCAATTTCGTATATAATCTGCATGCTCGGTTAATTTCACACACATATATATATATATGGATAGATTTGTTTCTGATATATATACATATATAAATATTTGGTTTTGTTTATGTACATGAATATGTATATATATATATATACATATATCGACAGTAGGTTTTTATTTTTCTTAACAATATTTATATACTACTATTAAAAGTGTAAAGAGTTTCCAACCCTATTTTTTAATTTTTAATTATATTTTAATTTCAACATGTGATATAATGTTTTAATTTTAAATTATATTTTAATTTCAACATGTGATATAATTAAACTCTATCTCTATAACTTAATGAGTTTCCAACCCAATTTTTATTTTTAATTATATTTATATCTATATCTATACTATATATCTACACTTATTATTAAAAGTGTGAAGTATTTCAATATTTCAAGGTATTTTTATATTTAGAATTTTAATTAAAGTAGAAATTTATCTCCAAAATTTAAAATTTTGGACCAATTAAATAATAGTGACTCCAAAATTTAGAATAATTCAGTAATTAGGATTCTTTTTTAACCAATTAAAACTCGCGAATTAAAATCCTAATTATAATATAATCCAATTATTTCAAAGTATTTATATTTAAAATAACCTTTAAAAATTATTAATTGTACTGGATATGTATACATTTTCTTATTGTTAAGGAATAATGGATCATAATTAAATATATGTACCTACTACTACTACTACATATATATCCGTATCTCTTATAAACTCCTAAAAGATATATCTGTCATCTATACTATTACAAATCACGAAATTTAAAATAACAAGACTCCTAAACTTGAAAGTATTCTCTATTAATTTTTAAAATTTGTTTGATTAACATATTATTTTTTTATATTACCCTTTTTAAGTCATTAAATTGTAACAAAGTTTTTAAATAAAAAAACTCTTAAACTTTAGAACTCTTATTTTGAAAATACGTTTTTATCTCCTAATATATATATTTTTCAATCATCGAAAGGTATTAAAATTCGTTTATAAGTAG
Source organism: Cornus suecica (assembly GCA_963922005.1). Taxonomy (NCBI): domain Eukaryota; kingdom Viridiplantae; phylum Streptophyta; class Magnoliopsida; order Cornales; family Cornaceae; genus Cornus; species Cornus suecica. The sequence continues at coordinate 39,683,729 of OY998247.1, read as the reverse complement.
ACTCCTAAAATTTGTTGAACTTACCTATGTTATTATCTCTATCATAGTTTTTAAAATCTAAATCCATATCTCTAACAACTTTATATCAAATGTACTCCTCAACAATCGTCTTTATAATTTATCAAACGTTGCGCTTCTTCTCCTCTGCTATATTGCCGCCCAGGTACCCCCTCTCTCTCAACTCTTCGTCTAATAGAGTATTTATTTATTTTCGTTTTATTTTCCCCCTCCGTTTCTAGGAAATATTCTTCGATTTTTTGTTTTCTTTGTCTATGGTTTTTCAATTCTTTCTGATTACGTGCGACATAATTTATTTATATTTTATTTTCAAGTTTCAGATTCCAACCTTTTATTTTTACAATGTGTTTTTAGTTTTTACAATATTGTCTATATTTCTAAACATAAATCCATTTTTTAATGGATTGCATTTTATTTTTATTTCTTCATTCTAATTATTTATTTTACAATCATTAATTACAATTAGAGTCTATAAGCACATGGTGCGAAATTTCTGTTGGAAATAGTTTTAGAAAAAACAGTAATTAAACCCAATTTTGAGCCTAAATAATTATGGGACCCGAACTCCGAATTTAACGGGACCAAGCACTAATGTGTTCTCCTCATCCTTGGTGAGGAGATCAAGTTGGTATAATTATATGTTCAAAACTATTAAATATTGAATGAGAAATTATCTCTCAAAGAGATCCATTTGAACTTGGGTAAAAATGTTTGTCCCACATTGAAAATAAAGTAAGCTATAAAGGTTGAGTTCGCCGGTCTTCATAGATTGAAGGCGAAATCTGTTCTATCTTGGGAGACATTTGCTCGGTTTCCTTGAGTACCGTAGAGGGAGCAATATTGTCTTAAGGATATTGTGGTATCACACAGGGCTTGGATTTACTTTCTTGCATTCTCATATTCGGGTCAGTTTTCTTTTTATGTAATTGTAATTTATTTGCTATATATATATATATATAGTTTATGCATGTTAGATTTATAGATATAAACAATACACATATTTTAGTAACAATCTTAAGGCAATATGTTTGTTTCATATTCTATTATATCTAGACCTGTCAATGGATTGGATTTTGATCCGAATCCGATCCGATTAGTCGGATTTGGATTGCAAAAAAAATCCGATAACCCGAATATGATCTGAATCCGATAATCCGATTCCTTAACAAATTGAATTTGGATTAGCCTAATCCGATCCGATAAAATATACATATATATATATTTATATATATATATATATTTAATATTGTACATGTATATAAATGTTAGTTGTTAATTATTTTATTATTTATTAATAATGATTGATCATAAATACAATCATTAAAAGTGTGAATAATTTTAGTGTTTCAGTATTTATTGATTTTTGTATTTTTTAATTAGATATTCGGATTAGATAATCTATAATGAAGAAATTCGAATATGAATTAATTAAGTGAAAATCTGTCGAATTATTGGATTCGGATCGCGGATCGGGAGTTTTTGTCATCCTTATCAACAGACTTATCAATAATCCGATTATGATCCGAATCCGATCCGAATCCGATATTAACCGGATACGGATTGAAAATAAAATCCGATAACCCGATTAGGATCCGAATCCGATAATCCGATTTCTTAACAAATTGGATTTGGATTTAACTGATCCGATCCGAATCCGATCCATTGACAGGTCTAATTATATCTGTATATATATATATTTCGTTCATATATATATATATATATATATATATATATATATATATATATATATTTTTATATTTGCATAATTTGTTATATCTGCATAATTTAATACCGTATGCAGTATATACATATATTCGTGTTATTTTTCTATATATGTATATATATATATATATATTTCGTACATATATATATATTATTTCGTGCATATATATATTCTGTGTATTCTGATATAAATATACATTCTGATAGTGTATTCTGATATATATATATATATATATATATATATATATATTTTGATATTGTATATCTATATATATATTTACTGGATTTTCTATATATATATTTATTTACTGGTGTTTTTCGGAATTGAATATATATATATACATCATGTTTTGTTTATCTTATTATGTTTGATTAGAGAATCCTATTTCTAAATACCACAGTGATTATTATTTTATATTATGTTAGTATAAAGTGTTCAGTACACATGTTTATATTAGTATTGTGTTATCATAAGAATTGTTGTTTTATTAATTTATTAGTATTGTGTGGGAATAGTAAAACAGTACATAAAGTAGATTTCTGTTTTTGTAACAGAAATGACTAATGGTAATCCAACCACAATCACTATCCCATATGAGGAGAAGTCTGAAAAATTCAATGGCTCAGATTTTAAGCGTTGCAACAAAAGATGCTATTTTATCTCATTCCTTTGAATCTGACCAAGTTTTTAATGGAAGCAATTCCAACAGTGGCCGAGGGTGAAACTATAAAGATAAAATGGTTGCAGTGGATGCATGGAAGCATTCTGATTTCTTGTGCAGGAACTATATCCTAAATGGATTAGACAACACACTGTATAATGTATATAGTGGTGTGAAAACTGCAAAGGAATTATGGGAATCATTGGATAAAAAGTATAAAATTGAGGATGCTGACACGAAGAAATTCATTGTTGGCAAGTTCTTAGATTTTAAAATGATAGATTCCAAAACCGTACTTAGCCAAGTGCAACAAATTCAAGTGCTTCTTCATGACATTCATGCAGAAGGTATGTCTTTTAGTGAGTCATTCCAAGTGGCGGCTATAGTTTAAAAACTACCACCACTTTGCAAAGATTTTAAGAACTACCTGAAGCATAAACGTAAGGAGATGACGCTTGAAGAGTTGATAGTTCGCATGAGGATTGAAGAGGACAATCGTAAGTCTGAAAAGAAAAGTGGTGTATGGCATCCTATGGAGTCAAAAGCAAACATTGTGGAGGAAGGATCAACTTCAAAGACTAAAAAGAGAAAGTTTAGTGAAGAAGGTCCAAGTAAAGGATCTAAGAAGTTCAAAGGTAAGTGCTTCAATTGTGGAAAGCTGGGACATCTTTCCAAAGACTATCAAAAGCCAAGGCACTTCAGGAAAACTAGAGCTCAAGCGAATGTGGCTGAGGCAGATCAACTTGCAAATGATGTAGGCGATATGAACCTTGTTGTCGTGGTTTCAGAGTGCAATTTGGTGGGCAACATCAAAGAGTGGTGGGTGGACACTGGTGCTACTCATCACATCTGTGCCAATAGGTGGATGTTCACTACTTATCAACATATGGAAAATGGATAACAACTCTTTATGGGTAATTCTTCATCTACTAAGGTAGAAGGTCGTGGAAAAGTGATCCTAAAAATGACTTCTGGAAAAGAGGTGACTCTGAATAATGTGCTACATGTGCCGGATATTCGCAAGAACCTGGTGTCTGGATCTCTGGTAAGCAAAAATGGCTTTAAATTAGTCTTTGTGTCTGATAAGTTTGTACTTACTAAGAATGAAATGTATGTAGGAAAATGATATCTCAGTGATGGGTTGTTTAAGCTAAATGTTATGATTGTTGTACCCACAGCTAATAAGATCAATAACACAGTTTCTTCTGCTTATATGCTTGAATCCTTTGATATTTGGCATGCTAGATTAGGCCATGTTAATTATGACACTTTACGTAGATTAATTAACTTAAATAATTTGCCTAAGTATAAAATTTACTCAAATCATAAATGTGAGACTTGTGTGGAATCGAAATTAACAAGAAAACCCTTTCAAAAGGTTGAAAGATGTACTGAGCCTTTAGAACTAGTGCATACTGATATATGTGATCTAAAGTTCTTGGAAACTAGAGGAGGCAAAAAATATTTTATTACTTTTATAGATGATTGTACACGATATTGCTATGTTTATTTGCTAAGAAACAAAGATGAGGCTATTGATATTTTCAAACAATATAAAACTGAAGTTGAGAATCAACTTAGCAGAAAAATCAAAGCTATAAGAAGTGATAGAGGTGGTGAGTATGAATCTCCATTTGAGGAGTTCTGTAAAGAACATGGAATTATTCACCAAACTACAGTTCCCTACTCACCTCAATCAAATGGTGTAGCTAAAAGGAAAAACCGAACTTTAAAAGAAATGATGAATGCATTTTTGCTAAGTTCAGGAGTACCACAAAACTTTTGGGGGGAAGCTATACTTTATGTTAATTACATTCTTAATAAACTGCATCAAAAGAAAACTTTTACAACCCCATATGAGTTATGGGAAGGTTATAAGCATTCCTATAAATACTTAAAAGTGTGGGGGTGCTTAGCAAATGTGGCAATTCCTAAACCTAAAAAGGTGAAAATATGACAAAAACCGTGGATTGTGTATTCATTGGTTATGCCCACAATAACAGTGCATATCGGTTTCTTGTTAATAAATATGAGATTTCTGATGTACATGTAAATACGATAATTGAATCAAGGAATGCTACATTCTTTGAGAATGTATTTCCATATAAAAGGACATCATATTCAAGCTCACAGAAAATGTCATTTGGTGATATGACTCAAGATAGTCAGGAATATATAGACCAAGAATCTATAGAACCCAGACGAAGCAAAAGAACAAGAGTCACTAAGTCATTTGGGCCAGATTTTGTTATCAATCTGGTAGAGAATGAACCTTAAACCTATAAGGAAACCATGTCTTCACCTGAAGCATTTTATTGGAAAGAAGTCGTGAATAGTGAAATTGAGTCCATTATGCAAAATCATACATGGGAACTGGTAGATCTTCCACCAGGCAATAAACCATTGAGATGTAAGTGGATCTTCAAGAAGAAGATGAAGGCTGATGGATCAATTGACAAGTATAAGGCAAGACTTGTAGCTAAAGGCTATAGGCAAAAGGAAGGGTTGGACTATTTTGACACTTATTCACCAGTTACTAGAATAACGTCCATTCGTATACTAATTGCTATAGCAACGTTAAATGATTTAGAAATACATCAAATGGATGTAAAAACAACATTTCTAAATGGTGAATTAGATGAAGAAATATACATGGAACAACCCGAGGGGTTCATTTCTCCTAGTCAAGAGAGAAAAGTGTGTGGGCTTGTAAAGTCATTGTATGGACTAAAGCAAGCGCCAAAACAATGGCATGAGAAATTTGACAGTGTTATGATGTCAAATGGGTTCAAAATAAATAAATGTGACAAGTGTGTGTATGACAAGATTTATCATAATGCGTATGTCATTTTATGTCTATATGTGGATGACATGTTTATTATAGGCAGTAATAATTATGCAATCAAATCTACTAAGCAAATGCTAATGAGTAGATTTGATATGAAAGATCTTGGCATAGCTGATGTTATTTTAGGAATTAAAATTTCTAGAACATCAGAAGGACTTGTGTTATCCCAATCTCACTATATAGAGAAAATGATTGACAAGTTTAAGAAGTATGGGATAAGTCCAACACAAACGCCTGTGGATGTAAACGTTAAACTTTCTAAGAACAATGATGAAGGCATTTCACAATTGGAATATGCTCGTATCATAGGAAGCTTAATGTATGTTATGAACTGTACTCGACCTGATATAGCATACTCTGTTAGTAAGTTGAGTCGATACACAAGCAACCCAGGTAAATGTCACTGGAATGCAATACTAAGAGTTTTGGGATACTTGAAGTATATTCAAAATTACGGTTTGCATTATACCAAATATCTAGTTGTACTTGAAGGATATAGTGATGCTAATTGGATATCTGATTCCAAAGATTCAAAATTCACTAGTGGATATATTTTTACTCTTGGAAGTGCAGCTATGTCTTGGAAATCCTCAAAGTAAACATGTATTGCTCGGTCCATAATGGAATCTGAATTCATTGCATTGGACAAAGCTGGAAAAGAAGCAGAATGACTTCATAACTTTTACAGGACATTCCAAACTGGCAGAAACCAGTGCCAGCTATTTGTATACATTGTGACAGTTAAGCTACGATTGGAAGGCCTCAAAATCACATGTATAATGGTAAGTCTAGACATATCCGTCGTAGACATAATACCGTGAAACAATTGCTCTCAAATGGTATAATATCCATTGACTATGTAAAGTCTAAGGATAATATAGCGGATCCGTTAAATAAAGGTTTAACAAGAGAACAAGTGGAAAGATCATCGAGGGGAATGGACTTGAAGCCTCTAGGTTAAAAGACACCATAATGGCAACCCAACCTAGTTGACTAGAGATCCCAAGCTCTAGGTTCAAAGGAACAACCGAATTGTGTGTGACTTAGTTAAAAGCACTGTGGAGATTAAATTAAACTTTTTCCCCTTCCTATGATGAGACAGTACATATTTTAGGGTAAGCTATGTTTTTAATGAGGTCTATGACTTGGACAAATCCAAGTGAGGAATAATTCCTAATAGAATCACCTATGTGAGTAGAAGGGGTCGATTCTAGTTAGATTTTTTAAGGCGGAATTCTCTGACAAATACTCATGAAACCAAATGGTGTCCAAGGCCAAAATGGACACAAACGTGAGAACTAACTGTGTTCAAAGGGGAACTGTGTGAAGTCTATTGCCTTGGTTTACACAAACAACTGACAATTCAAGGCATCACATCCACTAATTAGTTAGTAAATTCGATAGTCTTTCACAAGGGAAAGTTCAAGGCTCTAAGGCTACTTATCCTGATACAGTAACCTTTTATTATACTCGAACTAGTGTCTGCATATTCATTTGCATTTTGAAATGCTAATTTCCATTCATGTGGGGGATTGTTGAAAATAGTTTTAGAAAAAATAGTAATTAAACCCAACTTTGAGCCTAAATAATTATGGGACCCGAACTCCGAATTTAACGGGACCAAACATTAATGTGTTCTCCTTGGTGAGGATATCAAGTTGGTATAATTATATGTTCAAAACTATTAAATATTGAATGAGAAATTATCTCTCAAAGAGACCCATTTGAACTTCGATAAAAATATTTGTCCCACATTGGAAATAAAGTAAGCTATAAAGATGTTTATATATGGTTGTTTTGGATAGGTGATATGAATATCTAGAGGCATGGGAGGAGAGCTAGATCATGCATGAACCATGCTAGTCTTAGACTAACCACACTCGCGCGCGCTGCCCGCCCAGTCTGGGCCGTGGTCGTGGAGCAGTGCGGGTGGGTGGGTGCACGGTTCTACCCATTTCTTTTTAAAAAGCTGCAATGTCTCTTCTAAAGAGTTGTGTATATAGTTTTTATTTTGTTTTAGCAACCAGCACCTAGACAGTTTCAATGCCTATTGGAGTGGATGCCTAGACAGTTGAGGTACCTCTCCATTCTCTTTAAATAGGCCTTTGCATTTCATTCCAAAAATCAATTTTTTTATTCAATTCCAGAAATCCTCTTCTCTCTCTCTCTCCACATTCGCAAATATACAAATAGATAGGCTTTTGGGTTCGGGTTCGAGTACAAACAGAAAGTTGAGTTCGCCGATCTTCATAAATTGCAGTGCTGCATCTTTGAAGGCGAAATCCATTATATCTTGGGAGGCATTTGCTCGGTTTCCTTGAGCACCGTAGAGGGAGCAATATTGCCTTAAGAACACTGTGGTATCACACAAGGCTCGGATTTACTTTCTTGCATTCTCATATTCGGATCAGTTTTCTTTTTATGTAATTGTAATTTATTTGCTATATACATATATATATATATATATACAGTTTATGCATGTTAGATTTATAGATATAAACAGTACACATATTTTAGTAACAATTTCTATTCATTACGGTATAATATTTTGATCGAGTTTTAACTATTAGTTTTTGTCTGAATAAAATTGTTATTTGGATAAGTTGAATTTTATTCTAATATTATTTCCTTATCAATGTTTATTTATTATGCATTTATAAATTTCCATCTAAATTGACTTGATATTTGGACATATTGAATTGCCTGTATAGTTTACTGTAAGTAACTGGAATGATTGATTTTAGCTTCTTATGATCCTCTAAATTTATTTCATTAAATATATTAAATATTAAAATGCTCATTTACTTTTGTATACATATTTTTCTTTACTTCAATTAAATTTATACTTGTATATCTACATTTTGGATATATCTATATTTTTTATATCTATATTTTGGATATTTTGTTTGAGTTTTCATATTATTTAACATTACCATTTACAAGTACTCTTTTCCTATTAATTTTTACTTGTTTATTTTATTTTATTTCTCTATTAATATCAAATGATAATATATAATTTCAAGTATCATTGCTTTATAAAAAACAATTAGAAGGAAATATCGCAACAACATTATTCATTCAGGTATTATTTTCAGATCAATCACATTATTTAGCTATGAATACAATTTTATTATTCTTTTACATATTGCAAATTTTGCTGATTTCTATATTGAGTTGAAGAAACTCTTGTGACCATTACGAGGGATAACCCTCATGGCTTTTGAAAAGGTTTTCTCTTTGTTCCTTTTTTTTTTACTTTCTTTTCTCTCTCTTTTATCTGTAAAATTGAAAACAGCATAATAAGAATCATTAAATATTTATATATTTGTTCTTATATATCATCTAAAAGTGTAAAGATTTTCCAACCCTATTTTTTAATTTTAAATTCTATTTTAATTTCAACATGTGATATAATTAAACTCTATCTCTATAACTTATTTTTTTACTATTAAAAGTGTAAAGAGTTTCCAACCCTATTTTTTAATTTTAAATTATATTTTAATTTCAACATGTGATATAATTAAACTCTATCTCTATAACTTATCTTTTTATTATTAAAAGTGTAAAGAGTTTCCAACCCTATTTTTTAATTTTAAATTCAATATGTGATATAATTAAACTTTATCTCTATAACTTAATTTCAATTAACTACATAAACTTAAAACCTAATAGTAGTAGAAGACTTCACCTCTATAATTGTATTGGTTGTTTAAAAGATTAGTTTTTGATTAGTGTCAGTGTCTATATATATCTACATATATACTAATATTAAAAGTGTAAAGAGTTTCCAACCCTATTTTTTAATTTTAATTTCTATTTTAATTTCAACATGTGATATAAATAAACTCTATCTCTATAACTTAATTTACTATTAAAAGTGTAAAGAGTTTCCAACCCTATTTTTTAATTTTAAATCTATTTTAAATTCAACATGTGATATAATTAAACTCTATCTCTATAACTTAATTTCAATTAATTGTTAGGGTTTTTACACCCACCCAAGAATACTGTTAGAAACCTTGTGTATTTGCAAATCAGAAAACGCATACAAACCCACACCAAACAATGAACACAAAGATTTATAGTGGTTCGGCCAAAATAAGTCTACAAGGGGTTAATCAACATATCAAACACACACACAATGTATACTCATGCTTGTATCACCGGAATAATATAAGCCTATATTATTCATAACTCTCACCAAGAAGAATACTAGTATGTATCTCTTCTATTTGTGCACACAATATAATAGGAGAGACCCTATATTTATAGGGAATGATATAAATGTGGTTTTGTCTTTTAGTCGATGTGGGACAACTTTCAATACAAAGTAGTCACCCTTTATATATAACAATCTCCCACTTGACGACTTTGCCACCATTAATCAACTCCATCAATGATCAGTGCAGTATGGTGCCCTCATTTCTATCTTCAAGCTTGAAGATCCACTGTCACCACTTTGGTCAACATGTCGGCCGGATTCTTGCTTCCTTGAATCTTCTCAAGAGTCAAAACTCCATCCTCTAATAGAGATCTGATGAAGTGATAACGAAGATCTATATGCTTCGTCATCGAATGAAATGCTGAATTCTTCACCAGATGTATAACATTCTGACTATCACTGTGCAAAACACTATTTTCTTGCTCAAATCCCAACTTTACCAACAAACCCTGTAACCAAATCATTTCTTTGCTAGCCTATGTTTCGGCTACAGACTCAGCCTTTGTGGAAGATAACGCTACGATCTTCTGTAACTGCGAAATCCAACTAACTGTTGTAGTACCTACTGTAAAGACATAACCAGTAGTGATTCTTCTGTGGTCTATCTCACCAACAAAATCTAAATCCACATAGTCATGTAAATTCACTTCGCCTTTAACAAAACAAAGACATCTGTCTATGGTACCTTGTAGATATCGCAATATCCACTTCACTGTTTCCCAATGAGTCTTCCCTGGATTGGACATGAACCTGTTGACTGCTCCCACTACATATGATATATTTGGTCTCATACAAACCATCGCATACATCAAGCTACCGATGGCTGAAGCGTATGGAACATTAGCCATATTGTTCTTCTCTGCTTCTGACTTAGGAAACTATTCTTTGGATAATCGGAAGTGACTAGCCAAAAGTGTGCTAATCGACTTAACATCACTCATGTTGAACCTCTTCAGAACCCGTTCAACGTAGTCAGCTTGAGACAGTTGTAAAGTACCCTTCTGTTTGTCTATGTTGATTCTTATACCAAGAATCTATTTCGTTACGCCTAAGTCCTTCATCTCGAACTCATTTGCCAACTGCTTCTTCAACTTGCTAATTTCCGCAAAATCAGACCCAGCTACTAACATGTCATCAACATAGAGTATGAGGATGATGTAACTTGTGTCAAACCTCTTAAAGTAGCAACAATGGTCAGCGTTGCACTTGTTATAACCATGTATCTGCATAAATCCATCGAACTTCTTGTACCACTGTCTTGGAGCTTGTTTCAAACCATACAAGCTCTTTTACTTTCACTGAGAAACCTTCCGGCTGCTGCATATAATTTCCTCCTTTAGGTCACCATGGAGGAAAACAGTTTTAACATCTAACTGCTCTAGGTGCAAACCCTCTGCTGCAACAATGCTAAGAACTGAACGAATGGTATTCAGTTTCACAACCGGAGAAAATATGTCGGTGTAGTTGATTCTCGCTTTCTGCTGAAATCCTTTTACTACGAGTCTCGCTTTGTACCTCTTAGAACCATCATGTTCCTTTTTAACCCTGTAGACCCATTTGTTATGGAAAGCTTTCTTTCCCACTGGTAGCTTGGTTAGATTCCATGTCTTGTTGGAGATAAGTGACTTCATCTCATCTTCCATTGCAAGCTCCCATGGGCTCGCATATGTTGTATTGTATGCTTCATCATAGTATTCTGGTTCATCTCCATTTGTGAGCAACAAATAATTCATATATCTCCTGTTCGGAATATGTGGTCGTGAAGTCCTCCTATGTACAGGAATAGGAGTCGGAGACTGTGGTGTATCATCCTGTTGAGTAGTGTCATCTTCAATGTGTTCTTCTGACTTAGTACTCTCACTGTCTTGAACATCATCTAACTCAACAGACACAGGATCACTCTGTGATGTAGGCTCTGAGGTAGTTGTGTGTCTATCCTTGTACATTATTTTTTCATTGAACACTACATCTCTACTTCGGATCACCTTTCGGTTCTGATCATCCCACATGCGATAGCCATACTCATCACCGTCGTAGCCAATGAAAGTACACTTCTGTGACTTGGGATCAAGCTTATCCCTCACATTATCACTAACATGTACATATGTCACACAACCAAAAACTTTTAAATATGACAGTGTTACATCTTTACCACTTCATACCTCTTCTGGTATTCTGTGCTCCAATGTTATTGATGGACCTCAGTTGATAAGATACGTTGTTGTACTGACTGCTTCTACCTTGAACTGTTTTGACAACTCTGCCTAAATGCGCATGCTTCTGGCTCTCTTAGTTAATGTCCGGTTCATACGTTCTGCTACGCCATTCTGCTGTGGTGTACGTGGAACAGTCTTCTCTAATCTCATACCGTTCTCATAACAAAAATTTTTGAACCCAGTGTCATGATATTCTCCACCGTTGTTGGATCTTAACCTCTTTATCTTCAAACCCGTCTCATTCTCAATCATAGCCTTCTATTTCTTGAACGTGTTGTACACCTCAGATTTATGTTTCAAGAAATAAACACATACCTTCCTAGAATGGTCGTCAATGAAGGTGATGAAATAGGACTTTCCGCCAATAAATGAGACATTTGTTGGCCCCTAGACATTAGTGTGAACTAGCTCAAACTTCTTCTTTCTGAGATCTCTGCCGCTTTTCTGAAATCTAACTCTCTTCTGCTTACCAAATATGCAATCTTCACAGAAATCGATATCAATCGAATTTTGGCCTGGTAGCTTTCCCTTTTGCGAGCATAACTTTAAGCCCCTTTTCACTCATGTAACCTAGCCTCTGGTGCCACAAATTGTGATCATCTTTCCTTTCTCCAACTGCTATCAACGTGCTAGCTTTGGTGGTAGTGTACAATGTATCACTCTTCTTTCCTCGTGCTATAGTCATAGCCCATTTGGAAACTTTCCACTCTCTTTCACTGAAAGTGGTCACATAACCTTCACTCGCCAACTAACCTACTGAGATCAGGTTCTTCCTCAAGTCTGAAATGTGTCTGACATCCTTCAACTTCCATATCGATCTGTTGAGTCTAATATGTACTTCATCCTTGCCAACTACACTGCAGGGCTAATCATCACCTAGATAAACCTTTCCAAGGTTTCAAAGTGTATAGCTCTCGACTTGAGGTGGCATGGAATGATGCTCCAAAGTCCAAGACCCAAAACTCTGCTTTGCTCTCCAAAGAGTATATCAGTGCATCACCAGCTTCTTCTAAGATAATGTTTGCCTTAGTCTTGTTATCCGCTACCTTCTGCGGGGATTTGCACTGGTTCTTGAGGTGACCAGTTTTGTCGTAATTCCAACACTCAATCTCTTTGGAATTTCTAGGACCTCGAGACTGTGATCTTCCATCTAGTCTTCCTTGTTTCGACTTGGAACGGCCACGCCTTTGGTTTCCGCTTTTTTCCTGCTCTAACATCTGCCTCTGGTGTCGACATTCAATGTTGAGCCACTGTTAGAAGAGTCTGATTGTTTTCTGATCTCTTTTGTGAGTATTATACTTACTATGGAATCATACTGTAACGGTTCTACTCCTGAACAGTTACTAATTGCAATCTTTGTGGCGCTCCAACTCTCTAGCAATTGACTTATAAGAAAAGCTGTTTTCATTTTGTTAATGATTGGCATCTCAATTGATTCCAACTGCTCAACAATTTCATTAAGAGTACTGATGTGTTCATTGACCTTCCCATTCTCGGACATCTTCAGATTTTCCAATCTAGTGATGAGATGTACCGCATTTGCTCTAGATGGTTGTTCGTACATGCTCGAAAGAGCATATGTGAGAGACTTTGTTGTCTTCTCATTCTTGATGTTGAAGGCGACGGACTTTGACAACATCAGTTTGATCGTATTGAGAGTCTTTCGATCTAGGATTGTCTAATCCTCGTCTTTCATCGATTCTGGCTTCTTCCCTTCTAATGGTAAGAACAAATTCTTCTGGAATAACACATCCTCAATTTGAATCTTCCAATAGGAAAAGTTTGAACCATCAAACTTGTCGATCATCACAGCATTTTCTTCTCTCATAGCTCCCACTGAGCCTATTCAAGATATTCGGAGTCAAATTACACAAAACTAATCATACGATTGCGTCCGGAGTGGTCCAAAATCTTAAGAATACCTCTGATCGCGTAAAAAATGGGTCAAAAACAACTCCAAACGGGCAAAAAAACAAATCTGCACAAAATAGATAAAATTACTGACGACGTCAGTACCTTCTCTGGGAGCGTGCGGGCGGATTCAAGCACCTATAGGACTTATTTTTGTGTTAAAACGTTCGTATTTAAAAGATCTTTCCGTAGATATATTATACACCTTGTTTCAATTAACGATGATTCGCGAAATAGCCTTGAAACAAAACCACACTAAACAATGGACACAAAGATTTATAGTGGTTCGGCCAAAATAAGTCTACGTCCACTGAGAGCACCGTTTCACTATAATCAAATAGATGATTACAAGGGGTTGATCAGCCGATCAAACACACGCACACACACAGTGTATACTCACGCCTGTATCACCGGAATAATTTAAACTTATATTATTCCTAACTCTGATCAAGAAGAATACATAACATGAACTTCCTGGGACAACAACTTTTACATTATGCACCATAGTATCCCCAACGACAAACGAACCTGCGGCGGAGAAGGCATTTTCGGGGATTAGCCTCCTTCACCAATTTTACTCTTTTTTCTTGAATTTGAATCATTTATCGCCATTATCTAGGCAGCAGTGTCAGTGGGGGCTAAAAAAAAAATTTGAATTTTTGGGGTATAAATGACATATATTTATTTTAGTAGGGTTTAAAACAAATTTTTAGTGGGGGCTTATTTGTAAAGAAATCTAAATTATGTGGTACTTAAGGTAAAAAAAAATTAGTAGGGGCTAAATACTAGATATCTAAAATTTTAGGATAAAAACTATATAAAAAAAAAATCAGTAAACTTAAAACCCCCTGTGTAAGGCTGGAAAGAGAGAGGTGTTTGCTTTATGAAAATCAACATCTCTTCTATTCTCTCTCTATTTGTGCACACAATATAATCGTATGAGAGATCCTATATTTGTAGGGAAAAATATAGGTGTGATTTTATCTTTTAATCGATGTGGGACAACTTTCAATACAAAATAGTCACCCTTTGTATATAAGATTAACTACATAAACTTAAAACCTAATAGTAGTATAAGACTCCACCTCTATAATTCTATTGGTTGTTTAAAAGATTACTTCCAAGTCAGTTTTTGATTAGTGTCAGTGTCTATATATATCTATATCTATACTAATATTAAAAGTTTAACGAGTTAATTTAATTCCATCTTATTAGATCTACATATTTCATTTTAGATTTTAATGTGTTTCATAATATTAAGAATTCTATATCATTCACTACTGTAGTATCCTAATCTATTTATATTAATAGATATAATATGTGTTTCAAATAATTAAAATATATTAGAATTATCTCTCTTTTTCTTCCCACTAACAGTCAATTTCATTTTATATGAAGAGGATACATAAGTGAAATTGTTTCAAAGTGTTGAGTTATATTCCAATTCGAGATCGCTTATTATCTTATTTCTTATCACTCTAAAACATTAATTAATTAAACTAATAGAATTTTATATTAACTAAATAACACTTTACATGTAAAAAATAAACACAAAAAAAATACAAATCTATCAGCACTAATAGTTGAAATTATGTGAGGTACTAATTGATATCAAAATAAAAATAATAAACTAATAGAGAATAAAAAGTATGATGTATTTCTTAAATTTACAAGAAAAGTGAACAAATAAATATTGACGAAAAGGACAAGTTAAGAAAATGAAATTGAAAGAGAAATAATTATAAAATATCGTACTTATTGAAATACAAAAATCTATTAAAAAATAAATAAACCAACTACATATATAAAGTGTGTGAATTTATTATTGTAACACTGTATATGACGATAAAAGTAATTGAAATAAACATGTTTTCAAATATTGGAATAGTTAATATAGGTTACATGTTGAACCTTTAGATATTTTGTAATGCCAAAAAAAGAGAAAAATTAGAAAAGAATTCTAATATATTAAAAAATAGTATGGCTTGCGTTAAATGATGTCCTAGGTAAAAATACAATTAAAAAAAGAATTTACCAGGAATTTAGGTAAAGACATACCATTTGAGAATAGAATTGGGAGGTGAGAGAACCGTTAATTTTGGTACACTTCTCAATTAAATTGTGTTATATCCTTTTTACCGAGACTCCAAGAATAACTAAACCTTAACATTTATCAAGCAAATTATAAAATACCATCATGAAAATATACACGTACGAAAAACAGGTACTAATACCAAAAAATAATTAAACGAAGCAAGTAAAATACTGAGCGTCATGTCAAATCTCTAAAAACACTAAATGCCGCAAACGAAACAACTGAGTCGGAACCTTAAATGTCGGATATACAAAACGTGTCGTTATTCAGTCAAAGCACCAAACGCTAAACGTCGAAACGGAACCACGTAGTCGGCAATAAGAAGTCCATGCAGTCATCAAGGGACAATAGCCAAGTCGTAAAGTCAAATCCTAATGTAAATGCAAAAAATTTACACGTATCAAACACCAAGAGTAAACAAAGTGTCATGATCAAGTGACGTCACAATCGACAAATAAACTGAAGATAATTTCAGAAAAAAAAAAAAATAACATGGGGTGTTACTGGGGTGTCATTGCAAATTATCCAAAAAAAAAAATTAATATGTTAAATGATGTCCTAGATGACCAATAACAATTATATTGGAATTCACTGTCACTCTCTATTTTATTTTTTTCTCAAATTCAAACACAATTAAGTGAACTAATAGAGGTTTATATTAATTTGAGAAAGTCTTTAATTATTGGAAAATAGAAAAACTCTTCCTAAAATCATGTAAACAATTAAATACTATATATATACACAGTCGTCACTCGTCTGTAGCGTTTTCACATGATTCAAATTGAGTTTTTCTTTTTATGAAGAAATACATTCTTCTATGATCTTTAAATTTGATGTCTGTTGAGCTTGATTGATTGTCTTCTACATCCCATCTCATGCCGTGTGCATTTTTTGTATTACAAAGGATTCTTTAGAAAAATATATTATGTATTTTCACTGTCTTTATCTTAGTTTGGTTTTAATTCTTTCTTAATTCAGATGGCTTCCTCTTTATGTTACATACTCTTTAACCAATTTATTTAGGTTTTCTAAAATATTTTTTGTATTTTAATTTCGTATAACTAATTACTTATCTATTGCATAATTTTATTCTTTTGACTTATTCTTATTTATTTAAATCCTTATTTAGCTTTAAAAATAAATTAATTAACCTATTTTTTTTATCAAAATATAATCTACTTTATAATTCTAATAATAACTATGTTTTGAATTTTTATCACGTGCATTGCACGTACACTTTACTAGTATATATTAATATATGACTCATCCTATACAAATAAAATTTATTTTCATAAAATTCTAAATTCACAAAAATTTATAACACCAAGTAAATATGCATTAATATCTTAAATAAAATCATAAATTCACTCTAATAGTTTTATATCATTCAAAAACAATATCACTTGCATACACATAAAAGACCTATAGTTTATCATCTCTTACAATTCTCGGTCACCACCGGCTTGGTGTCTTCTACAAAAGATTTGCTTCTCTATATATTGTTGTATTTGTTATTAGACAATTACTCTTCTAAGATATAAAATTGAAATTCACCATTGTATTTGAAAGGAGGTTCATTAAGTATTTAATTTTTTCTTTCTGAATTTGAGAATGCTTCATACTTTTTTTTTTGAATGGAGAATGCTTCATCCTTACTGTTTTAATGTTGAAGTAATATGATAAATTTCTGATTTTGGTTATCAATAGTGTGATTTTTGGTATAATATTTTTTTTTTCTAGTTTTGAAATTGGCAGAAATATTGTTTATCAAAACTTATGTTATTATATGTAACATATATTTTGAAAGAATATGTTTAAGGAACCGTGATTTGGAACCGAACCGATTTTTTTTTTTTATTTGATTTGGTTTGATTATTTCACTAATGATTTTGGTTCTGATTTCAATTTTCGATAAATTTTTAATAATAGTTTGATTTCAAATTTATCAAAATCGTACCCAACTGTACCATGTACACCCATAGTTAGGTGTAAAGAAAATGTGCTTCAATGAAAAAAGAAATATGGTTTTTTATTTGAAGGTATGACCTCCAGAAGGCAATTATGTCCTATACACACGTATTGTTAGTTGAAATTCAGTGGTATTAATTCGGATTTGTGGGTCTTGAATTCAAGCATGATATTTTATTAAATGACCTGAATTAAATACAAGACGTTTATTAAACGTATCAAATATGTTAAAACTAACCGATTCATTAATTAAATAAGTAACCCAATTATTCATATGTTTTTAAAAGGATGGATAGATTGGTTAGTTTAGAAATCATAAAATATTTGTGTTCTATCTTAGCATAAAAATAAATAATACGGGTATGGATACATAAATCTCACATTTGACAACGGGCATTTTTGTCTTCAAGCATATGATTTTTCTTCTGCAAATTGTTAATGAATTTTCACATAAATGATATTCGGTCATGTTTTCATTGATTTCCATAACAAATGACTTTGATTTGATATGATATGAACACAATTTATAACTTTAGATTAATCTTTATTACGGTTTTGTCTTTTATATATTTGTGAGGTCATTAGTTATTAAAAATTACATCACTGAATCAAATAAGATGAGTTTGTTTGACGTTGTTATTAACACAAAAAAAAATACTTTTGTTTGTAGGACTTGTCGAAAAATATTGTTCATAAAAATATAGTAGGTTAACTTCATTTACATTTTTTAAAATTTATTTTTATTTTAATCAAATCCCCTCAGGATTGAAATTTTTTATTTATATCCTTTATTTTCAAACCCACATAATTTACACCCCTTATACCAAAACTACCCTCAATGTTGAGATAGATTGTGTTTGGAAACAAGGTTTACTACCCTCATATTTTATTATCCAAACAAGACATTAATTTTTTTAATTTGACATAAATAAAAAAACAAATTCTTTTATAGTAAAATATTTTTAAAATATTTAAAAATAAAACAAAATCTAATTGGTAGTTCGGAAAAATATTTTGGCATTAATTTTTTATTTTGGCATAAATAAAAAAAATCATTTATAGTAAAATATATAAAAAAATATTTAAAATATGAAAAAAAATTCTAATTGGTAGTTCAAAATATTGTTTTATATTTTACAATAATTGGTAGTTCAGGAAAATATTTTGGCATTAATTTTTTATTTTGACATAAATATAAAAAAAAATCTTTTAAGTAAAAAAAAAAAATATATATATATAAAATATCTCGTCATTAATTTTTTTTATGTTAAAATAAAAAATTAACGAAATATTTCGTGCATGATATTTATATATTTCAATATGTTGCCTATAATCCTCGTTCCTCAATAACACTGCAAATTTTAAATATTATATCCGATCAAGCACATTTCAATTTGTTCTATGGCAATATCTTAAGAATCATGCACAAAAAGTCCAAAATATACTCCTACTGTTGTACCACTAGCCACTGGGATGCTAGCTAAGAAGTAGAAGGTTTTCTTTATTTTTTCTTTTGTTTTTTTTTTTTCAAAATAAAAAATTAATGCTAATTTTTTTTTCGAACTATCAATTAGGGTAAAATAATAAAAAAATTTAAGTCCGAAATATAAAAAATATTTTGAACTACCAGTTATAATATTTTTATATATATTTTATTATAAACGAATTTATTTTTTGATTTATGCCAAAATAAAAAATTAATGCCTTATTTGGATAATAAAATTTGAGGGTAGTAAACCTTATTTCCAAACACCACCTATCTCAACATTGAGGGTATTTTAGGTATTAAGCGGCATTAGGGGGTAAATGATGTAGGTTTGAAAAAATAAGGGGTGTAAATGAAGATTGTCAAACCTGAAGGGATATGATTGAAATAAAAGCAAACATCAAGGTGTGTAAATAAAGTTAACCCAAATATATTTAGCATTCGATTTAATGATAATATTTTTCAAACAATTGTAGAACTAAATTTAACAAATTTCTTGATAAAAAAAATTGCAAAACCGTTTAGTGAAAAACAATTACCAAAAATATACAAACCTATATCTTCATTAATAGAGTTAATTAATAATTATCATAAACGCTTTTAAGCCTTACCGAGCCCATGAAAGCACAAATTTGTAAAATAAAACCACTTTTAAATTATTGAAAAATCTCACATATACTTATTAGTATGCGTGTTTGGCAACTCATGTGGTTTTGGTTTGGTTTTATTCTGAACTGAAATTATGTTTGCTCCTGATGGTTTTGGTGTGAAAAAAAGTAAAGTTGAAAAAATCAAACTATGTTTGGTAGAGTTGATGTGAGCTGAAATTCTGAAACCAAATCATGTTTGGTAACTTAGAATGGTTTGACATTTTATTTATTTATAATAACATTTTGTAAATATATATGTTTTAAAAATATATATAAATAAAAATACATTAAAGGATTATTTTTTTAACAAAAATTATTAATATTGGGTAATAATATTTCACCATATTGAAAGAATTATTCAATTGGTTCATATATATAGTTTGAAAATTAATAATCTTTTTTCATTTGAAATCTCAATGTTTTCTTAACCATTTAAAAAAACATTGACATCACCTCTCCATAAATTGTTCAGTACTTGATGTTATACCTGTCACAGCTAATTAAATTAAAAAAATTAAATATATTAAATTTTTAGGAATCTTACATTATCACTATCCAAAGAGCTACAATAACCAACAAGTGAAGTATCAAAACAGCTCTACAGAACAACAACAATAACTATACAGGTATATATCTATATGTATATATGTGTATATATATCTATATGTATATATCACAGTGTAAAAAATATAAGAATAACAAATACTAATTAATGAGCTGAAGCATAAAATTATACACTTCATTAAAACATAAAAAATATATAATAAAATAAAAGTGTATGGAATATATAATATATATGTATATGCAATGGATGGGTTGTGTTGGTTTTTCACTTTTCTTCACTCGTTGGTACATCAATTACACACCATGAAGTGGGCTTTGTTGGTTTTGGGGTGGAGTTACAGTATTCAAACCAAGAGAAACCATGTATTGTGATGGGTTGAGAATTGCCCCATTTGGTTCACCATGGGGCAATACTATAATACCCCGTATTTAATGGATATATATATATATATATATATTTATAGGATGTCATGTTTGTTAATGGGGTTTGTATTAAAAGGTAAGGTGGACATTTTTACTTATGGCAGTTTGGTTATTCTGCAAAATCAGAGGGCATATGGGTCAATAGGTAAACCCTAGGTTTCCCTATATATACTTGAGCATATTCAGCCTCTCTTAATTCAATTTACAAACTTCTTCTTCTCTATTGCTCATTCTCCATCTTTTTCATATAGTTATATATGTATACGTATATATATATATAGAGAGAGAGGAAGATAACAAGTACTTGGTTCGGATCGGGATTCGTGGGTATTAAGCTCTCCAAATCAGGCAAGACATATGTTCTACTCTTCCTCTTTGTAATTTTCATATATGTATATGTATGTGTAAATCATGTTTATATATGACGTTTATATATTCTGTTTATACATATATGTATAGATCCGTGAGTATATATATAAATCTTGTATATATGTAGAGATTCGTGGATCTATATAGGCATATATATATAGATATGTTAGAGTATGTTCATATTCATGTTTATTTATGTGATGATATATATTCTATTTATATATATATGTATAGATCCGTGGGTACATGTATAAATCTTCATATATGTAGAGATTTGTAGACTTATATAGACATATATGTATAAATATGTTAAAGTATATTTATATTCACGTATATATATGAGAATATATATTATGTTTATGCATATATATATAGATCCATGATTATATGTATAGATCTATGATTATATGTACATATCTTGCATATACGTAGAGATTCCTAGAATTATATAGACATATATGTACAAATCTGTTAGAGTATATTTATATTTATATATATATATATACATGATGATTTATATTCTGGTTATACATATATGTACAGATCCATGATTATATGTATAAATCTTGTATATACATAGAGATTGTGACCTTATATACAGGACTATATGTATAGATTTTGTATATACGTAGAGATTCGTGGTGATATATTGATATATGCACGAGACTGTGTTTATATGTAGCTATACATACAAATATGTTTTTACCATGTGTAGATATACATGTATAGATTCGTGGTTGTGTCTTGCTGGTATGATTCTGATAAGGTGTATATAGTTGGAACTAAGTATAAATATCTGAATACAGAAATATTTTAGGTTTCAATGTTGACAAAGATTTCAAAATTGTTATTAGAAAAATATTGTATATTTATGTAATTGTTTTTCTCTATTTTCTTTGTTGTCAGACTCTGGACATTGGTTTTATATTGTTATTATGTGTTTCACAAATTATACTGGATTATGTATTTTCGACCGTATAAATGAACAGTTCAACCGTACAAAATATCGTATACCTTGGCGCCGGGGCGCTACCCCAGACCCCGTCAGGGGGGCGCTCAGGAAAACGTTGCGCCGCCCCCTTGGACCCCCAGACTCGACCTCTTAAATTGTTATACGTTCTCAAATAAAGAATACAAGTGAATTAATAAAATTGTAAAATCATAAGATTTAATTAAAATGACTATGTTTTATAGATTTAGAAGGAACCATAAGGAGGCTGACTATACTGCAGTCGCAATAGTACCACGGAACATGGGTGAGTTGTCACGGCATGAATGAGTTTTCGGGTACATGGTTATGGTAGGACATGGATGTTGTATGGAAAAATTGGATTAATGGAAGGAATTTATGGAGATAATTATATTAAATGGTGGTATATTAGTGACTATGGTTATAATTAAAAATATTATTATTTTATAATATAATTTTGGGATTAGGTGTCACTAGGAAAATGGATGGATTTTGATACTCTACTTGGGATCATGTAGAATTGTACTTGCTCGTAGGTTTAACCCACATTTTTGTTGTTTCAGGTCCTCAGTAGTTTCACCAGTAGGGTTGAGGACTTCATATCTATTCGTTCGGTCCTATCATATTTTCCTTCCACTCCAAGGTATGATCCGATAAATGTCATATGTTGTATTTTTTTTAAGTGTGTTTCTAGGGGTCTATGTTTATGGAATTTTCAAGTTGTACCTTGTGGAACTTATTTTATTTGAGAATGTATTGGGTGTGATCTTCTTCATGTATAAGTTGTATCATTGTTTTTGTTATTGTTGTTATTATTATATTTCAATTTTATGTTTTCTCTTCTGTGCTTATATTATTAATTACAGACGCTCCTAGTTTTCTGTGTATGAGTTTAACCAACTTATGCATGAAAATTTGGGGGTGTCACAAATACTATGGACCCAGAACCAACCCATCCAAACATGGGTTGGGCTATACTTTTCAGCCCAAAACCAAAAAAATGGCAACAAAATCACTTGTCAAACATCACCTTATTGATGTGATGTGATCTACATATTGGATTTTGTTATCTTCACTTTTTTTAATATTGCTATGAAGTACTTACAAGTGAGCTTAACCACGGAGAATAAGACACATTTGCTTGAACTCCCCCCCCCCCCCCCCCCCCCAAATAAAATAAAATATATATATATATATTTAAGGGTAATTTGTAGTGACACTCCCTGAGCTTTGAGTTAATTTCACTTAGTAGT
The DNA here is from genome assembly GCA_963922005.1 of Cornus suecica. Classification (NCBI taxonomy): domain Eukaryota; kingdom Viridiplantae; phylum Streptophyta; class Magnoliopsida; order Cornales; family Cornaceae; genus Cornus; species Cornus suecica. The sequence continues at coordinate 39,660,352 of OY998247.1, read as the reverse complement.
TGATCAACGTTTTTTTAACAGATATATCCCCTAAGGTTTGTAAAGTGTTACAATGCCACCCTTAGAGGCATGAAATGACTTAAATGCCATTAATTATATTAATTTGCAAGTAAAATGTCTAAGTTACCCCCATTCCCTAACCCCACTTCACCAACTACACTACTACACCCACCTTTTTACTCTTATTATTTATGTTTTAAGTAATTTTTATTTTTTATACAATTTTTCATTTTTATTTATTAAATAAATATAATTATTCATTTACTTAATATTTACACTAAATAGTACACATGAAATGTATTAAATATTTTAAAATTAATTAAAATATATTTTCAATAATTAATATGAAAAAGTTTCAACTTCCCACAAAATATATTAATTATTATTATATCCCACTAAACTATATATTACTTAAAATACCAAAGCCATGTTTAGTTTTTCTATAAACTTTTTTTTTAATTTATATCTTTTAATTTATTTTTTATTTATACTTAAATGTCACAAAACTCTTTTGACATTCCCACTAAAATTTTATAATAGATATAATTATATTGTCAAAATCCACTAAAATTGTTGATTGACTATAGTATTTAAATTATTAACAAGATTAACTACAAAAAAAAAGTTTATAAAAAAATAAATATGGCTTTGGTATTTTAAGTATATAGTTTAGTGAGATTTTGTAATAATTAATATATTTTGCGGGAAAATAAAAAGAATTTTGTATTAGTTCATGTAAATATAATTTAATTAAATTCAATATATTTAATACTTTTTGTGTGCAATATTTAGTGTAAATGTTGTATTTATTTAATAGATAAAAATAAAAATTGTATAATTTTTTTTTACTTAAAACATAAATAACAAGAATAATTTAAAGTTGATGTAGTGGGTGAAGTTTAAAGAATGTGGTAAGTTAGACATTTTGCATGCAAATTAATGTAATCAAGGGCACTTAAATCATTTCATGCTTCCAATGAGTATCATTGCAACACTTTACAAATCTCAATGAATGTCTTTGTTAAAAAAATATTGACCTACCACTAAATAAAATTGATCCAAACTTCGTGTTAGTACAAATTACCCATATATATAATACAAGCTCATAGAGACATGATTATTATTACTTAATTATTTATTTTAATTTGAGAATTAAAGTGGAGTTTTCTATTTGCTTGAATTCCCAAAAAAATAAAAAATAATAATACAAGCTCATAGAGACACGATTATTATTGCTTATTTATTTATTTTTTTTAATTTAAGAATTAAAGTGGAGTTTTCTATTTTTTAATGCTCCACATTAATGTCCGTTTATTATGGACATAATGTCAAGAAATTATATTGGAACCCATGACTTTTGCACATGTGTTGCTCACCTACTAAAAGAAGAATTTTGTACCCTAAATATGTTTCTTTAAATTTCATTTATATATACAAAATATATCACTTCATTTATATATAAAAAAATAAAAGATATATCACTTTAATTTTCAAATTTTCCATCATACTCACGTACTAGTTCCACTGCCAATATTGGACGGCCTTAGATTTACGCAATCCAGTCAAAGTCAATCCCAAAAACTTTGTTTTGAATGCTAAAACTGAAATAAAATTAAAATAAATAAAAATTTAATTAAATAAATAGAATGAAAATAAATGAAATTAATAGTACATCAATTAATTCTAATTTTCTTCTCACACCGACTAGCTTCAAACCCAAAGTTCACATAAATTTTTACAGATTGATTCAGAGTCTCGCTATTTCTGCAAAATCTGAAGCCTCCTCGTTTCCCTTTTTCGCTAATATACTACTCCTAACAGTTATATACACTCATATATACAGACATACATAAATAATATTATATCGATCGACATAGAGGAGTTCTGCAACTGTTATCCCCAAAATATGCCGCCACGCGCAGTGAAACGACCGTCCACTGCCACCGCCCTTAAGAAAACCCCTAACAGAGGTACTTTCTCTTTTTCGATATATATGAAAATATATATATATACAGATATGTATATGGGATTTGTTCTCTTTGCTTGATTAAGGTAATATATATATATATATACAGATATGTATGTGGAATTTGTTTTGTATTGTTTATTAAGGTTCAAGAGTCTAAAGTTTGAGAACCCTAGCGAAATTGTGTTTCATACAATGGAATTGGTGAAATGGGTACCTTTGAATTGGAAGACCTGAGGGGAATTAATTGTAATTAGGCTCTGTTTGATTGCTGAGAAACGTAGAGGAACCGGGAAGATGAAAATGATTTTCTTTTCTTTTTAAATTTTTTTTTTATATATTTTTTAATACTTTGATGACATGATATTTTCGGTAATTGGGAAAGGGAAGTCTTGAGGGGAATTGATTCTAATTAGGCTCTGTTTGGTTGCTAAGAATGTTGAGGGACGGAGAGATGAAAATGAGTTTTCTATATTTATAACTTTTTGTTTCAAACAATCTTCGATAGCATGAATTTTTCTTGAAAAGGGTACTTGTGAAATGACAGTCCTGAGGGGAATTGCTTTTAGTTAGGATGAAAAAGAATAAAGGAACAAAACCAGAGCTAAAAGTTTTAATTAGAAAATAATTTTTTAAATTAGAACAGTAATCTTACCAATCAAACTCAGTAACCTTTTCCAAGTCACGACAGAGGCTTGTAGAGAGAGAATAAGTGATTTTTAGAGAGAGAGAGTAAGTATAAATAACCACTCAAATGGATTTATATAGAATACATATGAGGGCAATTTGGTAAAAGAAGTTGGGATATTCTAGTAATTTTGAATGCAAAAGTATTGGTTCAAATGTAATTGCAAGGATATCAATGGTAAAATAGGGAGTTTGGTTCATAATATGCTATTATTGACCAATAAAGTAAATTTCCGGCATCGACTTTGAACAAAAGGGGTTAAATGTTACAATGGATGTGCAATTAAGGGATGTTTATGATATTATTGAAATGTTAGGGGAATCGCGTGTAATTATGTTCGGGGGAGGTTTGTGTAATTATCCCTATTTTCTGTGGTAGAGTTCTATTGTTTGTTGGGTCTTTAATAATAGGGTGGTTAACTTCATTTACACCCCTTGAAGTTTGTCCTCTCTTCACTTAGACCCCTCCACATTTGAGTATCTTCATTTACACTCCCTCAGGGCATGAAATGTCTAAAATACCCTGGAACTAAACACCCCTTAAATCAATTTAATCCTACTTAACCCTTAAATCAATTTAATCCTACTTAACCCTAAATCACCCCTAAACCATATATCCAACCCCCACCACCCCCCACGGCCGCCTGCTCCCCCCACCATCACCAAAACATCCCACCCCCAGCCCTTCATCTACACACACACACACACATATATACCCCACCATCACCCCCAGCCGCGCCACCGCCCCGCCCCGCCACCCCCCTCCCCCAACCCCTAATCGCCCACCCATCTCCACACACAGATATATAAAAATATACACACACACACATACATATATATATATATATATATAGATCCATATCGGGGGGTTTTGGCGCGGTATATATTTATATATGTGTGTGTGGAGATGGGTGGGCGGAGGGCGGCAGCGGCGGCGCTGTCGATGGTGGTGGTGGTAAATTTAATTGTTGTTCGATTTTGATTTCTGTAATTGGATTGATTTGAGCTGAATTTGGTTCGTTAAGTACTTAGAAGTTCAATTGTGAAACTCTATATAGATATATATTATATATATGTGTGTATTGACACATGTTCTTCAAAAATTAGGGTTATATACATATATATGTGTGTGTGTGTATATATATTTATATATGTGTGTCTGCAGATGGGTGGGCGGTTGGGGGTTGAGGGAGGGGGGAGGGGGCGGCGGCGCAGGTGGTGGTGGTGCTGTCGGCGGCGGCGGTGGTGGTGGTGCTGTCGGTGGTTATTCACAAATCCAAAAAATTAATTCCCAAAAAAATTAAATATGTGTTTGTAAAGATTAAAAGAATAAACTAGTTTCCATTGGGGGTAGTTTAGGTATTAATATTTTTTTTAGGATGATGTCATGCTTGAGGGGGTGTAAATGATGTGAATTTGAAAAAATAAGGGGTATAAATGAAGATACTCAAACGCGGAGGGGTCTAAGTGAAGAGAGGACAAATCTCAGGGGGTGTAAATGAAGTTAACCCTTAATAATAAGAATTTGACTTCAGAATTTTGGGTCACACTTCTTGAACAGTCTAGCAGTTCATCCATTATTTGGTTTCCTACTAATTAGCAATCTTGTGCTCTTGGATGATATTCTGGTAAGTTGTAGCTCTCATACTTAAATAAGATGAATTGAAGCATTGGCATATTTATAATTGCTTTCTTTGAGGCTTTGAGCTAGCGCCAGTTGCTGTTTTATATGTTTCCTATAGAGAAGCAGTTTCTTTGTGATACTTGGGGTTCTCATTGCTTTTTTGTTTCAGCAGAAAATGAATACAGGGAATTTATTCCCAGAGGGTTGGACGAAGCAGAAAGGTTGGAACTCGAAGATAATGATCCCCACACTGATGTGGAAGAGCATGGAGGTGCAAATGTTGGTATGGAAAGGCATTGGGATATGGAAGGTTATGAGGACAGTATTGATGGAGACAACGTGGGAGATATGATGGAAGGTTATGAGGAGTTGCAGGAGGAAGACATGGGCAAGGAGGATGTCAGGGATGAACTTGTAGATGAGCCAGATGAGTTTGAAAATGAGCATCATGATGTGGTCAAAGAGAGGCGGAAGAGGAAAGAATTTGAGGTTTTTGTCGGGGGATTGGATAGAGATGCCACAGAGGAGGATCTGAGAGAGGTTTTTAGTGAAGTGGGTAAAATCACTGAATTGAGACTGTTAAAGAACCCATTAACTAGGAAGAACAAGGGCTTTGCTTTCATACGTTTTGCAACTGTTGAGCAGGCCAGGCGTGCTGTTAATGAACTTAAGCATCCAGTGGTAAAAATCAACTTCCTACACATTTACTCTTCATTTTATTTGCATTTGATGCTGTTGAACTCTTTATAGGAGATCCCACTCCATTGTTATCTTTCTTGCAACCAGAGAATGTCCTGTTTGAGGTCATCTGTTTTTTTAATGTGAAGAGAGATCCATCAATGCCATTTACACGCCAATAATAAATTTTATTTTTCAAGAATTAATTATTCGAAACGCTATTCTGCTAACAAACGTATTATGTGTACATTGTTTTTGAGGCATAGAGCCTTCCTGTTTTTCCATTTTAAATGATCCAAGTTTTTGGGTTGCTAAGGTGACCTTTTAAATTCAAGTCTGGGTACATTTGTGCAAAGAATATTAAGAATAGGAAGGGCAAACCTAATGCACGAGACTCCCGCCTCGCGATGCTTGCATTTAGTATCAAAATTTATGTTTTATCCAGCCTACCCCTTGTAGCACGCTTGACTTACCAATTCATTTGTTGGTGCATGTGTATTGTGTACCCCCATTCTCATATTGTAGAGGCAATATCTGATCTTTGTGACATTTATTGTTGTGGATGGCCATCCAATCATATCGATGTGCTGCATACTATCACCCCCCACCCCCAAAAGCAGTATCAATCTTTCACATGATAAAATAGGACTCGACAAGAGCATGCAGTTCTACGGAAATGTTGTTTTCTGTTTGGCAGGCGTCATACATTGACACTTTCTGCACAATTCGAGTAATTGGATGGAGAATACGTTATAACCATGTGGTGTCTGTTGTGTGAATATCCAGTTTTCATCTCCTTGCAGTGTAGCATATGATCAATGTTCTTTTGCCAGGTAAATGGGAAGCAATGTGGTGTTGCTCCAAGTCAAGACAGTGATACATTGTTTGTTGGTAACATATGCAAGCAATGGACAAAGGAGATTGTAAGCATTCTGAAACACAATTGCTTTTTGGTTTTGAGTCCAGGTCTTTAATTAGGCTTTTGACGCTTGGTTTGACCTGATGGAAATATGACAAATAAAAGAAACATAAAATTTCCGAAGTTCTTTGGAATTTGATTTTTTTTTCTTCCTATTTATCTTCTTAAAACAAGGAGTAAAAGATGGTTGATTTCAAACAATTCCAGGTGAAATTATATGAACATTTTTGGTTTGTAATTTTTTTTTCATCTTACATGTTTTCCAAACTATGAAAATATAATTTTATGTCTTTTTTTTTATTTTGAAAACAAGGTCAAGTTACTGTATCCAAATGGATGCAATAAAATTTATTTTATTTTTCATTACTGTTGCTTTCCAACATCTTTTCTTCCTAACCAAATGGCGCTTTAAAAATATATGCTACTTTAATTTTCTTATGCTGGATCATGGCGATTTTGCTTTTGTAGCTGAAGGAAAAACTTGCTGATTTTGGTGTTGAAGACTTTGAAGAGTTGACATTGGTCGAGGATCCTAAAAATGAGGGTATGAATCGGGGGTTCGCTTTTCTCGATTTTTCTTCCAGAGCAGATGCCTTGGAAGCTTGCAAGCGCTTGCAGAAGAGGGATGTTGTGTTTGGTACAGATCGAACAGCTAGGGTTGCATTTGCAGATACTTTTATTGAACCTGATGATGAAATCATGGCACAGGTGTGTATGTGTGGCATATAATTCTTCCTCTAATAATGAAGTTTTCTTTGCATATTAGATACCAGTTTCATTATCTGAAATCCCTTTTCTTATGCTCATTTGTGCTTCATGTTCATGTTGGACTGCAAATCATTCACCTGATGTTTTTCAACCTCCCCATTAGATGTGTATATATTATATTGTCATTTTCTTCTTTAGTTTTTTTATTCTCCTTTTGCTATTCTGCTCCAGGGCACTTGATTTGTACATTGACGCACATTTGAGGAAGATACCACAATAAAATGATATATTACTATTAGATGTAAAAAATAAAAATTTGATTAGTTTTAATAGTATTATAAAGTGTATGCAATCAACAATATGTTCCTAACATTTATGTAATCACCAATATGTTCACAAATAAAAAAACAACTAGATAAAACACGAGTTCATTTCATGACATATACAATCAAGCATCCTTACCAAGTAAACCTTCATGATTCATCCATTTAGCAAATATAAGCCATATGGAGAGAGGAGTCATTGTATGTGCAGAAAAATTCTTTATTTTTTTTGATAAGTAAGTATTTTATAAAGAAAAGACACCCAAACGGGGAGTGCGTCCCTTCAACAAAAGATCTCTAGGGGCCAAGAGATCCCAAAAACTCTAGTTTCTCCTTTAAAGATATACAATTACGACGCCCAACTAAACAAACAAGATATAATGAAATGTTTGATCACCCCCGTAAGGGACTCTACATCCTCAAAACAACGCTTATTGCGTTCCATCCATATACTCCACCATAGACATAGGGGAGCCACCCTCCAAAAAAGCCGGGCATGAGAATAATCGGCACACTCCTCCAAGAGGTCAAAACATCACGAACCGAGGCTGACATCACCCACTGAACGCCGAAAAGACCAAGAAGAAGCACCAACAGTCATAGGCAATCGGACAATGCAAAAGGAGGTAATCGATGGAGTCACCGTCCTGTTTGCATAGGAAACACCGATTGATCAAAAACATGCCTCGCCGACTCAATATACCCTAAACCGCTGACCACGTGAAAAAAGAAACCTTGAGAGGGGCCTTCGATCGTCAGTCCGCCCTGGGCAAAAGACACGTCCGCCCTGGGCGAAAGACAACCAAAGTAGGAAGAGACTAAAAAACGCTAAGAATAAGTCAGCCGCCAAATCAAGAGTTCGATCCACCACCAATAGTCTGGGAATACAATAGCTCTAACAGATCGAGACCTCCTCCAACTCCCAAATCCTGAAAGTGCCGCACAAAACTGACATCTCACACTAACGTCCCGATATCAAGATGATAACAGTCGGCTACTGAAGCATGACGATCCCGAGTAATCCTAAACAACTAGGGGAACGAAGAAGCAAGAGAGCCATCTCCACCACCACCAATTCGTCCGAAAACCAATACAACGACCATCCCTCACCTTGAAGATGGTAAAAGGAGCGAAAGAATCCCACCCCTGCTGGATGACCTTCCAAACCCCCATACCTCGACGACCTTTGACCTTATCAGAACACCAACCGCCTTTAGCCTCGCCATAGTGATTAACAATCACCCTCCCTCACAGACGGTCCCTCTCGGCCCCGAAGCGCCACAACCACTTTCCCAAAAGAGCCTTATTAAAAGGCATCAGACGACGGATACCCAATCCTTTATCCTGAAAGGGACGACAAACAGTCTCCCACAACACCAGAGAGATAGACTATCTCTCCCTACAACCACTCCACACAAAAACTACCGTTGAATCCTCTCAATCCGTTGCGCCACACCGCGAGGGATCTGATAAAGTGACAACATATACGTAGGAAGATTGGATTACGTGCTCTTAACCAAGGTAAGTCTCCCCCCCTTGGAAAGATACGACCGTTTCCAACCCGCCAATCGCCTCTCCACACGCTCAACCACCGAATCCCAGCAAGCCTGTCTCTACCCTGAAGACCCCAAAGGCAAACCCAAGTACACCGAAGGGAGCAGACCAGCCCTGCAACCAAGAACTGAGGCTAATGCCGGCACATTACCCACCTCACCCACCGGGAACAAAGAACTCTTACTAGTATTAATCTTCAAACTAGAGACGGTCTGAAAACATATCAAAATACACCGAAGATACTGCAATTGCCCCTCATCCGCATCACAAAACATTAAAGCATTATCGGCAAATAACAGGTGCGAAACATCCACAAACTGAGAAGCAGCATCACCCACCTTGAAACCGCGTAAGAGACCCAACTCCGTGGCTCGAGTCATCATCCGACTAAAAGCCTCCATCACCACAAGGAAAATGAGTGGGGAAAAAGGATCACTATGTGCAGAAAAATTCTCTTTGTATTATAAAATGTTTCCTTATACAACAGTTACCCTATTTTGGGTAATCCTTTCCATATATATATACAAGCCCATTTTTCTAGGAGGATACCCTAGTGGTCCCTTTTTGTCTTATTACAACTGTCCCTATCTAATGACGAGAGTGCCCTTGAAGTTTGCTTAGCGAGTAAGCTATATTGATTGTGCGGGGCCGAAGGACATGAAGGCCATTTATAGGGTTCCTTTGAAGGAGTCTTCGGCATCGTTCTTTGTGCCTGAGCTTAGTGCTGAGAGTCATCGCGTGCTCCAGGGGTCCCTTTGTTAGAGCCACATGGAACTTGGGGACTTCTTCGGTTAGGATATCTTCGGATGCTTATCTTGCTTCGGCTCGATGGTTGTTCGGTTACGTGAGTGGCTCTCTTCGTGGGCTTTGTGCTAAATGGGCTTGACATAAGTTGGGCCTAGTAGCTTTAACGGGCTTGGTATTTTTAGCCTCACACAGTCATCCTACGACTGGATAGTAATAATTGTAGAAAGAGGGGGTTGCGAAACTGAGAAGAATAAAAGGGCATGTGGTGTTTGGAGAGAGCATATCCAAAGCCAATTCTAAGGGAAGTTTATGTTTGTTTTGAGTGTGTGAAAAGATGGGCTCTTCAGGAAATAACATAGTTTCGAAGAAAGAGAAAAAGAGAGAGAGGTGGATCTGTTGTCTCTGCTTCTCTTTCTCGTTGTCATAGAGGTTCTTAGTCGGTTGAGGGAGAGGGTTGCAGATTTGGATATCATTTGGGTTTTCAGGGTGCGCAATGAAGCTACTCAGTTTGTGGAGATTTCTTATACGACACTTTGGTTTTCTGTGATGCTGATGAGGCTCAGTTTAGATTTTTGAAGTGCGTTCTCATTTGCTTTCAGAAGGTTTTCGGGTTGAAAGTTAACCTAGGGAAGATTTTGATAATCCTTGTTAGGGAGTGCGGGATGTCTCTTGCAACATTCTTGGATATGGGTCCTATTGTATTATTGGGTATTCTGTTGGGTGTATCCTCTCAGAAGAGGAGATGCAGGGATTCAGTGGTAGAGTGTGTGGAGAAGAGGTTGACTGGTTGGAAAGACAATATCTTTACAAGGGATAACTCACCTTGGTAAAGATCACAACTTCCTGACATATCTTCTTTCCCTTCTTCAGATTCCTTTTTCTATACCATGTCCCATTTGCACCATTAAGGACAAGTTCATTTATTTTTTATACTATTGGGTGATGGGTATTTATTGTAAATCCATAGAGGACAAACTCAACTTTTTGGGCTCTCTTAAGCCTTAAGGTTTTTTCTTGTTTGTTTATGAAATGCGCTCCTCGTTTGAGCCTTTTTTTATATATATAAAAAAAGCCACGTGGATTAAGAGGTTATAGAGGCGATTTCTTTGGGGAGGCTATAGGGAGGCTACTTTTTTCCACCTTATTGCTTGGGACAAGGTACTTAAGCCGTTATAGGAGGGAGGTTTGGGGATTAAAAGATTGATGCTATTTAGTAAGACTCTTTTAGGAAAGTGGTTATGGAGATTTGGGGTTGAGCGGGAGGGACTTTGGAGGAGAGTTATATCTTGTTTCTATAGGGAGGGAGAAGGGGGATGGTGCTCAAGGGAGGTGGGGATTAGGAGAGGTTCGGGGATCTGGAAGGATATTCGAAAGGGTTGGGATTTCCTTTCCATGGACATTAAGTTAAGAGTAAGGATGGGAGGTTTGTCAGCTTTTGGATGGATCATTTGTGCGGGGAGCATCCCTTGGCTACTTCTTTGTCGTGCCTTTTTAGTATTGCTTGGGATAGGCACGCTATGATAGCTAATTGTCATCGGGTGGTATTGAGAAGTTAGTTTGGGATGTGCGGTTTGCGAGGCATTTTCAGGATTGGGAGCTTGTGAAGGTGTCCGACTTTTTGGCGCTTCTTTACAGAGAACATGGACGGTGAGGGGTTGGATTATATCGTGTGGATGCATACTTTACATGGGACTTTTGAGGTCTCCTCGTTTCGATGCCTTTTGTATTATCACAGAGGACTTTTTCCTTGGCAGGCGGTTTGACGTTCCAAGGCTCCTCTTAAGGTGACTTTCTTTAGTTGCACTGCGGTTTGGGGTTAGATTCTTACGGTGGATAATCTACGGTGAAGAAATAGGATTGTGATGAATAGATGCTTCATGTGTAAGAAGGATGGTGAGTCAGTTGATCACTTTCTTTTACATTGTCCTCTTGTGTCGGATTGTTGGAGTTTGTTGTTAGTTATGCTGGGGTTTTCAGTGAGTCATGCCTTGTGATAAATGCTTGGGGAGGATGCTTTGTGAGATCCCACGCCCGTGATTTTTGCAAGGCGACGCCTTGTGCCTTTGGAAGGAGTGTACTAAAGTGCTTTAATGGCGTTGAGTCCCCAAATGGCATTATCGAAGATTTCTTTTATTTCTCCTCTCTTTTGTTGGGCTCAGGGTTGACATTGTACATCTATATATGAAAAAATTGATGTTTTGGGTTCTCTTGGCCTTGAGGCCTTGTTTTGTTCTCCTGTATTGGGACGTGCTCCCCTTTTGAGCACTTTTTATATACATCTTATCAAAAAAAAAAAAACCTATGGCCTGAAGTTTGCAAAATGGAAAACTGAAGTGCAAGGCAGTTATTCTAGTCATGGTATCTTTAGCATTTTCAAAAAGTTTGCTTGTAGTGGGGAGGGAAATTTCTGCAGAAGTCAAGTTCTGTATAAACATTTATGGTAGGAAACTTTTCATCATGTCATCTAATTTAAGTTACTGCAAGGTATCATTGTTTATTTGTTTCTTCTTTGAGACATTTGGATTGGGTGATGGTAGTTAGTTATTTACTCCACTTTTCTCAACTTGCACTCCGGGGTTTTTTTTTTTTTTTTCCAAAAGAGAAAATCGATTTATTTCCCCTTAAAAGTCACATTGACCTTTCATTGAACATATAATTAATATAATATATTAACAAGAGCATATTTGCGCTCCAATTTTGACGAGCAATAATTGTCAGTTCAATGATTAAAAAATCTTAAATGTAGTACATCCTACAGGCGAAAAAGTTTTTTTTGATTTTATCTCTATTTTATGCCTAGGGTACATAGTTTACTGCTACTTTATTGACCTTAGATATGGCAGGAGTTGGAAAAATGGATTTTCACCTAATGAAAATTTTATTTGCCACTGCAAAGTTTTCAATGTGTTTCTTGAGTTTAATCTTTTAACTTATGAGCTTCGTCTTCCCAAGCTTGGAAATGAATTGTTCAATTTTGGGCTTCAGATAATTTACGGAGTTCATGTTACTGTGCTTTATTTTAATCTGGGCTTTCTATGTTTAATTTGTAATGGAGAGCTTCTGTACTGTGCCTAGTGATATACATTATTAATTTTCATCTGGAATGGAGAACTTCTCTATATCTGCTAAAATGGATTGCTGTTTACTTAATGTTTAAACATGTAACTTTTGGAATGGGTTGAATATTCTCTAGTCTTAACACCCCTCTTCTATTTGTCAGGTCAGGATCGTATTTATTGATGGTTTGCCTTCTACTTGGGATGAGGATCACGTCAAGGAGTATCTTAAACAGTTTGGGAGGATTGAAAAGGTTGAACTTGCTCGAAATATGCCAGCTGCGAAACGAACCGATTTTGGATTTGTAACATTTGATTCACATGACGCTGCGGTGGCTTGTGTTGATGGTGTAAATAATTCAGAGCTTGGTTATGGAGACAAAAAGGTATCCTATCAGTTGTTTCCCTATGTCCATTAATTTGCGTTCGTTAGCTATTTTAAAGGGCAAGGGCTTTTCTATATTTTACGGTAAAGATGATTTGTATTCTTTTATTTCTTAATAATAAAAAATAAAATAAGAGGTTAGAAATAATTTTATATACGCTTGAGGTATAGAAACATATTCTTTATGATAGAAATTATAGTTCCTACTGTATATTTCTATTCTTCTTTATCCTGAATTTAGTTTTATAATGTTATAAGCACCTCTGGCATGTTTTTGAGTGATGATGGAATTTTGGCTTTCATTTATACAAGTTGACTTGTTTGTAGGTGAAGCTTAGGGCAAGGTTATCTAGGCCACGGCAGAGAGGTAAGTCTTCTAAACATGCGCGAGGAGGTTATCCAATTGAGCATGGTGGTTTTCGAGGTGTGAAAACTTCATGGAGTTCTAGTGTGCCCCGCGTGGATTCTTGGAGATTCGGAGGGCGTAGTGGGAGAAGCATTCAAAGTCGTAGTGCATATGATGGAGGTCCTAGACGACCCCTTGATCCAAGGGATAGACGCCCAATTATGGACGTGATTCCTGATAGATTTGGGAGCAGGAGGAGATTTTCTTCCCCCGAACGATCATTCGGCCGAAGGTCTCCTGGTGTGTCATTCCTTGTTGCGAAGATACAAACTGCATAAATTTCCTTTCAGTAATCTCTTAATTTATTATCATTTATTTCTTACTATTTCTTTGGACCAGATCTGTCTTATGGAAAGAGCAGCTTACGGAAAAACTACACGCGGGAAGATGAATCTTATTCTAGGCCACCTGATTTTGCTAGAGTTCATACAGAGAGGCATTCTTACAAAGTTGCCTACCCTTCACATGGATCTGGGTATTTGGAAAGTTCCCCAAGGAGTTTTTCTCATGGTGTTGCTAGTAGAATGTCTCCTCTTTATGATGATGATGAAGAAGAAGAAGATGATGATAGGTATGGAAGATATATTGAGCAGTCCTCAAGCTACCGGGATAATCATAGACGTGATTACAGTTCATTTTCGGGCTCAAAGCGTTCCTATTCTGCAATTGTGAGTTATCTTACAAAGTTTTGCTCATCTTATTTTCTGATTTTTTTTTTTGTGATTTCTGGACTGATCAAGTTTACCGCTGATTCTTCAAGGAGGAAGCTCATCCTCGCCAGGATGAATTATCCATTAGGCAGTCAAGAGGCCGTTCTGATTATAGGGGTAGCCATTCCCGTGTGCCGTACGGCGACGTTTCTTATGGAAGCGACTCTACAAGGTCTGTCAGTCGCTTGGAGTCATTTTTGTATGGTTTATTTATTTTGCTGATTGTTTCACCTACTTTTTAGGCCGAGGCGTGGCTCTCATTCAGTTTATGAGGGGGGTAGGAGTTCTTCAGGGCATTCTCATGGACTGTATGACACAGGCACATCAAGCATGGGATACAGAAGAGGTATTGGTTAATAGATTCTTGCTCTTCTCTTTCTTTTCTTTTTTTGTCTATGCTAATGGATATTTGGAATGTCGCATCACAATTTTAATTCCTGTAGAGGAGGTCAGGAGAGGGGCTTCAAGGCGTTCTCATGAAATTTATGACTCAGGCACATCAAGTATGGGGTACAGAAGAGGTATTGTTGGATCTCTCTTTACTTTTTTCTCCCTTCCAATCGTTATTCTTAGTGTTTCTTAATAATTTTTACTTTTATTGCAGAGGAGATTAGAAGTGGAGCTGCGGAGGGGCTCTATTCCAGCTATGCTAGGGATCAATCTTCGCGGGACTACTTGCCTTCTAGATCAGATGTCTGTTCCTCATACTTTTGTCTTTTTTTTTTTTTTTTTTTGGTTTTTGGTTTTTGGGTTTTGGTTTTATGTTTTATGTTTTATGTTTTTTGTTTTTTTCTCCCTCTAAGGTAGTGCATTTTTTGAATTCCTCATTTTGTTTATTTTTTCTTGCTCAGCTAGATGAAATATCATACTCTCCTGTCTACTCAAGACGTCGCATAAATGATGGGTACTCAAGTGGCAGAGATTCAGGGTCGTATTATTAAGGTGAGTTAGTCTATTGTTTGCTCTGCAATCATAAAGCACATCTCAGATCTATAAAACAGGTCCGTGAAGTTCGGGAGAAATACCTTTGGAGGATTGAGTTATTGGTGCTTAGCTTGATGCCTCCTTGTAGTGTTATCTTGAATGAATTAGGGAGTGGAAGGAGGGGACTGACTACTGAAAGCCTTCAGACCAAAACTTTGACGGCTCTTTTAACTTATCTGCTGTAGCAATATGGGACCCTAAACTAAGTTGGTTTCGAGGACAAGATCTTTCAGCGGTGACATTTAAAATTCAAGAAAAGTTTCGGTAGCTCTTTGTTATGTAATTGAAAAGAGAGTGTATCTTGGCAATGTTATGTAAGAAACACTGATGCTTCGTGGTAGTTCTTCTTGGCTCTATCTGGGTGATGGATGAACAAAAAACTCATAAACATAACATCTTCCGGCTTTTTTATGTAACGGGAATAGTGTCCTGTGGAAACCTAGCAATAAGCTTCCTGGTATGCTAGAATTTTATGACAGGTAACTATTTTATGACTTCATATCAGTTTAAATTGAAGTGGGATTTAGGTCAACGTTCGAATGAATTTGGAGTAACAGTTGCTCTGATAAACTTCACACGCACGTTTTGTTTGGGATTCCTACATTTCACATATTGGCCTTTATTGAAGGAGTGAAGCCTTTTTATCATCATTATCTTACTTTACAGAGATATAGTATAGAGACAGGTGATTTTTAGTAGAGTGATTTTTTGGCTTGTTTAGCTTATGTTTTGAGTGGATTGATATTTGTTAAACCTTGAAGATTTAGATGAAGTTTAAACGATTCAAGTGAGAAACTCTTGGGGGATTTGTAATTGTTGAATAGTCGTCATATAATACTCCAAGTGAAAAATGATGGGGTATATGACTCACATTATTGATATGGTACTGTGGTGAAGTAGTGATATTGAGATGTGGAGCAGTGATTTGCAAATGTATACAAGGAGATTGATCATGTACATTTCGATGGAAAGGAATCCTCTCCAATTAGATCACCTCCAATTTGCATCCAAGGGTTGACATTGCACCACATAAAGCAATCTCTCATTGTGGGTCCCAGTTGCTGATGTCAGTGCCACGTAATCACTGTAAAAAAAAAAAACTTATTGTAGGCTAAATTTACCTTGGAGAGGATTGTAATTTCATAAGCCTTTATTATTTAATTCTATATACATACATTACACGTTGGGATTATGCATTGGGATTATGCGTGTAAGACTGAACCTTGAGAAGACCTCCATTAATTGCATGTACTGTTGTATTTTCCACCAAATCCCCATTTTCGGAGCAATTGATTCAAACATTTCAGGAAAAAAAAATTCAAACATTTCTCTCTCTCCTCCCAGCCATCTCTCTCTCTCTCAGTTTTAGAGTTTAGTGATTCAAACCCATCCAACCATCTATCTCTCAAGGATTCTAGAATTAAAATTGATACTCAAATCAAACCCTAGTTTTTTTTCATTACAGTTTCAGATTACATTCTAACCTTTGTCTCCACCGATAAAACCAAATTCTAGGGTTTCTGAAATTCAAACATTCGCTTTTAGGTGTTTTCGGGGATCTTTACTAGTTCATCTTCCAAAATCCCAAACCCTATCCAAAGAAATCAAAGGATTGAAGAAATCGAAGGAAGGTGCGCAAACTCAACGAAACTCAACTCTTGCTGCTTCCAGGTCTCAATAGGTCAGCCGAATCCCCAACTCTCTCTGAAAATTTCTGAATTTGTTTGTCTCTTTTAGTTTCTTTACTTGCATGGTGATTGAATTTTGGTAAAAGCTATATTTTCAATTTTGCTAAATTTATTTATTTCTAAGTTATTTCTAAGAAAATCAAATTCAGTTCTCGACCTGTCATCTCCCAAATCTATCTCAACTTCCACAAATCAACACTCATTTACAGTCAATTACCTCATAAATTCATGTGAGTTAAGTCCAGAAACTGCTATTTTGGCTTCCAAAACACTCAATTTTGAAACCCTAGACAAACCAGATTCAGTTATCAACATATGGTTAAGTCCATATGTGTATATGTAAAGATTTTGTCTGCTCAAGTGACCATCAATTGTAACATAACTGTAACTCAAGTGACAATCACTGAGTTGAAAGATATTTTACATATTCATATAATATGAAACTGAGTTGAAGGATATATTGGATATTATGAAAATGTAACTTAAATCATCTTCAACTGTAACATAAGTGTAATGTCCATTTTAAACAGTTTTACTTAATTTATAATCTGCAAACTAAATGCATGTTTTAGAAACTAATATGAGATTGATCATGCTATTAATGAAGTAAATAAATCCCCAATTAAAAATATTCAAATTGAAAGCATAAAGGATATGATAGATATTCTGGAAGTGTAACAGGAATCACCATAAGTTGTAACACAGGTGTAACTGAAATGACATTAGTTGTAACATAGGTGTAATGCACATTTTGAAGAGCTATAAGTCAGTAACCCAGTAACACCCTAGATATAAACCTTGATGTACATCTTGCTTTTTATATATTGTCTTTCAATGCCTAATTCATAATTTTCAAACTAAAGACATGTTTTAGAAAATAATATGGGATTGATCCTGCTATTAATGGAGTTCCTAAATCTCAATTAAAAGTATTCAAATTGAGTTAGAGGATATTATCATTATCTTGTGTTCCCAATGTTCTTTTGAGGTTGCGTGTGTGAGTAATGCAGTTGATGTACATCTTTCTTTTTATATATTGTCTTTCAATGCCTAATTCATAATTTTCAAACTAAAGACATGTTTTAGAAAATAATATGGGATTGATCCTGCTATTAATGGAGTTCCTAAATCTCAATTAAAAGTATTCAAATTGAGTTAGAGGATATTATCATTATCTTGTGTTCCCAATGTTCTTTTGAGGTTGCGTGTGTGAGTAATGCAGTACTGCATTACTCACACACGCAACCTCAAAAGAACATTGGGAACACAAGATAATTTTACTAGTTAAACATGTGATGGAGCCCACAATTATACATGTTTATCAAATACTTCATGTCCCAAATTAGTTGTTCAAGTTCCACTCCTAATAAATATGGACACTCACATATGGGCTTTGATTTGGCAATTCAAATGAATTGAATAGTGCTTGGGTGAATTAGTCTTATTGTCATCCGTTGCATTTTACACAATAACTTGTATGGATATGAATTGAGGGCAAACATTAAATCTTAAAGCTAATTAGCCATTTGCAATACAAATGACAATTTGTTTTTTCCATTTGTATTTATACAAATTCTAGGAGACATCAATGTAATTTATCATTCATCTATATATATATAGTGGTGTTCACTCTATTAATTCATCTATATCTATATATATATATATATATATGTATATACATACGAGTTTTACTGATTCCGGTTGAGTGTGAGAGTATTGAGAAAGAAGATGAAAGTTTTCACTAATTTATGGTAAGTGTGTTTTTAGGAGTCATCTGTTGCATTTTACACAATAAATGTATACTACGATAATCAAGAAAAACACACTTTCCATAAATCATTGAAAACTTTCATATTCTTTCTCAATAAAACTTGTCTTTATTTAGAATCATAGAGTAAATAAATCCCCAATTAAAAGTATTCAAATTAAAAGCATAGAGAATATGATAGATATTCTGGAAATGTAACAGGAATCACCATAAGTTGTAACATATGTGTAACTGAAATGACTATCAGTTGTAACATAGGTGTAATGCGTGATTTTGAAGAACTATAAGTCAGTAACCCAGTAACACTATTGAAATTAATCTTGTTGTACTTCTGATAATTTTCCTTGTTAACTTAGATGACTTAGATTACGAAGAAATCGAATCCTAAAGAAAGGTAAAGCACCTGAGTCAAGTCAGGTAGTCGAACCATCATGTTCCGGAGCTGAGGGTGCCGAACCATCATGTTCCGGATCTGGTGGTGAGGAAGAACAGATTAAGGCTTCAGCTGGAACATTATTCTATTACAAGTAAGACCTCTTTAATTTACTTAATTATTATATGTTCAATTATATGTATTATTTCTATTTAATATGTTTGGGAAGGATGTAAATTGCATGGGTTATTTATATTATTTAATCTACAGAGCATCTTACATAAAAAAATACCATAAAAAACATGGTCTGTTTGGTAAAGTTATCCCGGCGCCCCAGTTTTATAAGAATTAACACTTGTATTTTAATGCAACATATTAGTTAGATTATACTACATGGTGTATATATATATATAAATATATTTCAACAGTAATATACATGTTTTTTTTATAATTAGCCAATGGGACAAGTAAGTGCTCAAATAATACATGCATATGTTACCAAAGAAGAAAAAAAATGGCAAAATGGTGCATGATATATATAAGTTTCTCAAATCCAATTCCAAAGTAGTTGGGCCTGCCCTAAGTGATTGGGCCTGACTTGTTTGCTTAAATATCTGTAACATAACAGTAATACACAGTCATTCCTCACATATTCTAACACTTTAATTAAAATCACCAATATCTGTAATATAATTATGATACACATTCACTATAAGGGTAATAACTATATCATTTTATAATTAACCAACTGGACTGAAGGGCAAAATGTTACATGTTATAGGTTTCTCAAATACAATCTCAAAGATGCAAAACATTCCCCTACCACATACTGCACATTCCCCTGCCATAACTAAGTTTGCAATAAAGAAATAATGGCCTGGGACAAGTAGGGCTGCAAATGAACTGAGCCATTCGTGACCAGGCTTGGGCTTGACTCGTTAAGAGCTCGGTTCGTACTCGTTCGTTTAGTAAACGAACTGACCCTGAGCATAAACTTTAGGCTCGTTTAGTAAACGAGCCGAGCTTGAACATTACTAAGCTCGTCTCGCTAAGCTCGTGAACATGCTCGTCTAAGTTAAATAGTAAAATTATCTCATATTTGACAAAGGAAAATGTTTATATTGAACAAATTAAGAAGATTGTTGTGAAAATATTATATAAATTATGCAGCCATAACATAAAAATCATTCATAAAAATTTATACTAGTGTAAATAGGTTAAAAACAGACATGCAACAACTCAATCCAGACAACTATTGTCAAGAGTAATATATGTTGTAACTGAAACGAGTCGTTCGTGAGTAAGCTCGGGCTCGACTCGTTAAATCTGGCGTGCGGCTCAGACTCGTTCGTTAAGTAAATGAACCGAGTTTGAACACATTTTCTAGGCTCGTTTAGTAAATGAACCGAACTTGAACATTCCAAAGCTCGACTCGGCTCGGTTCGTTTGCAGCCCTTGGGACAAGGGTACCATATATATGGAAAGTATAACCACCTAAATGCAAAACATTCCCCTGACATATTCCCATGCCTAATTCTTCTTATCTTATACTGGGAAAGGGCTATGCAACCTATATGATAATATGTTAATCAAATACTGTAACTTAAATCACCAATATCTGTGATATAACTATAATAAAACTAACATTGTTGAAATATATCTACAATAACCCTATGTTAAGAATAAATTAATCAAAATCAAACACTGCCATATTCCCCTGCCTAATTGTTCTTCTCTTATACCGGGAAAGGGCTATGCAATTGGACAAGTATCTGCTCAAATAATACATGCCAAAGAACAAAACTAATATTCATGACATAACAACTGAAGGGCAAAATATTGCATCAGAGTTACCATTTTAAAACTAACATTGTTGAAATATTTAGGAATAACCTTAAAGAAGAACTCAGAAATAACAAACAAATATATGATTCAATATACGAAAAAAATTAGAATAATGTCTCAGATATTTGAAAACTTGCTATGAAGGCTGGGTTCACTACAAAGACAAGATTAAAAAATCAATAATCTATATATTTAAGCAAATTCTTAGAAACAAGATAACCTAAGCAAAACATGAGCTCTTTTTCCACAATACACAACTCTTTCTCTCTCTCAGCTCTGCAATATTAGAAAAAATATATCAAATTTTGTTGTTGAAGGCTAGACAAACAGTAAAAAAATAACTCACCAAGCAAAATAGGGGCTCTTGTTATCTGCCTTTTCTCTCTTTCTCCTCTACTCTGTCTCGCTCCCTTGTATCTCTCTCTATATCTCAGCTCCAATACATCTCCCTAATTGAACAAATTAGGGTTGATATCCATGATAAGAGATTTTGGTGCCAAAATTGGAGAAGAAAGTACATAGTTGGAGAAGAAAGTTAGGTTAACAGGGGCGTTGCAGGCGAGGGAAAGGGCAACTCTGAGAGACGGCGCATATATATATTTATATGTATGAGTTGGCTAATGACTAATGACTAATGAATCCATGTCCTTTCAGTTATTCACAATGTTGCCCTTAAGACAATTCTGCCCTCATTCATTCATTTAAGTCCAATATTATCCTCACAGTTAAAAATTACCATTTTTACCGAATTGGAGAGGTTTTAGGAGAGAGACGAATTGGATAGGATATGTGACACCCCCAAATTTCCATGCATAGGTTGGCCAGACCCATACACAGAAAAATAGAAGCGTCTGTAATTGATAACATAAGCACAGAAGAGAAGACATAAAATCGAAATATAATAATAACAGCAATAACAAAAACAAGGATACCACTTATACATGAAGAAGACCAACCCCAATACATCCTTAAATAAAATAAGTCCCACAAGGTACAACTTGGAAATCTCATAAACATGGACCCCTAGAAACACACTTAAAAGAAATGCAACATATGTCATTTATCGGATCCTACCCTGGAGTGGAAGGGAAATATGATAGGACCGAACAGATAGATATGACGTCCTCACCCTTGCTGGTGAAACTGCCGAGGACCTGAAACAACAAAAATGTGGGTTAAACCCACGAACAAGTACAACTCTACATGATCCCAAGCAGAGTACCAAAAATCCATCCCTTTTCCTAGTGACACCTAATCCCAAAATTATATTATAAAATAATAATATATTTAACTATAACCATAGCCACCAATATACCACCATTTAATATAATTATCTTTATAAATTCATTCCATTAACCCGATTTTTCCATTTAACATCCATGTCTTACCATAACCACGTACCCGACAACTCACTCATGTCCCGTGGTACTATTGAGACTGCAATATTAGTCAGTCTTCTTGTGGTTCCTTATAATTCTCTAAAACATAGTCATTTGATTAAATCTTATGATTATACGAATTTATTAATTCACTTGTATTATTTAATCGGGAATGTACGACAATTGGAGAGGTCGAGCCTGGGGGGTCCAGGGGGGGCGGCGCGACATTTTCCTGAGCGCCCCCCTGGCGGGGTCTGGGGCAGTGCCCCAGCGCCAAGGTATACAGTATTTTATACGGTCGAAACTATTCATTTATACGGTCAAAAATACGTAATCCAGTATAATTCTTGAAACACATAATAACAATATAAATCCATGTCTAGAGTCTAATAACAAAGAAAATAGAGAAAAACAATTACATAAATATGCAATATTTTATAATAATAGTTTTGAAATCTTTGTCAACATTGAAACCTAAAATATTTATGTATTCAGATATTTATACTTAGTTCCAACCATATACACCTCATCCGAATCATACCAACAAGACATATAACCACGAATCCATACATGTATATCTACACATGGTAAAAATAAATTTATACGTAGAGCTAGATATAAACATAGTCTCATGCATATATCAATATATCACCACAAATCTCTATGTATATACAAGATCTAAACATATAATCATGGATCTGTACATATATGTATAACCAGAATATAAATCATCATATATATATATATATGAATATAAACATACTCTAACAGATCTATACATATATACCTATATAAATCCACAAATCTCTATATATATACAAGATCTATTTATATACTTATGGATCTATACATATACATATAAACAGAATATATATCATCACATAAATAAACATGAATATGAACATACTCTAACAGATCTATACATATATGCCTATATAAATCCACGAATATCTACATATATACAAGATCTATATATATACTTACGGATCTATACATATATGTATAAACAGAATATATATCATCACATAAATAAACATGAATATGAACGTACTCTAACAGATCTATACATATATGTATAAACAGAATATATAAATGTCATATATGAACATGATTTACACATACATATACATATATGAAAAATAATATCTAGCAGATTATAGATGCATAAGGTAAATGTTACGAAATTTTAGTACAAAGAGGAAGAGTAGAACATATGTCTTGCCTGATTTGGAGAGCTTACTACACCACGGATCCAGATCCAAACCAAGTATTTACTCTCTCTATCTATATATATATATGTATACGTATATAGATGAGTGAAATAAGAAGAGAGAAGTTTGAAATTTTTCCTTAGTCTTGAGAGATAATAAGCTGAAAAATCCTTATGGTTATATAGGGGAAACTAGGTTATGGCGAATGACCATAATGCCCCTAGATCTGCCACAATAATCATCATGCCACTCGTCTTAAAGACTAATATGCCCTTATCAGATCCCATAATAACAAACTTACCTAGTAATCATAAATTGACTAGAGTACCCTTACTCAATAATTTAAATACCCACCATACCATCCAAAATAAATAAAGAAATAACATAATTATTTAAATACGGGGTATTACAGGATACGCGCCCCATTTCGATATGGGTTGTTTAATGCTGTGACAAAGTTGTGATTGTTGCTGAAGATAGCATTTTCCCAAAGTTGAAAAGAAAAGCGTACATGGATATCTTTTGGCACACTTAGAATTCATCAAATAGATATTGGCTAATCTGTATGTGACGTGCAAAATGTCTAGTTCTTTGTTCTTTACGCACTCGAGTTGTAATTAGCTGTTCTATAGTATAAGCTCAAGCTTGTTCACTCTTAATACTGGATTTCCATTATTCATATGAATGCGAGATTATGGGATTGCTTATCAGAATAA
The DNA here is from genome assembly GCA_963922005.1 of Cornus suecica. Lineage (NCBI taxonomy): Eukaryota > Viridiplantae > Streptophyta > Magnoliopsida > Cornales > Cornaceae > Cornus > Cornus suecica. Next base: position 39,636,625 of record OY998247.1, on the reverse strand, counting down.
CTGAAGGTTTAGTGACTGGAATTAAACATCTTGATTCATTGAGATACTGCAATTTTGGGAAGAGGAAGTTCGAGAAAGACCTATAAGAATGTCTCTAGACGAGGTTGATGTGAAAGTGGTATTTAAGCCCTTAATCTTTTCATATGGGTGAATTCGAGGGCATTATCACTCTTGGAATTTGTCAGAGTTCTTGAGGTTCTCACCTTAGTTGGTGAGTGTATTAGGTAACTTTATGGTGCCACAAGACCTTACACATCAGTGATCTAAAATTACTGACTTTAGTGAAGAGCGAGTCTATAAAAAGGACATTATCACCAGTAGCTCATGCTCTGAACCACTAGCTAGAACAAAGGACTGGAAGCCTCTCAATTAAAGGGCCGAGGGAAAGCTCACATAAGAGCCCTTAGCGAAAACATTTTCTTTTAGCAGGAACTAATACCATCTAAGGCTGATCTCCCAAAAGTTTTTACTGCCACCGGCTTCTCCTAATCCCACAAAACTTGGTTTTTGGGGACAAAAGTGGCCTTCTGTACCTGAAACACATACTCGTAGTAATTATGGAATCTTAGGCGAAGCTTCCTTTGAGGGTAGCATTATCACTATAGAATTTATTTGGTGGGAATATTAATGTTCCCATGGCTTCAACACTATCCTATCTGGGAAACTTATATTGGGGGTTTATTCTACAATTTTGCAACAATCTGAGCTGAACTGATTTGGTCAGACCACCTCAGGTTAGTGTACTTCAGTATGTGCTTGTAATGATTGGTTAGAACAGAAGTTCAAAACTAACTCTTTTTCTGGCCTCTGTATCTTTCCATGAGTTTAGTTTGAAGAGAATCATGCACTTAAAATTCTCAAGGTCAAGCAAGTGTGTTCATGCGACTTGTGTTACGTTTCGTTTTCTTTATATTTTATTTTATTTGCATTAACTTGAACCTATCCAGGTGACCGTATTGCATGCGACAAATAGTATCAAGTTATGTTAGACACCAGCAAACTATGCAGCATGTTTCATTTCTAGTTTTTCAGAGGGAAGAACTACGACGCTTTTGTAGTGTAGTTTCATTCATATTGACTGCCACAAGCTGTATATTGGGCGACTAGAAACTGCACTTTTTTCAGAACTGTATATCTCATTTTCTCGAGATTAACCTAGAAATTTTATTTTTTATTTCCCCAAAACTGTTTATCTCATTTTTCTGAGATGAACCCAGAGAGTTCGATTATTTTCTTCCTTTGTCCATGGGGTATCTCTGTCCAGGTTTAGTTATTTGCATCTTTACAGACTTCTCACGGAGTATTTCCCGGACCGTGCTTAGATTGTTACATCCTTCGTGGGGGGTCGAAACTTAGTTGACAAGGAGCTTTGCTATGTTAGGACTGTAATGGGTGCTGGCACTTTGGTTGCTGGTTACCCTGTCATCACCGTCATCCTTGACCTTCCGGTACTGGGCAGGGGGGCAAACCTCCATACGCGCTACGATCTTGATAACACCCGAGAAGATTCACTGTATTGGCATTGGTTTTGCAACAACAGAGATCTAAAGACCACTTAGTTAACTTGACGCGAGTCTCGCTCATTACTATTTTATACTCTTTCCTGTCATCCCGTAGTCACTAGTCACCTGACTCACCACCCTTTCACTCTCTTTTCTATGTTTGATAAAAGTCCGGAGTGTTAGATCTTTTTAAGTGATATTCAAATTGCATTATCACAGGCACCTAGTTGAAAAAATGCCGAGCCTGTTCAGAATTGATTGTTGAACTGATTCATTAAATAACACCTAAAATGTGGGTTTTTTTTTTCGGCCATTTTTTTTCCTGAATAAATTTACCTTATCCACTTCTACCTAATAATTGAAATTTCCGAAATGAGATTACACATCACTTCATCTATTTGGAAAGCAGCTTCCAACGAAAAAATTGTATAAACCAAAAAAAAAAAAATATAATGTATTGAACTAAGCTAAGATTGTCGATTATATGAAGGTTGCCAAAAGCTTTCTTTTGTTTTTTTTTTTAATTTTTGTTTTGTTTTGTTTTCATTATTGAGAGACATTTAAAAGAGAACTGTGTGCAGATTTTACATTTAAATGAGAATGATTCATTCTATATTCTTCAATGAATCTTCATTGATAAGTATTGTAAGGAGGCTTGGGAGTATTAAGTTGCTCATCATAACCAATCCCAAAGCCAATTCTGCACACCATCATGCTAATATATAAAACTATCCCAATTGATTGATCAAACTTATAAATGACTCGTATATATAAAGAAGGATGTCTACGTACAATGAAAATGCAATACATGTATATATATAAAGAGACTTTATATCTTTAAAGGAAATTGATATTTTGGTGTGTTGTACCTGTATCAACTCAAAGCGCACACACACAAGTAATATAGACACAAGATGTATACGTGGTTCAGCCAAAATAGTGGCCTATGTCCACGAGAGAGAGTTTCACCATGCTTTGGAGAAAAATGGCGGGGAGGAGGAGATTACAACACTCAACTCTACTCAAAACCTCACAAACTCTATGCCTTCACTTCTCACTCTCTTGCTCTGTGTTTTCTTTACTTGATTGATGATATACAACACAAGAACACACCCATATGAAACTTTCAATTCTCCCCCTTCCATACCGATCGGAGGAGAACATCTTTTGCTGCGCTTCAGTTGATGTCCATCTTGGCTATGTCTCTACATAGCTCTAGCTTCTCTCGAGTAACCACCTTTGTCAACATATCTGCCTGATTCTTGTCTGTGTGAATCTTCACAAGTTTCAACAGTTGTAGTTCCATCACTTCGCGTATCCAGTGATAGCGAATGTCGATATGCTTCGTGCGGGAATGGTTCATTGCATTCTTGCTTAAGTCCAGAACACTTTGACTATCACAATGCATTTTGTATTCTTTCTGTCTGACACCTAGTTCTTGGAGAAACCGCTTTATCCACAACATTTCCTTCCCAACTTCCGCTGTGGCAATGTATTATGCTTCAGTTGTAGATAAAGCGACACACTTCTGTAATTTTGATAGCCATGAGACAACTCCCATTGCAAAAGTAAATAGGAATCCTGATGTAGATTTCCTGTTATCAATGTCACCAGCCATATCTGAATCTGTATAGCCCTACAAGACTGGTTCTGCTCCCCCATAGCACAAACATAGTTTCGATGTACTCTTTAGGTACCTAAGAATCCACTTGACTGCTTCCCAATGGTCTTTGCCTGGATTTGAAAGAAATCTACTCACAACACCTACATTGTTAGCAATATCCGGTCATGTGCAAACCATTGCGTACATCAGACTGCCAACTATTGAAGAGTAAGGTATTGCTTCCATTTCTTCCTTCTCTATTGTCGAAGAGGGACATAATCCCTTGTTTAACTTGAAGTGGTTAGCCAGTGGAGTACTGACTGACTTGGTGTTTCTCATGTTGAACTTTTCAAGCACCCGTTCAACGTACTTCTCCTGTGACAACCATAATTTCTTGGCTTTCCTGTCATGAACAATCTTCATGCCCAATATCTGTTGAGCTGGGCCTAGGTCCTTCATATCAAAGGACTTGGACAGTTCTTGCTTCAGCTTGCTGATCATATTAGCATCCTGTCCCACTATTAATATATCGTCAACATACAACAATAGTATAACAAAGTTACCATTCGGGAATTTTTGAATGTAGACGCATTGATCTGCAGCAGTTTTCTTGTAACCATGACCCACCATGAATGAGTCAAACTTCTTGTACCATTACCTCAGTGCTTACTTGAGGCCGTATAGAGTCTTCTTCAGTTTGCAAACCATATGATTCTTCCCTGTAACTTTAAAACCTTCTGGTTGTTCCATATAAATTTCCTCATGCAGATCTCCATGGAGGAATGCTGTCTTGACGTCCATTTGTTCAAGATCCAAATTCAGACTAGTTGTCAATTCAAGTATCGCTCGAATTGAGGTCATTTTCACCACTTGTGAGAAAATCTCATCAAAGTCGATTCCTTTCTTCTGCTGGAACCCTTTAACGACCAACTGGGCTTTGTGCTTCATCGTCTTGTCGTTGGTGTCTTTTTTCAGCTTGAACACCCATTTATTTTTCAATGCTTTCTTGCCTTTGGGAAGTTTCACCAACTCATAAGTTTGGTTTTTCTGCAAGGAGTTCATCTCTTCTTGCATAGCTTGCACCTATTTACCTTTGTCTGTATGTGTCTTCACTTCCTAAAAGCATTCTGGCTCCCCCTCATTAGTAAGCAGAATATAGTCTAACTCTAGATATCTCCTTGATGGAATCAGCGGTCGACCTCTTTCAGATCTTCTTGGTTGAGGCCCTTCAACTGGAGGAGCTACTGTAGCTTCTGGTGGAGGGGTTTGTGGCTCCCCCTGCTCAACACCCTCAGGTTCTTCTTCCTCCTCTGCTTCTAGAATTTCATCCTGCATTTCTTCATTATTCAGGGTTAACTGTACTAGTGCAGGATCTGGGATGATGTTTGTAACACTGGGACTAATACCACTAGACTTTGTGGTCTTTTCAGTGTCTTTGTATGTCTGGTTCTCTTGGAACACAACATCCCTGTTTCTGATAACCTTATTTGATCCTGGATCCTATAGCGTGTATCCAAATTCTTCGTCTCCATAGCCGATGAAGATGCATGGAGTTGACTTCAGGTTGAGCTTCTGTCTTTGCTTTTTAGATACGTGTGCAAATGCCTTGCACCCAAACACTCTCAAGTGAGAGTAGGAGGGATCTCTTCTAGTCCATACATTTTCTGGTACTTCGAACTGCAGTGGTACTGATGGTGATTTGTTGATCAAGTAGACGACGGCTCTAACTGCTTCACCCCAGAATGGCTTTGACAACTTAGCCATACTGATCATACTTCTGACTTTGTCCATAATGGTTCGGTTCATCCTCTCGGCTACACCATTATGATGTGGGGTACGTGGGACCGTCTTCTCATGTCAGATATTGTGTTCAAAGCAGTATGCTCGGAACTCGTTGGAAGTGTACTCGCCTCCATTGTCTGATCGGAGACACTTCAGCTTCTTTCCTGTTTCTCGCTCTACCATAACGTGGAATGCCTTGAAGTAATCGAGCACCTGGTCCTTTATTTTCAAAAAATTTACCCACACCTTTTGTGAAACATCGTTAATGAATGTGAGAAAATATCTGTTACTGCCTAAAGACTTCTCTTCTATATGACCACAAACATCAGTGTGTACTAGACTCAACAACTCTGATCTTCTTCTGGTAGTTGAGTTGAAATAGACTCTATGGTGCTTTCCAAATAAGCAGTGATCACAAAGGTTTAATGGAATACCTTTCGATACTGCGATTAGTCTCTTCTTAGCCAGTGTAAGCAACCTTTTCTCCCCCATGTGTCCGAGTCTCTTGTGCCACAAATTTGGTGAAGTCTCATCTTCAACTGCATTGAGACTGTCAGAAATTACTTTCACATGGGTTTTGTATAGTGTGCCGTGTATCTGTCATCGGGCGACAACCATGGCTCCCTTTGTCAGCTTCCAGGTGCCATTACTGAAGTAGTTATCATAACCTTCCCGATCTAAGGCTATCCCGGAAATGAGATTGAGGTGAAGGTTGGGCACATGTGACACCTTTTAACAACATAGTACAGCCAATACTGGTCTTGATCTGGACATTGCCGATTCCTACGATCTTTGAGAAACTTGTATTGCCCATTCTCACTATATCAATGTCTTCAGCATAGTACGAGGTGAAGAAGTCACTGTGAGGAGTGGTGTGGTAAGATGCTGTTGTGTCAACCACCCTCTCGGCTTCGTTGCTTCCTATGTGGAGACACACCACTTCATCGATTGAGCATATTGTGATGTCTCCTGCAACTGTGACCATGGAATCGCCATCTTCCTTTTATGGTTGGTGGCTGCTTTGACCTTACTCCCTTTGTAATTTGCGGCAATTCTTCTTTAAATGTCCTGCGATGCCACAATGAAAACAAACATATTTACCCTTTTGTTGATTTTTGTCATCGCTGGGTCTGCCGTGGGTTCGAGACCTTCCTCTACTTCTACATTTGCTTCTACCTCTACCAGTTCTTCTGTTTTCTGTAACAAGGGCACGTGTCTTGTTCATGCCAACCTCCTTTCTACGGGCTTCCTCGCTGAATACGACATCCTTTACTATCGCCATAGTGAGTTTGTTGTTCGGTGCTGAGTTGTCGAGGGAAACCACCAGTGTCTCCCAATTGGGTGGTAAGGAGCTAAGCAGAAGTAGGGCTTGAGTTTCATCGTCAAGATTCAACTCTACAGCTGCAAGTTGGTTCACCAGGTTCTGAAACTCACTGGTGTGCTTGACTATAGAGGTTCCGCTCCTAAACTTCAAATTTACCAATTGTATGATTTGACCAATGGTTTTCTTATGCATATTGGTCATATCTTTCTCCACAATGGCCGTGGGTTTTGCGCCTCCGTTTTCTAACAGGTCTGCCAAATCCTTGCAATTAAAGAGATCCTCCATCCTGAGTCTCTATATGGTATAATTCGAGGCCGTCAACTTAATCATGGCTCCTGATCCCGAATCCTCCATTGAATCGGCTCAATTTTAAGCTCTACCTGGCTTGATTGATAAGTTAAGAGCCGAATCACACAAAACGGAGTGTACCGTTGCTTCCAAAGTGGTTAAAAACTTTAAGAACGCCTCTGACTGGGCTCAAATCGGACTTAAAATGAGTCCAGAATTGCAAAATTAGTGGCGAAGGGCAAAATTGTAATTTCCAGGAACGACACTTGACAACTGCTGAGTGGTGACACATGTCAGTGTTTGAGTGGTGACACGTGTTAGTGTTTGGAGATGACACGTGGCGATAACGATGTCACTGCTGATGTCGCTTCTGAGTCAAAATATCAGAAAAATATCTCCAAAGTATCGTATCACCAAAATATCATGAAAATCTCGCCAAAATATCATCTGAAAATCTCAGTTGGAGGTTGAAGACGCGTGGGAATAGTATTGTCACGCGCAGAAACTTCTGGGGGCGCGTGTGGGCGCATCCAGAGTTGGATGGGGCTGAACTTTATACCGACGTGTTCGTATTCGAACGAGCTTTCCAATGGTATATTATACATTGGGTTGTGGATGAGTTTATAGGTTCGAAATAGGCTCGAAAGTGCGGAATTTTTTTTGTTTTGTTTTGTTTTCATTATTGAGAGAGACACATTTAAAAGAGAACTGTGCAGATTTTACATTTAAATGGGAATGATTCATTCTATATTCTTCAATGAATCTTCATTGATAAGTATTGTACGGCGGCTTGGGAGTATTAAGTTTAGGGGTGGCAAAAAAACCCGCCCCGGCGGTGCCCCGCCCCGCCCTGTTTATTCCAAGTTTGGGGCCCCGATTAAACTAAGCGGGGCGGGGATGGGGCAAAAAAAAACCCCGATTTTATTCGGGGCGGGGATGGGGCACCCCTGCCCCGCCCCGCGTAGCTATTTGCTAAATTAACCCTACACATCTTTACACATTTAAAATTTAACTAGGGAATTAAAAATAATAATCTTTGTTCACTAATTTCCATAAATTAATATAATTTTTTTAAATAAATAAAATTTATTATCTAACTTAAAATTATTTAAAATTTCAATAACATTATATCAATAGACAACACAACAGAGAAAAAGAGAGAAAAATAGGAGAAAAATGAATTGAAAACCAAAATACACATATGTATGTATAATATCAAAATAATAAATAATAAATTTACAAAGTTGCACAATAAAGTAATTACCATATGTTGAATCGGTGAAAAACTCAATTTTAGAATAGTGAAAATCATCTAATTCAAATAATTAGAAAAAAAGAAATTTCAATAAATTGATCATGGACTTATTTCAATCTTAGTAATAAAAATTAAACAAAATTACTTTAAAATTAATATATATTGTATAAAAATAAAATATGAAATATAAAAATATTTTGAATTATATATTTAAATATTATAATAGAATTTTGTCAGTTGAACTTAATTTCACTACTTTGAATTGGAGATTTTATCAATTTCACTCAATTTAATTCAATATTCACTACTTTGAATTGGAGATTTATTGAATTAAACTCAATTTCACTATCTTGAATTGATGATTTTATTAATTTTACTCAATTGAACTCAATTAAACTACTTTGAATTGAGAATTTTGTCAATTGAACTTAATTTCACTAAAATTTCACTATTTTGAATTGAGGACTTGATCAATTTCACTCAATTTAATTCAATTAAACTACTTTGAATTGGGAATTTACTCAATTGAACTCAATTGCACTACCTTGAATTGAGGATTTTATCAATTCTACTCAATTGAATTACTTTGAATTGAGAATTTACTGAATTTCACTCAATAAAGAAGTTTTAACTGAAGTGCTACTTGATACCATGTTGGATTGGAACATTGATAGAAAATTATCCACGATTACATTGGATAATTGTTCTGTCAATGATGCCTTGATAGATTGTCTCATTGACAAGGTTGATGTGAGTTCACTTTTACTAGGTGGGAGAATTGTTCATATGTGATATTGTGCTCATGTTTTGAATTTGGTTGTGAAAGATGGTCTAGAATTAATACGAGATTCAATTGAAAAAATACGTGATAACGTTTATTTTTGGAGTGCAAGCCCGAGTAGAACTGAAAAGTTTGAAGAAGCGGCTCGTCAATTAAAAGTTTCATGTACCAAAAAATTAGCCATGGATTGCAAAACTCGTTGGAACTCTACATATCTCATGCTTGTAACTGCTATAGAATATAAAGATGTGTTCCCACGGTTGAAGCAAAAGCAACGTGAGAAACTTTACAAAACATCACCAAGCAATGAGGATTGGGAAATGGGAAAATAAATTTGTGACAAGTTGGAGTTGTTTTACACTGCCACGGAGTTATTTTATGGGTCACAATATCTTACTGCCAATTTGTTTTTTGGTACTATTTGTGAAATTAGAATTGCATTGAATGATTGGCTTAATGACAACAACCTTTTAATTCATGAGATGACAACCAACATGTTGGCAAAATATGTGAAATATTGGGATGTTTGTCATGAGGCATTGGCAGTAGCGGTAGTATTAGATCCACAATATAAGATGCGATTGATTGAATTCTTTTATCCTCAAATCTATGGAGCTGATTGGATGGAGCAAGCTCAAAAAGTGCGAGAAAGTTGTGTTGATATGTTTTTTGAGTATGCAAGAAAGTTCAAAATAGGTAAAGCTGGTGCAAGTGGCTCATCTTCTAATCTTACTAGTGTGAGTGAAGTTAGGGGGGGTGTGCTGAGGTATAAGTCGAATTTTGATAAATTTATTATCCAAACTGCACCTGAAGATGGGGAGAAGACTGAGTTTGACGCATACTTGGAAGAGAAATTATTGCCTCAGAGTGATAATTTTGATATTTTGGGGTGGTGGAAGACGGCAGGAGTGAAATATCCTACATTACAGAAGATGGCCCGAGATATATTAGCGATTCCCGTCTCTACTGTTGCCTCAGAGTCTGCTTTCAGTACTGGTGGTAGGGTGGTTAGTCCACATCGTAGCAGTCTTCATCCAACTACGTTGGAGGCTTTGATGTGTTCCCAAAGTTGGCTTTTGGCTGAAGAATATGGTAATTGTTGATTTACATTTTTTTCTCATTTCTTTTTAACGCCATGACTTATTGTTTTAAAAAAATTATGTTTTTTGTTTTGTAGGAATTCCATCCGAAATGAATGCAACAAATGAAAATATATTTTGTGACTGTGATGATGACAATTCTATGTCCGAGGTTCTTCAATAAAGGTATAACACATGTTCTATTAGTTTTATTTGGTAATGATTTCAATTTTTTCACATTTTGATAATATATTTTATGTTTTATTTGGCATAGATTTTAGAACTCTCACGTGCCGACAATGACATGCATCCTTTGGAGGAAGCTGATGCTGGGAGCAAGATGGAGGAAGTCGACTAAATGAAGATTTTTTGGAAATCAAGATTTCTCTGTTGAGTGTTGTTTATTGAACTTCTTTAGTTTTTTTTGGAATGAATTCAGTGGAGCTGAGATTGAACTTAAACATGTTATATTAGTTTTATTTTTTATTTTCTATTTTTTTTCAGTTTATTGTTTATTGAACTTCTAAATGAAGAGTTTGCTACTAGATTGAATTTAGACTCCAGTGTGTATGTGCATTTTGAACATGTTTCTGTGTAACATGTTCAACTATTATTATCAACATAGAATAAGCAACACTGACCTAAAAAACAGACAAACATAGAATTATGGTTTGCTCATTTAAAAATAAAATAAAATAATATTATATAATCGGGGTAAGGGGCGGGGCGGGGTAAGGGGCAGTCCAAACTGGGGTACGGGGCGGGGCAGGGTGGAAAAAATAAAAATTACCGGGGCCGGGGCGGGGATGGGGCAGGGAAATTAAGCCGGGTTTGGGGATGGGGAATGCGATCCCCGCCCATTGCCACCCCTAATTAAGTTGCTCATCATAACCCATCCCAAAGCCAATTCTGCACACCATCATGCTAATATATAAAACTATCCCAATTGATTGATCAAGCTTATAAGTGACTCGTATATATAAAGAATGATGTTTACGTACAATGAAAATGAAATACATGTATATATATATAGAGACTTTATATCTTTAAAGGAAATTGATATTTTGGTGTGTTGTACCCGTACCAACTCAAAGCGCACACACACAAGTAATATAGACACAAGATGTATACGTGGTTCAACCAAAATAGTGGCAAACGTCCACGGGAGAGAGTTTCACTATGCTTTGGAGAAAAATGGTGGGGATGAGGAGATTACAACACTCAACTCTACTCAAAACCTCACAAACTCTCCGCCTTCACTTCTCACTCTCTTGCTCTATGTTTTCTTTACTTGATTGATGATATACATCACAACAACACACCCATATTTATAGGTATGGAGGAGAGTAGAAGACAAAAAATAACTTGCACAACATGGAGCTATAAATCTTGACATTTGGCGAGGTAGATGCATGTGGGTGAGCTGGAAATCTTCACGCATGATTCATCTAGCTGAAAATCTTGACTCTGTTGGTACATGCATGTGGTGGTGATAGTGGTGAGCTGTGTATGGAACTTTCATGGTGTGCACCGCAAAGACATTCAAAAATGGTGCAAGAATTTAGTGAAAAACTTATAATAAATTCGATAGCCACAACTCCTTAGAATTCATAATATGTCACTACTTGTACTAGATATTCTTGCAAAAAATAAGTAGACCACTATAATAACTCGTTGTATTAAATTATATAATAATATTCCATGCATTTAAGGCTTAAATGCCAGGTTGATGATCGTGAACTCAATGGATATGCAGATAAATCCACCCTACATGAGGATTTAACCATCTAAATTTTGCTATCATGTAGTGACAATTAAGCATCACACACATTTAGGCCCTATTTGGTAGAGCTTCCGCTTATTCTTTTACATTGAAGAAAAAGATAAGTATAAGTTATTTTGAGAAGCTGTTACCCCCAACTTCATCAAAACGCTCTTGCAAGACCCATAAACTCTTCTAAAATTTTTGTCAAACATCATTCAAAACAATTTTTTTTTTGAGAAAGACAAAAATAACTTTGAAAAGGAAATCCAAACAGGGCCTAATGATGGTAGCCAACCATAATTTGACAATAGTAGTCATTTTACATTCCATGGATCTTGACATGTAAACTAAAAGGGTTAAATGAAATCAATATGTAAAACGTAACCATACTTACGGATTTAACCATATTGATCGTGGTATCATGTATACCAAATGCGTGACCATAGTAGTGAACCATTATACTATGGATACTTATCCAATTTAGATTGGAAGGGTTTTGTTGGATGTTGATACTACTTAATAGCTTAAGTTTTCAGGTTGGCGCGAATTACCCACCGTGACAAGTGGTATCATTGTTCTATCATTGATCTGGTGTCACGACAAGTGTTCACATGGATGTGTTTGTATTGGACTGAGACTCTTGCAGATAGGGTGGATCAACCACAACGAGGGTGTTGGAATTTTGATGCGGAACAATGTCATCAATTTGTATATTATATTAGACTATGACGGGGAAGATCTTGGGTATACATGAATTGTGTCTTACTATAACCTAATAACTCAATTTTTTTAGACGGAGCACAACGCACCCTGTCATCGACAAAGAATTACTTTAAAAATTATTCCATTAGTATTAAGTGGCATGCTATCATCAACAATGAACACATAATTAAACATTTTCGGGGAGGTAAAAAAATAAAAAAAATTAGTAAATGATTAAACTAGTACAATTGTTCTTTGCTAACACAAGAAATAACATATCATGAAATGAAAAAAAACAAAAACTACTTTAAAAATTATTCAATTAGTATTAAATGGCATGATCTTGTCGACAATAAACACATAATTAACCATTTGCGGAGGAGAAAAAAAAAGATTAGTTTATGATTAAAGTATTGCAAACACAAGTAATAACATATCATGAAAAGAAAAAAATATATTAGTTGTTACGGTGATACCACGTCATCAGACTGACATGGTTTCGTTTTACCAAAATATGTTTTACCTACTTTACTAACAAGTGGATCCAGTGCCCACAACAATATATTACACACGATCCCCATGGTGCTTGATGCTGATTTTGATTACTTTAGTGTAACATTTTCTATATCGCATGATCCTCAATGATTATTGTGGGGGTGCATCGGAAGCAACAAGGAACAACGAAGAATATAAAAGAGCGCACACAAAGAACATACACAAGATTTACATGGTTCACCCCAAACTGCGCTACGTCCATGAATGATAAGGGATTTCACTAAAAATCATGTAAGGATATTACAACAGTAGAGAATTACCACCGCCGATAAATGTACACAAGCTCCACCTGAGTTTTCCCCGTGTACTCGCGACTCTTTCGCACGAGAGTCCTTCTCATCATTGGTATGTACTCTACTCAACCCGTAAACTCTTCTAAGTTTGATATTGGAAATAATACATGGCTGAAATCTCTTTATGAACCTAGGGAAAAGTGTGTCTAACCTTTAATATGGATATTTGTATTCTTTGTTCAAAATCCACTCAAAAGAGAGAGCATGAATAATCTTTGCATAAAACATCATCTAAAACTATGACCTTAAGGCTTTGTTTGGATGAGCATGAGAGAAAAGAAACGAAACGATAACATTAGTTGTGAGAGAAGAAAAGAAAAGAAAAAATAATAATTTTTTAAATTTATGTTTGGAAAAATTATGAAAGAAAAGAAAAGAAGAGATCTCATTCTTGTTTGGATAAGCTAAATGAAGAAAAATAAAAGAGAGGATAATAATCAAATTACTATGATATCCTTTAATTAATAAAGTTATTTTCTTAATTATAGATGGTAGTTTTGTCATTTTAAAATTATTACTTAAGTTGTTATCCTTTCTATCCAAATCTTCTCATTTTTGGAAGGATAACAACCAAGGGTTTTGTTGTTATAAACTTATCTCTTTAAATCCTTTCTTTTCTTTTCAAAATGTCAACCCAAATACATATATTACTATCATTTCTTTCCAAATAATTTCAAATCACTCATACCAAACGAATCCTAAATGATTTTTCCAACACTATGAAGCATAGTGTGATAAAATGTATTTAGCTAAAAATGATGAAGATTTCGGTTCCAAGCATGGCAATTAAAGTTCTTAATTCTTGGAATATCACCTAAATCTTTTTGGCCTCACTTTTGAAACTCTCTATTACTTGTGGTCTAATGGTAGACAATTCTTTTTTAAATAAATATGAGACATCATCTATTTCCCTCATATAATAATTGATTTAGTTTACTAGATAAGTTGAATGATTTGGTTGACAAAGTCTATTCAATAATTTATCCTAATGGTAGAAAGAAATCAATAACTTAGCAATTTTGAAAATTAATAATAAAAGCAATTAGAATTCATAGAAGGTTATAATACAAATAGATAAGATCGTTTTGGGCCTCTATTTTTGGATAGGGACTTTAGGGGCGACTATTTTAAGTAAACCTAAAAGTCTAGCCCCCCACTATATCTTTAGAAAAAAACTCAATTTTTTATTTATTTATTATTATTTTTTTGAGAATAAGATCTTAATTCCACCACCATTTAGCTAAATCCCTTTCAACTAAAAATGTTTTTATCCTTTATCTACACTGTCACTCATTACAGTAATTATAAACAACTAATTTTACCGGACTGTTAGAATAATATATAATATTATTTCCCAGTTGACCGACCACATACTTGTTACGTGCATAGTTGTTTGAATCTCCCACGTGCATAACTACCATGACTATCTCTCTATAAGGAGTATTTATTTTATTTTTTCAACCCTCTCTCTATAAATTACATATTTTTTTCTAAACAGTAGAAAAGCAGAGCAGTCTCTCTCTCTCTAAAAACAGAAGAAAAACAGAGCACAACAGAGCAGAGAAGAAACAATGGCTCTCACAAACCCTCTCTCGTCCAATACCCTCCTCAAAACCCAATTCACCCCCTATTCCTCCAAACCCATCTCTCTCTCTATCTTCCCCACCACCCCAAACCCTAGAATCGGACCGGTCAAACCCATCTCGGCCGTCCATTTCGCTGACCATCCCGCCAAAAAGTCCTCCAATTCCAAGGCTGACACCGACCCATCTCCCCGAAATTGGACCCCAGATAGCTGGAAGAGCAAGCCGGCCCTCCAGTTGCCGGAATACCCAGATGCGGCGGAGCTGGAATCGGTCCTCAAAACCCTAGAATCGTTCCCGCCAATTGTGTTCGCCGGCGAGGCCCGGAGCCTGGAGGAGAAGCTGGGCCAGGCCGCGTTGGGTAACGCGTTTCTGTTGCAGGGTGGGGACTGCGCGGAGAGCTTCGCTGAGTTCACTGGCAACAACATTAGGGACACTTTTCGGGTGATGCTTCAGATGGGTGTTGTTCTCATGTTTGGTGGACAAATGCCTGTGGTCAAGGTCTAATACTTTCTCTCTTATCTTTTTTTAATTTTCATCTAAATTGACGTGGTTTTGAATGTTTTTGGTGGCTGGAATTGGATTGGAATGATTAGGAGTAATGGGTATGAGGTATCTTCTATTTTGATATTTGGTGATTGGAATGAGATTTGAGTGATTAGGAGTAATGGGAATGATTTTTCAGGGAGATTGAATTTTGGGTCTGCATTCTTTTGTTTGTTCTCTTCTAATTGGGTGTAATTCTCATGTTTAGTGGACAAATGCCTGTCAGTAAGGTCTAATCTTTTTGCCTTTATATGTGTTGTTTCACTCTAATTTGATGTTATTTTCGGATAATTTTTGGTGATTGGAATTAGAACTGAGGGATTTAGAGTAATGGGTGTGATTGTAAAGGTAGGTTGAATTTTGGGTCTGCATTCTGGTCCTTTTTTTTTCCCGGTAAGCTCTGCATTCTGGTCCTTGTTCTCTTATAATCGACTGTTAGTTCTCTTGATCAAGGTTGAATACTTTTTCTTATCTCTGTTTGGTTTTATCTAATTTGATGTTATATTTGAATAACTTTTGGTTATTGGAATTGGATTTGGATTTAAGTGATTAGGAGTAATGGGTATGATTCTTAAGTTGGGTTGAATTTTGGGTCTGTATTCTTTTCTTTGTACTCATCTGGAAATTAAGTGTTAGTTCTCTTGTTTGGTGGGCAAATGTCTGTCATCGAAGTCTGATTTTTCTCTCGCCCCTTAGGGCTTTATCTTGTATTGGGACGACTCCCGTTTGAGTGCTTTTTATATTATTCTTACTTATCAAAAAAGAAAGTCTGATTTTTATTTTTTCCTTCTCTCTTTTTTTGTTACTTTTTATTTCATGCAAGTCTGATTTTTATTTTCTTCTTCTCTCTCTTTTTTTTTTTTGTTTCTTTTTATTTCATGTTATTTTCGAATAATTTGGTGATCGGAGTTGGATTAAGTGATTAGGAGTAATGCCTATGATTTTTAACGTAGATTGAATTTTGGGTCTGCATTCATCTCATTGTTCATTTATAGTTTAGTGTTACTTATATTTTTTGTGGCAATTGCCTATCACTAAGGTCTAATCTATTTCTTATATTGGTTTTTTCTTCTAATTTGATTTTTTTATTTTTGAATAATCTGGTTAGTGGAATTGAAATCAAGTGATTAGGAGTAATGAGTATGATGGTTAAGGTAGGTTGAATTTTGGGTCTGCATTCTTTTCTTTTTTCTCTAATATTTGGGTGTTGTTCTCAGGTTTGGTGGTCAAATGTCTGCTATTAGGGTAACAGTTTTCTGTTCTCAGTTTGGTTCCTTGATTTCATGTTATTTTTGAATACTTTGGTGATTAGAATTGGAATAGAGTGATTAGGAGTACTGGGTATGATTTTTACGGTAGGTTGAATTTGCATTCTTTTCTTTGTTCTCTTTAAATTTGGTTGCTCTCTTTGTAGTGTATATATGTATATAAATGTGTTTCTATAAAGTAGGACGGATTAGAAATTGTGGACATGATTATTTAAGTAGACAGAATTGTGGGTCAAGTTGCAGGGATAAAATCAAAGCTATATATATATATATAATTTAATTTAATTTTTATTTTTTTATGTTCATATTTATGATTTGAAAGTTACTGGGATTATATAGACTTCTAAAATATCTGTGCACATTTGAAGTGTTCTATTGGGTTCATATTTGAGAGATTCTACACGTTAGCTTCAAAATTGAATGTGAAAAAGGTATAGTATAATTGTCTAGGGTGGAAAAATTGTGGGGTAATAAGACATGAATTCTATTTATTTAATTTTTGCTATTGTTGTTGTGTAGTTGGTAATTGATCTCATGAGTCATGGTACTACATGATTTTTGTAGTTATGAGTTATGAATAATGGGATTGTCACGCCCCAATTTCAATATCAAGGACATCTAGTCCCGCAGTCAACCATTGGCGTGATTAATCATTATTTATCTATGAGCTCACATAAACCAACATTATGTGAATATGTGACATAACCACCAATAACTGAAAATATCAATCTTACATTTCTTACTCATAGTCGTACGATATATTCTCCATATCAGCCAATATGATTAATGGGAATGCATGTCCAGACTTGCGCTATTCCTAAGATACAAGTTCCAAACCTGAATGAAATGAAGTTACAATAATGAATAAGGAAATCCACCTGAAGTATCAACCCAACTTGTTCTCACATACCTAAACAGCTCTCCAGATCTGAGCTCCTAAAGCTGCTCCCAGAATCTTGGGTCACAGCTTATGAGCAGACACATCAGCAACCAAAACCAGCCTCATAGGTGCTTTACCTGAAGTGTAAATAAAGGGGAGCTCATAGATAGAGATGTAAACTCTTACTATATTTTGATAACAATTGTTCAATATATCAATAAACCAATACTATCTTTTGGACCATGTGACAACAATTAACTACCCCACTTTAGTTCCAATTATCAAGAGATGTCTCTATAGATATACTATTAGGTAATCTTAAGCTTCCTCTTCTAAATTTTCAGTTACATCTTCAGAGTCAATTTTTTGGGCAAGGAACCAATTCAATCTTACACTAAGAGGAAAACTAATGAATTTAACCTTTTTATATCCATTGAGAAGGATTGAATCCAGCCTTCCAATATTCAGAGGTAAGGATTGAACCCAACCTTTCAGTATCCACCGGAAGGAACGAATCCCTCTTACAATAGGTGAACGATCTGTTGAATTTCTCATTGCCATTGTTTAAACATGTGCCAATTCACTTCACAACTTGAATTACATATGATTAATTATGTGATACTTCATTAAATTCACACGTATATGTTAGCCAATAGAAACACTAATTTACATCCATTCCCAATGATTCCTTTATACTTTTAGTAAAGGATCAAAGTACCACCTTTTAGGATAGTTTGCATTACAAATGGTCTAAGAGTCACTCTAAAATATGTAAGGTTGAGATTTGAAACTCTAGAAATGATTGTCTAGGTAGGAAGAATGGCTGGCCAATTTGCAAAGCCAAGGTCAGATCCCTTTGAGGTGAAAGATGGAGTGAAGCTGCCGAGCTACAGAGGTGACATTATAAATGGGGATGCCTTTGATGAGAAGTCAAGAATTCCAGACCCCAACAGGTTGAGTAGGGCGTACACCCAATCTGTAGGGACACTAAACCTTCTTAGATCTTTTGCTACTGGAGGCTATGCTGCCATGCAGAGGGTTACTCAGTGGAATCTCGATTTCACCGAGCACAGTGAACAAGGGGATAGGTATAATTTTCGTGCCTTCATTTTCATATATTTCCTGACTAATGTTGGGAACTTTTGTGTTTCTCATTATGTTAAATAACTTTTATATTTCTCGTAAGTTTTGTTTATGACCTGTTACTAGGTATCGTGAACTGGCTCACCGAGTCGATGAGGCCATAGGTTTTATGGCTGCTGCTGGAATAACAGCTCGCCACCCAGTCATGTCCACAACAGAGTTCTGGACATCCCATGAGTGCTTGCTCTTGCCTTATGAGCAGGCACTTACAAGGGAGGATTCAACCACTGGTCTTTACTATGACTGCTCAGCTCACATGGTTTGGGTTGGGGAACGCACACGACAACTGGATGGCTCCCATGTTGAGTTCCTTAGAGGAGTGTCCAACCCACTTGGAATCAAGGTATTGTTGAGTAAATTCTATTTCATTTAATTTCAACAGATTATTATATATATTTAAAGTCTGTACCTTTCTATTATTTGGTCATACTAAACAAGAACATGTCCTCTTTGCTGGGGCTGATGAATGACTTCGCTAAAGTGTCATATATTAACTTGCGGAATAATTTAGGTTTTAAACTTGACATAATCTTTCTTTCTGCAATTGTCATCCCTTTGAAGTTTTAAAACCAGTTGTGTTACGCAATTGCAAAAAGGGAAAGAAAAAGGATCAGGCAACTAAAATGAAGGTATTTCTGATGCAGGTGAGTGATAAGATGGACCCAAATGAGCTAGTTAAGCTTATTGAGATACTGAATCCTCGGAACAAGCCTGGAAGAATTACAATCATTTCACGAATGGGTGCTGAAAATATGAGAGTGAAGCTTCCCCATCTGATTAGGGCAGTCCGCAGAGCAGGTCAAATTGTCACTTGGGTGTCTGACCCAATGCATGGGAACACCATAAAAGCTCCTTGTGGACTTAAAACTCGTTCCTTTGATTCAATCAGGGTATGTTTACTACCATATTTCATTCACTGTTTGTTTGTAATGTGAGCTTTGTTTTCGAATCCTTCCTCCTTAGTAGTATCCATTTTTATATAACAAGACAATTCTAGGAGTCTATCATATCATAAACGTGTGTGTACCGTAAAACTTGTAATATTGACTAGTAGGCTCCGATTAATTTAGTTTGTAATTAATTGGTTTACTTTATCTTTGTGTGTGTATTGTTTATTTATTTATTTCTGTTTGGGTAAGTCGATCTGTTCTTTTGTGTTTTGTTAACCCATGAACTGCAAGAATCATAGTTGATTGCATGTTGAGAGAGAAAGAGAGAGAGGTTGTAGTAGGTAATGTTGCATTTGTTGAGCGTCTTGAGAGATGATAATCAACAACTACTTGGGCTTGCTTCAACACTGTATTGAATATGTACGATACTGCGTGTTTGTCAACTCATATTCAGAACTTAATATCAATTTGAAACGCAAGGCTCAATTTTCTTATTATGTATCTTCTGATTTGAAGGCTTGTTTAGTGGTGGTGGGTGTGGCAGTGCGGGGTGGTTTTTGAAATTTTCTTTTCTTATTATGGTCATAATAATGGTAACAATTTGAGTTTTTTCTCTTTGTAGGCTGAGGTGAGAGCATTCTTCGATGTGCACGATCAAGAAGGAAGCTACCCGGGAGGAGTTCATCTGGAGATGACGGGTCAGAATGTGACGGAATGCCTTGGAGGCTCGCAAACTGTGACATACAACGATCTGAGCTCGCGATATCACACCCATTGTGACCCGAGGCTCAATGCTTCTCAATCTTTAGAGCTCGCCTTTATCATCGCAGAGCGGCTACGAAGGAGGCGGCTTGGACCACAGCGTACTTTGAGGCTCTAAGAGGATCTAGTTTGCTACCTTATTTACACATTATAGCGAGCTTATTTTAGGTTTAATTTATCCATGTATCTCGTATGAAAATAATGGTGGGTGTAAAGGACTCTTCATCACTTTGCTGAAACAGATTGTAAGGTGAATTAGAGAGGCTTTGAATCTGGAGATTTTGTATTTTCCATCAAGACTGAATTTTTAAAAATTATAATATCACAGTATATATATTCCTTGTTTTTTTATCTGTATTTTGATTATTAGAAAGACAGGCTTTTCGTTCTGTATTGTGTTAGTTCTATCTAAAACTTCACATTGTAAATACAAGAAATTTAAACTAACGTTGCAAATCTTGCAAAATCATGTATTAGGCCTTGTTTGGTATGTGTTTTTGTTTGGTACCAGTAGAGCTGGCAAAATGAGGCAAAACACGGTAAAACGACATGAATTAAAAGGGTTGTAGTTGTATAAGAGTCGATCCGAACACGACACGAGAATATTAGTGTCGGGTTAGGGTCAAATCCGAGTAACCCGAACAACCCATTTGATACGATTATATTTATATTTATTTTTATTTTTATTTTTATTTCTTTCTCTTCTCTAATTGGTCATGTGTTGAAATATATCAATAAGCTATTATTGGGTCGTGTCAAATTAAATTTAATTTTGCTGATAAATGGGTTAAATAATTCATTTTGTATTTGATTGTGTCAAATTTAATTTAATATATTATAATAAATAGGTTAAACAGGTTACATGGGTCGACAAAAGTAACATGTTTAATAAATGGGTTGGGTTAGGGTTGAGCATATTTGAAACGTATATTAACCAGGTCTTTTTCGACACGACTCATACCCGATACGAACACGACCCACAGACATGAACTGCCAGCCCTAGGTACCAGGCACAGACCTACATGGAAGGGAGCATGGGCGGTGGCCCCCACTGAAATTTTCTTTTAGCTTAATTTTCTTTAGATTTTTTATAATTTATGAATTTCCCCCCTAAATCTTTTGCAAAAAACTCACAAAACCCTCACTGAATTTTATTTTTTCACTTTACCCTACCCCTAAATTTTGAATAGTTGCACTTTCACCCTCACTCAACTCAAACCCTAGGTCCGTTATCAGGGACAGAGCCAAAAAAAATATTCATTAGGGGGCAACCTTCAAAAGTGACAAATACATTAAAAAAATTAATAATAAGGAAAATAGTTCAAAATACATTGATAATTCATTTAAATAAAATTACAATTGTCCTCGACGACTTTTCATATCTTGAAAGCGTCGTATGATACTTCATTATCTAGTCCAACAAAGATATATTTTTCAATATAGGCTACCAAACTATCACTCATCCATTCAAACAAGATATTTTTATAGTATAAAATGCCATATCTACAGTGGCAGTAGCAACTGGTAGGGTCAATGCCAATGTCACAAGCAAATAAACTAGTGAATGCACCTTGTTTCTCTTGGTTTCGACCACTCTTTTTGCAAGATCACCATTCTCTCTCAATCCTTCAAACTAGCTATTAGAACGGACATCCGCGATGTAATTCTCAAGTTGAACACCAAGTCTTGCAAGAACAAGTGGAGGAAATTCTTTTGGATACAATTTTGCAAGTCGAATTAATTTTTGCTTCTCAAAAGCAGAAAATGCATCATCGGGACACAAACATGCCACACAAAGCAACAACTCAGTATTCACTCCACAAAACCGATCATATAACTCTTGAAGCTGCATATCTATGATGACATAAAATAACTCAACACGGTAATGATGCAAATTAGACATTTTATGAACATTACGCCGTTATCTTCCTCGAACTTGAAATGGATCATCCATGGTAGGAACAAAAATGTCATGCTTGAAACAAAAAGAAGAAACCTCATCAAGTAAACAATCTCTGTAAGAAAATTTTATGTCCCACATGATTTTTTGGACATATGTATTTTGTTTATTTGTGGTAGTCTAATTAAGTAGAATTAAATATGGGATTAAATTGGTTACTAACGGGAAAGAGGTTTCCTATATCTCCTACTTTGATGGGAAGTGGGGTTATGGTTACAATAGGAAACAGGTTCTCTCTCTGGCCTATAATAGTGCATAATATCCATCATTTATGTACACTAACGATACAACACATCTTAGGATTTTTTATGTGTGCAAAAGGCCAAGAGAGAGAAACCTGTTTCCACTAGAGGAGTTCACCGGTTCCATTGTTTGTGATCGTTGTGGATTGAAGAAGTTTTTCTTGTAACTAATGGATTAAAGGGGATTTGTACGCATCACGTGTGGATTGAGGTATGTTGTAGAGATATGTTGATTATTTACGTTCAATTTTTTGAGTTAATAACATTAAGATTTACAGTATGTATATGTTTTATGTTTGTTAGTCTATGTGTGTAGATGAATTATTGATGGTAGATGTACTACATTCACGCTTAAGAATTTATGATTTATCTGTGGTATCAGAGCACTTGTTGAGAACTCGTCATACTCCATTAATTCGTTAAATAAATGTTACAGTGTCTTCAAATTCGTACACACGGTTGGAGAGAAAAGACCGATTTATTTGTACTAATGAATAATGGATGTATATATGCTACTGGATGTATATACAGATAGACCTTTTGTGTGCATAATAAAGTGGACAATTGACTGATTTTTATGTTACATGAAAGTCGTGTATATATATATATATATTATGATTGATGTTGCCATCATGTATGTTGGATTTGAATTTTCCTGGCTTCTGTAATATGTGACCAATTTAATGGATCTGTTTACTAATTGTTGATGTATATACATATATACAGTATATAACTAACAGATCAGACCTAAAGGATGCAACTGATATGTTATGGTAATTAATTTGGGTCGTCTGTTCATATTAGTGTTGGGTTATACTTTATATTGTATAATTATTAATATCCCCATACTTTTGTTAAAGTATTTTTTTAAGTTAACCCCATCAATGATTGAAGCATATTTTTAAATACATAAATCGTATTTATTAAATGAAAAGTGTGCTTATTATGTTCAAAAATTTAAGACTCCCGAATTGGGACATTCGAAAAATCCGGATTATGATCCATACAACCAATTAAGATCTTAAATAACCATAAAACGAATGGAATATTATTAATAACAATAATTCCATACATAACCAAGTGCAAGTTAAACCAAATGATACACAAGGCACATCGAGACACCGAAATAAAACATCTCTACAACGATGCAATGATGTCAAATACAAGGAAGGGATATGCCAACAGACTGACTCCCAAGAAGTACAACAATAGTCCCAATACAGGGAACAAGTAAAGGAAACTAAAATAGAACAACTCTACATATGAACGTCCCAAATCCCGCAACAACATCAGTGCCACGAGCCATCCTGCACACCAAGTTGTCCGTAGCCGAAACATTACCTACAAACTGGTGTAGACCAACAGGGTAAACCAACGCTGGGGTGAGCTCATTGAGTCCTGTAGGAGAAAATGAATCGTAACCGTCACATCCTCCGACCGTCCAAGTCGAGTGAAAACCAACCCGTATACATGCATCTACCCTAGGTCGGTCAAATGTCCCATATGGCACTCACGCCAATACGAGACCCCGGAAACTCATCCCCCTAGTCCCATACCATGCGTCAACAAATAAGGTAACTAGCACGTAATGAAGCCATAACACAACAACATATAATAACGCACACCTATATATATATATACACGTGTATATATATATAACCAATACAAGCCCCGTAGTACAGACCACCTCATATATCACTACGACTCGTACCCGCCAGTCCCACACTGATAATCAACACAATATCTATCACCAAAATACGGGAGCAACACTCCTATTCATAACACTCCAGGAAGAATATCACTCATACTTCCTAGATCACGAGCATACCGAGCTCCAAAATCTCAAATCAGTATCAACCCATACTACCAAACACCTCACATGTCACTACCCAACATTCGTAAACCCAACACAGGGGTAAAACAGTCACTTCAACTTAAGGAAAGTCACAAAAGTTGCCGATCACCAAAAGGAAGTGAAAGAGATTGAATAACCCATCACACCGACCACTCAAAGGTCACATGTTCGCCTAAGGGTAAAATGGTCATTTCAAGAGCACAAAATGTATTTTCAAACTTTACCCCACCTATTTGGACATAGGTTAAATCATAGAAACAAATGAAACTGAATTCAAAGTCGTGACGCGAGAGATGTGAATTTTTGAAAATGGCATCGGACAACGCCGACCCAAATAGAAAGTTATAGTACTCCTCTTTCACCAAGGGTAAAACCGTCATTTCAATTTCAAATAAATGATTTAAAATTTTTATCAAATATTTGAATATAGGACAGACCCTAGAAACAAACAGACCTAAATCAAAGCCACGAGGCGAGAGATATGCATTTTTGAAAACGGTATCGAACAACGCCGACAAAAAGGAAAAGCTGAAGTACCCTATTTTCACCAAGGGTAAAACCATTATTTCAAGTACAAATAAATTATTTCAAGTATCAAATACAAATTTTGTACCTAGAACAATCCATAGGAACAACGGGACCTAAATCAAAGCCACGAGGCGAGATATATGAATTTTTGAAAACGGTATCAGACAACGCCGACTAAAACGGAAAGCTAAAGTACCCCACTTTCATCAAGGGTAAAACAGTCATTTCAAGTAAAAATAAATGATTTTAAGTTTCAAATACAAATTTTGTACCTAGCACAATCCATAGGAACAAATGGGATCTAATTAAAAGGTGCGAGGCAATAGATATGAATTTTTGAAAATGACATCGGACAACGCCGACCCAAACAGAAAGTTTAAGTACCCCTCTTTCACCAAGGGTAAAACATTTATTTCAGGGGTAAACTGGTAATTTCAAAGTACAAAAACAAAGTTCGTACTTAGGAAAAGCTATAGAAAGAAACAAGGCTCAATTCGGAGTTACGAAGTGGGAGAATGTTTTTTTGAAAACCGGACTTCGCATGCTATTGTAGCAGCCCTGCACTGAAATTTTGAAAATCCTGAAAATTTTCTAAGTGTTGGGAAGCCAAGCCACTGACAGATTTTAGCTTTGTCTTTAAAGTTCAAATATGCAAAAACGCGAGATTTTTTGATATGGCTCTGTTTTTCGCGTCGTCGGTCCTGAAAAATCATAAATATTTGAAAATTGAGTTTTTCATTCACGGATTCCAAAAATAGTCACCGAGACCTCGGGAAACACGAAAACGCAAACTTTGAATAAAAGTGATTCTTTAAAATCTCATAAAATTATTCGTCTTGCCCCCGGTCTCCGTTTTGTACACCGCCGACTTTCAAAGGTCTAAATATTTCTATAAAAATGAATTTACAACCATTTCAAAACTCAAAATTTTAGTTGGGGTCACGGGGGTGAGCGAAAACGGATTTTTCACTTAAAGACCGAATGAACTTAAATATAAGTCTTATGATAAAGCCGGAAACACCAACGGAAAAATCAAAGTGAATTTAAAGACGCTCAAATGGGGCAAAGGTATGAAGAACTGAGGTAAAATGCAACTCGAAGGGAAGGCAAAAATGTCCACAACTTCAATGACATTTCTATCCTTAAGATCGCTAAAGGGAACCTAGTGGCCGTTGCCACGGAATCAATTAGTTTCAAATCAAAACCTCTTCCGATTCTTTCAAACCTCAATTTCACATTCGAAACCACATCACTTAGGTTTCTAACAAGATCAT
Organism: Cornus suecica; assembly: GCA_963922005.1. Classification (NCBI taxonomy): domain Eukaryota; kingdom Viridiplantae; phylum Streptophyta; class Magnoliopsida; order Cornales; family Cornaceae; genus Cornus; species Cornus suecica. The sequence continues at coordinate 39,610,765 of OY998247.1, read as the reverse complement.
ATGTTCATCACTACACAATCAACCAAGATCACAAACTATCACCCGCCTTTTCAAAGGTCTTAACTCACATTCAACTCCATAGTCCACTACCGACTTTACTTATCACAAGAAAGTCCTTAAACCAACTCATATCACCCCCTAAGGTATATAAGCACATATCAACAAGTATAAGCATTCATATCACGTTATACTTTAAAACATGGCATGCAATTCATATTTTCACATTATCTAATTTCACTTGAACATTTTAATAACATATAAATTATATCATAAAATTCACATTAAACATGCTCCTCAATTACATGGAATAATAACACAATTCACATGTAGAGACAATCACATAATAACAGCTCAAATGCAATGTGACTCACACACCTCCTGGTACACGTAACGCCCATAACAGGTTAACAGATATATATACTCTGTCCATATACTTTTGAGGATACAAGCTCATCAAGTAATGTAGAGTACCGCACCGACTCTTCCCAAGTGCTTTTGACACTTCACACTTTCAATGAGGAAGACGGTTGCACAAGAGCCCTGATTGTAACTCCGTGCGCCAAGACTATCACAGTCAAGAATACGAGCCTCTCTTATGACTCCCAAACCAGTTTCACTTTTCGGACTTACTAGTTCCGTAAGGGTGAACCTTTCCTGGTCAGTTGTTGCAACGATCCAAAACAAGACTACCACACATGATTAAACAACCTGCATATACCAACACCATGATTTGACACTACATGATGTACTCAATATGCATCCAGGTTCTCAACAACAATCATGTCCCATTACAATATATATGCTTTTCTCTTTCGCAAAATATTGTACTCAATTAAAACCATCATGCTTACAATTTCACACTTATAAACAATGGTCCACAAAATGCTCAATCACAATACATGTTTTTCTCGTTTGCAATATATTGAACTCCATTTATCACAATGCTTACAATTTCACATTTATAAGCAATAATCAACAAGAATTTTTCTCATGCACCATTCCTGTTCCAAATCATCAAGTTATCCTTTAATTCATAAAAATAACTTTACCTTTCATTTAACATGCTTTTAAATCTCTTTAAAGCAATAATCAACATTAACTCATTTTCATACACAAGTTTAATGTCAAGATAGTACCTTCAAGATTAACAAGAATGAGGGAACTAGAATAACACTCTAAGTTCGTAATCCCATAAGCCACAAATCATCTACATCCACATCTCAATTGACTAACCAAGTAGCTAGCTTACTTACGCTATCAAGACCACACAACTACAACCTATAATCCTATATGTATACTTACACTTATACATATACACCTCAATACTTATATTTATATATATATATATATATATATATATATATATATATATATATATATATATATATATACATACAAGTATATTTTCATCTCAAAAGTCCACAACTCATAACCCATCTAACATACATCATATACCTATTTCAAGGATGACATAAACATGAATTATAGCATATAAACACATACAAACCCTAAATTCATATTTCTCAAGTATATACTTAGCAAAATTATCCCTTGGGTTATAAAGTCCGAAAACAAAATCGCATACTCACGAATCAAAGAACGAGAGATTAAGAATGCTTTCCCCTACCTCAAATGAAGAACAAGCCAACCACCAACCAAGGCCTATGAAAACCTAGCTTTCACCCGAAACAGAAACCGAATAAACCAATCGGTGAAAAGCTCCGCCATAGCCTCTTAAGAATGAATCGAGACTCAAACCACAAGGAAAACATGAATCAATAGATGGTTTGACAAGAAAACCCAAAACTAGGGTTTGGGAAAATAACTTACGAAGAGAGTAAACCACTTACCAATCCACGCTCAAATCGAAGGCAAGACTACCACAACTAACTTTCATGTTGAAACCGTAACCAAAATCCAAGCCCAAATATATGATATAGGCAAAGATAAAGAGAAAAACCAAGTGGGAGAGAGTATGCTAAGTTTGGAGAAGAAATGAGAGAAATGAAATGTTTTTAGGTCAACATTCACTTATATAGGCAATCTGTTAAATCTGTCGAGTTGCACCTCAAGTACTCGGTAGATTAATATGGGTCTGGAGATTTCCACACTTACATGGGTATTTTAGTCATGCAATTATTCAAACTTATCAAAAATTTAATTATTTTACCTAAAGTTGTTTTTTTATAATTATTTTCACTAATTGACATTTTCTTTCAATTACTTTTTTAAAATTGTTATTTTTTTAATATAGACACCAAAAATTATCCTTTTTTAAAATTTTTCCTATAATTATATTATGTACTGACCTTTTTTACTTCGATTCCTTATATTAACGGTTGAATTTCGATTTTCATTTATGAAGAATCGAAAATAATGATGGGGTTTCCGCCGACCTTGGGCATCCCTAGGTCAGCCTCCAATAATATGGAAGCCGACCATGTCCACATATAGTATTTTTTTTCATTTTTTTATTCAAATTGAAGTCAATGATTTCCCCATGGAGTATTTTTTTATCATTTTTCTTTTCTTGATGAAATTTAATTATTTTACCTAAAATTATCTTTTTTATAATTATTTTCACTAATTGATCTTTTCTTTCAATTACTTTTTTGAAGTTGTCATTTTTTTAATATAGACACCAAAAATTATCATTTTTAAAATTTTTCCTATAATTTTATTATGTACTGAACTTTTTTACTTATTTAAAATGCGAGAGTAGGAATCAAATTGAAAATTGATTTAATTCGATTCCTTGTATTAAGGGTTGAATTTCGATTTTCATTTATAAAGAATTGAAAATAATGATTCGTTTCCGCCGACCTTGGGCATCCCTAGTTAAGCCTCCAATAATATGGAAGCCGACCATGTCCACATACAGTATTTTTTTCATTTTTTTATTCAAATTGAAGTCAATGATTTCCCCATGGGGTATTTTTTTTTTTATCATTTTTCTTTTCCGAAATTGCAGTTCTTGATATCATGATGATTTTGTTCTCACCTAGAAGTCAGCAAAGGCCTACTTTCACATTATCTTCTCCGTTATAATAACACCACCCCTCTCTTCCTCTTCACATAATTTTGAGAAGTGAGACATCCAGAGATCTAGAGATCATGGGCTCAACTGGTGTGATGAACCACAAACCCCATGCTGTGTGCACCCCCTACCCAGCTCAAGGCCACATCAACCCCATGATGAAACTAGCCAAAGTCCTCCACCACAGAGGCTTCCACATAACCTTTGTCCTCACTGAGTACAACCACAACCGCCTGCTCAAGTCCAGAGGGCCCCACTCCCTCGACGGCTTGCCGGACTTCCGGTTCGACACCATCCCCGACGGTCTCCCGCCTTCCGACGCCGACGCCACCCAAGACATCCCCTCTCTCTGTGAATCCACTTCAAAGAATTGTCTCCGACCATTCTGTGACCTCCTTTCGAAACTCAATGACTCGGCGTCGTGCAACGAACCGCCGGTGACTTGTATAGTCTCCGACGGGTGCATGAGCTTCACTGCCGAAGCTGCTGCTGAGTTTGGAGTCCCTGAGGTGCTGTTCTGGACTACAAGCGCTTGTGGGTTCTTGTGTTATACACAGTATATTCATTTAGTGGAAAGAGGACTAACTCCACTCAAAGGTAAATTATCTAGTACTATAAATGTTATATATTGTATATATACCTACATCTATGTATATATCTATCATATGATTCCATATATAGATACACCACATATTTATTATTAGATTTCTAATATTTTTTGAAAAATACAAAAGCTTTACGTAGCACCAATATGTGAAAAATTCAAAACTGTTAGGTAAGATAGATATTCATTCGACTGAACCAATGAGACACTGAAAAATTATATGTATACACCTATGTTTTGTTGAGTAATAATATGAGTTCAACAAATCTTACAGTTTCTAATGTAACATTAGACTCACATAATCGGATTAATTTAGATTGATTTTTTATTTCAGAACTAGATAAATTGGATCCCATATAAATTGTTTCAAAAATTCCTGAGGCATATTTTAAGTTGCGTTGTCAAATATTACTCGATAAGTTGTTTTTTGATTGAATTATTTTTAGATTTAGAATAGTTAATTTGATCATGGGGTGTAGCCAGGTGGAGTTGTGTATATTAAAATATTTGGATGATAGTTTATTTTAATCATATACAATAATGCGTTATTATACAGTACCCAAAGAGTTTCGAGCTATGAGGGACACATTCAGGTCAGATCTAACTTAATTTAGTGAAACTCCAAATTTTAAATTTGATCAAAGTGCTTTCTAATAAAAGAGTTTTAAGTTTTTTTAGTATTAAAATGAGATCAGGAAATTTTTTTATTATTTATTAATAATATTTCATGCCTACCTTTCAAAAAATATATATATATTTCATGTGCTTCTGCTTTTCAAATAAGGACAACCGACTACCTTCCGAAAAAAGAAAATGACGACAAATGGCTGCCAAGAAGAGAAAGCAGTATCACCCAATTTTATCAAGTTGCCAAGAAGATAAAATAAGTTAGATCTGAACTGAAAATGACGACATATGCCGCCAAATTATATATTCAATAAATTCAACAGAGAATCCTTGCAAAATGGCCTTATTGAGCGGCTAAACGTTTCTTTGTTTTGGTTTTCTAAAAAAAAAATAGAATTATGATTTTGATTCTTGTAAAAAAATAGAAAGAAAGTAAAATTATATTTATTAATTATTAATTATTTTTTAAAATAAAAAGTAGGTTTATTAAAGTGTTTAACATAACAATCAACAAAAAAAACTTATAATTTTTTTTTGAAAAATATTAAAACTATCTTAAATAAAATTTAATTCAGTATTTTTCAAATTTTTTATTTTATATATTTTTTATTTTATTTATTTAATTAGATTTATTTAATATCTAGAGCAAATTTCAGTGACACCCCCTCAGGTTTGACACTATTTCAACCAAATAAATATTTTGATTCTAACTTTCACTCAACTCCATGTTTGAAAAGTCAACCAAAAATGACACTTTTGCCCTCATTTTTTATTCAAATATTATTTTTTTTAATCTCTCTCTATCACTTTCCCTCTCTACATATATATATATATATATTACAAAACTACTTTCTCTCTCTCTACCACTTTCCCTCTCTACAAAGTATATATATATATATAACAAAGAACCCATCATTAATTTTTTGGACAAATCTAACAAACATATTGAAGTAGATATACTTATTTTTTTTAAAATATATATAAATAATTTTTTTCTTGGGTTTTCCGGATAAAGAAAATTCTTTGTCCGAAAAAATAAATAATAATTTATACAATTAATAAAAATATATACACACACATTATTCGTTGGATATTATTTAATAGAGAATTAAAACTCCTTAAATAAGAGGCTGTGGTAGTTCAGACCTGATGACCGATCAGACTAGTCTTCTGGGAACTTTTTAAGTTAGTAAATGTAAGGATGCAAGATAGAGATCATCATAGCCATGAAAAAGTAGCAGTGGCGAAAATGAAATATATCTTAAATAAATGATATATATATATATATATTTATTAATAAGAATAAATAATTGTGTGAATTATTATTTATTTTTTCTGTGAATATATTATTAATTAATTCTGTGAATTTTGTGCGAATATCTTATTTATTTATATATATTTATATCTATATATTTTTTGTGTGAATATATTATTAAATAATTATGTGAGGTTGTGGTGTGTATATATTATTAATTAATTGTGTGAATTCTTATTTATTTTTCCAGACTATCCAGAAAACCCAAAAAAAAATATTTATGTTTTTTTAATAAAAATAAATAAGAATTGCTAAATTAAGAGTCATTAATTGAGTTTTTTTTCTTAATTGAATTCACACAAAAAAATAAATGAATTCTTATTAATTGATATATATATAGAGAGAGAGAGAGAAAAATGAGGACAAAAGTTTTATTTTGGGTTGACTTTTCAAACATGGGGTGTGAATGAAAGTTAGAATCAAAACTTGTCTTTGGCTGAAATAGTGTCAAACCTAAGGGGTGTCACTAAAATTTGCCCTAATATATAATATTTCTTTGTTATTTATTCATTTTTTATTTTTAAACTAGAATGAAAAAGTTGATAGATCATAAAAACAGAATATAAATACTCCTGGAATAAGGTCACTATAGCTAATAAGCCTATACAAATTGCAGTTTCACATGCAAATATGTTTTGGAATTGATCAATATATAGTTTGAGAGAAAAATAAATTTTCTTTATTCGAGTGAGTAGCTTAAGTTCGAAAAAAATTAGTATCTTAGAAGATATTATGTCTTAGATTTGATTATTACTCGATACAAATAATATTAGGTTTTAGATCCAATTTTTATTGGTGGTGTACAAAATTTATTAGGGTTCACGAATCGTGTTGGAACTTTAGTGTAGGAGTTCGATTTTAATCAGGTGCAAACATCATCACTTGTATACAATTGGTTACAAAAATTCTTTCTCTCTCTGTTTTTTCTTACTATGTACGCTTCAAATATTCTTTCTCTCTCTGTTTATGATTATATCTATGTATTTATGTGCCAACTCATATAAATTTCCATATGGTAATATTTGTTTTAATTTACAGACTTGAGCTACTTAACAAACGGATATCTAGATACAACATTGGATTGGGTACCAGGAACGAACGACATCCAATTGAGAGACTTCCCAAGTTTCATCAGAACAACAGACCCTAAAGACATCATGCTCAACTTCCTAATACACGAATCAACTGCGACCATCAACAAAGCTTCTGCCATCATTCTCAACACTTTCGACGAACTCGAACATGATGTACTGGACGCTCTCTCCGCCATGCATCCTCGTGTGTACTCCATCGGTCCCCTCCACTTAATGGTCAAACACATCCCGGACCAAACCCTAAAATCCATTAGCTCCAATCTCTGGAAAGAAGATCTCGAATGTCTGGAATGGCTCGACTCGCAACGAACCAACTCGGTGGTGTACGTAAATTTTGGAAGCATCACTGTGATGACCGCACAACAACTCACCGAGTTTGCATGGGGACTAGCTAATAGTAAAAAACCATTCTTGTGGGTCATAAGGCCGGACTTGGTTTCGGGGGAGAATGCGATTTTGTCAGGTGAGTTTTTGGATGAGGTTAAAGAGAGAGGCATGTTGGCGAGTTGGTGTCCACAAGAGCAAGTGCTTGGCCATGCGGCGGTGGGAGGGTTTTTGACGCACAGCGGGTGGAACTCGACGATTGAGAGTGTGAGTGAAGGGGTGCCGGTGATCTGCTGGCCGTTTTTCGCGGAGCAGCAGACGAATTGCCGGTATAGTTGTAGGGAATGGGGGATTGGGAGGGAGATAGATAGTGATGTGAAGAGGGAGGAAGTGGAGGAGCTTGTGAGGGAGTTGATGGAGGGAGGGAAGGGAAAGGAGATGAAGGAGAAGGCAATGGAGTGGAGGAGGAAAGCTGAAGAGGCTAGTGGACTTGGTGGTTCTTCTCAACTTCACTTGGATATATTGATCAATGAAGTTCTCTTGTCTGGCAAGTGATTCGGAGAAGTTGGTAATGTATGGATTGCAAGTCTGAAAACGAGAAATAATTTAAATGTGGGAAAAAATTTGTTTGTGAAAACTCGGATGTATCTAGAGAATTAATTGACTTTTATTATTTTCTCAAATAGTTTTTTTGTACTAGAAAAAAGTTTCTTTTTCTTCCAAGTCGTGTATTGGCTTTAGTTAATTTTACAATCCTTTCTCCGTTAAATGTATGCTAATATTTGTACTTCCTATATCCTTTTCCCCCAAATATGCAGAAAGTGAAATGAAATATGACTTCTTATTGTCAAAGTGAGTTCAAGAAGTTACATGATGCTCTAGGGTTGGAATTCATTTTATTTATTTTTTAAAATTTTAATCTTTTTTTTTTTTTTTTTTTTTTTTTGTAATTTGTATATGTGGCAGCCAAAAATATCTGCATTTCGTGATCACAGTCGTTAAAACGGCTAGAACAATCAATCGCTATCATGATGGTTGTTGGATATGATTTTTTAGAGGATAGTAAGCCAAATTACTCCTCCACTATATATAAGCGAGTGGGTGTTACAGTTAATGCAAAACCTGAATTTTACTATAGCTTAACCACCAACAAAATTTGGTTCCATTTTAGTATATTTCAGCAACAATTTGGTTCAAAACAAGCATGTGTCACTAACTTCACTATTTGACTATTGTTTATTCATATCCACTAAGAAAACGTATCCTTTCCAATTGAAAATGGATATGTTTTGTCAACCCTACTTGTAAGGCCCAGGGAGATCAAAAGTGAGGTACTTCATGCGTGAGGTTTCATGCGTATTAAATTATAAATGTAAAATATTATTAAAAAATTACATTAAATATATTAATATTGAAAAAATTGAGAGTTATACTTCCATTTTAGTATTTTTTTTTTTAAATCTAAGAAACTCGCACACTGCCTCCACCGAGGCTCAAACTCTTAACCTCCCATTTGGGAGTAAGGACAGGTACAACTTAGCCTTTGGTTTCATTTTAATATTGTGATTAAAAACTGTTAGAGTGTAAGTCTGGTAGTCATGTGATCCCTTAATGTAGGAGGGTGAAAAATTATTGTCGTTGTACGAGTGCGGTAATCGCGAAAGGCCTAAGTATAGTCTTTAAACGTTGAGTTAGTGCGAAAAGAATCTTCTAGCTTTAATTAGATAATTGTTCGATTTGGATTTGACTTTAATTTCATTGGTTGAAAAAATATTATTATTATTATTTTCTTTGACGCTATTGTAATTGTAAGTGAAATATAATATTTTGGGTACCCCCATTTGACTTTAATTTCATTGGTTGAAAAAATATTATTATTATTATTTTCTTTGACGCTATAGTAATTGTAAGTGAAATATAATATTTTGAGAGTTATATTAAATATATTAATATTGAAAAAATTGAAAGTTATACTTCCATTTTAGTATTTTTTTTTTTAAATCTAAGAAACTCGCACACTGCCTCCATCGAGGCTCAAACTCTTAACCTCCCATTTGGGAGTAAGGACAGGTACAACTTAGCCTTTGGTTCCATTTTAATATTGTGATTAAAAACTGTTGGAGTGTAAGTCTGGTAGTCATGTGATCCCTTAATGTAGGAGGGTGAAAAATTATTGTCGTTGTACGAGTGCGGTAATCGCGAGAGGCCTAAGTATAGTCTTTAAACGTTGAGTTAGTGCGAAAAGAATCTTCTAGCTTTAATTAGATAATGGTTCGATTTGGATTTGACTTTAATTTCATTGGTTGAAATAATATTATTATTATTATTTTCTTTGACGCTATAGTAATTGTAAGTGAAATATAATATTTTGGGTACCCCCCCCCCCCCCCCCCCCCCCCCTTCTAGTACGGATTGGACTATTAAATAAATTAGTTTATTTTTTGGACTAATAGGAAAATAATTTTTTAAAAAAAAATAAAATTGAGGCCCTCTTTATTTTGAATTGGGCTAAAATAACTGAAATTACCTAGGAGGTGATGAACTAAGCCTAGAGGGGAGGGGGTGAATAGTCTTTTATGAATTAATTGACAAATTAAAATATTAATTGCCGAATAGTCAATTTTTATTCAATTATTTAATAATGCAAACTACGCAATAATAAATATAGGTGCAGAAAATAAAGCAGATACGACACCAATATTTTTTATATGAAAAAACCTTGGAAAGACTCCAAGTAAAAAACTACGGATACGCTCAGGTATCGATGCACCATGAATCAAGAAGTACATAAACTTTATGAAGTTAGGACTTACAAAATCACTCTAACTTGCCTCTTATCACTCGACGTCTGAAATTCTTGAATCACTCGCGCTACCATGAACCTCTCGCTCCGATCTCTGTACTCTGACGGTTCCACTTCTCAATGGATCAAAGGACCACGAAGCCTCCTGCTTCGATATCCATACTCAAACGAATCCGTTTCTCAACGGATCAATGCACACACAGTGTAACAAGGTGGTGTGATAATTTTTCAGCAATGGATCATTCAATTGTGCATAAAGATCATACTTGTTGAAGCACAATTGAAGAAATCCAAAACAAGAAAGAACTAGAAGATATATATGATCACTCAATAATTTTCTCTCTCCATCTCTCTCTACAGAAGTATATGAACTGTAGAAGAATTGCAGAGACCTTTCAGAAGACACCCTCTTCTCTTAGGTTTAACTTATATAAATAGAGAAGAGTTTATCAATTAAAGGTAAGAATTATTTTCCTTTCAGGATTCATATTTCCACCATTAAATCTTCCAAACATAAACTAATATCTCAATGATAGTCCAATATACCAATGATAGTTTCTAACCATGACTCAAAGTGGTTTGGAATCAATTACATATCAATTTATACCTTCTAGAAATAAATCCGCCATAGCCACTTACCGAGTACTCGGTGAACATGCCATGTTCACGCTATCCCGCGCCAAGGCGCCACTTACCGAGTACTCGGTAATATTCCCACTAAGTACTTAGTGGAACAAAAAATATTGTTTATTGTGAACGTATTGCGTCGTTGCACTGCCACTTCCAGCTGTTGTTTCACTCAATATCCTTTGTATCTTTACCACTCTATACTTGATTTGACACATAAATTTCTTACCATACCACACTTAACAACTTAATCTAAAACACTCAACTCCAGGTTCGATTCCCTCTAGGTGCAATTTGGTTGGGCTACGACCCCGAACATAGTCCGCGACTTAACTGATCCGTGTGATGGGGTCGCGTTGCACGGGTCCCCCTTTTTAAACTTTCAAAAAAAAAAAACACTCAACTCTCAACTCTCAACATGATTTTTGATCAGAATCATTCCATTATATAAACAAATGTTCTTATAAAAACTTATATAAATACTAATGTTTTTTTCAAAAAAAAAAAAAAATAGAAGAAAAAAAATATGGAGTTCCATGGGTGGAAGCCCTAGGTAAGGCGATCCGGCCCTGTAATATAAGCAAATTGTTTTGTTTAAAAACTACGTAAGGTAGAGAGGACGACGATTGAATGGTTAAATAAAATAAAATGTGATATCCCATGCTATCTTTACGTATCTTTCCTAGAGGACATCACATGCTTCACGAATCTTCTATATATTTTACAATTTGGAAGATACAAGCATGATAAATCTATGATCTAAACAATTTGCTATATGAAACAAAAATGGTTATAATAAAAAAGAATACACATGAAACCACGTTGGAACTATAACACAAAAGATTTCTCGAAAAGAAAAAAACTATAACACAAACGGGGTCTACTCTTATTTACTGAGGGAAGAAGACTCATCTCTTCGGCTTCAAATAGAAAAATGACTTGCAATTTTACAGAATGTGCTAATTATTTATTTTTTTCCAAAAAAAAAAGCAAATAAAAATAGAAAGGGTGGTAACTATTTAATAGGAAAAACAGGAAGAAAAGAAAAATGGAAAGTATAACAAATGCTTTTGTTAATTGAAATTAAAAAGCGAGGGACTAATATACACTCTATGATAATATAAAAAGAAAAAAAAAAAGGATAAAGAGGATGCAATAGGGGAACAAAAAAAAGAAGGCAAGGAGCTTAGGGCCTATTTATCGCTAAAAGTTGTTTTTGAAAATTACAAAAATAGAAAATAATTATTTTTATAACTGAGTTTTGTAAATTAATTTATGATATTCATGCAAGAACATAAAGCAAAAATTCGCGGAACATAAACCCTAAGGATTTTAGAATTTCATCATGCTCACACTACATATCTTAAAGCAGAAATAAATTCATAAATACCTCATAGTCATGATAATGGCTAAACCTCATAACGATTCAATCTTTACGTTTGATCCATCATCAACATTAGTCTCCATCCAGATCATCATAGCAAAAACCCTTTGATCCTGAAATATGCACGTAGAAGAAAACCTTAATGCTGCGTTTGGTACGAATAAATGGAATAGAATGAAATGTTCATTTAAGAGGAATGGAATGAGAAAGAGAATTGAATGGAGTGATCATTCTATTCTATTATTTGGTATAATACATGAAATGATGGTGGAATGGAATACTTATTATCATTATTTGTTATTATTACTACGCAATATGTAAAGAGTTTTTATAAGATAACTTTATTTGACATTTACTTAATTTAGCAACAAGTAATATTGTAATAGGATAGGTAAAAGTAGAGATAAGGAGAAGATGTATTTGTGTTGGTGCAAATTTGTTCATAGTTTAAGATAATAATACAAATTATAGCTATTATTACCGTTTAAAAAAAGTCCAACAAATGAAATATTTTCTTGTAAATAGATTCACTTTAAAGATTTGTTTGCACAAATATAAAAATATAATTAAGATATATATGGAAATAGAATTAAAGATATAGGTAAAGATAAAGATATATTTTTTAAGTGTTATGGAAGTCTAAAAATATATGTTTTATATACATGTATATACATCAAATAATTCGGGTATGTATATATATATATATATCAGTTTTGTATATACATGTATATATATATATACATATATCAGTTTTATATATATATCAATTGTATATGGTGATTTATTGCTAAGGTTATTTAGGGTATTATTGGGAAAAGTAAAATAAAATTACTTTTAAGTGGAAATGGAATGTGCATTCCATAGGGTGGAGTGTGGAATGCCTAGAATGTTTTTTGATGGAATGGGCCTTCCAAAGGAATAGCTTAATTTTAAATGACCTTTCTCACTTTAATTTTGTATACCAAAGAAGAGAATTGGTCTAAACTAATGGAATAAGCATTCCATTACATTCTACCAAACACAACATAAAGGAAATAGGATTTCTCTCTCTTGACCTTTTGCACACACCTTAAACTATATTGTGTTGTATCGTTGATGTGTATAATTGATGAAATATATGCACTTTTATAGGTAGAGAGATGACTCGTTTCCTATTACAACTTATTCACCAAGAAAACATTAATTTTCACTTTCCATTAAAGTTGGGACAATAAAGGAAACACTTTCTCATCAATAATATATAATATAAAATTATATATTTGACCAAATCATATTTACAATCTGATATTCATTTACCGTACCATTACCATATATCTAAATAATTATGTGGGCCACAAAATATTGAAATATTCTTACAAGTTTTTCATAACAGTTTCAACAATTAACCTCAACCAAGTAAAAAATTTTATAGTTTTTTTATTTTTTCAATTTTCAGGAAAAAGAAAATTATTTTCAGAATTTTTCCTGCTCTACTTGAAAGAATAACGTTTTATGTTATTCTTTGCAACACACTCCAAGTGTATGAACCTGGTCATTTTGGGGTCAAATGATAGAAATTGGATTAAATTAAAGATGACATCAATCTCAACATAAACTCAATAAAAAAAATTTATGTACAACAATAGGTTGTTGCTTTCTCTAGTGATTTATCCATTTGAATTTGTTTATTGTTTTTGGAAGCTATACATCTACCTGATATGTTTATGAGCAAAAGGAGAGAACGATTGAATAGAAACAAAATGTGATATATCTCATACGTGTTAATGTTAAATGCACATAATTTTTGTTGATATAATTATGTTTGGAAGATACAAAACATGACTTGTGCATGACATTTCTTATTAAAATATTTCCACTTTTCTATTCTCTTATTGGCAAAAATCCAATTTGTCAATTACAAGCACTATGTCACATAATTTTTTATTCAGACCTATGGTGATCAAACACAGACCTTTGGAACATATCTTATTTAGGCGTGAAAAGTCATAAAAACCTTCAGTTTTTCTTCTGATTTTGATTTTATTATATTTTATTGTGTTATTCTAAATTAGGTTATTTTTTAATTATTGTTATTATATATATGTATATCATTTCACCTCTTCATTGAAGCGACTAAAATAATACAAACAAAAGTGATGTTCAAAGAATTCTGATCGGACTGTCAAATATAGATTTACATGCAAGTATTTTGTAAACCACAGCCCATCATTTGTTTTAGGGATATCTGCGGAAAAAACCCTCCTAATATGTTATTCTGTGCGATAAAATTCATGAATTTTTAAAAATATTACACTTTGCCCCCTACCTACCGATCATCTTTGGCGGGAATGCACTATATCGATATTACAGAGTTATTGGCGCGGCCTTTGTTTATTATGCCAAGGACTATTGTTTTATTTTGCCAAGGATTGTTTAGTTTATCAAATCGAGCGACCTTTGTTTTATTATGCCAAGGATGGTTGAGTTTATCAAATATTTACTTTATTTGCTGGGAACAAAGAGAAAAATATATAATACTATATACACATGTATGATGCATATATCAAACACAAAACGAATCTTATTCTGCACAAAATTTTAAATTCCAGATGAAACTTTTGTTGTAGAATGCATTCAATACTGTTTGGAATCACATTTGGTAACGTCAAATCTCGTAAAAAAATTCTTGAAAGAACATGGAAAACAAGTCTGCTAAAATAGTTTTTTGGAAGTAAAAACATAAAAAAACAAGACTGCTAAAAATAACAGGATTTATGCTCTACTGTAATGCAGAAATGTATAAAAATACTAAATCGTTGCATCAACTTTCGACCCCATTACTCATGAACAATTTAAAATACTATACAAACAATTTAGAAGATCCTAGTACGAAGATTAGTGGATAATATCAAAGAAGCCTGAATCCTAATATAAGTTAACACTTATTACAGATAATAGAGTCAAAAAAATTAAAACAGAAAAATTAGGCCAAAACAACAATAATTAAGCAGGAATGTACCTCTCTAATTTTCTTCCTCTTTCCCTCAAATATAAATGTATAATACACAGTACAAAACTAACCCACAAAATTCCCTAGAACTACAAAGCAACTGTAGGTAGAGCCATTGAGATATCACTGAAAATTTATGCTGTCAATCCCAGCAATAATGTAACATAAATATCACTCAAAACCAAGAAGTTCAGAGGCAACTGCATATGTTACCATCCTCACTTCCTACTATCTCCTACTGCTGTTGGGAGCTTTGGCCTTGTTTAGGTTGGCAAGTTCTTCAATAAGCTTCTTCTCTTCCCCGCTAAGCCGTTTCGGAATCTCAACTTGGACTCTCACCAACTGATCACCCCTCATGTTACTTTTGTTGAGAAATGGCACGCCCTTTTTTGCCATCACCAACGTCGTTCCCGGCTGAGTACCCGCTGGGATCTTCAGATCAACCATTCCATCAACTGTCGGAACTTTCGTTGTGGTTCCTAAGATGGCGTCGATGTAAGAAACCTTGCAAGTATAGAGAATATTGGTGTCGTCGCGTCTCAACACAGGGTCTGGAATGACTTCGATTGTCACGAAAAGGTCTCCAGGGGGCCCCCCTCTCCTTCCAGCGTTACCTTCCGACCGCACCCTTAACCGGCTTCCGGAATCAACCCCGGCGGGAACTTTCAGGCTAATACGCTTCGACTTCCTTACTCGCCCGTCACCACTACACGTGTTGCATGGGGTGGAAATTTCACCCGAACCGCCACAACTAGAGCAGGTCATTACCTGTTGGAAGACACCCAGTGGGGTCCTTGCGGATGAGACAACTTGCCCTTGGCCACCACATGTGGTACATTTGGATGGCCTGGTCCCGGGTTTTGCCCCTGTCCCGTCACAGGTGCCACAGCTTTCAAGCCGAGTTATTTCAATCTCCTTCTCTACTCCAAATACTGCTTCATTGAAATTCAAAATCAGGTTGTAGATCTGATCTTCACCCTCGGTGGCCCTGTTCCGAGAACCTCTTCCACCCATACCGCCCATACCGCCCAAGCCATCAAATAATGACTCAAACAGATCAAAGGGATTGCTGAAATCCTGTCAACAAATATGAAACAATGTTTTCAATATATAAATTTGACAAACCAGTCTCGTAATTTTTCCACTGTTTAGTAAAATGAAACTCACCCCCATGCCCATGCCAGCACCTTTAAGGCCTGCCTCACCGTATCTGTCATATATAGAGCGTTTCTCATCGTCTGACAAGACCTGTAACTCGTTATCAGATCAAATGCTGGAATACTGTCATGGCCATTTGCCTATCAGTAAAGAATGATATAGAAGAATATTTACCTCATATGCATTGCTGATCTCCTTAAATTTTGATTCTGCTCCAGGTTCTCTGAAGAAGAGGAAAAAGAACAAGAGTTCAGATAAGGCAATTTGCTATCATAACTTAAGGATATTAAGGAAAAATAATAATAATAAAAAAAAAAGTTAATGGAACTTGATATGGAATCCGTTTAAACGAACAGATCAAACGGAGTGCATAAAGACATAACGTCATCCAGATTTGCAATGTAATATATAGATGAAGATGAACAAAATTCATCTTAGGGAGCTTCAAATAATTTGGCCCCACTAACTGTATTTTAAAAAACCATAGAATTGCACCCATCAACTGGAATGAATTGGAAGGTAATAAAGGGATAATAGAGAAAAATTACAACAGAATAAATGAGAATGGAATGACAACATAAATAAGCATTGTACAAAAATTGACTAGTTAGGAATGAAGCCAAAGGAAACTTCGATATTGATCAAGGGAAAGAAATCTACTGAACAAGAAGAACAGTGGTGGGATAATATAAAACCCTAGAGTAGCATAATTGACATAATTAAGCAGTTAGCAGAAGAAAGCAATGTAATATTAAGATAAAAGACACTTTCCAAGTTATAGTACTAGCAGATGGAACATTTATGAACGATCCAGGAGACCCAAAAAAAAATGCTATCCCTGTAGTAGTTTCAACACAATGATATAGCAAATACTAGGGAAGCATTTGGAGGGGAGTGAAGCCTACGTCAACGTAATTTTCTTATTTTCCTGAGACATCTCCTACGTTTAATTTCAGAAGTGCTGCCTTTTAAGGAGTATTGTACATATATTTCCAAAGTGTTAAAAGCAAGCAACTTCTTGAATAGCATTACTGACAAGAAGATCCATGCATAAAAAAAATGCTCTTTTGTGAATTTATTTTGCACATATATTATAGTTTGTTATATATCTTAAGGCAAAAAAAGAAATCCAAGCTTTCGGAGGACCAGTAAACTGTAAGGATGACTCACTCACAAAAATTCCCACCAACAGATTGCACTGTGGCGATCTTTGCCTCATATGCTCTCAGGACCAGATCTAAATAACCTATCATACATGCAGCTTCAGGGCTGCAAATGAACCAGCTGAGCTGGGGCTTGAATCATCTGGAGACTATTCAAGCTCATTTATTTAGGTAGATAAGACAAGCTTGAGGTAACTTTTAACCTCACTTATCTAATGAGCCAACCATGAGAATAACCGATGCAGGAGGGAGTAGGGGGCCCTTTGATATAAAAAACAAACAAAAATTATTTATTCTATCTATATTTTCGTATCCTATAGTAGAACCAAGCACTCGTTAAATGATTTGAATACGCACAGGAAGAGTGAGAGAGAGAGAGAGAGAGAGAGAGGGAGCGTGAGGAAGATGGGGGGGAACGGTTATGATATTTTCCACTGCCCTTCCATAACTGCTGAATTTTGAAATGCTGCTCAACTCAATAACTTCACACCATGTTTAATATCTGAGTCCTTTTCTTATCCTGTATCTTTGTTTTCTCCTTTCTTTTGTCCTTATCATTTAATCACTTTTTTCCTTCTGATCTGTTACTATGTGGGTCATATATGTAAGGCGAAATTATCAAAAGTTGTGTTCTACGATTATTTTCAATCTGGGGAGGGATTTGTACAAACTTTCCAGGATCTTGTTTCTGCTTTGCAAAATTAGGTCATAATTAGAGAGTTAACCTGAACAAAAGCTTCTTTTTCTCCCAGATCTACAATATTGCATATAGAAGTTCAAACAAGTCAAGCTACAGAGTTGCTAGTGACAAGCCAATCAAATAATCCTAGCCAAGATTATTGCATGTATGAGTTGATCCCAAACATTGTCCTAACTTGGCTGACAAAAGTCCCAACTCTCCCAATACTTACCTTGGTTTGGCCAATGCCTTCAAAGCCCTATGTCCAACCACTTACAACACGTAAACTAAGAACACGTTTATGAAGGTGTCACTGACACTTCACATACACTCCTAACATATGCTTCACATTGCATGTCTCTATTCATTAATTAAAACTAAATTTCATTATTTTAGAAAATTCGCCAACACATCTAGGACATTTCACTACCATTACAAGAAAGAAAGGTAGATTTTCAGCAGACGACATTACATGTCTCCGTAGGAGATTCAATTTTTTTAAATTAATTTTTCATTTCGGACACGGCAAGGATACGGCGGGATACGCCTAGGATACGGCAAATTTTTATTTTTTTTCCATAAAAAAAAAAAAATCTGCTAAAAATCTACCTTTCTTTCTTGTAATAGAACGTGGCTTTTAGATTGCAAAACTACCAATTGTAATGTCATTTGTTTCTCAACTATATAGCTAATGTTTTTGTGATGAAATACTGTCTTTTAACCTTTTTTTGATAAAAGAAGCTATGAACATATAACTTATATATCTAAATTAATGAATGATTCAATGGTGAAAATTGACTTTAGGTCTATTATCTCTCCTTTGGTCCAATATTGGGTCTTATTTACTGTTTAATGTTAAGTGAAATTGTAATTAACAAATTGATGAATGATGTGGTGAAAATTATTAGTGTATTTCATGTTTAATGTGTGATGATATCATATCTTGTGTTTAATTTTTCTTAGTTTATTAATATTGTATATAATACATTGAGATTTCTCATATTAAAAAAAAATTGACAAAATTATTTATATTTTTTTATATAAATTTATTATTTATTATTTAATTTTTGTCGTATCCCGCCATACCCGTATCCTATTTTTTTGGGATTTGCCATATCCCCGTATCCGTATCGTGTCGTACCCGTATCCCGTGTCCGTATCCGTATCCGTATCCGTATCCGTATCCGTATCCGTATCCGTATCCGTATCTGTGCTACATAGCTATTGATATACTAATTGGCAGTGAAGTGACAGCTGCCACGTGAAATCACACGGATACCTGGTTGAGTGGTGTAACAAGATAGTGGCTAAGTAGTTTTATTGAACCCTAGGCGGGACAGGTGTCACGAGAAATCATATGGACACCTGGCTGAGTGGTGTAACAGGAAATGGCTAACTAAACTACATATTGAACCCTAGGTTTAATCCAAAACTACAAGAAAACCGATGGAGAACTTTATAACAAGGTCTAAAAGCAACACCAGGTTAAATATGTACCTAAAGAGAACATATAAATAAAAAGATACAGAAGGAAAAAGAGTAGACAAACCCTGACATCTTTTTAAGTCGATGGACAAAAAGATGGAGACCAGAGTTGCCTCAGATTATTTTTGTGAAAAAGGTCAAGAAAATTTAGCATATGTGATAGCAACAGCCAGACATATTGGAAGTGGCATTCAAGTTGACTCCGTATTTTATTCTGGTATTTCCTTTTCTATACGAAACAGAAATCCATTAAGTAAGGTACCTAATCAGAAGGTGAAGGATGGAGATCATTCAAGGTAAAGACAAGAGAATGGAATTGAAAAAACAAGGATCACAATGAAAATACAGGCACAAAACATAACACTTCTCATGGAAAATAAACAAACTCCATAAGATTTGACAGGTGGCTCCTCCCTATGAAATATTATCTTATTCTCAGTTTTCCTCTCTAAGCACCTATTAATGCCAACCTCCAGAGAAGTGGAAGAGTATACTCTTTCATCCAATGACCAGAACAAAGGCCTTAACACCTCTTCAAACTAAACACCATAAAATAAACGCCCTCGATTTAAATTCACAGGCACGACAAAAAGTCCTTCATATGTATGTCCACAAACTATAGGTTTGAAAACTAATATTTCCCGCAAAGAACTGTCAAATTAAACTAACATTCCCAAATTCCAGTGAGAATTTTTTCAATTTTTCAGCTGCTCTCAATCTACTTACAAAGTTGAAACCTACCAAAATTGAAAAGATGACCACGTCTTCCTATATATAATTCCTACCAAAGTCTCTTTTCATCTTATCCATCCTTATATCACGGTGACACTTAATTGCTACAAAAACTCAACTATGGATCTCTTTGCAGGCCAATAGATGATTAGCAATTAAATATGCACATATATCACTCTGCATCTTAAGTAGATTTTCAACTTACTTGTTCACGTCGGGATGGTAACTCCTGGCAAGCTTCCGATAAGCTGCACATGAAAGTGGAAATATTCAGCAATACAACATGAGCCTAAGAACATATACGTGGGAATATATATTGTTAAAATCAACAATAAGTAGAGATGCAAAACATTGAATCCAGGGGCATAAAGAACAAGCATATAACGACGTTATCTCTCTCATCACATATGAGGGAACAGGGAAAGGGGGTTAGTAATGGAGGGTGTCCCACCCCCTTGGGGATGAGACAGACTAATCTGTTTGGATACCCGCAATCACACAACTCATTGGTATTACTCTTGACCAAGCACGCTTAACTGCTGAGGTACACCATAAAAAACCCACTTTAACTGGAAAGTAATTAGAGAACATTTCAAGAGCAAATCAAAATTTATCTACAAGGTGCACAGAACTAAAATAAAAATCTATTAAAAAAACTGTTTTACAAACCTGTCACAGGGAATTACAATACGAAATCTTTATATCATAGGTCCTTGTGACAATTTTGTAAAACAGTTTTTTGTAATTCACAGGGGTCAAGAAAAAGTATATAAAAAAAAAATGTTAGTTGGAAAATAAATTGTCACATGCTGGCGATGTTTTGCTTGCCCTAACGATGAACAAACACTAGAGGAGTAAGAAGCACAAAAAAGAGAGTTACAGTTTGGTGCTTTTTTGCCAACCACGTTCTGAAAGTAAATATAAAAAATGAAAAGCTATAAAATTCAACAAACATTTGGATTACGTTATATCCCTTTTTCTTTCCCAGATATTGTTATAAAGTTTAGTTCAGAGCATAAAAACAAACAAATAAAATAAGGTTATAACTTGAATAATCTAGATATTCTAAGGACTCATTTCATAATGAAAGCATGTAACATGTTACATGTCTAAAAAGAAAAGAAAGGTAACTACACGAAGAGGAACACAAACATTGCAAACAAGTATCTCCACAATTACAACAGCACATATGATAACATAATAAAGGTATCAGCATCTAACACGCCCAATAACCACAAAACCAAGTTAAATTAGCACAGCTAGTGGTTAGCAAAAGATCAGATTGTATATACAATTTATAACCACCAATGAGAACTGTATCAAAGATGTCGCAGAAAAATCTAGCAGAAAAAAATCAAGATTGTACTCACCACTTTTAATCTCTGATTTGGTGGAATTTTTTGACACCCCAAGGACAGCATAGAAATCCTGTAGGAACAGATGTCAAAACTAGAAAACATGTGTGCTAGTACACCAAGAAGGAAGCTACAACACCTAGAACAAAAAATCATCATTTAATTCAAAAATTAAACTCACATTATCCGCTCTGACAACAAGGCGAGCTCCCCTCCGGTAAGATATATTCTTAGATTGCCCTGTATTAAACAATGAATGCAAGGTGTCTGGAGAAAACATGGCTGAGCCTGGTGAAGCCAATGCCCTTATCTTGCTTGAGATGCTACACAAAACAATAATGCATATCCTACGTTATAATTAATAAAGTTTATCTGATTTTCGCACGGATATGGGTACTGTAGACCAGAAAAGGTTCAAAGCAGCAAACATGGAGTACAGAGGCTGGGAGAAGATATACACATCTGGTGATAATAGAGACATGCCAATACCCAAGAAAAGCCACCTCATAACAATGAAACTGCCCCTCGTGATAGGCAAGGACCTTAGACATTAGGTTTGTAATTTAGAGGACCAAAACTGACAACTTGAATTGGATGTTTGTACTGCAATATTATATTGTTGAGTATCAAAGATTAGATTTTCGTCCTCTACCTAACCCATTTTGCCCTTCTCACCTATGTAAATTTACACCCTTTAGCTCATTCGTGTACTCCATTGCACCAAAAATGTATTTGAGCAAGTGATTCACTAAAGTGACGAGACCTTGAAAGCTACTTTCTCAAGTGTCAATAGTGGGCAAGTAACACCGCTTGGCGAAGTGGAGTGAAGCATCCCTAGCGGTACAAAAAGATAAGTCATGATGAAATCATACGATGAGTGTTTTTTATACTATTTCTTACTTATCAAAAAAAAAATCATATGATGAGAAATATTTTCCTTCCAAATACGTTTCTATTTTCAGAGGTTGTCATATGTGGAAATAAACAAAGTCTTAAAGATGGACGTGTGTCATGGAATGTAAAGCAAATCAATTATGGGATAGTGAAGCAAGTGGAACAAAGTGGTGGAGCAAAAAAGAAGGCGGCAGCTACAGCTCAAATGGAATATGAATTCTGGCTCAAGCTTCTGGGTATCATACAACTCAATTAGCTTGCTATTAGCGTGGACTCTATGACATCCGAGTTCAGGACTCTATGATATAAGTGAACTGACTAACATGGGCCAAACCTGAGTGCAACACTGCCAATCGTCACCCCCATGAAGTCTAGATGGATATTAAAGGTAAAGCTCTATCCTACTTATCCTACTATCTATGAAGTATCATGTACACCAAGAGATACCTTACTATTCTATTACAAACGTGCATAAGCATGATCCAGGTATCACAGAGGCAGCCAAAGCTTTTTCTAAGCACCACTCTCTCCATCAAACAAAGCGCTCTAGGTACTGTAACCTACAAGAATGTGGTTATGGTACACGAAACAAAATGAGAATGTGGTGAGCTTCAAACCCTCAATGTGGTACAAGGGAAGAAGTAAGCTTCTGGCCTTCTGTATATCAGATAATGATAATGTCATGAGACAGTTCAATTGCAAGGGTGGATTTCATTTCACACATAAATAAAAGTGAAAATTAGCATTACCAAAGGCGCACTAATTTCCATTTATGTGTAATTTACTATTCCCTTCGTCTCAAAATGAATACTGTAATTTTCTCAAAATGAACAGTTTCTTATCATTCTTGTTTTGCGACAAAATCTCTTTCACCAATCAACAACTCATAGCAATACCTTTTTTTCTTTCTCTTGTGCTACCCACTTTATATAGTAAACTACTTATTTGCTTATTTGAGATTTTCACCTATATTCAAAAAGGATGGTATTGGGAAGAGAAGATAAAAAATAAAATAAAAAATGAGATGCCCATGCACCAATTGCCTTGCATTGATAGTTTGAGCTTTTTCAAAGAACTGAAGAACATATGCATTTTGGGATGCAGCGAGAATATAAGAGATATATGTTAGCCTATTCATATTCGACCCTATTTATGTTGAATTCGTCATCTAATATAGTCCTTTGTCCTTATCTTTCTCTTAGAAATAAGAAACACATATTGGGTCACTATATTTCACATAGTGGAATGGAGGTGTTCTATATTTCAAAATGTGTGCGCCAATATAGAGGTGCAACATATAGGGGTATAGCTTTATCATATCACATGTATGATGCAGATACAATTGACAGCATACATGTGTAACTACTTAGTTAACCTTCTTAGTTGACATGAGAAAAGATTTAACCTTTTTCTATAATTTTTTTTACTAGCTTTTATAGAGAAAACTTTGAGTTGTTTCAATTCCATGTTGCTTATTATTATGCATGTGCGAAATTGAAAGAGATCTAACTCTTGTCATTGATAATGCCAACAATATTCACTTCCTTCAAATTCCAACTTACCCATCTACATCTTTTGAACTCTTTAAATCGCAAGTTGTTTAAGTTACTGGCATATAATGCATGAAGGACCCTTCATTTATGCTCATATATCTTGTGCATTCGATGTACTGTCGCTCTAGAAGGTATTACGACCCTGGTGGATCTTAAGCCTTAATTAGCTATCCCAAGAGGAAAACTAAGACCACAAATACCACTTCCCTAGACTATGAACATACAATAACGTAGCAGAAACACAAATAGAGTAGGAAATGAAATGATACTTTGAATTAACTCCCAAACACATATCTATGGCCCCAAGAATTGATGTACATACACATATCTATCTGTATACTCTTGCTCTACATATCCTGGGTTGTGAATAGGAGAAGAAAATTCTGAAGATAAGACAGCTTTTTCACTTTGCTTAGTGGTTTTGCTTTTATTTGTTACCTTAGTTATTGGCCTTAGACGGGAAAAAAGAAGGTCTTTATTTTCTATTCTTAATCATAATTTCACAAGGACAAAAAATATTATCCTTCGAATTGTGCTGCTTTTAAGCAATCGTCTAAATGAAACTTCTTTCCCACTAGTGTTCTTCAAAACAGCAGGCAGAAGCACTTTGAGATGGTTAGACTGGACTTCTTTACTCAAATCAAGCATCTCTATCAACATAAATTTAATATTTAAGAGTAAGAGATTACTCAAGTGAAAACCAGTAGTTGGAGGAACTTCCAATAGCATTGTCAATCTGCCAAAGACATTCTGACACAAAACAATTAAACAGACTTCAAACTAATTTTAATTTTTTACCCAGATTCCTTATAATTCAGGACAGGCCTTGGTAAAATGGTAAAGTTGCTCTACTGTGACCTGGAGTTCATAGGTCCGGAATGGGAAACATCTTATCCGAAGGGAAGGCTGTGTAAATTTTACCCAACCAAAACCCAAAAAACGGCGGGGGCCTTGTCCACTGGCTAACTTTTGTTATTCTATAAATTAAGCTACCTATGTTGCTCGATTGTGACCTAGAGTTCACAGGTCCAAAATGGAAAACAACTTATTTGAATGAAAGGCTGTGTAAATCTAACTGTGTAAACCTAACCCAACCAAAACCCAGCAATGGCTGGGGCCTTGTCCACTGGGGTGAAATTTTTCATTCTATAAAATTCAGCTGCCTACGTCCTTTAAAACTCTTGCCACACAGCCAAAGATTCCACCAAAAGTCCTTAATAGAGAAAGCACTAGCACAAGTGTTGCATAAAAGCATATTGTTTCAGCTTGAAACTTGTTCTTAGTTCTTACAAACTACAGGATAAATTACTACAGTAACTGGAAAAACTGTAATTATAAGTTCCCTATTTCCTACCAGTAGCTTGGTCGTGAGGAACGACATTCAAAGGCCTCAAGAGTAACAAAGTTTCCATGGGTATCCAGTAAACCACAGAAGTGTGTACATTAACACAAGTTATAATCACCCACAAGCAATGGGTACCGAGTAAAGTCAGGGAAAATGTTTTTGACAACCTCAGAAGACGAACAAGACTCTAGGTCATGCTTTAAACCCTTATGCCACCTCCGATATCCCGTGAAGTTACCAATGAAATTATTTTCAAAATTCATTCATGATGAACCAATTCAAGAAGTTGCAATAATGATAAACAAGAATCATCTCAGAGACCTGGGAGTTCTCTACTCTAAAAGGCCAAAAGGACAACACCAGTGAAAGTAAAGCATTTAGCAGAACTCGGCCACCTAGACTCATTATGTGACGGGATTTTGTACAAAGTATCAAAATAAAAGTGGTTCCATTTCTACCAATTATGGCACTTTGGGGCTGGTTTGCAACTTCAAAATGTTTGAATGTGAGACTACATCGCTGGGACCCCACTGGGTATAAGCTGCTTCTTCACAAGCTGATACCCCCAAAGAAACTGACCCTATAGCACTATTGATATAACGATTTGACCCTAGCTTTCTTGTTGAATTGCTCTTTCGATGAGCATTCAGTACTTCCTAGCGAGCTGAGACCGATCACTCATATTGCTCTCCCACAACCCCATTCTGAAGTTGATACATAGATTTAGGAAGTCAGCCTTCCGTCCTCAATATATTAACAATTATTTGCTACCAGATTCAAAAAATGTCAAAAAAATAAAAATTAAAAAATGCAGATACTAGGATACTCGTCATAACTACTTTTATCAAAAGTTAAAGATAAGACCAAAATTAGACATGCAGGTTTATGAGTGGAATGATATGGAGGACAATTGTATTTGGAAAGCAAATAGTTCATCTTTACTATTAGAAGATTAGACTTCCCAATTCCCTGTAAATGCACCTTTTCAGTACTGCCCCCATATCTTATGCCACTTGCACACCATGCAAGAGGATATAACAGCCCTGTTACTGTTACTGATTGGACAGATAACATAAGGGAGTTCAAAATCCAAAATGCAACAGAATTAGTGGACACAATCCTACCACTGAAATTGTTAATAAACACTTACCACTGTGATGACGTTGATAACTTGCTTGTAATAGAAGATCTTGACGGAATTTGGGGTTGAACTCCCCAACGAGCCACCCATGTACTTCCAAAAGGTATGATCGCTGTACTTCCACAAGGTAAAATCGCCATCCAATAGAGCCTATACAGAAGAGTTAGAACCTTTAAAAAAGTGGCAATTTTTAAACCTTTTGCAAGATGAAAATCTACCTACAGGTGAGAAATATGCTATGCTAAATATATGGGAAACAATCTATCTTGATCCATTCATCCTACACACACTATTTGAACAATGTGTCAAAAGTTCAGGATCAAAGGCTAATCACTAAAATGAATCTATTCTGATGCAACAAGTACTATAAGGCATATCCAAGAATCATTTTAAGAGTGCAATTAATGTACTTGAGCTCAATAAAACATGATGTCTTAATATTTTACAAATTATGGGAGAAGGGGAGAAGGCACATGATCAGGTTTACAAATAATAATTGGAATTTCAGTAAACTCCATTGACCACCCATGAGATTTGGTTCAATTAAACAGACGGCTATATTTGTTATTTATTACACTGTGCCCCTGAGGTTTGACACATGAGCACAAGGACCCGCCTCCTATTATCTTAGATTCGAAACCTTTAGTGAGATTTTGCACAAAGACTCGAATATCCTTCAATTATATGACAAAAAGTGGCATAACACATTAACAAAAATACCATTTTTCAAGGAACTTAAGATGGGTTTTGATGTTGCCATAGAGGCGACGCTCGAAGGAGATGATGAGCTTCTTGGTGGTGCGATGGTCGATGACATCAGTCGTCAACGTTGTGCTAAGACTTCTCGACAACTTCATAGAGGAAGAGGCCAACATCGATGTTGGGGCGGTCGGTTTTGTGGTTGGTGATGGCTGGAATGCCATTGTCGATTGGTTTTGATAAAGGAATTTCTAACGTATAATGAATATTTTTTATATCAAAAGAGCTTTTATTTAAATTGTAATAAAATATCAAGGATAAAACTGACACTTCATACCACTAAACAAAGTCCTTTAGTTTACTAACATAATAAGAGTATTCGGTGTAATAAACACGTCATAACCATTGTGTGTAATTAAACCAAACATCAGGAGAGATAATTGAGCTTTGACCTTGGAATTCTGACAAATTTGACGCTTTCACTTAATCAAGTTCAAAAGAATACATATTAGAGCCACAGACACATCCCAACAGGGTAAATTATTAAAGACACCATATCTGGATGGCAAGCACATTTTATTCACAATTAAAATCTACATGTGTGTGCGTGTGTAGTCTGACATAAAGACATTTTTAGGGTTTTTGGTTGATTATTGATCCTATAATTTTCCAGTATTAGGCACCAAAAACTGGATATTCTTAGATAATAAACAATAAAACTTTCCTCAACTTTTCCTCTATAGACTAACCGAACAAAAATGATAAACCCGTTCATTCTGCTGAAGTTCAATCAAAACAACAAT
Organism: Cornus suecica; assembly: GCA_963922005.1. Classification (NCBI taxonomy): domain Eukaryota; kingdom Viridiplantae; phylum Streptophyta; class Magnoliopsida; order Cornales; family Cornaceae; genus Cornus; species Cornus suecica. The sequence goes on along the minus strand of OY998247.1, from coordinate 39,582,954 downwards.
CAATAATTTCGTTTTCTATAAATTAAATAATAAATATTTAATCGACCATTTGATGTTATTGCTATTCTCGGTGTGCAACTTGTAAGATATTATATCATGAAAAAAAAAATTGGGCTTTTCGAAATAGACCCAGCAGTAATTATAGTTCATGAAATTTGAAGAGTACCCATTTTTCCAGTAATTATATCAACTGGGGTTGGAATATTCCTTACAATTCACCCTAGTTCCGCAGAAGATAAGTAATTACTCCATTAACCAAAACTTTGTAACGTTTAGCATATATGAAGTTTCAAAAAGTATACTTTCCAGGAAAGTGTATCCAACCCTCACTTCAAAGTAAAATTACAACTCAATACATATACTTTATCAATCGAGACTAACAATAATCCACAATACATAGTCAATTTTAAAGCAATTAGTATCAAAAGGCAAAGAAAGAATACACAGACATATACATAAACATATAAATACACATATATAGATTATTGAAGTGTATCGAAATTGAGTGGAATTCAAAGGGATTGAAATCGATAGTGAACCTGAAATTGTGCTTCTGAGACTTCTTTACTGGTGGATTGAGGCTTTTGTGTGTGTGTGTTTGTAATGGTGGTTGGTGGGGGATGGTGAGGCAGAGGAGACGCTGGGTACTGCTCTTTCTCTCAGGTCCAAGATGAGGCTCGAGAGAGAGAGGGGGGTTTCCAGAACTATACAAACACTAAATATAATATATATATATATATATATGACACGATAAAATTGTTGTGTTGTGTGCTTCTGTGGCTTGCTGTTCCGCTGTTGCTGAAGCAATTTAATCTCCCCTGTTCTAGCGAATTGTGGCCGTTGGATCTTGGGACTATGATTTGTAGATTGATTATGGTATTGTTAATGGTGCTATAATAGTGTGGACTGTGGAGTGATGATGTGTTCAATGGGACCGAGATCTTTTTTGAAGTGAACTTGGGCCGGCCTGCCATATTACGGCGGGTTCGCAAAGTCTAATGGAGTAGGTAAAACAAAAAATTTAGGGTCCCTTTGGAACGCGTATTTTTATTGGTTTGTTTTTAGTCTAAATAAGTTAGATATTTTTGTTGCATGATGTTTTTAATTAAAATTGTAATTATGTTTGGCACATAAATTTGAATAAATTTTAAGTTTGGCCGAAATATATTTTAATTATAGTGTTTAAGCAAATAGTACAAAAATACTAAAAATATTTAATTGTTATTTTTATTTTTTCTTGAAACGTTTCAACTATTTACATTATCATGCAAAACAAAACAGAATATACCGAACATGCTTCAGTATAAAAAGTGCATTGGTTTCAGATAAAAAAGGAATAATTACACAAATCTCCCCCAAACTATGACATAATTGTACATGGTTCCTCTAACGTTTCAATAATATTATAAACCTCACATAATTGCACATTCGTTGTAACATTTAGCCCATTTTGTTCAAAGTCAATGCTGAAAATTTACTTTATTGGTCAATAAAGACATATTAATGACCAAACTCCCTAGTTTACCCTTGTTATCCTTACAATTAACTTTTGCATTCAAAATTACTAGAATATTCCAATTTATTTTACAAAATTACCCTCATATGTATTCTATAGAAATTCATTTGAGCGATTGTTTATACATACTCTCTCTCTAAAAATTATTCATTCTCTTTCTACAAGCCTTCTGTCATGACTTGAAAAAGATAAAGGCACACATGAAATGACAACTGCTGGTATACATAATTCTCACCAATATATTTGAAGGCAGGGTAGTAAATTCATCATCCTCTACAAGATTCTCTAAATATCTCTAAAGATAGGAGGATATATACATCATCTCACTATTATTTTGATAATACTAAAGGATGTTTCTGATATTATTGAAATGTTAGGGAAATCGTATGCAATTATACCTTAATTCATGGGAGGTTTATGTAATTATTCCAAAAAAATAGCAAAAAACTAAGTGCATGCCAAATGGAACCTTAATAATTATAGATGTTTGTAGAACGGAGAATTGGATGTGTTTGAAAGTGAATTATTTCATAAATATATAATATATATTATTGAAAATAGTGGCCTAGAATTTAGGAAAATAAGTAAATAAAGAAGAATAGAGAGAATATTTTATTCCTCGTCTTCAACTTAATTAAAATATATAAACTACATAAAACCTACATGTAACTTTCAAATAAATACCCACTAATACCCAATAACATAATAATTAGTAGTGTAACTTTCACTATCAAACTTATCAATTATTCTAAATTTATTGTCTTGCACTAACACCCCACTAACACAATATATTAAGACACAATAAAACTTTTGTAACATCAAAACCCACTAAATATCAAGGTTATTATTTCCAACATATATAACATGTTATATGAAAACACAAATGGGAGGTTTGATTGTGAGTGTCTATTTTATTTGTGTCATAGAACCAAAGGAATTAACTTTTGTAACTTTGGTGAATTCATGATTTTAATTAATCGGTTAATTTATATTTGATTTTATAATTGTTGTTTGAAGATTGATTATGGGCATGTTACTTCCAAGGGGCAGAGTCGTGATGTAGAATGGGTAGTTGAGGCAAGAACTCCGTTAAGCGATTTTTTTAAAATTATGTAAAAATATCCTTTTTTTTTCAAAATAATACATTTTCTAGTGAAAATCATATAACAACTAAACCCACATTTTTCATTTTTAGTTGTGTGTCAGTTTTAGGCGGAGTTCCAATATTTATGGTCTCGAAACCTCATTTTTCAACCTATAAGAATACCTTATTTCATAACTTTTGTTATGGCCCAGAGGAACTTGAGGTGGGCTAATTTTTTTGGGCAGTATTTTCCTTAGGCCAGGTAAGTAGGAGCTCATACTTACGTCCAATTAGAGAATGACACCTGGTTTAAAAAATAAAAATAAATATACCATCTCTCTTTCCCCTACCACTCTCTCTATATATAGACCCTGGTAGATGATTCTTGTGTTGAGGAAGATGAGGATGGAACAGGAGGTAGGGCCGAGGAACCATCACTTAATTCATTGGTCGTTGGTGATGATGCAGAGGAAAGAGTATAGAGAGGAGAGAGGGGCGTATGTGATTTGGGAGAAAGAGTGGTAGAGGAGAGAGGGTATATTTTTTTTTATTTTTGGGTCAGGTGTCATTCTTTAATTGGGCGTAAGTAGGAGATCTTACTTATCTAGCCTAAGGGAAGTAATGCCCAATTTGTTTTTAGTTCTTATAGATTAGTCTTTTTTAATGTTTTATAGAGAGAAAAAAATTGTAATTCACCATATTTTTAGTAAAATGGTTTAGTACTATTCTTAACCCTTTTTTGAAATTATGGCTTCTTATAAACAAAACATATCACTTTTTTTCAAAAGAAATTCTTACTTTTGCTAGACAATATTTGTCTTAGACCACTTGAGCAAGAGCTCCTACTTCCCATATAGTTGGCCCAATAAAAACATGACACATGTACAAATATAAAAATTAAAATAAAGTCTCTCTTTACTCTGCCTCTCTCTTTTTCCTCAAAGCAGACGCGCCCATTCCTTTAAGCATACGCGCCCCTCTCTATCAAATCAAACCTAACTCCTTTCTCGCCTCTTCCTCTCCATCATCACCGACGGTCACAAACAACAAACTGGCAGCGATGGTGGGTGGAGACGAATGTGTATACAAAACGGCGACGACAACGACAACGATGGGTAGAGACGGGGGTTTTAAGGGTGTTGGCATGAGGTATGTTTGCTATTTCAATTTTCCCATTTGATTTTTTTTCCCTTTCAAAACACTATAAATTGTGAAATTACCTATGAATGTTAGAGAGTTGTTTGATAAAATTAATTGAATCATGGGCTGTAAATGATAGAATTAACCCTATGTTTTATATTGTCCTAGCCTCTTTCTCGCCTTTTCCTCTCCATCATCACCAACGGTCACAAACAACAAACTGGCAACGACGATGGGTGGAGACAACAAACCTACCCCGACGGTGGGTGGAGGCGAAGGTGTATACAAAGCAGCGACGACAGTGACAACGATGGGTGGAGACGGGGGTTTCAAGGGTGTCGGCGTGAGGTATGTCTACTATTTCAATTTTCCCATTTGATTTTTTTCCCTTTCAAAACACTATAAATTAAACAAGATATTGATTTCATTTCTGAAATAGTAAGACTAGCAGGTGAAGACTCTGATGTTATCCTTCTTTGTGAAATTACCTATGAATGTTAGAGAGTTGTTTGATAAAATTAATTGAATCATGGGCATGTGAAGAATAAAATTATCCGGAGTCTGGCCTAACTCAATTCATTGATTTATTTTAGAAAATATAGTCATGAAGTCTAATTTTTAAAAATATATGTTGTTATAATATTTGATTTGAATTTGGGCATATTGTTGAATTTAATTTAATTTTTTCTCAACTATTTGATAGTGAAATATTAATACTTTAGAACCAATTGTAATTACCTAATTATAATGCAGACTGATGGATGAGGTAGATTATATGAACATGAGTAGTAAACAGTCGGATATTTGTAAAGTTGATATGCAAGATGATGGTTGTGATATGTCTACTACTAATACATCTCTATCAAAAATAGAAATACAACAAGAAAAAAGATGAACTAGAACTTGGAATGGAGTTTAGTTCCAGTGATGAAGCATATAGGTTTTACCTCAACTATGCAGGTAAACTTGGTTTCAACGTAAGAAGAAATAGTCAAAGAAAAAATAAGAATGGTGTTATCACCAGGATTAGTTTCTGTTGTTCAAAACAAGGTGAAAAAAGAGAGGACAAAAGGATTAAAAATCCGTTCTACCGCCAACCTATTATAAGAGTTGGTTGTGTTAGCTCATATGAACTGTCTTTTCAAAAATAATGAAAAATTTAAGGTTTCATCATTGAAAAATTTTCATAACCATGAGTTAATAAAATCTCCCATGAAACATATGTTAAAAGTTAATCGAAGAATTTCTAAGGCTCAAAAAGCACATGTCGAAGATGCAGACAAGTCATGGTTGCCAATAAAAGCAAACATGGAGTTAATGAGTAGAGAAATTCGGGGAAGAGATCATCTTGGTTTCATTGAAATGGATTACCAAAATTACATACATAGAAAATGGAAGATGACAATGGAAAAAGAAGACACCGGAGCCATATTGCAATACTTTCATAACATGCAAATGAAAGATGCATCATATTTTTGTTCAATACAAGTTGATGAGGATGATTTGATCACTAATATTTTTTGGGCAGATGCATGCTCAGTTAATGACTATGGTTTATTTGGAGATGTTGTGTGCTTTGACACTACTTATCTAACAAATGAATATGGTCGACCTTTTGCACCATTTGTTGGGGTGAATCATCATAAGCAAACAGTCGTATTTGGTACGGATTTACTTTATGATGAAACCACTAAATCGTTCAACTGGTTGTTTAAGACTTTTCTCGATGCAATGTCTAGGAAATAACCTAATACAATCCTCACAGATCAATCTGCTGCAATGGCAAAAGCAATATCAAATGTTTTTTCTAATTCTCAACATCGACTTTGTGTTTGACATATTTATCAAAATGCTGTTAAAACTTTGAGTCATGTATTTCATGGAAATAAACAATTTGCTTATGATTTTGACAAGTGCGAGTATGAATATGAAGATGAAGAAGAGTGACTTTTTACATGGAATGGTATGTTAACTAAATATAGCCTAAATGAGAATCAGTGGTTGAAAGATTTATTTGAAGTTAGAAAAAAGTGGGCAATGGTTTATGGGCAACACACTTTCACTGCAGACATGAAAAGTACACAACGTAATGAAAGCATGAACAATGTATTAAAAAATTACTTGAAGCCGAAACATGATCTATTGTGCTTCTTTGAGTATTATGAGAGGGTTTTGGATGATCGTTGGTATAAAGAATTACTTGCACATTTTGAGATGTTTCAAACCATGCCTACATTGTTAACTAATGTGGAGACATTACGTCATGGTGCAGAAACTTATACTCCATAAGTATTTGAATTGTTTCAAAAAGTGTACATGAGGTTAGGAGATTACAATATCTACAAAGTGGCTAGGAAAGAGGAAGATGTTGAATACAAAGTATGTTCTGACAGAAAATCTCAAGGGCATGTGGTTAAAATTTATGCCTCCACATAAACGATAGTTTGTAGTTGTATGGAGTTCACTTTTCTTGGAATCTTATGTGCTCATGCTTTAAAAATGTTGGATAAGAATAACATAAAAAAGATTCCATCACAATATATCATGAAATGGTGGACAAAAGATGCAAAAGCAAGAACTATTACCAATTATCATGGAATTGAAGCTACTGATAGTGCTAAGGTTTCTGTGGGGAAGCGTTATAGTAACTTTTGTCGTAATTTTTATGAGATTTCATCTTTAGCATCAGAGCATGAAATGTTATATGCACATGCCAATGAGCGTGCTCTTGTGTTGCTTAAGGAGTTAGAGGAAATGAAGGAAAAATCTACTTGACAAGTGGTGACAAAAGTTTAGTTGATGAAAATGAGCAAGTTGAATCGATACCTTCACTTGACAATTGTGAGATGATAAGAGCTTGTGGGGTCAAAATAAAAGCCACAGTTGGACAACCACGTGGTCGATTGAAATACACACTTGAAAGGTGAAGAAAAATCTCAAATACCAAAGTTGGAAATTTTTTGTGAAGATAGCAAAATATCGCAAAGGTATAACTTCAAAATTTTATAAATTGGTTAAAAGGTAATTATTGTTGTACTTATTATCATTATTTGCTTAAAATGTTATATGATCCTATTTCCAATGAAAACTTAACAGAGGATCAAGCTGGATATGAAACTCAAATATTTGATGTTTTGACTCAGGTAATACATTATTATTAATAATACAATTTTCATTATGCTTACTATAATTTTCACTTCTCATTGTTATGATTTTCAATTTTTGTAGGAGTCAGTACCAAATTGTAGCTATCTCTAACAAAGCATGGAAGAAGGTGAGAAAAAATCACCTTCTAGTTAGTATGAGTATTAGTTAAAGCTTTGCGGATGTGTGCCGTGCACATGTGTTTTTGTACAATTCATGGAGACTATGTTCCCACTTCACTTGTTTCAATCTTCTTTAATTTTATGATACTAGTTATTTGTCTAGGATTGGTTGTTTGATTCTAAAATAATTTAATTCAGTCAATCGTTATTATTTTCTTGATTTAAATGTTGAATAGTTGATGATGTGGTTTTCTTATATTTGTTTATTATTATATAGTGACAAAATCATCTTATGAAATGTTTGCATAATGGCTATCCTAAAAAAAACACTAGTCAAGATCGTATAAGATTATTTGCAATGTTTGGCACCATTAAACTGCAACATTAAAGATCTTTAAAAAACAAAATAAAACAAAACAAAACGAACAAACTGTAACTTTGAAGACCCTTTTTTTTCTAGTCAAGGAATATGCGAGGTTTGATTTGTTAGAGATGGGCGCATGTGCTTTGAGGAAAAAGAGATATGGAGTAGGCATGGAGTTGGGAAAGTCTACTTTGAGGAAACAGAGAGAGGCAGAGTAAAGAAAGACTTTATTTTAATTTTTATATTTGTACATGTGTCATGTTTTGATTGGGCCAGCTGTATGGGAAGTAGGAGCTACTGCTCAAGTGGTCTAAGGCAAATATTGTCCACTTTTGCCTACCACATACTTCTTAACTTATAAAGGGTTCGTATTTATAATTTTTTCCAGCTGAATTTGGCCTAAAGAATAGATGAATCGTAATATGGTAGCGGTTGTGGGGGGCCGAAATGGAGATTAAGATGAAAGGGATGACGATCATAATATTATCCTTTATAAGACAATTCTCAAGAGTATTTTTGCTTATTATCAAGAGTCTTTTTACTTATTCTCTTTGCTTGCAAAACAAAAATGGAGACTTAGGGTTTGTTTGATAATACTTATTTACCACTTAAATTTAAACAGATTCAACACTTATTTAGTTAAAGTGCATTTGATAAGAAAATGTGAACATCACTTAAAAATATTAAATGCCACTTAAAATGATGTAAAATTTTAAGTGAGAGTGTCATCACTTAACACTGAAGTCTGATGACTGAAAATTTACAAAAATATAAAGAAATTTATTTTTTTTAAACACCACTTAAAACCTTTAGTAGTTAAAATTCATATCTTAAAATTTCCAGTACTTACTTTTCAATTTTATCAAATAGCACCTTAGGTGACTATCCAATAAACATATGTATAATCCTTTGTTTTCTTGGTGAAATAATTATGCCTCCTTCAACTTTCGGCATTCAAAATCAAACTACATGCTCACTAGGGGTGCGCACGGTTCGGTTTCGACCGAAACCTAAATCAAACCGATATTTTCGAATTTTTTAAAATGAAAATCGAAACTGAACTGTTAGTGCAAGAAACCGAACCAAACCAAACAGTTTTTTTTGTTCGGTTTTGGTTTTTTTTAAAATGAAAACCGAAACTAAACTGTTAATGCAAGAAACTGAACCGAACCAAATCGTTTTTTTTGTTCGGTTTCTACTATTTTTTTTTTGAAAGGTAAAGATAATTTGTATTAGAATGAATAGGCCCAAGGTAAAGAAATCATTTTTTTCCGATAATTTATATATATCACTTATATAAGTTATAATTTTAAATTATATTTATATATAAATATGTATGTATGTATAGGAATGAACTATTTATGTCACATATAGGAGATGGGGTTTTAATTGTCCAACACCAATCAGCCCAACATTGTCAATAAGTGTGTGGGCCAAATTTAATACCATGGAGCCATACATTCTCAATGCAAAGTATGTGCGTGTGTTGTTTGGGCCATTTTTATAGAATTTATAGTGACAAGTACCAATAAGTTCAAGAGTCATTCCACAAAATGACTGCCCTCAGGACCCAATACCGACCCAAAAGCTTGATTAAATAGGCATTGATGAAATTGTTGTACATATATATATAATATAAATATTATACTACTTAGAAATATATATATATAAATTAAAAGAAAAAAAAAACGATTCGGTTCGGTTTTAGGTGATTGAAAACCGAAACCGAACCCAAAAAATCGGTTTTTGAATTTTGAAAACTGTAACGGAACTGAATCATTTTGGAACCCAACCAAATTGTCGGTTTCGGTTTGGTTTAGTTCGATTCTTCAATTTTGTGTGCAACCCTAATGCTCCCTTTGCTCGGACGCCTTTATTCAGGAGTTTGGAAGGACATGACATATACTAACATTCTAATACACTATTAGGAAAAGCTTTACAATATCACAAAATTATTTACCTTTTATTCAATAGTTGAAAATATATTTCCTTCCCCTACGTTTGCAAGAGTATACGATGTTTCTTAATAATGTGATTTCAAATTATTTTCTAAACAATTTGAAGATATCTATATTAAATTTAAGGAGAGTGAAGTTTATGTAAACAATTTGAAGGTATCTATATAAGTCATATAATTTAAGTAGCTTGTCACACTGTAAAAAAGTAAGTTCATTATTTTGAATGGTAAATTGGTAATTTTGACATTGTAAGTTTATTCTGAAGAGTGACTTCCTAATTTTTTTTTAATTAACTGATTCAAATTATTTGTTAATACATTGAAACTTAAAGGAATCTTGGAGAAATTTTTGACCCTATTTGAGGGTCATGGAACATCGAAGGATTTGCATGAACCAATGACGGATCCAGAAATTTGTCTGAGTGAGGCATAATAATATTTTTTTGTACTTTTAGTTGGGGCGTAATGCAATTTTAGTGAGAACTTTTGATAAATATAGAATTTTTATAGCTAAATTTTGCAAAGAAAAAAAAGTGCATTGACCCCACAAGTCACACACTGAATCGTGCCTGCATGTAACATAAAAAAAATGAGTAAAAGACGCAACATTGCCTCAAATTATTGTATTTGTTCTTAGAAATCTATTTTGAATCTTGTGAATTTGTCTTTAAGATTTTATAGATGAAATAGCTATACTACGTACAAATCATATAATATATTGTCTTTTGACACAAACCGACCTTAGCTCAGTTGGTAGAGCGGAGGACTGTAGTAGGTTTAACCTGTAAGCCATCCTTAGGTCGCTGGTTCGAATCCGGCAGGTCGGATTCTTTTTCATTATTTTTATTTTTTCCCTTACAAGATATCTAATGCACACTCTCATCAATGGGCCGTTGGGCCTCAACTAAGGCCCAAAATTTAAAAGTAAAACAAAGCCCAGGTCCATATATCTCTTTTTATGATCGAATTTCATCTAAATTCAGAAACAAATTGTGAGTGGGAAAAGGAAGAGAGATTGATTATGGCTTCTATATATAAATTTGGAGGTGTGACATGAAAGATGGGATAAATACACTCTTTTTTTTTGGTACTCAGAACTCCTCTAGGTAGGGCATACACTCTTCACATTAAATGGAACCTCAATCCCTCAAGAAATCACACCTAAATCTAAAGGTGGATTGTGCATCCTGATTTACAATCTCCATCTAATAGTGAATGCTTACTCCATACATAACCTCATTTTGAAAAAAGTGACCACAAAATGTGAGACGATGAAAATAATGATAATGGTTCCACACTATCTGGTTTCGAAACCACATTCTTAATCTTAGCTTCATGCTTTGGCTCTATCATGGAAAAGACTGAGCCTTCTTCCAGCTCCTTAGTTTCTTACATAATGCACATTCCAAACCCATGTTTTCTATGCCGAATCCTTTGGCTCTCTCTTTCTCCATTCACTGTCATTTCCAACATGTTTGCTGCTTTCGTCGTTAGACACAACTCTTGACATGTTTTACGCGACTGGTAATCCAATTTCTATGTTGTCTACCATATATGGATGGAGAGATTCAAGAGCGAATCCTCTCCTCCATAGGTAATTCTCTAGGATATATATGAAACAATCAGGTATATATATACTAACATCTATTCCGATCAGAGAAAACTAATCCATTTGTCCCAAATTAGTTGTCCACTTTCTCAATTTTTACTTATCACAAAATAATTATTTAGTTTCAAATCCCAATATAATATAATCTTATACTTATACTTAGCAATGAGCCCCATTAAAAATTAATGTATTATCAAATGGAAAAATTGAAAACACAAAATAACAAAAAAAATATTAAAAAGTCAAACTTGAACAACTAATTTGGGACTGAGATAGTACTACGTTACCAGAATTGCAGACCTTTTTCGTGCCTCACCTTGTACAGAACTTTTCTTTTATTCAAGTAAATGGTTTTTGAGATTGTTGTTTTACTAGCACAAACTTTACCCTTATTGAAATTTATTTCATAATATTAAGTATTCAAAAACATCGAAGGAGAGAAAATCATGCATCAAGTTGGGAAAATCATCAGCTAGTCGTGCCCGAGCCAACTGAAAACCATATCACTCCATTTTTCAAATGGTTCAGAGTAGCTCATTGATTTCTGTCTTTCTTCTGAAGCCATGGGAAGCTTCGCCACCCTTTGCGCTGTTTTACTGCTTGTGATTCCTCTTGATTCGAGCTTTTTACCTTGCTAGACTTTCTATCTGGTTCATTACTTTGTGCCAAGTATACTGAGATGAGCTCGGTGTGGCACAACTTCCCCACTTCCCTCGCGACTTCTATAGCATGGCAGCTTCCTATAATTGTCACTATCGTCGCCAGGTCCTAGAAAGACGCCATGAATTCCTACAGAGTTCCACCTCAAAAAATATTAACTAAACAAAACATTTAATAGTTCAGAAGACAGTGCTCTTATACACTAATCTAAAGGGTTAATTGTGTTATCTTTAATTTCGAAAAATATTGAAATGCTACAAGTGAAAAGGGCTATTGATATAACTAGGATGACAACGGGTGCTTTTTTGGGAGGGTGTACCCTCCCCCCATAACCGTTAAGAAATTTCCACCTCATCCCGCCCAAAATTTGTTAAATGGGATGGGAGGTCACACTGTCGGTTCTGGGCGGGTACCCCCATAATATATATTATAATATGTCTAAACGAGGTGAGGACACCTAAAACCGTCCCTACCCCGTTTATGTGCGGGTTTTCCCCCAACCCCATCCCTACCCCCACTCATATAGTATAAACACGGTATCCAAAATCGCTAAAAACGGGTGGGCTCGTATACATAGTTAAAATAAATAGGATGTTTAATGTCTGAAAACAGGATGCTGAAGTTATACCTGGAAGAGCCCTAACTTTCATCAAGACATTGCGGATTAAAAAAATATCTGGTAGATCCAGCTTCAAACAGAAGTCCTGTAAGAACAGACATCACACATGGATTTGGCACAGAACTGGTGAAGCTTTTGGCAACCAATTGAAAGATAAAATAACAGACACCTAAAAATCTAGATATATATATATATATATATATACTGAGATTGAAGATTGCAAAGGTATAATTTGGGGGCAATGATAAAATCTAACCTTGCGCACATCCGAATTCGCCCAATACCTGAAATGTATTGAGCAGCATGTTAGAGAAAACCCTTCTATATGACAAAAGATAATTCTCAATTCAAACAATAAACTATATATATAGATATATGTATTTTTTATTTATTTATTAAACTGAATCATGAAAGAAGATCAAGATTAGACCATTACTCTTGTTTACCAAGCTGAACAGAAATAACCTCTGCCAGTGTCTTTGCTGCTAAAGGAAGGCCCTCGCACCTGTAAACGATTTCATCCTTCATTCTCGACAAAATTCGGTGATGATCTTTTGCAATAAATCGCTTTCTACAAATCGAATCCATGAAAATTGACCACAGTGCTTCTTCATTGCAATTGGGCTCGAGTCTGAGCAAGTAGTTCTCGCCCACCATGCTCAAGGCTACTTCTTCAAGTGGAGTGGTTACAATGATGGCACCCCCATCTCTCTTTGGCAAGCCATGGCAAAAATGGCTACCCTTGGACGCGCCCTCTGAGGTTCCCTCGTCCTTGGACTGATTAGAACTCAAATTAGAGTACCATTCGTTTACGTGGACGACATTGTCCAGTACAATCAAATACTTCCTCCCAAACAACCTGTTATGTAGTTCACTCAGCTGCCTATCATGGTCTTGAAACTCATCATCTTTGGCACCCAAATGTCTCAATAAATGAGTAACAATTTCTTTCGGATTTGCTTTCAAAGATAGAGTTACCCAAATTACCGGAGAAAAATCTCTGAAAAATTGGCGGGCAAGAGTAGTTTTACCCACCCCGCACATTCCCACAATTCCAACTGCCTTAATGCCACCATGATTATCGGGTGTCATTTCGAGAAATGCTTTCATTTTCTGCAAGTGGGTAGCAAATCCATGAGTCTCCTCGAGTGGTGGTTGATTTATATTTTGTACTCGATGAGCTGTGATCGAGTCGGGTTGGAGTGATGTTTCACTGTTTTCTGCATTGTTTGTATGCTGCAGCTTTTTTCTGATGCGACCCAGTTTCTTTCTGGTCTTGCGAGTGAACCAGCAAGTCTTCAAGGCTCGGGCGTTGACATGGATTTTCTTCTTCTGAGATTTTCGTTTCCGCTCCTTCTCTGCTGAAAGAACACAATTTGCGAGCAAGTATAAGAGATTGTAGAGTGAATTCTTCAACTCGATAGGCGTGGAGTCGTCGATGGTCTTGCCTTGCAAGACGTTTAGGATATCTTCGAAACGAAGACAGAGGGGAAGCTCAGCCCCGAATTCATCCGCTGCTTCTTTGAACTCGGTTATGAATCTTTCCTTGAGAAATTGTAAATGATCAACTGCCATTTTGATATGATTTAAGCTTCAATGCTGTGTATAAAATGCAGTCCAGTAGTACTACTTCTTGGGGAGTTGCTTTGGCCGGAACACTACTTTTGTGGGTTATCTGAGCCTCTCACTCGTTCGGTCAACAAACACCCTTGTCATACCGTTTGATGAATGGATCAGGCTCAATTCATTCCCTCACTACCACCAGTCACAAGTTGCTGAGGTGGCGCTTATGTGGCAAGATAAGTGATCCTCAACTATTTGACTTTCACACAGTTATACACACCAATTTAGATATACAAACAGTAATTCCAAATATGTTACAGAATTTGAAATTTTTGAAGGAATTTAAAATCTTTGAAACTGTTTAAAATCTAAAATTTGGAACAGTATTTGGAGACTTAATCGACTTTTTGATTATATTCCTTTTATCTATATCTTCTTCTCTTCAATTTCTTTAGGGTTCTAAAGCAACGAATGAGCAAAAGCTTGAAAAAAACTCGTTATAATATTACTTATAAAATTAAAATATATATATAAAATTCGTAAAAAATATATAAAATTCAAAAATAATATATAAAAATTGAAAATATATATATTAAATTCGAAAAAAAATATAAATTCAAAATATCTATATAAAGTTTGAAAAAAACATATAAAATTCGAAACAAATATATATTAAATTTTGAAAAAAATTATAAAATTCGAAATTAAATATAAAATTCAAACAAAACATATAAAATTCAAGAAATATATATATTAAATTTCAAAAATAATTATAAAATTCAAGAAATACAATTCGTGCATTCGAATTTTATATGTTTTTTTCAAACTTTATATAGATATTTTGAATTTTTATTTTTTTCGAATTATATATATATTTTTTCAATTTTTATATATTATTTTTGAATTTTATATGTTTTTTTAATTTTATATTTATTTTCAGATTTTATATATTTATTTACGAATTTTATGTATTTTTTTCGAATTTTATATTCATTTTCGATTTTGGAATTTTTTTCAAAATTTAATATATATGTTTTAGAATTTTATATGTTTGTTTACAAATTTATATATTTTTATAAATTTGTTTCAAAGTTTAGAGGTAAGATAGTGTAACCCTATCAATACCCTATCTTAACTTTTAATTTAGGGATTCAACCCCTGCAACATTGCTACAGCCAAATGCAACATTTATTTAACCAAATGCAGCACTGTTATGTACCATCAATAATATCAACTGCAGCAAAATCTATGTCAAATACAATATTTCTACATCCAAATGTAGCACCTATATCACTATCCAAATATACTTATGAATCTTCGCTTTAACTCTGAAATGTCATTATTACCTATTTTAATGATTAAAAAGACTATTTTGTCCGTTTAATGTATTTTAAAATCTTAAAAACATTTAATTTTTGAAACAAATATATAAATTTCTAAACAAACATATAAAATTCTAAATCATATATAATAAATGTCGAAAAAAATTCAAATTCGAAAATAAATATAAAATTGGAGAAAAATATGTAAAATTAGTAAATAAATATAAAAATGGTTAATACCCTCACGACCAATGAAATGATGAATGATAGTTAATACTAATGTATAAACAACATCAGTAATAAATATGTCCTGATTAACTTCATTCTTTACAATCTTAACAGCATTTTGAATCTCATTTTTCTGATTTTGAGAAAGGATATTATCCCACCAGCCTTTCAAAATGTCAGTAAAACCACAGGTAATAAAAGCAACAATTTGTTGTTCAGTATTATTAGCAGTTTTACAGACGGTACTGTACATCATCATTTGATGTACCATCTCATAAATAGAATATTCAGATTTGCCATCAATATTCCATTCATAGATAGTCTTAGAATTGAAAGAAACCTGCCCATAAAGATATGCTTCTTCAAAAAGAATATCTTGAGGAGTAGGTCTTTGGTAGTAGTTACGACTGCCACCAATATCAGCATTCTGATGCTTATTTTTTGAAAAATTGACTTTATTCAAATGCATGCTATTTGAAGAAATCAAAGATCGTTCAAAATCATTTATTTGATTAAGAGAAAGATCTAAAGTTTCATCTTCAATATCAGAATCATTCTGAGATAAAACATTTAACTTAAGATCCTTTAATTTTTCCATTAGGACAAACAAATTCCTCACTGATTGGAGGAGAAGAAACAGGAGCTTTTAGCTTAAAACCTTTAACTTCCATTGGAGGTTTAACAGAAGGATTAGTTAAAACAACTTTTTCTTCCATTTTGGTTTTAGACAAAATCATGGAATCAAGATTGGATTCAATTAGAGACAATTGTTTTCCAAGAGTTTGAAAACACAAATTAGTGTAATTGTTCTGCTTGAAAATATTATGAAAATCAGTTGTAACTGGATCCTTACTAGGATTAGTACCAAGCCTGACGTAAGCAGTAGCTTCAATTGGCTTGGGAACAATCGAGTCAGGGGAAGACTTAGTGGAACCAGAAGACTCAATTTTCAAAGACTCCGAAGGAGGATGAACAGAGAAAATCACTTTTCCATCAGAAGTAGTCCAAGTTTTAAGAAGCTTATCTAACACAAGAACTGAAGGATTTTGAATACTGTAATAGTAACAAAACCATTTGGCAAAAGGCACAATTTCTTGTGTCAAATCAATATAGTTATAAAACTGGGTTTTATAAAAATCAAGTTGTTCTTCATTGAACATACCAAAATACCAACTTCAAAAAGCTTTATATTTTGGTCTTTGAAAATCATCATTAATAGCATTTCTATCTACGATAAAAACCATTAAAAATTCAATTCAGATGCTGTAGGAGTGGAAGATTCCCTACGAGTATAAATACCATGCGGAATTTGCTGGTCAGAAATACGAACACCATCTAAAGAAACATTTTCTTCAGAAGAGGCTTCATTATGTAAATCAACAGTAGACTTTCTGGAACTAGAGGGAATAGAGACTCCATAGGGAGGAATAGAACTCCTAAGAGAAGACTCTCTAGTAGAAAGACTACGAGACAAAAATTCTGGTTGTTTAAAATTCAAAACAACTTCACCATCAACATGTTGAATTATAGAATTAATATCATGATGAATTAAAGGTCTTGGAGGAACAACATTTTGTATCGTCCAAGTGTCAGGAAAAATAACTTCATCCCAGGGGATCATCCTAGGGGTAGCAACCTTAGAAGTCATTAAATTGGTGTCAATTAACACAGTTTGTCCTGAACTAGACATGGTTCGAACTTTAGGACATAAGGTATTGAGGACCTTATATTGGATCCTATAGTCGACACATATTAATTCAGTTCCAGGCATGTAATTATACCCATGAGTTTGAATACGAAGATTAATTGCTTCATATAAATTAGGATCTGTCAAGGATAGAGACAAATTGGGGAACACATTGAAATAAACTGGTCCATGACTTAGACTAGTTTCAACAACACCCATTAAGGAGGGTCTAAAATCTAGACACCTACCATCTCTTAAGGTAGCCTGAAGAGCAGTATTCATACCAAGTAAAGTTAAAGGCCTAAATGCAACCTGGATTAACCCTATATGGATAAATTTATAATTTGAACCATAATTTTCCAAATCTTTTGGACTCAACAGTTTAAGTGTAGTGTCCTGATCATCTAGACCTATGGTCTGTTCCATGGTTTTAATTGCCATGGTGCTTATCATTTCGAAAATACCATATTTATATATGGTTTTGGGTTTAACCCGAGGAATTGTCCAGTCATTCATTAACTGGTTTTGGTTATTAAAAGAAATCAATTCTTTGTTCTTCGTGGAAGAACTGGAACTACTCATGAAGAATAGGTTTGATGATATATGAAAAATAATAGAGTGATTTATAAAATTCAAATTTTTCCTTTTTTTTTTTTTTTTTTTTTTTTTAAAAAAAAAAAGAAGCTAAATGGTTACTTGAACTATCATGATTCATTTTAAACCTATGGTTACTCGACTGTCAACGATTTATGGGAAACATGGTACAAGGAGCAATCTAATGCAAAAATACCTAAACATTCCACACGCGACTTTATGACGACCCATAACCTCAGAATAAAATCATGATGATAATTCAAATATACATTTAACAGATTAACATTAAACAATATAAATCATACTATACAGATTCATACATCATCAAATAAAACTACTCTAACATGGCTCTGATACCAAATTGCGGATATTTAAAAGAATACTTACAAATTGCAGAACTGCAAACTGCTGCAAATCTTTATTATATATTGTAGTTGATTACAGACCAAAGAAGAGAAAAGACTCAAAGCAGAGCCAAGAGAAAAACACTCTGAAAGTAAAACTTACCCAAACAAATGAAAACCTTGCCCTATAAATAGAATACGCAAGGGAAAGCAAAGGACAGAAGGAATCTCTCGGGTGCACAACTGGGCCCCATCGACAGAGACAGCAAACGACCTCTACTAGACCAGATCCGTTTTTCACGCAACTTTTCTCCAAAAGGAGTAGTGAATGGAGGTGAAAAAGGACAGACAACCAAAAAGCAGATCTCTATTATCTGCGAGAAAAGATAAAAACAATAATGGCAAAACGACAAAAGCCTGTATGTCATTGCATACGCCATAAAACAATAATGCCTCTGGAAGACGTCATGGCATGCGTCTGGAAAACGTCATGGCTTACATCACGGCTAGCATCACGGCTTGTGAAAAGGACCCTTGGGGGTAGAGGTGGAGACAGCTGTGATCATGGCATCCCAATAATCACCCATGGTGGCTTCACCTTCATCATTGAGCTCATCCTCTGGATTCTGAGCTTCACCAGCAAGACAGGAGTAAGCATTAATGTCTTCCTGACTGGCCATAGACTGATCATCAGGAACTGAATCTGGAACTGTAGAAGAGGAAGGAGCAAAAGAGCTCATGAACTGGTTCTTCATAAATTCCATGCATTTGACCATTAACTCTGATTCCCCTAAATTGGGGAACTGAATTCTGAAAGAGGACTTAATTTCCTCAAATGGATTGGATACTGGTTTAATTACCAGCTGAGATTGCTGAACTTTCTCAACATAGACATTAGTTTTCTCAATGATTTGTGTCGCCAATTCCTCCAAAGAAACTGAAGACCACCAATGATAAGAAAACTCACGATAAAGAGTGGGAACCTTCAATTGGTCAAAATTACATTGTAATTCCCATTTTGAAATCCATGGAATGCCAAATTCAGCAAAGAAAAGTAATTTAGAAAATCCTTCAGGAAGATTCTCCTGCCCTCTTAATTGAGGATGATGGACAGCCCAAGAACTAAACTCATCTCTAATAATCTTAGGTAAGATATCAAGATCAGGGCCATATATAATTCGTAAAAATATATACAAAATTCAAAAATAATATATATATAAAAATCGAAAAAAATATAAATTAAAAATATCTATATAAAGTTTGAAAAAAACATATAAAATTCGAAACAAATATATATTAAATTTTGAAAAAAATTATAAAATTCGAAATTAAATATAAAATTCAAACAAAACATATAAAATTCAAGAAATATATATATTAAAATTCGAAAATAATTATAAAATTCAATCAAAACATATAAAATTCAAGAAATACAATTCGTGCATTCGAATTTTATATGTTTTTTTCAAACTTTATATAGATTTTTTTATTTTTTATTTTTTTCGAATTATATATATATATTTTCAATTTTTATATATTATTTTCAATTTTATATGTTTTTTTTTAATTTTATATTTATTTTCAGATTTAATATATTTATTTACGAATTTTATGTATTATTTTCGAATTTGGAATTTTTTTCGAAATTTAATATATATGTTTTAGAATTTTATATGTTTGTTTACAAATTTATATATTTCTATATATTTGTTTCAAAGTTTGGAGGTAAGATAGTGTAACCCTATCAATACCCTATCTTAACTTTTAATTTAGGGATTCAACCCCTCCAACATTGCCTTTACCAAGTGCAACATTGCTACAGCCAAATGCAACATTAATTTAACCAAATGCAGCACCGTTAATTTTGTAATTTTATAAAATTACAAAATACATATAAAATTAAAAAATAATATATAAAAATTGTAAATTTATATATATAATTCGAAAAAAATATCTATATAAAGTATTAAAAAAACATATAAATTTCGAAACAAATATATATTAAATTTTGAAAAAAATTATAAAATTCGAAAATAATTATGAAATTAAAAAAACATATAAAATTTATAAAAAATAAAAATAATTTGAAAAAAAATATAAAAATATAAATTCCAAAAATATATATAAATTTCGAAAAAATATATAAATTTTGAATAAAAAATATATTTCAAAAATATCATATTAAAAGGAAAAATATAGTATACTAGGCAAATAATTGTTTTGTATTCCGTAGTTCAAAATGGGAAAAAAACAAATTGGTACTAGCCAAATAGTTGTGCAAATAGAAGTATAAAAAACACAAGTAACCAAAGTACAATACTCCAAAACAACATTTAGGCAGAAACATATATATTTTTTTTTATATATATCTTTTTTCAATTTATATATTTTTTTTCGAAATATATATATTTTTTAAATTTATATTTTTTCGAGCTTTAACATATATCTTTTGAATTTTATATTTTTTCCCGAATTTTATATATATTTTTCAAAATTTATATTTGTTTTCGGAATTTATATTTTTCTTTCAAAATTTATCGGGGTGTTACAATTATAATTAAAAAACATTTTTAACAACTACTAAATAGTACCTTGTGTAATCAAAACTTAAATGTAGCAACTCTACTTCCAATTGTAACATCAGTAAAACCAAATGTAAAAAATAAAGTAAAACAATTAACTGTAATGTATGTAACAAAATAGATGTCAAATGAAGAATCTCTACATCCAAATGTAGCACATATACCCCATATCCAAATGTAATTATGAATCTTAGTTTTGAGGCAAATCCATATAAACATATTTTCAAATAGAATCCCAAACATGTTTGAAAAAACAAAAATTAAAAAACTTTATCTCCTAAAAAAGTTTGTACAAAACCCTATATTGATTCAAATCTTAATGGACTGTCTTACTAAATAACCATTGACTATGTTATTCGTTATAATATTAATTATAAATTTACGTATATAATACTTATAATTTTTAACACAACTTAGTTGCGTGTTTATATTCAACGTTTGTGTGCACTTACACTTTATAGAATGCGCGGATTGTAAAATATATAACGTACTTGTTTTAAAATTACCACTATATTACGGGTGATATGCATAACTATACACACATAAATTTATTTTACAAAATAATTAACAGTTTATTATTTATTATTTTTGGAAATTAGTATACCCGCAAATTAATAGACCCATCACAATATTTTTGTTGCATCCGGCATAACGGTAATCTTACACCCGTCACAGTCCCAAGACCTATTATATGTCACCTGATTTTTATTCTATATTGATTCAAATCTTTATGGACTGTCTTACTAAGTAACCATATACTATGTTACTCATTATAAATTTACGTATATAATACTTATAATTTTTAACACAACTTAGTTGCGTGTTTATATTCAACGTTTGTGTGCACTTACACTTTATAGAATGTACGGATTGTAAAATATATAACATAATTGTTTTAAAATTACCACTATATTACGGGTGGTATGCATAACTATACACACATAAATTTATTTTACAAAATAATTAACAGTTTATTATTTATTACTTTTGGAAATTAGTATACCCGCAAATTAATAGACCCATCACAATTTTTTTTGTCGCATCCGGCATAACGGTAATCTTATACCCGTCACAGTCCCAAGACCTATTATATGTAATCTGATTTTTATTCTATATTGATTCAAATCTTTATGGACTGTCTTACTAAGTAACCATATATTATGTTACTCGTTATAATATTACTTATAAATTTACGTATATAATACTTATAATATTTAACACAACTTAGTTGCGTGTTTATATTTAACGTTTGTGTACACTTACACTTTATAGAATGCACGAATTGTATAATATATAACGTACTTGTTTTAAAATTACGACTATATTACGGATGATATGCATAACTATACACACATAAATTTATTTTACAAAATAATTAAAAGTTTATTATTTATTATTTTTGGAAATTAGTATACACGTAAATTAATAGACCCATCACAATGTTTTTGTTGCATCCGGCATAACGGTAATCTTATACCCGTCACAGTCCCAAGACCTATTATATGTAATCTGAATTTTATTCTATATTGATTCAAATCGTTATGGACTATCTTACTAAGTAACCATATATTATGTTACTCGTTATAATATTACTTATAAATTTACGTATATAATACTTATAATATTTCACACAACTTAGTTGCGTGTTTATATTTAACGTTTGTGTACACTTACACTTTATAGAATGCACGAATTGTATAATATATAACGTACTTGTTTTAAAATTACGACTATATTACTGGTGATATGCATAACTATACACATATAAATTTATTTTACAAAATAATTAACACTTTATTATTTATTATTTTTGAAAATTAGTATACAAGCAAATTAATAGACCCATCACAATGTTTTTGTTGCATCCGGCATAACGGTAATCTTATACCCGTCACAGTCCCAAGACCTATTATATGTAATCTGATTTTTATTCTATATTGATTCAAATCTTTATGGACTGTCTTACTAAGTAACCATACACTAGGTTACTCGTTATAATATTACTTATAAATTTACGTATATAACACTTATAATTTTTAATACAACTTAGTTGCGTGTTTATATTCAACGTTTGTGCGCACTTACACTTTATAAAATGCATGGATTGTATAATTTATAACGTACTTGTTTTACGATTACGACTATATTACGGGTGGTAAGCATAACTATACACACATAAATTTATTTCCCAAAATATTTAACAGTTTATTATTTTTGGAAATTAGTATACCCACAAATTAGTAGACCCATCAGAATGTTTTTGTTGCATCCGGCATAACGGTAATCTTATACCCGTCACAGTCCCAAGACCTATTATATGTAATATGATTTTTATTCTATATTGATTCAAATCTTTATGGACTGTCTTACTAAGTAACCATATATTATGTTACTCGTTATAATATTACTTATAAATTTACATATATAATACTTATAATTTTTAACACAACTTAGTTGTGTGTTTATATTCAACGTTTGTGTGCACTTACACTTTATAGAATGCACGAATTGTAAAATATATAACGTACTTGTTTTAAAATTACCACTATATTACAGATGATATGCATAACTATACACACATAAATTTATTTTACAAAATAATTAACAGTTTATTATTTTTCATTTTTGGAAATTAGTATACCCGCAAATTAATAGACCCATCACAATGTTTTTGTTGCATCCGGCATAACGGTAGTCTTACACCCGTCACAGTCCCAAGACCTATTATATGTAATTTGATTTTTATTCTATATAAATTTACATATATAATACTTATAATTTTTATCACAATTTAGTTGCATGTTTATATTCAACGTTTGTGTGCACTTACACATTATAGAATGCACGGATTGTATAATTTATAATGTACTTGTTTTACGATTACGACTATATTACGGTTGGTATGCATAACTATACACACATAAATTTATTTTCCAAAATATTTAACAGTTTATTATTTTTTGAAATTAGTATACCCACAAATTAGTAGACTCGTCACAATGATTTTGTTGTATCCGGCATAACAATAATCTTATACCCGTCACAATCCCAAGACCTATTATATGTAATCTGATTTTTATTCTATATTGATTCAAATCTTTGTGGACTGTCTTACTAAGTAACCATATACTATGTTACTCGTTATAATATTACTTATAAATTTAAGTATATAATACTTATAATATTTAACACAACTTAGTTGCGTGTTTATATTTAACGTTTGGGTACACTTACACTTTATAGAATGCACGGATTGTATAATATATATAACGTACTTGTTTTAAAATTACGACTATATTACGGGTGATATGCATAACTATACACACATAAATTTATTTTACAAAAATAATTAACAGTTTATTATTTATTATTTTTGGAAATTAGTATACCCGCAAATTAATAGACCCATCACAATGTTTTTGTTGCATCCGGCATAACGGTAATCTTACACACGTCACAGTCCTAAGACCTATTATATGTAATCTGATTTTTATTCTATATTGATTCAAATCTTTATGGACTGTCTTACTAAGTAACCATATATTATGTTACTCGTTATAATATTACTCATAAATTTACGTATATAACACTTATAATTTTTAACACAACTTAGTTACGTGTTTATATTCAACGTTTGTGTGCACTTATACTTTATAGAATGCACAGATTGTATAATTTATAATGTATTTGTTTTACGATTACGACTATATTACGGGTGGTATGCATAACTATACACACATAAATTTATTTTTCAAAATATTTAATAGTTTATTATTTTTGGAAATTAGTATACCCACAAATTAGTAGACCCATCACAATGTTTTTGTTGCATCCGGCATAACGGTAATCTTACACTCGTCACAGTCCCAAGACCTATTATATGTAATATGATTTTTATTCTATATTGATTCAAATCTTTATGGACTGTCTTACTAAGTAACCATACACTATGTTACTCGTTATAATATTACTTATAAATTTACACATATAATACTTATAATTTTTAACACAACTTAGTTGCGTGTTTTTATTCAACGTTTGTGTGCACTTACACTTCATAGCCTTCCCGGATTGTATAATTTATAACGTACTTGTTTTGCGATTACGACTATATTACGGGTGGTATGCATAACTATACACACATAAATTTATTTTAGAAGATAATAAATACTTTATTATTTATTATTTTTTGAAATTTGTATACCCACAAATTAGTAGACCCATCACAATATTTTTGTTAGATCCGGCATAACAGTAATCGTACACCCGTTACAATCCCAAGACCTATTATATATAATCTGTTTTTTATTCTATATTGATTCAAATATTTATGGACAGTCTTACTAAGTAACCATACATTATGTTACTCGTTATAATATTACTTATAAATTTACGTATATAATACTTATAATTTTTAACATAACTTATTTGCGTGTTTATATTCAACGTTTATGTGCACTTATACTTTATAGAATGCACGGATTGTATAATATATAACGTACTTGTTTTGCGATTATGACTAATTTACGGGTGGTATGCATAACTATACACACATCAATTTATTTTAGAAGATAATTAATACTTTATTACTTATTATTTTTCAAATTTTGTATACTCACAAATTACTAGATCCATCACAATATTTTTGTTGCATCCGGCATAAGGGTAATCTTACACCCGTCACAATTCCAAGACGTATTATATGTAATATGATTTTTATTCTATATTGATTGAAATATTTATGAACAGTCTTACTAAGTAACCATACACTCTGTTACTCGTTATAATATTATTTATAAATTTACGTATATAATACTTATAATTTTTAACACAACTTATTAACATGTTTATATTCAACGTTTATGTGCAGTTACATTTTATAGAATGCACGGATTGTATAATATATAACATTGCAGGGGTTGAATCCCTAAATTAAAAGTTAATATATGGTATTGATAGGATTACTCTATCTTAACTCCAAACTTTGAAAAAAATATATAAAAATATATAAATTTTTAAACAAACATATAAAATTCTAAAACATATATATTAAATTTTAAAAAAAAAATTAAAAAATTCGAAAATAAATATAAAATTCGAAAATAATATAAAAAATTCGTAAATAAATATATAAAATTTGAAAAAAATATAAAATTAAAAAAAACATATAAAATTTAAAAATAGTATATAAAAATTGAAAATATATATATAAAATTCGAAAAAAATATAAATTCAATGGCTTAAATTCAATGGTTTAAGTTTTTATTTAACCAAATGCAGCACCGTTATGTACCATCAGTAATACCAACTGCAACAAAATATATGCCAAATGCAATATCTCTACATCCAAATGTAGCACTTATACCACTATCCAAATATACTTATGAATCTTAGCTTTAACTCTGAAATGCCATTATTACCTCTTTTAATGATTAGAAAGACTCTTTTGTGCGTTTAATGTATTTTCAAATCTTAAAAACATTTAAATTTTGAAACAAACATATAAATTTCTAAACAAACATATAAAATTCTAAAAGATATATAATAAATTTTGAAAAAAAATTCAAATTCGAAAATAAATATAAAATTGGAGAAAAATATGTAAAATTCGTAAATAAATATATAAAATTTGAAAAAAATATAAAATTAAATATATATATAATTAGTAAAAAATATATAAATTCAAAAATAATATATAAAAATTGAAAATATATGTATAAAATTCGAAAAAAATATAAATTCAAAATATCTATATAAAGTTTGAAAAAAACATATAAAATTCGAAAAAAATATATATTAAATTTTGAAAACAATTATAAAATTCGAAATTAAATATAAAATTCAAACCAAACATATAAAATTCAAGAAATATTTATATTAAATTTCAAAAAAAAATTATAAAATTCGAAAATAATTATAAAATTCAATCAAAACATATAAAATTCAAGAAATACAATTCGTGCATTCGAATTTTATATGTTTTTTTTCAAACCTTATATAGATATTTTGAATTTATATTTTTTTCGAATTTTATATATTATTTTCAATTTTTATATATTATTTTTTAAATTTATATGTTTTTTTTAATTTTATATTTTTTTTCAAATTTTATATATTTATTTACGAATTTTATATATTTTTTCGAATTTTATATTTATTTTCGAATTTTTAAATTTTTTCGAAATTTAATAGATATGTTTATTTAGAAATTTATATACATTTGTTTCAAAGTTTGGAGGTAAGATAGGGTAACCCCTGCAACATTGCCTTTACCAAATGCAACATTGCTACAGCCAAATGCAACATTTATTTAACCAAATGCAGCACTATTATGTACCATCAGTAATACTAACTGCAGCAAAATATATTTTATTTTATATACATTTATTTGTTGCATTTAAGTTTTTATATTTTATTTTAGTATTTAGTATTTTTTAAAAGGGTTTTTTTTAATTATAATGGTTTCAATTATTATCCTTACACCTTGGGGGTTCAATTAAGTTTTAATTCACGGCATTTAAAAACATAACGATATTGCATTTGGTTAAAGAAATGTTGCATTTGGCTTTAGCAATGTTGCATTTGGTAAAAAGAATGGTGCAGAGGTTGAATCCCTAAAATAAATGCTAAGGTAGGGTATTTTAACTTTTAATTTAGGGATTCAACCCCTGCAACATTGCTTTTACCAAATGCAACATTGTTACAGCTAGACCTGTAAACGGGTCGGATTCGGATCGGATCTGTCCTGATCCGATCCGAACCCGATAAGCTTATATTCGATCCGATCCGATCCGATAACCAGATGGATTTTTACTTTATTGATCTAAATCCGAATTTGTTAATTTTCGGATATCCGATCCGATAACCCGATCCGATTAAGTAAAAAAAAATACAAAAAATTATTAAATTTTTTTTTTTTTTATGTTATTTTTTAAGAATATTAAACACTAAATTATATATTTTACAATCAATGCTTATAATACATGACTATAAAAACACAAAAATGAAAAAACGAAAAAAAAAATTGAAATATAATTAAGTTTATTATTTAATATTTACATATTAATAACATAATATATATGTGAATATATAAAATTAATCGGATCGGGTTATTATCGGATTGGATTAGGCAAATCCAAATCCAATTTGTTAAGGAATCGGATTATCGGATTCGGGTTATCGGATTTTTTTTTCAATCCAAGTCCGGCTAATCGGATCGGATTCGGGTCAAAATCCAATCCATTGACAGGTCTAGTTACAGCCAAATGCAACATTTATTTAACCAAATGCAACACCGTTATGTACCATCAGTAATACCAACTGCAGCAACATATATGCCAAATGCAACATCTCTACATCCAAATGTAGCACCTATACCACTATCCAAATATACTTATGAATCTTAGCTTTAACTCTAAAATGCCATTATTACCTCTTTTAATGATTAGAAAGACTCTTTTGTGCGTTTAATGTATTTTCAAATCTTAAAAACATTTAAATTTTGAAACAAATATATAAATTTCTAAACAAACATATAAAATTCTAAAACATATATAATAAATTTTGAAAAAAATTCAAATTCGAAAATAAATATAAAATTGGAGAAAAATATGTAAAATTCGTAAATAAATATATAAAATTTGAAAAAAATATAAAATTAAAAAAAACATATAAAATTCAAAAATAATATAAAAAAATTGAAAATATATATATAAAATTTGAAACAAATATAAATTCAATGGTTTAAGTTTTGATTACACTGGGTAGTATTTAGTACTTGCTAAAATGGTTTTTAAATTATAATTCTCACACCCCGATATTCCTCGGGTTTTGAAATGGGTCCGAGAAACGAGGGAAATGACGAAGTGTGGAAGAATTAAACAAATCTGAACAAAAACGGGTAAAACACGAGTTCGGGTGCCAAAACCGGGGCGCTTGGACCACCACTCAAAAACTGAAGATATATATGATAAAGGAGGCTCTAAGAAGGCTATAGAAAGAAACGGAAATGAATTCCGTTAAGCGACCCGAAAAATATGATTTTTGAAAAAAAAGT
Source organism: Cornus suecica (assembly GCA_963922005.1). Lineage (NCBI taxonomy): Eukaryota > Viridiplantae > Streptophyta > Magnoliopsida > Cornales > Cornaceae > Cornus > Cornus suecica. The sequence goes on along the minus strand of OY998247.1, from coordinate 39,554,363 downwards.
CGCGACATGAAAAGTCTAAAATATACCCTCACTTTAAAATGAACATAAATCACTCCAAAATATCTTAACTTGAGTGATTCAAAAGCCTAAATACAATTTCAAGAAGTCAGCTTTCCAACGCAATAAAAATTGCCTCAATCCGAGCTCCGTAGCTCCAGATATGAAGTTTTGAAAAATGTCGCGCATGCTGGGCAGTAAGATGCGGACATCTACAATGATTACTGTAAAAACCACTAAAAACCCCAACATTCTGCCATTTTTTGACTTTTGAAAAACTAAATTCAACCCCTATTGACTGATTCAATATTACACTAATAAGCTTAGAAATGTTTCGTTTCGCAAAAATTTGAGATAAAATGACCGTTTTGCCCCCGATTTACAATTGGAAGTAGATTTGTTGCATTTAAGTTTTTATATTTTATTTTAGTAGTTAGTATTTGTTAAAAGGGTTTTTTAATTATAATGGTTTCAATTAATATCCTTACACCCTGGGGGTTTAATTAGGTTTTAATTCAAAGCATTTAAAAACATAATGATGTTGGATTTGGTTCAAGAAATGTTGCATTTGGCTTTAGCAATGTTGCATTTGGTAAAAAGAATGGTGCAGGGGTTGAATCCCTAAAATAAAAGCTAAGATAGGGTATTTTAACTTTTAATTTAGGGATTCAACCCCTGCAACATTGCTTTTACCAAATGTAACATTGCTACAGCCAAATACAACATTTATTTAACCAAATGCAGCACCGTTATGTATCATCACTAATACCAACTGCAGCAAAATATATGCCAAATGCAATATCTCTACATCCAAATGTAGCACCTATACCACTATCCAAATATACTTATGAATCTTAGCTTTAACTCTGAAATGTCATTATTACCTCTTTTAATGATTAAAAAGACTTTTTTGTCCGTTTAATGTATTTTTAAATCTTAAAAACATTTAAGTTTTGAAACAAATATATAAATTTCTAAACAAACATATAAAATTCTAAAACATATATAATAAATTTCGAAAAAAATTCAAATTCGAAAAATAAATATAAAATTGGAGAAAAATATGTAAAATTGATAAATAAATATATAAAATTTGAAAATAAATATAAATTTAAAAATATATATATAATTCATAAAAAATGTATAAAATTCAAAAATAATATATAAAAATTGAAAATATATGTTTAAAATTCGAAAAAAATATAAATTCAAAATATCTATATAAAGTTTGAAAAAAACATATAAAATTCGAAACAAATATATATTAAATTTTGAAAAAAATTATAAAATTCGAAATTAAATATAAAATTCAAATGAAACATATAAAATTCAAGAAATATTTATATTAAATTTCAAAAAAAAAATTATAAAATTCGAAAATAATTATAAAATTCAATCAAAACATATAAAATTCAATAAATACAATTCGTGCATTCGAATTTTAAATGTTTTTTTCAAACTTTATATAGATATTTTGAATTTATATTTTTTTTGAATTTTATATATATTTTCAATTTTTATATATTATTTTTTAAATTTATATGTTTTTTTTAATTTTATATTTTTTTCAAATTTTATATATTTATTTACGAGTTTTATATTTATTTTCGAATTTTTAATTTTTTTCGAAATTTAATATATATGTTTAGAATTTTATATATTTGTTTAGAAATTTATATATTTTTATATATTGGTTTCAAAATTTAAATATTTTTAGGATTTGAAAATACATTAAACAGACTAAAGGGTCTTTATAATCTTGTAAAAGAGGTAATAATGACATTTCAGAGGTTAAAACTAAGATTCATAAGTATATTTGGATATGGGTTATATGTGCTACATTTGGATGTATATCTGCTGTATTTGGCATCTATTATGCTACGTACATAACAGTCAACTGTTTAACTTTGTTTTTTGCATTTCGTTTTACTGATGCTACAATTGGAAGTAAAGTTGCTACATTTATGTTTTACTGATGCTACAATTGGAAGTAAACTTGCAGGTGTAAGTCTCCTTCTCTAAAACTACCAAAGGTTAAGAACATTTATCCCTATTGATGAAATTTCACACACCTCATATTAATGTCAATGATGTATAAAAGAGTGAGAACTTTGTATGATGCATATAAATAGATAAAAAATTGCATAGATTAAGATATATGGTGAAATAGAAAACTCAAGCAAAGTTAACTAAGATATATAACACCACAATAATACTAAATAAAGTCACACATGTTTAAAAATCAACAAACATAATATAGGGACGAAAACCTCAATTACAAACTAACATTTTATGCTAATGTTTGACTGACAAAGTATGGATCTAAAATCACAAGATTAATGAATAATAAATTTTTATAACTATATCAGAACTATTATGAATATATCAAATTAGAAAGCCTTGGAGAAATCAAATGAAGGAAACTTATAGGTAAATTTTGAAAGAAAAATATAAATTTCGAAATATAAATTTTGGAAAATATATATAAAATTCGGGAAAAAAATATAAATTTCGAAAAAAATATAAATTTCGAAAAACATATATAAATTTCGAAAAAAAATATATAAATTCGAAAAACATATATAAATTTCAAAAATATATATATAAATTCAAAAAAGATATATATTTGAAAAAAAATATATGATTCCGTTGAGGCAAAGGTAACAAATATATTCACACAACCGAACATTCAAGCTAGGATAACAAGGTGCAAGAAATATAAGTGAGGAAAAGGGGAAAAAAATACACTAATAAGGACAACCCAAAGATATACATACTTCCTATAACCATGGAGTTTACAAATTAATTATATGAGGCAAAGGTGAAACAACAGACTATACTAAAATACATAACCAAACCATGAATAGATAATCTATATATGCTTCATACCTGAGAGAAAGGTGTGGGAGATTGACGTGTGATTTGGGGATTTTTCAAGGGTTTGGGCTCTCTCTGCGTGTTCAATAATGAAACTCCTAAACAAAAAATTGAATTATACTGATTATTAAGTTTGACTTATTGTATATTTACCAATCTATCCATTGACTTCATTTCCATTAAAATCTCTTTTGGCGGGAGCTTTTGGGGGGAATATATGCACAGTGTAAATGAAAAGGGGGAATATTGTATATCACTGTTGTGTATATATACATGTTTTTTTTTTTTTTTTTGGTCAAACTAGTGGTTTTTTTGCCACATATGCGACTTGTGACTGATAGTGAAAGAACGAATGGAGACATTCCGTATCCCACTTGATGAATTCCAATGAAAGACAGACACTTTGCTAGGACCGTGACTGGACATTGACCCGGACGTGTGTCCCGGAACATATCCTAAAACTTAAATATGTTGGAACACGCCTGAATATATTTGAACACTTTGAAGATACGTTTTGAACATATTGAGGATACCCTTTGGATAGTTTGGGACCAAGGACATGGCCAGATATTTTTTTAATTTCATTTTAATATAATTTAAAAATATATTATGAATTAATTAAAAAATATAATAAAACTTAATAAAACAGTAATAAAAAATACGAACTTTAAAAGCTAAATGAGTGATATTTAAAAATTATTTAGATAAAACAATTAAGATGTACATATTTTTAATACATAATAAATTATTATTTATTATTTTTTGACGTGTCTATGTCATGTCATGCCTTATTTTTTTATTTAAATTTATCATATCGCAGTCTCCGCATCGTGTTGCAACGTATCTTTCTCCATATCCATGCTTCATAGATGGATTCTAATATGGAAGAGGATTCACTTCCCTTGGGATACTGTGGTGCATCACGGGACATGTATAAATTTTGGTCACCGTGATCCATTTATATCTTAAACCTTGTTCATTTGAATTTGATGTAAGACAAGAATTAGCCAGGAGCGGAGCCAAGATTTTAAGAGAGGGTCCCGAAACAATCAAACTATAAACTATATTATTTATATTTAATATACTTTAAACCAAAAGTATTCAACAATGGATAAATCTATTATAAATATATAACTAGTTAAATTTTGGTATTTTATTTTTAAAATAAAATAATTTGTATTTATTTAATTATTATTCCCAAAAAAAAGCTCAACCCACAATCTATTATCAAATTCAAACTCGAATATTTTTCAAAGATTAAAAATTATCTATTTTAGGTTTCGAACTAAAAGGCAAAGCAATTTTTTTCTTCTTCTCATTACTAATACTTGCAAGTGAAACTCGTCTTCCATCTTGTAACAAAATTGTGCTTTGACAAGTTTCATCATAACAAAATGTCTTTTCCGAAACTTTCATGTATCAATTTGACTAGCTCCTCTACCAGTATGAAGTTTATAAAAAGTTATCAAATGGACAATTTTAAAAACTTGAACATATTACAATTTTTAAACATCTTTGAACTAATTCCATCATATAATCATGAATGATGTGGATGAAAAAATAATTCGATATATTATCAAAATAAACAAATCTTTACTACTATAAAAGTGTGAAGGGCTCTTGTTATTTCTATACTTTTCTTTTTCTAATTCAAATGGTATAATTTTATATTTAAAATATAAAAAATAATATTCAAAAGCAATCTAATAGACATTTAATATATTATTATAAGTACACAATTATGATAATTAATATGGGAGACACATGAAATGATACATACTTTTAGCATAACTAATAAAAAAATTTCTATTGTTTTCTATTGTTTTTTTATTTCTACATATTTTTAAATCTTATACGTTCAACATATATATATTTTTTCCTTTAAAAGAAAATATATATATAAAAAAAACTAGAGTGTCTAAATAGAATTTGAAGAGACTACCTTTCCAATTTCGATTTTTGCTACTTTAAATATAATTCAACCTTCTCAATCAATAGGGTATTTCCTCCAAGGTGTGTATATATATATATTCTAAGCAACTATTAAGAGTATAAAACAATAAACTACGACCTCTTAAATTTTAATGGTTTTCACTTTAATTTATATAGCTATGATCTCTATCATTTCTGTAATAATTTTTAGGTATATTATTAATATTTAATTATGAATGTTTTTCCTCACATAGATTGCATGTGACCATTTTGCTTGTAAAATATAAAATTATGAGTTATTTTTGGTAAACGAAAATTGAAATGATGCTAAAATTGTAGTATAATTTATCAACTTGGTTAGAATTGAAATAAATTAATATCAAAACCTTACTATTTCTTGATTTGTGGTATAATCTAAGCATTTTTTTTTCTTTTTTTTTTCTATTTAAGGCAACAAAGAATTTTTAATATATATTTTTTAAAACATCTTTTTTGTTTTTAAAAATTATTGGGCCTTGTATTTTATTTTTTATTTAAATGTTTAAGTATATATTTAGGAGGAAAGTTTTTTAAAAAACAATTGGGGGCATCCCCCTCCCTTCACCCCTGTAATCATCATCAACTTTTTCCTTTCAAATTCGTAATACTCTGTTGTTATTGTTCCACCCTGCCTATACATATATTCTAATGGTAGGGAACCCGATCTGACCCGACACCACCGTATGAGCGTTTGGCGTGACACCAGATCAAGGATTGAGACTTCTCTATACCAATTATCACCAGTTGGGTGTTCCGTGTTCCGTCTCAAAACCTTAAACTGTACATTTATACACAACATTCTCCATCCGACTTCGATGCAGAACAAGAATATGTGACACTGGGCTTAATTTGTACGCAGGAACAGATTCATCATTTAATCTTTTAATTTATTTGCGAACTATGTAAAGAGTGCCATAATCATTTCAAATTATAATGACCATTCTTAAAAAATGGTAAGAGTCGCATCATTTGCTTAGTTATTTAAAATAAATAATGTTAGTAAATTTATTCTTTCCCAAAGTTTTTATTCTTTAATGCATCAAAATATAAACCCCATCTCTAACACCACCACCAACATAGCCACTAGGGATGTCAATTTATACCTCCCCGTTGGAGCTCTACCACGTTTTGCCCCTTTATTTGAGGGTTTGGGAGCGCTTTTTTATTTCGTAGGGGCGAGTTTGGTAAAAAAAATTGAAAGCGTCACGGGTTATGGGGCGGGGATGAGTTTTGGTTAAAGTCGCCCCGCCTCGCCTCGTTTACAGTAATTTTAATTTGTTTATGCTTTATTAGTTATTACTCATCCTTTTCTCATGGGGCTCAACATCTTAAACCAAAGAGTAACCAACAGTCGAATATATATATATATATATATATATATATATATATAAATGTAACGTCCGGTATTTTTACGTGCTAATTAAAATTTTTATTAACAATTAAGTGCTTGTGTGATTATGTGCTTAATGTGTTTATCTGTTTAACATGACTTACATATTTTATGTAAGATTAAATTTGTAAGTGTAAGAACACTTTTGTGTATTGTTTATTTATGACATGTTCTAGACAATAACCATGTTGAGTGTTAGATAGGTTGGTTTGATTTCAATGACATCGATAAGCTTTGTTAAAGGCAGAATCAAGCGTTGAAATAATGAAGAATACAAGTGAAGCATGAAAGTGAGCATATTGAGGAAAAATGTCTCTTGGAGGGCGAAAAAGACATTTTCCAAAGCCGTCACTTCAAGAAAAAGTATCATGGGTTCAAGAGGGTCATTTTGGTGCAAATGCGGAGAAAATAGATTTTAACAAAAAAGCCTACGCTTTCAGTTTCAAAAAGTAGTTGGAAAATACATTTTTACGCTTCAACCTACGCTTCAAGCATAAGGGGCCTACGCTTCAAGCATAGCTGCGACAAGTTTTTGGCTATTTTTTCTGCGATTTCCAAATTGTTTATGGGCTGGTTTTATGATTTGGCCACGACTTATATACATCAAAGTGCGTGGTATATACATGATATTCATCAAAATATAGGGTTTGGATGTGAAATTACGAGAAAGGACAAACTTAGGGTTTGGATCATCATTATCTATAAGTACCCAAATCTACAACAAGAGGAGGCACGTCTTAAAGAATTCTCTGCAAGTTTTCTACAGCTTCATTTTCTCTTTCTACAGAGATATACATATGGTGAGAAAATATTATTGAGTGATTAGAGATACACAAGTTCTCTTTTATTTTTGGACGTCTTCAATCGTGCTTCTACATCGACGATTTCTATGTACGATTGAATGGTATAGTTGTTGGAAAATTCACACACCGTCTATAGCAATGTGGTTGCATTGATCCATTGAAAAATGGAGCCGTCTGTGTGCGGAGATTGAAGCAGGAGGCTTCGTGGTGATTTTGATATGTTGAGAAGCAGAGCCGTCAGAGTACGGAGATCGGAGCGAAAGCTTCGTGGAATACGAGTGAATCTAGACTTTTAGATGTCGAGTGAAGAATAATAAATTACAGCAGTTGTAAGTTCTGTTTTCATAGAGTCTGTACAAATTCTCTAATTCATAGTGCATCGATACCCGAGTGTATCCGTGGTTTTTACTTGGAGTCTTTCCAAGGTTTTTCACGTAAAAATTCTCTGTGTTTTCTCATGATTTAAATTTCTGCACTTATATTCATATTTGCTTGATTAATCTGTTTTCGATAATTAAATTGAGAATTAGGGTTTGTGATTAATTAAAATTGAATTTTCGCTAAATAATTTTAATTGATCATAAAATCGATAAAAAACCTATTCACCCGCCCTCTAGGCTGTTTTCACTATCGTCTAGGTAATTCCAATTGGTATTAGAGCATGGTTTCCCCGATTTAGGTTAACTACCTAGGGTTAGATCGTGAACTTAGACGATGAAGATGCCTCGTGAAGGAGGTTCCATATCTAGATCCCCTTTATTTGATGGGCCGAATCACACATATTGGAAAACGAGGATGAGAGTGTTTTTGAAATCTTTAGATGAAAGAGCGTGGAATGTTGTTGAAGTAGGATATTCACCTCTTACTGTGAAAGACGACGCGACCAATGAATCAACACCAAAACCGTCGAGCGAGTGGACTGCTGGTGAGATGAATAGCGCAAATTGGAACTCAAAGGTGTTGAATGCATTATATAATGCTGTAACTCCAAGTGAGTTCAAGAGGAATGCTACGTGCGTAATTTCCAAGGAAGCTTGGGACATTTTCCAAGTCACTCATGAAGGAACGTCGAAGGTGAAACAATCAAAGTTTCAAATTTTGAATTCTCAATTTGAAAAGCTGAAGATGGAGGATGATGAGGTATTCGCTAACTTTGAGGCTAGGTTAACTGATATTCTAACAAGTTGTCATAACTGAGGTGAGCCTATTCATGAGACTACCATGGTAAAAAAAATCCTTAGGTCTCTTCTTGAACGTTTTTTATCTAAGGACACTGTCATCTCAGAGGTCATGAGTCTTAAAGAATTTAAGGTTGAAGAATTGGCTAGAAATTTAAAATCTTATGAGATGGAGATGTTCAAAAATCCCCCTAAAAAGGCTAGTGTCACAAAAGAGAAGAGCATAAATTTCAAAACCACTAGGGAGGATCAGGTTGAACCTGATGAAGAAAGTGAGTTGAGTCTGACTAATATAGTCATGTTTGCTAAGAGATTGAACAAGTTTGTTAGGGCTAAACAGAATGGCTAAGGACAAAAATTTTGGGATAAGTTGGGTGAGTCTAGAAGTAGAAATAAGACTCAAACTAGAAAGGACAAGTCTGATCCTAAAAAGAAGAAACCCAAATGTTTTGAATGTCAAGGATATGGTCACATAGTTGTAGAGTGTGCAAACACTTTGAAGAAATCCAAAGGATTAGCTGTCAGTTGGGATGATGACTTTGACAATGGATCAGCTAGTGATGCAACAAACTTAGATGTAGGTGATGATTCTGAGAATTTTACTATGCTTGTTGCACAAAGCAAGGAGGTCAAAGAAGCTGCTACAAGTTGGGCGATGTCTGAAGAAGAAGGTTTTAAGTGATGAAGGTTGTGATGATACGCTTTAAGAGTCTTATGACAAATTACTTGAGAAGACCGCATAACTTCATAAAAATCACATGAAACTGTTGACTAAGAGTTTTAACATGGACAAAGAATTACATTCTTCAAAAGATGAATTAATCAATAGTTCTAAAACTCAAAATCTCCTACAAACTCAAAAGGCCAAGTTGGTTGAGGATTTGAAGAAATTTGAACTAGAAAGAACTCAGAATTTGAAGTTAGTAAATGATCTCAATAAGAACGTGGTTGAGAAGTCTACTAAGATTGATAGTTTGGAAAAAGAGCTGAAAGATGCTAACTTGACTATTCAGAAGTGGTCTAGTGGAACTTTTAAACTTAATCATATGTTGAGTGTTGGAAAATCTGCAGGAAATACAAAGGGATTAGGTTTTGTTGGAGTAATTCCGAATTTGAATGTTGTTGCAAAAACCACATTTGTAAAGGCCTCCCATGAAGCGTCTAGTTCTTCACAAGGAAATTCAAATTGGAATCCTGATGCTCAAGCTTATGTCAAAAGACCTGTTGAAAGCAAGTCTTTTCTTACAGCTAGATATCATAGGAGGTTGACTGATAGAGTTCAGAGGTTCGTTCCTGTATGTCACCACTGTGGTGTCATAGGTCACATTTGACCAAGGTGTTCGAAGCTGCGAGGGAAGGTGTTGAAGTCAGTGAAGGAACAAAAAGTTCAACATAGAGATCATGTTCAAGATCAAATTCGAATGTTGAATGAAGAAATGAAGAATTTATCAAGATTGGCGAATGGAGCTCTGAAGATAAAGAAAACATGAATTAGAAAAAGTGAGCTACATTATTTTGTAGTTCATACTGCTCTTAGAGCACACAAGTCTACTTCTTGGTATTTGGATAGTGGATGTTCGAGACATATGATTGGAGATAAGTCATTGTTTGGATTTCTCAAGGAGTGTCATGGTGGGATAGTCACTTTTGGTGATGGAGAGAAGTCGAAGGTTCTAGGCAAAGGTACCATTGTGGTTTCTGGTTTACCTAAACTAGAAGATGTGCTTTATGTAAAGGCTCTTAAGGCAAATTTGTTGAGCATAAGTCAGATATGTGATAACAATCATAAAGTCACTTTTTTTCCTGATAAGTGTTCGATCATTGACTCTTCTGGGAATTGTGTGATGGAAGGTATGCGTTCAACTGATAATTGCTATTGCATTGTTCCTAGTTTTGAATTGTTATGCAATAGAGTTAAACTCGATGAAGTTGAAATTTGGCATCAGCGGATGGGACATGTTAATTTTCGAGAATTAACAAAAATTACTAAGAGTGAAATTGTTAAGGAAATTCCTAAGCTTGGTTATGCAAAATGGATTGTGTGTGGATCATGTCAAAAGGGTCAACAAGTCAGATGTCAGCACAAAAAGAAAAATATCATTGGTACTTCTAGACCTTTAGAGCTATTGCATATTGATTTAATGGGTCCCACTAGGACCATGAGCAAAGGAGGAAAGAAGTATATTTTTGTCATGGTGGATGATTACTCAAGGTTTGCATGGGTTGGATTTCTAAGTGAAAAGTCTGAAGCTTCTGAAAGTTTTAAGAGGGTTTTTTTTTAAAAATTCAGACTAAGAAGAATTGTTCCATTTCTAAAGTAAGGAGTGATCATGGAAGGGAGTTTGAAAATTCAAAAATTGAAGTGTTATGTGAAGAAAGGGGAATAAAACATGAATTGTCAGCACCTAAAACTCCTCAATAAAATAGAGTAGTTGAGAGGAAGAATAGGGTTATTCAGGAAATGGCCAATATTATGCTACAGGGTAGGAATGTTCCAAAGTATTTTTGGGCCGAGGCGGTGAACACAGCGTGTTACACCTCAAATAGAGTTTATCTTAGGTCTGACATCTTAAAAACTCCTTATGAACTGTGGAATGGCAAGAAACCCAATGTGAAATATTTTAAGGTTTTTTTAAGCAAAATGTTATATTCTTAGAGCTCGTGAATCTATTGGGAAGTTTGAGTCTAAGAGTGATGAAGGAATATTTTTGGGTTATTCATTGACTAGTCGAGCATATAGGGTGTTTAACCTTAGAACTCAAACTATGCTGGAATTTGCAAATGTAGTGGTTGATGACTCATGTGTTGATGAGTCTCTGATGTCTGCTGAGGAGGAAGATGGTGAGCCGTTCTTTATATTGGATTGTGATTCTTCTGAGGTTAAAAAAGAGGACAATGTGGTTAATGATGATACTTCAAGTCCTGCAGAATCACATGATCAAATTAGTAATGTTCAGCCTACACCTTCTAAATAACCATTTGCAAGGGTAAAGTTGTACCATCCTTTGGATAATGTTATAAGATTTATTGATCAGATGATGGTGACATGGATAAAGGCTAGGAATGAGGTTTCGTATGCATACTATACATCTTCTTGGAACCTAAAAATGTCAAAGAAGCTCTTCAAGATACTAATTGGATTAATGCTATGCAAGAAGAACTTCAACAGTTTGTTAAGAATGATGTGTGGTATCTTGTGCCTAGACCAAATGAGATAAATGTGAGTGGTACCAAGTGGATTTTCAAGAATAAAAAGGATGAAAATGGTACAGTTGTTAGGAATAAGGTTAGGCTTATTGCTCAAGGATATACTCAGATAGAGGGTATTGATTTTGATGAGACTTTCGCTCTGGTTACTAGGCTTTAATCTATTCGGATTTTGTTTGCTATCATTTGTCATCTTGGATTTAAGTTGTATCAGATGGATGTAAATAGTGCATTCTTGAATGACATTCTACATGAGGATGTGTATATGGAGCAGCCCAAAGGATTTGAAGATCCTCATTGTCTAGGTCATGTTTACAGGCTGAAAAATGCTTTGTTTGGGCTAAAGCAAGCTCCTAGAGCTTGACATGAAAGGTTGACTGATTACTTGTTGGGAACAGGTTTTGCTCGAGGGGGAGTGGACAAAACACTCTTTATTCAAAAAATTAAGAGTGATACAGTTGTTGCTCAAATCTATGTTGATGATATTGCATTTGGTTCCACTTCTGATTAGTTTGTTCATTATTTTGGAGATCAAATGAAACATGAATTTGAGATGAGCATGATTTATGAATTGAACTTCTTTCTAGGGCTTCGAGTTAGGCAATTAGATGATGGGATTTTTGTTTCTCAAACTAGTTATGCCTTGGAATTAGTAAAGAAGTTTGGTTTGGAAACAACTAAGGATGCTTGCACTCATATAAGTACCAGTGTTAAGCTTAGCATAGATACTAAAGGCAAGGATGTTGATCCTACACTTTATAAGAATATGATTGGGAGTTTATTGTATTTGACTGCCAGTCGACCTGACATAGCTTTTAGTGTTGGTTTGTGTGCACGTTACCAGGCAAGTCCTAAGGAGTCTCAGATTACTGCTGTAAAAAGGATTATCATGTATGTTAAAGGGATAGTGAATTATGGATTGTAGTATCCATCAGGTACTAATTCTGATATCGCATCCTTTTCTGATGTTGATTGGGCCGGTAATGTTGATGATAGAAAAAGTACCAGTGGAAGGTGTTTTTATGTTAGAAATTGCTTAGTTACTTGGCATAGTAAGAAACAGAATTGTGTTTCCCTTTCCACTGCTGAGGCTGAGTATATAGCAGTTGGTAGTTGTTGTACTTAGGTTTTGTGGATGCGTCAGATGTTGCAGGATTATGGTTTTTCTCAAGGTACAATGACTGTGTTTTGTGATAACACGAGTGCAATAAATATTTCTAAAAATCCTATTCAACACCGTCGGATAAAGCATATAGATATTCGACATCATTTCATTCGTGATCTTGTTGAAGATGGTATAGTGTCTCTAGAGTTCATATCCACAGATTCTCAGTTGACAGATATCTTTACAAAACCATTAGATTTTCAAAAGCATGTTAGTCTTAGGAAATCTATTGGTATGCTTTCTTTAGAATAGATATCTTCTTATTTATCATTCTAGGAACACATTGCATTATTTTCCTAGAATTGATAGGTAATCATGCATTTGTATTATATTTATTCATGCATGCATTTTATTTTGAAATAAATGACAATAAAAGTTTTGAGACTGTTGAGCTTGGCTAGAGTACAAAAATTATCATATTTTACTCTATTTTCATATTTACTTGTCTCATTATGCATATGTGAAGTAGCGGTATCAATCTGATCTAATATTTTTGGATGATCACTTGGCATGATTATTTTATGTTACAAAACTTTAATCTTAGGTGCTAGTTGCTTTGGTGATGATTATAATGCCTATTGAATCTGTTAATTTTTTCATTTAACCCGAAGTGGTATGAAGGTTCATGAGCTATGCTAGATTGGTCTATGCATGAAATATTTTTTGCATATGTATAATAATGTTGAAAAAGGAAAGAATGATACGTTTAAGATATAAAAATGCAAAAAGTAGTTTTTCAATCTGAGTAACCGGGCCTCTTGCCTCAGTAAGCATTGAGTGTTCGCGTAAAAAGGGGAGAAGACTAATGAGCATAAATCCCATGGAAGAAGCTCGGGCCCAGTTGGTCGGGACTAAAAATCCTTGCTGGGAAGTCCGGAGCTTTGAAAGACAAAAAGGGATATGGTGAAAAAGTTAAAAAGATGAAAAGGAGGAAATTGTGTGACAAAGAGAAAATATAATTTATTTTTGCCTTCTAGTTTGGATCTTGGATTGAATTATCATCATGGTTGGTGGGGAGATTATCAGTTTTAGTATGTATTATTTTCATCTTGCCTTAGTGCTTGCACATGAGAATCTTCATATAAATATTTATTTGCAAAACTTGACTTATGCATTCTTGAGTTTACAAGGTATGTGTGCTGATTTTCTTATATACCTTGTGTATAATGGTCAAGTTAAATATGAGAATATGATGTGTTAATGATTGACTTTGTGTCTCTATTGCCTTGCTCACAGAATTCTAAAAACAAAAATATTTTATTTTATTTTTATTCATGATATTTTGCATTCATGCATTTAGTAGTAGGGTCATGCATACTAATGATTTCTATTAACCTGAGAATTTGGATATGATCAGATGAGAGTTATGTATCTTGGGGTTTTTCCTTGAGTACTTCCTTGCATCTCTATACATTGTTGCTATGACATATACTCTCTTTGCTTGACATTTCAGTGATAAAAAGGGGGAAAAGTATTAAGTAAGGGGGAGAGATTGTTTGATTAAGAGGGAGAAATATTTAGTAAAGGGGAGTTTATTCTCAGGGGAGAATGATGATCATTATGTGTGCATTGTTGTTATGATTTTCTGATGATCATTATGTTGGTTTATATCTATTTTCCACACTTGCATTTAATGGTTTGTTCAGTGTTGTGGTTACATGATTGGTTGTCATCAAAGAAATATGACAGTTTATATCTATGTTTGTTGGTGTGTGTTCATAGGTATAAATGTTATGTTGTTATTTGTGAGGCTATATTGTAAAACATGATTTTGTCTCAGAAATGCCAAGGGGGAAATTGTAAGAACACTTTTGTGTATTGTTTATTTATGGCATATTCTAGACAATAACCATGTTGAGTGTTAGATAGGTCGGTTTGATTTCAATAACATCGATAAGTTTTGTTAAAGGCAGAATCAAGCGTTGAAATAATGAAGAATACAAGTGAAGCACGAAAGTGAGCATATTGAGGAAAAATGTCTCTTGAATGGCGAAAATGACATTTTCCAAAGCAGTCACTTCAAGCAAAAAGTATCGTGGGTTCAAGAGGGTCATTTTGGCACAGTTGCGGAGAAAAGTGATTTTAACAAAAATGCCTACGCTTAAGCCTACGCTTTCAGTTTCAAAAAGTGGTTGGAAAACACATTTTTACGCTTGGAGGTACTTTTGGATCTACGCTTCAAGCATAGGGGGCCTACGCTTCAAGCGTAGCTGCGACAAGTTTTTGGCTATTTTTTCTGCTATTTCCAAATTGTTCGTGGGTTGGTTTTATGATTTGGCCACGACTTATATATATCAAAGTGTGTGATATATACATGATATTCATCAGAATATAGGGTTTGGATGTGAAATTACAAGAAAGGGCAAACTTAGAGTTAGAATCATCATTATCTTTAAGTACCCAAGTCTACAACAAGAGGAGACACGTCTTGAAGAATTGTCTGCAATTTTTCTACATCTTCATCTTCTATTTCTACAAAGATATACATATGGTGAGAGAATATTATTAAGTGATTAGAGATACATAAGTTCTCTATTATTTTTGGACGTCTTCAATCGTGCTTCTACATTGACGATTTTTATACATGATTGAATGGTATAGTTGTTAAAAAATTCAAAAATCGTCTATAGCAATGTGGTTGCATTGATTCGTTGAAGAACGGAGCCATCTTTGTGCGGAGATCGAAGCAGGAGGCTTCGTGGTGATTTTGATATGTTGAGAAGCAGAGCCGTCAGAGTACGGAGATAGGAGCGAAAGCTTCGTTGGGCGCGAATAAATCTAGACTTTAAAACGTCAAGTGATGAATAGCAAATTACAACGATTGTAAGTTCTATTTTCATAAAGTCTGTACAAATTCTCTGATTCATAGTGCATCGATACCCGAGTGTATCCGTGATTTTTACATGGAGTCTTTCCAAGGTTTTCCATATAAAAATCTCCATGTCTTCTCATGATTTAAATTTCTGCACTTATATTCATATTTGCTTGGTTGATCTATTTTTGATAATTAAATTGAGAATTAGGGTTTGTGATTAATTAAAATTAAATTTTCGCTAAATAATTTAATTGATCACAAAATCGACAAAAAGCCTATTCACCCCCTTTCTAGGCTGTTTTCACTATCGTCTAGGTAATTTCAGTAAGTTTAATGTTGTATTTTCATTTGAGAATAATGAAAATTGTTGAAAACGATTTCGGGAAATAAATGACCAAATGGTGAATTGATATTTTCATATTAAGAAAACTTATTGGAAATTATAGAAAAATGACTAAGTGTTGGTGTATGAGTGACATGGTGGTAAATAGGGAGGATGACAAGGGGTAAGAGGATAATTGAGAGTCATGATGACTCTATTGTAATTAACCCTAAGTTGAGAATGATTTGGTCATAGGGCCTTGTTTGGATGACACACAAATGAAAGAATGCATTATTCTTGGTCTTTCATTTGCAAGACTTCATTTCAACCCTTGGATAATTTATCCATTTTCCTTACTTTATTCTCAACCATTGGATGGTGAGAAATGTGAGTGGAGAATCTCTAAATCTCTTAGGTCTTACTCACTTTGCAAGACTTTAATATTCTCAAAACAAGCTCTTACTCTCTCCTTTCTCTTCATGCTTGGTGGGAGTTGAGTCCTTGTGGATATCTCTTGGTGCAGTGTTCTTGAACTACTTTGGTAAGTCTTCTATTCCATTCTAGGGTTTCCCAGCTTTCATGTTCATGAATTCCTTGAGTTAATATTGATTTTTCCCTTCCTTTTATTCATGTTATGGAATGTTGAGTTTTGCTTCCAACTACCAAGTGAGTTCCATTGGTAGTAGTTCTTGATTCATCTTGTAAAGAAGCTAGTGGTGAGTTCACTATCTTATACTCATAAGATTTCATTTTCTTCATGAAACCCTAAATTAACTATCATTAGGGTTTGATTTGATTCTTGTGGTTGTAGCCACTTTTGAATGATTTCGGTCTTTTGTGGCACCATTGTAATCTTATTGTTCATTGAATGGTGTGTTGCTAGTTGGAAGCTATCCTTTTGAGCACTTGAGTTGGTAGATTGGCTTGGACCTCTTTTGGGCATCCTTATGTTTAGCTTGCTTGGATTGAGGTTGGGGAAAAATGAGTTGTTTTAGTTTTTGTACGAGTGTGTGTGTGTCTATGTGTATATATGCTGTATATATATATGCGAGTTGAGTCTTGATAACTTAGACGATGAACTAGGCTCTTAAAAGCATGATTGTGTGATATAAATGCTTGTGGTGGTTTATTGTTTATAAATGTGATATTATGAGTATATTGATAAGTTGGGCATAATATATTGCATAATGAGATAAAACGTGTACTATGATGGACCATGGTTTTATTGAGTACAATATATTAAAAAATGAGATAAGCATATATTGTGATGGCGCATGATTGTTATTGAAACCTTGATGCATATTGAGTACATCGTGTAGTGTCAAAAACATGGTGTTGGTTTATGCATGTCGTGTAATCATGTGTGGGTAGTCTTGTATCGGATCGTCACAACAACTAGTGAGAGGTGTTCACACCTATGAAAATAGAAAGTCCAAAAGTGTGATACGGGATTAGCAAGCTGGGCTTGTATGCGTAACCTTTGGGTTTAGGGGCTTGGGAGTTGCAAGCAGGGCTCCCGTGCAACCGCTCTTCCTTGTTGAAAATGAGAAGTGTCTAAATCACTTGGGAAGGATTGGTGCGATACTCTACATTACTTTATGAGCTTGTATCCTCAAAAGTGAATGGCCAGAGTGTGTATCCGTTAACCTGTATTGGGCAAATTGTGTACCATGAGGTGTGTTGAGTCATATTATATTTAAACTATCATAGATGTGAGTGATATAATTATGTTGATGCATGTTATATTTGTGAATAACTATGACGTGAGCATGTTGAAGAAATTGTTTGTTGGGTTCAATGGGGTTCCTGATTGGCTTGAGAGTCATGTGGGATAAGAGACCGACCTAGGATTAGTAACATGAACCTTGGGTGGGTTGTACCACTTGGACTACCAAGATTGAGGTGATGGCGCTTCTTCTACTAAGCTAGTGAGCTCAACCCATGACTTATTATATTTTTCAGGTGATGATCCCGTTACGGGAGGCTCGTAGTCATTCGATGGGTTATGACATCTTGTCCGTCTTTTTGTACTTATAGAGATGGACTTTACTATTTTGTGATGTATAAGTGATACATGTATTCACATACTTTCTTTTGCGAACTTGTAATCCAAACGATGTACTACTTATCTTTTTCCTCGTGTTAGCCGTGTAACTTACATTGATATATGTCCTTTGGAGCGTTATACGCGGGGACTTTATTATTTTGGTGCACTTCGGTGCCAGAAATGTAAACTATGACATGTTTCGCCTTATGGCACTTTAAATATTAACTTATGAATAATTTCATTTAATGTTGTGTAGTGGATTTTAGATATTGATGTGGTTATTAGGAGTTTGGCCGAAAACGGCATTTTTCTAGGCTTTTAAACAAACCCTTTTGTTTTGAAAGAAAAATCCATTTTCGCTCACTCCCGTGACCTCGACTAAAACTTGGAGTTTTGAAATGATTTTAATTTCTTTTTGAAAAATGTTTTGACACTTTAAAAATCGCTGGTATACTAGAACGGAGACGGGGGCAAGACGGATCTTTTATGAGACCTTAAAGTAATGTTTTGGGTTTAAAATTTATGTTTGATGAAACTAATTTGGAGTATGGATCAATTTATGGATATATGCACATATGAGAATGTATGCGTGGTTGTTTCGGGTCAATTAGAGTCTTTTTCGGGTTCGTAAGTCGACTGAAAAATAGCTGCAAATCTTCTGTTGTAGTTAGTCGATTGATGTGTATTGGTTAGTCGATTGATAGCCCCCTTATCAGCCAAGTGATGACCTTTATCAGTTGACTGATTTCCCCAGGGTGTCCCAGTGCCGTCCCGTTTCAATGCTGCTTCACTATTTCGGTTATATCTGGATCTACGAAGCTCCGATGGAAGATTTATTTAGCTTTTTGGAAAGCTGACTTCGATTTACTGAGTTTATGCTTTTGAATCGCCTCATTCGAGTTATTTTTGAGTGAGAAATGGTCGTTTGAAAAGTGACGGTCTTTTTCGATCCTTTTGTTGACTTGTTGGTTTTAGGGGATTCTTTTGGGTCCTTCCGAAATGACTTAGAAACTCTCTTGATATGTGTTATAGGGTTATTTATGATTTCATTAAGGCTATTTTGATTCTTTGTACTTTTCTTCTTTTCCACCTTTTTATTTTATTTTCCGTATTACGTTACTCTCATTAATTTCTTAAACTCGTTCTTGGGTTTATAAATTTTGGGGTGCGACAACTTGGTATCAGAGCATGTTTTTTCTCTATGGGATGACAGGTGAGGGCCGTTATCACCTTTCACTTCATTGTCTTTAGATTACGACTTGTCACATAGTAGTGGTGGTTATTTATTTATTTTTTTATCGTGTCGACTTGTGCGTATGTCGGCGTGGCAGTATTATGTTGTTGGCATACCTTTGGGTTGGTAGTGCGTTAATCATTTCCTCAGTGTCTTTGGGAGTTGGATTAGCTTACTTATGATCCGGGATCATTATTTCCCTTGGTACTTTAGCCTTTGCTTATCCCTTGTTTCATCTTTGGGACTAGCCTTTTCCTCGCTTGATGATGCATGGTTTGTCTATGCGCTAATAGGATGTGGTATGCATTTGACTCGAGTGGGTTGTGATTGTAACATCCCAATTGCTTGATGTTCGTTATCATTTGGCTTCACTTCCTTTCGCATGACGGGCTTTAACTTCATTTTGCCTTCCATGTGTGAATTGATTGTTTTCGATGTTTGAAGTGTTAGAGGGGTATGCTGTGTGCTTAGCTGATGTATGTCGGACTTATGTGTTAGATGTTCAGAAGGGGAATTCTGTTCTTATGGTTTAAATTTCCTCATTGTTGTTTCTCTTTCAGAGTCATGGCACATGAAAGGAATCCTCCACGAGGTGGGGAGCCGGTGAACCTAACTCTAGTTGATGAGGCGCAGACTGCACGTTAGTTGACAACTGTCCTCAGATAGGCGATTAGAGCTCTCTGGGCGGCCGAGGATTCACTGGCTTCTCGAGGGGCGCAAAGCTCGGGATTTCATGTCAGGACACCACCAGAGAATGGTTCTAGGAAGCGGTTGAGGAGGGGTGCTCATATTGTGGTAGGCCAGCAGTGCTCATAGCCGGTTATACCCGTTCCTTCATCTTTAAGGTATGTAACTTTTATCGATGACTTAGGCACATCTAGTCAGCATGTCCCCGTTGTTTGTCCACTCGAGGGGGATCTCTAAGTGTATGTTTCCATTATGGTTGATTAGACCACCCTTCCGAGGGTTGTCACTTAAGGCGTAGCCCACTGTTGGTCATGGTGCCTCCTCTGGCACAACCAACTCTTCCTGCGCTGACTGTTTCCTTACCTACGAGAGCTAACCATAGGGGGTGGTATGTTATCATTGTTATCAGCCTGGACACAAGAGGCAACAATATCCACCTTGTTCCTTGATAGTGAGTGGTAATACCGGATGCAAACAAGGTTGCTTTCAGTGCGGATTGTATGGCCACATCGCGAAGTATTGCCCTTCAGTTGAGGCCTCAGTAGCTTCTTCTCAGCAGTCGCCCCATCAGAAAGTGAATCAGTTGGGTAGTGCCTCATCTGGATTGCACGACTCCGGTCATGCAGTCTGATTGTTGTTGCATGCCTCACCTTCATGCAAGGTAGTGTCTCTTATTTTTCCTTTATGGTGGGATTCTGATTAGTACAAATAGTTTTTTTCCATGTTTCCTTGTATCGCATGTTATTTATTGCCTTACTGAGGTTTAGTTAAGTTCACTTTGAGTGTGTGGTGCGTCACGAGGTGTAACTATTTCATTGGTAATTTAGTGGGGTATAGCCTAAGCCTTGGTTTCCCCTTTTGCTTTAACCATTAAAGGGTTTGGTGGTTAGATGCCCTTGTGTAGGCATCATGAGATAGACTTGCCTTATAGGAGTCGTTGCTAGTTGGCATTTTCTCTTGTGATATTCAATGTGTATTGCCCGAGTATCATTCAAGTAGTTCGAGGTTATTTTATTTAGGGTTATGATGTAACTGTATCCTTCCATTGTTAACGATGGACTTTAGGTCTAAGAGTAATGATTCGTTGATTATGGATTGTAAGTTTGTGTAACACTAAGAGATGTGTTTTATGAGCCTTGGAGTGGTATTTTGTGATGAAAGAGTTGTGAATCATTGTGTGTGACTTGGAGATACAAATTATGATCTTGCAATTTCTTTAGATTGTAAGTATTGAGCTTGTGTATAAGTCTTGATTTATTTATGAAAAGTAGAAATGTTGTTTGAGAAAACGATTGCTAAGTTAATTGGTGATGGTTACAATTTTGAGAGTAGGTGTATGTTTAGACTCACTTATTAGTGATGATTTTGATTAGAGATTTTGATGTTGATTTTTGGTAGTGTTGTAGCTAATAATTGCCATATAAGCTTTTAATTCTAGGAATATGATTTGGTGATTCACTTGATGCATCATTACTAGCTAAAATACGAGAGGGTTAGTTATCGAAACATGATTTGATAAATAGTTTAGGAGTATGGCTATTTGTCATAAGGAGATTGCAGACTTGATAAATAGTTATTGGTGTTGTATGGTTTATGTTGCGGTTAAAGCATGAGTTTAGACCTTTGTTGACCTTGAAAGAATGAAAATTTGATATGTTAAGATTATCATTGATTGAGGTATGAAGTAGTGTGATTATAGTGTAATGGATGTTAGTTAGTGCATGATTGCGGTTCCTAGTAGAAAAGAGGTATGACTTGTAACCTTGAGGTTCTTTAGTGGTTAATCACTAGAGTTCATGGAGTCGAATTGAGTGTAAGTTCCTCTGTCAACCTTTGATGTGTCTGAAGTTGAGTGGCAGTGTGGGTATTGGTAGTAATGAGTTACTGTGGTAGATTACCTTGGTCTTTCATGTCATTGGCCGTGTCTGTATTTTCACATGAGTAGGAAATTATCGCGTTTCTTCTTTTCCTTCATTGCGTACTTGGAGTACGGTCATTCTCGCTTCGCGGTTGTGTAGTTGGAATTACTTCCACGGGTTTTCGGTAATGTATCTCGTCACATGAGTTAAGGTTGATTGTACTTAGTGTATGGTTACGTTAATTAACTGTACTTGTTGTATGAGGAAAGTAAAAGCCATTTTCGTTGAAGATTAAGGACTTCGTCGATGTACGTTTTAGCTACCCTGTTTCTACATTAAGGGATTCTTAGTGTCATGGAACTTATGTTTCCATTTAAGGTGTGGCTTAGGGTAGAATTAAATGTACCGTTCGATTTTTGAGTTGGGGACTTGACCTTGAGACAGTTAGGTTTCGCTGAGCAATGAAGTTTTTGGACATTAAAGAGTGAGTTATATGATAGGATGTTATATGGTATGTGGTAGCATCTAGGTGGTTTGGAACCTTAAAGGGATTGTATGCAACGTATGAACTCGTGAATTGAGTTGAAGTATGATTGTCATTGAATCATTAATTAAAGGATTAGATTGAGATGCCTTATTGGGAGACTATTATATTTTGTTATAGATTGGCAACTTGAGTAATCAAAATTTGATCATAGCTTATCCACAAGACTGTGGGTTGTAATTGAGCTTTAATTGTGATTAGACCTTGGAGATTCAAAGTATAACTTTAGC
The DNA here is from genome assembly GCA_963922005.1 of Cornus suecica. Lineage (NCBI taxonomy): Eukaryota > Viridiplantae > Streptophyta > Magnoliopsida > Cornales > Cornaceae > Cornus > Cornus suecica. Next base: position 39,532,037 of record OY998247.1, on the reverse strand, counting down.
ATTATGATGTAGTGAGTATTAATTGAATCAACTGAGAATTTGAGATTCAAAATGATTGATTCGGGAAGGCAATGATATAATGATTGTAGAATTGAAACGTGAAGAAATTGTTTGAGGTCATTATATGTATATTATTGACTGTGATCATGATTATAGATCTAGTGCTTTAATGGTTGAAATAGTGAACTGAGTTATATGGTTAAAGGGCCAAGGATAACCATTATTACTTAAGGATTAAGTGCTTTGATTTATAACCTTAGCATATGTTTTGCTAGGTAGTGAATCATTCTGGTGCTCTTGAGGTTGAAGATTTGATCTTCTTTAACGGGATTGGTATAGCGCACGGACTTGAGGTATGATCATTATGGTCATAGGAGTCTTGATAGTGATTATTAAACTTTTAGTCTTACCTTGAGTTTTGAACCTTGGCTAAGTCCCTTTGTGCTTTTGGGTGATTATGGTATAGTGGCCTACCTAGTGGGTTACCATAGGAGCTCACCAGGGTTTGCAATACTTATCCCATGTGCGGGCCAGATCTATCTGATATCTTGAGTTGGACGGGTGTCATTGTTACCGAGGACGTGTCTTGTGAGGGGCGACCCGTGGGGATCTTCGATGCTCGAGCGCGGGTTTTACGAGGCAAAACCTCTCCGTTAGTTAAGGTCTCATGGCACCATCACAGTGTCAAGGAAGCGACCTGTGAATGTGAGCGTGAAGTTCGGGAAAAATACCCGAACTTGTTTCTTCTTTATTTACGTTTTGATTTCGAGGAAAAAATCTCCTAAGGTGTGAAGGTTGTAACATCCGGTATTTTTACATGCTAATTAAAAAATTTATTAACAATTAAGTGCTTATGAGCTTAATGTGTTTATTTGCTTAGCATGACTTACATGTTTTATGTAAGATTAAATTTATAAGTTTCATGTTGTATTTTTATTTGAGAATAATGAAAATTATTGAAAATAATTTCGGGAAATAAATGACCAAAGGGTGAATTGGTATTTTCATATTAAGAAGACTTAGTGGAAATTGTACAAAAATGACTAAGTGTTGGTGTATGAGTGGCATGGTGGTAAATAGGGAGGATGACAAGGGGTACGAGGGTAATTGAGAGTCATGATGACACTCTTGTAATTAACCCTAAGTTGAGAAAGATTTGGTCATTTCACATTTTTAAATGTTGTCTCATTCTCAACTCTTGGATCATAGAGCCTTGTTTAGATGACACACAAATGCAAGAATGCATTATTCTTGGTCTTTCATTTGCAAGACTTCATTTCAACTCTTGGATCATTTATCCATTTTTCTTGCTTTATTCTCAACCATTGGATGGTGAGAAATGTGAGTGGAGAATCTTTAAATCTCTTAGGTCTTACTCACTTTGCAAGACTTTCATCTTCTCAAAGTAAGCTATTGTTCTCTCCTTTCTGTTCATGCTTGGTGGGTGTTGAGTCCTTGTGGACATCTCTTTGTGTAGTGTTCTTGAACTACTTTGGTAAGTCTTCTATTCCATTTTAGGGTTTCCTAGCTTTCATGTTCATGAATTCCTTGAGTTGATATTGATTTTTCCCTTCCTTTTATTCATGTTATGGAATGTTGAGTTTTGCTTCCAACTACCTAGTGAGTTCCATTGGTAGTAGCTCTTGATTCATCTTATGAAGAAGCTAGTGGTGAGTTCACTATCTTATACTCATAAGATTTCATTTTCTTCATGAAACCCTAAATTAACTATCATTAGGGTTTGATTTGATTCTTGTGGTTGTAGCCACTTTTGAATGATTTCGGTCTTTTGTGGCACCATTGTAATCTTATTGTTCATTGAATGGTGTGTTGCTAGTTGGAAGCTATCCTTTTGAGCACTTGAGTTGGTAGATTGGCTTGGACCTCTTTTGGGCATCCTTATGTTTAGCTTGCTTGGATTGAGGTTGGGGAAAAATGAGTTGTTTTAGTTTTTGTACGAGTGTGTGTGTGTCTATGTGTATATATGTTATATATATATATGCGAGTTGAGTCTTGATAACTTAGACGATGAACTAGGCTCTTAAAAGCATGATTGTGTGATATAAATGCTTGTGGTGGTTTATTGTTTATAAATGTGATATTATGAGTATATTGATAAGTTGGGCATAATATATTGCATAATGAGATAAAACATGTACTATGATGGACCATGGTTTTATTGAGTACAATATATTAAAAAATGAGATAAACATATATTGTGATGGAGCATGATTGTTATTGAAACCTTGATGCATATTGAGTACATCGTGTAGTGTCAAAAATATGGTGTTGGTTTATGCATGTCGTGTAATCATGTGTGAGTAGTCTTGTGTCGGATCGTCAGAACAACTGGTCAGAGGTGTTCACACCTATGAAAATAGAAAGTCCAAAAAATGTGATTCGGGGTTAGCAAGCTGGGCTTGTATGCGTAACCTTTGGGTCTAGGGGCTTGGGAGTCGCAAGCAGGGCTCCCGTGCAACTGCTCTTCCTTATTGAAAATGAGAAGTGTCTAAATCACTTGGGAAGGATTGGTGCGACACTCTACATTACTTTATGAGCTTGTATCCTCAAAAGTGAATGGCCAGAGTGTGTATCCGTTAACCTGTATTGGGCAAATTGTGTACCATGAGGTGTGTTGAGTCATATTATATTTAAACTATTATAGATGTGAGTGTGATAATTATATTGATGCATGCTATATATATGAATAACTATGACGTGAGCATGTTGGAGAAATTGTTTGTTGAGTTTGATGGGGTTCCGGATTGGCGTGAGAATTATGTGGGACAAGACATAGGATTAGTAGCATGAACCTTGGGTGGGTTGTATCACTCGGACTACCGAGATTGAGGCGATGACGCTTTCTCTACTGGGCTAGTGAGCTCACCCCACGACTTATTATATTTTTCAAGTGATGATCTAGTTATGGAAGGCTCTTAGCCATTCGAAGGGTTATGGCGTCTTGTCCGTCTTTTTGTACTTATAGAGATGGACTTTACTATTTTGTGATGTATAAGTGATACATGTATTCACATGCTTTCTTTTGCTAACTTGTAATCCAAACGATGTACTACTTATCTTTTACCGACTAGCGTGTTAGCCGAGTTGCTTATATTATGTATGTCCCTTGGAGCGTTATACGCGGGGACTTTATTCTTTTTTGGCACTTCGGTGCCAGAAATGTAAACTATGACATGTTTTGCCTTAGGGAACTTTAAATATTAACTTATGAATCCTTTCATTTAGTGTTGTGTAGTGGATTTTAGATATTGATGTGGTTATTAGGAGTTTGGCCGAAACCGACATTTTTTTAGCTTTTAAACAAACCCTTTTGTTTTGGAAGAAAAGCCTATTTTTGCTCACCCCCGTGACCTCGACTAAAACTTTGAGTTTTGAAATGATTTTGAATTTCTTTTGAAAATGATTTGTCACTTTAAAAGTTGGTGGTATACTAGAACGGAGACCGGGGGCAAGATGAATCTTTTATAAGACCTTAAAGTAATGTTTTTGGTTTAAAACTTGCATTTGATGAAACTAATTTGGATTATGGATCAATTTATGGGTATATGCATATATGGGAATGTATGCGTGGTTGTTTCGGGGATTTTCGAGTCAATTGGAGTCGGTCCGTAAGTCGACTGATGGAATTCCGTCAGTCGACTGACAAATAGCTATCGGCTTGGCAGACAAGCTACCTTGATCCGTCTTCGGCTTCGATTCGTTATGCTCAGCAGCTCCAGCAAGCCCTAAAGTCTCTTGACGCCTAAAACTCTACCAAGAAAGCGCTGCTTTACGTTTGATCTTATGTGCCCAGAGAATGCTATGCGTTCTCCACTTTCGGATCCCACAATAGATTAACAAATTAGAATTTTTGTGCTGCCATTATTGTCCTTAAACATAAAGTATAGTTTAACTTTTTGTGGGGTCCACTATTTTTTGAAGTTAATGAAAATCGGTAATTTGGGAAAGTTTAAGAATATATCGTATTGGGATTCGAAACTGGACAACTATTTTGGGACAAATAAGTTATGAAAGTGAACAACTAATATGGGACGGAAGGAGTATATAATATTCAAAAGGCCTTTATATACTTTTTGTCTAAGGCCTCAACTTTCATTGAGCCACCCTGAAGGTAGTGATACATCAAGAGGCATGAGCACCCTCTTGAAGCAGTGACAAATGTGAGTGCCTTGGGAGAAGACTTAGATGACATGGGAGGAGGACTTACAAATTGTCTCGGATGTGAACAACATTAGGCATTACAGGGAAAGTATGAGAACAACTGTAGGAATCTCGATAGAAAAAATCTAAGAACAAGTGAGTGTCTTGAATGATGACTTGGATGATAATTGATAGGAGCCGAATGTTGTCAATTTTAAGCCCCTCACTTGTTATTGTTATGTCTTACTATCACATTACTTGGTATTTTTACCCGATTTGCAGGTCTAAACGTATTTCAAGAGCTTAATGGAGAAAACAAGCTAACTTTGGTGAATTAACGAAGGTTGTGGTTGTGACCAATCAAAAAGAGAAGAAAAGTGGAGATTTAGAGCTGAAAATGCATTCCGAAGGGCAAACTGGATATTTTTCAAGTCAAAACTTTAGGAAACGTGTTGTATAAGTAAAAGGGGACTAAAATGAGCAAAAAAAAAGGCAAGAAGTGGATTTTAAGGTTTTTGCTACGCAAGCCAGCAAATACAATGTTAAAAAGTGCCTAGAAACATTAATTTTGCGCAAACCAGTGAACATGGCTATGCATAGGCCTACGCTTAGGGTATGCTTAAGTATAACAATCCTTACGCTAAAGCATAGTGGCTTGTGTGATGTCCCACATCGCCTGGGTATAGGTCTGGGGATGTGCTTATATGTGCAGTGTTGTCTCCAATTGGTATGAAGCCTTTTGGGCAGGAGCCCAAGAGTAAAACCGTGCGGGCTGGGCCCAAAGCGGACAATATCATACCAACTGTTGGAGCGGGGTGTTACAATTGGTATCAGAGCCAGAGCCCTGCCAAAATTAAGTGTGGGTGCATGCACAAGCCCGTGGGTAACACCAGCGAGGACGCTGGGTCCCAAGAAGGGGCGATTGTGATGTCCCACATCGCTCGGGTATAGGTTTGAGGATGTGCTTATATGTGCAGTGTTGTCTTCAATTAGTATGAGGCCTTTTCCAGCCCAAGAATAAAATCATGCGGGCTGGGCCCAAAGCGGACAATATCGTACCAAGTGTTGGAGTGGGATGTTACAATTGGTATCAAAGCCAGAGCTTGACCGGAATTAAGTGTGGGTGCATGCACAAGCCTGTGGGTAACACTAGCGAGGACGCTGGGTCCCAAGAGGGGGTGATTGTGATGTCCCACATCGCCCGTGTATAGGTATAGGGATGTGCTTATATGTGCAGTGTTGTCTCCAATTGGTATGAGGTCTTTTGGGTAGGAGCCCAAGAACAAAACCGTGCGGGCTGGGCCAAAAGCGGACAATATCGTACCAAGTATTGGAGCGGGATGTTACAATAAATTGTGATATCCCACATCGCCCGGGTATAGGTCTGGGGATGTCCTTATATGTACAGTGTTGTCTCTAATTGGTATGAGGCCTTTTGGGCAGGAGCCCAAGAGCAAAACCGTACGGGCTGGGCCCAAAGTGGACAATATCATACCAAGTGTTGGAGTGAGGTGTTATAGCTTACATAGCAGCAGGCATGAAATTTCCATAATTTGAGTTTTATTCTAAATCAACTTCTTTCGACTTGCTTTGCACTCCAATAACACGTGTATTAGGCATGTTTACATCAGATTGAAGGGTTTTGCTCAAAATTAGAGAAAAACACATAAAATAGGAATCCTATTCAAAGTGGGACATGTTTAATACAAGTGGGACTATTCTCAACCTCTTCTATAAATACCAAGGTCTAGACCAGATCTGAGGACTCCGAACACCTAATTTATAGAGCACTTTCTCTGGAGATTTTCATCATTCAAAGATGAGGAGCCATTCACGACCTAGATATCCGGAGAAGAAAATCACAGAGGGCGATTCTACATCAACGATACAGTCTTCCACCACCATAAGCAACTAAACAGGTATCTAGGATTTTCTAACAAAACCCTAGCCAAGTAATGTAGTTTTGTTTATTTATTTCAATAGTAAAGAGGGGAAACTGAAAAACATACATGTGATGATTGTGTAGATGAGTGACCAAATTTCTTCTTCAAACAAGATTCTTTATTTATTTTATTCTTGTCTTAGAATTAATAGATGTTTTATCTTAATCAATCATGTTTATTCAATACGGGCTAGAACTTGGATGTTTAAATCATGATTTTCTACACAATGAATTTTAACACATGAAATCCTAGGTTTACACAGGTCATGCTAATGAAAGCTGATAGAGACATGTTTTAGTTTAATTTCATGATGTAGGAGTAGATTAGAGTAAAGTAGTATGCATGTACTAATCACACTCATTCTGAAGATGGGTTATAGCGAATCTGGTTGATTGTATCTTTTTAGGGATTAGAGTTGACTATTTACAGTTCTAATCTAATTCACATGTGATGTATCGTCCTTTTACAGTTGAATAAATGAATAGCTACAATATGAGGTTAGTGGTGGAGTTATGAAAAACCCTACACTTTCTCTACCTTCAATCACAACTATCTTACTTTTCTGTCATTAGTTTAGTAAATTTAGTTAATAGATCCATACAACAAATCATATTGTCATAGCAATTCAAGAGTATTACTTTGCTAAAATTTAGAGTACGACTTAGTCTTTTGGGTTTAATAACCTTTCTCAAGTTGAACTATACTATAATACGATTCGTGCACTTGCGAGAGCTAAAACTAGGACATTGTAAGGGTGTGTTCTTAAACACTATTTTTAAACCCTAGTTTAGCCACATCAAGTTTTTAGCACCGTTGCCGGGGACTAACGGATATTCTGAATTTTAGTAATTTAGTATATAAACTTGAATTGTTTATTTATATTGTATTATATTTAAAGTTGGATTGTGTGTTTTTGCGAGGTACACCAAAACAAGCAAAAGGAAAACCAGAGGAGCAGTGAAGATTGCTTTGTCGGACCGTTTATGAGTTTTAGTGTATTTAGAATTATTGCACAGTCTCTACTTTAAAAAAAAAGAAAAAACAATGTTGTATATTAATAGGTTAGAGTCATGTATTATAGTTTAATTTTTAAGTGTATGTTTATTTTTAAGTATTTAGTTGTTTGTATATTTGGTCGTCGTTCACCGTCGAAAGAAGATATTTCTTTGGATTCAGAAATTGAGCAAATTGAGATTAATCCCTTGAAACATGAGGAAGAAAATAATAATTCAACTGGAGAGAGTCTAGCGATAGGAGACACGACTGACTATAAAATACAACCACTAACACTTAAAAATTACTACACTCCCTCAAGTTACATTATCCCGTCTAATATTGAATTGCCGGGTGTTACGACAGATTATTTTGAGATCAACATGGACATAATTTATTAGTTACCAAAATTTCATGGATATAATAATGATAACCTCTATCGACATATTGAATTGTTTCTAAAAATTTGTTCGACCACTAAAACAAAATACTGACAGATGAAGGACTTCATTTATGCATTTTATCTTTTTCTCTGAAAGATAAGGAAAAGACGTAGTTTTGGACTTTAAAGCCAGAGGTCGGAACGAGTTGGGAGACAATGCAATGAGAGTTTGTGCGTAAATTCTTTCCATTATGGAAAACTTATGAGATTCGGGATGCTATATTCACTTTTTCAAAAACTATAGGAGAGCAATTCCATGATATGTGGGAACGATATAACAAAATTTTGAGGAAGTGTCCACACCATAAAATTCCAAAACCCAAGTTGGTTCGCAGGTTTGATGATGGGCTTGATGAGTCTTGTAGACAATTGGTAGATTCAGTATGTGGAGGAATGTTTTATCCTAGACTGGTAGATGAACTTTGGAAGTTGTTTGAAGATTTGAGTGAGAATTCCCAACATAATTTTTCTCTCTTCACTTAAAGAAATTTATCTCGTATATTCTGATTCCTCCCATTCTGCCGACAATTGTCCAATGATGTACCAAAGCAATAAGGTAATACCAGAGGAATTCAATACTACATTAAACAATTCAGCCAATATTCCATATTCTAAAACATATAATCCAGATTGGAACAATCATTCTAATTTCCCATACCACGAATTGGGTATGGCGAATCAAAACCAAAAATAGAATTTCCCTATAAATCCACAAGATTTTAGCAGTAAAGCAAATTCCTATATTTGTCCTCAACCACCAAGTCAAACTCAATTCATACATCATAATCTAGACCCATTTCTGAGGCCAATCGATGTTGAAGATAAAGTAGTAGCTACCCGTAGCAATTCAGAAATGGATACGAAATTATTTAATTCTCATTCACAATCATTTGGAACGCTTGAAGCCCAAATTGGACGACTAACTAGTACATTGAGTGAGAGAGAAGAAGAAAAATTGTCAGGCCACCTAGTAGCTAATAAAAAAAAGGCAACACCTACGTGGACAGGTAAGTGGTAATCAAGAAGAGGAAATGTGTAGGGATGAGAGTGAAATTTCATAAATTATTCTCCCATCACAAGAGCTAATTGAGATAACATATGAACCCAGAGCACCAATTCCAAAATATCTCAATAAGCTATCTCACTATGGGAGATAAGAAAGTGATGAATGCTTCATTATAGTGGAGAGTGATGAATTATTGGAGGGAAAATTACTTAAGGTGTTGAAGGAGGATTCGTTGAAAACATTGATCATACATGGGATAAAGTTAGAACATTACAGATAAGGTACTTTATATGGTGATTATTATTCCTTATTTGATGTCATGGGTCATACTAATTGCCCAAGGGTGAGAGCACTTAGAGAATCACTTCCTATATTTTGTCCTATGATTAAAGGAAGTGTGGCAGAGAGGAAGGGTGTTGGATATATCTTTGTGAAGATGTCTTGCCAAAGATAATAAACATTGGCACCAGAAATCCGGAATTGTATATTAGTTAGATATATAGGATTGTAGGCCCTTAAGGCCAAATCTGTAATGCCTCGCGTTTTCCTTTTTCTTTTCTGGAATTCTTTTTCCAAGAGTTAACGTTTTGTGACGTCACTTATTCATGACGTCTTGTGTATTCTTGGTACGTGTAAATTTTTTGCGTTTACGTTTTGGACTTGGCGGGACGACTTCGTGGTAATTCATTTCTGGCTTTATGGGTTTGTGTTTCGTTGAAGATTACGTGGGTTTGTCATAACATTTTCTCGTTGATGCTTCGGCGATCGTGTTTCATGATCAAACATGTTACTTTAGTTATTGTAGACATTTCAGTGTAGCACTTATGTGATTATGTATTTATTTGTTTATTTTTGAAACTTTTGGGAGTGAAGGGTATTCCCGGTATTTCACTTGTGTGTGAGAGTTGTTAAGAAAGTATGAGAGTCTTCCTAGGTGTTTTGGAGTGTTTGAATGTGTCCCGGATTATTTCAGAGTTTTTCGGTGTCATTTTAGGGCCTTGGAGTCTTTTCTTGCACTTTGCAGTTTTAGGGTTATCGAGTACTCGGTAATATTTCATACCAAGTACTCGGCTACTATTCATACCGAGAATTAGAGGTACAACTCAACAAATTTCACAAATTACCTATATAAGGAAGTCTTGACCTAAAAACATTCCAACTTTTCTCTTTTCTTCTCCAAACTCAGCCTCTTTCTTTCCAACTTGGTTTCTTGCAAACTTTGCCCTATATCATATATTTGGGCTTGGATTTTGGCTATGGTTTCAACACGGAAGTTGGTCGTGGTAGTCTTGCCTTCGATTTGAGCTGTGGATTGGTAAGAGTTTTCTCCACTTTGTGAGTTATTTTTCCCAAACCCTGGTTTTGGGTTTTCTTGTCAAACCATGTGTTAATTCATGTTTTATTTATGGTTTTAGTCTCAATTCATTCTTAGGAGGCTATGGTAAAGCTTTTCACCGATTGGTTTCATCGGTTTTGATTTCGGGTGAAAGTTAGGGTTTTCATAGGCCTTATTTTGGTGATTGGTTTTTTCTTCATTTGAGGTAAGGGAAAACATCTCTAATCTCTCGTTCTTTGATTCGTGAGTGTGCGATTTCATTTCCTGACTTTATAGCCCTAGGTATATTTTTGCTAAGTGTAAACTTGAGAAATGTGAATTTACGGTTTGTTGGTGTTTATGTGCTATGATACATGTTTATATCATCCTTGAAATAGGTATATGATGCATGCTAGATGGGTTATGAGTTGTGGACTTTTTAAGTTGAAATTATACTTGTATGCATATATATATATATATGAATATAAGTATTGAGGTGTATATGTATAAGTGTAAGTATACATATAGGACTTCGGGTGTTAGCAGTGTAACCTTGATAGCGTAAGTAGGCTAGCTACCTTGGTTAGTGAATTGAGATGTGGAACTTAGAGTGTTGTTCTAATTTCCCCATTATTGTGAATTTTGAGGGTTTTATATTGAACATTAAACTCATGCATGAAAATGAGTTAATGTGTCGATTAAATGCTTTAATTGAGACAAAAGCATGTTAAATGAATGGTAATGTTATCTTTGTGAAATAAATGATAACTTGATGTTTTGGAACATTATTTGTGCATAATAATGTATCTTTTTGAGATAAATATTTTAATTGAGATAGAAGCATGTTAAATAAAAGGTAAATGTTATCTTTATGTATTAAAGGATAATTTGATGATTTGGGATCACGAATGTGCATAAGAAAGCATACTTGTTGATTATTTGCTTTAAATGAAATTTAAAAGCATGTCGAATAATGAAAAGCATTCGTATTGACATTTTGGGAATGTTGGTTATAAATATGATGTGATACATATTTATGTTAATGCATGGGTCACTGAGGACATAATGCATGGGTACACCTTTTGTATTGAGAACTCAATTGGTGTTGGGCTACGCCAGGTTGTATAACCATGAGTGAGTAGTTTTGTGTCGAATTATCGCAACAACTGGTCAGGAGGTGTCCCCCACTTATGGAACTAAAAAGTCAAAAATTGTTGATATAGGTTTGGCTCGTCCCAACCTCAAAGTCGCGGGTTATCTCGTGCATTCAGTATACGAATCTTTAGTCACGGGTCATCTCGTGCAACCGCCTTCTTTGTTGAAAGTGAGAAGTATCAAAATCACTTGGAAAGAATCGGTGCGACACTCTTTTCTCATTATGAATGGGTAGAGTGTGTATTCGTTAACCTGTGTTGGGCAAAGTGTGTTCCATGAGGTGTGTGGTCTTATGTGTACCACGAGGTGTGTGAGTCACATTGTATCGAGTTACCGTCATGTGATTTATGTTGGCATGTGAAGCATGTTTAAATGTAGATTTTGCGATATATAATTCACATGTCATTAAAATGCTAAAGTGAAATGGAAGGATGTGATAATATGATTTGCATGCCTTGTTTGAAGTATAAAATGAGGTGAATATTTATACTTGTTGTTATATGCTTATATTCCCTTAGGTGGTGTTATGAGTAGGATTTCTATGGCTTTCTTGTAATAAGTAAAGTCGATAGTAGATTATAGGGTCGATTGTGAAATGAAACCTTAAAGAAATAGGTGATCGCTTTGTAACCTTGGTTGGTAGTGGGGTATTGACCACTTGATGTTCTTGCACCTTTTAGGGGTGTTCGATCCCTGATAATTTGGGATTTTGGTTGGTTATGTATCGATGGCCAATTGGTATTTCTTTTACACTTGAGGTTTGGAGTTTAATTAATTGAAGTGACGATTGATCCTAGTCACTTGTGTGATAACTATCTCTTGATTTTGGTAGTAATCTAAGAGAAGTGATATTAAGTGTAAATTGAGGTTTGAATGGATCGGAAGTGGTCTTGATTGAACCTAGTTAGTGTCCAAGTATTGGTTACTAGGTCTTGCTTTTTATATCCTAAGAATAAGAGTGTTCTTGAGGTGTTCAACTTAACCGTCTTGAGTGGTTAAGATGAGTTGTTGATTTGAGAGTTGATTGAGTTCCCGGATGAGAATAGGGTTATGGGATTGTTCTTTCCCAGTTTTGTTGAAGTGTTGTCATTTTGGACTTTGTTCTTCATTATTCGTTCTCCGTGGTTCATGTCGGATGTTGATTCACTCCGCATTCTGTTGTAGGTGTTTCGGTGGGTTCTGGTTTGGCCCGGAGTCGTCCAGTTTTGTTCCGGAGCTTTTCGGGTTCATTATTTGACTTTGCATCCTGGGGGGCCATTGAGTACTCGGTGATGATTCTACCGGGTACTCGGTAAGTGCGTAAGTGCGCGCGAGCCTCATTTTTCACCCGAGAGTTTTGGGCATAAAATGTCTACCGAGTACTCGGTGGGTATGATACCGAGTACTCGGTGAAAACTGATTTTGTGTACTCTTTTTAGTTTCTTTCTGTTATCTCCCTTATGCTTCACCACTTCTCCTACTATGCTTGAGGCATTAATTAGTGGTCTTTAGGGATGAGTTTTGTTAGGTTGAAGGATCGTCTTAGATCCACCTTTCTTGAGCGTTGGTTGCGGCGTGATGCCTAGCCACCCCTTTTTGTGTCATCATTTGATCTGTGCGGTTGGAGACGAACGTTGTGTTTCGTGGTTCCAGCGTGTTACTTATTCCATCTTTGTCCTCGTGGGACGTCATAGGAATCCTAGAATTGGGATTGTTCGGTTGACTTGAGAGTGTTTTTCTCTCGGTATGTGTATCTCATACTTTTTTTCATTTTTAGTTTCGGTTATGATGTGCGTGTCTTAATGGACATACATATTGGTGGTTTTTCGCATCACAGGTGGATGTCCCTCCATGGTGATGAGATGTTCCGGTTATTCTTTTGGTTAGCATTGGAGTTTCATCCCTTACTTGATGTCATGGTCTTGTGTGGCCATTCTTGAGGGTAGTGTTCATGTACCCTTCGTGGTTGAGTATCTATCATTCCTTGTTCATAGTGAGGATGTTAATGATTGAACTGAATCCCCTTGTGGATGGTATCGTGAGATTGATGTTGTGGCATCAATAGTGATATTGAGGTGAGTGTGGTTCGCCCTTATGAAGAGATTGAGGTGTCGTATGTGTATTGTGTATATATGCATTGACGATGATCATATGAGTATGTAAGGACTTGAGAGTTTCCTCAGTACCGGTTATGGATGTTCCTTCTTATGGGCATCGTGGTGATTTTAGTTCATTTGGAGCCTATGATTATTGTTGTGGCCACTAAAGTGATTAGCTATGTTACTCTAGAGTATTATGTACTTGGAGTACTGTTAGGTGAATAGTGTAGACTACTAGTGTTGGATTAGTGGGTACTAGTCATAGTGTTTTCTCATAAGGTTAGGACAGTGTGACTTGTACTTATTTGTTGTATCTCTGTATATGTATATATATATATGTATATATATAGGTGTGCGTTTGCCATATGATGTGATATTATGGATTCGTTATGTGCTAGTTGCCTTGATGATGCATGGTAGGGGACTAGAGGGATTTGTTTCAGGGGTCTCATATTGGTGTGATTGCCATGTGGGACGATTGACCGACCTAGGATAGATGCATGTACACAGGTTGGTTTTCACTCGACTTGGACGGTCGGAGGATGTGACAGTTAGGATATTTTCTCCTACAGGGCTCGATGAGCTCACCTCGGCGTTGGTTTGCCCTGGTGGTTTACACCAGTTTGCAGGTGATGTTTCGGCTAGGTATTTGGTTTTCTTGCAGGACGGCTCGTGACACGGATGCTGTTGCGGGTTTTGGGATGTTTGTACTTAGTGTTGTTCCAGTTTAGTTTCCTTTACTTGTCCACTGTATTGGGATTGTTGTTGTACTTATTGGGAGCCAGTCTGTTGGCATATCCCTTTCTTATATTTGGTATCATTGCATCTTTGTAGAGATGTATTCTCTCAACACCTCGATGTGCCTTGTGTATCATTTGGTGTAGCTTCTGCTTTGTTGTGTATGGAATTATTATTGTTAATAATATTCCATTCGGTTTTTGGTTGTTTAGGATCTTAATTGGTCTCTCATTTTATTGATCACAACCCGGATTTCTTGGATGTCCCGGTTCGAGAGTCTTTGGAAATTCGGGGCGTGATAAAATCAAAGTTCTTTCATAAAAAAAAAAAGAAAGAAAAAACTCATTCCTTGTGACATGTTGGGTACTAACTTTTGAAATTCAAATGGATTGTGTTTTCTTTTCCCTTGCTATGATATTGGGTATTTGTGTTATGTTGAATATCTTTCTAGGTACCGCAATTCAAGTTTGGGGGAGAAATCAAGTGCTACAAGTTGGAATTCTAGGATTACGCTTCAATGATAATTATATTATTTGCTCATGTGTATGATTGAAAACCATGAGGGACATGGTTTCATTTAAGTTTTGGGGGAAGGTATAGTTATGATAATAAGGAATGAATAAAAAAAATATGGAAAAAATGAAAATTTTAAAAAAATTCTTTGTTTATATACATGAGTGTTTTGCCTTATAAGTTGATTAAGTATGTGTTGATGATTTATGAGTAGTATATGATGCGATGTTCCCGCTCATGAGAGTAATGATTATATTGAGTTAGTGAAGAGATGTGGTCTACATAGGTGAATGAATTACTGAAATCAAAATTGAGAAGGACGATTTTGACCTATAAGCACATGCACACGATATCTATGGTTAGATTAGTTAATCTTTGAGTACCTTGTCTAAAAAGCTTCGATTGCTATGAAAAAAAATGGAAAAATAGTATGAAAAGGAAAGAAAAAAGGGTTGAATAATGATAGATAATTGAAAGTCGAGCCTAAATGGTTTGAATTATTAAGCCTGATGGGTGCTTTATCACCTAGTGCCCTAAAGCTATCTAGCTTGGGAGTCATTGGCCCAACGTTTGCTAAAAACCACTAGAAAGTTCGTAAAAAAAGAAAAAAAAAGGAAAAAGAAGAAGAAAAAGATAGCAAAAGAAACGAATAGCGATGAAATATGGAAGTAGACTAGTTTGCCATAGAGGAAGTTCACTTAAATATAGAAGGTTGTCCGAATTGGAAGTAGAAATTAATGAAGTTGTTTACTCTAGTGGGGACCATTCTTGACATTGATTTGAGATGGTTGTTATTCTATAGTGAGTGGGAATACTTGTGTCTATACTATCTTGTGTATCATAACATAACTTGATTAATGAGTATGTGAATACATGAATGTGTGAGAATGAAGAATGAAAGAAGTTGTGGGTAGTATAGCTAATCCTCATGAGACTTAACTCGTCCACTAGGCATTGCCTAGGGATTTAAAAAGTTTGTTACACATACTAAGTGTAATCGTCGACCCTCACGAAAGCAAGGGATTAGTATAGAATAAGTAGATTAAATAATCATCATGAGGTGTTTTCAGTTTCTTTCTTTAGTTGATTGCTAAGGGACTAGCAATATTTAAGTTTGGGGGTATGATAGGAACCGAATATTGTCCATTCTAGGCCCTTAACTCGGTATTGTTAAGTCTAACTATCACATTACTTGGTATTTTTACCCAATTTATATGTCTCAACGTATTTCAGGAGCTTAATGGAGAAAACAAGCTAACTTTGTTGAATTAACCAAGGTTGTGGTTATGACCAATCGAAAAGAGAAGAAAGGTGAAGATTTAGAGCCGAAAATGCATTCCAGATGGCAAAACGGATATTTTTCAAGCCGAAATTTTAGGAAACTTGTTGTAAAAGTGAAAGGGGACTAAAATGAGCCAAAAAAGGCAAAATGTGACTTTTAAGGATTTTGTTACGCAAGCCAGCAATTACAGTGTTAAAAAGTGCCTAGAAACATCAATTTTGCGCAAACCAGCAAAGATGGCTACGCATAGGCACACGCTTAAGGCACAACAATCCCATGCTCAAGCGTAATGGCTTGCGTAGCTACAGGCTTGAAATTTCCAGAATTTGAGATTTATTCCAAATCAACTTCTTTCGATTTGCCTTATACTCCAACACGTCCAAGCATTTGTATTAAGCATATTTACATCAGATTGAAGGGGATTTTTTTTATCAGAATTAGAGAAAAACACATAAAAAAAGGAATCATAGTCAAAGCGATACAAGTCTAATACAAGTGGGACTCTTCTCAACCTCTTCTATAAATACCAATGTTTGGACCATATCTGGGGGACTCCGAATACCTAATTTTCAGAGCACTTTCTTTGGAGATTTTCATCATTCAAAGAAGATGAGTCATTCAAGACCTAGAGATATCGAGAAGAAGATCACGGAGGGCATTTCTACATCAATGATACAGTCTTCCACCACCATAAGCAACTAAACCGGTATCTAAGGTTTTCTAACAAAACCCCGGCCAAGTAATGTAGTTTTGTTTATTTATTTCAATTGTAAAGAGGGGAAACTGAAGCACACACATGTGAGGATTATGTAGATGAGTGACCAAATTTCTTCTTCAAACAAGATTCTTTGTTATTCTACTCTTGTCTTAGAATGAATGTTTTATCTTAATCAATCATGTTTATTCAATATGGGCTAGAACTCGGATGTTTAAATTATGATTTTCTACACAATGGATCTTAACACATGAAACCCTAGGTTTACACAGGTCATGTTAAGGAGAGGTGATATAGACATGTTTAGTTTAATTTCATATTGTATGAGTACATTAGAGTAAAGTAGTATGCATGTACTAATCACACTCGGTTAATTGTATCTTTTTGGGGTTAGAGTTTACTATTTGCAGTTCTAATCTAATTCACATGTGATGTATCGTCCTTTTACAGTTGAATGAATGAATAGCTACAGTATGAGGTTAGTGGTGGAGTTATGAAAAATCCTACACTTTCTCTACCTTCAATCACAACTATCTTACTTTTCAGTCATTAGTTTAGTAAATTTAGTTAATAGATCACGAACAACAAATCATATTGTCATAGCAATTCAAGAGTATTATTTTGTTAAAATTTAGAGTACGACTTAGTCTTTTGGGTTCGATAACCTTTCTTAAGCTGAACTATATTATAATACGATTCGTGCACTTGCTAGAGGTTAAACTAGGTCATTGTAAGGGTATGTTCTTAAACACTATTTTTAAACCCTAGTTTGGCCGCCTCGATAATGAAAGTCAAGACTTATCTAGAGTTTCGGATGTAGAGAAGGTCCTACAAATATTCCTAAACTCAAATAGCACGACCGAGATGCTATTAGTGTGTCGGGACACTATAATACAAAGGGGTGCTACAAGTGCATGGTGCACAAGTAGAACGATGACTGAACCTATGAAAGCCCCTTAGCTGCCTACGTATCACGAAAGGGAATCAGGTTGAACGTAGTTCAAGCCAATGAGACTCAAACGATAAAATACAAAGGGGTGCTACAAGTGCATGGTGCACAAGTAGAACGATGACTGAACCTATGAAAGCCCCTTAGCTGCCTACGTATCACGAAAGGGAATCAGGTTGAACGTAGTTCAAGCCAATGAGACTCAAACGATAAACAACTGCATCTCCTAGTAAAAGGAAAGATGAGTAAGTAGGTGAAGTAGATAAGAGCATCTCCCAGAGGAGGAAAACATCAAAGCTCCGGTTGAAGGACGATGAATGACATGACAATGAACATTCTCGAGAAGAGAAAAGTTGAGAAGTGTTTTGAAAAAGATTCCAGAGGGTGACATCACTTTTAAAAAAAATTGTCATATGGATCATTTTGCCCTTAAAATGTGTGTGATGATAATTTCTATTATTAAATAATTAGGGGCAGCAATGTCATTTCATGAACTTCTATTAAAAACACTGACGGATGTAAATGTCAGATTGTCTAAGTAGGCAGGGGCGGAGCTGTTAGGAGGGGTGAAATGATATTATGCAATCTAATTTTAAGATATATTTATTTATATACTTGTGAAATAATAAGTTAGTATACATACATGTATGTCTTCATAAATATGGTTTAAAGATGAAAATGTGCAACCCAAATGCTTACATGGAAAAATTAATGTAAGAAAGAAAATAATTTATTTTTTGATAATTGTTTCACTTTTTTTAATTACATATTTATTGTATCAGACATTCTTGTCGTCATCGTATAACACTACCTTCTTTGCCCTTCATTTTCATAGTCCTCAAATTTGTTTGTGAAGATAATAATATTGTATATTTTAATATTTTATTTGCAAATATCATATTAATAAATTGTTTAACAAAATATTTAATTATTTTGTATTATACATTTCGAAAATCACTAGCCAAATTTTATTTAGAAGTCAATCTTAATTTGAAATAGTGGATGTGGGTAGATGTTTATATGTTAATGTAGTAACAATAATTGTTTACGATTTTATATAATAATGAACTTGTATTTTAAAAAACAAAATATCTGAATTTATTAAAAATGTTTAAAATTTATAACTATTATACGAGTTTCAAGAGGCAATGCATAATGAAAATTCTGAAAATTTGGGAGGGGTCATGACTTCCGTTGGCTAACACACACCTCCGTTCTTGTAAGTAGGAATGTGAGAAATGAATGAAGGTTATGTGGGATATGGGCAAACCTCAAACAAATCTAGATGATATTTGCATAAGTTGAATTTATCTCAACAATCATATGATATAATATTATAAGATACATTTTAATATTTAATATTTATTATGAAGCATCTAAAAAATATCGAATATGCGATTGGAATATCTAAGAAATATCGTATATATATCTGTTTTGCACCACGCATCTAACATCTAAGAAATAACGTAAAAATATCTAAGAAATGTCTAATATCTGTTTTGCACTCTTGCTGTTTCCTCCCGACAAACTTTAATGGATAATTACACAAATATCCTCCAAACTATGGCATAATTGTATGTGATTTTCCTAACATTTTAATATCATCAAAAACTTCCCTTAATTGCACATCCGTTATAAAATTTAACTCCTTTTGTTCAAAATCAACATTGAAAAATTACTTTATTGGTCAATAATGGCATATTATGGATCAAAATTTCTATTTTATCCTTATTATTCTTGCAATTACATTTGAACTCTTACTTTTGCATTCAAAATTACTAGAATATCCCAACTCCTTTTACGAAATTGCCCTCATATTTATTATACATTAACTCATTTGAGTAGTTGTTTATATCTACTCTCTCTCTTAAAATCACTCATTCTCTTTCTATAAGTCTTTTGTTATGACTTGAGAAAGATAAGGGGCGCATATGAAATAATAACTACTTGATATACATAATTCCCGTCAATATATTTGAGGGCAAGATAGTAAACTCACCATCCTCTAGAAGATTCACTAAATATCTCTAAGGCTAGGAGGATATATACGTTATTTCACTATTATTTCTTGTTGTACCAATATTCCGATGATACTAAAAAAGATTTATGATATTATTAAAATATTAGAGTAACCGCATGTAATTATATTTTAGTTTAGAGGAAATTTGTGTAATTATCCCAACTTTTATTTGTTCTTTTAGCTTTTAATTCCTTGACATGATTGCACTACTGTAAAGAGGACACTAGTCTTCAACTAATTGGAGCCAGCGCATGGACATGGATCTTCCAGACGTTTAACCCTTTAATTCCGTGACATGTGCCTTCAACCCATAAGGCCCTGTTTGTAACATGGGTTGGTACCATTTTTTTGGTTTTGGTGTGAAAAGATGGTACCAACTCATGTTTGATAAAATGGTTTTGGGTCAATTGTATTGGCATCATTGCCACCAAATGACCAAAATTTGGAATCATGTGAATTGATGATTTTTGGTGGTGTCGTACTGTAGCAACCCAAGCCAAAACCAAATAGTTGCACCATCTCACCCAAAACCAAAATCAAAACCAAATAGTTACACCATTTTAATATGTTAATATTAATATATTATAATATTTTAATATTAAATATATTTTAATATTATAAATTTTAATATTTATAAATAAAATATGAAACCATTTCAAGTTACCAAACATGGTTTGGTTTCAGAATTTCAACTCATACCAACTCTACTAAATATGGTTTGATTTTTCAGCATCACTTTTTCTTACACCAAAACCATCTGCACCAAACATGGTTTCAATTTAAAATAAAATTACATTAAATCAAATCCAACCCAACCCAATCCAAAATAAAAAACTAACACCGCACCACACCACACAGTTATCAAACGCACCCTAATAAAAGCACCATACACTTTGTCGGTGCCGTATCTCATGTCACATTGCTCGCATATAACACGATAACGTGACAAACATTGTGGGACATCATTTAACTTTCTTAAAAATTTAGATGCTTAATGTAATTTTGAACAGTATAATTAAAAACATACAGAACTTAAGAATAATTAAATTAAAAAATTAAAAAGGATCGTGAGCTTTTAACACCCTTATAATATAAATATAGTGCGTATAATCTCATATGGTTCGAATTGACCCCAAACCTTTCAAATATGTGCGAATTGATCCCATTTCGTGTAAAATGACATATATAGCCTTAGTATATAAATTTCAAAAAAATGAAAAATATATATATTTTTTGAAAAATATATAAATTTCTAAAAAAACATATAAAATTCAAAAAATATATATAAAATTCGAAACAAATATGTAAAATTCGAAACAAATATGTAAAATTCGAAAAAATATATATAAAATTCAAAAACATATATAAAATTCGAAAACATATATAAATTCAAAAATATATATAAAATTATAAAAATATATATATAAAATACGAAAAAAATATAAAATTTGAAACAATATATATATAATTCAAAAATATATATATTAAATTTCAAAAAAAATATAAAATTCGAAAAAATATAAATTTTGAAAAGAAAAATATAAAATTCAAAAAATTATATAAAATTGGAAAAAACATATATAAATTCAAAAAATATTTATAAATTTCGAAAACATATATAAATTTTGAAAAAAATATATAAAATTCGGGAAAAATATTAAATTCGAAAAAAATATATTAAATTTCGAAAATAAAATATAGAATTCGAAAACATATATAAAATTCGGAAAGAAATATATAAAATTCAGGGAAAATATTAAATTCGAAAAAAATATATTAAATTTCGAAAATAAAATATAGAATTTGAAAACATATATAAAATTCGGAAAAAAAATATAAAATTCAGGGAAAATATACTTCTATTTTCTACTTTCTTTGACTTTAAATTTTGTTTTAGTGTATTGTACTTTGGTCACCTGTGTTTTTTGTACTTCTATTTGCACAACTATTTGAATTTTATATATTTGTTTCGAATTTTATATGTTTTTTCAAATTTTATATATATATTTTTTGAAATTTAATATTTATTTTTCAAAATTTATATATATTTTTTGAAATTTAATTATTTTTTTACGAATTATATATATATAGAAAATAGAAAATAGAAGTATATTTTTCCCGAATTTTATATTTTCTTTTCCGAAATTCATATATGTTTTCGAATTCTATATTTTATTTTCGAAATTTAATATATGTTTTTCGAATTTAATATTTTTCCCGAATTTTATATTTTTTTTTTCCGAATTTTATATATGTTTTCGAATTCTATATTTTTTTTTCGAAATTTAATATATTTTTTTCGAATTTAATATTTTTCCCGAATTTTATATATATTTTTCAAAATTTATATATGTTTTCGAAATTTATAAATATAAATTTCGAATTTGAATTTTAAGAGAAAGGGTAAAATGGGTATTTAAGAGAGTATAAAAGTCAAAGAAGGGGATATTCACACGTTTTCGAAACTTGCAGGGGATGTTTGCACGTTTTCCAAAAGTGTTGGTGTCAATACACACATTTTTAAAGTACAAGGTGTTATTCGCACCGTATTTATACTACAGAGGTGTTTTTTGTACTTAACCCAATTAAAAATCTATGAAGTACAAAAGAAAATGTATTTATATTCCCACTTTGATCCCCTGATATTTATTCTAATCCCACTTTGACCCATCAACATTGAAAATTCTCACTTTGACTCCTTAAATTTGAATTTTGTCCCACTTAGATCCCCTCACCCTACTTATCACTTTGTAAACTGTCTCATTTGGCCTCACAAAATGATTTTTTTAAAAAATAATATTCAGGGGCAGGAAGCAATTTCACAAACTTAAGGGGGTGAAAGTGAGAATATTCAATTTTGAATAAATAAAAGTGAAATTAAGGCAAACCTCATAGGTGAAAGTAGAAATAACCCTAAAATTTATCCTAGGAAGTAAATGTAATTATGAAAAAATAAACTATAAACTCAAGAAATAAGGGGTGCTTATAAGTTTTTTCTTTGAGTTTTGACTTTTATGTCACCGAGTAGAAAATATAAGTTTATAGGGTCTTGTTATTAAAAAATTAGTTTGTAATCAAGAAGAAATAATTAACCCGTTGTAAGGTTGGTTTTTATTTTATTTTTGAATGGTAAGAAACTCATATATCACATCCATAATGTTTTCTAGGAGGCTCGAACTCCTCACCTTTTAAATTGGGGATGAGGTTATATCATTGCAATAGATATGCACTGGTTGTTGTAATTTTTTAGTGATTGAAATTTTAATTTTTTTTGTAAGGCATGAAAAATGTTAAACATATTTAAAATTTTGTTTAACCAGTTATCTTTTTTTTTTTTAAGGAGTCCTTTTGATTCTCATTGTTCAAGTAATGAATTGAAATATTTGTGCAAAAACAATATATAAAAGCCCTATAAAAATGTATAATATATTTTTGTCATCGCGTCACACACATGTCGTGTCTTCTTTTCTTAAAATTTATCTAGTGGTCACCGTGTTTGTGTCATGTCAATGTCCCCGACGTTGTTTTGAATAGTTAACTTTCATCACTAGTTATTAAACAATTAATAAACATATATGGGTGAATGGCAAAAAAATTATCCAGTAATATGAATATAGTACATATAACTCCTCTCATATTTTTTAAACATCCCTATCATATATATTTGGTGAAAATAGCCCCCTTCATTCCGTTTTCCATTGTTGTTAATAAACATAGTAAGTACCTACAAAAAAGTTTCAGAAAATACTAAAAATTCTATTGAATGTATACAACACGCAATAGAAATAATAAATGATAAAATTGAAAATCTTCAAAATCTATTGAAGATTATTTCAACAGAAGAGAGAACAACCGATCTTCTATAATTAATTCAAAAGAAAAAAGAATTAACGGATTTATGTCCACCAAAAGGTAAACCAAGTACCTCAAGACAAGGATTATACTATGGTACAATAAATATGGTTAAACAAACAAAATATAATCATCAAAAAAATTGCCATCTTAAACTTATTTATCTATTTATTTTACAAAAAAATTGAAATGTAAAATGATAATTTAGGCCATTTTTTTTCGGCGGTATCAATTTCCATGTTTGGTATTTAATCACAAATAAGGGTATTTTGCTAAGTGATTAAGGGCATTTTTTGCATTTGGGGATAAAATATTACATGTGCAAGTCATGTGCCTAAATTTAGGAAAAAAAAGTCAACATAATCTTTGTTGAGGGGTCAAAGTGCACATTTTTGCAATACTATTGCTTATATACATATTTTGAACTTTAAGGGTGTTATTTGCACATTTTTTATACTATAGGGGGTTTTCCGCCTGAAATTACCTATATGATCAATGAAAATAACCTATAGGGGGGTGAATAAGCTTTTTGTGGATTTAATGACAAATTAATATTAATTGCGGAAAAGTCAATTTTAAGCAAATTCTCTATCAAGATAAATCATGCAAGGAATAATCTAAGTGCATAAAATAATGCAATAGAGACACATGATATTTTTACGTGAAAAACCTTGGAAAGACTCCATGTAAAAACCACAGATACGCTCGGGTATCGATGCACTATGAATCAAGCAGTACACAGACTCTATGAAGTTTTTGACTTACAAATCCCTCCAGATCTGCCTTTCTCAACTCAACGTTTGACAACCTTGAATCACTCGTGCTCCACGAAGCTCTCGCTCCACTCCGTACTCTGACGGCTCTGCTTCTAAACGGATCAATGAACCACGAAGCATCCTGCACCGATCTTCGCACTCAGATGGCTCCGTTTTTCAAACGGATCTAAGCAACTATGTTGCAATCAGTGGTATGTAGATTTTTCAGAACTTAGGTCATTCAATTGTGCGTAAGATCGTTGATATAGAAACATAATTGAACAAACCTAAACAAGAGAGAACTAGAAGTATAGAATCACTCAATGATATTTTTTTTCTCTCTCTATCTCTGTTCGCTAGTAGCTTCGGCGCGTCGCGGAGGTAACTTGAGAGGGAGCGAGTTGATAGTTCAGGTAGGATTCGTTCATCGTTGCAGGTGTGTTGTGATTTGGGGGATGAAATCTCCTAATGAGGGGAGGTTGTAAAGTCCGGTGTTAAATTTCTATTATTCTTTTTAAAGATTAATTAAATAATTATTGAGATGGGTAAATATTTTGCAGGTATTAAATTTTTTTTTTTATTAATTAATATATATATGCATATATGTTATTGTAATAATATATATATATATATAATTTTAGAACACACACAAAACAAACACATGCGACACACACGCGCAGACCTGATCTGCGTCTTCTTTTTCTTTTTCATTCGTCACACCAAAGAGAGAGACAGAGAGATAGTTGGGTCACGAGGGAGAGGGTTTGGTCGCACGAGAGAGAGGCCTGGTTGGGAGAGGAGAAAAAGGGGAGAGAAGAGCTTCGGTTGGAAAGAGAGTCGTCGGCAGTGAGAGGGGGGCAATGGCAGTTGCAGGTGATGGCAGTGGTGGCGCGGAGACATGGTGGTGACTTGGCCTGGTGGCGGCGGTGCAGCCTGGTGTAGGAGGCGCGATCACAAGCCCTATGGTGTGATTCGGGGGACCGGTTCGGCACCCTTCCGGTCTCCAATCGTCGTGAAACTTGGAGGTTAGTTGACCGGTGGGCTTGTGTATGCCATACTCGAATTTGGGACGATTTTGTCAAACAGTTTAATGTATATCGTGATTCTAGGTGGTGGGTTAACTTTGTATTTTTGCTATTTTGCGTGCCCTAACGTCTATGAATTTTAATCATATTTTAGTATCCTATTCTAGGCGTTGTGGTGGTCGTTTGGGCGTGTCGCGGAATCGGATTGGACTAGCGGTGCGAAAAGGCTATTTTACGGGGTTGCGGTCCGGAAGGCGATGTTGGCCTGTTGACATTTTTGTGCACGCTACTAGAGGTAAGGAAACCATTATTTTATTTACGAGTTCACGCACTGTGGGACATGTGAAATTATAATTACGTTATTCAGGAATTGCGATGGCTTGGAACTTTATTTTTTACATATTTAAATTCGAAATGGATGAATATACCATGATTTGATGATTATTTGAAAATAAATAAATTAATTAATTTATTAAATTAATTGGAAAAATAAATTAATAAATAAATTAAATAAGTATCATTGAGAGTTGATGTGTTTCATGCTTATGTGATTTTATCGAGCATTCTACGTGTATTAATTAAATTGATTTGATTATTTGGAAAGTAGATAATACAAATGGGCATCATTGAGAGTTGATGTGTTTCGTGCTTATGTGATTTTATCGAGCATTCGATGTGTATTAATTAAATTGATTTGATTATTTGGAAAATAGATAATATAAATGGGTATCATTGAGAGTTGATGTGTTTCGAACTTATGTGATTTAACGAGCATTTTACGTGTATTAATTAAATTGATTTGATTATTTGGACAATAGATAATAAAAATGGGTATCATTAAGAGTGATGTGTTTCGTGTTTATACGAGTTTAATTGAGCATGTTGCGTATATATTTAAATTGATTTTAATGTCATGCCTATATACCTAGGGTCCTAGGTATAATATTATGTCATTATGACATGTCATTGCACAAGTATGTAGTTAGTAGAGACTGTGAGAGCATGCGTTGCATTGAACACCAGACGTCGGGATACGACTATCTGGATGTAGGGGTTTCGGAGTTGGGGCACTCCACTCTTTTAGGACTTCGGAGTTGGACCATCCCATGGTACTATAAGGACTTCGGAGTTGGGTCATCCTGCATGTTCCTAGGACTTCGAGTTGGGCCATCCTAGATGAGTCACCGTGTGTGTGCTTGTTGCACTAGTTGACTGCAGGGTAGTAGAGAGAGTGCTACGTCTGGTTGCGACTCGGCACTGCAGTTGTAGTGAGGGTCGGCATTGTGAATGTAGGTAGACGAGGACCTGTATTTCATTCGCATATCATTGCAAGATAGTTGCTTATTGAGATATATATATATATATGTTCTACAATCTTTTTATTGTTATTATAGCTGGACTGATGAGTATTCAATAGGTTGAGTTGTGGATCTCACGGGTACGTAGACCGAGATGAGATGCATATTATTTTTTCAGGATTGGATCCAGTTTTGATTTCAAGGAGAGCCTGTTAGTCTTACCAGTTAGGGCGGAGACAGGTGGCTTTTTCCTGTTGAGCGTTGAGCTCATTCCCCTCGTGTTGATTATTTTCAGGTTATGGGACCGGATATGGTCGGATGTAGTTGTTGTGATGTTGTTGGCATATTGGGACCTACTGTTACATTTTGTCGTTCAGGTCATGTTAGGGCTATTTTGCGTTTACCTTGCCCTTCTGGATTAATGTATTATTATTTTTGGCAGCTACGGGATTAGTGGTCTGTATCTATTGTCGAGTTGGCACGAGCTTCATTTGTGTTGGGTATAATCATGTATATTTTAGACTTTGCGTATGCTGTGCGCCTTGGAGGGGTGACGGCTCTGTTGTGCCGTCGATCCCGGTCCCTTGAGATGTTTTTGGGATGGTTTTTCTATTGTTTAGGATGTATATATTGCATTACAGGGTGTATGGAGTGGACCTTATCCACCCGGGGGTTCCTGTACAGACGGAACTCAGTCCGATTTTTGTTAGTTTTACGAGGTGGCATTCCAGTGATCCTAGACTCCAGTACGAGAGGTCCTATGGATTTTGGGGCATTACAACTTGGTATAAGAGCAATATTCTTTAACCTTGGGATGACGGGTGAGGGTCGATCTCATGTTTGGTGTTTGGACTTCCGTTGTTTCATACGTTATGTATTAGGACTCTGGTGTAAGTTAGTTTTGCTTTTCGTTTCCCTTTAGTGGACCGGGGTATTGTTGTCCTACGTGTTAAATGTTTTGAGTCATGACCATTGTTTGACTTTTCTCCTTGTTGTATTTAGATTGGGTACACCATATTGGTGGGCTTTTCCCGGAGGGTGCGAGGTTTGCACTAGTAGCTCCAGTTGAGGGTGGACAGGGTAACCAGAGATTAAATGTTTGTATGATAGTTTTGGTTCGTGTCTTAGATCTTTTAGACTGTCGTGGGTCTTTCGTGGTTTCTCCTGTTAGGGATTTTACTACCTGGCACATCGGTTGACGTCTTGGTTTCTTGAGTGATGCTGGCAGGGTATGACCATTTCTTTCAGTCGGGGACTCGTGCTTAACTCCATTATTTTTCATGCGGTGTGTTAAGTGTTGTAGTATGGGTCGACATGGCATTTGTGTCTAGCTAAATGTTGTACGTCTCATGTGGTCGTTATATTTAACGCGTTCCAGTTGCTTTTGTAGAGGTGTGCCGCCACGAAGGGATCCTTTGGAGGGTGTGGCATCTACCCTGGTTTCCCTAATTGAGGGGGAACTGGTACTCAAAGTTCATGAGATATCTTCAGGGCTTAGCGGATGTATTGGATTCACCTGTTACATGGGATTTAGAGGGTTCCATTTGGTGAGGGGTTGAGTGTCCCTTTTTGTGGGGAGTTTGAGCACGATGAGCTTAGGTGTCCTTGGAGGATAGAAGTCTGGTGTCACTCTTATCGACAGCGTGGGCACGATATGATTAGGTGCCATCAGCGTCTGAATGACTAGGGGAGATTCCGTTGTACCTGTGTTTGTTGTGGCATTAAGGGGCATATCGCTAGGGATTGTAGCTTGTTAGAGAAAGTTGTTCAGATGTGCGAGTGTGTACCCAGTACTATCACATTGGGCATATCAGAACTCGATGTTTGTGGTTACTTTCGGTTCAGATTGATGGGGCAGGGTGTCCTGATAGGTGTTTCCATTGTGTCCAGTTGGGTCACAAATAGAGAGAGTGTCCTCTAAAATTTGTATTCCTTAGGGAAACGCTAGGTGCGTTGTGGTTTATGTTTTTCAATAGGTTATTGGTTACTGGTTTGTCTTAGTGTCACTTAGGGTGCGGATTGTTTCTTTCTTTGTGGGAGATCGTGAAATGCTGAGGGGTATTAGTGATCGTGTGTGGGACTGATGCACGATGGTTGTCATTCAGAAAAAGACGGATTGTTTACATTCTCCCTTTTTCCTTTTAGAGGCACATGTTAATTTTTCTAACTATCTTGTTGTTGTCCTTACGAATTATAACTGTTCGATAAATGGTATGCCAGAGAACGATAGTATTGGTTGTGGGCAGTCAGAACGATGTCTATCTTTTTCTTTTCCGCGTGGCTCGTAAAGTCACGTGTAGCCTAGCCTTTTAAGTGCCAGAACTTTTACCAGTACGAGAGTGGACGACTTAGAGGGTACGCCAAGGTGGTTAAGTGAATGGATTAGTTAGAGGGACTTATTAGTGACAGGTTTTTCATTGACATTGAAACTAGTCTCGGTTTGGTGCAATGGGTCTGTCATGTAAGCATTAGTTGTTCGAATGGGTTACCGGCCATTTCGAGTGGCGATTTGAGGAATCAGGTCTGAACCCCATGATTAGAGTCTGTCATCTTAGTTTAACGAGGTTGACCTGTTGTATACCGCGGTGTGCATGGTTCAGATTTGTATATCTTCCCATCCCCTTTTATGGTGGCTTTCCCTTGTGTCAGCTATGGCACCTACTGTTGTAAGTTGTGATTCGGTGTGATTCAGTGTTGCATCGCACTTTTCCAGTGATTACAGAAGTGCGATGTGTGGGATTAGGGTAGTGACATAATGACTTGTTGTGGAGTGCTTTGGAACTTTGAGTCAGAGGTATGTTCTCACAGTGTGTGAGCTAGGACCGTGAGATTTAGCCTTGGGTATCCTGTTGTTAGGAGTTGTAGAGTATGCTGGTAAGTTGTATGCCTTATCCACTGTGACGTGCGTCCTGAGAATGGGGAGTTAGAGGGTTTGACCATTGAGGTGAGGGTACACTAGTTCATTTCAGGATAGATTATGGAGTCAAAGAACGAGTACCCTATTCACCATAGTATGTTTGTTAGTATTGGGAGAGTGGTTAGTGATCCATTGGGGTGTTAAGTCACCATGTGGATGGAGGGCATAGTGTTTAGCGAAGTGTATCCTTTGGGTTAGGAATGGTTTCCTGACGTATGGAGTATGAGCCGAAGACCCAGCTTTTGCCATGGGCCAAGCTATGAAAGTGTGGGCTCAAGCTGGAACGACGAGGAGTTTTTCAACTGTAAGGCGTGAGACTGTTGGATAAAGATAGTACGTTCCTCCTAGGTATAGTCAATGGACTCTAGTCATTGTTGAACTCGTTTCCTTGTTAGAGAGACGGTATAACCCTTGTGTGACGTTTTATTAAACGTTAATGAGTTATGATCTAAAATGTTTTAGCGATTTTGTTGTCGTGACTTGCATGTGGGCTTGGTGTTTGGTGTGGTTATCTTTGAGATAGCGAATCGTATTCGATGTACGATGGTGGTCTGATCTCACGGGATGGGAGCTTATGATCTTTAAATTTAACAAAAGGTTGTTTCAGTATTTAGAGTTATGGGTTCGAAGTATGCTTCTAGCTAACCTTCGAGGTGGTAATTGTAGAAAAGAGTTAGAGTGGTGCATTTTCCTTGTGGTGTGTGTAGATACCAT
The DNA here is from genome assembly GCA_963922005.1 of Cornus suecica. Taxonomy (NCBI): domain Eukaryota; kingdom Viridiplantae; phylum Streptophyta; class Magnoliopsida; order Cornales; family Cornaceae; genus Cornus; species Cornus suecica. The sequence continues at coordinate 39,502,166 of OY998247.1, read as the reverse complement.
GGGATGGGATTTTATCCTTGGGTGTGTTGAGTCAAGTTGAGAGCAGGCACCGTGTTTTCCTTTTACTAAGTGCTAGCGGCTCGATCGTGTTCTTTTCTACGGACGAGAGATATGTGTTTTTGAAAGGATAGTGGCTACTTCATTGGTTGAGTCTTCGCAGGCTTAGTGCTTGGTGCAAATGACTTTGTTCCTTTATCTTGCTAAGGGTATGTTAACTATGGATGTAGATCAAAATAGTTCTCATTTGTGAGGTTGTAGTCGTGTACCTTTGTCTCACGTGCTGGTCGGAGTACGAGTGGTGTACTTTGTGTTTCGTTTAACATGCGTGTCAAGGTATGATGTCAGCTTTGGCTGTGGTTAACTGCTTGTACCATGAGGTGGTTAACACATCTTGTTGAGCCAGTTTCAGACAGCGGGTGAGCGATGGCAGTTGTGAGGAGCTAGTTTTTTTTATTCTTTTGAGTTGTCCTGCTTTTCAGTGCATCAATATTCTAAGTTACTTTTCGCTAACTATGGCATATCAACCAAGTGTGTCGTGATGTGGTATTTCTTTAGACCGTGGGTCGTGCATTACGTATATGTTCATCAGGTTAATTTTATTGTGGTTTTTTGGCTCCTTTAGTTTTTATTCACCTTAGAGGGTGCGGGGCTTTAGTTCAGGGAAGTCCTTGAGGCATCGGGAAATGAAAATTGTATCAGCGACTAGTTGTGGTACAGGACGTACGGGTGAACTATGCGGATCGTAGGAGTCCTCCTTTAACCTTCAAGGTGGGCAACCTAGTGTTCTTCAGGCTCTCTTTGAAAGAGAGAGGGTTCGCGTGGTTTGGGGAGGAGAGGCAAGCTATCCCCATGTCAGGTTATCTGTTGTATCTCGGGATTGGATAAGGGAGGCGACTTACTAGTTAGTTTTGCCTTTGGTGTTATCCGTTGTCCATAGTGTGTTTCTTTCCATTTTTTCTATGCTACGGATGTATCTATCAGATCGTGAGTTTTTTATGCAGTACGTTGATATCGATGTGTCTGAGGATGTGTTGTACGAGGGGCGACCTGTACGGATCCTGGATACACGTGATCAGGTATTGCAGGGTGGGATTTTTTCCCTAGTCAAGGTTCGCTAGTACCTTCGGCGCGTCACGAAGGTAACTCGAAAGGGAGCGAGTTGATACTTCAGGTAGGATTCGTTCACCGTTGCAGGTGTGTTGTGATTTCGGGGATGAAATCTCCTAAGGATGGGAGGTTGTAAAGTCTGGTGTTAAATTTCTATTATTTATTTTAAAGATTAATTAAATAATTATTGAGATGGGTAAATATTTTGCAGGTATTAAAATTTATTATTATTAATAATAATTAATATATATGTATATATGTTATTGTAATAATATATATATATAATTTTAGAACACACACAAACACACGCACACGCTCAGACCTGATCTGCGTCTTCTTCATTTGTCGCACCAGAGAGAGAGAGAGTTGGGTCGCGAGGGAGAAGGTTTGGTTGCACGAGAGAGAGGCCTGGTTGGGAGAGGAAAAAAGGGGAGAGAAGAGCTTCGGCTGGGGAGAGAGTCACCGACAGTGAGATGGGGGCAATGGTGGTTACAGGCGACGACAGTGGTTGCGCGGTGATGATGCGGCCGGGTGGTGGCGGTGCAGCCTGGTGTAGGCGGCGCGACAGCAAGCCCTATGGTGTGGTTCGGCCAGGTGATTCGGGGGACCAGTTCGGTACCCTTTCGGTCTCCAATCGTTGTGAAACTTGGAGGTTAGTTGAACGGTGGGCTTGTGTATGCCATACTCGAATTTGGGATGATTTCGTCAAACAATTTGGTGTAGATCGCGATTCTAAGTGGTGAGTTTACTTTTATATTTTTGTTATTTTGCGTGCCCTAACGTCTATGAATTTTAATCATATTTTAGTATGTTATTTTAGGCATTGTGGTGGTCGTTTGGGCGTGTCGCGGAGTCGGATCGAACTAGCAGTGCGAAAAGGCTATTTTGTGGGGTTGCGGTCCGAAAGGCGGTGTTGGCCTGTTTACGTTTTTGTGAACGCTACTAGAGGTAGGAAACCATTATTTTATTTTTGAGTTCACACACTATAGGGCGTGTGAAATTATAATTGCGTTATTCGGGAATTGCGATGGCTTGGAACTTTATTTTTTACATGTTTAAATTCGTAATGGATGAAAATACCTTGATTTGATGATTATTTGTAAATAAATTAATTAATTAAATTAATTGGGAAAATAAATGAATAAATAAATTAAATAAGTATCATTGAGAGTTGATGTGTTTCGTGCTTATGTGATTTTATCGAGCATTCTACGTGTATTAATTAAATTGATTTGATTATTTGGACAATAGATAATATAAATAGGTATCATTGAGAGTTGATGTGTTTCGTTCTTATGTGATTTTATCGAGTATTCTACATGTATAATTAAATTAATTTTAATTTCATGCCTATATACCTAGGGTGCTAGGTATAGTATGATGTCATTTTGCCATGTCATTGCACGAGCATGTAATTAGTAGGGACTGTGAGAGCATTGATAGGTGCACAAAATAGAGTAATTTACCTAACATAATGTCCTCATATGTATATATTTTTATTTCATGCAGGGGTTGATTTGCAAAAGAAAAGAAAAAGAAGCAAGAAGGATGAAAATGAAGAAAAAGAAAGAATTGGTGGGGGAGAATGTAATAAATGCATATATATATATGTGTGAAAGTGTATGTGAACGTGTGTATGTGTGTAAAAGAAAGAAAGAAAAAGTTAAATATATATATATATATATATATATATATATATATATATATATATATATATATATATATATATATATATATATATGAGAGAGTTGGTGAGTTGGTGGGCCAAGGTAAGAATTAAATATGAGAGAGAGAGAGAGAGGGTTGGTGAGAAGGTTGTTGGAGAGGAATTGATGATTCTGAAGTGGGTGGATGTGTATTAATGACACAATTGTCTATATATATCTTGACAATTCAGCCGAGTGAAGAGTAGAGGAATGAGAGCTTAGAATACTTTTGTACCATTTTCATATTTTATGTAATTTTTGTTCTATCAATGGAATTTTATTCTATTACCTTGTTTCATTTTTTTATCAACATGCTAACTTAAAACTCTTCTCAAGGGGGTGATGAAGCCACCATGGGTAAGATATAAATAATTTTTATTTTATTTCGTATTGTTTAATTCTCGTCCCGAGAGTATTCATTTTATGAATCTCAATGAACAAAAACCTTACAATAGAGGTTGGACACTAAAAAATAGGAGGATTTTTCGTGATTACCAATTAATGGAAATACGGGGAATGCCTACTACTATTTATATTTTATTTAAACCAAAACATTAGAGGGAGGATTCTTCGTGATTACCAATTAATGGAAATACGGGGAATGCCTACCAATATCTATGTTTATGTTTAATAGATTGGAGGAGAATTTGCAATAGAAATATATAATATTATTTATATAGACCCGGGTGGTGGATTCTTTTCCCTTGAGATTTTTTTTCCACCATTTGATAATTTTATCTAGTTATTTTAGTTTATTATTAAAAAATTCAAGAGTTGTTTTAAGTAATTTTATTTTTATCTCGAAAAGTAAAGTTTTGGATCCTTGTCTCAAAACGAGTTCCAAGTTGAAAGTGGTTCGACCCTACTAAAGGTCGAATCACAGCCTTTCCCCGAGACTTTCCACTATTCGAACCTTGGTGACTCTGAGTCTTATCCTGTGGTAATCTCATCTGACTTAATCCAGCAGCAAGAACCCAAATTACTTAAGGTTCTTAGGACATATAGGGAAGCTCTAGCATGGTCCATTGATGATATCATAGGGATTAATCCTTTTTCGATTCCTAGTGGTTCATGGCTACGTCAAATCCTATTCGATCCTCATGCGACTGGCATTACTATTGTTTTCGATCAATACACAAAGTTCGTTCCTACTCGCGTCCAAACTAGATGGCGAGTTTGCATAGATTATCGAAACCTCAATAGTGTGATAATTCATGATCCTGTTCCTCCTCCATTTGTTACCAAAATGTTAGAGACATTAGGGGGATCTTTCTTCTTAGACAGTTATTCTGATTATAGATCAATTTCATCCCGTCTCTATTGAGTCTGGCTGAAGACGTTAAACTTAGCGCTCCTGGGAGGCAACCCAGTCTGTTGTGTAAATATTTTCTACAAAATTTCTTTCTCACTCTATTTGGGTATGTTTAGATTTTGTTTGGGGGTAACGTCTGTCATAATATTTCCAATCACTTGACTTTTTTTTTGCCCAGGATCTTTGCAGGGACTATACTCCTTACCTCCACCTCAATTGCGGTAATTTGTTCCAATTTGTCTCTTAGATGTATTTTTACACACTAGGGACAGTGTTATTTTTGTTTGGGGGTGGATATCTATTCAATCAAATAGATTTTCAAAAAAAAAAAAAAAAAAAAAAAAAAAAAATCTTTGTTTTTATGCATTAGTGTTTTACATTATAAATTGATTAAGTTTGTGTTTATGATGTATCAGTAGTATGTGATGCGATATTCCCGCTCATGAGAGTAATGATTAGATTGAGTTAGTGAAGTGATGTGGTTTTACATAGGTAAATGAATTAGTGAAATTGAAACCGAAAAGGACAACTTTGACCTATAAGCACATGCACACATTCACTATGGGAAAAACAGTTGATCTTTGACTATGCAGTTGAAAAAATAGCTTTGCCACTATAAAAGGGGAGATAGAATGGAGAAAATTTAAAAATTTATTTTGAAAGAAATGCAAAAAGTAGTTCTTCGATCTGAGTAACCGGGCCTTGGTATCACCAATATCACTGCTCGCGTAAAAAGGGGAGAAAACTAATGAGCATAAATCTTATGGAAGAAGCTCGGGCCCAGTTGGTCGGGACTAAAAATCCTCGCTGGAAAGTCCGGAGCTTAGAAAGATAAAAAAGGGATATAAGTGGAATGATGGAAAAATAAATTTTTATGAAAAATGGCAAAGTTTGATCAATGAAGTAGAAGAAGAGAAATTGACATACCATAGTAGAATGTTCACAAAAACACGGAAGGTTGTCTAGATTGGGAGTAGAGAGTAACGAAGTTATTTACTTTAGTGGGAACCGTTCATATCATTAACTTGAGATAGTTATTGTTCGGTAGTGAGTGGGAGTATTTGCATTCATATTATCTTATATATTGTATCATGACTTAATTAATGAGTGTGTGAATGCATGAATGCGTGAAAATGAAGACTAAAGAAGTTTGTGGGTATCTTCACTGTAAACCCTCACGAGGCTATTGCTCGTCCACTAGGGTAACCTAGGGGTTTAAGGCCTTATTGCATATGGTAAATGCAATCGAATGCAGCCTACGAAAGTGGCACATCTTTAGTTAAACTTCAATAATATATCATTTTTGTGAACTTATCTATTTTTTTCCTTATTTGCTAGAGGACTAGCAAAAGCTTGTTTGGGGGTAATTTGATAAGTGCACAAAATAGAGTAATTTACCTAACATAATGTCCTCATATGTATATATTTTTATTTCATGCAGGGGTTGATTTGCAAAAGAAAAGAAAAAGAAGCAAGAAGGATGAAAATGAAGAAAAAGAAAGAATTGGTGGGGGAGAATGTAATAAATGCATATATATATATATGTGAAAGTGTATGTGAACGTGTGTATGTGTGTAAAAGAAAGAAAGAAAAAGTTAAAAAAAATATATATATATATATATATATGAGAGAGTTGGTGAGTTGGTGGGCCAAGGTAAGAATTAAATATGAGAGAGAGAGAGAGAGAGAGGGTTGGTGAGAAGGTTGTTGGAGAGGAATTGATGATTCTGAAGTGGGTGGATGTGTATTAATGACACAATTGTCTATATATATCTTGACAATTCAGCCGAGTGAAGAGTAGAGGAATGAGAGCTTAGAATACTTTTGTACCATTTTCATATTTTGTGTAATTTTTGTTCTATCAATGGAATTTTATTCTATTACCTTGTTTCATTTTTTTTATCAACATGCTAACTTAAAACTCTTCTCAAAGGGGTGATGAAGCCACCATGGGTAAGATATAAATAATTTTTATTTTATTTCGTATTGTTTAATTCTCGTCCCGAGAGTATTCATTTTATGAATCTCAATGAACAAAAACCTTACAATAGAGGTTAGACACTAAAAAATAGAAGGAGGATTTTTCGTGATTACCAATTAATGGAAATACGGGGAATGCCTACTACTATTTATATTTTATTTAAACCAAAACATTAGAGGGAGGATTCTTCGTGATTACCAATTAATGGAAATACGGGGAATGCCTACCAATATCTATGTTTATGTTTAATAGGTTGGAGGAGAATTTGCAATAGAAATATATAATATTATTTATATAGACCCGGGTGGTGGATTCTTTTCCCTTGAGATTTTTTTTCCACCATTTGATAATTTTATCTAGTTATTTTAGTTTATTATTAAAAAATTCAAGAGTTGTTTTAAGTAATTTTATTTTTATCTCGAAAAGTAAAGTTTTGGATCCTTGTCTCAAAACGAGTTCCAAGTTGAAAGTGGTTCGACCCTACTTATTGCTATACTATTTTAAGTAAAGTATTAGTAGGTATAAATTCTTGTTGATCGGGGTGTGGTGAAACAACGACACAATATCATCAAATCTCAACCCGTCAAGCATGTGTTGCATTGAGCACCAGACGTCGGGATACGACTATATGGGTGTAGGGGTTTCGGAGTTAGGCCACCCCACTGTTTTGGGACTTCAAAGTTGGACCATCCCACGGTAATACAGGAACTTGGAATTGGGCCATCCCGTCTATTCTTTGGACTTCAGAGTTGGGCCATCCTAGTTGAGTCACTGTGCGTGTGCTTGCCTCACTGGTTGACTGCAGGGTTGCAGAGAGAGAGCTACACCTGGTTGCGACTCGGCTCTGCAGTTGTAGCGAGAGTCGGCATTGTGAGTGTAGGTAGATGAGGACCTGCATTTCATTTGCATATCATTGCACGATATCTGCTTATTGGGATATGTATATATGTTCTACAATCTTTTTACTGTTGTTATAACTGGACTGATGAGTATTCAATAGGTTGAGTTGTGGATCTCATGGGTACGTAGACCGAGACGAGATGTATATAATTTTTCCAAGATGGGATCCAGTTTTGATTTCGAGGAGAGCCTGTTAGTTTCGCCAGTTAGGGCATAGATATATGGTTTTTCCCTGCTGAGCGTTAAGCTCATTCCCCTCGTGTTGATTATTTTCAGGTTATGGGATCGGACATGGTCGGATGTAGTTGTTGTGATGTTGTTGGCATGTTGGGACCTACTATTACATTTTGTCGCTCAGGTCATGTTTGGGCTAGTTTGTGTTTACCTTGTCCTTTTGGATTAATTTATTATTCTTTTAGCACTTAGGGGTGAAGTGGTCTGTATCTATTGCCGGGTTGGCACGTGCTTCATTTGTGTTGGGTATTATCATGTATATTTTAGACTTTACATATGTAGTGGGCCTTGAAGGGGTGGCGGCTCTGTTGTGCCATCGATTCCGATCCCTTGAGATGTTTTTGGGATGGTTTTTCTATTGTTTAGGATGTATATATTGCATTATAGGGTGTATGGAGTGAACCTTATCCACCGGGGGGTTCCTATATAGATGGAACTTTGCCCGATTTTTGTTAGTTTTGTCAGGTGGCGTTCCAGTGATCCTAAACTCCAGTACGAGAGGTCCTGCGGATTTTGGGGCGTTACATGGAACCACAATATTGAACATACCATGAAAAACAAGTGTGGAAAATAGATATAAACCAACATAATGATCTTCAAAAAATCATAACAACAATGCGAGCATAATGATCATCAACATATACACAGTATAAACATACTTCTTCCCCCCCAGAGAATATACTCTCCCTCAATTAAAAACCCTCTCCCACTTAACCAAACAATCTCTCCCCCTTAATTAATAATTCTCCCCCTTTTTGTCACTGAAATGACAAGCAAAGATATAACAATCAAAGCATAGGGAAAACCTCAAAATGAAAACATATGAAATGATCACAGAGGAGACTCTAGAGAATCTAAGCCAAGCACTAAATACAAAGATAAAGTACTCTATAAGAATATATCCAGATTCTCGAGTAACATAAATCTCTACAATGCATGAACTTAATACTAATGCATGAATGCAAAATGATCAATTAAAAAAAATATTTTTGTTCTTAGAAACATGTGAGCAGGGCAGTAGAGACAATGAGTTAATCATTAACACATCATATTCGCATATTTGACTTAGCTATTATACACATGATAGTAAAGAAAATCAGCACCCATACATTGTAGTCATAATCAGACACAGGACAAGTTTTACATAGCATTTGCATATATGAAAAATATTCAAGTGTAAGCAAACAACTAAGATGAAAGCAATACATACTAATTCTAATAATCTCCTCACTAACCGTAATAATACTTCAGTTCAAAACCCAAGTTAGAAGTCAAATCTTTAATTTAGGTGTAAGCAAACAACTAAGATGAAAGCATGCCAATTATATTACTCTAATATACTCCTAATGTATGAAAATAAACTAAAACATGTCTATATTAAATTGCCAAGGCATGGCCTGTGTCAACCTAGGGTTTCAAGTTTTATTACCACCATTGTGTAAAAAACCATAATTAAGCATCCGAGTTCCAGCCCATAGTGAATAATCATAGTTGTGTAAAATAATACATTCATTTTATATAAGACAAGAATTTAGAACAAACATAGAATTTTATATTGAAAATCAGTACGGTCACTTAACTACTAGAATTATCACAGTATGGTCAATAGTTTATCCTCATTACAATTGAAAACAATGAAAGAAAGCTAGGGTTTTACTTGGCTAGGGTTCAGACAAGATACCGAGTTAGTTGGCTATGGTGGAGGTGACTGCATCAGTGATGTAGAAACGATTTCCATGGTCTTCTTCTTCGGATCTTTAGGTCAGAATATGGCTCTCAACAGCAACAAGTCTGAACATGAGAGAACTCTCTGAATGAACGTGAACCCTTAACAACTGAACAACCCACGACTGAACTCCCCACAACTCAACTCTTTTACACTGATATATAATCATGTATATATAGGCAATGGTATAGAGAGGCCCTTTTCAGTCTTTTCACTCTAAATCTCATGTAAACTGTTAAATCTGAAATATATATAAGTGTATATACATGTATACAGAAATCTAGAGTCACAGGCACGCCTTCGAATCAAATGGGGGTAGAACAGGCAAAAACCATCAAAACTCACAAAAACTTGTCGTAAATACGCTTCAAGCGTAGTTGGCCTACGCTTCAAGCGTACATCCTAAGCATAACTCTAAGCGTAAAAATGTGATTTCCAACCACTTTTTGAAACTGAAAGCGTAGGCACAAGCGTAGGTGTTCTCTTCTAAACCACTTTCTCCGTGAATGCACCGAAATGATTGCCTTGAACCCACGATACTTTTTGTTGAAGATGACGGCTTCTAGAAATGCCGTCTTTGCCCTCCAGGAGCCATTTTTGTCTCGAATTGCCTGTTTAAGTCTCCTCTTTGGATAAAAAGAACATACATTTCAGTTAATTCACCGAAGTTAGCTCCATTTCTTCGTTAATCTCCTGAAACATGCTTTAACACACAAACAACATAAAAATATCAAATAATGAAATGAAAGGACATAACAATAGTGAGTTAAGGGGTCAAAATGTCTAATATTTGACACCTATCACACCCCTAAACTTACATATTGCTAGTCCCTTAGCAATAAACTCAGGTAACTTCTTGTGATGATTTTTATTCTAACTATTTTAACATAATCCCTTGCTTTCGTGAGGGTCGGCGATTATATTTAGCACATGTAACAAGCCTTTTATACCCCCAGGTTACCCCTAGTGGACGAGTGAAGTCTCGTGAAAGTTTCCAGTGATGGTACCAATAAACATCTCAGTTCTCTATAATCATGCAGTCATGAGTCCACACACAAGTTCAATGAAATCATGATATAATGCAAAAGACAACATGGATGCAAATACTCCCACTCACTACCGAATAATAATTATATCGAGTTTCGTGTCATGAATGGTTCCCACTAAAGTGAATGATTTTGTTACTTTCTACTCTCAGTCCAAACGAAATTCTATGATCTTATGAACACTCTACTATGATATTTCAATTTATATTCTCCTACTTTATTGATTAAATTTTTGCCATTTTCGATAAAAACATATCTTTCCTTTTTTATCCCTTTTTGCCTTTCTAAGTTTCCAAACTTTCCAACGGAGATTTTTAGTCCCGACCAACTAGGCCCGAACTTCTTCCATGGGATTTATGCTCATCAATCTTCTCCCCTTTAAACGCGAACAGTGATATTGGTGATACCAAGGCCCGTTTACTCAGCTTGAAGAACTGTTTTTTGCATTTTATTTTCTCAAACATTTTTTCAATTATCTCCATTTCAACCATACATCTCCCCATCTCCCCTTTTATTGTAGCAATTTTTTTTTCAACTACATAGTCAAAGATCAACTTATTTCTCATAGTGAATTTGTGTTTATGCCTATAGGTCAAAGTCGTCTTTCTTGATTTCAATTTCACTCATTCACTCACTCATGTAAAACCACACCACTTCACTAAATTGATCTAATCATTACTCTCATGAATGGGAATATCACATTAGATACTACTCATACATCAAAAAAATAAATTCTATCAAATTGTAATGTAAATCAATCATGCGTGAAAACAAAGAACTGCTCTGAAATTTTTAAAATTTCAAAATTTTCCAAAACTTTCCTTCCTTGTAATCCTATACCCTCACCCCCAAACTTAAATGAGACCATGTCCTCATGGTAAAAAAGAACACATGGGAATGGATATAGTTACCCTTGAAGTTCACTTTTGGATTCCAAAGCAAATCATGAATCCCTTCCCCTAAACTTGATTTGGATCACTTGTAAATATATGCAACAAAACATAAATACCCACAATCATAGCAAGGGAAAAAGAAATTTCAAAAATATCCAAAATTTCACATAAATTTTTCAAGGAATTAAAAATTCTCTTTTTATTTATTTATTTTTTTATATATATATTTTTCAAATGATTTGGTCTTAAGGGTCTACAATCTTATAAAAATAGAAATAAAAAAAATCAAAAATAAAGATAAAGACGTGGCCCTAAGGGTCTACCGTCACTAAAAAAATTCAAAACAAAACAAAACACAATAAAACAAATCAAAACCTAATTCTAAACCTAGCCCTACTTAGTATCCATCCTCCTCATTTTCTTCATCACTAGCCATGACACTCTTAGACCATATCCGGAAGTCCGCTGTCTCTTTCAATTTAGCAAGGTCCTCTTCTGAATATATCTTCATAATTGTCCATCACCTCTCATCCAACTCTTCTATCCTATCACCCAATTGCTCTGCAATGATCTTCGATAATAGAAACAAGTATGAAAAATAATATTCAAATTCATCAGCACCCGCCCATTTTCTACTCACAACTACTCGAGCAATCGACATCTCGACCATTATTACCGTCGGAATACATACTCTATACCCATGAGTTAGGGCATACAATATTTTAAGTATCGTGTGTTCCCTCATACTAGTCCGAGTATTTGGTCGAATTTGAGCCGCAATGACATAATCCAAATAAAGCAAATCCGACTACAACCACCAATTGTCACACGTCTTATTTCCTGGATCTGACATAGCACACAATTCTCTAACCATCTCCTCATCTGTATGGGGCCATACCGGAGGGTACTCTTTTAATTTGCCTTCTAAGTGTCTCAGACTACCAATCGGTATATTCCACGCATCGACAATACTTTTTTTTCCTATCACTATCAGAGAACTCCACCGAATCACTTTAGCCGACATAACCTCAAATCTTGGTGGTCCGGTAATCGTCATGTTTTGATAGAATCTTCGAACCAAGCACATATACATTTTTTTCCCGTCGGATGCTCTAAACTTCACAATCCCCGTTCCTTAAGGATTTTCCTCCTGGTTGCAGTTAATACTCGGTTCATCCTCTCTGGACGAAATACTTCTTCAAATTGCAGCCTGCACTTCAGAAACAATTTTGATGTTGTTCTTTTTCCTTTCCGGCTTATTGCTCCATTACTTGAACTTTTAGCCTCTACATACGATTCGTCCTCCTCCATGAACTCCTCCGGGTCAGAATAATTCTCATTATCACCATTCATCCTCACACTCCTGGGATAGAAGGAAGAAGAAGAAAGAATAGAATAAGAAAATCTAATTGTATTGCCCAACTGTTGTGAATGGTGAATTGTATCTACCCTATGGGTGTATTTATAGATGAATGTAGAAGACTCAAAGAGGAAATGGATTTGAAACCCTTGGTTGAATAGGAAAGTGGAAACGACTCATGATCCAACTCCAACTCGTATTTCCATTCCACTTCCTTGTCGGACTAGGATTACTCTAAAACCTTTACAAAAATTCTATAAAAAATCCTAAAAATACCTTAAATAAATCCTAATACAAATACATATACAAACCAGGCAAAACACCCCATAAACGGGTCAAATTTTTACTTTTGCAAAATCATCCTCGTAGTACCCTACGCTTCAAGTGTAGGCTTGGCTTGAATTTTTTTTTTTTCCAAATGGCCCCCTTCCGATCAATTTTTATATTTATAAAACACATGCACCCCCAAACTTAAATGTACAAATGTCCTCATAGTGCAATTAAAAACTTGAAAGAATTCAAAACATCAGCACACTGAATATAAGCGTAAAAATCTGGGGACACAACAAATGTGATACAACTGATCATCATAACTGCCATTTTATAAAATAAGAAAATATCAAAAACATGCAGAGAATGATCGTTAAAGCGGTCACATGAAGTACCTTATCACAAAGTCTATCTGCTCAACGATTTATCTCTAATATACCAAAAATCAAATAAAATAAAATATAAAAAAAAAAATCTAAACTAAGACTACACTAAGCCTCATCATCCGAGGGTGGTGGTGTAGGTGGAAGATGTACGCCCAAATGTTGTCTCATGCCATTAACCCTATGGCATAACTACCTATGATCTCACCGACGGACCCGTCTCTCCTGATCAATCTCTGCTCCAGCCTCTGCTGTAGTCCCTGTATCCATGCCATAAGAGCATCAAACTGAGCCAGAGACAATATGACGGTACCACCCGCAAGCGCCTGTGGCATAATAACCTCCTCCTCAATTGTCGACATCTGCGGTATAACAGCATCGTCATCAGTGGCATAAGTATCCTGAGTCATACCTGCATCATCCTAACTGATATCATCAACCTGTGTTTGGGCCTGTGCATCCTGGCCTGGTAATAGACCAAACCCCTGTCTCTGTGCCATAACAACATCCCCATGTAATAGGGTCCAGACACCTATCCACATCCCTCTGGAATACGGAGACACATTCCTGAATCGATTCAGCTCACCCGCATCCATCTCGATTACGGACACGCATTCCTGAATCAATTCAGCTCACTCGCATCCATCTCGATCCCGACATCAAATATGAACTTCATCACTAAGCATGGGAATCTGACCTTGAATAAACACTGCTAAACTTTGGACTCCTTGCGTAAGTGGATGTAATGCACATATAAGCCCCCTCACAAAATATGTGGAATAGAAATCCATCGTTCGAACTCAAAAGCATACTGGAGGGCAGGAAATGGTGCATAACACAGTCACATGGCTATGCGAAAGAATATGTGAATGGACTATCACGTCCCAAAACCAGAGCCTCGGGTGATAATTCGACTTCTTTGTTTAGTTCCTCCGTCTATCAGCCCACTCCCCCGCAGTCTGAAGTATAACAAGATTGGCAATAGACGGGAATATCTCGGGCATAGGTAGGAACTCAGCTGCTAACTCGGGCGGACACTCATTCGGAATACCCAATGCATCAGCAATAGTCTGGGGAGTAATTACAAACTCAGTACCTCAGACCACTGTCCGTAGACTCATCATTCTGTTATAATGCTGCATATGAAGCCAAAACTAATGGATCATATCTTCGCAAATATGTGGGGTGGCCAGGGCAAAAATAGGTAGTAAGTGGCGGGCCCTCAGTCGGCCTATCGTCCAAGCAGGTACTGGTTGTATCCCCTCGAACACCGCTACCAAATAAGTTCGATCCTGCTGATACTTTTTCCGGATCGCCTAATTTAGCAAATCCTCAACCGACACTGTCCGGGGGACTCGTAGAAAAGTAGTTAAAACACCCGGGTCACCCTTCACTCGTGGCTCAGGTACCCTCTCATCCGAATGACCAACATCATCTCCCTAATCAATATCATCCTCTTATGCACCACTATCACTCTCGATATTGATAGGTGCTTAATATTGGTCATTTTTGCCCCTATCTTGCGTTTGTTATGTCTTTACATTTCGTTACTTGGCATTTTTATCCCGTTTATGTGTGTAAGCATGTTTCAGGAGCTTAATGAAGAAATAGAGCTAATCTTGGTGAATTAATTGAGTTTGTGTTCGTTTCTATCTCGAGAAAGGAATCAAGAGGCGTGCCAGAGCAAATAAGAGCTACCAGAGGGCAAAATTGTTATTTCCCGACATCATTATCTCACCGAAGGGCAAAAATATCATTTTTAGACATTATTATTTCACTCAAAAGCATCGGGAGTCAAAGGCGACCAGTCTAGCTTAAATATGAAAAAACAAGTTTTTACAGCAAAAGATGCATAATACCCTACGTCGTCAGAGAGAAAAAGAGGAAGTTTGGACCAGAGCTACTCTTTGGTTTGTACCCTACGCCCAAGCGTAGGTCCCACCTTGTGGCCACGTGATCCCTTTACATGCTGAAGTTGTTTCGGAGTTGTTTCAGAATTTTCCAATTTTATCCCTACTTTGATATTTTAAGTGATCAGTGATTCCAGACCTCTACATACAGGCTTATACACATATTTACACCAGATTTTATAGACATTATTCATGTATTATGAAATTATAGAAATGGCAACCATTAGGGTTTCCCTTACTTGTCTATAAATATGAGAGGGTTAGGTTTAGTGTTGGAAGTTCTGACTTTCATGCACGTTCATTCATAGAGTTCTCACGTTCAAAGTTCAGACTTGCTTCCATTAAAGAAAACCACCATTGAAGACCTAGAGATCCGAAGAAGAAGATTATGGAGAGCGTTTCTACACCGATAATACAGACTCTCTCCGCCATGATCAACTAACTCGGTATCTAGGATTTTCTCGCAAAACCCTAGCCAAGTAATGTAGTTCTAGTTTTATATTCAATTGTAGAGAGGGAAAACTATGACTATACTATGATGATTCTGTTAGATGAGAGACCATTTTTATTCCTGATACAAGTTTATATTTTTGAATTGATTCTTGTCTTAGAATTTTTGAATATATTTATCTTACACAATCACAATTATTCACTATGGGCTAGAACTCAGATGCTTAATCTGTGATTTTCTACACAATGGTAGTCATGAAACTCGAAACCCTAGGTTAACACAAGTCATGCCCTGACAAACTGATATAGACATGCTTTAGTTTATTTTCATGCTTTAATTTACTTTTCTGCATTTACTTTATGTTAGTAGTTGGCATGCATTAATCAGTTTAGTCTTGAGATGGGTTATAGCGATCCGGTTGAGAGTAATCCTTTTTGGGGTCAAACTGCTAGCGCAGTGCGACCTGATTCACAGTTAATGGATTGCCCTCATGCAAATGAAATAGAATTTGAACTATATTATGCGATTAGTGGTGGAGTGAGGAAACCCTAGTTTTCTCTCTCTTTGAATCACAACCATTATTCATTATTGTTTTCTGTTTTATTTTCATTAGTATTAAATAATTCACAAAACCAAACTCTTTTCAAAAAAATATAATTCAATGTTTTTAGACTATTAAAGTGAACAATCCTCGTCTCTATGGGATCGATATTCCCCTACTCAAGCAAAACTGTCTACAATTGATATGTGCACTTGCAGAAGGGTAAAACCTAAAGTGTTGTTAAGATGTCATTTTTAACCGCATATTTTGCACACCCCTGATGCCCACCAAGTTTTTGGCGCCGCTGCCGGGGATTTGTCATTGTTCAATAACTTTAGTAGTTTATTTGCATTGCATTATTGTAGATTAAAGCTAAAATTGAATTTTTTTTCTGATTTTCAGGTACAATTGAAGAACGTGAAACGAAAAGACAAAGTTGCTAAAGTTGCGTCTGGACCCTTTGTGAGTTTCAATTTTGCTTGGTTTTTGCATTTAATTTTTCGCTTTACTTTTTGTTCATAGTTTCGATAAGTTTAGAAGTAGTTAAGTTAATTTGCTTTATTTAAAAAATATACATATATATTTTAGTGTATGTCCGATAGATCGACGTATTCAAATTCAAATTATACGTTAGTTGTATACGACCTGGAGATTGAAAGAACTCTAAGGCGTTTACGAAAATCTATTGAAGAGCATCGTCAGTCAGAAGAAGTCGAGATGGGTGACCAAAGAGTGAATCAACAGAGGGGACTAGATACCTCATTGAAGGGATTCTACGCACCGGACGCATATGAATCATATGCTGAATTTCTAGAATAGGAAGGTGCGAAGCATTTTGAGATCAAGACAAGTGTAATTAACATGCTCCCAAAGTTCTCTGGTCTCAGGATAGAAGATTCGTACCAGCATGTCAATGAATTCTTAGAGGTAGCATCAACTGTTAGGTATGATGGTTTGACTAAAAATGATTTAAGAGTGCGTCTGTTTCCATGGTCCTTAAAATATAAAGCAAAAAGATGGTATATTAAATTGACCAAAGCAACTAAACTTGACTGGGAAACACTTAAGCAAGAATTCTTAGAAAAACATTTTCCCATAAGAAAAACTTCAGAAGCACAAGATACAATTTCATGATGCGGGGGAGAGGTATAATGAGATTTTGTATAAATGTCCCCACCATAGGTTTTCTGATTTAGATGTGGCTAGAAATTTTTACATGGGTCTAGGTGAAAAGTATAAAAATTTGATAGATGCCTCTACACAGGATCAGTTTACCTTGAAACTCGCAAGAGAGCTTTTAGAGATGTTTGATAGTATTAGTGAAAATGCCCTTCGGTATGAATCTGATCTGAGGTCTAGAGATGGTCAGGATAGGCGATCTGAAAAAGCATTTGAGGTTAATCATGATATGAAAAATCCAATGGCATTGATAGAGGAGAGGTTAGAGTGATTAGAAAAACTTCTTACCCAAAGAAGTCATTCTCCTAAAAGAGAAGTTTATGAGGTTGAACCAGATTATTCTCAAAATGAGTGTGAGGACATAATAGCCGCTGATGTCAATACAACATGGAATTATTCAAATAATGCTCCGTTCTCCAACTCATACTCTCCAAATAATAGAAATCATCCATTCATGTCCTATAAGTCCACAAATATGAAAAATCCTCCAGAAAAAGTTCAACAAGGACAGTGGTCCAATTCTCAATCCAATTTTCAACCAAGGCAGCAAATTACCTCACAACCAAGGTTCCAACAAAGACAACAATCATTCCAATCTCAACCAACTATACTGGCTCGTAATTCTCAATCAAATTTCTAACCTAGACAGCCACCTAATAATTCTCTGGCTCTTCATCCATTCAATAACAACTAGGCTATCCAACCATTCCAATATCAGCTCCAGCCTCAAAAAAGCCAAACTCTTCTACCCAATTTTCAAAATAACAGGATAGAGCAGACCCTGGTGGACCTCCAAAATCATATGGGTGTTCATACTCAAGCACTGGCCCAAATCACCATGCAGTTAGGACAAATGGCAAATCAGAGAAATACTAGAGAACCAGGTCAGTTGCCTAGTCAGCCTATCGCTAACCCAAAGATTCAGTAAGTGCAAGAGCTTGGATCGTTTACCAATGATAATCATAAGTCTATTCAAGCAATTATGACTCTGAGAAGTGGAAGGGTAGTGGAGAACAGAGTGGAGGAAGAACATGAGGAGAGGCTGCGTAGAAAAAAAAAAGCTGGGCAAGCTCAAAGGAATAAAGTGGAAAAAGCACAACAGAAAGAGGTTGAGAGCAGAGAGGCTGAAGTTCAGACAGATAAACTGCTAGTAGATAAGAGTGTCAATGAGACATTACTTGATAAGCCAGACAAGGCGAACTACAAGGTGGCACCGCCATTTCTTCAACGTCTTAGAGAACCGGCTAAGTATGGAAAGATGAAAGAATCTGATATGTTGGATACGTTCCGACAAGTTAAGATTAATTTGTTGTTCTTAGACGTGATTGCCCAAATCCCACCTTATGCTAAATTTTTCAAGGATCTCTGTACACAGAAGAGGAAAAGCAGAGCAAAGAATCCGAAGAAAATACTCTTAACTGAGTAAGTGAGTTTACTGCTGTTAAGCAATACTCCACCAAAGAGGAAAGATCCCGGTGCTCCCACTATTTCTTATGTTATCGATGACCAGGAAATTGGTAAAGTCCTTCTTGATCTAGGTGTAAGTATTAACTTGCTTCCTTATTCAGTCTATAAACAGCTAGGGTTGGGAGAGCTTAGTCCCACAGAGGTTGTACTGTAGTTTGTCGATCGATCTATCAAGGAGGCGAAATGAATTTTGGAAGACGTCATAGTTCAAGTGGGCAAGTTTTACTTTCTAGTTGATTTTGTAATCCTAGAGACGGAACCTGTCCCGGACTCGAAAACACATCCCAGTGATCTTAGGCATACCATTTCTGGCCACGGCAAATGCATGCATAAATTACAGAACTGGAGCCATGGATCTGACCTTTGGAAACATGAAAGTTAGGATAAATGTGTTTGAGGGAAGCCACCAATTACCTGAGTCTATGGACTGTTTCCAGATAAATGAGTGCGACGAGCTAGATGATATTATACATGATTTTGCGACTCAAATTCTGGAGAAAGACGAGCTTGAGGAATTTATGGCAAATGAAGTGCCAAATGAAGAAATCGAAGATTAGGATGTGTATATGGAATGGCAGAATAAGGAGTTGAATACAATTAAGATTGTGTTGTACGCGCAACCTTGGAAGCAAGAGCCTGTGGAACCACTCTTGATAGTCTCAAGTACTCCCCCAGTTCCATCACTTATGAATCCGCCTATTTTAGAACTTAAGGAGTTGCCAGAAAAGCTGAAGTATGTTTTCTTGGGACCCGACGAAACTCTTCCTATAATTATTTCATCAAAGTTGACAGTAGAACAGGAATTGAGTCTGATTGAGGTCTTAACCAAGAATAAAGAAGTGATTGGGTGGAGTGTTACTGATTTGAAAAGTATTGATCCATCAATTTATATGCATCGGATTTATTTGGAAGATGAGGCGAAACTGTCAAGAGAGATGCAATGAAGATTGAATCCGAACATGATGGAGGTGGTAAGAAAATAAGTAGTGAAGTTGCTGGATACGGGAATCATCTACCCGATCTCTGATAGTAAGTGGGTAAGCCCAACTCAAGTGGTCCCGAAGAAGTCGGGAATCATAGTGGTGCCCAATGAAAAGGGTGAGTTAATTCCTCAACGCACGACTAAGAGGTGGCGTGTGTGTATCGACTACAAAAAGCTCAACTCTAACACCAGGAATGGTCATTTTTCATTGCCATTCATCAATCAAATCTTGGAAAGACTAGCCGGACAGAGCTACTACTGCTTTTTGGATGGATATTCCTGCTATAATAAAGTGGCAATTGATCCTGTAAATCAGGAGAAAACTACTTTCACTTGTCCATATGGCACATTCACGTACAGACGGATGCCTTTTGGTTTATGTAATGTGCCAGCTACATTCCAGAGGTGTATGATGTTTATCTTCTCTAATATGGTAGAAAAGTTTCTGGAAGTGCTCATGGATGACTTCTCAATTTTTGGGGCAACCTTTGAAGACTGTTTAAGGCATTTAACACTAGTACTTGAAAGGTGTAAAGAGATCAATTTAATTCTTAGTTAGGAGAAGAGTCATTTTATGGTTCAAGAAGGAATAGTATTTAGCCACATTATATCAAAGTAGGGGATTGAGGTCGATAAAGCAAAAGTCAAGCTGATTTCAAAATTACCTCCTCCCACATCTGCAAAGCAGATACACTCTTTTTTGGGCTATGCCGGGTTTTACAGAAGGTATATCAAAGATTTTAGCAAAATTGCCCTGCCATTATGCAATTTACTGGCTAAAGATGTAGTCTTTGACTTTGATGAAGAATGTCGTCATGCATTTGAGGAATTGTGTGTTAAACTCTCATCTGCCCCAATTATTTATCCACCGGACTGGTCTCTACCGTTCGAGTTGATGTGTGATATTTCAGATTATGCAATTAGAGTTGTGCTAGGGCAGAGAAAAGACAAGTTGCCATATGTGATTTACCATGCCATTAGAACTCTGAACGAAGCTCAGATGAACTACACAACTACCGAGAAGGAGTTGCTGGTAGTGGTGTTCGCTTTGGATAAATTCAAGTCGTATTTTTTTGGAACCAAGGTGGTCGTGTACTCAGATCATGCCACACTAATGCATTTGTTATCCAAGAAAGACTCCAAGCCCGGACTAATTCGATGGATTCTGTTGCTATAAGAATTTTATTTGGAGATCAAAGATAAGAAAGGTACGGAGAATGTTGTAGCTGATCATTTGTTAAGAATTGTCGTTGAGTCCACAAAGGACAATACTCCTCTTAGGGATGAGTTCCCGGATGAACATCTATTCAGTGTGGCTGTTATGGAACAGATACCGTGGTATGTAGATATTGTCAACTATAAAGCCACAGGTAGAATTCCTAATGGTTGGTCTAAGCATGAGAAGGATCGTTTCTTTAGCCAAGTAAAATTTTATATCTGGGATAATCCGTGACTGTACAAATATTGCTCGGATCAGATAATTCATAAATGTGTTCCAGAAAGTGAAGTTCAAGGTATACTGACATTCTGTCATACGCTAAAGTGTGGAGGGCATTTTGGTGCTCGAAGATAGCTCACTAAATCCTACATAACGGTTTTTATTGGCCCACCATATTCAAGGATGCATTTGAGTTTTACAAATCTTGCCTGAGATATCAGAAGTTGGGATCCATATCTCGACGAGACATGGTGCCACTGAAACCTATTTTGGTGGTTGAGTGATTGACGTCTGGGGCATTGACTTCATGGGACCGTTTCGAAAAGTCGGTGATAAGTAGTACATATTAGTAGGAGTTGATTACATTTCTAAATGGGTAAAGGTTGTTGCCACGTCGCATGTGAATCATACTGTGGTTGAGGAGTTTGTTAAATCCAATATCTTTTCTAGATTTGGTATGCCACGAGTGTTGATCAGTGACGGCGGCAGCCACTTCGAAAACCGGTTTCTTCCGACCTTGTGCAATAAGTATAGTGTCACTCATAGAATTGGAACGCCATATCACCCACAAATGAGTGGTTAAGTGGAGGTTTCAAACATGGAGATCAAGAACATTATTGAAAAGACGGTGGATCCTGACTTGAAGAATTGGCCGAGAAGGTTAAATGATGCACCGTGGGCATACAGGACCGCTTATAAGACACTGATTGGTATGTCACCATACAGATTTGTCTATGGTAAGGTGTGTCATCTCCCTGTGGAACTCGAGCACAGAACATATTGGGCGATCAGAAGATTGAATTTTGATATCAAAAGATCGAGTGCTCAGAGGAAACTCCAACTCGCAGAGCTTGAGGAGTTGAGGAACAACGCATATGAGAATTCTAGAATACATAAAGCCCGAACCAAAGTATTCCACGATAGACATATCAGACAGAAAAGCTTTGAGGTCAGCTAGAAAGTGTGATTGTTCAATTCAAGACTCAAATTATTTCCCGGTAAGCTCTAATCAATATGGGACAAGCCGTACAAAATTACTAAGGTTTACCCCCATGGAGCGGTGGAACTTGACAACCCTGACAATGGAAAGTGATTTGTTATGAATGGTCAGCGTTTGAAGCATTATATCGAAGTTAAACCAACAGAAAGTGTTGTTAAGACAGTTGATTTAACAGAACCGGCACCAGAGCCGGATGATTTTAATCCTGAGTATTGAGAGGCGACAACGTCGAGCCAATGACGTTAAATATTGGTACTAAGTGATAAAGAGTAGCCTTTTATCTTAGTTTATAGTTGTAAAATAGTAGTTTAATTCGGTTTTTGTAAAATTTTAAGATCGAGTCTAAGATAGTCATAATCATTCGGAGGGGTATTTTCGTCCACGAAATGCCAAATTTTGATGAATTGAAGTCAATTAAGTCAATAGGTGTGTATAGGGGAGGTTCGAGTGTTCGAGAATCAAGAACGAGGTAAAAATGGCCGAAGCCAAAAATTCAGCCTTGGGACATACGCCCAAGTAGGTCACCGGACTGTATAAATACATTCTCGCGGTTTTTCATTTCAAAATTTCACTTTTCTCCCTCTCCTCTCCACCAAATCGACTCCCGTTCATTCCTAAAGTCGAATATCGATATTTCTTATCATTCCCGAGCGGCGGATCATTAGATTAGTGAGCGTGTGTACGAATTCACGTGAAGAACTCGAAAAGTCTCCGGAATCCAATTTTGGGGAATTTACCGTTTCTCACAATTTGGTAAGTTTTGATCCATTCTTTTGGTTTCGATTACTTAATCTAACTATTATAAACTAGTATTGATGAACGAGACCGATCAAAATTGTGTTTTAATCCGTTCTCAAAAAGTTGGGTTTCCAGCTTCAGATACAGGTTGAATATCGAATTTTTGAGATGAGGTCTTGTTTAATCATCGTATTAGAATACTTTAGATATAGTTTTGAGTTTGATTCGGTGTACGGAAAATTTTCGCTAATTTTCGTAACAATCTGAATTCTGTAGGCATGGCTTGCATAAAAGGAGCAAGGAAGGTTGTCGCGAGAGCATCTACATCGGGGACGGCAATACAGAGAGACAGATCACGGTCACCGCCCATGGAGAGTATGTGGCCTATATGCCATCGTACCCGGGCACCGAGATTGGTGTATGTTGAGCCAGATTCGTCAGATGAGGAAGAGGCTGAGAAGCCGAGTGCACCGACAGAGGGCATCGAGCTAGATTTGAGATATGGCCGGATGACAGTTCCACCTGCTACATCGAGGGCATCATCACGACCCCAGGCACAGTCTCCAGTCCCCGAGCCATCACAACCGCCACATGAGTCGGAGACATCTGATGAGCAGACCACTGAGAGTGGTGATTGTAAGGATGGGCAGGATGAACTGGAGGACATTGAGCGTAGCGAGGTGTTCTATCCTGAGCCGGTAGTTGATGGTGATGAGGGTGACCTCGTTTCTTACATATGGAAGCACTCCATGATCTCCAAAGAGACACTGATGACCTAGGCTTTGAAGAAGGGGTTCCGACAGGAGCGCATTATGTTATTATGTCACTTGAGCGGATAGAGCCAGTTCCACAATGGACCATGGGCTTACTTAGGGAGTGCAAATTATTGCCGATTCTAGCCCCAGCTACACCACACATTTAAGCTGACATGATTAGCGAGTTCTGGCTTTATATGAGGTATTACAATAGAGGGACTCAGCTAGTGATAGTGGTAGAAGGGTGGGAGTTTGAGATTACTCCCGAGAGTATTGTTGTTGTGTGGGGTATTCCACACGAGTGCCTTGCAGATCTAGATGAGCGGTTCCCACCTATGCCAGACCCACTTCCACCACTTTATGATATGGTGAGACTGTAGACCGAGGGGCAGTGGGCAGATAATAGGCATAATGGGACCAAGAAGTCCAACTATCATCCGATGCATTGGCTCTGGGATGTGATAGTCCGGTCCAATGTGCTACCACATAGCCATCAGACCATGTGCTAACTGCCATTTTCGACGCTGCACTACGCTTTCTAGTTTGGTCACTGGTATTCTATTCCACACGCCCTTTGGCAGACTTTGTTCTAACATTATATTCACTTGCTCTAGGAGAACAAGGTCGGGACTGCTAAGTTTCAGATGGTTCTTCCCTGCCTTGTGATGAAGTTGATGTTTGATTAGGGATTACAGATGGATGTTGAGTATAAGTATGTACCACTTATTGCATATGGCAAGGGAACGTGGAACAAGGGGTGGATCAAGAAAGGTTCAGCGACATATGCTCGCTGAGGCAGATTCAGAGGAGTTTAACTGCCAGATGCACTGAAGGATGATGCAGAGCAGGCTATGCTAGATGAGATGCCTGAGGTGGAGGTGTCATAGGCTGCGAAGGCTGCTCTAGGAGGTGATGCGCCACAGGCCCCGGCTAGGGGTGTTGTTATGATGACTCAGGCTCAGTACGACCAGTTGATTGGATGTATTGAGGGATTAGAACACTCATTTGCAGAAGAGAGACATGACCAACAGCGTGAGCACCGTGAGATAATGGATCAGTGGAAAATTATGATGCGACACATGGGAGTGACAGTTCCACCACCACAGCCACCTTCGGATGATGCTATGTAGTTGTAGTTTTGTTTTGTTTATTTTATATTGTTTTTAGGATTTCTTATTTTAGTTGCCCATAGTAGAGATCAATGGTGGAGTGGAGAGTCAGTGTTCGATCTTTTGTGACCGCTTTAATGATCGTCTCTAACTATTTGTGATATTTTTGTTTTTGTATAAAATGATAGTTTTTGACCGCTTTTACTGATATGCGTGCCTTACTATGTTTATTACATTGAGTATGTGTGATTTTATTTTTGCACTATGAGGACATGTGTGCGTTTAAGTTTGGGGTGCGTAAATCATGAAAATGTATTGGAAAGCGTGTCATGAAAAAAAAATTAATAATAATAATTTAAGCCCTACCCTACACCCAAGCGTAGGGTAGTATGTGGGTGGGCCAGAAAAATTGAAAATTTTATCCGTTTTTGGGATGTTTTGGCCTGGTTTGTACTTATACTTGTATTAGGATTTGTTTAAGTTATTTTTAGGAATTTGTGTAGAATTTTTAGAGTAATCATAATCTAACAAGGAGACGGATTGCAAATAGAAATTGGATTAGTTATTGCTTCCCCTTTCCTAGTCAATTAAGCATTTTAAGGGCCCGTTTGGTAAGTGGTCCGGTCTGGCCTTATTTGGTCTGGTTTGGTCTTATCTGGTCCGGTTTGGTCTGGTCTTATCTAGGTGGTGTTCTGATAGTCTGTTCGGTAAAGTTGTCTGGTCATATGGTCTTATTCAAGCTGTTTGGTCTTATGTTTGGAAAATAATACAAAAAATAAAAAAATAATATATAAAATTCAAAAAATATATTAAGTATGAAAAATATATAATATTTGAAAAAATATAAAAAAATTGAAAATAATATAAGAAATTCAAAAATAATATATTTTCAAATTTTATAAATTATTTCAAATTTTTATATTATTTTTTGAATTTTATATATTAATTTTGATTTTTATATTTTTTTTTCGAATTTAATACATTATTTTAAAAAAATTATATTAATTTTCAAATTTTATATATTATTTTTGAATTTTATACATTATTTTTTATTTTTTCTATTATTTTGGAATTTTTTTTTCCCAAATTTTAAATATATTTTTTGCATTTTATATATTAATTTTGAATTTTATATATATATTTCAAAATTTATACATTATTTCAAATTTTTTATATTATTTTTTTAATTTTATATATTATTTTCAAATTCTATATATTTTTTAATTTTATATATATATTTCAAATTTTATGGTCTCATGTGTTAAAACAATTGTATATAAGACCACTTGAGACCATCATTTTTGGTTGTCTCAAATTACCCCTTTTGGTCCCAAGTGGTCCTTGTTTTTTTGGAACCGTTTTTTTGGAACCGTCTTGCCAAACAGTGTTCGGTCCCAAAAAAGCCATTATGAGACCGGACCACATGGGACCGGACCGCGAACCAAACAGGGCCTAAATTATTTTTCTCTTCTAATTCTACTACATCCATCTATAAATACATCTATAGGGTAGACACAATTCACAATTCTCAAGGAGTGAGCATTAGATTAGGTATTATTCTTCTATTCTTCTTTTATTCTTTCTCTTTCGAGGAAGGTTAGTATGAATAATGCTAATGAAGATTATTCTGACCTAGAGGAATTCGTAGAAGAGACGGAACCATATGTGGTCATGAAGAGCACGAATAAAGGAGCTACGAGTCAGAAGGGAAGCCGAACCACACCAAAATCATTTTTGCAGTGTCGGTTGCAATATGAAGAGATATTTCGTTCGAAGAGGATGAATCGAGTATTAGTTGCGCCCGGAAGGAAAATCCTTAGAGAATGAGGATTGAAGAGTTTAGAAAAATCAGCGGGTGAAAAGGTGTATCCGGGCTTGGTCCGAAAATTCTATGAAAATATGATAATTTCGGGACCGCCAGGATTTGAGGTGATAAAGGCTAAAATGACTCAGTGGAGTGCTCCTGTTATGATTGAAAGAAGAAGTATTGCCGATGCATGGAATATACCAATTGGTACTCCGGTAAACTTATAAGGAATATTGAAGAAACATCTTGTAGTATGGCCACATGAGGATGAGGAGATGGTTCGGGAATTATGTGCAGTATCATATCCGAGAAATAAGACGTGTGAGAATTGGTGGTTGAAGTCGGATCTGCTTTATTTGGATTGTGTCATTGCTGCTCAGCTTTGGCCTAATAATCAAACTAGTGAAAAAGATCACACTAAACTTAGAACTTTGTATACCCTAACTCAGGGGTATGAAGTGTGTGTTCTAACATTGATTATGGCTGAGATGTCGTTTGCTCGAGAAATTGTGAGTAGAAAATGGGCAGGTGCCAATAAATTTGAATATTATCTTCCATACCCGTTTTTACTATCGAATATCATTGTTGAGCAGTTGGGTGATAGAATGAAGGAATTAGATTAGATGCGGTGGACAATTATGAAAATATATCCAGAGGGAGATTTAGAAAAGTTGAAAGAGACTGCAGACTGTCGAATATGGTTGAAGAGTGCCGAGTAAAGTGATGAATAAGAAGAGGTGGACTAGGATTTAGGTTTAGGATTTTTAGGTTATTTTATTTGTAGGGACGGTAGACCCTTAAGGCCACATCTTTGTTTATTTTATTTTTATTTTTATTTTTATTTTAGGATTGTAGGCCCTTAAGGAAAAATAAGTTTTTTATTATTATTATTTTTGTCATAAAAAAAAATTCAATAAAAAAAATAATGAGAATCTTTGATTCCTTGAAAACATGTGTCAATTTCTGGATATTTATGATGAAATTTATTTTCCATTGCTATGATTGGGTATGTGTGCTTTGTTGATGATATCTCCAGGTGATCCAATTCAAGTTTGGGGGAGAGGATTTGTGATTTGCTTTGGAATTCAAAATTGAGCTTCAAGGGTAACTGTATTTATTCTCCTATTTTATTTTTGACCATGAGGACATGGTCTGATTTAAGTTTGTGGGTGAGGGTATAATATTACAAGGAATAAAGATTTTTTAGAGAAAAAAAAATTAGAACAATTCTTTGTTTTCACGTATGAATGTTTGGCATTTACAGTTTGATTAAGTTTGTGTATATGATACATAAGTAGTATGTGATGTGATATTCCCGCTCATGAGAATAATGATTAGATCGAGTTGGTGAAGTGATGTGGTTTTACATGGGTGAGTGAATGAGTGAAATTGAAATTAAAAAGGACGACTTTGACCTATAAACACAAGCACACATTCACTATGAGAAATAGGTTGATTTTTTACTATGT
Source organism: Cornus suecica (assembly GCA_963922005.1). Lineage (NCBI taxonomy): Eukaryota > Viridiplantae > Streptophyta > Magnoliopsida > Cornales > Cornaceae > Cornus > Cornus suecica. Next base: position 39,474,402 of record OY998247.1, on the reverse strand, counting down.
AGTTGAAAAATCATTTCACCACAATAAAAGGGGAGAAGGGGAGTTGTTTTGGTTGAAATGGAGAAAATTGAAAAAAAAATTGAAAAAATAAAATGCAAAAAACAGTTCTTTGATCTGAGTAATCGGGTCTTGGTATCACCAATATCACTGTACGCATTTAAAGGGAAGAAGACTAATGAGCATAAATCCCATGGAAGAAGCTCGGGCCCAGTTGGCCGGGACTAAAAATCCTCGCTGGAAAGTCCAGAGACTTAAAAAGACAAAAAGGGATGAAAAGTGGAAAGATGGAAAGAGTACGTTTTTACTAAAAATTGTAAAGTTTGATCAATGAAGTAGGAGAAAAGAAACTGAAATATTGTAATTGAATGTTCATAAAATCACGGAAGGTTGTCTGAATTTTAAGTAGAAAATAGCAAAATCATTCACTTAAGTGGGGACCATTCATAACACGAAACTTGATATAATTGTTGTATGGTAGTGAGTGAGAATATTTACATTCATATTATCTTGTGTGTTGTATCATAGCTTATTTGACTTGTGTGTGTGAACTCATGAATGCGTAATAACAAAAGAATTGAAATGTTTGTAGGTATCATCACTGGAAACCTTCACGAGACTTCACTCGTCCACTAGGGGTAACTTGGGGGTTTAAAAGACTTGTTACACATGCTAAGTGTAATCATTGACCCTCACGAAAGCAAGGGATTAGTTAGAGTAGATAGGTTAGATAGAATAAGAATCATCATAGTCAGTTCTCTCTGAATTTATTGCTAAGGGACTAGCAATATGTAAGTTTAGGGGTGTGATAGGTGCTCAATATTGGTCATTTTCGCCCCTATCTTGTGTTTGTTATGTCTTTACATTCCGTTACTTGGTATTTTTATCCCGTTTGTGTGTGTAAGTATGTTTTAGGAGCTTAATGAAGAAACAGAGCTAATATCGGTAAATTAACTGAGTTCGTGTTCGTTTCTATCTCGAGAAAGGAATTAAGAAGCGTGTCAGAGCAAAGAAGAGCTACCAGAGGGCAAAATGGTCATTTCTCGACATCATTATCTCACCGAAGGGTAAAAATGTCATTTTCAGACATTATTACTTCACTCAAAAGTATCGGGAGTCAAAGGTGACTAGTCTAGCTTAAATATGAAAAAAATGAGTTTTTACAGCAAAAAATGCATAATACCCTACATCGTCAAAGAGAAAAAGAGGCAGATTGGACCTGAGTTATGCTTTGGTTTGTATCCTACGCCCTAGACCTATGTTCAAGCGTAGGTCAGGAGCGTAGGTCCCACCTTGTGGCTACGTGATCCCTTTACGTGCTGAAGTTGTTTCGGAGTTGTTTCAGAATTTTTCAGTTTTGTCCCTACTTCGATATTTTAAGTGATCGGTGATTCCAGACCTCTAAATACAGGCTTATACACATATTTACACCATATTTTATAGACATTATTCATGTATTATGAAATTACAGAAAAGGGCAACCATTATGGTTTCTCTCACTTGTCTATAAATATGAAAGGGTTAGGTTTAGAGTTGGAAGTTCTGATTTTCATGCACATTCATAGAGTTCTCAAGTTCAAAGTCCATACTTCCTTCCATTGAAGAGAACCACCATTGAAGACTTAGACATCCGAAGAAGAAGATTACGGAAAGCGTTTCTACACCGATAATGCAGATTCTCTCCGCCATGATCAACTAACTCGGTATCTAGGGTTTTCTCGCAAAACCCTAGCAAAGTAATATAGTTCTAGTTTTATATTCAATTGTAGAAAGGGGAAACTGTGACTATACTGTGATGATTGTGTTAGATGAGAGACCATTTTTATTCATGATACAAGTTTATATATTTGAATTAATTATTGTCTTAGACATTTCAAATATATTTATCTTACACAATTAGAATTATTCACTGTGGACTGGAACTCGGATGCTTAATCTGTGATTTTCTACACAATGGTAGTCATGAAACTCAAAACCCTAGGTTGACACAGGTCATGCCCTGACAAAATGATATAGACATGTTTTAGTTTATTTTCATGCTTTAATTTACTTTTCTGTATTTACTTTCTGTTAGTAGTTGGCATGCATTAATCAGTTTAGTCTTGAGATGTGTTGTCACGATCCGGTTGAGAGTAATCCTTTTTGGGGTCAAACTGCTGGCATGGTGAGACCTGATTCACGATCAATGGATCGCCCTCATGCAATTGAAATAGAATTTAAACTATATTATGCGGTTAGTGGTGGAGTGAGAAAATCCTAGTTTTCTCTCTCTCTAAATCACAACCATCATTATTATTGCTTTCTGTTTTATTTTCATTAGTATTAGATAATTCACAAAACCAAACTCTTTTTGGAAAAATATAATTCAGTATTTTTAGACTATTGAAGATAACAATCCTCGTCTCTGTGGGATCGATATTCCCCTACTCAAGCAAAACTGTCTACAATTGATCTGTGCGTTTGCAAAAGGGTAAAACCTAAAGTATCGTTAAGGTGTTATTTTTAACCACATATTTTGCACACACCTGACGCCCACCAAGTATCCTCATCCATCTGCTCAGCCTGCGACTCAGACACAGGTGGCGGTGATGGTGCGTGTCGGTTAATTGGCCCTACTGTAAGCCTCACATAGGGTAAATGAAGATCACGGCCCCGTGTGGTGGACTCGGGCAACTCCGCCTCAAAAGATGATGAAGATGATGACACCAAGTCAACATACTGTGGTCTCGAGGCCTGTGTACTCCAGCAACGAATAGGTTCTCGGTCGGGAGATGATGATCTCAACCTCTACTGAACATCTCACTCTACTGGTTTAGCCGCCTCGGCCATTCGCCTCGTCGCACCCTTCACTCTAACCATGCCTACAATATGGAATTACCGAAAAGAAAGTGATAATGTGCCTGACACCAAATCAAACTCAAACTATATCTAAATATATCCAATATGATGATTAAACAAGTCTTCATCCCAAAACATTTGATATTCAATCCACTTTCGAAGTCGAAAAACTCAACTTTTTGGAAAATGGATCAAAACACGATTTTGATCGAACTCATTCATCAATACTAGTTTAGAATAGTTAAATAATTCATATGAAATCAAAATAATGGAACAAAACTCATCGAATCGAGATAAACGATGATTTTCCCAAAATTGATATTCGGAGACTTTTCGAGTTCTTCACGCGAATCCGGATGAAATACCTAGTAATTTGACGATTTGCCATCAATGAACGATGAGGAATTGAATGAATAAATGGTAGAAACATACCTTGTGAATATTGGTGGAGAAACGAGTGAAAGAAAGCAGTTTGAAATAAAAATGGGGGAAAATGGCCTGACGGGTCTGTTTTATAACAGGCCCGTCGCTATGCTTGAAGCGTAGGTCCACATGGCCCAAAAATATTTTCTTCGTCTTCAAATGCCATCTTTAACCTCATGCACTCTCAAGGCTTCCTACACACCCTTATCTATCCTATTGGCTCAATTTACCCTTCCTACTCAGATGACGATGGTTTCGCGAATCGATTTTACAGACTCAATCTTAAACACAGAAATGACTAAATTACCATCTACAAGTACAAACTATGATCAAAATCTACTCACAATCACCTAGTACCAATATTTAACGTCGTTGGTGTGACGTTGTTGCCTCTCAATACTCTGGATCAAACTTATCTAGCTCGGGTGGTGGTTCAGTTAGATCAATCGTTTCTACCACACACTCAGCTGGTTGAACCACTATGTAGTGCTTTAATCTTTTCCCATTAATAATAAACTTTTTTCCAGTGTAAGGATCATCGAGCTCCACATCTCCATGGGGGAAAACCTTTGTAATCTTGTATGGCCCATCCCATCTTGATTGGAGCTTACCAAGAAACAACTTGAGTCTCGAATTAAATAGTCAAACCTTCTGGCCAAGCTAAAAAACTTTATTTCTAATATGCTTATCATGAAACGATTTTGTTCGAGCCTTATAAATCCGAGAGTATTCATATGCATCATTTCTCAACTCCTCAAGATCCTGAAGTTGGAGTTTCCGCTGTGCACCGGTTTTCTTTATATCGAAATTCAATCTTCGAATAACCCAGTATGCTCGGTGTTCCAGATCTACAGGGAGATGACACTCTTTACCATATACCAATCTATATGGTGTCATACCAATTGGTGTCTTAAACGCAGTCATATACGTCCAAAGTGCATCATTTAGCCTTTTATGTCAATCCTTTAAATCAGGACGCACAGTTTTTTCCAAGATATTTTTAATCTCCCTATTTGAAACCTCTACTTGACCTTGTGTTTGGGGGTGATAAGGCGTACCAATTCTATGAGTGACACCATACTTCTCACATAATGCAGGAAGAAACTGATTGTCAAAATGGCTTCCACCATCACTAATCAACACGGTATACCAAATCTTGAGAAATTGTTCGATTTCATAAACTCTTCCACCACATCATGGTCAGCAGGTTTAGTGGCTATAGCTTCTACCCACTTCGAAACATAATCAACCCCCAAAAGTATGTACTCATTCTTATCTGCTTTCGGAAATGGTCACATGAAATCAATACCCCATACATCAAACAATTCCACAATCAGAATTGGGGTTAAAGGCATCATGTCTCGTCGAGATATGGATCCCAAATTTTGACATTACAAGCATGTTTTGCAATACTCGAAAACATCTTTGAATAAGGAAGACCAGTAAAATCCACTTTGGAGCACCTTATGAGCTGTCTTCTGAGCTCCGAAATTCCCTTTACACTCCAGCGTGTGACAACATGTCAATATGCTTTGCACCTCACTTTCTGGGACACATTTTCTAATAATATCATCAGAGCAATACTTGTATAGTCGCGGATTATCCCAAATATAGAATTTGACTTGGCTGAAGAATCGGTCCCTCTCATTCTTGGACCATCCTTTTAGAATTCGACCTGTGGCTTTACAATTGACAATGTTAGCATACCACTGTGTTTGTTCCACAACAACCACATTGAATATATGTTCATCCGTGAATGAATACTTAAGAGAAGTAGTTTCCTTTGTGTGCTCGACTATAATCCTCGACAAATTATCCGCAACAACATTCTCCGAACCCTTCTTGTCTTTGATTTTTAGGTCGAATTATTGCAACAGTAGAATCCACCAAATCAGTCTGGGTTTAGAGTCCTTCTTGGTTAGCAAATGCCTCAACGCGGCATGATTCGAGTAAACAACAATCTTAGCGCCCAATAGATATGATCAGAATTTATCCAAAGCAAAGACAACTGCCAACAACTCCTTCTCGGTAGTTGTATAGTTCATCTGAGCTTCATTCAGAGTCCTACTAGCATAGTAAATCGCATACGGAAGCTTATCTTTTCTCTAATCCAACACGGCTCCTACGGCATAGTCAAAAGCATCACACATGAGCTCAAATGGTAGAGACCAATCTGGCGGTCGAATAATTGGGGCTGTTGAGAGTTGAGTACGCAGCTCCTCAAAGGCATAAAGACACTCTTTTTTATCAAAGATGAAGGTAGCATCCTTAGCCAATAAATTGCATAACGGCCGGGCAATTTCGTAAAATCTTTAATAAACCTTCGGTAAAACCTAGCATGGCCTAGAAAAGAGCGTATCTGCTTAATAAATGTAGGAAGAGGCAATTTTGAAATTAATTCAACTTTTGATTTATCTATCTTTATCCCTCACTTTTATACAATATGGCCTAGTACTATCCCCTCTTGAACCATAAAATGGCTCTTTTCCCAACTTAGGATCAGATACATCTCCTTACATCTCTTAAGCACCAATTCTTGATGTTTTAAACAGTCTTCAAAGGTTTCCCAAAAAATTGAGAAGTCACCCATGAACACTTCAAGCAATATCTCTACCATATTAGAGAAGATAGACAACATACACCTTTGGAATGTTGTTGGCGCATTACATAAACCGAAAGGCATCCGTCTATACGTAAAAGTGTCATACGAACAAGTAAAAGTGGTTTTCTCCTGATCAACAGGATCAATCGTCACTTGATTATAGTCGAAATATCCATCCAGAAAGCAGTAATAACTCTGCCCAGTTAATCTCTCCAAGATCTGATCGATAAATAGCAAAGGGAAATGATCATTCCTAGTGTTCAAGTTGAGCTTCCTATAATCAATGCATACACGCCACCCCGTGGTCATGCGCTGTGGAATTAGCTCACCTTTTGAGTTTGGAACCACTGTGATGCCCAACTTCTTCAGCACCACCTGAGTTGGACTTACCCATGTGCTATCAAAAATGGGGTAAATGATACCCACATCTAGCAATTTCACCACTTCTTTTATCACCACCTCTTTCATATTTGGATTCAGCCTTCGTTGTATTTCTCTTGAGGGTTTTGCATCCTCCTCAAGATGTATGCGATGCATGCAAATCGAGGGGTCTATGCCTTTTAAGTCAGCAACACTCCATCCTATTGCCTCTTTGTTCTCACTCAAGACTTCAACCAGACTCAATTCCTGTTTTTCTATCAGTTTTGAAGAGATAATCACAGGAAGAGTCTTATCTAGTCCCAAGAAAACATATTTAAGTTTTTCAGGTAGTTCCTTGAGTTCCAAGGTATGAGGAGTAGTTAAGGATGAAATTGGTGGAGTATTTAAAACTATCGGAAGCGGTTCAACTGGCTCCCGCCATGGTTGAGTGTATAATGCACTCTCTATCTCATCCAACTCTTTATTTTACAGCTTCTAATGTGACTCCCAATCAGCAACTTCCTCATCCAGCCATTCTCTAGTCATAAATGACTCTAACTCATCCTTCTCCAGGATTTGAGTCGCAAAATCTGCTATGATATCATCCAGTTCATCGCACTCATTAATCTGGAAACATTCCCCCGATTCAGGCAATTGGTGGCTTCCTTCGAACACATTCATCCTAACCTTCATATTTCTAAACATCAGATCCATGGCTCTGGTTCTGCAGTTAATGCATGCATTCGCCAGGCGAAGAATGGTCATCCTAATATCACCGGAATGTGTTTCCTTGAGTCTGGGTTTGGTAGTTATATGATTGCACAACCTAATTATTATTGAATGGCTGAAGATCTTGGGAATTATTGAATGGCCGAAGAGCTTGGGAATTATTAAATGATTGGAGAGCTTGGGAATTATTGGATGTTTTGGGTTGGTAATTGGACTGAGACTTTCTAGCCATGATTGTTGGTTGTGAGTCGAATGATTGTTGACTTTGTTGGAACCTTGGTTGTTGGTTGTATGATTGTTGTCTCTTAGTGAACCTTGGTTGTGGGTTATATGACTGTTGTTTATCTGTGAACCTTGGCTAATTATTAGATGATTGTCCTTGTTGGGGCCTTGATGGTGGATTCTCCACATTTATAGATTTATAGGATAGGAGTGGATGATTTTTGGCATTTGAAGTGTATGAATTGGTGAAAGGAACATTATTAGAATAGTTCCATAATGCATTGGCATCAGCAGCCATTATCTCCTGACACTCATTTTGAGAGTACTCAGCTTCTACTTCAAACATCTCTCTCGGATGGGAATGACTTCGTTGCATAAACTTTTCAATTCTATCTAATTTATCTCCAAACAATACCATGGTATCTCTCACGTCATCATGCTCTACAACATAAGATTTTTCAGATCTCCTATCCTGTTGTTCACCTCTAGACCTCAACTTAGATTGATATTGAATTGTGTTTTCACTGATATTATCAAATATTTTCAAAAGTTCATTAGCTGGCTTCAAGATAAACTAACCCTATGTTGCCGCATTTATCAAAGTCTTATGCACCTCTCCAAGTCCCATGTAGAAATTTTTAGCAATATCTTGTTCAGAAAACCTACGGTAGGGACACTTATACAAAATTTCATTATATCTCTCCCAAGCATCATGAAAATGTTCACCAGGTAACTGCTTAAAGCTTTTTATTGCATCTTGTGCTTCTGAGGTCTTTCCAATGAGATAATGCATTTCAATGAATTCCTTCTTAAGAGCTTCCCAATCAATTTTAATTTCTTTTGCTAATTTGATGTACCATCTTTTAGCTTTTTCTTTCAATGACCAAGGGAATAATATCACTCGAAAGTCATTTTTGGACTGATTGTCATACCTAACATTAGAGATTACCCTAGGAAATTATTGATGTGTTGGTATGGGTCCTCTATTCTAAGACCTAAAAAGTTTGGAAGCATATTAATCACGCTTGTCTTAATCTCGAAGTGTTTCGCTCCTTCTTCCTCCGGAAAATCAGCATAAGAGTCGTACGCATCGGGAGCGTAATATCCTTTCAGTGATATCTCTGGTGCCCTTGGCGGATTAGCTCTTTGGTCAGCTATCACTTCTTCTTCTAACTGATGTTGTCGCTCTTCAATAGCTCGACGTAAACGACGGAGAGTCTTTTCGATCTCAGGATCGTACTAGACTAACGCAATGCTAAAATTAAAACAGGTCGATCTATTGGTCATACGCTATTCAAATGACTATTTTTTTTATGAAATAAAATATAACTAATATTAACTACTTCTAAGCTACTTTAACTATCAACAAAAAATAAAGCTAGAATGAATATGCAAAAATCAAGGTAACACTAAAACTCAAAAAAGTTTCAGACGCAACTTCAGAAGCTCCGCATTTCCCTTCTATGTTCTTCAGAGTACCTGTAAATCACACAAAAATATAACTTTAGCTACAACTACAATAACGTAATGCAAATAAATTACTAAAGCTATTTGAACAATGCTCAGTCCCCGACAGCGGCGCCAAAAACTTGGTGTGACGTCAGGTGTGTAAAAATATGTAGTTAAAAATGACACATTAATGACGTTAGGTTTTACCCTACGCAATCGCACATATCGATTGTAAAATAGCAATGGCTTGTGTAAGGGATATCGATCCCAAAAAGACTGAGATTGTTCACTTTAGCAATTCAAAAACACTAAATTATATTTTCTGAAAATGGTTAGTTTGGGTGGTCAAAGACCAAATTATCTATTTTAACTAAAATTATCTAGAAAGCAAAGTAAACTGGTTGTGATTCAGATGAGAGAGAAAATTAAGGTTTTCATCGTTCCACCACTAACCGAATAATATAGTTCCTCACTGTATCAACTGTAAGAGGGCGATCCATAACTGTGAATCAGGTCGTACCGCAAATAGCTAAATACAAGCGTAAGTGTTCTCTTCAAAACCAATTTTCTCCGTGAATGCACCGAAACGACCGCCTTGAACCCACGATACTTTTTACTGAAGATGATGGTTTTTGGAAATACTGTCTTTGCCCTCCGTGAGCAATTTTTGTCTCGGACTGTCTTTTTAAGTCTCCTCTTTGGATAGAAAGAACATACACTTCAATTAATTCACCGAAGTTAGCTCCATTTCTTTGTTAAGCTCCTGAAACATGCTTTAACACACAAACATCATAAAAATACTAAATAATGAAATGAAATGACGTAACAATAGTGAGTTAAGGGGTTAAAATGTCTAATATTTGGCACCTATCAGACTGTAACCTTAGACCAAAAATGTTCAGGCAGAGACCTAAGAATTTTCTTCACTATGGTAGTCTCGGAAATAAGCTCTCCTAGATTGTGACAACTAGTTACTATGTTAGTCAAAATCACCAAAAATTTTATCCTCCTCCCTCATAAGCTGTTCAAATTGTGAATTTAGAATTTGGAGTTTCGATTGCGTAACTTGTGAAGTTCCTTCATGAGTTACTTGGAGAATATCCCAAGCTTCTTTGGCGATTTCGCACGTGACAATTCTCTTGAACTCACTCGCAGTCACATCATTATACAATGCATTCAAAGCTTTTGAATTCCAATTACCACTGTTTGTCTCAGCAATAGTCCACTCACTTGATGGTTTTACCCTATATTCATTATTAACAGCATATTTCACAGTGGGAGGTGAGTATCCTACCTCTAAAGCAAGCCAAGCTCTCTTATCTAGCGATTTCAAAAACACTCTCATTCTCGTTTTCCAATACGTGTAATTAGAACCATCAAATAATGGGGACCTAGATACGGATCTTCCTTCACGAGGCAAATCCATCGTTTAAGTTCAGAATCTAACCTTAGGTAGTTAACCTAAAACTGGGCAACCTTGCTCTGATACCAATTGAAATCACCTAGACGATTAATGAAAATAGCCTAAAGGGGGGGTGAATAGGCTTTCTGTGGATTTATTGACAAATTAATATTAATTGCGGAAAATTCAATTTTAATCCAATTCTTTATCAAGATAAATCATGCAAAGAATAATCTAAGTGCAGAAAATAAAATAATAGAGACACGATATTTTTACATGAAAAACCTTGGAAAGACTCCAAGTAAAAACCTCGGATACGCTCGGGTACCTTGGAAAGACTCAATCATATTTTCTTTATCTATCTCTATCTCTGTAGATGAATATGGATATGTAGAAAACTTGTAGAGATCTCTCAATTGTTCAAAAGCTGCCTCACATGTGTAGAAGACCTTGGTATTTATAAACAATGTTGAAAAGAAACCCTAATCTTCCCATTTTCCTTAATTTCACACTAATCCAAGTTAAACCCTACATTCTGATTAATATAATGTGTGTTGAACGTACTTCGAGGTGTGGGAGTCGTAAACGCATCATTGAATTAAAACAGGGCAGAATAGACATTGCAGCAGTAAAAAAATTTCCTGCCGCAGCTATGCCTTAGGTGTAGAGGAGCTACGCCTTAGGCGTATGTCCTGAGCGTAGAAACTTACTTTCTGGCCACTTTTTGCTTCTGTAGGCATAGATTTAAGCGTAAATTCTTCATGAAAAACACTTTTCTCTGCAACTGTGCCAAAATGACCGTTTTGATTCCACGAGATTTTTTTATTTAAGTGACAGCTTCGGAAAATGTCGTTTTTGCCATTCTAGAGACACTTTTTACTCAACATTGCTTCCTCTTCAATTCTCTTGTATTCTTCACTTCTTTAGACTTGATTTGAATTTGACGAAACTTGATAATATCTATTGAACCTACCCGACTTCACAATTTACTCAACATGGTTATTGTCTAAAACATATTAAACACAAATAACACTATAAATGTTCTTACACCGCCATTTACCTATATATATATATATATATATGTGTGTGTGCAAGTCACATGCCTAAAATATTACATGTGCAAGTCACGTGCCTAAATTCAAGCAAAAAAGCAAAAGAATGACATAAACAATTATCTATAACAAAATGAGTAATACCTTGGAGATGTTGAGATCCAAAAGTGTTCAAGAGCTGGTACTGGTGTGGGGTGTGAAGGATGAATTTCGCGGACTTGAAGACATCATTTCTACACTGAGATTTGTTTGTGGAGATAATAATATTATATGTTTTAATATTTTATTTGTAAATATAATATTAATAAATTGTTTAAGAAAATATTTAATTATTTTGTATTATATATTATGAAAATTAGTGGCCAAATTTTATTTAGAAGTCAATCTTAATTTCAAATAGTGGATGTGGGTAGATGTTTATATGTTAATGTAGTAATAATAGTTGTTTAGGATTTTATATAATACTGAACTTGTATTTTACAAAACAAAATATCTGCATTTATTAAAAATGTTTAAAAGTTACAATAATTATATAAGAGTTTCAAGGGGAAAAATTTGGGAGGGGCCATGACTGCTGTTGGCTAACACACAGCTCCGCACTTGTGAGTAGAAATATGGAAAATGAAGGAAAGGTTAGGTGGTATATGGGCAATCCTCAACAAATTTAGATGATATTCGTCAATTAAATTTATCTTAACAATTATATTATATACGAAAAATTTTAAAAACAATAATTTTTGAAACCTATATTACAAAAAGGACAATATTCAAAAAGAAATTTAAGAAAAAAAGAAAATTTCAAAAACAATTATAAAAAGACATTTTTTAGTATGATAATTAAAACTTTGGACAAGTTTGAATAATTGCATAATTAAAATACTCTCAACTAATTTATAATTGTTTTTATTTATTTACCCTTCGCTTATTCAATTTTGTAATGATAATTATATCCCCAATAAGAAAATGTCTTTAGTAACCTTAATCACATATTTCTTTTTCCCTTAGGGTCCGTTTGGATAGGTTGTTTTCTGTACTATTTTTTTACTGTTCACCCAATTTAAGAACAAAAACATGTTTGGCAAATAAATAAGGTTGTTTCTTTCTCTAGCACAGTAAAAAATTTGTTCCAAAATTCACCCAATTTCAAGTACATATTTGAATTGTTTTTGGTGTTTTTTTACTGTACAATACCACAAATCAAAAAAACGTATCTTAAACCATTTCCAAAACACATCTCATAAACTCTTTTGAGATCTCTTCTCTGGCCGCCTCTCTCGCATCTCCACAAACCCTAGTTGGTTGCCTCTCTCGCCTCTCCACAAACCCTAGCTCGATACCTCTCTCGCCGTCTGAAATCATTTCCAAAACTCATCTCATAAACTCTTTTCTTCTCTCTTCTCTGGTCGCCTCTCTCGCCTCTCCACAAAGCCTCACTCTCCAGACTCACATTCGCTCTACGACAAGCGTTCAAGGTTCGTTCTCTCTCTGCGATTTTCCGATTTCCTCTTTTTACTGTGTTGGATTTCGAATTTGGGTGGAAATATATATATGTATATGTGTATATATGTATAGCTATGTATATACATATATGTATATGTGTATATATGTATATGTATATGTGATAGATCTATTCTTCAAAGCTCGTTTGTGTAGTTTCAATTTTGGGTTCGAATTTAGGATTTTCTTGTTGAAACATTAGGGATTTTCTGAATTGAAATTAGGGTTTTTCGGCTTTAGGGTTCAATTTTGGGCTTCAAATTAGGCTTCTCTTGTTCAGACATTGTATAACCCATAAATCCTCTATCTCCCTCTCTATGTCTATAAGCGAGAGGTTTCTCAAATTCATCCTCTGACATTTTCAAGATTACTAGAGGTATCAGTTTAATATGTATAGATATTTGTATACATAATATCTTCTTCAAAGTTATATGCTTTTGATTTAGTTTCTTGTATTGATTGAGAGTAGATCCATAAAGGACTGATTCCGTCAACTGGTAGTAGTGTATATCTTGAAATTTTTAATATGTAAATTTTGAGTCTTAGAGCAAATACATACAAATTTTTTGAACTTGTTATCCCCTGTATCCCCCTAGAAACTAAGAATTCTGCTACATACTAATTGAAAATGCCTCAAAGTTATATGTTTTTTTCCACAGTGCAGATATAAACATAATAGAGATTTGTATATGCATATATATATGCACACACATATGCATATGTATATATAATACCCCTATAAAACTAAGTAGCATGAGAAACAACAAAATCCCAATTTTGAACCCCAGTATTTCTGGTCCCATGATTATTCCCTTTTATTATTAAGATATATGTTGTGCCTCCTCAAATCTCAATGATGATAAATTGGACAGTCAGAACTTCAATTTAAAGTTAATGGGTAACCATCAATCACCAGAAATATATACATAAACAAATGATTGAGTAGAAAGATTTTTAAATTTTTCTTTGCTTTTCACAAAATTGGATTTTTCTTTTCTTTAATTCAGTAATATTCCTTGAGTTGTAGCTGGGGTTTTTCTTTTTCAAATTAGGACAGTGCCCAGATGCTTAGATTCTGTGAGTGTTCTACAGCCCTCTAATCCAAGCTGGGTGGCTCAAGAATACATTATATATGACATGAAATGAATGTACTATGTTCTTTTATGGTTTCATTCTCTCTGGTTCATACAAAGATTTTCTGCATTTGTCATTGTCTTTACCCTCTCCTTTTCATGGATGCTCTCTAGCTCTCTTTTTCAGTTTCTATTGGGATTTCTTTTCCCACTATGTGCAACTGTTATACACCTAACAAGCACTATGAAATTTCAAAAAACAAGCACTGATGATATAGACCTAGTCCTGGAAATTCAGTACTTGGTTAGCTGTGTTTTGTCAGAAAATGAGTGTGCTAATAGAATTTCCACTGTGTTAATACACACACACTATTGTTTTTTCTTCTGCATATTCTACACAAGCTGGCCTCTTTTTGGCCTCTCTTCTAAGGCCAATCCTCTCAAGCCCTATAAGTCTCACTATCCCATTTTTTTTTCTTCAAATTTTCAAGTTTCTGTGTTTTGGGTCACTTTTTCCCTTGGTTTCTTGAGTTCTGTGTACTGGGTATCTTTCATTACCCAAAATTATTTTTCTTTCTATATATATATATATATATATATATATATATATATTCATGTCATTTGCTTTTGCTTCTTGGGTAGATCAGGATTTTGAATTGTCTGCATTTTTTGACCCATGTGTCTGATCTGTGAGTCTGAGAATATGTTGATTCTTTTGTTATTTGTTATTCTCTTGTGTTGCAGATGATATTCTTGCTAGGGGAAAACTCCTATTCTTTAACTAATATTTATACAACCAACATATATATGTGAACTAACTTGAGTTGATTAACTAATCACTATTTGGTGCTGGGAGTTTACTGAAAAGTAGTTACAGAAGTGGCATGGCTAGATGGACTTTGTCCAAGGACACATAAACAACCAATTTAAGAGAAGTCAATTAGAATACAAAAGTTAGTTTTAGGATTTAAAAAGGAAAGCATGTTCTATCTGTGAATAAAGTAGCTCTATGGTCTTTGATTTAAGTCATATACTTTGAGTTTGGTAGGAAATTGGTATTGCAGATCCTTAGTTTCTCAAGTCACGCTTGAGAAAAATCCATTTCTTTGTGTATAATTCTTCTATTTCTCTAGTTACTTTTACATTTTGAAATGAGACTTTAATCCAAGAAACTCGTCATCATTATTAGCTTTAAACCTCTTCAAGCCTATGATATAGCTTTGGTTATATGGTTATACTCTACTTGTATAAATGTAGATGGATATCAATGCTTCACAAGCTACTGAGATTGAAAGTACGCCTGGGGGGGTGGGAGATGACAGTAAACTATGGCGTAAACCTCAATATGAGATGTTGTTGAATCTATTAGAAGACCAAGTCAATCTTGCTCATGGGATTGGAAAGGGTACTTTTTCCAAAACAGGTTGGGATAATGTGACAAATGCCATGCAAGCTGAGTTTGGAAATGAATACGTGGGTCAGAAAATTAAGTCAAAATTTAATAGGGAAAGACCTCATTGGAGGAAGTTTAAAAGGGTGAAGGATAACACAAGAGTTGGTTTTAACCCTACTGTTGGGTTGGTGACCATGGAGCCTGAACTTTGGGACAGTTTGGATAAGGTACATAGTAATATGAAAAATCATATGATTGTCTCAATTGAATATGGTGAATTATTATTATCTCTGAATTAATAATTTATTTCTTTTTTTTAGAAAATTCCCGGGATCAAGAGCAAATTTAAGGATAAGCCGTTCATATACCATAGACAATGGAGCGTCATAGATGAATACGGTGAAGCTACGGGTGACTTTGCCATACCTTCCACTATAAGACTGGAATCTGAACCAGAGTCCTCCACCCGCCCAGTAGATGATGAGATTGATACTGACGACTTTGTGCGGTCTGGAGACCCAAAACGCAAGAAAATGAAGGATGAGCGTTTTATTAAAGCCATGTATGATTTCATGAATGTCATTAAGGAGACATCACTTGCAAGAGATGAGAAATTCGAGAAATCAACCCAGACTGTCGTTAGTGCCTTTAACAACTCTGCTACAAGGTCAACTCCTACTGTGGAACCTCAGAGTAGTCATAATGATGAGGTGAACTCCCCCCCTAAGAACACGTACAATCATTTTATGCAATGTGTTGAAATCATAGGGAACCTGGAGGGCGTAAGTAGTGAGCAATATGCTAAGGCAGTGATTGCATTGGAGAAATCTGAGGCATTCCAGCATTTCTTTATTATCGTTGCAGATGATAAGAAAATTGCTTGGGCCAACAATCTTCCTTAGGATTATCTATGTTCCGTGTTATTTGGATGATTGTACGGTGATGATGTTATTTACTTGACTGTAGTTTGGATTTATGTGGATCCCTGTTGCTTTGTTTTTATTTGGATGACTGTAACTGTGTTGAATTTGGATGACTGTACCCTGTGTTGAATTTGGATGATTGTAATACCGTGTGTTATTTGGATAATTGTAGTCTCGTGTGTTTTTTTATGATTTTCTTAGTGATGACTTGTTTAAAAGTTTGTAATGTCATATTTTTTAGATTTACTCTACTCATTATTAATTAGTGTTGTTGTTATTAGGTAAATCAAGAACAATATGAGCGATGAACAACGTTACCTGTTGAACTCCTATTAGCAGCTGTTAGTACCTTATGTTAATGATGACTCTAAAGAAGAACATAGTTGTCATGGCATGTGTTTAATGATGGAAGAGTATATGCTAGATATGGATTATGAACGAGTTCCGTGTAGGACTTCGATGTTGAGAGGTTCTGATTATGTTAAAGAGTTACTACATGGGCATCCTGATAGATGTCATGAAAACTTGCGGATGCAACCATTTGCCTTCGAGAAATTATGTGACAAGTTAAAGGAATTAGGGTTAACTGATACTAGAAGAGTATCAGTAATTGAACAAGTTGCGATTTTCTTACAAACCCGAAGCCATACAAGAACAAACCGGGTACTAGCTGAAAGATTTCAGCATTCAACTAAAACAATAAACCAACACATACACAGGGTAATTCGAGTGGTACAACTTCTTGGGAATGAACTCATTGTCCCTCCTAACATGACTGGACCTTCTAAACATATTTTGAGCAAAGGGGCGAGGTTCCACCCGTTCATGAATGTTGTGGGTGCAATAGACGGCACCCATGTGCCTGCCCATATAGAAGCCGACATGGTATATACATATAGAGGGAGGAAAGGGTATCCAACGCAGAATGTTATGGCATGTTGTTCATTTGATATGTTATTTACTTATGTCATAGCAGGCTGGGAAGGGTCGGCTAATGATTCCCGAATCCTAAACGAATGTCTTGCGCGGGAGGAATGGATGTTTCCTAAACCGCCACCAGTTAAATACAAATGTTAAACCAATATATGGTGTGTTTATTACAAATGATAATTTAGTATCCTATTCTAATCTATTTATTTTTATTCTGTAAATAAGAAAATATTATTTGGTCGATTCCGGTTATGCCAATCAACCGGGATTTCTAGCCCCATATCGAGGACAACGATATCACTTGCCCGAATTTTAGACAGTTACAAGGTTTAAAGGGAAAGAAGAAATGTTCAATTACATACATTCTTCACTGCGGAATGTAATTGAGAGGTGTTTTGGCATGCTTAAGCAACGGTTTCCAGTGCTTAGGCTAATGCGTCCGTACAACTTTCCCACTCAAGTTCAAATTGTCATGTGTTGTTGTGCTCTACACAGCTACATAAGGATACTTGGACAATCGGATAACATATTTGATGGGAGAGAATTCGAGAGTTCGGGTGAAGGGGATGGGGCCCAGAACGCGAGTGAAGGGGATGGGGCCGATGAAAATGATGATGATGATGTCGAGGTATTACAAGGTCAACTCGGCACCCAATATATGCAGGCGTTTCACAATGATATAGCTGAGGCCGTTTGGGCTAATCGATGCGCTTAGGATATGTTATTTTGTATGGCTCTTCGTATTTGTATGACTCTTCGTATTTGTAGCATATACCATATTTATATGCGATCCATTTATTTTTCTTACTTTACTAGTACTGGATGACTCAAATATAATTTCTGATGGATTGTGAAAAAATAAATAAATAGACATGTACGGAGTTCATGGCCATGGGCCACCTTGTTATTGTGGCAAGGGACCGATGATTCTTTATCAGGCCCACACAAAGGCGAATTATGGACTATACTTCTACCGATGTCCAGATTGGGATGTATGATTTAAGGTTACCATATATCTCAAAATTTCAATTATATATTTTGAAGTTTATAATTGGTCTCCTTTCATGTGTAATTGTAGGATCACCATGATTCTTTTATATGGCTGGATATACTAAATGCCGAACATCAAATCAATCATGAACCAGAGGATAGTAACACTGATTTGGGCAATGTTGTTGCTCATATACAACATGAACAGAATCGGCAAAAGTACATGCTATATGCTGGTTGTATCTTCCTCAGTTCATTGTTGGTTCTTATGTGCATTCTCATTTTAATTGTATTTATTGTTTTTGTACTGAAATGAAGAGAACCTAGTCGTATGAGATGATATTGTAAAATATTGTTGACATTTATGGGGTAATATATATGTAGAATATGTTAGGTATTTATATGTATAAGCGTGCCAACATTTTTTATGCCATCATATATTTATTGGTATTAATTTTATCAAAACCAATATCTAAACATAATTCTATAATAATAATAATAAAAACTATTAATAATCAATTTTTTAGTAAACTTTTTTAAAAAAAAAAATTCAACTTGCCAAACGTGTTTTTCTGTTTCTGTTCTCAAAAATCCAGAAAACACAGACGCTGCCAAACGTGTTTTTCTGTTTCTGTTCTCAAATTTTCTGAAAAAACAAGGTTTGCCAAACGTGTTTTTATTCTTTTTTTCCAGAAAATTTTTCGGAGAAAATTTCGACCCAAACATGTTTTTGAATCCAGACTACCCTAAATACAAAAACAAAAAGAGTTTTGATTTTCAAGAAGAAAAAAACAAAAACAAGAACTCTGTTATCCAAACGAACCCTTAGGGTTTTCACTCTTTAGCAGTTCTAATCAGTTCACACCTTCGTGCCTAAGAACTGCTCCTTAACCGCTGAAATCAGGGCTGACGCCGGTATTCCGTATTAATCCAAGCGAGTGAGAAAGAGATTGAAACGTTTTGCAGAGTTGGCGACGAAAATTATTCAAGTGTGTCGATGATATACATGTATATATTATATAGATGTACATATATATATATATATATATGTGTATGTATATTATCGACTTACTTAAATAATTATTTGATAATAATTTGATATGTAGTTTATATTATTTTGTTGAGATATGAGTGTAGTTAGTGACAGATCTAGAAATTCATGTTTGTGGCGGCTAAAATTATTTATTTTTTAAAAAGTAAGGCTAATGAAAAATTACATTGGGTCCGTTTGGATACGAGAAAACAGTTTTTGTTTTTTTACTGTTCACCTAGTTAAAAACAAAAACACGTTTGTCAAACACGTTTACTGTTCACTTTTTTTTCCCCAAGAAAACCGTTTTCTGTGAATAGTGTGTAAAAGTGGTGAAAACACCAAATACAACTTTTAGTTATTTTTTGAGTTTTTTCACT
This sequence comes from Cornus suecica, assembly GCA_963922005.1. Lineage (NCBI taxonomy): Eukaryota > Viridiplantae > Streptophyta > Magnoliopsida > Cornales > Cornaceae > Cornus > Cornus suecica. The sequence continues at coordinate 39,455,112 of OY998247.1, read as the reverse complement.
GTTTAGGGTACCACCTCCGCCACCGCCCCCACCGCCGCCGCCACCACCCCCGCCACCGGCCCCCACCACCTCCGGTCGCCACCGACCGCAGCCGCCGCCGGGCCCCACCGCCGCCGCCGCCTCCGACCGCCGCCAGTCACCCACCACCACCGCCCCCGCCGCTGCCAGTCACCGCCGCCCACCAATACTATTTTATTTTTCAATACAAATTTTCATCCAAACGCTTTTTTGTTTTTAGTTTTTTGCTGAAAAAAATAAAAATAAATATAAAAATAATTTTTATATTTAAAGACAGAAAATAAATACAAAAAACAGGTTTTCCAAACCCACCATTGAATTCTCGAGGATATAAATAAAATATATTTATTTCAATGTATACTTTAAACCAATTTTCAGTGGGACGCAGACTGGTGGGACCATCTATCCCGTGAAGAGTTTGAAGCTATCGAGAATCAAATGGATACTTAATTGCGATGCCAGATCATTTGATACCCTCCGACAACTTTACAAAAAGTAAAGAGACTGCTTTTACTTTACAGTTGTGTGTAAACTTTCCTTTATTCTAAAGCAAAGGTGTGAACTCGGGATGGCAAAAAAATTCACCCCCTTTCAAACCCGTCCCGTTTATCCACTATGTCCTGTCCTGTTTAGCTAATCGGGGCAGGTATGGAGCGGGTATCAATTCTCCGATTATAATCGGGGCGGGTATGGGACACTCCGAACCCGCCCCAATTAAGTATATATATATATAAATTTATACATATATATATTCTCCTTAATTATAAATTTATATATATATATTCTCCTTAATTATAAATTTATATATATATATAAATTTATATACATATAATATTCTCCTTAATTATAGATTTATTGTTTGATTTTATATAGATTTATTCTAGAAAAAAAATTCTAGAATAATAATATTAATTAGAAATAAAATAATATTATTTTTTATTATTAAAAAATATATTTTTAATAAAAATAATACATAATCAGGACGGGGCGGGGCGGGAACGGGGCGGGGAGCTAACCGGGTCGGGTCGGGTCGGGTCGGAAAAATAAAAAATTAAACGGGATCGGGACGGGTATGGGCACGGGAAAAAATAATCGGATACGGGTACGGGGCAGGTGATACCCGCCCCGACCCGCCCCATTACCATCCCTATGTGAAGCAAAAGAAGTAAAGTAGCGTGTCAGTAAGTCCTTATAAAGAAATCCAAATTTTAGGGTATATAAGGTGAAAAATAAAAATTAGTGGGGCCGCCTTCACTGGTCTATTATTGGATCCGTGCCCGGGTGTATTTAAATATTATTTAAGATACTTTTTATGTTATTTATGAATTCTTAATAGATTATATAATAATAAGAGTAACAAAATTACATATATTACGTTAAAAATGTTACGCAATGAAATATAAATTATACTTAAATAAAACAAAAATTTTGCATAACTTTCTGAAAGCGTGTATTTTTTAGAAATTGAGAAGTACTAACTCTCGATAAATTTTAAGTGAAACAAAATATTTTATATATAAAATAAAAAAGTTTCATATCTTACGCATGGTTCGCCGTAACGGTAACGGTCACTGTAACGGTAACGGTATCTGTGTAACGGACTCGGGTCCGTAACAAGATTACGTAACGGGACTCGGTTATCGCAATCGTGAATTTTTTAAAATCTTGCACATTTTACCCAAAATGTTCTAATTGGATACTTTTGGCAACATGAATGAATAAAGATGATTTTTTGGTAAATTTAAGTGAATTTTATTTATTTTTTTAAAAAAATTTAATATAAAAAATGAGTTATTAATAAATCTAATAGTGTCGTCGTTATTTCAATATTTATGATATACTTGTTATGATATTATTAAATTAATTTTAAATTTAAATAAATAAAAGATTGAAATCACAAAAGATATAATTTATTTCCAACAATGTAAAATAATTTGAAAAAAGATACATGGTTCACCACCAAAATGAATTTCGTGGTGGATCTTGTTGCTCTGGTTGGGATTCATGAAAAGATTGTCAATTTTGAGCTATATCTTCAGTGGACATTTAAAATCATTAGTATATCATCTTTTCTTTGTAACTGATAAGGATGATTCTGACCCTGAGCATATCCCGATGAATTACTAGACTGATTTGTATTGATGTTATGCCTTTGTCCATAATATCCATAAGACATTTGAGGTTGAGGAGGCACAATGGGGTATTCTTCTGCATGAAAAAATTCATATGGTTGTGGCGGATAATAGGTTTGACTTGTACCATACAAAAATCCATACTGTGAGCTTGGTGACTGCCCCAACGAAAATTCACCAAAGCTACGCACCATTAAAGAAGAACCATCACTTTGATGATAACTGTGTCTTTGGTTCCTCCTACTTGATTCATTGTCTTAACTCTTTTATCCAAGTCGGGTTCAAATTAATTTTTTTTTATTTTTCTTTACTTTTCAATAATTTAATAATGGAGTAACATTTATCATATCATATACATAACAAAAAACTTTTTAACCCAAATTTTTGAAAAACTTCAATTATGTTAACCGTTACGGTATTTTCGGAATCGGTGAGAATCGGGGTTTCGACCACCGTAACAGGCCGTAACGGCCCGTTACGGCCGTTACGAGCGCGGGAATCGGGTAACGGGGAGCTCAAAAACCGTTACATTACGGGCCGTTACGGCGAATCATGATCTTACGTCAAAAATTATACTTAATGAAATATAAGTTTTACAACAAGGATTAGAAGTTGTACTCAATGAAACAAAAAATTTATATGAAATTCTAGAAGTGTGTATATTTTGTAAATTGATAAGTGTTCATACTTTGTACTTTTTAGGGAGAACAAAATATTTTTCCTATTGTGTCAAAAAAATTTAAAGAATACGTTAATAATTTTATCTTATTAAATAAAAGTTATACAATAACATTCTTGAATTTTTTTTTACCTAATGATATACTTGATGGAGATGACGATTGTGAGAAGGAGAGTTGTTTAAGATGAAATCGTAGTTACGTCGGTTGAGAAAATTTGATTTAGTAAAGTTTTTTTTATTAAAATATAAGATAAGGACATTAAGATAAATGACTGCAAATAGGTTAAAGGCGTTATAGACAATATATATATATATATTTTATAATTATTTTTGAAAATTGAACTTTTTCTTAAATTATTTTTGAATGTTGTTATTTTTTTAATATAAGCTCCAAAAATTATGATTTTTAAAATTTTTTGTATTATATAATATTATAAGATATATTTTAATATTTAAATTTTATGATAAAGCATCTAAAAACTATCGAATATGTGATTGAAATATCATATATATATATATATGTTTTGCACCACGTATTTAATACAAGATTTGCGGTTGCAGTTTCAATTTTGGTATGTATAACATATTCAGATAATATTAATTTTTAAAATAATTATTAGATGCATTTTTCTAAAGGGTTACATACCCAACAATACATAACGATTTCCAATGTAATATCTGTTTTGTACTGTTGCTGGTCCCTCCCGACAAACTTTATTTGTTCTTTTGACCATTTAATTCCATGACATTATTACACTACTGTAAAAGGGATTTGGATTGTCAGCCTAAGTGCTGCATCGAAAAAAATATATATATATAATAAATTTATAATTAGTTATAGCATTTTTTTATAAAAAAATTAATAAAATAACATTTTTTTAATTTAATTAAATTAGTTATTATTATTTTACTGATTTTTCAACGCTGTAACTGATTATAATTTTATTATATTTTTTTAATCGCGGCAGAACTCAGGCAGGCGATGCTGACCCAAAAGAGAATGCTAGTCTTCAACTGATTGGAGCCAGCCCATGCAAATGGCTCCTCCTGACCAACTGTTTTTTGTTCGTTTAACCTTTAATTCCATGACATGAGCCTTCAACCCAAAGAGCACCACACTTTCGTCGGTGCCGTACCTCATGTCACATTGCTCGCATATAACACGTTGTTTCACTTACCTCCTCTCACCCTACTTATCACTATTTAAATCATCTAATTTGTCCTCATAAAATAAATATTTTTTTAAAAAATAATATTCAGGGATAAGAAGTAATTTCACATATTTAAGAGGTGAAAGTGATAATATTTAATTTTGAGTGAATAAAAGTGAAATTAAGGCAAACATCAGGAAATGAAAATGAGAATAATCCTAAACATTTTTCGTAAGAAGTAAATGTAATTATGATAAAATAACTATAAACTAAAGAAATAAGGGTACTTGTAAGTTTTTATTTTCAACTTTTACTTTTATGTCACCGTAGAAAATATAAGCTTATAGGTTCTTGTTATTAAAAAATTAGTTTGTAATCAAGAAGGAAGAATTAACCAGTTGTAAGTTTTTTAGTCATTGAACTTTTAATTTTTTTTTTTTTGTAAGGAATGAAAAAAGTTAAACATATTTGAAATTTTCTTTAACCAATTTTTTTTTTTTCTTAAGAGTTATTTTGATTCTCATTATTCAAGTGAAGAATTAAAATATTTGTGCAAAACAAATATGTATATATAAAAGCCCTACAAAAATTTATAATATATTTTTGTAATCGTGTCGTAAACATATCGTGTCTTATTTCTTAAAATTTATCCCCATGTTGTGTGGTGCCAGTGTCCCTATCGTTGTTTTGAATAGTTAACTTTTGTCACTAGACTTGTTAAAGAATTAATAAATATATATGGATGAATGACACAAAACCTCCTGTAGTATGAATATAATGCATATAACTCTCATAATTTTTAAACACCCCTATCATGTATACTTGATGTAAATAGCCCCTCCATTCTATTTTCCGGTGCTTGAGATGTTGAATTATCATTTTACCCTTATTTATTTTACAAAAAAGCTTAAATGTAAAATGATGATTTAGATTTTTTTTTCAACGGTGTCAATTTTCAGATTTGATGTTTAATCATAAATGAGGGCATTTTGCTAAATGATTAAGGGCATTTTCTGCATTTGGGATAAAAAATTACATTCGCAAGTCACGTGCCTAAAATCAGGCATAAAAAAGTGAACATAATCTTTGTTGATGAGTCAAAGTGCACATTTTTGCAATACGGCTAATATTTATATACATATTTTGAACTTTAGGAATGTTATTCGCACATTTTCATAATATAGGGGAGTTTTCGCCATTTACCCATATATATATATATATATATAAATTAGTATTATTATGCATAGCAACTTGTTCAATAGCTTCTTCACCATAGAAAAAACATTGATCATCTCTCTCATTTTGAACCCAAAAAAGCAAAAGAAAGGCAAAAACAATTATCTATAACACTGTGAGTGATACCTTGAAGTTACTGGGATCCGCCATTGTTCAAGTGATGGGACTGGGGTTGGGTCTGAATGATGAATTTCGCAGATTCGAACACACCATTTCTAAACTGAGAGCAGTAATTGCTGATGCAGATGAGCGGCAAGACACAAACCCTGAGATAGCAGGCCGGGTGGAAAGGCTCAACGGTGTCCTTATTGATGCTAAAGATGGTAAAGATTGACGCCGGTAATTCGGAATTGTAGAATTAAATTTTATGTTCTTTTTCCATGTATTATGATTTCTTTTATTCTTGAGGAATCTTTGTAGGATTCCTATAATAAGTTTTCAAGGTGTTAGGAATTTAGATAGGGTTTTCTATTATTATATTTTAAATTAGGAATAAGAGACGTTAGGTAGATCCTTTTGTGATTAGTCATCACTTTAAAAGACTTCGAATAAAGTAGAACGCGTCTTAGGAAATGAAAGAACGGGTCAAAAGTTGAAGAGAGAAGAGTTGACAATTTTTAGCACCTATGAACTACCGAGTACTCGGTAACATTTTTACCGAGTACTCGGTGACTGAAAAACGATAAACTGAACCGGGCAACTCGGCAATTCTTATTAGGGCTACTCTTTTCTCTCTCAAATCATTCTAAATATTTCATTTCCTCTCCAAAACTCAAGAACCTAGCCTACCTCTATCCCTTTTACTCTCAATCCCAGAAGATTTAGGTTCCAAACCCTCCCAAAATTATGTGTATCAATCTATATATACATATATACACACATATATATACGGTCGTTTTGCCCTCAAATCCTTAATTTTTGCCCGATTAAGCTCAAATCAAGGCTTATATCTATATCCTATCCCTAAATCCGACTAAAACCCGCTAATTATTCATGTCAAAACCGTGCTCAAATCTCTTCTTTCACTCCCATTTTCGAAGCTATATATATAGGCACCTATACACACTTTCAAATCTATTAAAAAAAATCGATCAATGGCATCCAAGAAAAGGAGAGCTACGGAAGAGGGAAAATCATCGGCAATAGTTGCTGAAATACAAGCTGGATCGGGTCAAAGGGATGTTGTTGCACGCAGAGAGGCGAGAGGGTTGGGGCTGAGCAAAAAACTTTCTTATTGAGCAGACATTCAAATATGCGGACTTTCGATCCAAGCGGAAGTCGGGGAAAACAGCCATGTGGCTCGATGATCGACGATTGCAGCCATTGTTGACATCAGTGTCACCTATGTATTATCTAGACATGGTTCGCGAGTTCTATCGCAACCTTGTTCATGATGCGATGACCGGTTTGTTGACTAAGGTAAGAGATCGAGCTATCACAGTTGATACTGCTTTCATTCCAGCGGTGTGGGGGATTCCGGATGCATGTCCGGAGGATTTACGTGAGACATTCCCAGCACCACCAGAGCCATTCCCTGATGTTCACACTATTATATGGAGTATGTGCTATGGGAGATACGGAGATGATAGAAGCAAGACTTGTGCGGCAAAGAGGTTCTTTCCTCGGGGATTTTAGTTCTTGGATACTGTGCTTCACATTCAGGTCTATCCTCGAGGCCATGACACGAAGAGGCAGGGCATTATTCTGGAGGCTATCTACTATTTCCATGAAAGCTACTAGGTCTCGATACCGAGTCTCATTATTCATATCATGTGGACGGTACAGCGAGACCTCTCAAATCTGAAAGTAGTAAAACCGAGGAAATGGCTTCTCCGGTTCCTCTCATTGATTACTGGTATTTTTTGACACTTAGGGATTTAGCCAGCTGAGGGGGAGGAGGAGCGCATAGTTGATGCACCGATGAAGTACAAAAACTTTAGCCGTTCGCACGGTAAGATGAGTCGTGCCAATGCTGAGGCCACAGATGAGAAGACTGAGGAGGAGGATGATTCTGAGGACGAGGCTATTGATGAGGAGATGCCTCAGGCCCCTAGACAGAGAGAGAATGTGACTTTGTCTCAAGAGCAATATGACGATATAGTAGCCCGTCAGGAGCGGTTAGAGAAAGAGCAAACAGAGATCCGAGTGGATTTCAGGCTATCATGGAGCGACTAGGCGCCGACTCTACTTCTCATCCACCACAACCACCGTCATCTTAGATTAGGATTTCTAGAGAGTACAATCACAAGCTGGCATAGATTTTTATTCTATATATTGCCTTAGGCCGAGTTGTGAATCGTTATTTTGTAGTATGCATTTTGATTTATTTTTAATTTTATTTTTGTTTTAGATTCCATTTCCCTATGAATTTTGAAAATTAATGAGAATGGATATTTTCTTAAACTGAGCAAATTATTTGATTTATCTATTTTCACTATAAAAAAATAAGTTTGGGGGAAGGATATGACTTATATAAAAGCTATTTTTATGAAAACCTATTATATTTATTTAGTTTTCACTAACATTATAAATATTTATGTATAATTTTATATTTACATATTTAAGTATTTTTATTTAAAAATAAAAATTTATTTTGAAAATATATATATTTATGTATAATAATTTTTATAGATATTTTATGTGTAATTTTTATTAAAAACTATTTTAAAAGTATAAAAGTATTTTTGAAAAATAATTTTAGTACATGAACTACCGAGTACTCAGTAGTTTTCTCACCGAGTACTCGGTCATTCCTGGAAAAACTTGATTTTTCTAAAAAAACGAAAATCACTTTCTATAATTATGAAATTTCGATTTTCCTTTCAAAATAATATTTTGACTGATTTATATAATATAATATACAGTTTTAATAAAATATAATGAAGGATTACAAGAATTTTATGAAAACTTTCCATAAAAATGAAATTCTTTTCAAATATGGATAAATTTACATTAACTCTTATTTACTTTTCAAAAATTTCTATTTTTACAATTCCTATTCCAGATTTCTACTGTAGAATCATTCCTTTCATAGTAAGGACTTGGGTTATAATCTATAAATATAAAGCTTGAGTATTGGTAGTAAGTATTCTTCTTCAAAGTCCTTATTTCTTTGTTTGCCATAAGGGCAATACATAGCTCTAGTTTCCGTGCCGCATTCATCAGTCCTTCATCCATGAAAACTCGTAATGATAAAGCTAGGAAAACTGGGTTTGTAGGATCTTTGACGGACCCCCAAGAAGAACAACTCATGGGATGTTCGACTATATCACCTGAACCACCGCAAGTTACATCAATTCATGGGTATAGTTCATTCGCATATGAAGTTATTTACGATGAAAAGGTTATTAATGTTCCGAGAATGCAAAGTGGAGTTGCGTTCTTGGCCGCTCGAGGATTAACTAATAAATTATTAAAACCTACGGCTATAGTAGCATTCCCTCAATTGGTGCAAAATTTCTATTACCACATGGGGCATACTACAAAATGAGAACTTATCCTTCAAATTTGCTTAGATTCCAAGGTACTGCCCTTCGATGTCACTGCCAATACAATAGCAAAAGCATGGGGTATTCCGCATGAATGCCCAAGAGAGCTACGTAAGACATTCAAGCCCTTACCAGAACCATTCACACTGACAATTTCTGAGATGATCAATATTATATTCCCAAACTATTATGCATGTAAAGGAAAAATATCACTTGTCAAACAAGATCTAAATCCCGACTATTGGTTTTTGGATACAGTCATAGCATCACAAATTTATCCTAATGAATATCAACATTGGCAAGATGAATCAATAATCAAGATATTCTATTGTTTCCATATGGGGTTGTTGGATATCATTCCCTGAAGTTATTTTAGGAAGTATGCTTGGATACGTCAAACTTTGCAAGAACCTTACGGCAGCTTCGTGGAAATTTCCTTACCCATTCCTTATTACTAAATTACTAAAGAATGTGATAGGTGATGATATTTTTAGTAAGGAAAAGGAATATGTGTCCATAGCTTCATACTTTCATCCTAAGGTATTCAATGATGACTATGGAAATGAGGAAAAAGAACAAGTAGCTACATGGGAAGATATAAAGGTACCTCAAGGATGGATTGATGAGTTTGATAAGGATTCAATGTTTAAATGTGGCTAAAGGAGAGAACGAGGAAAATTCGTAGGAATAAGGGAATAGATGTAGAATTTTTAAGTATTATTATTTTGTTTTGTTATTTCCCGCCAAATCCATTTAGGATTGGTTTCATCTTTTGTTTTTGTTTTTATTTTTCTGCAATTTTGAGATTTATAGGATTGTGGGCTCTTAAGGCCAAATCGTGTGTGTTTTTATTAAATAAAATTATATTCCCTTGAAAAATTGTTTTATATCTTATATTCCGATTTATTAATTATTATCTCTCTATTTGGTATGATCTTGGGTATTGCATAGTCTTTTATGTTTTACTAGATTATTTAAAACAAGTTTGGGGGAGATACGAGCACAACAATGTAAAGAACGGAATTACACTTCAAGGGCGGTAACAATTTCTTCCTTTATTTATTTGTTTTTAGACCATGAGGACATGGCTCGATTTAATTTTTGGGGGGAGAATTTAGTTATTTGTCAAAATTTCAAGTGAATTAGAAAAATAAAAATATTAAAAAATTTGAAAATCTTATTAAGTTCTTTATTCGAAATATGTGATTGATATTAAGTATGAGTTGATTTGTGTACATGTTATGACTTGAAAGGTACTATGTATGCAACCACCCCACTAATGAGTATGTAATAGCTGGATTAAATTGAATTTTTAAGATATGGTCCACATGAGTGAATAGATGAGTGAAATTGAAACTGAGAAGAATAGTTTTGACCTATAAACACATGCACATATTCTCTATGGGACAACTATTGACCTTTGACTATGTAGTTGAAAAAATAGATTTGTTTCAATGACAAGGGGAGAAGGGTAGTAGTGAAGAATGAAAAATGAATTATATGGAGAAAAATATAAAAAAATTAAAAATGCAAAAAATAGTTCTTTGATCTGAGTAACTGGGCCTTGGTATCACCAGTATCACTGTTCGCGTTTAAAGGGGAGAAAAGTAATGAGCATAAATCCCATGGAAGAAGTTCGGGCCCAGTTGGTTGGGACTAAAAATCTCCGCTGGAAAGCCCGGAGATTTAAAAAGACAAAAAGGAATAAAAATGAAAAAATATATTGAAGTTGTGTCATGGTAAAGATTGATCAATGAAGTAGAAGAAGGAAAATTAGTCTACCATAGAGAATGTTCACACAAAATATGGAAGACTATGTGGATCGGCTGTAGAAATTAGCGAGTTTATTTCACTACTGTGGGGACCATTCTTTTAAGTTTAATTCATGAAAATTGTTACTTATAAATGAGTGGGGATAACTTGTATGCATTTTACTCTGACAAAATTATAGCATTGCATGAGTTAATGATTATTTAATTTCATGAGCTTACAAGAATGGAGAATGAAAGAATTTGTGGGTAGTATATTTAACTCTCACGAGACTTCACTCGTCCACTCGGTAATGCCAAGGGGTTTAAAAGGCTTGTTACACGTGCTAAGTGTAATCGTACACCTTCACGAAAGAAAAGGTTAGTTGGTTAATTAATTAGTTAGTTAGTTTTAATTTATTGTACTAAAAACACAATCATCACGAATTTTGAATTTTTTTTTATTGAATTGATTGCTAAGAGACTAGCAATATTGAAGTTTGGAGACTTGATAGGAGCCAAATATCATACATTTAAGACTCTTAATTATACATTGTTATGTCTATGAATATCATTATATTAGTGTTTTTATACGATTTTTGTGTTTTAAGATATTTCAGGCAATGGTATGGAAAACGAGTTTAATTCGGTGAATTAACTGGATTTGTGACTCAAGATTGTTCGAGAGCTGAAATTATGAATAAAATACCTATCAAGGACCAAAAACAAGTCAAGGATGCAAAATGAATGAAGAAAAATGAAGATGAGAAGAGAAACGGAGCAAAGAGGATAAAATGTAGAATTCAAGGTGAAGAACTACCGAGTACTCGGTATAACCTTCACCGAACACTCGGTAGTTTTGAAAGTCCGCAAACTTGCGTAACATGATGAAAAATCACCAGAGAGTTTGGCGCACTTATGCTCACTTGCGCACAATTGTAAAGCCATCGAGTACTCGATGTAACCTTCACCAAGTACTCGGTGAAACTGCAGAGCGAAACTTCAGCCTCTCATATTTAAACCATCATAACCAAATCAAAACATCATCAAATGAAGTAATTCTTGAGCCTAACATCAATAGCATGAAGTCAGCTTTCCACCGCACTTCGGATCGCGGATCGGGAGTTTTTGTCATCCTTATCAATAGATCTGTCAATAATCCGATTATGATCCGAATCCGATCCGAATCCGATATTAACCGGATATGGATTGAAAATAAAATCCGATAACCCGATTAGGATCCGAATCCGATAATCCGATTTCTTAACAAATTGGATTTGGATTTAACTGATCCGATCCGAATCCGATCCATTGACAGGTCTAGTTGTCACCATATTTGTCTGGTATCAGTGTCCCCGACTTTGTTTTGAATATTTAATTTTCATCACTAGACTTGTTAAATAATTAATAAATATATATGGATGAATGACACAATATTCCTTGTAATATATTAATAGTGCATATAATTTCCCTCATAGTTTTTAAACACCCATATCATATATATTTGGTGTGAATAACCCCATTCATTCCATTTTCCCGTGCTTGAGATATTGAATTACAATCTTACCCTTATTTATTTTACAAAAAAATTGAAATGTAAAATGATGATTTAGGTTTTTTTTTTTTCCGATGGTGCCAGTTTTCAGGTTTGGTATTTAATCACAAATGAGGGCATTTTATTAAGTAATTAAAGGCATTTTCTGCATTTGGGATAAAAAAAATTACATGTGTAAGTCACGTGCCTAAATTCAAGAAAAAAAAATGAACATAATATTTGGTGAGGGGCAAAGTGTACATTTTTGCAATACTACTGATACTTATATACATATTTTGAACTTTATAAGTGTTATCTGCACATTTTTCATACTATATAGGAGTTTTCTGTCATTTATCCATATATATATATAAATATAAATTAGTAAATATTTTTTTTTTGTTTTGAAAAGGAAAGAGAAGAATGTATTAACATTAGTAACTATTAAGCATGGCAAGAGTTGTTCAATAGCTTCTTCACCATAGAAAAAACATTGATATATCTCTCATTTTGAACCCAAAAAGAAAAGAATGGCATAAACAAGTATCTATAACACAATAGTTTAATTTTTATGTACAAATAGAAAAGAAAATTAAATATTTTTATGCTATTGTCAATCAATAATTTTAATAAAATTTGATAATATAATGGAATATCTTATTTAAAATATTTTACACTTTACTCATTCTAGGTATTACATATCTAAGAAATTCTACCATTATATTATAAAATTTCATAATAGAATGTAATTTCTTTGGTGTTACATATCTAAATAAGATATTCCATTATATGTATTACATATTTAAGAAATTCTACCATTATATTATCAAATTTCATTAAAATTGTCGATTGACAATAGTATAAAAATATATAAATTTTTTTTTATTCGTACATAAAAATTTATATATATTTTATTAGAAATGTAATACCTTTAATGGTTATTAGATATAACCCTTTAATGTTTTTCGAAAAATATTTATATAATAATATATTAAAAATTAAGAGTAGTAATTAAATAATGGGATTTTCTTAGTATTATTATTGATGAATTTTTTTTAGTGGTAGAATTTACCTTTAAATATATTTTTCAAAATATTTTTGAATTCTTATATTTAAAATAAAATTATATATATTGTATATCTTAGTAGTAATTATTTATTATAGATTTTTTAATAATAAGAGTGTGATGATAAGGGTGGTTGGTGTAATGGGTAAAGTGTAGTGTTTATGCATGGGGATAACTTAGAGATTTCACATGAAAATTAAATTAATGAAGGGCATTAAAGATATTTTATGCTTCCAAGGGGTGTAAATGCAATATTTTATAAACCTCGGGGGGTGTCTATGTAAAATAATACGTTAACCAGCATATATTTGCAATTGATCAATATTTCAGGGGTGTCAATGCAAATTTCCCTATAAAATAGATGGGTTTCTGTTCGAAATCAGGTTGACTGCGGAAATACCTTCCCTCCAAGGTAGGTAGAGGATCCAAGTCGTATTTTTGAAGGCTGCTTTTTGGATAATGTCTTTTTCTTTAAATGCAAATTGATGAGAGTAGCTACTAGCTAGGCTTGGAATAAATTTGGACAAAAGCAGCACTCTCAATTATTAAACAGCAGGCAAGGGTTGACCTGCATCCTCACAAACAAACTATCTACCATCTCTATCTCCTCAAACCATACCAACAATGGCAGAAATAATCCTCTACAACATTATCTCTGATTGTATCTCTGATACTTTGATGTTGTTGAGTTCTATTTTTGGCATAGGGGTTAAAATTGTGTCTGAGGTTGTAAATGAGATTGAAAAACTCGAAAGCACAGTTTCCGCCATCAGAGCAGTACTTCCTGATGCAGAAATGAAACGAGACACAAACTCTGAGATAGCGCACTGGCTTGACAAGGTGGAAGAGGCATTTTATGATGCTAATGACGTGTTGAACAACCTCTCCGCTAATGTTTCTCATAATAAGAGGCTAGAAAAGGTACGCTTCTTTCAAATTTCAAAACAATTTGCATTCTTTCATAAGATTGCTATCGAGATTAAGGCCATTACGGCGAGAATAGAGGCAATCGCAAAGGAAATGAATTTTCTCCTCAGGGAACTGCCTATAGATGAATGGATGCGTTTTTTTTTTGACAATTTAGCTCAAGAAGAGGACATGATTTTGTCAACACTAAGATCAAGTTATTTTCGCCTTCCTTGGAATTTAAAGGGATGCTTTGCGTCTTGTTCCTTATACTTGAAAGATGAACGAATTTGTAAGAGGCAATTAATCCAATTGTGGATGTCACACGGATTGATTCACTTGGGATCTGAAAATGATGTAGGAGATTCGTGTTTTATGGGTTTATTGAAGCAATCCTTCTTTGAAGACGTCCAAAGAGATGAATTGGGTGATATTATAAGTTGCAAAATGCACGATCTTGCCCTCGGCCTTGCAAGATCAGTGTCAAAGAGGTTCTCCACTTCGGATTCTGTTACAAATCTTACTGAGAGAACTCGTCACGTATCATTTGGCTACTGCGCAGATTCATCACCGCAAATTCCATTTCGGAGTCTGAGAGCTAACAATCTACAAACATTGATGTTGAAGAATCAACATTTAAACCAGGAAGATTTTGAACAAATTGTTTCTACTTTCAAAAAATTACGCGTGTTAGATGTGAGCCACTCAAAGACGAAGATTGTTCCAAATAACATAGGTGACCTGGAACGCTTAAGGTATCTTGATCTCAGCGGTAATGATATCGAGACTCTCCCCAACTCCATAACCGTGTTGCGAAACTTGAAGACTTTAAAACTCAACGAGTGTTGCAGTCTTGGAGAACTGCCAAGAGATATCAAAGATTTGGTGACCCTAATGCATATTGAGCTTGACCAGTGCTATGCCTTGACTGGCATGCCGTCTGGTTTGGGGCAGTTGACATCTCTTTGTACATTAACAAGGTTTGTAGCAGATTCATGCAGCCGGTTGAGTGAATTGCAAAGCCTAAGCAATCTGGAGGGAAAGTTGAGCATTGAATTAGGATGTATGGGCTCGTGTAGCTGGTCTTCGAAAGATGCAAGAGCTGAGGGAATGGCGGGGACATATTACTTGGAGGCCAAAGAATATCTTAAGACACTGGCATTGTATTTTCATAAGAACGATCATGATGATGATGAGTTACTGTTGGAATCCCTACGTCCACACCCGAATTTGAAGCAGCTGATAATGGACTCCTATGGTGGAGTTAGTCTCCCAAGTTGGTTTATGGCTGACAAAATTGGCATATGCCTCCCAAATCTAGTCAGAATTGATCTACAGAGCTGCTACGAAATCAAACATCTTTCACCATTTGGGCAGCTTCCTTTTCTCCAATTTCTAAGGCTTCGTTCGATGCTATCCCTCGAGTACATAGAGAACACAAGTGTCAGTGGTAATGGTGGTGAGAAGTTCCACGATCCATCTTTACCATCTTCGTCTTCTTCTTCAAGGGGAGGCAGAAGAGCAGCAAAGGCGCCAAAATTCTTCCCATCACTAAAACAACTCGAGCTCTTGCAGTTGCATAATCTAAAGGGGTGGTGGAGGAGTGAAGCAGCAGAAGACGCAGCAACAACATCAAGTACTGTTGCAAGCTTCCCATTATTATTTCCTTCACTTTCACACTTGACCATCATAGATTGTCCTAATCTCCAATCCATGCCTATTTTAGAACCATCTCTTGAGCAACTAAATCTCCGTTACATTAGCCAGAAGCTAGTAGAACAATTGTTCTCAACCCCAACCGTGTGTATGACTACAACCACCACAGATACCATTGCAACAATGCCATCATCATCGTCATCTTCATCTTCATCTTCTTCGCTTCTTCCTCTTTCCGGTTTAATTTCTCTGTCTCTAGAGTCAATTTCATCTCTTCCTGAGGGGCTTCAATATCTTACAAATCTTCGAAGTCTAAAGCTTGAGTGGTGTGACAATTTGATGGCCTTACCGGAGTGGATAAGCAACCTCACATCACTTGAACGAGTCGAATTTCATCACTGTCCCAAGTTGAAATCTCTCCCTGATGGGATGAGTCAGCTCACTGGATTACAAGAGCTCACAATTGTATCACCCAGCAATGTGCTATATGATAGATGCCAGGAAAAATCAGGGACGGATTGGCCAAAGATTGCTCACATCCCAAATATAACTATTGAAAAGTGGCAGTGACTACGAGGTAAATTCACCGTTTACAATCTGAATTTGTTCCTTATTAATTTATATCTTTCTCTTAAGATCGAATGTTTTTTAAATTGTTTTTGGCAGTTAGCAGCTACCAAGACTGGGTGGATGAATCATTACTGGAAGCAGAAAAGATTGCACATTTTATTTTATGAATCACAACAACTTGTAAGGAATAAGGATATATCCTCACTCTTCTTGTGGGTAAATTATTGGTTCCTTACTAGAAACTTTCCATTATATTTCGCTTATCTTATTTCTCCGTTTTTCACCATTTCAGGAGAAGTCAGATTTTTGTTTTGTGTTTTCGGCGTGGCTTGATAAGCACATCATCGGATCAGTTTACACACTGTCTTCTTAATCTTTTTTCATATTCATACTTTTAGTTCCAAGGTGAGAAGTCTCATTACATTAATCTTTTTATCAGTTTTATAAACTGGCTTGTGAAATTCCATTATATCCATGAAAAGAACAAATTCCATAAGCTAATACATTTGGTGGTGACAAATTTGCCTACATGTATCAGGAGATTAGAGGGACTCTGCCTACTGAAATTACCCATCAACAAAAGCATAATATATTACTGGTTAGAACAAATTACATATTAGTAGTCTGTACAAGATTTTGGGCAGTTGAGGTAAAGTCAGAGCAATCAATCTTATGCTATGTGAAGTTATGTGTGCAGGTACGATATGATACATTTGTATGGTAGATACAACAAATCTTGAAAAAAATAAAAAATACAGGTTTTTGGGATGTGGCAGAAAAAAATTGTATTCTTCTATATGCAGAAAAAAAACTAAATTTTGGTCAACTTTTAAACTTGTTAAAATTTTATTATGAAGTATCCGATACGTTTTACCAATTGCAAAAATATGATTCAGAACTACGAATAAATATTAGAACTATCATACACGTATTTGCGACTTGCGAGTATCTAATGAGTATCAATATTTGACGTGCTATGTTTTGTTCAGTGGTGTAGGCAACATGTTCTTTCAACCCATCAGGCAAAGGCTAGAGAAATGCATCCTAAACCAATAGTGTGCCGAGTCAAGAATTGAAATGGTGTTTTGTGGAGCTCAAATCTTCACAGGTATGCTCTCAGAAACTTCTTCTTGTTTCTGTTATTCATATGTTCGCTCAAACGCTGAATATTAAGGAAACAATTCCATAGATATTGGCCTCCCGCCCATGATATTGCAGTTATGCGCATATCAATGTTTCAACTACGAGACTCGAGTAAAAGGATTACTAATTTCCCAATATCAAGCAGTGTCCATCAAAGTTGTCTGACAACTTTCAATCCTTTGGTAACCATTTCCGATACTATAATCCAAACCTAGCAGCAAAGCAAACAACATAAAATAAAACAATAAAATCTTGCGTAGAAACATTAATTCTACAACAGCATAACCTCCCCCTAGTGACATCTCCCGAGTAGGTGGTCATTGTTATTATCGGAATTCAAACAACTTGAAACTGAGATACACAAGTGAGTGCTGTGATCCACTGAATGTTAGTGCCCATGATGATAAGAAAAATGACTGAAGATCTAACGTTCTATTAATCGATAAAGATTTAGTAGAAATTTTTTCTGCAGAATGCAAACAAAAAAGCTCTAAACTCTACTACTTCAATACTGTTCAAACAATTTGGCAGTGGTCTAGTTCAAAGAATGCCAATAGAAGCAGATGGTTATTACATATATTGTCGAAATATTTATACATATGAATTCTTATTATTCTAGTAATTAGTTACACAAGTGTAAAAATTGCAGGTTCAGGCTAGGCTGCGCCCACATCGCCTACAATAAGTATGGTGAATGGAATATGTATTTCATTAGCGGTAGTGGTGATCCGAACATCTTGGGCAACGTAATTACTTTGTGGCTCCTAACAATCCGAATGCTAAAGAGGTATAAATATTTGTGTGTGCGTGTGTCTGTATCCGTACATGTTTATGCGAGTGAAATGTTCTCTAACGAGTATACACTGAATTCTGGCAATTCATCTTTCTTTTCGTCCATTATATTTCATTTGGGAGTTGTATTCTGTTATTAATTAATATGAAATGAGCAGTATTTTTTACTCTGTTTTCTTAGATGCCATGATATTTCTAGCTACATTATGCAATCTAAAACTAGTTGATCATCCAAGTTAATCATAACTGTCATGCATATTAAGCACATTTTTTTAAAGAATTTTTTTATTTTTTTGAGTGGTGATAGTTATATGACATCACTGCCAATATGAAAATGTAGATTTATTTATTTTCCCCGGTGAGTAAGATATTTAAATAAAATATTAAAAGCTGCAGTTCTTACAACCTTGTACAATTAAGCTATCCTTTTCTGGTGCAAATAAAATGTGAAGGAAAGAATAGATTCCTAACAACAATTTTTTACCACATAATAACATTGAAGCAGGGATTCAGTTTCTATTTGTAAACACAATTTTCAAAATGCGTTTGAAAGAAGTGTCAGTAACTTTTCCATGGGATGTCACAAGAAAACTTGAAGATTTGGAACCTACTTAGCACTGTTATTACTACGGTGCATATACGATACGGCTACGGAAATACATCTAAGCTCAAGAAAAAAACAAGATACGAGTAAGAGACAAAAATAAAAATAAAAATTTATATGAAAAAATACATTCAAACTAATTTTCTAATACTAGTAATTTTAATGCAATAATTAAAATGTTCATAACCAAAAGTAGAAGTAAATATAGAAGTTTAAACCATTCAATCGTCATTAACTTACATTAACAAGCAATATGTTCTAGTATTAATTACTTTCATTGTCAAAAAGGGTTAGATAATCACAAAAAGAAAGTCAATTGACATCCGCAAGCAATACACAAAGGAAAAAAAACATTAAATTTCAAAATTTTCCAAAAAAAGTTGCCTTAACGTATTCTTGTGTTTCCCAGTCATATCCGAATATAAAAAAATAAATAAAAAATTTGGATATTACAGAGTATTGGATACATGTCCGGGCATATTCTAGGCGTACCGGTATTGGACATTGTCCGATACTGTCATGGCGGCTCGGGAGAAGTATCCCTTGGAACTTTTCTTTATGAACATTATATTTGGAAAAAAGTGGAAGACACGATGAACCCCACTATATAAAAGAGACCACTTGCAATCATGACCAACTTTGTTTCTTCTTCTTCATTCAACCACAATTGGAATAATAAGTCAACATTGGAACAGTTAAGTCATTATTAAGAATTTTAGCCAATCCTAACATATATAGGAGATGAGTGAATAGCAAGCCAATGCTATATGAGGTAACTAGGGTAGGTATGGTGGTATGGTAAACCCTAACTCTAGCTAAGATAATTAATAAATATGGAGCAAAATCTTAATGCACTAAGACCACTCCTCAAAGTCAAGGTGGGTGATATGATGTCATCTTGAGTTATTTTAAGATAAGCTTCTCGAAAAGACCTAGTAAAAGAGTTTACGGCTATAAACATGAAACCCCAATGATTTCAAAATCTTAACAAACACACGTTGAGGTGTCATTTGACCCCTTCACTTTTTATAGGTTGCGCATCGTCCCCTTTTGGACCACTATGGTTGAATGTATTACTTTCTGGTCTTAATATTTCATATCATATGTACATTTTTGTGTAAATAAGCTTTTGGACCACTTTGGTTGAATGCATTACTTTCTGGTCTTAATATTTCATATCATACGTACATTTTTGTCTCGTCATATACGTAAATGATGTGAAGCATCTTTGTTAGGAGACCATTCTCCTTTTCCACTTAGATGGTTAGGTCTCACTTCCAACTACAAATTAATAATGACCCAATTACTTTTTGTATTTATTACATCTTATGTACATTACTGTCCCCCCAAAGAGAAAAAATTCTCTTTCCACCATTTCATGAAATATTGAGATAACTAAGCCCGGTTAAAGAAGGTCCAAGTAAGTATCAGTTCAGTAAAAGAAAAAGAATAGTACAAGCTATAATGATATTGAATGCATTATTAGGTTGATGTTACACCTCACATTGGTTATGCCAATTTATAAAGAAATTCAAAAATTGTAGTAGACATACATCACCTCACTATGTTTGATGGTTTACATGCATCATTAAATGAACTGAAATTTGGAGAAAATTTATGCAATGTAACACAAAATTATCGGAGTGATTCTAAGTTAATAAGACAAGAATTTACCCTTAATTTACTTACCCAAAAAAATAGAGTTCATAACGTGTATATATTGTTACGAATTAATTCCAATCTCACACATAGGAATTAATCACGCCTAAGATCACCAACCCATGTTTTTACTTGCACACCCATCATCCACACAACACACAATATTTAATGTGGTTCAGCCCCAACTTTGGCCTACGTCCACCAACACAATTTCATTCAAGATATAAAGATTTTACAAACTTACATTGGTATACACAACACCCTTCTTACAAGTGCATTTCGCACACTCTCTTTCTCTCTTTGAGCCATCCGCACCCGGTGCCGGTTTGCACCCTCACATCTCTCCTTTCTTGATTTCCTTTGGTGTGTCTTGCTTCTTCATCTTCATGTCTATTTATAGGCAATTTCCAGCTCCGCATTTTTCACATATATAGCGCCGACTGAACAAATTTCTTCTTTGGTTGCCACTGACCTTTGAAGTCGTGTTTCTTCATTTTTATCAATTCAAGACCAACTTTATTTCTTCTTCTTCATTCAGCCGTAATTGGAATAGTAAGTCAACATCGGAACAGTTAAGTCACTATTAAGAATTTTAGCCAATCCTAACATATATAGGAGAGGAGTGAAGAGCAAGCCAATGCAATATGAGGTAGCTAGGTTAGGTATGGTGGTATAGTAAACCCTAACTCTAACTAAGATAATTAATAAATATGGAGCAAAATCTTAATGCACTAACACCACTCCTCAAAGTCAAGTTGGGTGATATGATGTCATCTTGAGTTATTTTAAGATAAGCTCTTGGAAAAGACCTAGTAAAAGAGTTTAGGACTATTAACATAAAACCTCAATGTGAAATTACCTAAACTATCAATGAAAAAAACCTAGAGAGGGGGAGAATAGTCTTTTTGTGGATTTATTGACAAATTAAAATTAATTGTGGGAAAATCAATTTTAATCAAATTCTCTAGCAAGATAAATCAGGCAAAGATTAATCTAAATGCAGAAAATAAAATGATAGAGACACATGATATTTTTACGTGAAAAACTTTAGAAAGACTCCAAGTAAAAACCACGGATATGCTCGGGTATCGATGTACTATGAATCAAGCAGTACACAGACTCTATGAAGCTTTAGACTTACAAATCACCCTTGATCTTCCTTTTTCCACTCGACATTTGACGAACCTGAATCACTCGCGTTCCATGAAGCTCTCGCTCAGCTCCGTACTCTGACGGCTCCATTTCTCAATGGATCAATGAATCACGAAACCTCCTGCTCCAATCTTCGCACTTAAACGACTCCATTTCTCATACAGATCTAAGAAACAACGTTGCATAAGGTGGTGTGTAGATTTTTCATAATCTAGGTCATTCAATTGTGCATAAGATCATTGATGTAGAAGTACAATTGAACAAATCCTAAACAAGAAAGAACTAGAAGATATAGAATCACTCAATGATATTTTCTTTCTCTATCTCTGTAGATGATTCATCTGTAGAAAACTTGCAGAGATCGCTCAAAGGCTCAAATCACATCTGTAGAAGACCTTGGTATTTATAAACCATGCTGAGGGAAACCCTAAACTTCACCCTTTTTCGTAATTTCACACTGAACCAAGTAAAACCCTAATCTCTGGTGTATATAATGTATATAGCATGTACATCAAGGTGTAAACTCGCAGCCGTATCAAGAGAAATCAAATCAGGGTCAAAATTGAGATTTCACATTTTAACTCGCAGCCTTAACTATGCGCGGCCCGTAGATGGCATACGCATGGCACGCAAGCCTTTCTACGGGTGGGGCGCATGCCTCTTTTGGTGGTCTGTAGATGGTGCGTAGAAATAACACTTTCTAGCCACTTTTAGCTACTGGGTCCGTAGATGGTGCGTAGCATTTTTCATGGAAACCAATTTTCTTGAGAATAACACCGTTTGAACCCCCTCAACTCCATTGGAATGTTTCTCAAAGTTTCGGATTTGAAAATTGTCGTTTATGCCCTCCGGAATGCATTTCTCGCTCAAACTTACTCCTTCATTTCTCTTGTATTTTCCACATCCTTCAAGCTTGATTTGAATTTGACGAAGCTTATTCATGCATTTGCTTGACCATTAAAATTTTCCTAAATCTACCCGACTTCACAATTCACTCAACATAGTTATTGTCTAAAACATGTCATTAATAAACAATACTAACAAATGTTTTACACAATGATTTCAAAATCTTAACAAACACCCCCTGAAGTGTCATTTGACGCCCTTCACTTTTTATAGGTTGCGCATAGTCCCCTTTTGGACCACTATGGTTGAATGCATTACTTTCTGGTCTTAATATTTCATATCATACATTACACATCACATTGGTTTTGCAATTTATGAAGAAATTCAGTAACTGTAGTAGACATACATCACCTCACCTGATCTATTTGATGATTCACATGCATCATTAAATAAATTGAAATTCGGAGAAATATCTATGCAATGTAACACAAAATTATCAGAGTGATTCTAAGTTAATAAGACAAGAATTACCCTCAATATACTTACCCAAAAAACTAGAGCTCATAACGTGTATATATTGTTAGGAATTAATTATCATCTCACACATAGGAATTAATCCCGCCCAAGATCACCAATCCATGTTTTTACTCACACACTCATCATCAACACACAACACACAATATTTAATGTGGTTCAACCCCAACTTTGGTTTACGTCCCCGGATACACAATTTCATTAAAGAAATAGAGATGTTACAAACTTACAATGGTGTACACAACACCCTTCTCACCAGTGCATTTTGCACACACTCTTTCTATCTTTTTCTCTCTTTGCGTCATCCGCACCCGGTGCCGGTTCGCACCCTCACATCTCTCATTTTCTTGATTTCCTTTTATGTGTCTTGCTTCTTAATCTTCATACCTATTTATAGGCAATTTTCAGATCCGCATTTTTCACATATATAGCGCCAACTGAACAAATTTCTTCTTTGGTTGCCACTGACCTTTGAAGTCGCGTTTCTTCATTTTCATCAATTCAAGACCAAATTTATTTCTTCTTCTTCATTAAGCCGCAATTGGAATAGTAAGTCAGCATCGGAACAGTTAAGTCACTATTAAGAACTTTAGCCAATCCTAACATATATAGGAGAGGAGTGAAGAGCAAACCAATGCAATATGAGGTAATTAGGGTAGGTATAGTGGTATGGTAAACCCTAACTCTAACTAAGATAATTAATAAATATGGAACAAAATCTTAATGCACTAACACTACTCCTCAAAGTCAAAGTGGGTGATATGATGTCATTTTGAGTTATTTTAAGATAAGCTCTTGGAAAAGACATAGTAAAAGAGTTTAGGGCTATTAACATAAAATCCCAATGATTTCAAAATCTTAACAAATACCCCCTGAGGTGTCATTTGAACCCCTTCAATTTTTATAGGTTGTGCATAGTCCCCTTTTGGAGCAATATGGTTGAGTAATTGAAGATTTCTATTCCATAACTGAAGACTTCTCTTTCTATAAATATGAGTAAATATTGAGAAGACAAGACAAGTTTTGAGAGCTCTACAATTCTTTCACAAAAAAGATCTTTCTTCAGAGAGAGAGAGACAGAGAGAAAAGTATTGATTGATCATTCATCTTCTAGTTCTCTCTAGTTTTTGGGGTTATCCAATTGTGCTACTACAGTTGTGATTTTTATGCACAATTGAATGACCTAGATAATGAAAAATCAACACACCATCTGTTGCACTATGTGTGTGCATTGATCCGTGAGAAGCAGAGCTATCAGAGTACGGAGATCGGAGTAGGAGGCTTCGTGGTATGAAAAAGTCAAAATTTTGTTTTGTGTTTTCGGCATGGCTTGATCAGCACATCATCGGATCAGTTTACACACTGTCTTCTTAATCTTTTTTCATATTCATACTTTTAGTTCCAAGGTGAGAAGTCTCATTACATTAATCTTTTTATCAGTTTTATAAACTGGCTTGTGAAATTCCATTATATCCATGAAAAGAACAAATTCCATAAGCTAATACATTTGATGGTGACAAATTTGCCTACATGTATCAGGAGATTAGAGGGACTCTGCCTACTGAAATTACCCATCAACAAAAGCATAATATATTACTGGTTAGAACAAATTACATATTAGTAGTCTGTACAAGATTTTGGGCAATTGAGGTAAAGTCAGAGCAATCAATCTTATGCTAGTGAAGTTATGTGTGCAGGTACGATATGACACATTTGTATGGTAGATACAACAAATCTTGACAAAAATAAAAAATACAGGTTTTTGGGATGTGGCAGAAAAAAAACTAAATTTTGGTCAACTTTTAAACTTGTTAAAATTTTATTATGAAGTACCCGATACGTTTTACCAATTGCAAAAATATGATTCAGAACTACGAATAAATATTAGAACTATCATACACGTATTTGCGACTTGCGAGTATCTAATGAGTATCAATATTTGACGTGCTATGTTTTGTTCAGTGGTGTAGGCAACATGTTCTTTCAACCCATCAGGCAAAGGCTAGAGAAATGCATCCTAAACCAATAGTGTGCCGAGTCAAGAATTGAAATGGTGTTTTGTGGAGCTCAAATCTTCACAGGTATGCTCTCAGAAACTTCTTCTTGTTTCTGTTATTCATATGTTCGCTCAAACGCTGAATATTAAGGAAACGATTCCATAGATATTGGCCTCCCGCCCATGATATTGCAGTTATGCGCATCAATGTTTCAACTACGAGACTCGAGAAAAAGGATTACTAATTTCCCAATATCAAGCAGTGTCCATCAAAGGTTGTCTGACAAGTTTCAATCCTTTGGTAACCATTTCCGATACTATAATCCAAACCTAGCAGCAAATCAAACAACATAAAATAAAACAATAAAATCTTGCGTAGAAACATTAATTCTACAACAGCATAACCTCCCCCTAGTGACATCTCCCGAGTAGGTGGTCATTGTTATTATCGGAATTCAAACAACTTGAAACTGAGATACACAAGTGAGTGCTGTGATCCACTGAATGTTAGTACCCATGATGATAAGAAAAATGACTGAAGATCTAACGTTCTATTAATCGATAAAGATTTAGTAGAAATTTTTTCTGCAGAATGCAAACAAAAAAAGCTCTAAACTCTACTACTTCAATACTGTTCAAACACTTTGGCAGTGGTCTAGTTCAAAGAATGCCAATAGAAGCAGATGGTTATTACATATTGTTCAAATATTAATACATATGAACTCTTATTATTCTAGTAATTAGTTACACAAGTGTAAAAATTGCAGGTTCAGGCTAGGCTGCGCTCACATCGCCTACAATAAGTATGATGACTGGAGTACGTATTTCATTAGCGGTAGTGGTGATCTGAACATCTTGGGCGACGTAGTTACTTTGTGGCTCCTAACAATCCGAATGCTAAAGAGGTATAAATATTTGTGTGTGTGTCTGTATCCATACATGTTTATGCGGGTGAAATGTTCTCTAACGAGTATACAATGAATTCTGGCAATTCATCTTTCTTTTCGTCCATTATATTTCATTCGGGAGTTGTATTCTGTCATTAATTAATATGAAATGAGCAGTATATTTTACTCTGTTTTCTTAGATGCCATGATATTTCTAGCTACATTATGCAAAACTAGTTGATCATCCAAGTTAATCACAACTGTCATGCATATTAAGCACTCATTTTTTTAAAATAAAAAAACAAAAAAAAACTAGTTGATCAAGGCTCTTCTTTGACATTTATATTCTTTGCTATTGCCCTGGTGTAATATATATATATATATTTTAAATAACTGGTGTATATATAAGATTATCACTTTACTACTAAGACAGTCTACAGGACCGATCCAGAAAATAGTATGAAAGGGAAAAATATTGGGTAATTATCACCGACACTCCTTCAAAGAGATCATAATCCCATACGAAATCCCTTGATATTGAGTATTTTCACACAAACTCCCTCAGACAGACGGCCGTTAGATTTACTAACGTTTTATTGTGAAATTACTAATTTGTCTCTCGATATATATTTTAAAAAAATTAAATAAAAATGAATATATGTAAAGACGATTTTACCCCCAATTACCCAAATTATAAAGTTCAAAAATAATATATAAAATTTAATTTCGAAAAACATATAACATTATAAAATTCAAAAATAATATATAAAATTTGAAAGAATTATTTAAAATTCAAAAAAAAAAATTAATTTGAAAAAATATAAAAAAATGAAAATATATATAAATTTGAAAATAAAATATTAAAAAATTGAAAATAAAAAAAAATTCGAAAATCATATATAAAATTTTAAAAAATATTTAAAATTAGAAAAAAAATATTAAAATTCAAAAATAAATATATAATTCAAAAAAAATATAAAACTTCGAAAAATTATATTAAAATCTGAAAATATATAAAAATTTAGAAAAATATATATAAAATGGGGAAAAATATATAGATTAAAAAAAAATTTAAATTTCAAAAAACATATAAAATTCTAAAATAATATATAAAATTTGAAAGAAATATTTAAAATTCAAAACAATTATATAAAATTCGAAAAAATATTAAAATTCAAAAACAAAAATAAAATTCAAAAAAATTATAAAATTTTGAAAAATTATATTAAAATCTGAAAATATATAAAAATTTATAAAAAAATATATAAAAAGGGGGAAAATATATAGATTCAAAAAAAAATTAAATTTTAAAAAAATACCCAAATTATAAAGTTCAAAAATAATATATAAAATTTGGAAGAAATATTTAAAATTCAAAAAAATTATATAAAATTTCAAAAAATTAGGGCATTAATCATAAAATAAGGATATGAATAAAATTAGACGTGTTAATTTTAAAATGAAGGCCAAATTTCATCAAATCCTCTTTGGTTCATCTTTATTCCCATAATCAGACTCACAACCCCATGTTTAAACCCCAAATCGTAATTTCATCAAACCCTCTGTAAGTAGCAAAAATATACTCACATAAAAAAGATGTCTTTTCCTCTTTTAATGGCCATATTTATACACTTCTTATGCTCTTGGATTATGGCCTAAGTACATGGGGTCATGACCCACTTTCTCAATAACTACCCACTCCCTTTAGGTAGTGGGTTGTTACTCTCTTTTTTCACGGGAGTGGCCTAATGCTGATGGTCCCACTTATACTTGGTGGGTTCAATATATGGGCCATTCACTATTTACATTTTACATGGACTTAACATGTCTTGGGCCTCATAAATGGACCTGGGCCTATAATTTTCACTATTTACACTAGCCCCATTCGGGTCTGGCATACAGGTTGTGGGCCTGGCCCGAATTCAACCGAAATAATTGATGACAACCGTTTTTGATGACGTCAGCGTCATCATTGTAAAGAGACGTGTGGTTTCAAACTTTATAATGGCGGCTGCCGGTTCACTGTATTTGAGGCATTGGGAATCGGCGCATCTCCTCATCCTTTTAATGATGGTTGTTGGTATGCCGTGTGTATATAAATCCTTGTATGGCCTCATTTTCATTCTTTATCATTTTTAAGTCTTGTAAGCAATCCTTAGCAGTGCTCAAGCTTTGACCGCTGATCGTACTTTGGTTGCCGGAGGTTCTTCCTTCTTCTTGCCGGTTCTCCGTGTAAGTTGTTATTTTCGTCATGTCTGATAGTAGTGCCACAAGATCTACCGAGGGGACGATTCCTCAAGAATATGGGTGGTCTGATGTTCCCAGCCCCCCTTATTTAAACCCATCTTCTTCATCCTCTCCTTCACTTCTGCCCATACCTAGTCATCAGGACCTATCTGGCTTGGGAGTAATTGTTTCAGGAGTGAATAACCAGGCAGATGACCCTGAGGCTGTCCCTGTTGGGACTCCTATGATCAATCCGGTAGGGACTAATGCTCCTGAAGGCGTTCCTGCTGGGCCTTCTACTGAGTCAGCCCAATTTGTAGCCGAACCACTTGAGGCTTATAAAAGAAAATCTGTGAACCTTAAAAGCCTGAGGAAGGACTGTAAGATACCAAAAGAGGTGATCCTGATGGAGTATGATCCTTCTCATGACTTCAGGATGGGCGATGGAGTGGGTCCGGATGAAGTGCTATTATCGGCTCTCCAGATGAAGATGCTTCGATTTCCTCTTCATCCTCTTTTTCACTTTATTTTCTTCACCCTTGGAATAGCTCCTCTGCAAGTCAACCCTAACTTCCTCAGGATAATTTCAATGTTGATCCTGATTAATAGAGAGAAAAAGTTATCTTTGGGCCTGACAGATCTTTTGCTTAGCTACAAAATTGTGGACCTGAAAGATTGTGTGGGGAGGTACAACTTCTACCCTTTCAGGGGTCGGTCGATCTGCCATGGGACTGAGAAAATGGAGAAGTACTGGAAGGAGAAGATGGTTTTAGTAAAGGGGGCTTGGTTTTACCCATATTCTAGGAAATGGCCGATCCCAAGTGTTTTTAAGCATCTAGCCCTTCTTCCCTTTTCTTTTATCCACAAGGAATCTTGCCTCTGCTCTGGGTGCGATCAACTCAGAGCGGATTTTGTATATAAGTCTTTAGGATATAAAGATATAAACATTGTGGCTCAGGATGTAGAGGCCCGTATTTCTTTGTTGAAGTCTAAAGTTTGGTCGGATCGTAAGTCATGCGCTGACCTGCTTACTCCTGCCAATTTGCAGGACATATCCAGGTTATGAGCCAAGTACAAGATCGTGATGGATCCGATCAGACCAGTAATTGAGGATGACGATGATGATATGGAGGAACTGACTGCACCTTCAGCTGGTCAAGGACAAATGCCTCTGGATTCTAATCCTCAGGCTGTGACCGTCGCCCTGATGGGCGATGTTTCTGGGTCTGCACTTGTGCAGACCACTATCCTTGAGCTGCTTCATCCTTCCTCTGCCCGAACCAGACCGGTGGGGGAAGATAGACCCAGTAAGAAAAGGAAGCACAAGGGTAAGGAGAAGAGTTCTGCTTCCTCTGACCAGTCCACTTCAAGCCTCACATCAATGTCTGCCATGATGACTCGGGCACAGGGGCTCTGGACGCCAGAGGAGCTTGAGATGCAGAGAGGGGCTGACCCAGAACGCATTGTGCGTAAAACTCCGGGGTTGTTACTGGGGGTATGTCTCTATTTGATCCCACGTTTTACTCCTGTTTTTGTATATAATACTGACACATTTTGCCTTAAAATTTATTTTCAGGCTCTCTTCAGTGTCAATGCGTTATGCCTTGCCCACGAGGAGGGTATGAAGGAGCTGGAACGCCTGAAAGCTGACCTAGCTGAGAAGGACGATCAGGAGAAAGAGCTGAAGGCTCAGCTAGGGGACCTCCCTTCCAGGGTTGCTCAATTGGAGGAAGAACTAGCTCAAACAAAAGAGCTGAATGCTAAGCTATCCAGTGTGAAGGAGAAGCTGGCATCTGACCATGAGGCTTTTCAACACCAATTCGGCATCTCCCAGTCTACCCTGGAGATGTGTAAGAAATGAGGGCTTGACATGCACCATCACTATTCAAGGATGAACAGGATAGTGGCTGGTGAATTCTGGAGGAAGGGCTTCGTTGTTGGAAAGAAGGATCCAACAAAGAAGAAGATCAAAGACCCTGATGCCATGGATAAGGCGTTAGGGGTACAGAGGCCATATGCCAGCCCCGAGCCTAGTCATGCTCAGAACCTTTTCATGGAATTCCTTAAGGGATATCTTCCTGCTGACCCTCTCAACCCCTCTATAGAATTCTTCCCTCCGACCACACATGTAGATTCTTTAGGAAAGGATTTCAGTGGTTCAGGCCATGCTTAGGTTCTTCCATATTCCTTCTATAGTGCTGTATTTTGTAACATGCCCTTTGGGCAATTTTGTAATACAAAACAACAATTTTTGCTTATTAATGGAATATGCACTTTTATCAGGCTAAGTAGCTTTTACATTAATACTTTTCTCTTTTTTGTAAGTGTGAGTCAGGCTTATTAGCCTCTGTCATTTCACCACTCGGGAAATTATTTTTAATCTCATTCTTCTGAAATAGTGAGTCAGGCTTATGAGCCTCTGTCATCTCACTACTTAGGAATTATTTGTAATCTCATTCCTCTGAAAGAGTGAGTCAGGCTTATGAGCCTCTGTCATCTCACTACTTAGGAATTATTTGTAATCTCATTCCTCTGAAAGAGTGAGTCAGGCTTATGAGCCTATGTCATCTCACTACTTAGGAATTATTTTTAATCTCATTCCTCTGAAAGAGTGAGTCAGGCTTATGAGTCTCTGTCATCTCACTACTTAGGAATTATTTTTAATCTCATTCCTCTGAAAGAGTGAGTCAAGCTTATGAGCCTCTGTCATCTCACTACTTAGGAATTATTTTTTTGAATCAAGCTATTTGATTGTAAGAAGGATGACCATCTTTTATTATAATCAAGAGATTACAAAGATAACAACATCTGACTGAGTCAGAATAACAAATTTTGGAAATTTAAAACATATCAGTAAAGCTAGGCTCAAATGTCTCTGCTTCATTATTCTGAAAATAAAATAATTATCAAGGATAGTACCTCTTCAGTCGTGAGGCATTATGAGAATTAGGTTCCATATTGCCGTCACTATTCCTGAGGCGATAAGCCCCACGTCCTATGACCTCTATGACTGTGTATGGTCTTTCCCAATTCTTCCTGAGTTTTCTGATTAACCCGATCTTCTTCCTTAACACCATATCGCCCACCTGGAATTCTCATCTTCTGACCTTTTTGTTGAAGGTGTTCTTGACCCTCTGATGGTAGGCTGCCAGCCTGATGGCGGCTTGATCTCATTTTTCTTCGAGTAGATTCAATCCATCAACCAGCTGCTGGTCGTTCAGTTCCCTTTGATACAGCTCTGTTCTGGCTGTTGGTACTATTTGCTCTGTTGGAATGACAACTTCTGTCCCATATGCCATTGAGAATGGTGTTTCTCCTGTAGGGACTCTTGATGTTGTTCTGTAAGACCATAGTACCTCTGGAAGCTTGTCTGGCCAGACTCCCTTATGTTCTTCTAACTTCTTCTTCAGGGTATTCAATATGGTTATGTTGGATCTTTCGGCCTGGCCATTTCCTTGAGGGTATGCGACCGATGAAGTTCTCAACTGAATCCCATGCTCATTACAAAATTGTCTGGTCCACTGATTATCCAGGTTTGTTCCGTTATCGATTACTATCACCCTCGGCACTCCGAACCTGTAGATGATATTGGTCCATATGAATTTGATTACATGCCTGTGGGTGATGGTGGAGTAAGATTCTGCCTCGACCCACTTTGTGAAATAATCAGTTGCTATCAGTGCTTGATTTACTGATCTGAGAGCCATGGGAAATGGTCCAACTGCATCTATCCCCCATTGCGCAAATGGGTGCGGGCTGAAGATGGGGTTAAGTAATTCTGGTGGCGGATGAATGAAGTCCCCATGGAACTGAAACTTTCTGCACCTCCTAACATAAGCTTCAGTATCATGGGAAATATAAGGCCAAAAATATCCTTGGCTTAGGACTTTATGAGCCAGTGCTCGTCCCCCTGAGTGATTTCCGCATGATCCTTCATGGATTTCCTTCATTATGGCTGATGCTTCTGAAGGGGTGAGGCATCGAAGGTATGGACCTCCAAAAGATCTTCTGTAAAGCTGGCCTGTAGTAAGGCATATCTGGCTGACTTCATGCGAATTTTTCGAGCCTCCGCTTTATTATTGGGAAGTGTGCCGTACCTGAGGTATTCTGTTATGGGATCCATCCAGCTCGGTTCCCAAGGTATTACGCACACAGCATCTGGCTGAAGGATGCTCGGGACATCAAGATAATCAATCGGGGCGACTCTAGTCAGATCTTGATCATTGACTGAAGCCATGTTGTCTAACCGATCTGCATTTTCATTTTCCTCTCTGGGTACCTAGCTGAGGGTGTACTGTTCCAATCTATTCAGCTCCATCTGAGCCAACTTCTTATAGGGCTGCAACTTTTCCCCTGCGTCGTACTCGCCTTGAACTTGCTTCACCACCAATTGTGAGTCACTGAAAATACGAAGCCTTCTAATACAGAGGCTTCGAGCTAGTCGCAGCCCAGCCAGCAGTGCCTCGTATTCAGCTTCGTTATTGGTGGCAGGAAACTCCAGACGGACTGATTGTTGGATGCGGGTCCCGTCTGGTGTTATAACTTCGATCCCAATTTCCGAACCTGTCGAACCAACCGATCCGTCTACATAGAGCGTCCACTCGGGCTCATCTGGATCCTGTAGGATTGACTCTGGCTCTGCTTCTAAAAGAAAATCAGCTAAGGCTTGACCTTTTATGGCTGTTCATGGCACATACGTGATGTCGAATGTTCCGAGTTCCAGCGCCCATCTGGTTATTCTTCCCGTCAGATCAGGTTTGGCCATGATGGCCCTTATAGGCATGGTAGTTGGCACCACGATTGGATGGGTCTCAAAATAGTGCCTTAGCCGCCTTTTTGCATTGATCAGAGAAAGAACAACTCGTTTCGCTATTGTGTATCTGGTTTCTGCATCAGATAAGGACTTGCTGCTGAAAAAGATTGGCTTCTGGCACTTCTTCTCATCCTTTATAAGTGCTGCGCTGGTTGAGGCCGCTGATATGGCGAGGTACAGATGCAATGGTTCTCCTGGATTTGGTGAGGCAAGGATTGGTGGATTCTGGAGATACTGCTTCAATTTCTGGAGGGCCTCTTCCTGTTCTGGTCCCCATATGCTTCCTTTCACGCCTCTAATTGCCTGAAAAAATGGTCTGCATCGGTCTGTCAGTCGGGATACTAACCTGCTCAGTGCGGTTACCCTTCCTGTCAGAATCTGGACCTCCTTTTGCATTTTTGGATCTTCGCAGCTTATGAGAGCCTTGACTTGCGATGGGCTGGCTTCGATTCCTGTTCGATTGACGATATGTCCGAGGAACTGACCGGATGAGACTCCAAATGAACACATGGCTGGATTGAGCTTCATCCCGTACCTTCGGAGTGCATCGAAAACTTCTTCCAGGTGCTTGAGATGGTCGCCTTTTCTTCTACTTTTTACCACCGTGTCATCTATGTAGGCTTCAACCGTTTTGCCCATCTGACTTTTGAATATTTTTCTGACAAGCCTTTGATAGGTTGCACCTGCATTTTTTAGCCCGAAGGGCATTACTCTATAACAGTACGTACCTTCCTTGGTAATGAAGGCTGTTTTCTCCTCATCAACCTGATTCATCGGGATCTGATTGTAGCCGGAATATGCATCAAGAAAAGAGAGTCTTTCATATCCCGAAGTTGTATCTACCATCTGATCAATTTTTGGCAGAGGAAAACAGTCCTTCGAGCAAGCCTTGTTTAAGTTGGTGAAGTCCACGCAGACTCTCCATTTCCCGTTCTTCTTTCTGACCACCACCACGTTTGACAACCATGACGGGTATTTTATTTCCCTTATGAATCCAGCTTCTAGCAGCTTTCCTACCTCCTCGGATATGATCTGGTTCCTTTCTATCCCGAACCTCCCCTGCTTCTGCCTCATCGGTCTTATATCTGGATCAACATTCAGATTATGCTGAGCGACTGAGGGATCTATGCCTGGCATATCGAGGTGAGACCAGGCGAACACGTCCGAGTTTAGCCGGAGGAAGTGAATCAGCTCATCCTTTTCTTCTTTCTGGAGGTATGAACCGATAAATGTGATTCTAGTGTGATCCGTCTGACTAACATTCACCTCTTCTAGGGGCTCCATGGTTGTCTGAGTCTCCTGACCCTCTGAGGAAGGGTCTGACTGTAATTTCTATTTCTCATTGTATAGGGACTCTTCCGGTGCTTCCAATACTTGTTTGTTTTTTGGATTCAGATCCTTTATGGATACTGAATAGCACTCCTTCGCCGCTACCTGGTCTCCAGGGATATCTGTCATGTCCACCCCATTTGGATCGAGGCACCGCATGACCTGATGGAGTGTTGAAGGAACGCCTTGCATCCGATGGATCCATCATCATCCCATCAGTAGATTGTACGATGGTTTGACGTCCACCACGACAAAAGCTTCTTTCAGGGTTCGGCGTGCTGTTGATACTGACAAATGGACCACACCTATTGGCTCAACGCGTCATCCGTAGAAACCGTCCAGGGGCGTCCGAGCCGGACACAGTTGTGATACATCGATTCCGATTTTGTCGAAGGCCCACTTTGTCATGATGTTGGTGCTGCTTCCTGGATCAATCATCACACGTTTGATCAGACAATTAGCTACCAAAAGAGTGATTACCAGAGGATCTTCGTGGGGAGTCTGAATATTCTGCATATCGGCTTTTGAAAACATGATTATGGATTCTCCTTGGATGAGGGTCATTTGGCAAACTTCGCCGATTCGCCTGAGTTTGTGTGCTTTCCTTAGCTTTGTCCTTCTGCTTCCTTCATCCTCCAGTATCTCTTCATCTCCTTGGACCATATGGATGACCCTCACTAGTTGTCCTGCTGCGGAGTTATTCGGCCGTGTCCTGTGTGGTTTGTTCGGTCTTGGCTGATCCTTCACTATGTAGTCTGCAAGTTCACCTTTGGCGATCATTGCCTCGACCTGCCTTTAAAGATTCCTACAGTCATTCGTATGACGGTCATACTCACTGTGAAAGGCACAGTGCTTGGTCATGTCCCTAAACTCCATTGGTTGTCTGATTGGTGGAGGTGGTCTGAAAATCCCTTTGTTTTTATTTTCTTGGAAGAGCTTTCCAAGGCTGGTGTTGAGCGGAGTGGTTCTTTCTTCAGTTCGTTGATGCTTGTCTGAATTTCTAGATGATGAGACTTGCTGAGGTGGATCAGGCCATTGTGACTTCTAATCTCTCACCCTTTCCTTGGATTTTGCCTCCACCGTTACCAGTGAGGCTCTTCTCTGTCTGAGTGTTTCCTCTTCTTCTATTCTGAGATACCCTTGTGCTCTGGAATTGAGCTCACCGATGTTGACAGGGGGCCGTTTTACTAGTGAAGAGTGGAATTTTGTGCCAGGGATGACCGCCATACGAAATGCTTCTACTGCTGACAACTGGTCGCAGTCATCAATAGAAGACATCTCCACATTGAATCTGGATAAAAAACTCTTGAGACTCTCTCCCTTTTCCTGGGTCATGGTAAAAAGGCTTGATATCATTTTTCTTTGCCTTCTATTGCTGAAGTACTGACTGATAAAGCGTCTGCAGAGGTCATTCCAACTGCTGATGGATCCGGGGGATTGCTTCCTGAACCACAGGAGTGGTGCCTCTGTCAAACTTGTTGAAAAGACTTTGCACAGAAGGGCTTGGTTCCTCCCATAAACGGTCATTTTGGTCTGAACCTGGTAGATATGATCGAGTGGATCCTTCGTACCATCATAGAGTGTAAAAGCTGGGAGTATAAACTTCTTCGAGAATTCTGTTGCTTCGATTTCTTCTGTGAATGGAGATTGGGTCATTTCTGTGGTTGCATGAATGGCCAGATCATCAGGGGTCTGCATCTTCAAATCCTTCATCACATCTCTTTGGATTTTGGCAGCCATTTCATGTAGGTCGTTCTGGGTCAGGGCATGTATTGCTGGTACTTCCCTTGTTATGGGATGATAGGATTCTTCCTCCTCCCTCGGCACTTTGTTCCTTTGAGTGATTGACACGTTTCATTTTTGATGGGAGATGGAGGGATCTAGCTCGTCATTCCTGGTACCATCTGCTGGGTTGGAATTTTGAAGAGGGAAAGGACCCTGAGCTACTCGATGGAGTAGATCAGCATTCTGCTGCTCGAGGGCTGCATTTCTTTGCTCCACAGCTTCCAACCGCCTCATGACTTCTTCGAATTTGGCATCATTGTTCGTTGACCTTGTGGACACCATGTTTTATTAAAAGAAAAAATGAAATTCTTGCAAGTGGAAAACAAATTTTTATCTTTCCCACAGACGGCGCCAAATGTAAGTAACAAAAATATACTCACATAAAAAAGATGCCTTTTCCTCTATTAATGGCCATATTTATACACTTCTTATGCTCTTGGATTATGGCCTAAGTACATGGGGTCATGACCCACTTTCTCAATAACTACCCACTCCCTTTAGGTAGTGGGCTGTTACTCCCTTTTTTCACGGGAATAGCCTAATGCTGATGGTCCTACTTATACTTGGTGGGTTCAATATATGGGCCATTCACTATTTACATTTTACATGGGCTTAACATGTCTTGGGCCTCATAAATGGACCTGGGCCTATAATTTTCACTATTTACACCCTCTCTCTCTTTGCTTCATCTCCACAATACTAGGATTTTCAATTCTCCATTTTTGAGCCATTCCTCACGCAACTTCCTTTCTCATTTAATATCATCTCTCTCTCCATATATATATATATACACACACATATATATGTATGGATATATACACACACACATATATATGTATGGATATTGAATTCGAAGCAAAAAAAAAGCCAAGAGAGAGCGACCAAGCTTGAGAAGCAGTGTCGCCACGAACAATACGTGGCCGCCGCCTCTTCCGTCACGTCCGACCCTCTCGCCGCCAACTACGGCGACGTCCCCCTTGAGGACCTCCGACCCAAGAAGCTCACCGACCGAAAATGGACCGCGATTGGCGCGCTTATGGAGGAGTTGAAGGGTTTGAAGAGTTGAGAGAGATCTAGGGTTTGAAGATTTGGGTCGAGAAAAGCTCTTCCTTCTTTCCTCTGATATGATTTTTCAAAAAAAAAAAAAATCTGAGTTTGAAGAGGGGTTGAGATTTAAGGCATGATTAAACTTAATTCATTAAGAGAAAGCATGTGGTATGTTCAAGGGTATATAAGTCATTTTATATTATTTGAGGACAAAATAGACTATTTATGGGGTGAATAGCGGCTGACATCACTAATTAACGGACCAATTTAACGGAGCGGACACGGAAGGGGTCCGTGTGGGAAAAAAAATTCAATTTAGAGGGAGTCCGTGTGGGAATACTCAATATCGAAGGGGTCCGTGTGGGATTAGGGTCTATTTGAGGGGGTGTCGGTGGGAATAACCCAAAAATATTTAACAATGTAATTACGGGGGCAATACGAAAGTTTTTTTTTTAGTAATTTTATGGAGGGCAATTTCACTATTTTTTTCATAAATTAATTTTTAAAATTGTTTTTTTTCATAATTACATGGAAGTTATGTGCCCGTAATTTTTTTATATTTACGAGTTCTAAACATTAGTGAGGGAAACTCAAATATAATGGTAAGTATTATGCAAAATTGAGTGGTGATAATTACATGACATCACTGACATTATGAAAATGTAGATTGGTTTTTTTTCCCGGTGAGTAAGATATGTAAAAAATATATTAAAAGCTCCAGTTCCTACAATAACAACAATTAATCTATCCTTTTTTGGTGCAAATTAAATAGGTTAAATAATAGTTTCACCCCCTGTTGATAGTGTAAATTACACCCGCACCCCCTCTATTTTCGCTAATTACAGTTTCACCTCTTAAATCCCATATCCGGCGACCGGATATGTGCAATTACTCTTATACCCCTTTTTTTATATTTATTTTAAATAATCAAATATTCTTTTATGTTAAATTACCTATTTACCCTTCCATCATCTTCTTCATCTCACCCCTACTCTCTCCTAAACCCCTCAAATCAAACCCTAACCCTAAAATGAACAACCAATTATCAAACCTCAATTCCTATCCATACTCAATTAATTGTCCATTTTCAATTACAGAAAAATCAAAACAAAATGACATATATATCTATATATATCTCTATCTCTATATATATCTATCTATATATATACGCACATATATATCTATCTATATATATACACGCACATATATATACATATATAACTATATAGATAGATATACACCAATCTATATATATACACGCACATATATATACATATATAACTATATATATCTATCTATATATATATACGCACATATATATCTACATACATATGAAATGGGTGTGTTGATTTTTTGATATTTTTGGTCTAAATCATGCTTCTTATAGGACGTATTTGTTGATCATGGACCCAATTTATGTTTCTATGATATAGATTGAATTTTCCCAATACCCAATTCATACATATACATATATGTATATGGGTATATACATATATTTATGCACATATATATATATATATATATATATATATAAGTGATGAAGGTAGTTTAGGCATTTCACATCATTTTAGATGGGCAAACAAGTCTTTACACACATATAAGGGTAATTTGGTCATTTCGCATCTCATATTTTGGTTGACCCGGTTTGACCTCGTCGGAGAATGAGTTGAGGGGGTGAAAGTGAAACAAATGCCTAAACTAGAGGGGGTGAAACTGTAATTAGCGAAAATAGAGGGGGTACGGGTGTAATTTTCACTATCAACAGGGGGTGAAACTGTTATTTACCCAATTAAATATGAAGGAAAAAATAGATTACTAACAACAATTTTTTGGGTAAATCCCACTTACACCCCATTTTATTTGATTATATCCTAGTTACACCCCCTCTACTATGCAATATTTCATGTACACCCCTCATATTTGGTTTCGTGTATCAATCTCCCCTTTTCGTTAGTCAACCGTTAGCTGTCAGTCGTTAAGACGTCATTAGTAAAACTAAGTTATTAAATGGTCCATTTTGTCCCTTTTAGTCCCAGAAATGACTTCTTTGACCCATTGCCTTGTTGAAATGACCAAGTTATCCTATATTTAAATAATATATTAAATTTATACAAAATAATATATATGTATATATATATATATATATATATATATATATATATAGATCTATAGACGGCCCAAGAAGGAATTGTTTGAATCCTTTAATTTGCTTGTTTTTTCCAATTGTGTATTGATTTCTATACCAATTTATTTGGGTAGTTGTTTGAATTAGATCATTTTATGAATTTTGAATATGGTATATGTATAACAAAGAAACAAATAAATTGTTCAATCAAGCACACACTAAAATCACCACAAACAACTCGTCCAATTGAATAGAAAGTTTGCAATAAAGGTACAAGAACCACCATTGAAACTCGAAGCAACCGTCAATGAAGTTGAAACTTGGTGGGGCTGTGAGGCGAAAAACAAGATATGGGATCGATATACTAATTCACACCAACAATTTGAATAATGAAAGATGAATTAGACTTGAAATTGGTTGAACTCCAACCGAGTCTTGAAACCCTAAAAGCTGGTGCGAGAAAGAGAGAGAGAGACGTGTGGAATGTATATATATTAGTGTGTATAGGCATGTCGGTGTGTGAAGAAAAGGCTGATGGTGAAGAAGAGGAAGAGGTTGGGAATTAGGGTTTTAAAATTTAAAAGTAATTTTGTCTTTTTAAATTTTTTATTTTTATGGTTTAAAATCAATAATATAATGGTGGACAAAATGGTCATTTCATGCTCTAAAGGTCGTTACTATGAGGGGGTGTATATAGAATATTTCATAGTAGAGGGGTTGTAACTGAGATATAGTCAAATAAGAGGGGATGTAAATGAGATTTATCCCAATTTTTTACCCCATAATGCCTTTGAAAGAAGTGTTAACTTTTCCATGGGAGTAACTAGACCTTTCAACAGGTAATCCGGTTTAAATCCGATAAGTTCAAAACTCAATGCGATCCGATAATGTGATGATTTTTTATATAACTAATCCATATCATCCGATTATATTTTTACTTAGATCTCTGATCCGATAAGCTAACTCTTCACAAAATGAACTATTAATTATCCTATCAAATTGAACTATCTAGATAATTATAAATCAGGTCAACAGAACCTAACAAATACACGGATTAGTATTGACTCAAACTCCCAAAATGAAAAAAAAAAATCAAAATACTCACACGGGCAAGTTCATAAATATATTTGCACAAACACTAAATATGCAGGAGTATGTGCTTGTATATATATCTACATATACAATATAGAGAGAACAATAGAAGGAACTGCAGAGAAAAGAGAGTGAGAGTGGCGCAAGGACTCGCAATTTGGTGGTAGAATGAAGTGAGAAGAAGCCCTAGTGAATTAACAACGGTATTTATAGGAGTAATGATGATGGGCTATTCAAACCAAGCCATAGCTCAAATCGTCCTGCCTCTTGGCCCATTTGAAAGTTTTATATGCTATTCTTATTTGAAAGGTTAACATAAATTATTTTATAATTTTATACTATTATTAGTCTCAATTTAAATTTATACATAAAAATATTAAATTTATATATCAATATATAAATAATAATAATATTGTTATCGGATCGGGTTATTATCGGATCGGATTAACATAAATCTAAATCCAATTTGTTAAGAAATCGAATTATCGAATTTTATTTTCAATCCATATCCGGCTTCGGATTCAGATTAAATCCGATTCATTGACAAGTTTATATGTCAAAAGAAAACTTGAAGATTTGGAACCTACGTAGCACTGCTATTTGTTAGATATTAGATTATTATTTTATTCTATTTTAGCTATTAGGGTAAAATAGTCTTTTCCCACTTTCTTGTTTGGCTATATAAGCCATTCTATGTGTATCCTCTATTTGTTATGTGGTTAATAAAACCCTAGCTTCCTTTTATCTCCTCTTCTTTCTCTCTATAATTCTCACAAGGTATCAGAGCAATGATCCAGATGAGTCATTTGATTGGTGTATTCTTTATTTGATTGAAATCTATTGTTGATTCGTTTTTAGTTGTTTTTCGCAATGGCTGAAAGAGATGATTCTCTACAATCAATTAGTGTAAGATTAAATGGCAACAATTACTCGTATTGGAGTTATGTAATGAGGAATTTTTTTAAAGGGAAAAAATGTGGGGTTATGTTAGTGGTGTGTTGAGCAAACCCACGAAACCTAAAGCTGAAGAATCTGCAGATCTGTTGGATAGTTGGGAAGTGAATAACTCAAAAATTA
This sequence comes from Cornus suecica, assembly GCA_963922005.1. Lineage (NCBI taxonomy): Eukaryota > Viridiplantae > Streptophyta > Magnoliopsida > Cornales > Cornaceae > Cornus > Cornus suecica. The sequence continues at coordinate 39,413,821 of OY998247.1, read as the reverse complement.
TTACTTGGATTAATAATTTTGTTGAGCACTCCATTGGTACGCAGTTGGCAACATAAGAAACAACAAAACAAGTCTGTGATCACTTGGCAAGATTGTACACACAATCGAACTTTGCCAAACAGTATCTGTTAGAAGCTGATATCCGAGCAGTGTAGTAAAAGGATATGAGTATTCAAGAGTCATGTTGACTATCTTGCTCATAGAGAGGAATAACGTCTTATTAAGTTTTTTATGGCCCTTCATGATGATTTTGAGGAACTTCACGGAAATATTCTGCATCGTAATCCCCATCCCCCTGTTGATGTGGTTGTAAGTGAACTTTTGGCTGAAGAGACACGGCTGAAAACTCAGGTAGGAAAAGGCCTTCTCCCAGTGCCTAGTCAATCTATTTTGGCTATTTCTACTAAGCCATCTTTGAGCAATCAGACAAGGCCCCTTTCGAAGGTTGGTGTCAATGCATGTATTTTTTGTAAGCAGAATGGTCATTGGAGGGCCCAATGCCCTAAATTACTTAATAAAGCATAACCACCACAACAACAGTGGAGGCAACCCCCACCCCAACAGCAGTGGCGTTCGGGAGGGCAGTCCCAACAACGAGTTTATAGGCCTCCACAATCCAACACTGCAGCATTGGTACCCAAAGTTGCATCTTATTCGGATCCCAACATGGTCTCTCTTGCGGAACAGTTTCAAAAGTTCCTTGCCACACAGTCACAACCATATGCAATGATGACTCCATCTTCAATAGGTCTGTCATCCCTTAACCCTTCAGGTATGTCTATATCTTTGTGGGTTTTAGACTCTGGTGCCTCTCATCACATGTCACCCGATTGATCATCCTTTATTCCTATATGCCACTCTACTTCACCTACGTCTATCATGACTGCTGATGGCACCCCCATGCTCTTGACATGAGTTGGTTCTGTTCGTACACCTAATTTATCACTTTCTGATGTCTATTGCATTCCCAAACTTGCAATGAATTTCATTTCAGTGGGTCAATTGTGTGATTCTAGATATTCTGTTCACTTTTCTTCCACTTCTTGTCATGTGCAAGATCCTCGATCCCAGAAGCTGATTGGGACAGACCGTAGGTAGGAGAGCTTATATGTTTTGGACGAGCTACAAATTCCAGATGTAGCTGCTTCGAGTGTTGATTTATCTTTTTTTTCATTTAGATTCATCTTATTCCAGTTTTTACTTGTGACATTCTAGACTTGGGCAAGTTACGGCCCCTCGTTTAAATTATTTAGTTTTTAGAGGATCTTTGGGTAAGTTGCAATCTCATGATATTTCTGATTGTAGTGGTTGTAAACTAGCTAAATCCTCTACCCTACCCTTTAATTGAAGTGTTTCTTATTATGTTGCACCATTTGATTTGATTCATACTGATGTGTGGGGCCATGCCCTTGTCGCAACTAAAGGAGGGTCGAGATATTATGTTATTTTCATTGATGATTACATTAGATATTGTTGGGTTTATCTAATGAAATGTCGTTATAAATTCATAAGTATTTATACTGTTTTTCGGTCACTTGTTAAAACTCAACATTCTGCAGTTATCAAGTGTTTTCATTGTGATTTGGATGGGGAGTATACTTATACACCTTTTCTTGAGTTGTTTCACTCTGATAGTACTGTGCACCAATCCTCCTGTACTGACACACCTCAACAGAATGGGGTTGTTGAAAGAAAGCACAAACATATTGGTGAGACAACTCGTTCTCTTCTCTTATCCGCTAATGTTCCTAGTGAATTTTGGGGAGAAGCCGTTCTCACAGCTGTCCACTTGATTAATAAAATTCCCTCATCTCACACTTCAGGTCTCTCCCCTTATGAAAAATTGTATGATCATGCTCCCAACTATTCATTGTTATGGGTTTTTGGTTGCACATGTTTTGTTCTTCGTCCCAGCGTAGAGTGTAATAAGTTATCTTCACGCTTTGCTATTTGTGTCTTTCTTGGGTATAGTGAAGGTAAAAAAGGTTATCGTTATTTTGATCTCATTACTCATAAATTATATGTCTCCCGTCATGTGGTATTCCTTGAGCATATTCCTTTCTTTTATGTTCCTGCCAGCTCTCATAACATGACCAAGTCAGATCTTATCCACATTGATCCCTTCTTTGTTGATGCAAATGAAATTCTACCATCTATTATTTCATCCTTTGCAGACGATGCACCATCTCCTATCACCCATTCTCCTATTCCTATTCAGCCTTTTCCTTATCATTTTTCTCGCATGATTCGAGCAACTATTGATTATGTAGCCCGTGAAACTTCTGATGTTCCACTCTCTACAGATGATGATGTTCCATCCCCTACTATGGCCACCCAAGACCCTTTTTTTATTGTGGATCCTCCTCCTCCTCATCTCCCCAAGTGTACTTGTAAGTCCACTCAATTACTAGATTTTGCTTATTCTTGTTATTCTAGTTCATTTAATTCATTCTTAGCATATACTCATACTCTTTGTGAGCCTACCTCCTATACAGAGGCAGTTCTCGATCCCTTTTAGCAGCAGGCTATAGCTAAGGAACTTTCTATTTTGCACCGAATGAATATTTGGGACTTGGTGCCACTCCCGCCAGGTAAGAGCACAATTGGTTCTCATTGGGTTTAGAAAATTAAAACTAAATCAGATGGCTCCATTGAATGGTATAAAGCCAGGTTGGTTCCCAAGGGTTTTGCATAGCAGTATGGTTTAGATTATGATGAGACTTTCGCTCTAGTTGCTAAGATGACCACTATCCGTGCTCTCATTGCAGTGGTCTCCGTCTGTCAGTGGCATATTTCTCAAATGGATGTTAAAAATGCTTTTTTGAATGGAGATCTTCAAGAGGAAGTTTACATGGTACCTCCTCCTGGTGTCTCTCATAATCCTGGAGAGGTTTTCTAGCTCAAGAAGGCTTTATATGGTCTCAAACATGCCCCTCGAGCTTGGTTTGAGAAGTTCTCTATGGCGGTTACTTCCCTTGGTTTTTGCTCTAGTGCTCATGATTTGGCTCCATTTATTAAGTTTACTTCTTCTGGTCGTATTCTTCTTTCACTCTATGTTGATGACATGATCATTATGGGTGATGATGTTGATGGGATTGAAACATTAAAGACCGAATTAGCTCATCAGTTTAACAAGAAGGATTTAGGCCCTCTATGATACTTCTTGGGTATTGAGATAGTTTTTTCATCTAAGGGTTATCTTCATTCTCAGTCTAAGTACACAATGGACATCCTTCATCGAGCTCGTCTTACGGATGCTCGGATTATTGATACTCCTATCGAGCTTAATGCTCGTTATGATTCTACAAATGATGTTCCTTTGCCTGATCCCACTCTGTATCGGACTATTGTTGCTAGCTTAGTCTATCTCACTATTACTCGCCCCGACATTGCATATGTTGTCCACATTGTAAGTCAGTTCATTGTCTCCCCCTCTACAGTTCATTGAGTTGTTGTTCTTCGCATTCTGTGTTAACTTCGGGTACTCTCTGTCAGAGTCTTGTATTTTCTTCGACATCCTCTTTAGAGCTTTGTGCATACTCTGGTGTTGATTGAGCTGGTGATCCGACTGATCGTAAGTCTACTACAGGTTTTTGCATCTTCTCGGGTGACTCTCTCATTTCTTGGAAGAGCAAGAAGCAGAAAGTTGTCTCTCGATCTTCCATAGAGGCTGAGTATCGTGCTATGACATCTATTACAAATGAGGTTGTGTGGCTACATTGGCTATTAGAAGATATGGGTGTCACTCTTTCTACTCCCACCCTCTTTACTGTAATAATAAGAGTGTTATTCAGATTGCTCACAATTCAGTCTTCCATGAGTGAACAAAGCATATTGAGATTGATTGTCATACCAATCGACAATATCTCTAGCGTGGGATGATTACTTTGCCTTTTGTCTCATCTTCTATGCAGGTTGCAGATTTCTTTACGAAGTCTCAAACCGTTTAGCGTATTCAATTTTTTGTTGGCAAACTCTTGATGCTTCTTGCTGCCGCATCGTGAGTTTGAGGGGGATGTTATATATTAGATTATTATTTTATTGTATTTTAGTTATTAGGGTAAAATAATATTTTCCCATTTTCTTGTTTGGCTATTGTAAGAACATTTTTATATTGTCATGTCTAGTCAATAACCATGTTGGGTAGATTAGGTATTTTGGTTAAAATTTGAGGGCATAAAATTGCATAATAATTAAATATTTATATTCAAGAACCACCGATAGATCGGTGGAATCCTCGATCGATCGACATCGCTAAGATTGGAATTCGTGCAAAACTGTATGAGGAGAATGCTGACTCCTTGTACAAGCATATTGAGGGACAGACTTGTCCATTCACAGCTATTACTTGGTCCTCACATCAAATATTTTTGGAGTGCAAGCAAATAAATATTATTCCATAATTGAAGACTTATTTCTCTATAAATATGAGTAGATATTGAGAAGAGAAGACAAGCTTTGAGAGCTCTGCAATTCTTCCACATAAAATATCTTTCTGCAGACAGAGAGAAATATTATTTGATCATTCATCTTCTAGTTCTCTCTAGTTTTTGGGGTTATTCGATTGATTGGTGATCAAACCTTGATTGGTTTGACCTACTAGGAAGGGATAATAAATAATGATAATAATAATAATGTGTGCAAATAAACCCTTATAGTTGAAATAGTTTTCCCTATCGCAAGTGCATGAATCAATTATAGTATAGTACCAATGAGATAGGGTATATCGAATCCACATAGACTAATGATTCTTCAACTCTTTTATAATTACTTCTAACTAAATTATTAAGGATAGTTTGTTTGTGTTATTTTTTATAACTAATAAACATAAAATAAATATGAGAGATAATTGGTTTTGATTGTGATCAATGGAGATAAAGATATAAGGTATTTCTAACTCCACCACTAACCATATAACATATCCTCTAATTTGTTTAATTGTAAAGGGCGGTCCATCATATGTGAATCAGATACGGGGTCGCAATCATTGGCAAAACCCTAACCCCAAAAAAGGAACAATGCATCCATCATTGGCACAAGCCATCTCTATTCAAGCATAACTAATACATGCATCTATTTTAAACTAGTCCTACTAACATAAATTAAAAAGCACGTCACTAATTATCCCTTTCAAGCATGGTCTGTTTAAATCAAGATTACATGTTAATAACTGCTATTGTGTAGAAAATCGTAAGTTAAACATCCGAGTTTTAGCCTATATTGAATAACCATGACTGTGTAAGATAAAACATTCATTCAAGCTAATACAAGACATAGAATAAACGTAGAATCTTATATAAAATCAAATGTAATCACTCATCTACACTGTCACGCCCCGCCATTCGTAAACCCGAATAGAGTCCACAAGTAGCGACACGCGACACCAAAAATAAATAAGGTTCAAAATAAATAATTTCTTAGACCACTTTTTAGAAAACGAATACATTTCAAAATTAATATTACGGGAAAAATAGTCATTTCAGACTTGAGAAAGTTATAAAAGTCGTTGAAATTCGAAAAGGAGTGAAAAGAATGAAATGGTGCTTCAAACGGACCATTCCAACGCCTCATGTTCTCCCAGGGGTAAATCAGTCATTTCAGGGGAACAATAAAAATTTCAAAGCTTGCCTATCTAAACCCGACATAGGAAAGATAGTAGGATCAAACGGAACTTGATTTGAGCCAACGAGGTGAGGGATATGAATTTTCGAAGTTGGGAAGAAAATCTGCAAAAACTGATGGGAGGTGAACAGTAGCCGTAAGGCTACTGATCTGCAGATTTGAAAAGTATAGTTTTGAGGCAAAAATGTGATTTTTCGCATACGGCCTCTATTTTCAATGCTACCGGTCCCAAAATTTCATAAAAAATGTAAAAGTGAGTTTTTAGTTTTCAAAAATCGAAAATAGTTGTCGGGGCCCGGTGAGGAGCGGAAAATGTGATTTTCTCTAAAACTTTTGCGAGGATGAGTTTGAAAAATGTACAAAAACTGAATTTTTGAGTCAAGACTCACAAAATACACATATATTCATATCTCAATATCGTCATTCACTTGAAAAGCCCCATACGTAAGCTCAAAAACTCATAAAACACCAATATTCCCAAAATATACATTCTTAAACAAAATATACTTAAAGTGTTTTAAAGTCTCAAAATACACATGTTTTTTATAATCAAGGCTAACACCCTAGCCCACCAAAAGAATATATACATGTCTTTATCCACTTATAAGTACAAAAGATTTCGGGTAGAAAATACATTAACGCCCAAAATACACAAAAGAAGGCTTAGTGCTTCAATCGCTAACCCGGACCTCCTAAAGTCCATCCTTTGCAATGTCATAACCTGAAAAATGTTAAGTAAGGGGTGAGCTTCAACTAGCTCAGTAGGAGAATCTTCACCACCTCGATCTCGACCATCCGAGTGGTACAACCCAACCTGTGTGCATGCTACTAAACCTAGGTCGGTCCAATTGTCCCACATGACACGTGTGCCAATCCGGGACCCCGTCGTACCCACAAACAACCTCACATACTCAACAAATAATTTACACAAGATATCCGGAAATAACAACAATAAATATTAATGCAAGTGATATGATGAAATATGTCACTAATGCACAACCCTATCACTAGAAAAACATGGATATCAAATGTCGCCATTCTTAAAGAACTCGGGGACCACAAGCCCGACTGGATCAACCCGGGTTTGGACATAGTCCTCCCCCACCTCTCGTTTTCGGGAGATACTAGCTCCACCGGTCACGAGAACCCGACTGACCAGTTGTTGCGACTATCCAAACGGTCTCAAAACCACAAGGTCCATGAATGCAACATGAAAATAATATCAACATTCAAATATGCAACACGTAGATCCTTTCTCAACAACTTTATCATTCTTCCATATTCATAAGTATAAATCTAAATTTTCAATTTAAGATCACTAATTATTCCCACGAATACATATCAAGCAAGTTATCATAAATCAAGCATTTAAAAAAAAAGGGGCCTAGAGCATGTTTCTAGATTATGACTCAACTAGTATGTAAAATATACATACAAAGACCCACACACCCACGTAATCGGGAAAGAAAGTGGAGCGTCAACCCCTACCTCAAGTCCAAGCCAAAATGTAGCCACTAAGCGAGGGCAAGCGACGGAATTCTAAAAGCTTTTTCCAAAAAGTTCCCAAAAGGCGCACCAAGTCTCTATGATTTCTCCAAAGCTATCAAGACACCAATAATTGGAAAGAATAAATTTTCTAATATGAATTTACCAAGAATTTACCAATTCTCAAGATTCGACCAAAACTACAAAATATCAACAATGAGCTAGAATGAGTATCAAGAATAGAGATTTGCCCAGAACTATCAAAACTATGAACCAAGTTCATTTCTAGAGGTTTATGAACACAAGGTTGAGGTTTAAAATAGGTTTAAGTCCAAAATGGCACAAAGACTTTCAACAAATCTTTATCAATCAAATTAATGAGGACTGAATTTCAGAATAGGCAGGATAGTAAAAATTTTCAATACTGAAATTTAATTGCTGAAAGAAAAAGTGTTGTTTCCCATAATTTAACAAATTAAGGCTTCTAAGGGAATCAAATGTCAAAATGATACAAAGTTAGAAAGTAAGGTGCAATGAGCTTCATTTATACAAATCATCAAAGATAGGACTTAGTTTTCAAGACTCGTTCAAGAGGGAGCAAAAAGAGGTAAGTTCAAGTGCTAGAATTCTTCAAGAAATTCCTCCAAAAGAGTTTCACTTCAAATTCTAAAATTATTTGTACCAAGCATTAATTACAAGTGTGTTTCAAGCAAGAAATAAACACACTTTAGAAATTAAATTCCAAGATTTGAAAACAAATTTTCAAGAATAGAAACCTTGGAATTTTCCTTTAAAGAACAAAATGAAGAATGAAGCAAGAACTCACCAATCTTGAGCTCCTCCAAAAGTTCAAGTGCAAGATAAAGAGCTCAACCGTGATCCTTGTCAAGAATTGCTAGAAGAGAAAAAAAAAAAACAAAGATCACACACCACTTCTCAAGAGTTGAAGTATAAGATAAATTTGAGCAAGAGAAATCATAAGAGGGAAGATCTCTTACCAAATTGGAGACAAAAGAACCATTAGAACTTGGAGCTCATACGAAATTATGGAGCAAGAATTTTGCCTGCTAGGGTTGGCCGAAAATGGGAGGAGAAGTGGAGTAGGGGCTGAGCAGGGGCTGCAGAATTGGGGCTTTTAGAGAGGAGAGTTAGGTCTTGTTTGGTGTCTCCAAAAGTGATCGGTTGCTATACTCATATATATGTATATGAAACTTTCCACCCCATACCCTTCTAATCCAAGGGCTCACAAGAAACATGGATAAAATGAGATGGAGAGATGCAACATGAGCTTGACACCTAAGCAATTTCTAGATGAGTCTACCAATCTCCTTGCAAAATGATTAGAATTACCCTTTGACTAAAATGGGTAAAGAAGGGAAGAGAGGGTATGATTGACATTCCCCACTTTCACATTCTCAAATATACCCAACCAACTTAAGAGAATTTACCACAATGACATGCTCTTATAGACTAAGGTTAGTAGGATCAACACTTAGAAAAATTTCTAGGAAAATCCACTAACACAACTTTACACGAAATCTCAAAAATATCCCTATGCGTAAAAATTCCAAAACCAATTTCTAAATTCCTTATTTAGCGTAACGAAGCTAACGCAACTTTCGGATTCGAAATAGGACACTTTGGGGACCTACTTCCACCATACGTTTTTCTTAGGTTCCCTAATTGTCAGATAATGGAGATGCTAAAATAAAATAACATACGAATTCAGAAAAATCCCAAACTTTAAATCTCATACTTATAAATAATATGAAAACATTTAATATCATTTTTTCAATTAAATAAAATAATTAAAATAATCGCAAAAAATTTACTTGTAATTTTGGAAAAAAATACAGCAGGACGTTACATACACAATCATCACATACGTGTCCTTAAGTTTCCCCTTATACAATTGAAAATATGAAAGAGTCTACATTATTTGGCTAGGGTTTTGTTAAAAACTCTAGATACCGGTTTATTTGTTCATGGTAGTGGTTGTCTGTATTGTTGATGTAGAAGCGCCCTCCATGGTTGATATGTTGCTTTAAACTCCAATATAACATCAAGACAAAGCTCCAACAACCCTCTCTGTTATACGGGAGACCCCTCTCTTTTATAGAAAAAGATGCGTCTTTATTTAGTAATCTGATTGCTTCGCGGTTAAGTCAGGAATATATCTTGTGATATATATTGAAGAATGATATATAATCTCTTCATATATTGTCAATATTACATCTATAATGATATATAATCTCTTCATGTTGATTTGGGTCAAAACAGATCTTGCATTTGTATGTACAGATCGCTAAAATTATTGGCTGCATCAGGGTTTACCAAGTACTCGGTGAAGCCTCTACCGAGTACTCGGTAGACTCCAGGTCTCGCGAAAATGAGCGCAAATGCGCTAAAACTCTCGGGCATTTTTTCCTTTCTCCGCGCAAGTGCGTGGACTTTCGCACTCTACCGAGTACTTGGTGAAGGGTCTACCGAGTACTCGATAGTTTTTCACCTTGAATTTTGCACTTCATCTTCTTTGCTCCGTTTCTCTTCTCAGCTTCATTCTTCTTCAGTCCTTTTGTATAATTGACTTATTTTTGGTATTTTATAGGTCTTTTATTAATGATTTCGACTCTCGAATAATCTTGAGTCACAAATCCAGTTAATTCACCGGATTAAACTCATTTTACATAACATTGCCTGAAATATCTTAAAACACGAAAATCATATAAAAATACCAATATAATGATAATCATAGACATTACAATGTATAATTAAGAGCCTTAAATATATGATATTTGGCTCCGATCACCAATTGTGCTACAACAGTTGTGATTTTTTTATGCACAATTGGATGGCCTAGATATTGAAACATCTACACACCATCCGTTTCACTATGTGTGGTTTGATCCATGAGAAGCGGAGCCGTTAGAGTATAGAGATCGGAGCAGGAGGCTTCGTGGTAGCGCGAGTGAATCAACAACTTTCAGACGTCAAGTGTAGAGTGGCAAATCCGAAGCTATTGTAAGTCCCGTATTCATAGAGTCTGTATAACTTTTGATTCATAGTGCATCGATACCAGAGAGTATCCGTTGTTTTTACTTGGAGCTTTTTCCAAGTTTTTTCACCTAAAAAATATGTGTGTTATTTTACTGCTTTAAATTGTGTTATTATACTATTGTTTGATTAATATTAATTGTGAAGAGGATTAATTTGTGTGGAATAATAAACAATAATTACCCAATCATAAATCTACAAACGTATTATTGTTCCCAGAATTCGTAATTCAGAGGTTTGCGATCGATCGGTGGATACACGATCAATCAGTGGTAAAAGGATTGAACTATCCCCAGAAACACTCACGAACCTAGGTCACTAATGATCAATTAGAACAATACGCGATCAATCAGTGGGACACATGATCGATCGGTGAGATATGCGATCGATCAGTGGGACACATGATCGATTGGTGAGATACGCGATCGATCAGTAGCATATTGGAAAATACATTCACGATCTATCGGTGGTACAAGTGATCGATCGGTGGGATACGCGATCGATCGGTGAGTTCACCATACGTTTTATTATATCTTGAAATAATAATTAGACTCCACACTTTTGGGTAACTGTCATATCCTCCGTGTCATAATATTGATTCTAGTACATCAATAATTAGTTTTTTCCTAGAAAAATCTTTTTAATAAAAATTAATTATTTTTATTAAAAGAAAAATATCTTTAATAAAAATTAAATATCTTAATTAATAATTCATTATTTTTATTAAAGATATATTTTTAATTAAAAACTATTTTATCTCTGATAAATATAATTGGTATAAGAAAATTTTTTTTAATGAACTATTTATTCTGATTAAAATTAAATATTTCGCAAATAATTTTAATTGGTCATTAAATTTATAAAAAAACCTATTCAACCCCCTCTATGCTTAGTTCACCGTGTTCTAGGTAATTTCAATTGGTATCAGAGCAAGGTTTGCCCTGATTTAGGTTAATGACCTAGGGTTACATCTTGAACTTAGAAGATGGACTTATCTCGTGAAGGAGATTCAATTACTAGGTCTCCTTTATTTGATGGCTCTAATTATATGTACTGGAATGTTTGGATGAGAACGTTCTTGAAATCTCTAGATGAAAAAGTCTGGCTTGCTATAGAGATAGGGTACTCACCTCCCACGAGTGGACTTCTGTTGAGACAAACGGTGCTATTTGGAACTCTAAAGCCTTGAATGCTTTAAACAATGCCATTACCGCCAGTGAATTTAAGAGAATTGCCACGTGCGAAAATGCAAAAGAAGCTTGGGATATTTTTCAAGTAACTTATGAAGGGGCTTCAAAAGTTAAAGAATCGAAACTCCAAATGTTAAATTTTACATTTGAATAGCTTAAGATGGAAGATGATGAAGTCTACGCTAACTTTGAAGATAGACTAATGATAGGTGCTTAATATTGGTCATTTTTCGCCCCTATCTTGCGTTTGTTATGTCTCTACATTCCATTACTTGGTATTTTTATCTCATTTGTGTGTGCAAGCATGTTTCAGGAGCTTAATAAAAAAATAGAGCTAATCTCGGTGAATTAACTGAGTTCATGTTCGTTTCTATCTCGAGAAAGGAATCAAGAGGTGCGGCAGAGCAAAGAAGAGCTACCGGAGGGCAAAATGGACATTTCACGACATCATTACCTCAACAGAAGGATAAAAATGTCATTTTCAGACATTATTACTTCACCAAAAAGCATCGAAAGTGAAAGGCAACCAGTTTAGCTCAAATACAAAAAGACGGGTTTTTACATCAAAAGTGCATAATACCTACGTCACCAGAGAGAAAAATGGGCAAATTGGACCTAACCTACGCTCCTAAGCTAAGCAATGGTTTTGGACCCTATGCCCAAGCGTAGGTCAAGAGCGTAGCCCTATGCTCTAGACCTACGCCCAAGCGTAGGTCATGAGCGTAGGTCTCATATGATGGTCACGTGATCCCTCGACGTGCTGAAGTTGTTTCAGAATTTTCCAGTTTTGTCCTTACTTCGATATTTTAAGTGATCGGTGATTCCAGGCCTATACGTAAAAGCTTATACACATATTTACATATGATTTTAGGAGATTATTGATGTATTATGAAATTACAGAAAAGGGCAGCCATTAGGGTTTTCCTCACTGGTCTATAAATATGAGAGGCTTTTAGGGTTATTAAGAGTTCTATTTTGGAGATACACGTTCATTCACAAAGCTCTCTTCCATTGAAGAGAAACACCATTAAAGACCTAGAGATCCAGAGAAGAATGCCATGGAGAGCGTTTCTACACCAACAATGCAGACTCCCTCAGCCATGATCAACTAATTCGGTATCTAGGGTTTTCTCGCAACACCTTAGCCAAGTAATGTAGTTATGATTTTGTTTTCAATTGTATAAAGGGGAAGTTGTGACTATACTGTGATGATTGTATTAGATAAGAGACCGTTTTTCTTCGTAATACAAGTTTATATATTTGAATTGATTCTTGTCTTAGACTTTTCAAATATATTTATCTCACATAATCACAATTATTCACTATGGGCTGGAACTCAGATGTTTAATCTGTGATTTTTTACATAATGGTAGTCATAAAACTCAAAACCCTAAGTTGACATAGGCCATGCCCTGACAAACTGATATAGGCATGCCTTAGTTTATTTTCATACTTTAATTTATTGTTCTGTTAGTAGTCGGCATGCACTAATCAGTTTAGTCTTGAGACGGGTTGTCGTGATCTGGTTGAGAGTAATCCTTTTTTGGGGTCAAACTACTGGCGCTGTGCGACCTGATTCACAGTCAATGGATCGCCCTCATGCAATTGAAATTAGAATTTAAACTATTTTATGCAGTTAGTGGTGGAATGAGGAAACCCTAGTTTTCTCTTTCTCTGAATCACAAACCAAATTATTTTGCTGTTTAGATTAATTTAAGTAATATTAGATAATTTACAAAAATCAACAATTTTTGGAAAACTATAATTCAATATTTTTAAATTATTAGAGTGAACAATCCTTGTCTCTGTGGGATCGATATTCCCCTACTCAAGCAAAACTATACATAATTAATCTGTGCGCTTGTAGAAGGGTAAAACCTAAAGTGATGTTAAGGTGTTGTTTTTAACCACATATTTTGCACACACCTGACGCCCACCAACTAACTAATATTGTAACGGGTCGTCACAATCTAGGAAAGCTTATTCCTGAGACTACGATAGTAAAAAAGATTCTTAGGTCTCCTAAAACATTTTCGGTCTAAGGTTACTGTCATCTTGGAAGTAATGAGTCTTAAAGAAATTAAACTTGAATAATTGGTTGGGAACCTTAAATCCTATGAGATGGAGATGTTCAAAAATCTCCTAAAAAGTCTAGCAATGTAAAAGAGAAAAACATAGCTTTTAAAACCAGTAATGAGGATCGTTTTGAGTCTAATAAGGAGGATGATAGTAGTACAAGGCAGGTTGACAAGCTCATGAAACAATTTTATAATTTTTTAAAATCTTTTTATTGCCAAGAAGTGATTAACGGACAAAATTTTGGAGATAAATCATATGATTTTAATAATAAAAATAAAGTCCAAAATCAGAATGACAAGTTTGACCTTAAGAAGAAGAAATCTCAATGTTTTAAGTGTCAAGGTTTTGGTTACATAGCTGCGGAGTGCGCTAATAAGTTAAAAAGGACAAAAGGTCTAGCTGTCACTTTGGATGATGGATCAAATGATGGAATAGCTAGTGATTCCGCTGAGTCTAATTTAGTTTATGGGTATAAGGATATTACTCCACTTGCAGTACAAAGTAAGAAGATTGAAGAAGTTTCTACAAGATTGGAAATGTCTGGGGATGAAGATTCTGAGGATAATGAAGATTATGGTGACTCGTATGAAGATGCATACAATAAATTTTATGAAAATTCCAAAGATCTTAGCAAAGTCTTCTCTAAATATATAGTTTAATTTAAAAGTGTTCACAAGGAAAGACATTCCTTAAGAGAAAAATTAACCGATACTACTTTTTCCTTAAATCAGCTTCAGACACAAAGAGCTCAATGGTTTGAAGAATTAATTAAGTCTGAAAAAGAAAGGAATCAAGCTTTAAAGAGTGTTGATAGGTGTCAAATATTAGTCATTTTGACCCCTTAACTCACTATTGTTACGTTCTTTCATTCCATTATTTGGTATTTTTATGTTGTTTGCGTGTTAAAGCATGTTTCAGGAGCTTAATAAAAAAATGGAGCTAACTTTAGTGAATTAACTGAAGAGTGTGTTCTTTCTATCCAAGAGGAGAGTCAAAGAGGTAGTCCGAGACAAAAATGGCTCCCAGAGGGTAAAAACAACATTTCCAAAAGCCATTATCTTCAGCAAAAAGTATCGTGGGTTCAAGATAGTCATTTTGGTGTATTCACGGAGAAAAGTGATTTTCCATAAAATACCTACGCTTTTCAGTTTCAAAAAGTGGATGAAAAACACATTTCTACGCTTAGACCTACGCTTGGGACCTATGCTTGAAGTGTAGGCTAGGTACGCTTCAAGTGTAAGTCCAGCAACGTTTTAAGGATTTTTGATGTTTTTGCCTATTTCACCCCTGGTTTGATTGGAAGACCTGTCTGCGACTACAGACCTCTATATACATGTATATACACTTATATATATGAGAAATTATGGTTTGCAAGAAGTTTAGAGTGAAAAGACTGAAAAGGACCTCTCTACACCATTGCCTATATACACACGATCATATATCAGAGTTAGGGTTGTTCAGTGGTGGAGGTTCACGTTCGTTCAGAGAGGTTCATTCATTCAGACTTGTTGCTGTTGATAGCCATATTCGAACCTAGAGATCCAGAGAAGAAGATCATGGAGAGTGTTTCTACATCAACGATGCAGTCATTTTCTTTCATAGCCAACTAACTCGGTATCTAGGGTTTTCTAGTAAAACCTTAGCCAAGTAATGTAGTTCTTTCATTATTTTTAATTGTAACGAGGGGAAACTATTGACCATACTGTGGTGATTGTAGTAGTTAAAAGACCGTACTGATTTACAATATAAAATTATAGGTTTGTTCTAAATTCTTGTCTTAGATGAAATGAATGTATTATTTTGCACAACTATGATTATTCACTATGGCCTGGAACTCAGATGCTTAATTATGGTTTTCTACACAATGGTGGTAATGAAACTTGAAACCCTAGGTTGACACAGGTCGTGCCTTGGCGATTTAATATAGACATGCTTTAGTTTATTTTCATGCATTAGGAGTAGATTAAAATAACATAATTGGCATGTACTAGTTAGGTCAGTCATGAGACGGGTTATCACAATCCGATTGATGGTACTCTTTTTTGGGGTCGTATTTAACTATTTGTGGTACGACCTGATTCACAGTTATGGATCGCCCTCTTACAGTTGATACAGTGAGGAACTATATTATGCGGTTAGTGGTGGAGTGATGAAAACCCTAGTTTTTTCTCTCATCTGAATCACAACCAATTTACTTTATTTTCTAGATAATTATTAGTTAAAATAGATAATTTGGTCTTTGACCACCCAAATAAACCATTCTTTAGAAAATATAATTCAGTGTTTTTAAATTGCTAAAGTGAACAATTTCAGTCTCTGTGGGATCGATATCCTTTACTCAAGCCATTTGTTATTCTATAATTGATATGTGCGCTTGCGTAGGGTAAAACCTAGAGTCGTTAAGGTGTTATTTTTAACCACATATTTTTACACACCTGACGTCGTATCAAGTGTAGATGATCTCAATAAGAAATTAGTCACTCTAAGATCGGATATAATTGAGAAATCTATGAGAATTGAAGTTTTGGAGAATGAATTGAAAGATGCTAACTCAACTATTCATAAATGGTCTAGTGGAACCCTTAAGCTTGATCATATTTTGAGTGTAGGTAAATCTGCAAGTAATACTAAAGGGTTAGGATTTAAAAGAACAACGAGTAATTAAAATATTTCCCCCAAAATAATTTTTGTTAAGACATCCCAAGTAACATCTAGTTTTCCTCAAGGTAGTTCTGATAAGATTCATAATGTTCAACCTTATGTCAGGAAGTCTATTGAGAGTAAGCCTCCCTTTACCTCTACATATCATAAGAATTCTAATAATGGTTTTCAAAGGTTTGTTTCTATATGTCATCACTGTGGAGTAAAAGGTCATATTTGTCTCATGTGCTTTAAATTAAGAGAAATAAATTTGAAATCAAGGACAAATCAAATAACTTAAAGAAGACCCAATGTTGAAGATCAAATTAGGGTTTTGAGTGAAGAAGTAAATAATTTGTCATAACTAATAAGTAGAGCTCTGAAAATTAGACAGGCATGGGTTAAGAAAGGTGAGCTACATTGTTTTGTTGCCAATACTGAACTTAGAGCACGTGACTCTAGTTCATGGTGTTTCGATAGTGGCTGCTCTAGGCACATGACTGAAAATAAGTCACTGTTTGAAGACTTAAAAATGCACCATTGTTACTTTTGGTCTACCTAGACTTAAAAATGTTTATTATGTTAAGGGCCTAAAGGCTAATTTTCTTAGCATTAGCCAAATATGTGATAATAACCATAATGTTAATTTCACTTTCGATAAATGTTCTATCATTGATTCTTTTGAAAATTGTGTTATGGAAGGTGTGCGTACATCTGATAATTGTTATTGCATTTTTCCTAAACTTTGTTCTGAGAAATGTTTAGAGTGTATATCTACAGATTCTCAGTTGACAGACATCTCTACAAAACCATTACATTTTCAAAAGCATGTGAGTCTTAGAAAATCTAGTGACATGTTCTTATTAGAATAAATGTTTTCATATGTATCATTCTAGGAATGTCTTGCATTATTTTTTATCCTAGAATTGATACATTAATATGCATTTTTTAATTTTATTTTTATTATAATGCATTTTTATTTTGATCATTATCAAACATGCATCATATTTTACTATTATAATTAGGATTGTTCATGCATGCATTATGACAAAAATAAATAAATATGTATATATATATATATATATAAAAATTTTAGCCTGTTAAGCATGACAATGATACAAAGGGTTGTCATTTTTCATTTTATTCTCATATTTACTTATCTATTTATGCGTATGGGATTTGGAGATGTTAGCCAGATCTGAGGATTTAAGAAGTTCGCTTGAAATGCTTAAATAATATTTTTTAAAATAAATATATATATATATATATCTCTAATCTTGGGTGCTTGTTTCACTTTGGTTTGAGGTGATTGTAATGCCTACTGAGACTGTTAGTATTTCTCACCTAACCAAAAGTGATCTGTAAGTTCATAAGCTAGGCTAGATTGATCCATGTTTTTTAATACATATTGCATGCTCATAAATATTGGGGTAATATTGAAAATAATTATATATATATATATATATATATCTTATCTCAGAAAGGAAAAAGAGTGGGAAAAGTAAAAAGGAGAAGAAAGCCTTCTCCAAAAGATAAAAGAGAGAGATAAGGTCGAGCCTAGTTGGTTGGGATTAAAAGTCCTTGCTATAAAGTTCGATGCTTTAAAAAAATAAAATAAAAATTTCCTAAAATTGCAATAAGGTCTGAGTAGAAGATTTGACTTATAGCTTGAGTTTTTGGACTGAATTATCATCAGGGTTCGTGAGGAGATTATCAGAATTAGTATGTATTGCTTTCACCTTACCTATGTGTTTGCACCTAAATATTTTCATATATACAAATGCTAAATAAAGCATTACTTGTGAAATCTTATGTCTATAAGGTATTTGTGATATTTTCCTTCATTACCGTGTGTATAATGGATAAGTTAATATTGAAGAATGTGGTTGTGTTGGGGATTAGTTCATTGTCTCTACAGACCTGCTCACAGGTTTGTTAAACGAAAATTTTATTTTCTTCATGACATTATGCATTCATGTGTTAGTATTAGGGTCATGCATTATAAAGATGATTGTCACTTGAGAATCTGGGTTTGAACTTTCAGAGTTCTATGTCTGTCTTGTTTGTTACCTAGATTTCCTAGTCTTCTCTTATCGTTTTTCCCTTTATTTACAGATTGAGTAAGTCTCTACCTCTCTTTGTCAATGGTTGCAATTTTGTTTTATACTAATCTTACGTTGCTTGGCATTTCGGTGTCAAAAAAGGGGAAAGAATATTTATTAAGGGGGAGAGATTATCCATTGAGGGGGAGCGATTATGTGTCAAATGGGAGATATTAATTATTGAGGGGGAGTACGTTTTCAAGAAAAAAGGATTAAGTAATAGTTGGATTATGCTTGCTTGGTCTATTTTAAAGAGATTACATTGTTATGATCATTATGCCTATTGATATTGATGTTATTCTTATTATTATTGTATTTGTTTATTCCTGTTAATTTTTTTCTACACTTGCATTTCATGGTATGTTTGCTCAATGTTGTGGTTGCAGGAATTGGTTGATTGTCATGAGAGCAAGATACTAGTATGGGTCTATGTTTGTTGGTGTGTGTTCATAGGTCTAGATTTATTTTTTATATCTCATGGAGATATCTTTGTAAAACATGGTTTTGACTCAGAAATACTAAGGGGGAGATTGTAAAAATATTTTTATATTGGCATGTCTAGTCAATGACCATGTTGGGTAGATTAGTTATTTTGGTTAAAATTTGAGGGCCTAAAATCGTAGAATAATTAAATATTTATATTCAAGAACCACCGATCGATCGGTGGAATCCTCGATCGATCGGCAACGCTGACATTGGAATTCGTGCAAAACTGTACTAGCAGAATTCTGGCTCCTTGTACAAGCATATTGAGGGACAGACTTGTTCATTCACAGCTATTACTTGATCCTCACATCAAATGTTTTTAGAGTGTAAACAAAGAAATATCATTCCATAATTGAAGATTTCTATTACATAATTGAAAACTTATTTCTCTATAAATATGAGTAGATATTGAGAAGAGAAGACAAGCTTTGAGAGCTTTGCAATTCTTCTACAGAAAATAACTTTCTACAGACAGAGAGAGACATAAAAATATTGATTGATCATTTATCTTCTAGTTCTTTCTAATTTTTGGGGTTATCCAATTTTGCTACAATAGTTGTGATTTTTTTATGCACTATTGGATGACCTAGATATTGAGACATCTACACACCATCCGTTGCACTGTGTGTGCTTTGATTCGTGAGAAGCGGAGCTGTTAGAGTACGGAGATTGGAGCAGGAGGCTTCGTGGTAGCATGAGTGAATCAACAACTTTCAAACGTCGAGTGTAGAATGGAAAATTCGGAGCTATTGTAAGTCTCGTCTTCATAGAGTCTGTATAACTTTTGATTCATAGTGCATCGATACCAGAGGGTATTCGTGGTTTTTACTTGGAGCTTTTTCCAAGGTTTTCCACCTAAAAAATGTGTGTTATTTTACTACTTTAAATTCTGTTATTATATTATTGTTTCATTAATATTAATTGCAAAGATGATTAATTTGTGTGGAGTAATAAACAATAATTACCCAATCATAAATCTGCAAATGTATTATTGTTCCCAGAATTCGCAATTCAGAGGTTTACGATCAATCGGTGGTAAAATGATCGAACTATCTCCAGAAAAACTCATCATAAACCTAGGTCACTAGTGATCGATCGGAACAATACGCGATCGATTGGTGGGATACGCGATCAATCAGTCGCATATTGGAAAATACATTCACGATCTATCGGTGGTACAAGTGATCGATTAGTGGGTACGCGATCGATCGGTGAGTTAACCGTACGTTTTATTATATCTTGAAATAATAATTAGACTCTACACTTTTGGGTAACTATCATATCCCACGTATCATAATATTGATTCTAGTACACCAATATTTATTTTTTTCCTAGAAAAATCTTTTTAATAAAAATTAATTATTTTTATTAAAATAAAAATATCTTTAATAAAAATTAAATATTTTAATTAATATTTTATTATTTTTATTAAAGATATATTTTTAATTAAAAATTATTTTATCTTTGATAAATATAATTAGTATAAGAAAAGTTTTTTTAATCACCTATTTATTCTGATTAAAATTAAATATTTCGCAAATAATTTTAATTGATCATTAAATTTATAAAAATTCTATTCACCCCTCCTCTAGGCTTAGTTCACCGTTTTCTAGGTAATTTCAGCTATATAAGCCCTTCTATATGTATTCTCTATTTGTTATGTGGTTACTAAAACCCTAGCCTTTTTTTTATCTCTTTTTCTTTCTCTCTGTAATTTTCACACTATTGATACGGGGTGTATATACGATATGAATACAGAAATACGTCTAAACTCAAGAAAAAAACAAGATACAAGTAAGACGGGATACGATCGACAAACATAAAAATAAAAATTTATATGAGAAAATACATTCTAACCAATTTTCTAATACTAGTAATTTTAATGCAATAATTAAAATGTTCATAACCAAAAGCAAAAGTAATTATAGAAGTTTAAACCATTCATTCGTTATCAACTTACATTAAAGCAATGTGTTCTAGTATTACTTTATGAAATTACTTAGAAGACGGTGAAATAAGCCTAGAGGGGGGGTGAATATGTTTTTTATGAATTAATTGACAAATTAAAATTTTAATTACAGAATAGTCAATTTTAATTCAATTCTATCACAATATAAACCATGCAATAATAAATATAAGTGCATAAAATAAATCAGAGACGACACCAATATTTTTACGTGAAAAAACCTTGGAAATGCTCCAAGTAAAAAATCACGAATATGCTTGGGTATCGATACACTATGAATCAAGAAGTACAAGACTCTATGAAGTTTTATACTTACAAATCACTCCTATTCCGCCTTTCTCCACTCGACATTTGATGATCTTGAATCACTCACGCTCCACAAAGGTCTCGCTCCAATCTCCATACTCTGACGGCTCTGCTTCTCAACGGATCAATGAATCATGAAGCCTCTTGCTTCGATCAAGGTGGTGTGATGAATTTTCAATAACTAGATCATCCAATTGTGCGTAAAGATATTCAGTGTAGATGCACAATTGGAAAGCCCCAATAATAAGAGAGAACTAGAATATAGATGATCACTCAATAATTTTTTCTCTCTATGTATCTCTGTAGAAGAATATAAATCTGTAGTAGAATTGCAGAGATCTCTCAAAAGCCACACCCTTCTCTTTGATTTAACTCATATATATAGAGAAGAGTCTTAAATTAATGGTAAGAATCCTTTTCCGTTTAGGATTCGTATTTTCACCATTTAAATCTTTCAAATATAAATAAATATGTCAATGATAGTCCAATATACTGATAATAGCTTCAAATTACGTCCTAAAGTGGTTAGGAGTTGATTTCATATCAATTTAATATCTCCTAAAAATAAATCTTCGTATCCACTTACCGAGTACTCGGTGGCTGTTCTACCGAGTACTCGGTGAACCTTTTCGTGCGCAAGTTCGCAAAAACACTCTGGTGGATTTTACCACTTTTGCGCAAACCGTGCGAAAGTTCGCACCTTACCGAGTACTCGGTAATCACTCCCATCGAGTACTTGGTGGAATAAAAATAATATTTTCCGAATTTCTTTGCTTCTTTGCACTGCCGCTTCGAATGATTGTTCCACTGAATATTCTTTGTATCTTCACCACTCTGTACACACATTTAACACTTAACAACCCAATATAAAGTACAAAATTCTTAACAAAATTTTTGATAAGAATAATGACATTGTATTAATAATTTTCTTACACTTTCGTTGTCAAAAAGGGTTGGACAATCACAAAAGGAAAGTCAGTTGCCAGCCGCAAGCATTACGCAAAGGAAAAAAAAAACATTTAATTTGCAAAAATTTCCAAAAAAAGTGGCCTGAACGTACATGTCCGCGTATTCAAAGCGTATTGGTACTGGACACTGTCCGGTATCTCGGGATAAGTATCCCTTGAAACTTTTATTTATGAACATTATATTCGGAAAAGGTGGAAGACAAGATGAACCCCACCATATAAAAGAGACTACTTGTATATATATATATATATATGTGTGTGTGTGTGTAGAAATTCCAAGAATGCTCGCTTGTGGATTCAGCTAGGAAGTATTATATGGGACCGTTGATATGATCAGGAAAAGAAAACCCAGATTCCCTAAATCCAACATCGTGGGAATCTAGCACCCATCCCCATCCAACATCCAAGTCAAGTGGGAATCTAGCACCCATCCCCAATTTACATATTTTTTGGCATCTTATTCTGAACACTTAATAAAGTTAGAATAAAGGCTTAAATAAAGAGAAAAGAAAAAACAAGGTTCTTATCCTAAAAACGAGCAAAGAAGGTTAGTGTAAATTGACCCAACGGATCAATTCTACATTGAACTGGCAAAGTTCAGCTTCTCGAAGCAACGATGAGCGATAAAAAAACAAAATAAACCTGCAAGGAGTGATCTCAATGGCTATATCAACCTTTCTCAAAGGCAAGCGAAAAATTTGCATGCAGACAGATAACGAGGGTTCACTGCGATTGCCATGCAATAGTTCGAGTGTGACACATCCGAGAAAGAGAGCATTTCTCTGTGGAGTGAGTTACAATGACCGGAAATTTAAGCTCAAGGGAACAATCAACGATGTGGAGCGAATGAGGTTTCTTCTTCTTGATCGCTTCCATTTTCCAAGCGATTCCATTTTGGTGCTTACAGGTATTTAATTTAGTGTCAAAGAATTTAAATATTCAAGTTACACCCATGTTTATATAATTGCTTTTAGAAATCTTAACTTAATTACAGTTATGTGAAATAGACACAAGTTGCTTTTTCTCATTTCAAACATTAAAACGCGTTCGTTTTGATTCGGAAAATGGAGGGCAATATGGCACCCTAAGGGCCTGTTTGGAAAGAGGTTTGTCTGGTCTTGTCTTCTCTGGTTTTGTTTGGTTTGGTTTTGTCTGGTTTTGTCTGGTCTTGTTTAGTCTTGTCTTGAATCTAAAACTCTGTTTGGTAAGCGGTCTGGTCTTTCTAGTCTGGTTTGAGAAAACAAAAACTTTATATATATATTAGTTTATATATTATTTTATGTATATAACTTTATATATTATTAAATATATATAATATTATATATATATAACTTTATATATAATATATTATATATATTTAATATATATATTTAATAAAATTATTTTATATATATTATTAATATATATTATTTTTTAATTTTATATATATTTATATATATATTATTTTTTAATTTATATATTATTATATATATATTTAATATTATTTTATATATATTATTATAAAATAATAATATATATTATTCGATATATTATTTATATATACATTATTTTATATATATATATTTAATAATATTATTTTATATATATTATTACAAAATAAAAAATATATATTATTCTATATATATTAATATATATTATTTTTTAATTTTATATATTATTATATATATATTTATATATATATTATTTTTATATATATTTAATATATATATTTAATAATATTATTTTATATATATTATTATAAAATAAAATATATATATTATTCTATATATTATTAATATATATTATTTTATATATATATTATTTTTGAATTTTATATATTATTTTATATATGTTATTTTTGAATTTATATATTATTTATATATATATTTAATATATATATGTTTAATAATATTATTCTATATATATTATTACAAAATAAAAAATATATATTATTCTATAGATATTAATATATATTATTTTTTAATTTTATATATATATATTATTTTTGAATTTATATATTTAATATATATATATATATATATTTAATAATATTATTTTAATAATATTATTATAAAATAAAAAATATATATTATTCTATATATATTAATATATATTATTTTTTAATTATATATATTATTTATATATATATTTAATAATATTATTTTATATATATATTTAATAATATTATTTTATATATATTATAAAATAAAAAATATATATTATTCTATATATATTAATATATATTATTTTTTAATTTTATATATTATTTTATATATATTTATATATATATATTATCGTTATATCTATTATTTATATATATATATTTAATAATATTATTTTATATATATTATTATAAAATAAAATATATATATTATTATATATATATTAATATATATTATTTTTTAATTTTATAGATTATTTTATATATATTTATAGATTATTTTATATATATTTATATATATATATTATTTTTATATATATTTAATAATATTATTTTATATATATTAATATATATTATTTTTTAATTTTAGTACATGAATTATATATATATATATATATAGGAGAGAGAAAGAGAAAAAGAAAGAAAAGTCAAAAATTGTGGGCTAAGACCAAGAAATGCCAACTTTTTTTTGGTCTTGGTTTTACTTTATTTTGAACTAAATCAAAGACCAAAGTTTTAAGTGGTTTTGGTTTTTAAATTCAAAACCAAACCCACCAAACAAGTTTTGTCTTTGAAAATAAAAACAAACCAAGACAAAACCAGCAAAAACTGGTTACCAAACACGGCCTAAGGTATTTGTTAAGTATCTAAAAACAGAAAGGATTTTATGTTAATAGCCCATCTATATATAAGACATCCAAATAAATTTTGGAGCCTTCTTATTGGCTAGGACCTTAGGCGGCTGCCTAATTTGCCTTAGGCTCGTGTCACATACATAGTTTCTTCTTGTGACTGATCAGAATAAATTTGCAGAGGATCAGAAATCTCCAAACGGCATACCAACCAAGCACAACATGCAAAAGGCCTTAAAATGGCTTGTGGAGGACTGTCAATCTGGTGACTCGCTGGTCTTCTACTTCTCCGGACTTGGCCTAATACAACCTGATTTTGACTATGATGAGATTGATGGCTTCGACGAAACTCTCTGTCCTGTTAATTTTGAAACTGCTGGGATGATCATCGATAACGAACTCAATAACACCATTGTCAAACCTCTCAAGGAGGGCGTCATACTTCACGCCATCATCGATACTTGCCATAGCGGAACCATTCTTGATCTGGAGCATGTATTTGTCAGAAAAAAGTATGTCCCTAAATTCTGTATCATTGCCCTCCATACAATAATTATTTTTTTGTTTATTTATTTTTTTTGTATTTATAATAGTAAAAGGATTTTTTTTTAATGAATCATAGGTAAAAGATGAGATTTGCGCCGCAAAACTTTTTAAGAAATTTTCTGTTATTGCTCCTCGTACCAAAATAGTATCATAAATTAGAATAAAAAATAAAAAAATTGAAAGGTTGCCCCCTAACATTTTTGTATTCTTTCTTTCAAATTTTGACTCATTTTTTCCTTTTCGTTTTTTGATGACTGTGTTTGAATTTCAAAAGCAATAGGTGGGTGGATAACTATGCTCCATCAGGTGCCAATAAAAGTACCAGAGGCGGACTTGCCATCTGTTTCAGTGCTTGTGAAGATGATCGATACGCTGCGGATACAAATGTAAGAATTATATTTTTTATCTTCTTTTTGGTTCTTCTTTCGTTTATTTCTTTGAATGTAAGTAAATTTTATATATAGGAAAAAATTGCAAAACTTTTCCACACAAATTCCACGCAAAATGACTTAAACTGTATCCTGAAACAATAATACCATGACGACCTTTTATTTTATTTTTTAATGTTTATTTATTTATTATTTATTATTTTTATTTTTGTGAAAAAGTGGTGGGAGTGGGTGTTTTTATTTTATTTTTCTATTTATATATATAAATAGTTTTCTAAATTAATATATATATATATAAATATATATAGACACAACCCAACTAAAATTACCAAATGGTCCCACTAAAATTATATAAAAATATATATTCTAATTCCCCAATCACTTAATTTTTTAGGTCCGTCGTCGTTTGTATATATATATATATAAGATTATATACATGTATAATTGTAGACAGCTATACAGGGCCGGTCCTGAGATTGCTAAAAAAAATTAAGGCCTTAAGCGAAAGAGTAAATATGAGGCCCTCCATGAGATTTATTATATTTTATTGGACTAGAATTGATGTGGGCCTATACTACTAAAAAAGAAAAAAAGTTATTTTGAGACCCTCAAAATATGAGGCCCAAGACGGTCGCCTGGCTCGCCTTAGGTCAGGGTCGGCCTTGCAGCTATAGTGCATAGGGATATCACCTCTATCAATTATATATTTTTACATACCCATGTAGTCAAGTGATTGTAATAAGAGAAAGATATAGTTGTGAATGACGTCCACGAAAATATCACGTGACACTTGTACAAAATAAAAATAATAACAATAACAATAATATAGAAAAAATAAGGAGTGTAAGAATGATAAGAAAAAATTGTTATACTTAATAGGGTAAGTTACACTTTCACTCTCTATTATTAATATAAATTACGTTTGCATTCTTCGTAATTTCACTAATTACAATTTCCTCCCCCAATCGACATTCAAGTCCGGCCATCGGAGAAGATAAATGATATTTATACAAGTACGTTTTAAATCATTTTTAATTAGAAAATGTATGCTTTGTGTTCTTACTTATTTACCCATCTCCATTATCATCTTCCTCTTCACCCCCTCTCTTTCATAAAAATTCTAAAACTAAGCCCTAACCCTAGAAATCCTAGTGAAAACAAAATATTTGCAATCACTTTCAAGATATTGTTCATTTCTTCAACTAATCAAGATATTGCCACTTCAAGATATTCACAATCATCTTGAAGATGGAACTCTCTCTATCTCTCTCTCTATAGATATATTCTCTATCTAAAATCTCATTTCTATCTCTCTCTTTATATATATATATATAAACTCTCTCTCTCTATACATATATATATATACACACGCATATAATATATATAAGAAAATGGTTGGAGCTTTTCTCTCTATATATATCTATTTATATGTATATATATAAGAGAATAAAATAGGGGTATTTATGTCCATGAAACTTCTTTTTGTGAATGTATAGTTGTCTTCTCACATCATTATGGGTAGATAGTTTAGTCCATACAATTTATAAAAGGAAGGGTAGATTAATCTTTTCATATCATTATGAAAGGGCAAATATGTCTTCACAAACATTTAGGGGTAGTCATTTCATGTCACAAAATGTGTGACGTCAGCGTTGACTGCTTTTGACCTCGCTGGAAATTGAATGGAGGGGTGTAATTGAAACAAATATGGACTCAAACTGTAATTAGCAAAATCACAGGGGTGCGGGTGTAAAGTGAAATTATAATTTACCCTAATTAATATTGCATATTGTTTGACAAAGCTTCATTACCCTTCATATACATGCTTATATTGTTTGGGGCACTTTTTCTTTGCAATTTTCTAAGGTTCATCCGAGCATAAAAAATAGTATAAAGAGTTATGGGTGCGTTTGAAAACTAGTGTTTTCGTTTTCGTTTTTTATCTTTTGAGAACAAAAAATTTTCTTGTTCTTGTCTTAAAGGTAATCCGGAAACAAAAACATGTTTGGTTGTGTACATGTGAGTTTTCCCGGCCCATGGAAAAGCCCATCCCGACCGGATCAAGTCAAGAAAGACCCGAGATTACGACCCGACCATTGTGCCCGCGTCACAACCCGACCGAGACATCGGCACCATGGTCCGAGAAGTATCATGACCCGACCATCATATCCATTGCTGCCCCGACTCGAAAATGCTTGAAGCTCAAGGCAATGGCATGATATAGGATCTACATAGCTGACGTGTAAAGTAAGATATTATGTAAAGTTGAAAATGTTGCCCTAATGGGCCAAAGGCCCATTGGGAAAATGTATATAATTTAGTGAAAAGTAATGAGAAGGGGATCTTTTTGTGTTGTGCAAATTTTGTATCTACTCAATGGCGCCGTCTGTGGGAAACTAGGTCAGATCACCGACCATCTTCCTACCTCTAAAAAAAAGCTGAGTGAAACCCAGATACACCCAAAAAACCATCCATACCACCCTCCCAGTCCAGATATAACGATGCCGGTAACCAGATCCCATTCGGAAGCACTGATTCCCGGCACCGGACAACCAAGCGCCCCACCAACGGTTGAAAATCTCCTACGGCAGCTTGTGGAAGCTGAGAAACGCAGCCAGGCCGCCGAGGCAAGGAGCCTGGCGGCGGAAAGGAGGAGTGAGGAACTCCTTGCAAGATTGAATCAGGCAACCATCCCACAGATAGTTCCCGATCAATCACAAACCCATGGAGAGGCCGAACCACGAGAAGAGCATGGTGAAACATCACACCGTCCAGGCAAGGCCCCGGCAACCGGCGATACTCCAGTTACCGACGAACCTCTGACGTCGCAGAAGCTCCAAGAGATGATGGCAGAATTTCAGAAGAAAGTCATGAATGATCTGAGAGCCAAATCCACCGATGACCAGGCCCTCAGAGCCTCTGCCGACTCGGTTCAGTCGCCCTTCAGCGTGGAGATCACCCGAGAACCCTTCCCAAGAAAGTTCGTATGCCCAGATTCACTCCTTACGATGGAACAAAGGATCCCGAGGAGCATATCTACCAGATCCACCAGAAGATGACGATGTACGCCGAGAACGAAGCCCTGCTGTGCAAAGTGTTCCCGACCAGTCTTATCGATGCACCGCTCCTCTGGTTCAGAAAGCAACCGCCGAGATCCATTGGCAGCTGGCAGCAATTGTCTGATCTCTTTGTGGCGCAGTATTTCGGGAACAAGAGGCAAAAGAAGACCATCTCGAGCCTCTTCACCATGACCCAGGAAAAGGGAGAATCCCTCAAGAGCTTCCTATCCCGATTCAATGTCGAATCATCCTCCATCGACAACTGTGACCAGCACTCTGCCGTGGAGACCTTCAGGATGGCTCTCATCCTGGGGACCAAGTTTCACCAATCACTTGTGAAGCGACCTCCCTCGGGAATAGGAGAACTCAATTCTAGGGCGCAAGGCCACTTGAGGATCGAAGAGGAAGAAGCAACCCGACAGAGGAGAGCAGCACTGGTCAGTGTGGAAGTCAAATCAAAGGATAAAGCGTCAGACAAATCCCGACAGGATATGAATCGCAAATGCTCGAATCCCCCGAGCCACTCTTCATCTCAGTTTCCCCCTCAACCCGATAGACGTGCGAAGCTTGAAGAGAAGATTACTCCATTGAAAGTGACGCTTGCCAAGCTTTTCCAGGAAAACAAAGCTCGAGGAATCTTCCAAACTCCTCCCCCAATCAGGCAACCCCTTGACCAAAGGGATAAATCCAAGCATTGCGCCCTCCATGGTGATTTTGGCCACACGACCAACGATTGCCGAAACCTGAGACGCCAGGTGGAAGGAATGATAGCCCGAGGGGAACTGAAGGATTACATCCAGAGGGATGGTCCAAGGGCCAACCCACCAGCACAGTATAACCAACAGAATCAGGGTCCTGCTCACCCGGTCAGGATCATCAATATGATCCATGGGGGTCCCGACCCACAAAACAGCGAAGGATCGAGACTCACGCAGCTGAGAAGAGCACATCAAATCGCCAGGATATCTGGGATAAACGAGGTCCACCACCGAACGGGGCAATCTCAGATACTCTTCTCCCAGGAGGACCTCCGGGACATCCAAGTCCCGCACGAGGACCCGCTAGTCATCACTCTGATGGTTTCGGGATGTCTTGTGAAGAAGGTCATGGTCGACCCGGGAAGCAGCGCCAACATCATGACCAAATGGGCTTTTGATAAATTGGAGATCAACCCGAGTGACATCGTGACATCCCGAAACCCAATCGCCGAGTTCGATGGAAAACAAGTCGAGCCTCTCGGGGAGGTCAGGCTGCCTGTGACGGCGGCCCAGAGAACTCTGTCCGAAACTTTCGTGGTGGTGGACGTGAAGCCCTCATACAATCTTCTTATGGGAAGGGGATGGATACACAGAATGCAGGGGGTACCGTCGACTCTCCACCAAATGATGAGGTGCGTCGGTCCAAATGGGTACGACATAATTGACATCAGAGGGGATCAAGTGGCGGCCAAGCAATGCTACGCTGTCACCATCAAAGAAATGAAGGACAAACCCGATCGAAAGAGGTCCCGAGAAGATGATCAGGACCTGGAGTCCAAATAGCAACTACAGGACGGGGAGTCGGGTCCCCCGATCGTGGCCGAGCCTCTGCAGCTGGTGTTTGTAAGGCCCGACAAGGTTACCTACGCAGGTACAAACCTCAACACTTGTGAATTGAATGAACTGACAACATTCTTACAGGACAATCATGACGTCTTCGCTTGGGAGCATACTGATATGCCCGGCATCGACCCCTCCATAGCCCGACACAAATTACATGTCGATCCAAATATTCGACCCGTTCGACAAAAACAGAGGCGAATGGGGGGCCAAAGGAACCAAATCATAGCCGACGAGGTGTCAAAGTTGCTGGAAGCCGGATTCATCAGAGAGGTCCATTATCCCGAGTGGTTGTCCAATGTGGTTGTTGTACAGAAAAAGAACGGGAAATGGCGAGTCTGCGTCGACTTCACCGACTTAAACAAAGCTTGCCCGAAAGACAGTTTCCCCCTGCCCAAAATAGATCAAATGGTCGATGCTACTGCAGGCTACGAGAGGTTAACCTTCCTGGATGCTTACTCGGGTTACAACCAAATCCCGATGGACGCAGGGGATAAGGAAAAGACCTCCTTCATTACAGAAACAAGTACCTATTGCTTTAGAGTTATGCCTTTCGGACTAAAAAATGCAGGAGCCACCTTTCAAAGACTGGTGAACAGGATATTTAAAGGGATGATGGGCACTGTGGTCGAGGCTTACATTGACGACACAGTTGTCAAGAGCAGAAATAAGACTGACCACTTGGGACATCTCCGTAAGGTGTTTGATACCTTGAGAAAACACGGGATGAAGCTCAATCCAGCCAAATGCTCCTTCGGGGTGTCATCGGGACAGTTTCTGGGACACATAGTTGATCGGTCGGGTATACAAGCCAGTCCGACCCAAGTGAAGGCTCTGCTCGAAACAAAAGAGCCATCCACACACAAAGAAGTTCAAATCTTGACCGGAAGGGTCGTGGCATTAAGCCGATTCATTGCAAGGCTGACCGACCGTTGCCGACCCATCTTCCAGGCGATCAAGGCAAGGAAGGGAGAAGTGTGGGGACCCGAGCAAACTAAAGCCTTGTCCCGATTGAAGGAGTACATGCTCAAGCCTCCCATTCTTGCAACACCCGAGCCCGATGATGTCCTGCTCTTGTATCTGGCAGTATCATCAGTTTCAACTAGTGCCGTACTCATCAGAGAGGACAGGAACCTCCAGATGCCCATTTTCTACACCAGTAAGGCACTGGCCGATCCCGAGACACGGTACAACAAATAGGAAAAGTTGGTCTTATCCCTGATCAATGCCAAACGACGTCTCAGACATTACTTCGAAGCTCATCATATCATTGTCCCCACTGCCACTCCCATTCGTGTACTTATGGCAAAGCCCGACCTTTCCGGAAGAATTTCCAAATGGGCCATTGAGCTGGGAATTTATGACATAACTTACGTGCCCAGAGTCTCGATCAAAGGACAGGCCGTGGCCGACTTCCTCTTAGAAGGGAAAACCGAGGAGGTCGATCAGCCCGTTGAGTTGGAAACATGGAAGTTATTCGGGATCGATCCTGGTCCTCGTCATCAGAGCCTAAGTCCCGGGCATCCGATATTGAGGAAGGAACGCCCAGTACAACGCTTCGGCTAGAGCTGGGTCTGACTGAATGATCTGCCCGAGGAGGACTCTGACTCACACCTACCAAGCTCGGAACCAGGGCATAACCATCCCCGACCTCGGCCGCATCCGATGCACCAGTTTGCGGACCATCAGTAGGCGGAGGCGGGGGTGTGACGGGATGACGCTCTGCCGGAATAGGAGGAGGGGGCGTGCCAGCTGGCCCTCCGGCGGATCCTGCTGGTTGACTGCTTGCTGGATTCTCATTAACTGGCGGGACATCGGGATTTTCGGAGACCGGAGGAATATCAACCCCACAAATGAAAGATGTAGAGCCAGTATCAACCTTTCTGGCCCTCTTGATCGAAAGTTTGGGCAGGCTAACCGCCTTCCTTTTCCGTTGATCCCCGAACATTTTTCTCTTGAGCTTTTTAGTTCCTGATGACTTGGACTTCAGTTTCCTTGACCCTGACGTAGTCGCAGTAGAACCCGAGGCGATCCTCGATGCTGATTCTCCCGATGCAAACTCCTGCAATACAGACCCAGTCAGGCAATTCTGGCTATCCATTAAATCCCGACTCCATACCTTAGCACGCAACAGTTCAAATCGAGCCCTTATATACCCGACACCCCTTTTCTCCCGAGGAGCCTTCAGGAAATCCATCACTTGCGTACCCAACTTATCGTTGCACATTTCGCAGTGGCAAGAGGCTCGGGTATGAAAACTCTTAAACTCAGGAAGTCGGGTTGGCTGGAAGACATGGTTGACAGGGATGTTCATAGCATCGGGATGCCTCCACTGACCACTCACTATTATCATCCTCTCTTTCCATCCCTTGTTGGATGTCGGGACGTTGTCACACAACTTCCTCTTGACGTAAGAAGTCAGGTTATACCAACCCCTATTATCCTTTTGTTCTTGAAGTTTATAAGAAAGCAGAAGCTCGGCCAAACCTAAGTCTAGGTTCAATTCCTTATTAATGAACAAGATCATGGCCAGGATCCTATAAAAATTGGGACCGACTTGAAGGGGGGCCAGACCCAAAGTGGCCAATGTTAGGAGGAAGAAAGGGTGAATGGGAAACTTTAGTATAGCCAGGTGGAACGAGGAAAGCAGTATCTCCCCGTCCTTCAAACCTTCCCCGATCCTAAAATCTTTGTCCCGAGGGTAGTGCCTAACCTTAACCCCTTCAGGGACCCTGAGACTCCTAAGTTGAGCGTCTTTCCTATATTTGGCTGGGAGAGGGTCAGTACAGAAGTTCTCCTCCTCCTCAGCATCCTGACCCATCTCGATATCATCCTCTACAGCCCGATCTCCCGCTTCCTGAGTGACTTCCGGGGGACTAGACCTAATGACCCGAGCAAAACTCAACCAAGATCGTTAAAATCCACTGAAATTGATGAGGCAATTTGGGGATTTTATAGGTTTGAAAGTGGGTTTGTGTTTGTTAATAATGCTTGAGTATGGCAGAAAGAGAATAACGAAAGGAGAACAAATTCAAAAGTGGTGCAAGTGTGGCGTATGCGGATTATATAGATAGGTATGACTTTTCGTCTACCCGGGTCAGGGTATCGGATCGACATGACCCGGCCCATCTCACGCAAATCTATGCCGTCCTGGCCACAAATTCAAAATTGTAATAATGGCGACAGCTGTAACATTTAATGTGTCCCGCGTCATCCGGCACGCTTCTCCTCATCTTCCGCCACGCGTCCCGCGCACCAACTCCGAGGACTTTTCGATGGGCCTTAAGATTCTTCCATCTAATGGGCCCATTGAATGCAGGCCCATGAGATGAAATAGGGCCTGTGTACATGTGAGTTTTCCCGGCCCATGGAAAAGCCCATCCCGACCGGATCAAGTCAAGAAAGACCCGAGATTACGACCCGACCATTGTGCCCGCGTCACAACCCGACCGAGACATCGGCACCATGGTCCGAGAAGTATCATGACCCGACCATCATATCCATTGCTGCCCCGACTCGAAAATGCTTGAAGCTCAAGGCAATGGCATGATATAGGATCTACATAGCTGACGTGTAAAGTAAGATATTATGTAAAGTTGAAAATGTTGCCCTAATGGGCCAAAGGCCCATTGGGAAAATGTATATAATTTAGTGAAAAGTAATGAGAAGGGGATCTTTTTGTGTTGTGCAAATTTTGTATCTACAGGTTGTAAATTTTGTCTAACAAATTTTCGGGAACAAAAAAAAAAACACATTTTTGAGATTTATTTGGAATAAAAAGTAGAAAACAAATTGTCAAATGGTGAGATTAAGTTTGACTCGATTGTCATCCCTTGTACAAACTAGCTACAATGTACACTTCCAAGTCTTCCATACAACAATGAACATGACCACTCTGCTGTTATTCGAAAGATTAACATACAGGAAAATATATATATATATAAATATATAAGTAGTAGCATGTATAAAGACTACATCACCCCAATTCGATTGAGGGTGTCAAGTTGCAGAGGTAAGGGTTTGTGTTGGTGGTGGTATCGATTTGCAGTGGTGGGAGTTTGTGGTGGTGTCGATTTGCAGTGGTGGTGGTGGTGGGATGACGGGTGGTGGTGGGGGGGGGGTGGTTAGGGTTTGGAGGTTGAAGATGGCGGTTAGAGTTTGGAGGTTGAAGATGGCGGTTAGGGAATCTGCAACAATTATTATTTTTTTGGCTGAGAACAAACTGTGCCCAAAACAAAAAAAAAACACCATTTTGGTGTTCTCAAATTTTGAACTAAGAGTGAGAAAACGTTTTTTTACTATTCACGAAAACAAAAACCATCAAAGGCTCCGAAACGCGTTTTTCTTTCCGTGAATAGTGGAAAAAACAAGAACAAAAACAGAAACACCAGTTTCCAAATGCACCCTATGTTTTTTTTTTTTTTTTTCACTATAGTTGAAATGAATACTCATTCCACAAACAATATAAATTTTACAACGGTTGTAAAAGTAACTAAGAAGGTACATATATAGCACGGGTATATACCTTTTTGAATCCCCTATATATATATATATATATATATATTACACCATTTTTTACAATCTCAGGCTTTCTCAAAAAAGGATAAGGATTCAGGAAAGGACAAGGATATGGCTGGTGCAATGACATGCAATTTCGTGCAAGCAATTATATTGCATCCCCAGATAACATATGGTTATTTGCTCGATTACATGCATGAACAAATTGAAGCAGCTCTCAAGAAAGAAGGATGGTTCAATAAGATGATCCTGAACAAGAAGTCTGGTTGCAAATTTATACAGGTTAGCTTTTTTCCTTGACCACTAGTATTTATTCAGGTTTGACTCAATTTTATTTTTTTACAAAATCCATATTTAAACAAGTGGATGTTATACATTAATAAAAGCAATTCACTTCATAAAATTACACTTGTTGAATGTCCCTCATAGTTTTGAACCTTTTCGGGTGAGATAATAAACTCGACTTATTTTGACATGTTGCGATAAAAGTTTAATTTGCAATGGGAGCTATTAAATCTTGCATATGAAGTTTGGATATAAACATATGTGATATTTATGGCTGGAATTTGGTTTCGGGTCACCTTGCGATTCGGTTGACCCGAAAATTGAGTTCCATGGAGTATTTAGTCTCTTTTATAGTTCTTTATAAATATAAGGGCAATTAGGGTTTGGTGTTGTCACGAGAAAGAAAAAATTCTAATTCGCAAAAAGAGAAAGTTAGGGTTTAAGAGTTTGTATTTATAATATCATGTTTCTTGCATAATGAAAACTTTCACCGGAACTTCTAACGTAGGCACAACTCGACTTAAGTTGTGACTTAAGTCGAACCTTGTAAATTTTTAAATTCTTTGTGTTGCATGTTTATTTTATGTCTTGATTTCTTTTTGGTTTGGTGCGTTTATTTTCAACAAATTGGTATCAAAGCTTTTGGTTCGAGGCATGGATGGCAACCAAATTTCTGGAAATCGAAAAGTTCAATAGCAGAAACGATTTCAGCCTATGGTGGGTTAGGATGCAGGATCTGTTGGTACAATTCCAATTTCTTTCCAAACCTCACCCTTTGCAGCAGACATTCTATCTACCCATGTTGCCCAATTCCTGAGAGAAGACGACCAAGTCTTGAGGTAGAATTGAATAGGTTCCCCATTTGTCTCTTTTGGAAGCTGTTTTGAGTACAAGAGACAGTCTTCAGCCACAGGATAGTAAGCATCTAGACCTATTGGGGGATCACCAAGGAAAGCTGGCCCAAGAGCCATCTGATTATCAGGAGTATCAATGAAGGTTTGAACAAAGAGTTGTTTTTGGGGACAATTCTTTATTAATTGATGAGCTTGTTGATTTATGTTAGGAGAAGATTCAAAAGGCTTGATTAAATCAAAAGAAAATTGATGAATTGTGTTTGAAAGAGCCATGATTAGGGTTTAGCTTTGAAAGAGAAGAGGGTTTTGAAGAAGAAAGAAGAGAAAAGGGGTATGGGTCGAATTAGGGATAATAAAAGCATATATCCGTACATATGCAATGATGATGGTAGATGGTCTAAATCCCCAGTTTTGAAAGTTTAAGATATTAATGAGGGTAGAGAAAGTGGAAGATTTCCAACGACGGTGCAATTAATGTGGTTTTCAAATTAATTTGAAATTGTTAATTTAAAGGGAAAGATAATGGTGTTCGCATGGAAAGCCATTTGAAGTATGCCACGTATAGAGGATTTCTCGGCCAAAGTTAGATTTTGAAACCAAAGGAGCTAGTTTGGCTGAAAATCAAGTAATATGATATAATTTAAACAAAAATTTGTTAAATCTTAGTTGGAAGGAAATACTTTACAAATTTGGAGGTAATATTGGTAACCTAAAAATAATACTCTAAGGGTCCGTTTGGATATCCTGTTTTTTGTTTTTGTTTTTTTACTGTTCATCAGATAAAAAAAAAAAAATACGTTTGGATTGACTCTTGAAAGTTCTTTTAGTATTCTTTTTATAAATAGAATGCTTTTGATAACCCATTTTTTTGTTTCGTTTAAAACCCTTAGAAAGAATTCGACTCTTTCTTTTAAAACTCTTAGAACTATAAAATGAAAATACTTCTTTTTAAATTGTCGAATTCTTTTTTCGAGTTCCTTAAAAATAGGTTCAAAAAAGGAAGACCGTTTTCGAGGAGAACCAAAAGGAAGGTCAAACGCGTTTACTGTTCATTTTTTTTTCCCCAAGAAAACTGTTTTCTGTGAATAGTGTGTAAAAGTTGTGAAAACACCAAATACAACTTTTAGTTGTTTTTTGAGTTTTTTCATTGTTTAGGTGGTAAAAATAGTGCAAAACACCAAATCCATAAAATACAACTTTCACTAAATAAAAGTGGTGAAAACACCTTTCTAAACGCTTTTTTGTTTTTAGTTTTTTACTGAAAAAAACAAAGACAAATACAAAAACAATTTTTTTATTTGAAGACATAAAACAAATACAAAAAACAAATTTTCCAAACGCACCATAAGTGACCGGCCGTGATTGGAAAAGCACAAGGACACGGTGGCAAGTTTATGGATGGTAGCAAAAGGGGATTAGCACTCACTAGGAGTTTGTTTCCTATTTTTGTGAAATAAGGAAAACGTGGCTAATATGGAGTTATACATATGCAAATTTTGAGTGACAATGGGAGTCTGACATCATGATAATTCAAAATCTAAAGAAACTTTAAAAGTCTAGTACACGTTATTTAAGAAACGAGGCAGTTTGAAAGAATGAACGTCGATAATTACGAGTTGAAGGACACATGACACACTTGGAATAAAATTCAAAATTGCTTTTGTATATATATAGTTAATTTAGAATAACATAGAGCAACATAAACACTTATCTTTTCAATATTTTACATTCTTGCAATTTCAATAGAATATTGCATTTTCAATTCCTTTATTTTTTCTTGCACTTCAATTCACTTTCAATTTTCTATAGTTTGGTAATTTCAATCTCAAAGTCTTTTTCATTAAGGTAAAAAAAACCTGACCGAAAATTTGATATCATTCTTTCGTACAATCGCTTGATCATTTCCAAAAAAGATACTAGTTATTCTTAATTTTTATTTGATTCTTCAACGAATCTCACACGCCCGCGATCTCAATAAAAACCAGAGCGGCAACACTTATGTACAGGCACGGACCCAGAGATTGAGTTGAGTGGGGGCATAATTGCACTATTCAAACTTTAGGAGTAGGTAAAGATAGAAAAGGAAATTTCAGTGGGGGCTTTAAGGGGTTTTTAGTGGGGCAAATTCACATAATATCTGAAACTAAGGGGCAAATAGGCTAAAAAAAAATAATTCAGTGGGGGCGGGGCACATTACTGTTTTCAGTGTGAGTTTTTGTGGCATTCTATGAGGCTCAACAAGTATAGTAACAACATAGTAGATCATAAGTTGTAAATCATCCGAAGAATAACTTGAGCTGGAAAGGGAGATTCTATTTTATTAATGTTTAGTCGAACTAAAACTGAAATTGTTGTTATTGTTGGGGAAACGAAGCCATCACAAAGGCATATTTTTATTGAAACTAGAAATAAACCATCACTAAAAATAGGATTCTCCATAGCTCAGCATTCCAAAAGTGCGCTAGCTGCATTACGCTCATGTTTCCAACCAGTATTCTCCACGTGTGTTACTTAGTACGACTCGATATGGCCCCTCCCAGTTGGGCCAGATGGGACCAAGATTTCCAGTCTTTTCTTTTTCTTAGTCGCGAGAGTGACCTTTTGTTGTAGCAGATCTCTGAATTGGAATCTGTTTGGCTTGACCCATGCATTGGAGTACCTAGACACCGTGTACTAGTAGCACTTTAGATTTGAGTCTGCTCCAATTTTTTCTCAATTAGATCCAAACAAGTTATTTTTTGTGGCAAATTTTAAAAGTGACCTCTTCTGAATAGATTTTCAATCTGATCTGTGATATCGATGCAGTCCTATGTGTTATGTCCATGATCTCGATATAACCTGCAATACTTATCGTGAGATCTGCTTGCTAGATCTGACTTCATCTTTCTGGGGCACTTTAAGGATGGATCATCCTGGATTTGTAGAAGAAATCCCTCTATTGGTTCATTCAGAGGGTTGGAGTTGACAAGTCTATCTACATTTTTCCAGTGAGGCACTCTTTCATTCTGCTAAATAGAGGATTTCCTGTACTTGGTATCCTTCTCATTGTTGGTGTCCGGGATCAACCTCTTTTTGATATCTGATTCCTTATCCTCAACATTCTTTTCCTTGCATTTATAGCATCTTCGGCACTTTCGTGTTTTTGGGCTCTGATTAGTTGCACTACTATACTTGTGGGAGGTTCTAGGGTGGTAAATGGGTGGGTTTGGGTTGGGTCAATAACAAGCAGTTCAGGAATGGGTCAATGACCCATTTTCAACCTACCATGAAGGGTCATAACTGATTCGGGTCATAACTGATTCGGGTCATAATCGGGTCCGGTAAATCCGCGGGTCGAACCAACCCACATATCTTTAAAATATATATATTTATTAAAATAATTTTTTATAATTTTAAATTTATCCAACAAAATAAATTCATAAATTTGAAAACATTCATATATGTAATATATATACATACACACACCAACAAGTATCCTCCATCAGAAACGATTTGAGTTTTAAAAAGGGTTTACTTCATTAAACCCCCCTATGCTATTCAATTTAATCAACTAACCCCTATTGCGTCCGCTTTGACCCATATACTATCCAATTTCATCACTATCCCTCCTCATTCTCACATTTTGAGTCAAAATGTTTAAACTACCCTCCCTTAATAGTATAAGGGGGTTTACTGAAATCAACCCTTAAAAACATTATTTTTCGAAAATAAATTATATTTTTCGTAAAAACTATAAATTTCAATATATATATATAATATTTTCTGAAAAATAATTTTTTTACGAAAAATATATATTATGTTTCAAAATATGATTTTTTTCCGAAAAATTATTTTTTTGCGAAAAAGTATATAATATGTTCCAAAATATGAATTTTTTCCGAAAAATAATTTTTTTTCGAAAAATATATATTATGTTCCAAAATATGATTTTTTTCCGAAAAATATTTCTTTTACGAAAAAGTATTTATTATGTTCCAAAATATGAATTTTTTTCCGAATAATATTTTTTTTGCGAAAAATATATACTTTTATGTTCCAAGATATGATATTTTCCGAAAAATACTTTTTTTTGCGAAAAATATATACTATGTTCCAAAATAGGATTTTTTTCTGAAAAATATTTTTCTTGCAAAAAATATATATTATTTTTTCCGAAATAATTCATATTTTGGAAAACAATATACTCCCTCCGAAAAATAATTTTTTGCGAAAAATATATATAAATAATTTTGAATTTATAATTTTTGCAAAATATATAATTGATTTTCGAAAAATAAATTTTTTAAATGGTTGATTTCACTAAACCCCCTTATACTATTGATGGTAGTTTAGGCATTTTGACTCAAAATGTGAGGTGAGGGGCATAATGATGAAATCGAATAGTATAGGGGGCAAAATGAACAGAGTGGGGGTTAGTTGATTAAACTGGATAGTATAGGGGGTTTCTTGAAATTAACCCTTTTAAAAATGATAGAATAAGGCCTCTCTCTATCCCTATCTCCATAACGATTTCTCTCTCTTCAATCATCCCTAACTCCCCTCTCTCTCTACACCCCTCTCTCTGTCTATATATATATATACACACACAAACCAATAAGTATCATACCCATCAGATTCAATTTGAGTCTTAAAAATAATAAAATCAAGGTCTCTCTCTATCCCTATCTCCAAAATCATTTCTCTCTCTTCAATCACCCCTAAATCCCATTTCTCTATCTACACCCCCCCTCTCTCTCTCTCTATATATATATATCTCTTCAAAAAATTCGTAACTAAAATCCTACCGATCATATTTGATTTCTTGAACTCAGATTATAGAGGGGATATAAACATACCTAATAATTTTCTACTGTAATGTTCAATTTGAGATTTATCATTACAAGAGATCTAACCATGAATTTGTATTTGTAAACCCTGAGTTTGGTTTGGTGACCGAAGATTAGGACATCAAATCTCTAGTGAAGAGAGACGAGAGAATGGTGACAAAAGAAGACGAAAGAGCAAGGTTGAGGGGCAAAGACGGGTTTGAAGGGGTACCCACAGCCGATTCGCATCCAACCTGCATTTTCTACCACCCTCATTCTACCTAACCCATCTTTGAAATCACTTACCCCTTACCAAAAATTACACGGCGGGTATGGGCAAGTTGGTGGGTTTAGATAAGAATTGTCGGCTCTAGTGGTTCTTTGGCTAAGGAGAACAAAAATTCAGAAGTGTGCACACCTCTCATGTAGGTGTTTAAAGCTAATTTGTTGTCTACTTCCTATACCTGCAACATTTTTGCATTGAAGTGGCTGATATAGTCCCGTAAGGATTCTCCCTTATATTATTTTATCCGGAGTAAATAGGTGGCCGACCTTCGTTGGCTCTGTCCAGCAATTTAATAATTTATGAACTGCTTGCTTACCCTTTTAAGGCATCAATGGACCCAGTTTTGAGCTTGTTGAAGCATACTCGTGTTGATCCTTTAAGAATAGTGGGAAAGACACGACACGTGATGACATCTGGGACAACATACGTGTGCATAAGTGCTTCGAAGGTCTCCAAGTGATCGACAGAATCTCGGGTCCCATCGAAAGTGTTGATTGCATGCATCTTGAATCTATTTGGGAGGGGACATTTCATAACATTATAACTAAAGAAAAGGTTGGTTTTGTTTATAAGGTTACCTTAAACTTTAGAGAACCAACATCTATTATTACTCACGAGAAAACCATAAAGAAAATATGTTACAAGAATACAAGTTATCTATACCCTAATAAATGAGGTAAAAGACTGTACTACCCACAAATATAATAAAAGAGTACAAAGACTAAATTACCCATATAAAAGAGTAAAATAAAATGAAACAATACTCTTAACACCCCCCTCAAACTCATGATGTGATGGTGGGAAGCATCGAAATTTTGTTAAGAAGATAACGAAACCGCATAATAGTGTGAGACTTCAGGAAAAAATCAGCCAACTGCAGAGTAGAGGA
Organism: Cornus suecica; assembly: GCA_963922005.1. Lineage (NCBI taxonomy): Eukaryota > Viridiplantae > Streptophyta > Magnoliopsida > Cornales > Cornaceae > Cornus > Cornus suecica. Next base: position 39,371,922 of record OY998247.1, on the reverse strand, counting down.
GATATATGGTTGAGAAATCGTACCAAGCTTGAAATGCTGACGCGTAAAATGACAATCAATTTCAATATGTTTTGTACGCTCATGGAAAACATTATTGTGAGCAATCTGAATTGCACTTTTGTTATCACAATACATCGGAGTAGGAACAATACATGTCACACCCATATCAGCAAGCAACCATCGGAGCCAAACTATCTATGCGATAGTAATGGCCATGACACGATACTCTGCCTCAACAGAAGAACGAGAAACAACTGTTTGTTTCTTATTTTTCCAAGAGATAAGAGAATCACCCAAAAAAGATACTTAATCCATTAGTGTACTTACAATCTGTATGGTCTCCAGCCCAGTTTGCGTCAGAGAAAGTTTGAAGTTCCAAAGCAGAGGTAGATGAAAATAATAAACTCTGATGAAGAGTACCCTGCAGATAATGTCAAATGCGAAAAATGGCAACCCAATGAACAGTAGTAGAAGAGGATAAAAATTGACTGACAATATGTACTGCATAGGTAATGTCAGGTCGTGTAACAGTGAGATATACTAAATTGCCAACCACAACGCGATACAAAGTAGGATCAACCAATGGAATACCATCTAAGGAAGTATAACGAACATTAAGCTCCAAGGGAGTTTCAACTATCCATGAATCCGTGAGACGAGCTTTGTGAATAACTTCTGTTGCATACTTGGATTGTGAAAGAAGATAGCCTTTGGGAGAATAGGCAACTTCAATACCAAGGAAATAGTGAAGAGGCCCAAGATCTTTTATCTCAAATTGTTGTTGCAATTGAGATTTCAGGAGTGTGATTCCAACAGTGCCATCACCTGTCATAATCATGTCATCAACGTATAATAGTAGAAGGATACGTCCAGCAGAAGTAGAACAAATAAAAAGAGCTGAGTCATAATCATTGGAATGAAAGCCTAAGCCACATACGACTGTTGAAAATCTCTCAAACCAAGCTCGAGGAGCTTGCTTAAGACCATACAATGCCTTCTTAAGTTTACAAACTTCCCCATAATTATGAGGAACACCAGGGGGTGGAACCATATAAACTTCATCTGCCATAGTCCCATGTAAGAAAACATTTTTTAAATCCATTTGTGAAAGATCCCACTGACGAACAACAGCTACAACAATTAATGCATGAACAGTTGTCATTTTAGCAATAGGAGGAAATGTTTCTTCATAGTCAATACCGTACTATTGGGTGAATCCCTTTGCAACCAAACGAGCCTTATACCGCTTAATAGAACCATTAGCCTTCATCTTTATTTTATATACCCACTTACAACCAATTGCAGATTTATCTGAAGGTAATGACACCAGGTCCCACATGTCATTCTTATACAAAGCTGTGAGCTCTTTGTCCATCGCCTGCTACCAATGAGACTCAAGAACAACTTCTTTATAGGAATTTGGTTCAGAAATAGCTGTTGATAGCCATATTCGAACCTAGAGATCCGGAGAAGAAGATCATGGAAAGTGTTTCTACATCAACGATGCAGTCACTTTCTTTCATGACCAACTAACTCGGTATCTAGGATTTTCTAGTAAAACCTTAGCCAAGTAATGTATTTCTTTCATTGTAACGAGGGGAAACTATTGACCATCATACTGTGATGATTGTAGTAGTTAAAAGACCGTACTGATTTGCAATATAAAATTATATGTTTGTTCTAAATTCTTGTCTTATATGAAATGAATGTATTATTATGCACAACTATGATTATTCACTATAGCCTGGCACTCAGATGCTTAATTATGATTTTCTACACAATGGTGGTAATGAAACTTGAAACCCTAGGTTGACACAGGCCGTGCCTTGGCGATTTAATATAGACATGCTTTAGTTTATTTTCATGCATTAGGAGTAGATTAAAATAACATAATTGGCATGTACTAGTTAGGTTAGTCATGAGACGGGTTGTTGCAATCCGGTTGATGGTACTCTTTTTTGGGGTCGTATTTAGCTATTTGCGGTACGACCTGATTCACAGTTATGGATCGCCCTCTTACAGTTGATACAGTGAGGAGCTATATTATGCGGTTAGTGGTGGAGTGATGAAAATCCTAGTTTTCTCTCTCATCTGAATCACAACCAATTTACTTTGTTTTCTAGATAATTATTAGTTAAAATAGATAATTTGGTCTTTGACCACCCAAATAAACCATTCTTCAGAAAATATAATTCAGTGTTATTAAATTGCTAAAGTGAACAATTTTAGTCTCTGTGGGATCGATATTCTTTACTCAAGCCGTTTGTTATTCTATAATTGATATGTGCGCTTGCATAGGGTAAAACCTAAAGTCGTTAAGGTGTTATTTTTAACCATATATTTTTACACACCTGACGTCGTATCAAGTGTAGATGATCTCAATAAGAAATTATTCACTCTAAGATCTGATATAATTGAGAAATCTATGAGAATTGAGGTTTTGGAGAATGAATTGAAAGATGCTAACTCAACTATTCATAAATGGTCTAGTGGAACCCTTAAGCTTGATCATAAATGGTATTCGATTAATAATATGAGTAGTAGTAAGAGTAGTCTCCCCACAAAACACACTTGGAACACTAGCAGATAACTAAAGTTAGCGAGCAGTCTCCATGATATGTCGATGTTTTCGCTTAGCAACACCATTTTGCTCAGGTCTATCAACACAAGAAGACTGTAAAATAGTTCCATCAGCTTGGACTAAAGCAAGAAAATCACCATACTGATATTCACCACCTAAATCACATCGAAAACATTTTATAATGGATGCGAATTGTGTTTGAACCATAGCACGAAAGTGAATATAAATAGAAAAGAATTCTGAACAACGTTTCATAAGATAAATCCAACAATAATGTGAATAATCATCAATGAAAGAGACATAATATCTAGACCCCCTTTAGAAAATATAGGAGAAGGGCCCCACACATCAGAATGAACCAAGTTAAATGGTGCTAAAGAAGTAGTCGAACTCTTATTAAAAGGCAAAGCAGAAAATTTGGCTAATTTGCATCCACTACAATAAAAAATATCATGACTCTGCAAATTACTCAAGATGCCGGTGGAAACTAAATAGCGTAAACGAGAATGAGAAACATGTCCAAGACGGGAATGCCATAAATAAAAACTAGATGACTAAGGACTCAATCTAAAAGAAGACAAATCAACCGCGGAAGCAGTTATAACAGGAACATGAAGCTTCTCTAAGATGTATAATCCACCCTCTCTACGGCCTGTCCCAATTAGCTTCATTGAATGCGGATCTTGCACAACACAACCACTAAAAGAAAAATGAACAGAATGTCCAGAATCAAACAATTGACCAACATAGATTAGATTCAATGTAAATTGAGGAATTCAATAAAAATTAAAAAGAGAAGAATTAGAAAAGACAATTGTTCCACTACCAGCCAATGACATAGACATACCATTGGCAGCTACAATGGAAACAGGCGATGAGGGAGAAAAAATAGATGCAAACAAAGAATAATCATTAGTTATATGGTGTGTAGCACCTGAATCGAAAACCAAAGTGGTCTGAAAGATACCTGAGGAAGTTGAAAGAGACAAACCTACAGAGGGAGAAACCGAAAGAGAATTTGATTGAGATATGGAAAGAAGCTTTTTCATCTGCTCCGCAATGAATAGCAACGTAGGAGTTGGTGAAACAGAGGACTCACCACTAACCATCTCCCCAAGAATCCACTATTAAAGGTCACTAGTCTCTCAATCTCCAATGCCCCAAACGAATCAGCCTAAAGGAACAAGATGATACTAAAATTCCTCCCTACTGATTGTTCGTCCGCAATGTTCTAATTCTGTTGCAAATAAACCCAAAATCTTGTCAGGGTTCGCACACCCTATGTACGAAGCCGTGCACACCTGCAAATCAGGAAACGCACACAAACATACCAAACAATCGACACAAGAATATATACGTGGTTCAGCCAAATAAGCCTACGTCCACGGAGAGCACCGTTTCACTAAAATCACTGAGAGGATTATAAGGGGGTGATTCACAGATCACACACGCACACACACTGTGTATACTCATGCCTGTATCACCGGAATAATATAAACGTATATTATTCCTAACTCTCTCTCTCTATTTCTGTGTGTACAATTCAATAGGAGAAGCCCTATATTTATAGGTGAGGATATAGAGGTGGGTTTCCCAATCTTCCGATGTGGGACAAGTTAATATAATAAAGTAGTCATATTATATATATATGCCAATATATAACAATCTCCCACTTGACGACTTTGCCTTCATCAATCAACTCCATCAATGATCAGTGCTCGGTGCCCTCATTTCTGTCTTCAAGCTTGAAGACCAACTGAAGTTGCGCACAACTTCAGTTTCTCTGTTGTCACCACTATGGTCAACATGTCGGCCGGATTCTCGCTTCCTTGAATCTTCTTAAGTGTTAATACTTCATCCTCTAATAGAGATCTGATAAAGTGATAACGAAGATCTATATGCTTGGTTCTCGAATGAAATGATGAATTTTTCGCCAGATGTATAACACTCTGACTATCACTATGTAAAACACTCTTCCCTTGCTCGAATCCCAACTCTGCCAACAAACCCTATAACCAAATCATCTCTTTGCTAGCATCTGTCATGACTACATACTCAGTCTCTGTAGTAGATAACGCTACAATCCTCTGTATCTGCGAAATCCAACTGATTGTTGTAGTACCTACTGTAAAGACATAACCAGTAGTGCTTCTTCTGTGGTCTATCTCACCAGCAAAATCTGAATCTACATAGCCATGTAAATTCACTTAACCTTTTCCAAAATAAAGGCATCTGTTTGTGGTACCTCGTAGATATCGCAATATCCACTTCATTACTTCCCAGTGAGTCTTTCTTGGATTGGACATGAACCTGCTGACTGCTCCTACTGCATATGCAATATTGGTCTTGTACAAACCATCGCATACATCAAGCTACCAATAGCTGAAGCGTATGGAATACATGCCATGTTGTTCCTCTCTGCTTCTGACTTGGGAGACTGCTTTTTGGATAATCGAAAATGACTAGCCAAAGGTGTGCTAACTGACTTAGCATCACTCATGTTGAACCGCTTCAAAACCCGTTCAACGTAGTCAGCCTGAGACAGCTGCAAAATTCCCTTATGCTTGTCTTTGATGATTCTCATACCAAGAATCTGTTTCCCTGTGCCTAAGTCCTTCATCTCGAACTCTTTTGCCAACTGCTTCTTCAGCTTACTGATTTCCATAAAATTAGATCCAACTACTAACATGTCATCAACATAAAGTAGGAGGATAATGTAACTCGTGTCAAACCTTTTGAAGTAGCAACAATGGTCAGCGTTGCACTTGATATAACCATGTCTCTGCATAAATCCATCGAATTTCTTGTACCACTGTCTTGGAGCTTGTTTCAAACCATACAAGCTCTTTTCCAACTTACACACAAGTTTTTCTTTCCCTTTCTCTAAGAAACCTTCCGGTTGCTTCATATAAATCTCCTCCATTAGGTCACCATGGAGGAAAGAAGTTTTGACATCTAACTGCTCTAGGTGCAAACCCTCTGATGCAACAATGCTAAGAACTGAACGAATGGTAGTCAGTTTCACAACCGGAGAAAATACATCGGTGTAGTCGATTCTTGCTTTCTACTGAAATCCTTTTACTACAAGTCTCGCCTTGTACCTCTTAGAACCATCATGTTCTTCTTTGACTCTGTAGACCCATTTATTATGAAGATATTTCTTTCCTACCGGCAGCTCGGTTAGCTCCCATGTCTTGTTGGAAATAAGGGACTTCATCTCATCTTCCATCGCAAGCTCCCACTGGCTCGCATCTGCTGCACTACATGTTTCATCAAAATACTCTGGTTCACCTCCATCTGTGAGCAACAAATAATTCATGTATCTCTGATTTGGCACATGCTACCGTGAAGACCTCCTAGGTACAGGAATAGGAGTCGGAGACTGCAGTGTATCAACCTGTTGAGTATTTCCATCTGCAATATGTTCGTCTGACTGAGTACTCTCACTGTCTTGAACATCATCTAACTCAACACACACAGGATCACTCTGTGATGTAGGCTCTGAGGTTGTTGTGTGTATGTCCTTGTACATAACCTTTTCATTGAACACTACATCTCTGCTTCGGATCAGTTTTCGGTTCTGATCATCCCACATGCGGTAACCATACTCGTCACCGCCATAGCCAATGAAAATACACTTTCGTGACATGGGATCAAGCTTACCCCTCATAGTGTCACTAACATGTACATATGCAACACAACCAAAAACTTTTAAATGTAAAAGTGTTACCTCTCTACCGCTCCAGACCTCTTCTGGTATTCTGTGCTCCAATGGTACTGATGGACCACGATTGATTAAGTACGCTGTTGTACTGACTGCTTCTGCCCAGAACTGTTTTGGAAACCCTACTTGAATGCACATGTTTCTGGCTCTCTTAGTCAATGTCCGGTTCATCCGTTCTGCTACGCCATTCTATTGTGGTGTACGTGGAACAATTCTCTCTAATCTGATACCGTTCTCATAGCAAAATCTCTTAAACCCGGTGTCTTGATACTTTCCACCATTATCGGATCGTAATCTCTTGATCTTCAAACCCGTCTCATTCTCTATCATAGCCCTCCAACTCTTGAACACACCGTACAGTTCAGATTTATGTTTCAAGAAATAAACCCATACCTTTCTGGAATGGTCATCGATGAAGGTGATGAAATAGGACTTTCCGCCAATAGATGAGACATTTGCTGGCCCCCAGACATCAGTGTAAACTAGCTCAAGCTTCTCCTTTCTGAGTTCTCTGCCGCTTTTCTGAAAATTAACCATCTTCTACTTACCGAATACGCAATCCTCACAGAAGTCGATATCAATCTAATTTAGACCTGGTAGCTTTCCCTTTGCGAGCATAACCTTGAGTCCCTTTTCACTCATGTGACCTAGCATCTGGTGCCACAAATTATGATCCTCCTTGCTTTCTGCAATTGCTATAAATGTGCTAGCCTTGGTGGTAGTGTACACCGTACCTGTTTTCTTTCCTCGTGCTATAGTCATAGCCCCCTTGGAAACTTTCCACTTATCTTCACTGAAAGTGGTCACATAACCTTCACTCGCCAACTGGCCTACTGAGATCAGGTTCTTCCTCAAGTCTGGAATGTGTCTGACATCCCTCAGCTTCCATATCGATCCGTTATGTCTGATATGTACTTCACCCTTGCCAACAACACTGCAGGGTTGATCGTCACCTAGATAAACCTTGTCGAGGTTTCCAGGTGCATAGCTCTCAAAGAGCTCTCGACTTGAGGTGGCATGGAATGATGCTCCAGAGTCCAAAACCTAAGACTCTGCTTTGCTCTCCAAAGAGCATATCAGTGCATCATCTGCTTCTTCTAAGATAATATTTGCCTCTGTCTTGTCATCCGCTCCTTTCTGCGGGGATCTACACTGGTTCCTTAAATGACCAATCTTGCCGCAATTCCAACATTCGATTGCTTTGGAATTTATGGGACTTCGAGACTGTGATCTTCCCTACCTCGACTTGGAACGGCCACGCCTTTGGTTTTCACCTTTCTGTCTGTTCGAACCTCTGCCTCTGGTGTCGACATTCAATGTTGTGCCACTTCTTGAAGAGTCTGACGACTGTCTTCTGATCTCTTCTATGAGTACCATACTCACAACGGTATCATACTTTAGCGGGTCTATCCCTGAAGAATTACTGATTGCAGCCACTGTGGCGTTCCAGCTCTCTGATAATTGATTATGGAGAAAAGCTGATTTCACCTTGTCTTGAAACACTACTTCAATTGATTCCAACTGCCCATAAATGTCATTAAGCTTACTGAGATGTTCACCAACATTCCCATTCTCGGACATCTTCAGATTCATCAATCTGCTGATAAGATGTAATGTATTTGCTCTAGACGGCTGTTCGTACATCTTCGAAAGAGCTTCCATGAGAGACTTTGCAGTCTTCTCTTTCTTGATATTGAAGGCAACAGATTTTGCCAACGTCAATCTGATTGTGCCAAGAGCCTTTCAATCTAGGATATTCCACTCCTCTTCTTTCATCGAATCTGGCTTCGTCCCTTATAGCGGTAAATATAAATTTTTCTGGAATAACACATCCTCAATTTGCATCTTCCAATAGGTAAAGTTTGTACCATCAAACTTGTCGATCATTATTGTCTTTTCTTCTCCCAAAGCTCCCACTGAGCCTATTAGAGATATTCAGAGTCTAATTACGCAAAACCGAGTATGCGAACCTTAAGAACGCCTCTGACCGCGTCCAAAATGGGTCAAAAACGACTCCAAAAGGGCCAAAACAAATTCACACAAGAGACAGAAATTTAATCACGAAGTCAGTACCTTCTCTGGGTGCGTGCAGGCGCGTCCCTTCTCTGATTGGGCTGATTCTTTCGCCAAAATGTTGGGCTTCGAACTCTCTTTACGTAGATATATTATAAGCATCGTTCTGATAAACGATGCTCCAGAAAATCACGCCGAACCGAAACTGCTGCTCGACGGAGCCAAAAAACTGGCCGGAACTTCAAGCGGCGCGTGGGGGCGCGTGCGGCACTTTCCGGCAACGCGCTTGACAATGCTGGTTTCGTCTCGTCGAGTCAAAGCTCTTGGTGTGGTCGGTTTCTGATTTTGGGCACTCGAAAAAATCAGATCTGGACCAGATCGTCGGACTTCGTAATTTGCTCCAACCTGGGGCTCTGATACCACTTGTTAGGTTTCGTACACCCTATGTACGAAGCCGTGCACACTTGCAAATCAGAAAACGCACACAAACATACCAAACAATTATATACGTGGTTAAGCCAAATAAGCCTACGTCCATGGAGAGCACCGTTTCACTAAAATCACTGAGAGGATTACAAGGGGGTGATTCGAAGATCACACACGTACACACACTGTGTATACTCATGCCTGTATCACCAGAATAATATAAACGTATATTATTCCTAACTCTCTCTCTCTCTCTATTTCTGTGTGTACAATTCAATAGGAGAAGCCCTATATTTATAGGTGAGGATATAGAGATGGGTTTCCCAATCTTCCGATGTGGGACAAGTTAATATAACATAGTAGTCATATTATATATATATGCCAATATATAACAAATCTGAAATAAAGATCACGAGACTGGACAAGGTATTTTTCAGCAAAGTCAACTTTTCAACCCTTCAAATTTCCAGCACAGTCATCTTTCCACACTCCAAAATATACTACTCCGAAAAAAAAGTAATAATTCAACAAGAACCTCCTTGGTTTTCCTTGTTCAAATACCGAACAGCTGGTGTGCGTGATGAGATTGTTACCACAAATAGAGATGCTGAAATGTAATTCAGCAAGAACATTCTTGGTTCTCCTTTTTCAAATACCAAACAGCTGGTGTGCGTGATGAGATTGTTACCACACAAATATGTTTTGATGGTTAGGTGTTGTTGCAATTTTCGAGAGCCAATTTCAATCACAAATGGACACGAAGACTATAATTTTGCTTGCTGAAAATTCCGAGATCTTGTTGCTTGCTGAAAATCTTGATGAAAAAAGAGAAGAATTGGTGCTTGTGATTTTAAAAGAGAAAGAGAGCTGCAATTTTGAAAAAAACAAGAGGGATGCGAACAACAAGAGTTGTAATGATGTTTAACAGATTATACTGCTACCAAGAGCTGCAAACCAGAATTATGAATTGTGCAAAAAGGGAATCAGAACAGAAGAGATTCAAGTTGCACAAACAGAGAAAGTAAATTCAAGATGTTGGAATTGTTGCAAAGGCCGTGCTATGAATCTCTGATATCATGTAAATTTTAGAGAACCAACATCTATTATTAATTTATTACTCACAAGAAAACCATAAAGTAAATATGTTATAAGAATACAAGTTATCTATACCCTAATAAAAGAGGTAAAAGACTATACTACCCACAAGTATATTAAAAGAGGACAAAGACTAAACTACCCATATAAAAGAGAATCATCTAGATTGAAAGGATCCTGACATCCATCATGTTTATTTTGTTGGGGAAGCTGGCCGGCAGGGGCATGTAGTTGTTGTATGATGGTCGTACATTGTTGGATCAGCTTATCCAATCTTCGGTTTAAGGTTTGGACTGGGTTTTCCCTTCCAGTTCCCTTTGACCAGAGTCTTGCAGTGATATGCCCTCGCTAGTAGCAAACCCAAATCGCGGTACCGATTAAGTTTTCACAGTTGCGCCAACTGTTGGTGATAAACCTCGCATGATCCAAAACGACATCGCTTCCTACAAAACAAGAGATTGATGTCACTTTGAGGGCAACCAGTGCAGTGCTGACAATGATCCTTCAACGATCAAATTAGTCAACTCGTATTTGATGAGAAGAAAATAATATTAAATATACTATGATCGAATTTTTGTGCTTACCTCATTGATTGTCTGACTTTGTATTTATAGTGACTACCCTCTTGATGTGCAAATTATGTAGCCCCCTTCAATTGATATGATCTTAACTTTCAAAATACTCCAATTTATTCCGTAACTCAGTCAAACAGTCTGCACGCAGCTCGAGGCATTTTTGGAAGGGTAAATGAGCAAAATATATATTAAAGCCTTACTTTCACGAAGAAAAAAAGAGGTTTCAGAATTTTCTCCGCACATTTTATAAATTTAGAGAGATAAGGGCCTGTTTGGAAATGAGTTTGTCTGGTCTTGTCTTGTCTGGTTTTGTCTGGTTTGGTTTTGTTTGGTTTTGTCTGGTTTTGTCTGGTCTTGTTTTGAATCTAAAATTCTATTTGGTAAGCGGTCTGATCTTTCTAGTCTAGTTTGAGAAAACAAAAACTTTATATATATATTAGTTTATATATTATTTTATGTATATAAGTTTATATATTATATATATTTAATAATATATTTAAAAATATTATATATTTAATATATATATTTAATAAAATTATTTTTTATATATTATTATAAAATAATAATATATATTATTCTATATATTATTAATATATATTATTTTTTAATTTTATATATATTTATATATATATAATATTTTTTAATTTATATATTTTTATATATATATTTAATATTATTTTATATATATTATTATAAAATAATAATATATATTATTCGATATATTATTTGTATATACATTATTTTTTAATTTATATATCTTTAATAATATTATTTTATATATATATTTAATAATATTATTTTATATATATTATTACAAAATAAAAAATATATATTATTCTATATATATTAATATATATTATTTTTTAATTTTATATATATTTATATATATATATATATATTATTTTTATATATATTTAATAATATTATTTTATATATGTTATTTTTGAATTTATATATTATTTATATATATATTTAATATGTATATGTTTAATAATATTATTCTATATATATTATTACAAAATAAAAAATATATATTATTCTATATATATTAATATATATTATTTTTTAATTTTATATATTATTTTATATATATATATTATTTTTGAATTTATATATTTAATATATATATATATATTTAATAATATTATTATAAAATAAAAAATATATATTATTCTATATATATTAATATATATTATTTTTTAATTTTATATATATTTATATATATATTATTTATATATATATTTAATAATATTATTTTATATATATTATTATAAAATAAAATATATATATTATTCTATATATATTAATATATATTATTTTTTAATTTTATAGATTATTTTATAAATATTTATATATATATATATTATTTTTATATATATTTAATAATATTATTTTATATATATTATTATAAAATAAAAAATAAAGTTTATTCTATATATATTAATATATATTATTTTTTAATTTTAGTACATGAATTATATATATATATATATATATAGGAGAGAGAGAAAAAAAAAAAAAAAAAAAGTCAAAAATTGTGGGCTAAGACCAAGAAAGACCAACTTTTTTTTGGTCTTGGTTTTACTTTATTTTGAACTAAATCCAAGACCAAAGTTTTAAGTGGTTTTGATTTTGAATTTAAAACCAAACCCACCAAACAAGTTTTGTCTTTGAAAACAAAAACAAACCAAGACAAAACCAGTAAAAACTGGTTACCAAACAGGGCATTGGTCTTTGAAAACAAAAACAAACCAAGACAAAACCAGCAAAAACTGGTTACCAAACAGGGCATTGGTCTTTGAAAACAAAAACAAACCAAGACAAAACCAGCAAAAACTGGTTACCAAATAGGGCCTAAGTGCACAAATTTAGAAATAGATGGAAGTGATTCTAGGAATATAGTTTAGGAGTATTTTCACTTTTAACCCATATATTAGAGTATATGTAAGTATTTAATTTCAGGGGTGGATCTAAAGTTTTCAAATTGAAGGCCAAACTGACGTTATAAACTAAATTTATTTAAAATAGGGTAAATAACAGTTTCACCCCCTGTTGATAGTGTAAATTACAACTGCACCCCCTCAATTTTTGCTAATTACAGTTTCACCCCCTGAATCCCATATCCGGCGACCGGATATGTGCAATTACTCTTATACCCCTTTTTTTTATATTTATTTTAAATAATCAAATATTCTTTTATGTTAAATTACCTATTTACCCTTCCATCATCTTCTTCATCTCACCCCTACTCTCTCCTAAAACCCCTCAAATCAAACCCTAACCCTAAAATGAACTACCAATTATCAAACCTCAATTCCTACCCATACTCAATTAATTGTCCATTTTCAATTACAGAAAAATCAAAACAAAATGACATATATATCTATATATATCTCTATCTCTATATATATCTATCTATATATATATGCATATATATATCTATATATATACACGCACATATATATACATATATAACTATATAGATAGATATACACCAATCTATATATATACACGCACATATATATACATATATAACTATATATATCTATCTATATATATATACGCACATATATATCTACATACATATGAAATGGGTGTGTTGATTTTTTGATATTTTTTGTCTAAATCATGCTTTTTATAGAACTTATTTGTTAATCTTGGACCCAATTTATGTTTCTATGATATAAATTGAATTTGCCCAATACCCAATTCATACATATACATATATGTATATGGGTATATACATATATTTATGCACATATATATATAAGTGATGAGGGTAGTTTAGGCATTTCACATCATTTTAGATGGACAAACAAGTCTTTACACACATATAACGGTAATTTGGTCATTTCGCATCTCAGATTTTGGCTGACCCGGTTTGACCTCGCCGGAGAATGAGTTGAGGGCGTGAAAGTGGAACTGTAATTATGAATTGAGGGGGTGAAACTGTAATTAGCGAAAATCGAGGGGGTGCGGGTGTAATTTACACTATCAACAGGGGGTGAAACTGTTATTTACCCTTTAAAATAAACTGCAGTGTATAATATTAATATATATTGTAATGCCTGGTGGTTTGGGATGAATTTTTGAGTTTACAATCACACATAGTATGGTTATTCAGGTGGCTTCATTAGTTGGCAATTCGGAATATCATTTAAAATTTGCTTTGAACATGGAATTTCCGTCCAAAAGAAATCTCATGCTATATTTTCACAAATTCATGTGTGGGTGGTTTTGCACAAGTCCCGTAAATTAGTCGGAGTGAACCGGAGACCTCGATTATCGGGAAAAAAAAACAATATGGTTTGTTTCGAAAATTCAACTTTTAATGGTAGTGAAATTTAATTATAATAGGTTTTAATTATAATAAACAAACTTTATTCATTTTTAAACGACAGTAGTAGTTTATATGATAGTGAAAAGGGTTGTCGGGATATGTTATGGAAACTAGTAAATACATTAAGCATATATTTTTGGACATTCAAAAATAAAAAGAGGGAGAAAAATTATGAGACCAATTAGAAAGTTCTACAATTAGATAGATCAAACATACAGTAAACTTTTGTGGCTCACATTAGTGTATATTCTTCAATCTAGCTATGTTAGTAATTTAATTAAGTATATTCCCAAATTAGCGCCTTTAAATTGAAAATGAACTTTAGTTTAAATTTGAACTTTGACTTTCTTCAAATATAATTTCTCTATTCTCATCTTTTTATTAGTATTCTAGTATAGATTTCTGTATACTACGAAGTGTTATCTCAAGTGACGATTTATTACTTGGGATTATGCAGGAGCCTCAACTATCATCTTCTATGAAATTTGATGTTATGGCAACAATATTCAAGTTGTGAAGATCATATGTACGAGAATGTCTCGAATTATTGAGTGTACTAGTTGGCTTAAGAATCAAACTTCTATGCAACAAGTTAAACTAGTAGTTACAAAAGGCCTAATAGTCAAACGGTATATATCCTTACTCCCAAATGGGAGGTCAAGGATTCAAGCCTCAGTGGAGGTAGTGTGTGTGAAAAAGAACAAGTCCAGTTCCGAATTTTTCTGTGCATCTATGCAAATCCTCAAATGGAGAGAAAATTCCCCCTTTTACCTCCACTTCCCTCTCAATTATAAGCAATGAATTGTCCATCTATGTCCTCGCGTCCATAGTCTTATTCAGGGGTGGAGCCAGGATTTCAAGATAGGGGACTGAAATGCTCACAATGTTACTTTTAATACAATTACATTAAAAGTGAGAAATTTTCAATTATCCATTAGATTCATACGAAAATATAATTAGCTAAATTTGTGTCTATTTTCTTACAACTCAGATATATTAGCTTGTATAACAATGAAAGACTAAGACACAAATGTTGCAAAAGCTGAGCTCGACGATTTTTCAGAGAATAAAATCATTTATAATAGAATCTGAACTCAAGATTCAAGCAATTTATTTTTCAATGTTGACACTCAAGTAATTGTCAAGAAAATCATCCTCCATCATATTGAAAAGCTATGTTTTGACAAGTTTCATCGTGGAAAATGCCTTTTATGTGGTTGTTACATAAAGTAAAAGAATCAAGACAAGTTGAATCAATCTATCAATCAAATACAAGATATTTGACATATATGTTTCTAGTAATCCTCTGCATAGTTCAAAAATTATTGCCGAATTGAAAAGACAAAACATATTGCCATCAAGTATCATGCTATTAAAGAAGCTGTAGAAGATGAAGAAATTCAACTCAAGTATTGCCGAACTGAAGATCAAGTTGCAGAAATATTCACAAAAGTACTTCATAGGTAGGTTACATATTTGTATTACGTATGTAGTATTTAGATTGTGGTGTGGTGTTAGGTAATTAGATAAATCTTAATCAAGTTTCGAATATATGGAATGTGACAAATTATAATCAGAATAAATAATATTTTCATCTTTATTCACTATATCGTATCCTGCCAAAAGACGGTATCACAATAACACCCAACACCCTTAAAGAGTGGTGAGAGGAGCGATTAGGTCCCTGATTAAATAAGCGGCCAAACTATCAAAAAATCATACTTTTCTCGGCCTTTTGGCTAACATCAAGTGTAGTACTATTCTTATTAGTTTTGTTGGATTATATTGTATATTTCAGAATTGTAAATTCATATTGTAAAAATGGTAGAGAATAAGATGGAGAAAGAGAGCAAATATATTCATCTTTCATTTTGTCAAACATTGGAACACTAACATATTTAATAAGCACAACTACCACAAAAATAATTCCAAGACATTATATTTTCCGTGCATAAGTTAACTTAACCAAACTAGAGTTAGCACATTAACCATAAGATGTTCCCCCTTAATGTGCTTGCTCTTGAATTCCCATTAGCTCCCTAAACTTCAAGAATTTTTCTTTTGGAAGTGTCTTTGTGAAAATGTCCGCAACTTGGTTCTCCTATTTGCAAAATATGAGTTCCACTTCACCATCTTTAATGGCATCTCTAATCAAATCAAATGATGCTTGATAACAATGTGTCGAGTACGACAATGGAAAACTGGATTTTTAGCAATGACAATGACTAATTTGTTGTCACAAAAAACCTTTGTACGCTTTTCTTACTTCTCTTGAACATCTTCTAAAATTCTTTTCAACTAAATCACTTGTGAAGTTGTCATTGATGCTGAAATATATTCAACTTCTGCTTATGATTGAACAACTGATTCTAGCTTCTTTGATGCCCAACAAAACATACCTGAACCAAGAGAAAATGCATAACCGGATGTACTTTTCATATCATCAATACATCCACCCCAATCACTATCACATGCAATAGCCTTTTAGTTTCACATTCGAACCTTTGTAAAACATAATTTCAAAATTAGTAGTGCCACGAATGTATCTTAGTACTCTCTTAGCTGCTCCACAACATGATATCAAGTCTTGATGTTGTGAGGTACAATAATGTTTCAACCAAACTTCTATACAAAATTGCATCAGCTTTTGCTTGCCCATCATCTGAACTCATTGAAGTATCAAGATCCCAAAATATTTTTTCATTGCATGTCATCATGTCACTACAACCACTATCCAAGTACCAAACATTATTTTTGTGCTCGAAAGCACTTTGACAAGCATAAAAAAAAAATTCCTTCACTAGAATTGTCTTCGAAAAAATTTCCTTGGTGCTGATTTTTAAATCGGCAATCCTTTGATAAGTGACCAAACATTTTGCAATTAAAACATTGTGGTTTTCCCTTGAACCAACAATCTTTCTCAACAAGGCTACTCCTTTGACAAATATTATACTTTATTGAATTTACTTCAACATTTGGTCTCCTCTCATTATTGAATTTGACTCTTCCTCTTCCTCATCTTCTACCTCTAGAAGACTCACTTTTGGATTGATCAAAATTTGATGAATCGTTTTCTTGAAATTTTGGGCTAACATTAAGTTTGGATTGAAATATGCTTTAAAATGATTTTTCGGAGCGTCTACTCAACCTTTGCTCAAATGTTTTGATTGAACCCATTAACGCCCCAATACTCAAGTTTGAAAGATCTTTAATTTATTCAATCATGACAACAATGGGATCATATTTTTTCGGTATACTAATCAAAATCTTCTTAACAATTCTTTGAGTAGAAATAACCTCTCAATAGGTTTTCATTTGATTCACCAACTCCATAAGTTTAGATGAAACATCTTTCAAAGACTCCAATTCTTTCATTCTTAGATTTTCAAAATCTCTTCTCAAAGATTGAAGTTTTACAGTTCTTACCTTTAATGTGCCTCTATACTCCTTTTTGGAAAATTTTTGTCACCAACTCCTTGTTGGATTAAGGCAAGGGCTCTTGCATCCTTCTTCTTGTGCTCCTTTAGTTGTTGTTTTCGAGCATTCAACATGGTTGTTAGATCATCTGGTTCTTTATAACCATCTTCTATATATTCCTAAAGATCATATGAAAGAAATATGGTCTTCATCTTTACACACCAAAAATCATAGTTCTCTCCATCAAAAGAAGGAAGATAAATTTGTTGGGCTCCCATATTTTGATTGCTTGAACTTTCCATGATAATTTCTTTGTTGGGGGTTGTTTTCCTGTCACTCTCTCAACCAAGTTCTGATACCAAATTCGATTGGATTAGTTTGTATATTTCAGAATTGTAAATTCATATTGTAAAAATGGTAGAAAATAAGACGGAGAAAGAGAGCAAATACATTCATCTTTCATTTTGTCAAACATTGGAACACTAACATATTGAATAAGCACAACTACCACAAACACAATTCTAAGACATTATATTTTTCATGTGTAAGTTAACTTAACCAAGAGTTAGCACATTAACCATAACAAGTTTATTATCTGATACATTATATAACCCACTTTTTACTAAATCAATTTTTTGAAAGGGAGGGATCACGACAATAGCTTGCTATTGGGCCTGTTGCGTATCGCCTTGGTATTGCACCATAGCCTTGACTTGGCATATCCTGCCAAATCTAAGTTAAAGTTTTGTGTTTATTGCATGAGATGTTTTTTTTTTTTAGAAATTTATGCTAAATTGAGTTAAATTTTTTATTTTTCTTTTATGAGTTTCCTGTTAAATATGTCCATCCTACAATCATATTGAGATATTTTCCTGGAACACAATTGGTTTTAAGATCACTTCCAGCTCGAGGCCTTTTATTAGTTAGTCCCGGCAGAGTCCTCAGTGACCTTGGAAAATGTACATGTAAGAAATGAATTCCGCTGTAAATATGTATATTGTAAGTAAAATTTGTTCCTACAACAACAACAACAATCTATACAACAAGAATCTATCCTTTCTGGTACAAATTAAATATGGGTAAATGGCGAGCCTTTCCCCCCATAGTATGAAAAATGTGCACCTAATGTCCCTCAAGTTCAAAATGTGAATATAAGCAATATTATGTTCACTTTTTTTATCCGAATTTAGGCACATGACTTTCACATGCAATACTTTATCCCCAAATGGCGAAAATGTCATTAATCACTTACCTAAATGCCCTTCTTCCAATTCTTCATATATATGACTATATGTATATATACATGGACTAAACCGTCATTTTACATTTCATCTTTATTGTAAAAAAAATAAATACATAAGAGTAAGATTGTAATTAAACATTTCAGGCACCCGAAAATAATATTGAAGGGGCTATTTGCATGATAGGGGTGTTTAAAAACCTATAGGGGGGTTGTGCCTGTAAGAACATTTATAAAAATGTTTATTGTGGCATGTTCTCGACAATAATGATGTTGAGTGAATTGTGAGGTCAGGTAGGTTTAGAAAATTAAAGTGGTTGAGCAAAGGCATGGACAAGTTTCGTCAAATTCAAATAAAGCTTAAAGTAGTAAAGATGAAGCAACTTTGAGTGAAAAATGCATTCCGGAGGGCATAAACGATATTTTTAGGAGCCGAAACTTCGGGAAACATACCAACAGAGTCGAGGGGGTTCTAACAGAGCAATAATTAGAAAAAGTGATTTCCAATGATTTTGCTACGCTTACAGTAGCTAAAAGTGGCTAGAAAGTGGTAAAGCTATATTTGAGCTACGTTTGGGAGTTTAGCCTACGAGTGACCTACGCTTAAGTGTAGGCCAAGCTACGCTTAAGCGTAGGGGCCAAGCGTAGGAAGTTGCGTATTTTTGTTGCAAAATTGTGTCCTGATTCGTTTCAACTTTTATCAACTTAGGTTACACTCCAACATATCCTTGCACGTGTATAAATGATATTTACACCAAAATTGGTCAGATTCATTCCAATTACAAGAGGATTAAACAAGGGAGGAATCCTAGTTCAAAAACGATACAAGTTTACTCAATATAGGATCCCTCTCTCTATAAATAGGAGGATTCTCTACAGATTTTGGGTGGCATTTTGTGAGATCTCTGCAATTATTCTATAGTTCATATTCTTCTGCAGAGAGAAAGATAGAGAGAGAAAATTATTGAGTGATCATATATCTTCTAGTTCTCTCTTGTTTTGGGGGTTTTTCAATTGTGCTTCTACACCAAAGATCTTTATGCACAATTGGATGACCTAGATTCTGAAAAATCTACACACCAACTATTGCAACAAGGTTGCCTTAATCTGTTGAGAAACGGAGCCGTCTGAGTACGGAGATCGGAGCAGGAGGCTTCGTGGTTATTTGATCCATTGAGAAGCGGAGCCGTCAGAGTACGTAGATCAGAGCAAGAACTTCGTGGAGAGCGAATGGATATAGAATTTCAGATGTCGAGTGGAGAAAGGCAGATGGGGAGTGATTTGTACGTCTAAAACTTCATAGAGTCTGTGTACTTCTTGATTCATAATGCATTGATACCCGAGTGTATCCGTGGTTTTCTTCTTGGAACATTTCCAAGGTTTTTCCACATAAAAATCTCTGTGTCATTTCATGATTTATTTTATGCACGTATATTCATGATTGCTTGATTTAATATGATTAGAGAATTATGGTTTCGTGACTGATTAAAATTGATTTTTTTGCAATTACTTTTAATTTGTCAATAAATCAATAAAAAGCCTATTCAACCCCCTCTAGGCTATTTTCCTTAGTCGCCTAGGTAATTTCAATTGGTATCATAGCGTGGTTGCCTCGTTTTAGGTTAACGATCTAGGGTTAGATTCTGAACTTAGGCGATGGATTTACCTCGTGAAGGAGGATCCGTATCTAGGTCCCCTTTATTTGATGGTTCGAATTACACCTATTGGAAAGCTAGAATGAGAGCATTTTTTAAATCTTTAGATGAAAGAGCTTGGAATGCCATAGAGGTAGGATATTCACCTCCCACTATGAAAGATGATACTACTAATGAATCTAAAATAAAACCGTCAAACGAGTGGACTCATGCTGAGAAAAACAGTGCTAATTGGAACTCCAAAGCGTTGAATGCTTTATACAATGTTGTGACTGCAAGTGATTTTAAGAGAATTGCAACGTGCGAAATTGCCAAAGAAGCTTGGGATATTCTTCAAGTAACTCATGAAGGGACTTCAAAACTTAAACAATCAAAACATCAAATGTTAAATTCTGATGAGACCAGAATAATTGATATTTTGGGCGTTAATATACCTCTTGTTAGTCTCTTTATTCTATTAATTTGGTATTTTTATTTGAGTTGTGTGTTTAAGCATGTTTTCAGGGATTTAATGCAAAAATGAGTTAATTTCGGGTTTCGGAACAATACTTAGAAGATATTTGCACTCAAATCGGCAAGGTACAAGTTAGTAAAGCAGAGTATAAGTTGCTAAAGCAAGGAAATTCGCAGAATAAATAAATAATAAAATTCAGGAGCCACGGATCGATTAGTGGAACCTTTGATCGATCGGAAATCCCTGCCTTGGAAACTGTACGAAACTGTATTGTAGAATTTTGACTTTGTGTACAAGCATATCAAGGGGAAAAATCGTTCATTCATCGCCATTTCTTAGTCCGTAAGTTTTCTTGTAGTGCAAACAAAGAACATGTCATTTCTGCACCAACTTTTATCTATAAATACAGGTGGATTTCATGAAGAGAAGATATCTCTGGAACGTCTTTTTATATCTTTTCATATCTTCCAGAATATCATTGTTCATAAAAAGCCTTTCTCTTTAAGAGAGGCTCCCTTCCTCAAGAACTAACCATCCAATCATGAAGACGGTGGCTACATCAACGATGGAGTCTCCCCTTTCCATGAGCGGCTAGTCGGTATGTAGGGTTTCCAATGAAACCCTAGCCGAGTAATGTAGACTTTTATTTATTTTTATTGCAAATGGGGGAATCTAATGAAGGGCACTTATATGATGATTATGTAGTGAGAGATCAAACAAATAACCTAAATAAGATTTGTTTATTAATTCTCTTCTTAAGCTGAGATTGAATTAATGATTTATCTTGAACAACTGTGTTTTATCAAAAGGAGCAAGAACCTCCATGATTTAATAACGATTTCTACACAATGGTACTTATTAGGCATGATAAAGTCTTAGGTTTACACAGTCCATGCTTAGAGAAGATGATTGTTAGCGTGCTTTTAATTTCATGTTTTAGGAATAGTTGTAGTACATATGCATACAACAATCATACTAATCGCAGATGGATTGTAGTGAAAATGGACTGATTACATTCTTTTTGGGACTAGGCAACTGCTTGTAACTTTACTAGTCTGATTCATATAAGTTGTACCACCCTCTTGCAATATAATATTTAAAGGAATACATTACAAGGTTAGTGGTGGAGTTGGACCACGACCCTAGACTTGTTTATCTTGAGTGAAACCAAAAACAATTATCTTTATTTTATTTTATGTTCAGTAGTTTAATCAAACAAACCAAACAAACAACTTTTATAAAATATAATTCGATTTACTACTTTATGATTATTTGAAATACGACTTTGATCTCCATGGTTCGATACTCTCTCTACCCAACTATACTATATACTACTCGCGTACTTGCGACTAAGAGGTTAAAACTAGATCATGCTAATTCCTTATTTTTAACACTTTTATTTTCACACGTCTGGAACCGATCACAAGTTTTTAGCACTGTTGTCAGGGATCAAACTGATATTTCATATTATTATATTAAAGTTCTTTGAATTATTGTATCAATTTTTAATTTTTCTTTTTATTTTTTTCGCATTTCTTTCTGGATGAACAGGTACTGCCGAAACTGCAAATTTCCAGAAACTCACGGACTCCTGTACCCGATCGATCGTCTCCTTCAACGATCGTTCGGTAAGTCCCAAAGATCGATTGAAGATCTCGATCGGAAATAACACCCGATCGATCGGCTGACTTTGAGATCGATTGGAATACTGTGTTTGTACAAAAAAATATATATAATAGAAAAGATACTATATAATCATATTATAATAGTATCAGAAAAAAAATCAGAATATAATCTTTGGTAAAAATAAAAAAAAATCTATAAAAATAAATATTTTAAACAGATTTATTTACATTTATATTTTATTGCCATAAAAAATAAATTTTTTTTTTAAATAAATAATTTATTTAGTTAAATTCTTTATTATTATTGCATTATTCAACTATTGCGATTTATTGCTTCTTTATTTAATATTATTGTTTATTGTTTATGCTTGGACGTTGTTCAATTAATAGTCCCCTTGAGTACTTTGACCCTGAAATTGATCGAACGTACCGACTAAATAAAAGAAATAATTTATTAAATACTATAAATAATTTAAACATGGGAGATAACGCAGTCGGGGCACCGGCCGCATTTTTTAAAGATTTTTATATACCTCAATAATATACGTCACATTTAGAAATCTCACTACCCGATGGAGCGGAAAAGTTTGAAATTAAACCAACCATAATTAATATGTTATCTAAATTTCGTGGAAATGCTCATGAAAACCCTTATCAACATATAGATGAGTTCTTATAAGTATGTTCTACCATACGTATGAGATGACAAATAAATGATGAATTTAAAACTCGATTATTTTCTGATTCCTTAAAAGATAAAGCTAAAGTATGGTACGGAACCATACCTACAGATATTAAAACTGATTGGAAAAAACTTCAAAATGAGTTTTTACATAAATTATTCCCTATAGGAAAAACTCATGAAACTAGAAGAGCTATTCTAATGTTTGCACAATTACCAGGTAAGCAATTTTATGAAACTTGGGAGCGATTTAACAAAATATTAAGAAAATGCCCTCACCATGGATTTCCAACTCACGAGCTAGTCCGTAGTTTCTATATAGGACTAGGAGAGGGTCATAAAAATATAGTTGATGTAGCCTGTGGAGGAACCTTTACACAGAAACCTGTAGACTTTATATGGAATCTTTTCAAGAATCTTAGCGAAGATTCACGTCAAAATATGTCTAACATTAGAGCATCATGAACTATCCTATTTAATCCTAAAAGAACGGATAATGCATTCGAAGTTAGTCAGATATATGAAATAACCTCTAAAGTAAATGAGCTAAATAAAAAGTTTGATCTATTAATGAAAAATACCCAAACGAATCACATTCCCCAAGAAGTTTGTTCAGTGTGCGCTAATCCTTCACACTTTGCTAATATTTGTCCTTATACACAATAAGAGCCTGAATTTATCACTGAGGATGCCTACGCTACTTTTACCAATCCGAATAACGATCATTTCTCAAATACTTACAATCCAGGTTGGGGAAACCATCCAAATTTCTCATACAAGACTCAAAATAATACCTTTAACCAAAGTCCTAATCAACCTTTTAATCAATTCCGCTCATTTAATCAAAATCCTACACAACAACCAAATCAATTTCGTCAAAATCCTAATCAACCACTATTTAGAAACCCAAATAATACATAACCTACGAGGTCACCTGATTTTGAACAAGAAATCAGGAGTGTCTTAAACGAATTCAAAAATGATACACAACTCCTACATACACATTCCCAATCTATTTCTAAACTAGAAACCCAAATTGGGCATATAGCCAATTCGATGAATAGAAGGGAAGAAGGAAAATTGCCAAGTCAACCATTAACAAACCCTAAGGGCCAACATATGATAGAGCATGTAACTCCTATAGGAGAACCAGCCATTGAAACTGTTACTCATTAATTGACCCTAAAGGGGGGGGGGGGGGGGGGGGGGGGGGGTGGGTGAATAGGGTAAATAAAAATCTTTCTATCTTTTCCGAAATTCAAACAAGCTTATAGTGAAATGACTATTACTTTAAGAAACAAGTAAATATTTCAATCACAAATTCAAGTTAATTGATCTAGCAAATTATCACAAGATTATTATAGCATGCAACATATTGAAATAAAGAGATAGAGAGATTGACACCGCGATTTTTTTGAGGTTCGGTAACTCCTAAGCTTCGGCTTAAAAACCCCTTCTTGAGACTTTTCCCAATCCTTTCACTATGGCCCTTCCTTCACAGGTGGAATGGCAAACCTTTACACACAAGCTCGTCTCTCAATTAAAAGAAAATTCCTCTCTTGAAAATATTAGGCTTCACTTGCCCAAGATCACAAAAATGGTATGTAATCAATTGTATTACTTAAGAACAAAAACACTCAAAAACCCTAAAGTTTTTATGGAAGATAAGTCAATATAAGCTCAAGTGTTCTTTTAGTGATGTACCAAAAACTCTAGATGAATATTCTCTAATGAATGGATTCAATAAGTGTGCTCAAGAGAATAGACACAAAATCAAACCTAGAGTTAAAGCTTCTACAATTTGAGTTGGAAATCAAGCTTTAAGGTTCTCGCTTTCAATGGTTTTTCAAGGAAAGCTTAGAGAGAAGAAGATGAATATTTTATGGCTTTCTCACACTAGACATGTATAATACACTCCCCTATCTCATTCTATTTATATGGAGGCTTTAGGGTTTGAAGAATGAGAGAATAATATTTTTGAAGACAAGAATCAAACATCAGGTTATGGGCAAGAATGTGTCTGATCTAACCATTTGATTGCATCAGCAGTCGACTTCCCAAATGCCGAGAGTCAGCTGTCCAAAGAGAGGTTTGAACATAATTTCTTTCATCCTCAAGAAGTCAACTTCCCACACAAGGAGAGTTGGCTGCCAGACCTTGAGAGTCGGCTGCCCAAAGAGAGGTTTGAATATAATTTCTTTCGTCCTCAAGAAGTCGACTTCCCACACATGGAGAGTCGGCTTCCCAGCCCCAAGAATTCAGCAGGCAGACCTTGAGAGTCGACTTCCAATGGAAGGGTCTCAAGCTCGTTACCTTCGACCTTTAGCAGTCGGCTCCACCTTGTGCAGAAGTCGACTTCCAAACTTAAAAACTGAATTTTGAAATTGATTTAGACTCATTTTGAGTTCGGTTATTTTAACACTTGAGCTTATAAGATTTTACCAACACATAAAATATCTTATTACAATGAACGCACTCTGACCTATCTACCCCGAGTCTTGAGTCTTCAAGTTTTGCCTTTCGTTGATCATTTTGTCATTTCTCGGTTTTGCGCTTCATTTCCATTTTCGCTTTTTGCTTTTGTGTTCGCATTCTTTTCCAAAGCCTTTTCCTGTTCTTGCTGAAACACTTAGCTCAATAATTATTAGTACCAAACAACCTCAAATAATTTGTTATCATCAAAACAAGAATTATTATTTGAAAGAAAATTTCAAAGCCAACAATTTCCCCCTTTTTGATGATGACAAAACATTTTATGTTTGTCCGGAAATGATGAAGTATCAAGTGATGTCCCCCCTCAATATGTGCATTGCATGATTCATATTAATTTTGCATTTAAAGAGTAATAACAAAATAATGATAAAACATTAGATACTAACCATCAACATTTTAAAGATTAATTTTAAATGAGGTATAATGTTGTTGCCTTAGTGGGCGAGCATAAAGCGAAAATACAACAAAAAGAAAAAATTAAAAATATAGTACTAGAAAACAAAAGACTACATTTAAAACAGAACCCAAATAAGACATGCCCTCTTCAGACACCCTATTCATTTCCATCATTTTCTCCCCCTTTGTCATCATCAAAAGGCGGGAGTCCTGATTTGATGCGAAGATCGGCAATGTCCGTAACAAGGCGGTTTATCAATCTCTCAGTGCGCTTACAGGTGGCAATAATTTCCTTGAGAAGGTCAGTCTGAGCGCGATCACCAAAGTCGGGAAGGTCAAAAGCTAAGTCGAGAAAATTGACTTGAGAATCGGTACCCGGCGGGACAGAGCTGGATGGACTAGCAACATTAAATGGCTATGGCGGAGGAGGAGAAGGAGCACGAGGAGTGATAATTCCATCCGCAGCAACGTCAAGCTTCATTCGATTAAACATGGCTTTGTCAACTTCGAAGTCTTCTCACAGGCTTCCTCACCGGGGCTAGGAATGCAAATTGAAGAAGAATGGCGGAGATCGGAATGGGATAGTACAAATGAGTAGTCCCATTTTCCTTGCAGGCCATCATATGGTTGCGAACAATGTGGGCAAGATTGAGACTACGCCCAGTGATTACACAAAAGACAATGAAAGCTTCTGAGAAGGAAATGAACAAACGGCTTCCGGATTTAGGCAAAATGGTGTGTGTCATAATATTATGCACTATCCGAGCCTCAGGAGTGAGCATATGAGAATGAAGGCGTGCGGTAGGAATGATCGAGCTGGGGCTATGACAGATGACATTAATTGCATCAGAAGGTTGAAAATTTGCTCCATTATACCACAGATTACTGACAAAAAGGAGAAGCCCACCCGAGTGAAGATGAAACCATTCATTTAAATTATTTTCAGTAAATTGAAAATATCGATCGACAACGGTAACTTCATAAGTGTCGGTGGTGCCGCGCTGACTGAGTGTGGCGTAGAATGCCTTCACAAGCCGAGGATATAGAAGAATGTCGAGAGAGACAAAGAAACCCCATCCCATTTGTTGGAAGAGGTTGAACACACGAAGTTGGAGTAATTCATAAGTGGCTCGTCTCACGATTCTCATCCTTGCCACAATGTGATTGACGAAATTTGCCTTAAAGTTTGCTCGTTGGATTTCACTATCTAGGAAGGATTTCCGAGAGATCCTTTGGAACTGGAGCATCTTCTTCTTCAGTGTCATCGATAGCGGGAGGAGAAAGATGAGGTGCAGGAATGCGTGAGCGCTTCCGTTGAGAGCCGGACCCGGATGAGCGAGTAGGAGCCATGAGAGAGGCTAAAGCAAGGAGAAGGAGCAACATGGTCGGTGATGAAGGTGAGGATAATTGTATATGTGTATATATATATATATATATATATATATGTGTCTGTGAAGGAATTGAGAATGTGAGATATGGTGAGGAATGTGGGTTTAAATAGGAGAGTAGGGGAAAGAAGTGGGATAAATCTGATAAATAAGGGGTGATGAACGTGGGTAAGAAAGAGTGAAAGAAGGGGCGAAAAATGAAGAAGACGAAACACTGTATCGTCTTTAAGAAACCCCTTGGGCAGTCGAATTCTGGGTCTTCAAAATTCGGCTTCTGGTAATGAGGAAGTCGACTGTAGTAGTTTAGGAAGTCGACTATCGATCAAGTGGAAGTCGGCTTCTAGAACTTAGGAAGTTGACTACTGACATAGAGGAAGTCTACTGCAATGGGTCAAAAGAAACTTGATGAAAGACTTTAACACTTAGAAATGTTTTGAAGATTTTTGAAAATCCCAGATTAAGCTAAAACATCAAGATTTAATAAAAACCATCAAAATTTAAACAAGAACATCAAAATCCATGGCCATTCCGATTTCCCTACGAATTTATGAAAAAGGTTCGTCTAGGAGAGGTTTTGTGAAAATGTTGGCTAGTTTATTTTTAGTGTCGATAAACATCAATTCAACGTCGCCTTTAGCTACGTGGTCACATAAGAAATGATGCATAATCTCAATGTGCTTGGTGCGGGACTGTTGAATAGGGTTCTTAGAAATGGAAATAGCGCTAGTGTTATCACATTTAATAGGCACATGATTGAAAACAAGACCAAAATCAAGAAATTATTGCCTAATATAAAGAGTTTGAGCGCAACTACTACCGGCCGCAACGTATTCGGCTTCGGCTGTAGATAAGGCAACGAAATTTTGCTTTTTACTTGACCACGAAATTAGGGAGTGTCCTAGAAAATGACATGTGTCGCTTGTACTTTTTTGATATACTTTACATCCTGCAAAATCGGCATCTGAATAACTAATAAGATCGAGTTAAGTGCCACGTGGATACCAAAGTCCTAAGTTAATCGTACCACTAAGATAACGAAAAATACGTTTTATGACTAGCAAGTAAGATTTTTTAGGACTATATTGAAACTGAGCACATAAGAACACACTAAACATTATATTTGGTTTACTAACAGTTAAGTAAAACAAACTTCCAATCATGCCTCTATATTTAGTAATGTCTACACAAATACAATGGTCATCTTTGTCTAGCTTAATAGAGGTACTCATAGGAGTAATGACATGTTTGGCTTCCTCCAAATGAAATCGCTTTAGCAAATCTTTAGTGTACTTGGATTGACTAATAAATAAGCCATCCGAGCTTTGCTTGATTTGCAATCCTAAGAAGAAGTTCAACTCACACATCATACTCATTTCAAATTCATTTTGCATACTTGTGGCAAAATCTTTGCAAAGAGAAACATTTGTTGATCCAAATATAATGTCATCAATTTATATTTGGACAAGCAACAAATTATTTTTAACGGCTTTTGGAAAGAGTGTACTATCAACTTTGCCTTTTGTAAAACCATTTTGAATCAAAAAATCATCAAGCCTTTCATACCAGGCCCTAGGGGCTTGCTTTAAACCATACAAGGCTTTAGATAATTTGTAAACGTGATTTGGAAAAAGATCATTTTCAAAACCGGGTGGTTGCCTCACAAACACTTCTTCATCTATAGTTCCATTTAGAAAAACACTTTTGACATCCATTTGATAAAGAGTAAAATTTCTAGATGATGCAAATGTAAGAAGCATTCTAATTGCTTATAGTCTAGTTACGGGTGTAAAGGTCTCGTCGTAGTCAATGCCTTCCTTTTGATTATATCATTGAGCTACTAATCTTGCTTTGTTTCGAATAATCACTCCATTCTCATCCTTTTTATTTCGAAAGACCCATTTTGTTCCTATTATAGTTTGATTTGCGGGTTGAGGAACTAAATGCCAAACTTGATTGCGTTTAAATTGATTTAGCTCCTCTTGCATGGCCACGATCCAAGAATCATCACATTGAGCTTCGTGGAAGTTCTTGGGCTCGATTTGGGACACAAAAGCCATGTAATTGCATAAATCTCTAAGTTGAGATCTTGTGCTAACACCTTGTGAAGGATCACCTATGACTTGGTCAATATGATGGTTGTGTACAATCCTCCAAGATTTAGGAATTGAGTTTGTTAAGTCATCATTAGATTGATTCCCAACTTCACTCTTTTCCATTTGTCTTCTTGATGAGTTGGAGATCTTGAGGTTATTTAAACTATCCTCAATCCCTACAACTTCATCATCATTAAGGTCAACTCTAGGTGATGGAAGTGGTTGAGATTCATCAAAGAAAACATGAATAGATTCGACCATGGTTAAGGTCCTCTTGTTATAGACTCTAAATGCCCTACTTCTTGAAGAATAACCTAAGAAAATTGCTTCATCCGATTTGGAGTCAAATTTTCCTAAGTTATCTTTATCATTTAGCACAAAACATTTACAACCGAACACCATGAAATACCCAACATTGGGCTTTTGACCGTTCCATAATTTATAAGGTTTTTTTCCCAATTTCATTCGAATGATAACTCTATATATGACATGACAAGTGGTGTTTACCGCTTCCGCCCAAAGGCTTCGGGGGAAGGTTGTGTTAATTTAACATGGTTCTAGCCATTTCTTGCAATGACATATTCTTTCTTTCAACCACACCATTCTGTTGAGGGGATCTTGGAGCCGAGAGATTATGAGATACACCAAGTTCATCACATAATTTCTCTATATCTTGATTTTCAAATTCTCTATCCCTATCCCTTATAATTTTCTTGATTTTCAATTATTTTTCATTTTGAAAGACTCTATAAAATTAATCAAGAATGGAGTGAGTTTCATTTTTATGAGCAAGAAAGTGAACCCAAGTAAATCTAGAGTAGTCATCGACTATAACAAGTACATAGAGTTTTCCGGCTAAGCTAGCCGTTCTCTCTGGACCAAAAAGATACATGTGAAGTAGCTCTAATGGTCTAGAAGTGGTAATGTCTTTCTTTCTCTTGAAAGAGGACTTTACTTGCTTGCCTACTTGACACGCAGTACATACTTTATCTTTTAAAAATTTAGTCTTTGGGAGACCTTTGACTAAATCATTTTTAGACAAGCGATGAATGAGATTTATACTAGCATGTCCTAAGCGTCTATGCCATAACCAACTATTTTCGCTAGATGTGACAAAGCATTTTATATCTTATTCATGAAATTCACAAAGTAACATAGTATACAAGTTTCCATTTCTTTTAGCATTGAACAATTGCTTTCCATCTTTTTCAATCATGCGTGCTTTTGACCTAAAAATTACATCATAACCTTTGTCAGATAATTGACTAATGCTAAACAGATTATGCTTCAAACCATCAACTAAAAATATGTGTTACCTAGTCAGCCCGAGGATCCACCTGCCCAGTAGATAGGTGCGGAGAGTATGAGCGAGAGTGATCATTGTAGACATCTTCTATCACCCGTTCATGATTCCTTTCTTTATTTTTCACCAGAAATGTGTTACATTCTGGTTTGCTTTGTTATGACAAAAAAAAAAACTTTATAAAAAGAATTTTTTTTTTTTTTTTTTATATTTTATGATATTTCATACATAACTTATATAATAACCATATAATAATTATAATTTTTTTTCTCTCTCCTAAATAAGTTTGAGGGAGGATTTTCTATTTTTCTTATTTATTTTTATTTAATAAGTTTTATATTTATATATTTAATTTTACAAAATTCTAAAAAGAAAATAAAAAATATTAACCATCGATCGATCGATCACAGTGGCGATCAATCGAGAG
This sequence comes from Cornus suecica, assembly GCA_963922005.1. Lineage (NCBI taxonomy): Eukaryota > Viridiplantae > Streptophyta > Magnoliopsida > Cornales > Cornaceae > Cornus > Cornus suecica. The sequence goes on along the minus strand of OY998247.1, from coordinate 39,340,995 downwards.
GTTACAAATTTTTTCAAATTTATAGTTTCGAGAAAATATTGATTTATGCCTTTTCGGGATCAATCTGGTCAAATCATTGTCCAAGTTACGAAATTTATACAATTTACAGGTCTAGAAAGATTAATATTTTCCCCTTTAACTTTATATATGATTATATATTCTATATTATGTAATTTCTTCATCAAAAAGTTTAAACTTACCTTTCCAATTCTTTCCTAGTACTAGGAAGATTTTATAGTTTTCTTATAAATAGACCCTTTTGACTATAAACTTTCATATCTTAAAAACCCTAGCCCCATTATTGACATACAAACATGGGAGGGATTTCTTATTCTTCCGATGACTATATTCATGTTTTCACTCGGAAATTCAAGTATGAATGTGTCTTCTTCCATGATGTATTCGTGGAATGTCACACCCCGAATTTTAAGACACAAAACCCGAGGTGTGATATGTGGGGTTAAGGTTTTAAGAAAATAATAAGTAGGTAATTTCTGAAAAATATAAAGGTTATATTTTAAATTTATTCCTTTCAATTTGCGAAAAACACTTGTTTATTTACAAATGAATGTATTAAAATTTTTGACGGCATATCCTTTAAAATATTAACTCCCGGAAGCGATAAAATTTGTCGGTATACAAAAATATGAAATATAACTCATTTTCCAATTCACCTTTTAAATTTCAATCTCAAAGGGTCCACCAACCCACCACATGCCATCCAGACACTATTCCAAATACTTTTCATATCAAAACACATTAATTTACATAAAACTTTTACAGATCTAGTATTTTACATCTCCAAAGGTTTACAAAACAAAAGTGAATAAATATATGAAAATATACAACCAAAATTTTTCTACTCCTAAACAAGTACGCCCAATCGTCAGGTGAGTAGAAAATGTCATGCCACGGCTACAACTAGCGTCCACTCGGACCTGCATCTAAGGGGACATGCAAATGGGTGAGCTCTAAGTGCAGTAGGGACGGGATAATAACTAACAAGAAGCAAATAGGATGCAAAACATTTATATAACACATTCGGATATAATATGATATAGCAGCAACAAAATCAAACATGTCAGAACCCATAATGTACTTTTAATTTTCCCATGCCCCAAAATCATATCTTGAACCCTTTTAGGGACCCTTTAACCCTGAGGCCATACCCCTCGCGTAAGTCTTCATTTCCTTTTAGGGACCCTTTAGCCTTGGGACCGTGCCCCTCGATTAAGTCTTCGGTCCTTTTAGGGAGTGTTTAACCCTAGGACAGTGCCCGTAGAAATCCCTTGATCCCTACGACACATAGCCCCCAACGTGCTACCCAATAACCCCGCATTAGTAGAGTTAGATTAATCAAATTATCACCTATATACCAAACCGAATACTGAAACATGTCATTAAACATTCAAATTGAACCAATTAAATAGAGAACAATTCAATTTATCTCAATATCAATTGAAATAAAATCTTATCTCAATTTTTGCAATTAAACACATCATTTGCATAAAATAAGCATATATGTCCTTATAGAGCATAAATCTTGAAATAAATCAAATAACCAACAGTTATATACTATAAATTCGTATAAAAATAAAATATATAATAGATCCCTACAGCAATAAAATATATATATATATATATATATGTATATATCCCTACCCAAGCTGCAAGGTGATGTGTCCACTCTGTTCTTTTCCTTCTTCCTCCTATATACCTCTTCACCCGTACTCTATAGTCACAAAACTGAACCAACTCCTCCTCTTTTGTTTTTTTTCTTCTTCTACAGCATATAACATATGCGTACCGCTTTGATGAGAAGTCCCCTAAAGCTTTCTTTCTTTGCTACATGTCTCTACTTGAACTATGTTATGCTGACTAGTAGAAATAAGCTACGTTGACTAGTCAATGCTTGCAAAGTTATATATTTATATATAAACAAAATGAAGCGCACCTAACATCATCCAAATAACAAATCTCTTGTAAAGAGCATGGAACAATATATATCATTAACATGTAAGAGTATTGGCATGAAATCAACTTGATTTGTCATGGCCCCACCTTAGGACTTGGTTTTATCCTGGATATACATGCATATATATAGAATTTTCCCATTTAATCAACGAAGAATTAAATGCACTAATAATTTAATAATGCATATATAGAATTTATCCAACCATTTAAAGTAACACCCAACATGCTCCTATAGAAATCTGGTGACTACTTTGTATTGAAAGTTGTCTCACATCGACTAAAAGGCAAAACCACCTCTATATCCTTCCCTATAAATATAGGGTCTCTCCTATTATATTGTGTGCACAAATAGAGAGAGAGAGAGCATAGAAGAGATACATGCTAGTATTCTTCTCGGTGAGAGTTAGGAATAAGTATAAGCTTATACTATTCCGGTGATACAAGCGTGAGTATACACTGTGTGTGTGCGTGTGTTTGATTTGCTGATCAACCCCCTTGTAATCCTCTCTTTGGTTATAGTGAAACGATGTTCTCAGTGGACGTAGACTTATTTTGGTCGAATCACTATAAATCTTTGTGTCCATTGTTTGGTGTGTGTTTGTGTGCATTTTTTGATTTACAGGTATTTGTGGCTTAGCTAATAGGGTTAGAAAACCCTAGTTTTGTTTTTGGCGGGTGTAAAAATCCTAACAAGCGGTATTAGAGCTTCAGGTTGAAGCAAAGGAGAAGCCCCGTTTGTTCTAGTCCAGAATCGAATTTCAAAAGTGCCAGAATTCAGAACCCAACCATACGAGAAGCTTCGTATCGACGAGACGGAGTCAACTTTGTCAAGCGTGTCGCCGGAAAGTTCCGAACACGCCCCCACGCACCACCTGAAGTTACGACCATTTTTTTGGCTCCGACGCGCAGTAGTTTCGGTTCGGGCTCTTTCGCGGAGCATCGTTGATCCATACAAGGAGTATAATATATCGACGGAAAGCTATTTTGAAGATGAACGTTTTGACACAAAAATCATCCCCATAGCTACTGGAACACGCCCCGAGAAGGTATTGACGTCGTCAACATTTTTTTGTCTTTTGTGTAGATTTGTTTTTTCTCCCGTTTGAAGTTATTTTTGACCCGTTTTTGACGCGATCAGAGGCATTCTTAAGATTCTGAAACATTCCAGACGCAACCATGCAATTAGTTTTGCATAATTTGACTCCGAACACCTTGAATAGGCTCAGTGGGAGCTATGGGAGAAGAAAATGCAACAATGATCGACAAGTTTGATGGTACAAACTTTGCCTATTGGAAGATGCAAGTTGAGGATGTGTTATTCCAAAAAAATTTGCTCTTGCCATTAGAAGGGAAGAAGCCAAAATCGATGAAAGACAAGAATTGGACAATCCTAGATCGAAAGGCTCTTGGTACGATCAGAATGATATTGTCAAAGTCAGTCGCCTTCAACCTCAAGAATGAGAAGACAATAAAAGTTTCTCATGGATGCTCTTTCGAGCATGTACAAACAACCATCTGGAGCGAATGCGGTACATCTCATCACTAGATTGGTAAATCTGAGGATGTCCGAGAACGGGAAGGTCAATGAACACATCGGTGTTCTTAATGAAACTGTTAAGCAATTAAAATCAGTTGAGATGCCAATCACTAGCAAAATGAAAACGGATTTTCTTATAAGCCAATTGTCAGAGAGTTGGAGCGCCACAGAGGCTGTAATCAGTAATTATTCAGGGGTTGAACCGTTACAGTATGATTCTGTAGTAAGTATGATACTCACATAATAAATCAGAAGACAGAGTGAGTCAGGCTCTTTTAACAGTGGCTCAGCATTGAATGTCGACACCAGAGGCAGAGGTCGAACAGAAGGAAAGACAGAAGTAATGGACGTAGTCATTCCAAGTCGAGACAGGAGTCTCGAAATTCCATTGAGTGTTGGAATTGTGGCAAAATTGGTCATTACAGAGGCCAATGAAGATCCCCGCAGAGTGTAGCGGATGACAAGACTGAAGTGAATTTTGTCTCAGAAGATGATGCGTTGATATACTCTTTGGAGAGCAAGACAGAGTTTTGGGTATTGGACTTTGGAGCATCATTTCATGCCACCTCAAGTCGAGAGCTCTTCGAGAGCTATACACCTGAAAACCTTGGCAAGGTTTATTTTAGGTCATGATCAGCCCTACAGTGTTGTTGGCAATGGTGAAGTACATATCAGACTCAGTGGATCGATAAAGAAGCTGAGGGATGTTAGACACATTCCAAACTTGAGGAAGAACCTGATCTCAGTAGGCCAATTGGCGAGTGAAGGTTATGTGACCACTTTCAGTAAAGATAAGTGGAAGATTTCCAGATGGGCTATGACTATAGCATGAGAAAATAAAATAGGTACGCTCTACTCCACCACCAATTTTCACACAGTGATTGTAGTTGCAGAAAGTAAATAGGATCACAACTTGTGGCACCAGAGGCCTGGTCACATGAGTGAAAAGGAGCTCGCAGTTACATTCTCGAAGGGAAAACTACCAGCGAAATCGATTGACATCGACTTCTGTGAGTGTAAGCAGAAGAGGGTTAGTTTCAAGAACAACAACAGAAGTCTCACAGTGGAGAAGCTTGAGCTAGTTCACATGGGTATCTGGGGGCCAACAACTATCTCATCTCTTGGCAGAAAGTCTTACTTCGTGACTTTTATTGATGACCATTCCAGGAGGATATGGGTTTACTTCTTGAAACATAAAAGTGAAGTGTACGATGTGTTCAAGAAATGGAGAGCCATGGTAGAGAAGGAGACAGGATTGAAGGTAAAGAAACTGAGCTTCGACTTTGGTGGAGAAAATGAAGACTCCGAGTTTAAGATTTTTTGCTATGAGAACAATATTAGATTAGAGAAGACTATTCTGAGTACACTACAGCAGAATGGCATAGCAAAATATATTAACCAGAAAGTGACTGAGATAACCAGAAGCATGTGCATTCAGGCAGGGTTACCAGAACATTTCTGGGCAGAAGCAGTCAGTACAACAACGTATCTTATGAATCGTGATCCATTAGTACCATTGGAGCACAAAATACCAGAAGAGGTATGCAGCTGTAAGGCACAGAGTGATCCTGTGTATGTTGAGATAGAAGATGTTCTAGACAGTGAGAGTTCTCAGTCAGAAGAACATGTTGCAGATAGCAAGACTCAACAGGTTGATACACCACATAATTTGTTGCTTACAGATGGAGATGAACCAGATGATGATGAAGCATGCAGTGCAGCAGATGCGAGCCAGTGGGAGCTTGCGATGGAAGATGAGGTGAAGTCCCTTATCCTCATCAAGACATGGAAGATAACCGAGCTGCCGGTAGAGAAGAAAACTCTCTATTCTTCGATTGTGAAACTGAATACCATTCATTCAAGCATTGTTGAAGCAGAAGTTTTGCATCTAGAGCTGTTATATGGCAAATCTGCTTTCCTCCAAGGAGACCTAAAGAAGGAGTGTTATATGCAGCAATCGGAAAGTCTCTTTTTGAAAGGGAGAAAAAAGATAGACGCGACAAAGTTTGCAAGGCGAAGTCAGAAATGATAGTGGTTGTAAGACAGAGTGGCCAGACGCAATAGAGGTCCCAAGTTCTGTAGAAAGGTAGATATTGCTCATGTAGTGGGAGCTATCATCATGGTCATGTTGACCAAAGTGGTAACAATAGAGAAACTGAAGTTGTGCGCAACTTCAGTGGGTCTTTAAGCTTGAAAACAAAATGAGGGCACTGTACTGCACTGATCATTGATGGAGTTGATTGATGGTGACAAAAGTCATCAAGTGGGAGATTGTTATACATATATAAAGGTGACTCTTTTGTATTGAAAGTTGTCCCACATCGACTAAAAGGCAAAACCACCTCTATATCATTTCCTATAAATATAGGTCCTCTCCTATTATATTGTGTGCACAAATAGAGAGATAGCATAAAAGAGATACATGCTAGTATTCTTCATGGTGAAAGTTAGGAATAAGTATAAGCTTATACTATTTCGGTGATATAGGCGTGAGTATACACTGTGTGTGTGCGTGTGTTTGATCTGTTGATTAACCCCCATGTAATCATCTCTTTGATTATAGTGAAACGGTGTTCTCAGTGGATGTAGGCTTATTTTGGCCGAACCACTATAAATCTTTGTGTCCATTGTTTGGTGTGTGTTTGTGTGCATTTTCTGATTTGCAGGTATTCGTGGCTTAGCTAATAGGGTTAGCAAACCCTAGTTTTGTTCTTGGGCGGATGTAAAAACCTTAACAAAATCTCGTTACCTATACTCTTATAATGGACACTAGAATGAAATAAGAATTAATGATGTAGGATCCCATGAAAAGTATGTATATATACATTATATATATATCTATAAAAAAAAAATTCCTTTCACTAAAATATAACATTCAATTTAATTGACTAATAATGTGAAAACCAATTAAACTAGATGCTACTAAACTAAAACTATCGTAATCACCAAATAAAATCTAGGATCTTACATTCTACCCTCCTTAAAATAAATTTTGTCCTTGAAATTTCAATACTTACATTTTGAAGTGAATTGCTCTAGATACTTTCCTTCATTCCTCATTCCAGTTTCCATGTTATGTCCTCAACTGACTTTACCATACTTTTCAACTTCTTCAGTATGTGACTCTCAGATGTAAATGCAATATCTTGGTCAGTGAACCAAGCTCAAACAGGTTTTTCAGGCTCGATTCGTAAATGAGCCAAGCTCAAATAGGTATGGGCTCAGCTCGATAATGTTTGCGAACAAAGCTCGTGAACATGTTCGCGAGCTTTGTTCGCGAACTTCTCGATTATATATATTTATATATATGTCATATATATATATATATATATTGTATTGATTTGATAAAATAAGTCACGCCTACTTCTTCTCTCTCTCCTTTAGTCATGGCTTAAGACACAAGAGTATGACATCAATTCTCTTTTGTGAAGCTCAAGATTTTTGTAAAGCTCAAGGCCCCTTTCTCTTTAATATGTATAACTTTTTATTTTTTTCTATCTCAAACAAATATAGACTACAACCTACAGAATATTACTCTCTCTACACAACATTACACTCAAAGCTTTGCGGAACAGAGGATTTTTGTGTGGCTTTCTTCATCCATCATCTTTGTATGTATTGATTGAATAATTTAGTATTTTTAGCCTACAACATGCTTGTGATGTTCTTAAATTGATTGATTGTGATGTTTTTAAGACCTATTTTAGCTTTTAATTCTCTGAGCTTTATTCAACAAAAATTATTCATTATTTTTCTTTTTAATATGGAAATTTACACTCACACCAATTTCTATTCTTGACAGCTAATGCAAACTTGGGTTTCCTTTGACTCCATCCCGAGCAGGACTAGTCTGACTGAAGTTGGTATGGTCCAACACCACCTTCAATCTTCTCACGCTGGCCATAGCTCTCTCCCCCAACCTCAAAACCCCATCCTCAACCATCTCCCCACCCTCTGGAATTTTGTTGACGGCCTGCTCCCCCTCCCTTTCCCCATCCACAACCCCCATGAAACGTTGACCTTGATAGAGATCTTAGAAATTGTTGATGTGCCATCTTGGCTTTCTGAGGATTGAGAATGATTTGGATCTGTTGGTGGCTGGTTTGAATCAATATCATTTGTTCACCCTTCTTTAGGGTTGGTATTGAATGTTGTATTAATGTTGTTTAGAGTTAGGTGTTGATGGTTGGTGGCCTTTTGGCTTTTGGACTTTTTTGTATATTCTTTTTCTTCTCTCAATATATGTTATTTAACGAAAAAAAAACACTTGGGTTTCCTCTTGCTATATGGGGGATGTGAATATGGTTGGATATATGAGTCCACGGCCTCATCAAGCTTCTCATAGTGCAAACTTTCCTGTCAATTACTTTAACTTTTTAACTGTATTTTGGTCATGTTTGGCCTTTTCGTTTGGTGGATTTCTGGTTTACAAGACCAAAGAGAATTACAGTTGAACTTTGATCATTGTTCTGGAAATATAGAAATTTACAAGACCAAAAAAAAAATTTATGGAAATTTACAAGACCAAAAAAAATATATGAAAATTTACAAGACCATAAGATAATTACAGATAACCGTATTAGAAAACTAGTTGAACTTTGATCATTGAAAACCCATTACTATCAGAGAAAACTAATTTCTTATGACATATAATTTATGAATTATATATATATGATTTTCATAAACAAGCTTGATATCAAGCTTAAGCTTGATAATTAGCTCGAGATTGAGCTCGGCTTGTTAAGTTAATCGAGCTCGCGAGCCGAGCTCGAACAGCTATATAAAAATTCTTGTCGAGCTCGAACGCATCTGATACATTGTCGAGCCGAGCTCGAACAAACTACTACTCGACTCATTTACAACCCTATATATATATATCCCTACCCAAGCTGCAAGGTGATGTGTCCACTCTGTTCTTTTCCTTCTTCCTCCTATATACCTCTTCGCCCATACTCTATAGTCACAAAACCGAACCAACTCCTCCTCTTTTTTTTTTTTTCTTCTTCTACAGCATATAACATATGCGTACCGCTTTGATGAGAAGTCCCCTAAAGCTTTCTTTCTTTGCTACGTGTCTCTAGTTGAACTATGTTATGCTGACTAGTAGAAATAAGCTACGTTGACTAGTTAATGCTTGCAAAGTTATATATTTCTATATAAACAAAATGAAGCGCACCTAACATCATGCAAATTACAAATCTCCTGTAAAAAGAATGGAACAATATATATCATTAACATGTAAAAGTATTGGAATGAAATCAACTTGATTTGTCATGGCCCCACCTTAGGACTTGGTTTTATCCTCGATATAACATGCATATATATAGAATTTTCCCATTTTCTCAACGAAGAATTAAATGCACTAATAATTTAATAATGCATATATAGAATTTATCCAACCATTTAAAGTAACACCCAACATGCTCCTATAGAAATCTCGTCACCTATACTCTTATAATGGACACTAGAATGAAATAAGAATTAATGATGTAGGATCCCATGAAAAGTATGTATATATACATTATATATATATATATATATATAATTTCCTTTCACTAAAATATAACATTCAATTTAATCCACTAATAATGCGAAAACCAATTAAACTAGATGCTACTAAACTAAAACTATCATAATCACCAAATTAAAATCTAGGATCTTACATGGAGCCTATTGTTGAGCATTGTGCACAGATATTTCAAAATAGGCAATTGGAGGAAATTTTTTGTTCCTGCTGCTGATCTTATTTTTCCTTCTCTAGTAGAGGAATTCTATCAAAATTTGAAGTTTGATAAGAGTAGTGGAAATAGGGTGATGGTTAGTGCAGTCAACTCCAATTATGTTATCAAAGTTTCACCTAAAGTTTGGAAGCTTCCTCTTGCTCCAACTGGAGTAGAAAAACCTCTCCCTTCCCCATCTCCTTCATTCACGACTATGGTTCAAGACATATGTGATGGGTTTAAGGTAAAACCTAGAGTTTATGTGATTCCAAGGATTAGAGTTGCTCCATGTTATTGGATGACTGATAACATGATAGGGAGGCAATTTTGTCCAGAAGTACCTAAAGATAAGTGTGATTATACTATGGTCAAAATAATTTATTGTCTGAAAAATAATTATTGAGTTTCATTCCCCGATATCATCTTCAATAGTATAGTTACCCACTAGCGTGCTATTATTAAGGGGTCGACAACATGGTATATTAAGCTACCTTATCCTTGCTTGATTAGTGCATTACTTCAAGATCAATTTGGTGACCAAGTTGGTTCTCTTATACCATCTTGTTATTGGGATGATACTGAATATGATTCATGGAAGTTTCTTGATAATTACAAAAGGAAAGATATGAACAAATGGGGAGAGCATATGAATCAAGTTCATAAGGAAGAAAGTGGCTAGAGGTTGAAATGTAGTAATATTATTACTAGGGATGGAATAAGTTTGTTTTTGTTCGTGCATTATTTCAAGTTCTAAGATTAGATTGTTTTTATTTCCTTGCAATTTTCAATTCCTTGTAGGCCTTTGGCCACACTATCTTTAATTTTATGTCATTAATAAAATTCCATTCCTTTATATTCATTGTCTGAATGCATATATTATACTATGATCTTGGTTTTAGTTTTGATTAGAATGCAGATTATGGTACACTGTTTGGGGGAGGTTTCGTCACCATTCAGAAATCTTACTCAAATAAATGGTAGTATTGTTCTATCCCTATGTTTTTATGTTTATTACAACCATGAGGACATGGTTCAATTCAAGTTTGGAGGGGTGGAATAGTATAGACATGAATATAGGGGAATGAAATGTTTTGAAGTTTTAAGAAAAAATGAAAAAATCTGCAGTACCTACTGTTTGCTACTGTTAAAAATGTGCAGAGCAGTGGGCAAACGGTCGACCCATTCCGTGATTGATCGGTAGACATAAAATAAATAAATAAATATTTTTTTATTTTTAGAATTAACTCACTTATATTATATATATATATATATGTATAATAATATCTATTATTCTAAGTATTATATTTTTACATATTCTTGATTAAACTTGTGAATTAATTAGGATATGAGACTAGTATAGAAAATAGATGTATGTGATTATTTTATGCTTTTCTGAATAATGATTAAATTAGAAAGGTGAAAAGTTGTGGTTCTCCATAGGTGAGTGACCTGGTGAAATTGAAACTAGAAAAGACAATCTTGACCTATAAGCACATGATCTCTACAGTTTCATTTATGAACATATAAAGTATGATCTCTGAATATATATATATATATATATATATATATATATATATATGTGGTAAAATACGTAAACATTCTTCCTCTTAAACAATATACGCTAAAAAATAAAAGGGTGGAGAGTGAAGTATTGAGAAAAAAAAATGGAGTGGAAAAAGCAAATAGGGGAAAAAAAGCCTTCTCCAAGAAAAGAAAGAAAAATATATATATTATAAAAGGAAAAATAAAAATGAGAGTAAATGTGCTATTGTTCGCACTAAAAATAAATCGGCCGAAGAATTAAGCCGAAAATATTTTCTGTAAATCGCGGGAGTGCTAGAACCAATGACGTGGTTCAAACGGTTCAAGACAAACAAATTATCGTCTCTTTTAATCAAATTTACGAATCAGGCGAAAACACGAGAAAGAACAAAACTCGTTGTAATGGTTCTTCTGCCTCAATCAAGAGGACTTTCGGTAACCAAGAAATTATACTAAGAAAAACTGGAATGAACGAACGAAATTTTCAAGACAAAAATTTAAATGGACTGATAAAATAAATATTGCAGGAAAGTAAAATAGACGATGCTATTGAAGCAAAATGATAAATTTTGGTATTTGGTGCAGACCCCCCAAAATAGAGGTATTGTTCCTTATTTATACTAAAGGTAAATAAAAGATACTTAAACTAAACACTAATCCTATCAAAATAAAACACCACTCAATTACAACTCAAATTTGAAAGTCACCAGCACTCCAAAACTTCCTTGATGTTGATCGGTATGAAACTTGATTTGCAAGAATAAATCACAACTTGGGCTTCAAAATTTTGGGCTAAAACCTTTAAATAAAACCCCATATTTTTAGCCCATTAATCATCAGGTGGCCTAAGCTTTCCTCCATTTCTTGGCCCAGTATTGTAGCCCAACTTCTTGGCCCATTACCTCATAACCTTCCAGCTCAGATTCGGCATTGAGTTTCGGTTCACTTGGATTTCGGCTACTTCATCAACTTTTACTTTTTATTGTATTGGTTCAATAGTGGTATCAACATTTGCCCCCTAATTTTAACAACCTGTTTTCGAATCATAGGAAGTTGGAATTTTTTTTTCTTCGCGCCTAAATTGATGCCAATACAGTTATTCTTTTCAAATACTGGTGTTTTTAAACAAGACCCAACTAAAAGACTCTCCACTTCTCCCTCGTTTTTTGCGCTCACTCATCATCTACAATTCCCACTACTCCATTATTAGTTCCAACACTCAACATATATATATACCTGCATATATATGATATATATATACGAATATATACATATATACACTCTATCTTCATCTTCTTCACATTTAACCAAAATTCCTTATTCCCTTTTCGCAAACCCTAGCTCTCTTTCAAAAAATTCCTCTAATTCGTCACCAACACTATTAACATCAAAGACATACATATTCATATATATACGCATATATATATATATATATCTTTATCTCCTCTACCCAAAAGAAAACCCTAAAACCCTCTTATTCTTCTATCAAAACTCAAAAACAAACTCCAGCTATACCTCAATGGCACCCATGATCAACCAATTTCTCAAAACTCCCGAGCCAGAGAATGACACCCACAACACCCAGGTCCAAAACACCTTAAATCACCTGAATGACGTGCACCTCATGACATTTGTACCTCTCAACGGTGCTTCCAGTTTAGGGCCTGCCCTTGCGAACTCCTTCCCGGCCGAATTGAATCATTGTTACCCAATAGCCGAAAAACAACTCCCATTTCTCAAATTATTTAGCTCTTCCTCCATCCGAGATCCACCTAACTTTAATCTGCGAAATTGGCGACAACCTTGGGTGGAATGGCGGGAATGGGTTGACCGATTAACTCCTGTCTTCGAGCACCAATGGCGAGCCCAAAAAAATTTTGACGCCATCTAGTTGAGCAAGCTTACCATGGAGCCCGAACCAGACAAAGCCTTAATTGGTTCAGCCGCGATGATGTGGTCGCCAACAACGAACTTTTTCCATCTTGAATGCAGCATGATTTCTCCAACTCTTCGCGATGTTTGCTTCTTTACAGGTCTTCCCACTTCTGGCGAAGAAATCAACTGCCTTATACCCAATTCTGAATCGTCCTCCTCATTCTGTTTTGACAAAACCGTTGGCGCCAAATTAGTAGGGGCTACCTATTTTAGCTTTATCGAATCACAACATAAAATAGGGGCAGTGCACGAGTCAGAATACTTTGCCTTCCTACTTTTATGGCTGACGAGGTGTCACATATACGTTCTCGCCATTTAGGTAACAAAAGACTTGATTCCTTGAGCCATTGCATTATCACGAGGCCGCAAGATGGCACTTGCACCTTTTTTTCTCGCTTATACCTATCGTGGCCTCAATGATCTTATTTTTTATTCATTTACACGCTTCGAGGGGCCAATGTGGCTACTTTAAATGTGGCTGCAAATTTATTTCCCCGAAATGAGCCCACTAGTCGAAGTTGACCCCAACTCTTCTTTTATCTCATTTTCTTATGCTACTGTTAAACCCAAAGACCACTTACCCCGAGCTTTTTTCTCCTTCTTTTATTCAAACTGTCGAAACCGCACTTCGGCCCAATGGATGCCTTTCCAAAATTGCAACCAATGCCCTGAATGGCTTAAAAAGCCCACTACTTCCTCTACCTTTGAAGAACATGATGCTTTTTGGGACTGTTGGGCCTGTTGTTTGATTGCTCGTGATCTTCACTTTGGCTTGGCTAAAATTGATGCCAAAAATTGTCGTTCCGGTGTTGAGCACTACAATCCGAGTCAGTGGGATCAATAATTTGGCTTTGTGCAAATAGTTCTGATTCCATCTTCCTTTTCCTTCAACAAACACTTTGATAAGCACGTGATCTTTGATTTGAAAGAGCAAGTGTTGAGGGTTACACATCTTTTTTGAGAAGCCCAAACAAAATTTTCCCGATTCATAGAGTTATTCCCATCTTTATCCTCTCATTTCATCTCTTGGTGGGGAACATACATTGCCCAAAGTCGCCAACCTCTGGTAAATTTTCACCTTAACTACTCTGAATTCTATCAATCATTTTTAATTAAAACAAAATCTAATTTTATGAGTAATTATTTTTACAGGTACCAAATGTTGATTTGCCGATTCCGCCAGCTTCATCACCTGTAGTTTCTAAAACTGTCCGCTATCGCTCCACTCCTGTGATTCCTACTACCGTTCGTCAACGCTCTACCCTCCTCTTATCAAATTTTTAGACCAAAACATCTTCAAAAATCATCGATCTCGATGATGATGATACTTCAATTGGTGACTCATCTAGTGAACCTTCGAAAGCTTCGCCTACAACACCTCCCAGTGTAAAATAAAACTCCTCCAGTTTCATTTATTTTGTTTTATACTTCGAAATCTAGCTTTCACCGTTTGTCATTTATTTTAGCCAAAACGGAAAATCCTCGAAACTCCAAGGACCAAAAAATGATCCCGGGGTGCCGTACCCAAAAAATCTCGGATACTTAAAAGCTTTTCAAAGATGACTCAAACTCATAAGGTAAATTCATCATTAAGTAGTCTACTTCATCCTCATTTATTGTACTCATAAAAAGATTTTATTTTCAGGCCTCGGTGGATTCGGCATCATCTACCGACCCTTCACTTGAGTACTTAGACATGTTTGTTGCTGAAGCAAAAAATGAATCTTTTCCATCATCCCCTTCTAGAGTCGGCTTTGACCCAATATCTACGCTAAAATCTGTGGATGATTTCTCTATTACTTCAAGCGATCTCCAAACAGGTATTCCTTCTCCTTCTAAACTAGTTGTGATGACTGAAACTCCTGCTATTCTGGTAATTTACGCTATATAAAATTTCGTATTTCAATTGAAGTTTGTCCAACTAACTTGTGACCCTCAAAACTTGGACTCAACAGGCTGTAACTGCTCCACCTTCTAAGTTGTCAATTATTCTTATTACAACTGTTGGTTCATCAAATCCATGCACTTCAGAAACCCCCAGAACAACTCCAACGGTAGCCCTCTTTTCAATTCCAAAGGCTTCGGCCACTTTTACAGATTAATCCATAGTTTTGGCCACCATTACTTTGGTAGCCGAAACTGTAAAATTTTTACCTTAAACAAATTTGAAAAAAAATTTATTTTAGTGTTTTTACTTTGAAACACTAAATTTTATTACTAACAATTTTATTTTTAAGCCTTCACTTTCACCTACCCCCGTTCCAATCTCGGCTTTAATGAGCTTTTTTAATAACCTGGGCCATGGTAGCATGGTTCCCATTTCAAGCGTTGCCGCATCATCAAGTTCAAGCTCAGGTTTTTGGTTCGTTGCTCTCATACCACGCATAACAAAGATCTTTAGCACTGATCTCCTCGAATTTCCAAATATTCTTGGTGATCTATTAAAGCTTTTCACCGACATCCAAATCTGCTCTGATCTTGGACCGGGTTTGACGGCATTGATTCCTATCATTCACTGCAGCCTCATCGAAATAGCTAGTTCGGTCCCCTTTTGTACTAAATTTATTCAAGAAACTGACCAACTTTGTGAGCAAAGGGATTTAAACGACCGATAATTCTCTCTAGTGCGAGTGGAATATGAAACAATTGAACCCAAACTGATAACTTTGGAAGAAAAAGAAACTCGCCTCCTTCAAGCTCTCCTTGACACTCAAGCTGAAAAGAAACTTTATACTGACAGGGTCACCGAGCTACAAAACAGAGGTACTGAAGCGACCTTTCAATCTCAAGCCATTAATTTGACCCTTCAAAATTTTGAGCCGAAAAAAGTCCAAGCCATTACTGAACTTGATCGACTTCAATCCCTGTGGGCCAAGCTCAAAATCAATTTTCAAGACAACCTTTAAAATGATAGTATTTATTAGTGATGTATGAAAAGCAATCTGGGAACCTTCTTTTTTGGTTTTTATTTGTTTTAGAAAAAATAATTAACTTTTGAATTGTAATCTGTCATGTGATGTTTTATTTGAAGATCAAAATATTCTACTACCTATCTAAACTAACTGACCAATTTTAAACAAATTTTCTAATGAACTAAAAATCTAGAAAATAAAAGAAAATTAAAGAAAAACAAGATAGGAAAGAAAATATAGAAACCCTCTCGACGTTTTATTTTTCGTCTACTGGTTCAGAGGCCAATTTCCACTGCTCATGCAATGATGGTTGGTAGGACTTCAAAAACTCCCCATTAATCGGCCTCAGGTGCTCTTCTCCGGCAATGTCTTTCAGCTTATACGCACCACCCTTCAAAACTTCATGAATTTCGAACGGGAGTTCCCAATTTGGTGACCACTTCCCTATTTTTCAATTAATTTTCCCCAACAGCAAAGCTATCTTCCACACTAATTCTCCCTCCGAGAAAACTTTTGAACATACCCGTTTATTGTAAGCCCGAGCGACCCTATTTTTATGTGCCACCAAGTGATCCAGTGCCTGCAACCTTTCTTCACCCACATCTTCTAATTCAGCGAGCATTGCTTCAGAGTAGTAGGCTGGAGATAAACCATTTTGAAACGCGAATCGAGCCGACCGTACATTCATCTCTATTAGTAGAACAACATCATAATCGAAAACCAATCGAAAAGGAGTTGTTCCTGTACTAGTTCGCTTTGAATTTCGGTATGCCCATAATGCTTTTGAAAGTTTGTCATGCCACTGTCTTGGATTCTCTTCAACCATCTTTTCTATAATCTCAATAATGACTTTGTTTAATGCCTCAGCTTGCCCATTCCCTTGTGCATAATACGGCGTCGAAGCCATCATTTTCACTCTCACATATTTCAATATTCCATCACCTTTTCTCCTCCAAACACTGATCCATTATCGGCCACAATTGTTTCTGGTAAGCTGAATCAATGGAAAATATATTGCTCAATAAAGTCCACCACATTATCTTGATTTATCGATTTATATGCCTCAGCTTCGACCAACTTTGTAAAATAATTAGTAGCTATTAAAATCCAATGATGTCGCTTGGACGAAGGTGATGAATGTTTTCGATTATATGGCCATGGTTTTACAATTACTTGTAATTTAATAGTCAGAACCCATTGAATCGGACCATGATTCTGACAAGCCTTGCACCCCTTAGCATACTCTATACAACCTTTCCGAATCCTTTTCCAATGGAACCCATATCGCCGACTTGATGTGTTTCACAAGTCCCTTCATGCACCTCGGCCATCACCCGAAGAGCATCCTCTTTTCTAATACTTAGTACGAATAGGTCATCTTCTACTCCTTTTTTGTATGGTTCATTACCCAAAACTACATACCCTAACTCCTTCCGCTTCAAATTCTTTTCCACCTGTCTGTTAGGATTTTTAAGAAAACGAAAAATGGAATAACGCCAATCGTCTTCGACCATCTCTATCACATCTACCGTAAATGACTCAGCCATCCATGTGTTTCTTTCTTTAGGTGCAGGAAGACTTCTTCTCTTGATCACCACATACTCTTCCATTAATCCATCCGGAACTCTTACCCTTAAAGCAATCTGTGCTAAATCATTCGCCTTTTTATTCATCATTCTTGATCGATGCTCTAACTTGATAGTGTTGAATTGCTGGAACAATTGAGAGGCCATTGAGTGCAAAGGCCTAAGGTGCAAACTTAAACGCTGAAAATCATCAGCTACTTGACTCAATACAAGGTTTGAATCACCCATGATGTGGACGTCCTTCACATTAAGTTTCAACAGAATTTATAATCCAATAATCAAAGCTTCATACTCAGCTTGATTATTTGTGCATGGGAAATCAAGAAAAAAAGAAAAAGTGGTAGCTCGGCCCGTAGGAGTCCGATATACCACACCAGCTCTAACACCATCTCTTGTGCTTGACCCATCAAATTCTAAAATCCAAGGCTGCATAAAAATAGTATTTGCCTCTAACTCGTCATGAACCACAACATCAAAATTAGCTGAGGGGTGATCGGCCAAAAAATCAGCTAAAACTCGCCCTTTTACCGATTTCTGAGGCAGGTAAATAAAATTAAACTCCATGAGTGCTAAAGCCCATTTACCAATTCGTCTGGTAATAAGTGGTTTAGACAACATAAATTTGATTAAATTGGTTTGGCAAATTACGAACATCTCCACCGGTAGCATGTACACCCTTAGCTTCATGGTTGAATGGTACAAGCATAAACACAAATTTTCAATTGAGGTATATCGGCACTCCACTGATGTCAAAGCATGACTCAAATAATAAATTTTTTGCTCATGTGCGACCTCATTATTCTGGGCAAGTAAACTTCCAATTGATTCTTCTGTTGCCGATATATAAAACTTTAAAGGAATTTTTTTCTTCGTGGCATCAAAACCAGTGATTGAGTCAAATAATTTTGCAGTGTTTCGAAAGCAATCTGATGTTCTTTCCCCATTTAAACTCTTTTCCATATTTCAACTTTAAAAGAGGTAAAACAATTCTAGTATTTCTAGACAAATTAGCAATAAAACACCTGAAATAACCGACTTGACCCAAGAATCTCTGTAATTCCTTCTTGAATCTAGGCACTTTGGCGACCATAATGGCTTTTGCCTTATTCTGGTCTATCTCAATTCCCCTTTGATGTACTAAATATCCAAGGAAATTTTTGGCCGCGACCCCGAAAGCACACTTTATTGGGTTCATTTTTAGTTTGTGAAAAACCATTCTGTCAAAAGCTTTCTCTAACCGCTTCAAGTGTTGCTGCTGAGTTTCCGACTTAACGACCACATCATCTATAAACTGACCTATCATGTCATGAAAAATTGAATTCATAGCCCGTTGATAAGTTGTGTCGGCGTTCTTTAACCCGAACGACATCACCACCCATTCAAAAGTCCTAACTGCACCCGGAGACCGAAAACCATTTTTGTTATATCCTCTTCTGCAATATAAATTTGATTATACCCCAAATGACCATCCATGAACGACATTATTTTATGCTTCAGAGTCGCATCAATTAATTGATCGGCAATGGGCATAGGATACTCATCATTTAGCGTTGCGGTGTTTAAATTACGAAAATCAACACAAACCCACAACTTCCCATTCTTCTTGATGACCGGCACGATATTAGATAACCAATCAACGTATCATGATTTTCTTATAAATCTTGCTTTTAATAACCTCTCAGTCTCGTCTTTAATTTTTAAAATTACTTCTTGCGACATCCTCCCTTGCGGCTGCTTATAAGGTTTAAATCCATCCTTTATCAGTAAACGATGCTCCACCAATTTTTGATCCAAACCTGGCATTTCAGTGTAGTCCCATTCAAAACAAGAATGATATTTCTTCAATAAATTAACTAACTCTGCTTGAAATCCTGGCTCCAAAAAAGCACTGACATATATCGATTTTGACTCTCCCGCTTCTCCCAAATTCACTTCTAAAAGTGGGTCTTGAACCTCCGCCTTTAAGTCATCCATTTTTGCCGGTGCCGCCTCCAAATCTTCAAGCTGGATAGTATCTACACCTTCTTGAACATCCTCTACCTCGGCCGAAAAGCGGAATCAATACCATCTATTAATTCTTCGTGGGACAACCTCTTCTCTTCTGAATACACCTTTAACCGTACGCAAGTGGCTTGGCAAGCCTACTACTTGGCAATTTATTTCTCTTCACTATTTATTGGAAACTTCCTTCATTGCAAGAGGGCCGGACACGGTGAAGGTCGGCCTTAATGATTCTGACACCAACTCTTTAAAATTTCTCCTCATGGTGGCCTTTAAAGGCCTACCATTTTTATCAACTCCTTCAAAACGGACAGGAGCAAAGGTTTCCTCATACAAAATTGCCTCGATCGCAGAAACCTTCACTAGGAATGGTTTATTATTGGCCTCAACTATTTTGACCTCGTCGTCATTCCAAAAAATTAGCATTTGGTGTAACGTTGATGGTATACTCATGTTCGTGTTAATCCAATCTCGCCCCAACAATAGCCTATAAGACGCCGTGATTTCAATAATAAAGAAATCTGTAAAATTCGTTTTACCTCCAATGGTTATTTAGGGCGGCAATTTCGACAACGAGCTTCAATTTCTTTTCTTTACCTCCTATGCTTCTGAGTCTTCATTTCTTGCCCCCTAGTAACTTCTCTTTGGATAGATGGGGCTGGAAATTTTAGATGAACCACTCTAGTCCAGCTATTAACTTGTACCGATGGCGGTTTAACCATCTGAACATGCCTTTCATTTAATATGCTTCTTTCAACCCATATTTGAGCTCGAGAAGGAGGAACCGGTCTTTTACTTTTTACATATCAGCCCAGAACTCGTCTTTCCCCAAGTCGATCATGCACCAAAATCCGCCTTTCCTCAAACCGTTTGCGAACCAAATTCCTTTCTAAACACTCACGAATCGGAAACCTCTTTTTTGTAGGTTGCTCACGAACTAATGTTTTATGTGTCATAGCCTCCTTATTTGCAAAAGACTGCCTCGACGGCTTTTCCGGCTCCGGGGACAACTTTGGCTTCCGAATCTGCTCTTGTGTCTCTTTGAGTTGTTGTTTTAAACACTCCAATTCGGCACACAATGAGTCAGTTGCGTCTTATGAAGGTTGTGCACTCTTGTCAGTCAAAGTAATCATGTTAGAATTCATGATTTTTGGAAATGGATCGCTATCAATATCCATCACCTCTGGCTGCTTCTTCTGATCTGGAAAGTTTAGAGTCCCATCGTCGATCGCTTTCTGCAAAATGTTACGAAACACAATGAAATTGTTAGTAGAATGATTCCAAGTGTTGTGGTACTTACAATATTCTTTTCCTTTAATTTCATTTGTAGTTGGAATTTTATGCCCTTTAGGAAAGGTAACCTACTTATCTGCAACCAAGTGATAAAAAATCTGCTCCGTTTTAGTTATATCGAAACTATAACTCTTGCCCGTTTCCGCTACTCCTCTTTTTTCCACTGTTGAAGGACTCTTTTGAGAACTTGTAGTTGGCTTGGGTTTTGTAAGAGCTTCACATATATAGGACTTCTTAAAGACTATTTCTGCCACATTCACTTCTAACTCTTCATTGTCCGCTTCTATTGCGAATACTTCATAATTTGAGTCTCTAAAATAAGTCCCTTTAGAAGACGTCTTGCGCCAAAGTCAAGGACTCATATCGAGTAGCTCGGTCGACTAATTCGAACAAATCCCAAAATTCCATACCCTCGAACCTTTTCCTCAACTCCAAGTCTAAACCATTTAATGCCAAACGGACATATTCGATTTCTGGCAGAGCCACTCTACAACGCATCTAAGCTTTTCAAAAGCGTGCAATAAATGTCTCCACCGACTCGCTTGGTAATTGACAAAGCCGTAAAATAACGACCAAAGTCACTTCAACTTCAGTACGGTAAAATTGAGCATGAAATTTCTCTTTTATTTGTTCCCATGTGAATATAGAATTTGGTGGTAATTTTATATACCACGAAAACGCCGGACCGGTCAAAGAATTTGGAAACAATCATAATTTGAGAGAAGGATTGCTACTTGCTTCTCCACATTGCACCTTAAATAGACCGATGTGCTCAACAGTCGAATGAATACCCTCTCCACTAAAGGTGGCAAAATCTAGAAATTTAAAATTTCTTGGGAATTCAATTAGATCAATTTGCTCCGAATATGGCTTCTTGTATATGATATGTGTCAAATATTAGTCATTTTGCCCTTAACTTACTATTGTTACGTTCTTTCATTCCATTATTTGGTATTTTTATGCTGTTTGCATGTTAAAAGCATGTTTCAGGAGCTTAATGAACAAATGGAGCTAACTTCGGTGAATTAACTGAAGAGTGTGTTCTTTTTATCTAATAGGAGATTCAAAGAGGCAGTCTGATATAAAAATGACTCCCGGAGGGCAAAAATGGCATTTCAAAAAGCTGTCATCTTCAGCAAAAAGTATTGTGGGTTCAAGACGGTCATTTTGGTGTATTCACGGAGAAAAATGGTTTTTCATAAAATACCTATGCTTCCAGTTTTAAAAAGTGGTTGGAAAACATAATTCTACGCTTGGACATACGCTTAGAGGGTACGCTTGGACCTACGCTTGAACCGTAGGCCTGGTACGCTTGAAGCGTAGGCTAGGTAAGCTCTAAGCGTAGGTGCGACAACTTTTTATTATTTTTTGAGATTTTTGCGTGTTTTACCCCCGGTTCGATGGAAGACGTGCCTGCGACTCCAGACCTCTGTATACATGTATATACAGTTATATATATGAGAAGTTAGGGTTTGCATGAAGGTTGAGAGTGAAAAGACTGAAAAGGGCCTCTCTATACTATTGCCTATATATACATGATTGTATATTAGAAGAAATGGGGAGATTCTAGTGGGTTTTTTTAGAGACGTTCGTTAAAGAGAGGTTCATTCATTCAGACTTATTTCTGTTAAGAGCCATATTCAAACCTAAAGATCCAGAGAAGAAGACTATGGAGAGCGTTTCTACATAACGATGCAGTCACCTTCTACCATGGCCACCTAACTCGGTATCTAGGGTTTTCTAGCAAAACCTTAGCCAAGTAATGTAGTTCTTTCATTATTTTTAATTGTAACAAGGGGAAATTATTGATCATACTGTGATAATTATAGTAGTTAAGACACCGTACTGATTTGAAATATAAAATTATATGTTTGTTCTAAATTCTTGTTTTAGATGGAATGAATATATAGTTTTGCACAATTATGATTATTCACTATGGGCTGGAACATGGTGGTAATGAAACTTGAAACGCTATGTTGACATAGGTTGTGCCTTGGCGATTTAATATAGACATGCTTTAGTTTATTTTCATGCATTAGGAGTAGATTAGAGTAATATAATTGGCATGTACTAGTTAGGTCAGTCATGAGATGGGTTATCGCAATCCGGTTGATGGTACTTCTTTTTGGGGTCGTATTCAGCTATTTGCGGTACGACCTGATTCACAGTTATGGATCGCCCTATTGCAGTTGATACAGTGAATAACTCTATTATACAGTTAGTGGTGGAGTGATGAAAAGCCTAGTTTTCTCTCTCATCTCAATCACAACCAATTTACTTTGCTTTCTAGATAATTGTTAGTTAAAATAGATAATTTGGTCTTTGACCACCCAAACAAATCGTTCTTTAGAAAATATAATTCAGTGTTTTTGAATTACTAAAATGAACAATCTCAGTCTCTGTGGGATCGATATCCATTACTCAAGCCGCTTTGCTATTCTACAATTGATACGTTCGCTTGCGTAGGGTAAAACCTAGAGTCGTTAAGGTGGTGTTTTTAACCATATATTTTATACACCTGACATCGGATCAGTATACCGAACGTTGTGTAAGGAGGTACCCTTGCCCAATCTCTTACTGTATCAAATCAATTATATGCCCCCGATCTATCGCTCCTCGAGGATCGTCCCATGTATGAGCCTTCCTATTTGGTAGCGGCACTCCTCCAGTCGTTGGAAATGCCGGCATTGAATTTACTCTCGCATTGTCATACCCCATATTATTTTCCTAATTTCCTGGAATTATTTTTCGATTTAATTTCGGTTGTGACGTCACTTGTTCATGACGTCATGGTTATTCTTAATATTTCACGTATAAATTTTTCGCGTTTAATGTTTGGAGCTGAATGGACGGATTTGACGATTATCTCGTTGAGGACTTCGTGGATTGTCGTTGGCGATTTCATGACTTGATGTGACGGTAGTGTTTCGGACTTAGTTAAACGTTGACGTGAATTCTGGATTCGACAACACGACTCTGCAATCCTCTCTTTGATGACTTCGTGGGGTTTCTTTGGTGATTACGCTATTTGATGTGATGTTTTCTGTTTCAGACGTGGCTAGAGGTTTACGTAGGCTTTAGTGCCGATTACGTGGATCAGTGTAGACGCTCGACGTTTAGTGTTTTGACTAGGTGGCGGTACGTTTCGTTGACCAACGTTTAAGGCTCCGATGTTGTGGTGCGAGTTCGACGTTTAGTGCGTTAGGAGTTCGACATTTTGTTTTCCCATGTAATGGGATTAGTACCTGCTTTGTTTCTCGTGTTTCTACGTTCCTTATGTGTTGATGTGAATTTGTGTGCCTTAGTTGTTTGACTTACGTGCTTATGTGTATTTGTAATATCTTGTTCGTTCTTCATGTTTGTACGTACGTGATAAGTGTAATGCAATTTTGTTTAAACCTGTAGCGTTTAGTACTTCGACTTGACGATACGTTTGGGTTGTTCGGCATTTATGGTTTTGGTTCGATTGGGTTAGTGACGACTCCGGTGGTCGGGTGGTTATGTTTCGTACCCGGAGTGTTTATTTCGATTTATATTATTTATTAGCTATTCGTAGAGTTTACGAGTTCCCGTGATTTATTTTAGTTTATATCCGACTATATAGCTGAATTATTTATTCCAGACTTTATTAGTTATTCGGAGTACCGTGGGGTTTTCGGTGATGTAATTGGTGGATAAATTTTGTGCCCCAGAGTTTCATTTGAGCCTGTATTATTTATTTGAAGTCCGGTGAATTTTATGGGCTCACGTGGAATTATTTGAGTGTCCCCGGTATATTTTAAGGGACTTATTTTATTTATATGAATTTGATTACGATTATATATATATGGGTTTCATACCCTAGATTATTTATTTCAGTTATATTGTTTATTGGGCGTCCCGTTTATATTTACGGGCACGTGTTATATTATTTCGGGGTTCCCGAAATATTTTCGGGATTTATTGTTCGTATGTATATATTATTAAATGGGAATATATGTATATATGGGTATTAAATGGGTATTTACATATATTTAATTATATAGATAAATATACAGATATATCGTGTATATATGTGGTTGAGAGGATACCCGAACCTTTTGGTTCTTTCTCCTTGCTTCTCCTTCATCAGACCTGCTCTTCTCTTCTTCTACTGGATCGGTTAGAGATAGAGAAATCAGAATTGGAGAGTTGGTTTTGCAATTTACATATATATATATATATATATCTATATGGGTGTATCAGATGGTTGGAGAGAAAGCTTAGGCGTTGACCACCATCTCACGACTTCATCTTCTTCCTCATCTCTCGACCAGCAACCATGGGCTTCTACTCCAGTCATCCTCTCGCCGGCGGCGAGGAGAGAGAGAGAGACAGGGAGGTCGCGCCTAGAGGTGCGCGACCTGGTTGGAGGTTTTGGTCGCCGGACATGGCGACCCAGGTGGTGCGCAGCTCGCCGGAGTGATGGCGAGCTGGAGGTCGACGACGGCCAGAGGTGGCGCAGTTTAGCCATACGTGGTAGTGAACCAGCCCCGGGTTCGGCCAACCGAGTTGGGTTGACTCAGTGGCGAGTCGGGCTCAGTTTGGGCTGATTTTCGGAGGATAGCTCGGCCTCGGTACCGTGTACGTTATATCCGAAATTAGTGCGAAACCATTGAGTGGTTCTCCTGGAATGTTGTATTTTCGGTATGGTTTTCAGTTTAGTTTTTTGTACATTTGTTCAAATTTAATTATCGATTGCTAACGGGTTTCAACTATATTGAATAGGACGGTTATGCGGTCGTTTCGACATATTCGAAATATTTTTTGGACAACTTTGGGCGGCGAGCACTATTCACGGCCGGTACTATTCACGGCAGGACTGTTTGTAAGCGAGTAAATTAGGTGGAAATTTATATATATATATTTTATATATATATGCATATCTGACAATCACTAATAGTGCGTAGAAAATGCTAATTAATTGCGTTGTATGTTTAGGGGTAAATAAAATTATGAAATTAAATTCCCAGCGATAGATAGAAATTTAGGGATTTTATAAAATTCACGGAATACCCATAAATGGATTAAATGAGGTTGGAGTTGGGAATTCCTTTGGAGAAATTAAATTAAATTATTTCTCGGATTTAGAATAATTATAAACTTATTAAGATTAAATCGAGATAGGCGGTTTAGTACCCCTTGAGCTCGAAAGAGGTTTATAGGAAGTGTATGTGGACGTAGATTCGGGTAATAAATATTTCCCGATGTTATTTATATTTTATAAAGATTAAAATATAAGCTAGGGGATTCACGTAGAACTTAGACACGGTTTTAGTTCCCTTTATAATTTATTTTTCTCGTAAAATATAATGAAGTTGTATTGTGAATTAAATTGTTCTTGAGGTGGATTAATTTGAAACCATTACTGTAAATTAAATTAAAAGCATGCGACTTATAAGAATTTATTATTATCGGAAAATTGAGAACCCGGATGATATTGAGATAAATTGAGGTAATTTGCTATTATAATTAAATTATAAAGCATGCTTTTTAAAAAAATGGAAATGATTGTATATTGTGGATTGATTTTATAAAAACGGATTGTGGGACATATATTTGTCAGTTGATAAATGTTGTTGAGGCATGTTATACATATTTCATACACCATGAGCATTGATGTTGCATTAGGTGTGGTTTCATGTCTCTTTCATGTATCATTGGTTTAAGTGAGTCTTTCGGGTCGTCGCAACAACTGGTCAGGCGGTGTCTCTCGCTACCGACGGACTAGTAATTCGGGAATCAGGGAGGCGTGGGAGGATTTGATCCGAACACGGTTTGTTCTGTTTCACGAGTCGATATGATAGTCGTGGTTGTGTTATTTTGGCAAAATTATACCCGGTGGTCCCATGTTAGATAGGGTGTCGTTGGCATTGTCCTTGCATATTATTCACATTGAGCATCCATTTATTTATATGATCTTTTACATAGTTGATATTTACTATTTTTGAACTGATGGTAATTGTAAACTTATTAGAAATGATGGAAATTAACTCAATGTGAATAAAAGTTAAAGCTTTTAAAATTTAAAAAGAAAGGAAACTAATAATGTAAAAATATTAAAACCTAGATTTGTGGAGCCACGATTGGCATGTGTTCTATGGTGATTACTTGATTATATGTGGAAATAGGCTTTGGGGTGAAATTGTTCCCTTTGAGTTGGACTCTAGTTGAGTTGGATAGTGATGTACTGAGACTTCGTTGGGTTAAGTGTGGATATAAATAAAAAGAGATTTTGGTGATTAACTGCCCCTCCGCCGAGTTGGGTGTCTAGTTGCGTTGATTAACGCTTTACAGGGACTTAGTTGAGTTTGTAATGTTCGGCCAGGTAGGCCCTTGAGCATTGGTCTGTGTATGAGGTTATGGAGTGGTCGGTATACTACTCTAGTTGATTTATATAAGAATGGTTGATTTGAGGTCTAACCTGGTATAATAGGTTAGTATCCTTCCCTTTCTCTGGACTGTCCTGTGTCATAAGGATCCAATGAATGTAAATTGAGGTACCCATTATGGTTTGAATTGTCATACTCCCGAGTGGACGTTTGATTGTAATTTTGAGACAGACTGGCAATGTTTGAGGATGGTATTGATCATTTGTTTGCGGTATAGAGATATTGTGATCTTAAGAGTGTTATGGAGACCTTATGGTGATACTGGTGGTATAGAATTGATTTCTTTCTAGTGCATACATGAGGCACACTTTGTTTGTTTTATATAGTTTCCTTGTCTTAGTCTCGGGTAAGAGACATGATACAGGTTTATGCACACGTGGTGCGATTCGTAGTACCTTGGGTGGGTTCGGAGGCATTGGAACTAAACAGATTTGATCGGATCCTAACTTTTTCTTAAAAACCGGTTGAAACCTTCGGGGTTCAACGTTTTTCTTTAAAAACCCGAGGACTTCGGCATCTGTTTGGGACTAAATGACTCCGGTAACCCTTTCTTGTGCCTCAGTAGGCTGTATGAATTGGAGATTTACTTGAGATTGTTGAATCTGATCAAATGACAGAGTTTGTTCACTTAGGTTACTTTCGAGGAATAGATGGTAGCAGTGTGAACGTACCATATGATAACTAGTTGATTTTATAAATTCTCTTTACAATAGGAGGTCTCGGAGAAAAGATCTTTTAAGTGAGCGGATTATTTCTCTGGTTATTGTGGATAAGATGACAGGTTTGAGGTTATGACTATGAAAGTGAGACCCTCTAGGAATGATTGGATAGCAGTGTTGTATAGGTGTTGTGGTTTAGTTGTGGGCGTGATTTTAGTTATTCCTTTTCGGCAGTCCTAGCGAGTGACCTATTTACTTCCTAGGAGCCTTGAGCAACGTGCTAGGTGCACGGTATGATAAATACTTAATCTGGTTGTATCTCTAGAGAAGAGTGGAGTTCAGATTTGTTGTCTATAGGCCTAGGTGGTAGGCTTAGTTATTTACAGGATGTTATATATATATACATGGTTGTTATATTGTCGTTGATCTGTTGTTCTTCTGATATCCGTAGTAGATTTGAGGCTGTAGATGAGATTTTTTTGGGGTCTCTGTTTGGCGTGGGTGCCACATGAGAGAACCGACCGACCTAGGATAAATGCATGCACACGGGATGGTTAGCGTTTTCTAGACGGCTATGAGTGTGATGTTTTGATATTTTTGGTGAGCCCCCGAGGTTGTGCTCAGCCCCACACAGGTTGCAGGTTTGCAGGTGGACACAGCACGGTTTATGCTCGGCAGCGATGATACGGGTGATTTTGGATGGTAGTTTTATTCCTCCTTCCGTAATCATATTCATGTATTCTTTTATTCTCTTGGGAGCCAGGCTGTTGGCAGATTCCCTTGTATTGTATCTCTATTCTGTGTATTTATTGTTTTTGGGGTGCCATTGTATCTGTTCGGCACTACCATTGAGTTTTATGTATTCTTATTCGAGCTTGGTGGCACAGTCGGTATTTGTTGTTTTGAAGTGCCTTTATACCTTTTCGGCATCACCAAGTGGTTTTCTTTATATTTTCATTTGAGCATTTGGGGCTCTATTGATTTTAGAAGGGTTTTGGAGAGGTATTAGTGTTCTTTTCCATTACCTCGGCCCTAGTAGGTTTCTGGAATGTTGGGCTGCGTGCCATTGCTTTTATTCTTGTTATTATGGGCAGGTTGTTCTGTTGTGTTGAATTTGGGATGTCCGGATGTTCCATTTACAAACGGAATTCTGCCGGATTTTCATTAGAATTCTTTACTGAGTTTCTTTCACTCAAGTGACATGGAATACTTCATTTTCATTCATATTCCATGTATTTTGATGTAATTGTAAATCTTGGTTGTCGTTTTCTGTGACGTCATACCCCGGGATTTGCTGATTCTCCTGATTGGAGTCTCAGGAATAACGGGGCGTGACACGCATTATCAGTATGAGCATAGTAATGAGGCCTTCGATTGTTGTCGCCCCCTAAGTTCAAACTATCTCTCTGCGGAGTTCCCTTACCATTTAGTGGTGGCACACTATTATTTACGGGTGCCTTCCCCGGGTTCCTCCACGGACCTTGGTATGAAGCTGTTGCCGAGACCCCAGTAGTCACTGGTGGTCTGTATACCGGTGATGAATGATGACCTTCTCCCCCCTGATAAAAAATTGAAAACCTTGCCATCATCTCTTACATCACTCCTTGAGACTGTGTTATTTCTTCCTGAATTCATGCCAACGCATTCTGAAACTGTAATTCCCTTTTATGAAACTATGTTCGACTTTCTTTTTCTGCTAACTCTATTGCTTCTAATCTTTCAGATATGCCTTGATAGTCTAAGATTTGCACCTGTCCTTCCCCTTCCTCACCGATAATCTCGTTGTCCTATTGTTGATTTTTAGGATCTATTAAATCCAAATCATCATTGTTTTGGGAACTTCTCAGCTTCGGTGGCATTGCTACTTTGAAATTTCTCAATCACCTGGTGGTGTCCCACTGGGAGTGCCAGAAATTGTTCGCACTAAAAATAAATCGGCCGAAGAATTAGGCTGAATATATTTTTCGTAAATCGCGGGCGTGCTAGAACCGGTGATGTGGTTTAAGATGAACAAATTATCTTCTCTTTTAATCAAATTTATGAATCAGGCGAAAACACGAGAGAGAACAAAACTGGAGTGTAAAGGTTCTTCTGCCTCAATCAAGAGGACTTTCGGTAACCAAGAAATTATACTAAGAAAAACGGGAATGAATGAACGAAATTTGCAAGACAAGAATTTAAATGGACTGATAAAATAAATATTGTAGAAAAGTAAAGTAGACGATACTATTGAAGCAAAAAGATAAATTTTGGTATTTGGTGTAGGCCCTCCAAAATAGAGGTATTGTTCCTTATTTATACTAAAGGTAAATAAAAGATAACTTAGATTAAACACTAATCCTATCAAAATAAAACACCATTCAATTACAACTCAAATTTGAAAGTCACCAGCACTCCAAAACTTCATTGATGTTGATCGACATGAAACTTGATTTGCAAGAATAAATCACAGCTTGGGCTTCAAAACTTTGGGCCAAAACCTTTAAACAAAAACCCATATTTTCACCCCATTAATCATCACATGGCCCAAGCTTTCCTCCATTTCTTGGCTCAGCATTGTAGCCCAACTTCTTGGCTTATTACCTCATAACCTTCCAGCTCAGATTTGGCCTTGAGTTTCGGTTCACTTGGATTTCAGCTTCGTCATCAACTTTTTGTTTTTACTGTATTGGTTCAATAGTGGTGTCAACAGCTATAGAGAAAGCTCATAGAACGTGGAGGATTGTTGGTTCTAGAAGTAAAGATTAACTAAGTTTAAACACTAGTGGAGACCATTCTTAACACTAATCTGAGATAATTATTATTTTGTATAAATATGATTTATTTGCTTGCATTTATTCTATGGATTATATCAATTCCTAGTTAATGAACAAGAATATTCATGAATATGTGTGAATTAATATTATAAAGAAGTTATGGGTAGTCTATTTAACCCTTACAGGACTTCACTCGTCCACTAGGATTTTTTCCTAGGGGTTTAAAATGCTTATTATACGTGCTAAGTGTAATCGTTCACCCTTATGAAAGAAAGGTATTAGTTTAATTATTTTAAAATTTTGTTACTCTTCATGATTTCTTTTCATTCTTTATTGTTAAAGGACTAGCAATGTTTAAGTTTAGGGGCTTGATGAAATCATAATATTTGATATTTTGGGTGTTAATATAACTCTTATTAGTCTCTTTATTCTATTAATTTGGTATTTTTATCCGAGTTGTATGTTTAAGCATGTTTTCAGGGCTTTAATGCAAAAATGAGTTAATTTCGGGTTTTAGCAAATATGTTTGATTCGATGCAATACTTAGAAGATATTTGCATTCAAATCAGCAAGGTACAAGTCAGTAAAACAGAGTACAAATTGTTGAAGCAAGGAAATTCGGAGAATAAATAAATAATAAAATTCAGGTGGAACCGATCGAAAATTGCCACCTTGGAATATATGCGAAACTGTATTGCAGAATTCTGACTTTATGTACAAGCATATCAAGGGGAAGAATCGTCCATTCATCGCCATTTCTTAGTCCCTAAGCTCTCTTGGAGTGCAAGCAAAGAATATGTCATTTCTGTACCAACTTTTGTGTATAAATACAGGTGGATTTCATGAAGAGAAGACATCTTTGGAATGTCTTTTAATCTCTTTTGATATCTTCCAGAATATCATTGTTCATAAATAGCCTCTCTTTTTTAGAGAGGCTACCTTCCTCAAGAACTCAAGAATCAACCATCCAATCATGAAGACGGTGGCTATATCAACAATGGAGTCTCCCCTTTCCTTGAGCGGCTAGTCGATATCTAGGGTTTCCAACGAAACCCTAGCTGATTAATGTAGACTTTTATTTATTTTTATTACAAAGGGGGGAATCTGATGAATGGCACTCATATGACGATTATGTAGTGAGAGACCAAACAAATAACCTAAATAAGATTTATTTATTAATTCTCTTCTTAAGCTGAGATTGAATTAATGATTTATCTCGAACAACTGTATTTTATCAACAAGAGCAAGAACCTCCGTGATTTAATAATGGTTTGTACATAATGGCACTTATTAGGCATAATAAAGTCTTAGTTTTACACAGTTCATGCTTAGAGAAAATGATTGTAAGGGTGCTTTTTAATTTCATATTTTAGGAGTACTTATAGTATAGATGCATACAACAGTCACGTTAATCGCATATGGATTATAGTGAAAACGGACCGATTGCATTACTTTTAGGACTAGGCAACTGCTTGTATCGTTACTACTCTGATTCATATAAGCTATACTACTCTCTTGCAATATAATATTTAAAGGAATACATTACAAGGTTAGTGGTGGAGTTGGAACACAACCCTAGAATTATTTATCTTGAGTGAAATAAAAAACAATTATCTTTATTTTATTTTATGTTTAGTAGATTAATCAAATAAATCAAACAAACAATTTTTATAAAATATAATTCGATTTACTACTTTATGATTATTTGAAATACGACTTTGATCTCTGTGGTACGATACCCTCTTTATCCAACTATACTATATACTACTTGCGTACTTGCGACTGAGAGGTTAAAACTAGATCGTGCTAACTCCTTATTTTTAACACTTTTATTTTTACAGGTCTAGAACTGATCAAATTCGCAATTTGAACAACTTAAGATGGAAGAGGATGAAGTCTAGGCTAAATTTGAGGTTAGACTAACTGATATTGTAACAAGCTGTCACAATCTAGGTGAGCCCATTCCCGAGACTACTATAGTGAAGAAAATTCTTTCTCTACCCGAATGTTTTTGGTCTATGGTTACTGTCATATCGGCGGTCATGAGTCTTAAAGAAATTAAACTTGAAGAATTGTCATCTCCATCCTTTGAGATGGAGATGTTCAAAAATTCCCCTAAGATGTCTAGTGTCACTAAAGAGAAAAGCATAGCTTTCAAAACCACTAGGGAGGATCATGTTGAGTCTGATGGAGAAAATGAGTTGAATTTGGATGATATTGCCATGTTTGCTAAAAGGTTGAACAAATTCGTGAAGGGTAAACGGAATGGCAAAGGACACAAATTTGGTGATAAGTTGGGTGAGTCTAGAAATAGAAATAAAATCCAACCTCGAAATAACAAGTCTAATCCTAAAAGAAGAAATCCCAATGTTTTGAATGTCAATGATATGGTCACATAGCTGCAGAGTGTGCAAACACTTTGAAAAAGTCCAAAGGCTTAGCTATCACTTGGGATGATGAATATGATAATGGATCAGCTAGTGATGCAACAAACTCAGAGGTAGGTGATGAGTCTGAGAACTTCACCATGTTTGTTGTACAAAGTAAGGAGGTGAGAGAAGTTGCTACAAGATGGGCGATGTCTGAAGATAAAGGTTCTGAGAGTGATGAAGATTGTGATGACTCGCTTCAAGTGTCTTATGATAAATTACTTGATAAGACCACACAACTTCACAAAAATCATACTAAACTATTGACTAAAAGTCTTAGAATGGAAAAAGAATTACATTCTTTAATAAACGAATTAGCCAATAGTTCTCAGACCCTAAATCTCCTACAGACCCAAAATGCTAAATTGTCTGAAGAGTTGAATAAGTCTGAATAAGAAAGGACTCAGGCTTTGAGGAGTGTAGATGGACTCAATAAGGAATTAACCATTCTAAAATCTGAGTTAGTTGAGAATTCTACCAAGATTGGGAATCTGGAAAAGGAATTGAAAGATATTAAATTAACTCTTCGTAAATGGTTTGATGGAACACTTAAACTTGATAAGATATTGAGTATGGGAAAATTCATAGGAAATACAAAGGGACTAGGTTTTGATGGAGTAACGCATAATTCTAATGTCGTGTCGAAAACCACCTTTGTAAAAACTTCCAATGTAGCATCTAGTTTTTCTCAAGGAAATTCAAATTGGAATACTAATGCTCAATCCTATGCTAGAAGAACTATTGAAAACAATCCTTCCTTTACCTCTAGATATCCTAAGAGTTCGACATATGATGTTCAAAGGTTCATTCCTATATGTCAACACTATGGAGTAAGAGGTCACATTCGACATTTGTATTCAAAGCTAAGAGGAAAAACTTTGAAATTGGTGAAAGAATATAGAACTCAACAAGGAGATTGTGTTCAAGATCAGATTAAAATGTTGAGTGAAGATGTGAAGAATTTGTCAAAATTGGTAAATAAAGCTCCAAAGGTGAAGAAGATATGGGTTAGGAAAAGTGAGTTACACTGTTTTGTAATTCATACTGTACTTAGAGGATGTGAGTCTAGCTCATGGTATTTGGATAATGGATGTTCTAGAAACATGACTGGAGATAAGTCATTGTTTGGGTTTCTTGAGGAGTGTCATGGTGGGATAGTAACCTTTGGTAATGGAGAGAAGTCAAAAGTTCTAGGAAAAGGCACTGTTGTGGCTCCTGGTCTACCTAGACTAGACAATGTGTTTTATGTTGAAGGTCTAAAACCTAATTTGCTGAGTATAAGCCAGATATTCGATAACAACCATAATGTTAATTTCTCTCTTGTTAAGTGTTCTATCATTGATTCTTCTAAAAATTGTGTTATGGAAGGGATGCGTTCGTCTGATAACTGTTATTGCATTGTCCCTAATTCTAAATTATCTTGCAATAGAGTTAAACTTGATGACGTTGAAATCTGGCACCAGTGAATGGGTCATGTTAATTTTCATGATTTAACAAAAATCAGTAAGAGTGAAATTGTCTGAGGTGTCCCCAAGCTTGGTTATGGAAAAGGAATTGTGTGCGGACCATGTCAAAAGGGTAAGTAAGTTAGATGTCAGCACAGAAAGACAAACATCATTGGTACTTCTATACCGTTAGCGCTGTTGCATATTGACTTAATGGGTCCCACTAGGACCATGAGAAAAATGAGGTAAAAAGTATATTTTCGTGATGGTAGTTGATTACTCTAGATTTACATGGGTTGGATTTCTGAGTGAAAAGTCTGAAGCTACTGAAAATTTTAGAAATATTTGTTTAAAAAATCAGACTAAGAAATATTATCCCATTACTCGAGTAAGAAAAGATCATGGAAGGGAGTTTGAAAATTCAGGGATTGATACTTTTTGTGATGAAAGAGGAATAAAACATGAATTTTTAGCACGACATACTCCATAACAAAATGGGGTGGTTGAGAAAAATAATAGAGTTCTTCAAGAGATGGCTAATGTTATGCTGCATGGTAGGAATGTTCCTAGGTATTTTTGGGCCGATGCGGTGAACACGGCGTTTTACACTTTAAATAAAGTGTATCTTGGGCTTGGCACCTTAAAAATTTCCTATGAACTGTGGAATGACAAGAAACTGAATGTGAAATATTTCAAGGTTTTTGGAGCAAAATGCAATATTCTTAGAGATCGCGAGTCCATTGGAAAATTCGAGTCTAAGAGTGATAAAGGAATATTTTTGGGTATTCATTTTCAAGTCGGGCATATAGGGTTTTTAACCTTAGAACTCAAACTATGATGGAATCTGCCAATGTAGTGGTCGATGACTCATGTGTTGATGAGTCTCCGACGTTTGTAGAGGAGGAAGATAGTGAGCCGTTCTTTCTGTTAGATAATCATTCTTTAGATGTTGATAAAAGAGGACAACGTGGTTCATGATGATACTCCTAGTCCTATTGAATCACATGATCAAACTCGTGATGTTCAAGCTACTCCTCCTAAAGAACCATCTAGAAGGGTCAAGTTGAACCATTCTTTAGATAAAGTCATAG
The DNA here is from genome assembly GCA_963922005.1 of Cornus suecica. NCBI lineage: Eukaryota > Viridiplantae > Streptophyta > Magnoliopsida > Cornales > Cornaceae > Cornus > Cornus suecica. The sequence goes on along the minus strand of OY998247.1, from coordinate 39,305,705 downwards.
GATCAGTGGATCAGATGATGGTGACCCGTAGAAAGGTTAGAAATGAAGTCTCATATGCATGCTATACATCTTTATTAGAACCTAAAAATGTCAAAGAAGCTCTTCATGATAGTGAATGGATAAATACTATGCAAGAAGAACTTTAACAATTTGTTAAGAATGATGTGTGGTATCTTGCCTAAACCGAAGGACGTAAATGTGATAGGTACTAAATGAATATTCAAAAATAAAAAAGATGAAAATGGTACAGTTGTTAGGAATAAGGCTAGGCTTGTTGATCAAGGTTATACTCAGTTGGAGGGTATAGACTTTGATGAGAATTTTGCTCCAGTGGCTAGGCTTGAATCTATTCGGATTTTATTTGCTATTACATATCATCTTGGATTCAAGTTGTATCAGATGGATGTGAATAATGCATGTTTGAATGGTATTCTTCATGAGGAGGTGTATGTGGAGCAACCCAAAGGATTTGAAGATCTTTATAATCCTGGTCATATGTATAAGCTTAAAAAGGCTCTGTATAGGCTAAAGCAAGCTTCTAGAGCTTGGCTAGAAAGATTGACTGATGACCTGTTGGGAACATGTTTTACTCAATGGGGAGTGGACAAAACACTATTTATTCAGAAAATTAAGAGTGATATAGTTGTTGCTCAAATCTATGTTGATGATATAGTGTTTGATTCCACTTTTGATCAGCTTGCTCATTATTTTGGAGATCAAATGACACATGAGTTTGAGATGAGCATGATTGGTGAATTGAACTTCTTTCTAGGGCTTCAGATTAGGCAATTAAGTGATGGAATTTTCATTTCTCAAACTAGATATGCCTTGAAATTAGTGAAGAAGTTTTGTTTGGAAAAGGCTAAGGATGCTCGCACTCCTATGAGTACAAATGTCAAGCTTAGCATAGATACTAAAGGCAAAGATGTCGATCCTACACTCTATAGGAGTATGATTGGGAGTTTATTGTATTTGACTGCCAGTCGACCTGACATAGCTTTTAGTGTTGGTTTGTATGCACGTTACCAGATAAGTCCTAAGGACTCTCATATTACTACGGTAAAAAGGATTATCAAATATGTTAAAGGGACTATGAATTATGGACTGTGGTATCCGTCAGGGACTAATACATATATCGCATCTTTTTCTGATGTTGATTGGGCTGGTAACATAGATAATCGAAAAAGTACCGGTGGTGGGTGTTTTTATATTGCTAATTGCTTAGTTGTTTGGTATAGCAAAAAACAGAATTGTGTTTCCCTTTCCACTGTTGAGGCTGAGTATATAGCAGTTGGTAGTTGTTATACTCAGGTATTGTGGATGTGACAGATGTTACAAGATTATGGTTTTCTGTGATAACACGAGTGCAATAAATATTTCTAAAAATCCTGTTCAACACTATAGGACAAAACATGTAGATATTCGACATCATTTCATTCGAGATATTGTTGAAGATGGTATAATGTCTCTAGAGTTTATATCCACAGATTCTCAGTTGACAGATATCTTTATAAAACCATTAGATTTTCAAAAGCATGATAGTCTTAGGAAATCTATTGGTATGTTTTCTTTAGAATAGATATCTTCTTATCTATCATTCTAGGAACACATTGTATTATTTTCCTAGAATTGATAGATAATCATACATTTGTATTATATTTATTCATGCATGCATTTAAAAAGAAAAATAAAAATAAAAAACATAAATAAATTTTTTGGAATGATGAGCTTGGCTAGAGTATAAAAGTTGTCATATTTTACTCTATTCTCATATTTACTTATCTGATTATGTGTATGGGAAGTAGAGGTGTTAGCCTGACTTAAGGATTTTGGATGTTCACTTGGCATGATTATTTTATGTTGGAAAAAACATTAATCTTAGGTGTTTGCTACTTCGGAGATAATCATAATGCCTGCTAAAACTGTTAATCTTTTTCAAGTAACCCGAAGTGATATATAGGTTCATGAGTTAGGCTAGATTGATCGATGCTTTTGAATACATATTTCATGCTCATGAATATTGGGGTAATGTTTAAAAAATAAAGAGAATAAAATAATGAAGTATATGAATGTCTCTTTAAAACCTCTTAGAGCAATGGTCCATTTGTTGAGTAACCGGGTCTCAGTACCTCAGCAAATATTGAGTATTCGTGTAAAAAGGTGGACGTGATTATCTCAATTTTTCAATCTGAGTAACCGGGCCTCTTGCCTCAGTAAACATTGAGTGTTCGCATAAAACGGGGATAAAAATAAAAAATATATAGATGAGGGGGTGCAAAAAAACATTTATGAGACGAAAAGATAGAAAGAAATGCATTCCCCTTAATTAGCAATAAGGTCAGAGTTAAAGATTTGACTTTTAGTTTGGTTTTTGGACTAAGTTATCATCACGGTTGGTGACGAGAATATCAAAATTAGTGTGTATTACTTTCATCTTACCTTAGTGCTTGCACATTAGAATTTTCATATATATATGAATACTAGGCAAAACTTGACTTGTGCATTCTTGAGTCTACAAGGTATGTGTGCTGATCTTCTTCACTACCATATGTATAATGGTTAAGTTAGATATGAAAATATGATGTGTTAATGATTAACTAGTTATCTCTACTGTCTTACTCACAGATTTCTGAAAGCAAAAATATATTTTTTTGTTTATTCATGACATTTTACATTCATGCATTAGTATTAGGGTCATGCATTATAGAAATATTTGTTACTCGAGAATATGGATATAATTTTATAGAGTACTTTATCTTAGTATTTAGTGTTTGGTTTAGAGTCTCCTCTGTTATCTTTTTCCTATGTTTACAATTTGAGGCTTTCCCTATGTTTTGGTTGTTATATCTTTGCTTATCATTTTAGTGACAAAAAGGGGTAGAAGTATTAAGTAAGAAGTAAGGGGGAGATATTGATTGTTTGGTTAAGAATGAGTGTTATTTAGTAAAGGGAGACAATATCTAATTAAGGGGGAGTATATTCTCAGAGGGAGAAGGAGTGTTTTTATATTATGATGATCATTATGCTTGCATTGTTGTTGTGTTATTCTTATGATCATATATTGATTTATATATGTTTTTCACACTTGTTTTTCAAGGTATATTGTTTAGTGTTGTGGTTACAGGACTCGAAGATCGTCAGTAGGGCAAACTGATATTATATGTTTATGTTTGTGGATGTGTGTTCATAGGTATATATATTATGTTGTTGTTCATGAGGATATTTTTGTAAAACATGGTTTTGTCTCAGAAATGCCAAGGGGAAGATTGTAAGAACATTTATAAAAATGTTTATTATTGGCATGTTTTCGACAATAACCATGTTGAGTAAATTGTGAGATCGGGTAGGTTTAGAAAAATTAAAGTGGTCGACCAAAGGCATGGATAAGTTTCGTCAAATTCAAATTAAGCTTAAAGTAGTAAAGATTAAGCAAGTTTGAGCGAAAAATGAATTCCGGAGGGCATAAACGACATTTTTCGGAGTCGAAACTTCGGGAAATATACCAACGGAGTCGAGGGGGTTCTAGATCAATAATTAGAAAGGGTGGTTTCCAATGATTTTGCTACGTTTGACCTACGCTTACAGTAGCTAAAAGTTGTAAAACTACGCTTGAGCTACGTTTGGGAGTTTAGCCTACGAGTGACCTACACCTACGCTTAAGCGTAGAGGCCAGGTGTAGGAAGCTGCGTATTTTTGTTGCAAAATCGTGTCCTGATCCCTTTCAACTTCTATCAACTTGGGTTACACTACAACATATCCTAGCACGTATATAAAGGATATTTACACCAAAATTGGTCAGATTCATCCCAATTACAAGATATTTAAATAAGGGAGGAATCCTAGTTCAAAAAGGATACAAGTTTACTCAATATTGGATTCATCTCTCTATAAATAGGAGATTTCTCTACAGATTTTGGGTGATTTTTGTGAGATCTCTGCAATTATTCTACAGTTCATATTCTTCTGCAGAGAGAGATGGAGAGAGAAAATTATTGAGTGATCATATATCTTCTAGTTCTTTTTTTTTTTGAGTTTTTCCAATTGTGCTTCTACACCAAAGATCTTTATGCACAATTGGATGACCTAGATTTTGAAAAATTTACACACCACCTATTGCAATGTGGTTGCCTTGATCCATTGAGAAACGGAGCCGTCTGAGTGCGAAGATCGGAGCAGGAGGCTTCGTGGTTATTTGATCCGTTGAGAAGTGGAGCCGTCAGTGTACAGAGATCGGAGCGAGAGCTTCGTGGAGCGCGACTGGATCTTGAATTTAAGACGTCGAGTGGAGAAAGACAAATCATGAGTGATTTGTAAGTCTAAAACTTCATAGAGTCTGTGTACTACTGGATTCATAGTGCATCGATACCCGAGTGTATCCGTGATTTTTTCCTTGGAACGTTTCCAAGGTTTTTACACGTAAAAATCTCTGTGTCGTTTCATGATTTATTTTCTGCACGTATATTCATGATTACTTGATTTAATCTGATTAGAGAATTAGGATTTCGTGACTGATTAAAATTGATTTTTCAGCAATTATTTTTAATTTGTTAATAAATCCATAAAAAACTATTAACCCCCCTCTAGGCTATTTTCCTTAGTCGCCTAGGTAATTTTAGTGTCATTCACCCAATTAAATATAATTGATAGATTCCTAACAACAATTTTTTCTCAAATAAAAACATTGAAGCAGGGATTCAGTTTCTGTTTGTAAAGCAAGTTTCAGTAACTTCTCCACGGGATGTCACAAGAAAGCTTGTTGATTTGGAAGAACTCTTTATGAACATTATATTCGGAGAAGGTGGAAGGCAAGATGAACCCCACCCACTATATATATAAAAGAGACGACTAGGTGTGATTTGTCTATATACATATATATGTGTGCGTGTAGAAATGACAAGAATTCTTGCTTGTAGATTCAGCCATGAAGTATGACCGTTGAGATAATCAGAAAAAGAAATACCAGATTCCCTAAATCGGATATATGCTTTTCTGCCTTCTATTTTATCAAGTTATCTTTGCTTTTATGGCATTCTTATTCTTCAAAATGTGATTAAATTGAATGTGACCAACATCAAAATCAAGTGGGAATCTAGCACCCACCCTCCATTGTATACATACTTTTAGCATCTTATTCTTCACCATTTTATAAAGCTAGAATAAAGGCTTAATTAAATAGCCAAAAAAAAAAAAAAAAAAAAGAAGGTTCTTACCCTAAAAATGAGCAAAGAAGGTTGGTGTAAATTGAACCAACGGATTACAATGCATGTCCAGTCCTGAATTCTCCATTGAACTGGCAAAGTTCACCTTCTCGAAGCAACGATGATGAACGATGAAAAACAAAAGAAAACAAGACTATATAAACCATCAAGGTGTTCTCAATGGCTACATCAATCTTTCTCAATGGCAAGCACAAAATTCACGTGCACCGAGTGCCAGAGACAGATAGTTGTGACACCACAGGCAACGAGGGTTCGCTGTGATTGCCATGCGGTGTTTACAATTTCTCCGAATGGGCAGCCACGTGGATACCATGATGGTGATGGTAGGGTTGGAAGCCTTGCCATGCTTCTGAAATGCAATAGTTCGAGTGTGACACATCCGAGAAAGAGAGCATTTCTCTGTGGAGTGAGTTACAATGATTGGAAATTTAAGCTCAAGGGAACAATCAACGACGTGGAGCGAGTGAGGTCTCTTCTTCTTGATCGCTTCCATTTTCCAAGCGATTCCATTTTTGTGCTTACAGGTATTTAGTGTCAAAGGATTTAAATATTCAAGTTATGCCTGGGTTTATATAAAAAAAAAATTCTCAATCTTTACTTCATTATAGTGAAATATGCATAAGTTTCATTTTGTCATTTCTAGTTTATGAGGTTGTAAGGTAATTTTTTTACATTAATTGTTTTATTTATTTATTTATTATTATTATTTATATTTCCCTTTTGACTCAATGATAGAACCGTTTCATCTTCAATGAGGATGGGATTCGAATTCGAGGGTGAACACAAAGGTTTTTGAGTACTTACCGTGTCCAAAAGAAAGTGCTCTTTTGCTTTCCGCAAGGTGACCTAATCCAAAAGAAAGGGCTCTTTTGCTTTTTACAAGGTGCCATTCGTGTATAGTAAAAGGTCTTTGGCCACATGGATTGTCTCAACCTGAGATATACATCATCCAGTGCATTTTTGTCTAGAGGTATCCATTGTTGTCGTTGTCCCGTGCAATAACGATGCAACCGGATTAGATTATATTGATTTTAAAAACGAATATCAATACCAATATCCATATCTTTCAAATACGTTTCGAGAAATGAACACATTTTAAATACGTTACGAACTGAATAATACTGGAGGAGTGGACCAATTATGATAGAGATACTTATCTTGTGGACATATATATATATATATATACACACGACTTTTGTACCCAAGGCCAACCATGATAGGGATACTTGTCATGTGCAAATATACTCTAAGACTTTTGTACCCTATCTTAAGGGTGATGCTTTAAATTGTGTGACAGGTAACCGTGCCAGAGTCTAAATTTAGAGTACCATTTCTGATTTGTCAAAAACAATATTTGATTCCATAAAATCTTCACTTCTTGAGTATTTATAATTACTCTTAAACAGTAACCTTAAAGAGGACTTATTAGTTTATGTCACATACATAGTTGCTTCTTGTGACTGATCAAAATAATTTTGCAGAGGATCAGAAATCACCAAACCGCATACCAACCAAGCACAACATGCAAAAGGCCTTGAAATGGCTTGTGGAGGACTGCCAATCCGGTGACTCGCTGGTCTTCTACTTCTCCGGACATGGCCTAAGACAACCTGATTTCGATGGTGATGAGATTGATGGTTTCGATGAAACTCTCTGTCCAGTTGATTTTAAAACTGCTGGAATGATCATCGATAACGAACTCAATAACACCATTGTTAAGCCTCTCAAGGAAGGCGTCACACTTCACGCCATCATCGATACTTGTCATAGCGGAACCATTCTTGATCTGGAGCATGTATATGACAGAAAAAAGTAAGTGCATATACATATGCGATTTTAAAGTCTTTAAATTCTGTATCACCCGGTTGACCCCGATGATTAGTTGAGGTGCGCGTAAGCTGACTCGGATCACCCCGGTTACCGAGGAAAAAAAAAGGAGTATGACATTCTTATATGAGTTAAAAAGATTTAAAGATGAAGGCATTTTACAACATAATGGAAAAGAAAAAAAAAGGAAAGTTGTAAAATTTTCAAAACAAATAACAATAATTTTCCGAAAACCAAGATGAGGTTTCCTATTGTAAAGTGTCGTTTCTTTTGTAATGTATCACTTATTTACACTCAAGTTACTATTAATTGGGGTTGGATTCCCACTAACTACAGAAACTTTGGGCAATTGGAGGGTTGTGGTTAACATCAGAGCCCCGTGAATTAATCGAGACGCGCGTAAGCTGTTCCGGACACTACGGTTATCTAAAAAAAAGTCATTATTGGGATTCATTATATATAGGATAACTCTAACACCTACAAATGTGGACGACATTGCATGTTTTACTTGAGGGATAAAAAATGTCATATGAAACAATTGTGACTTGTTTTGTATTCTTTTGTTTATATTTTGACTTAATTTTTTCCTTTTCGTTTTTCGATGACTATTTTTGAATTTCAAAAGTAAAAAGTGGGTGGATAACAAGCCTCCATCAGGTGCCAATAAAAGTACCAGTGGTGGACATGCCATCTGTTTCAGTGCTTGTGAAGATGATCAATATGCTGCCGATACAGATGTAAGAATTTATGTCTTTTAATTTGTTTATCATTCTTTTATTTATTTATTTAGTTAGGGTAGTTTTGAATAACATAACTACTTAAATTTACACTCTTTACCACTTTAATCTTTTAAGATTTTCTTTATAATTTTCAAAGGTTCATCCGAGCACCAAAAATAATAAAGAGTTCGGTTTTCTCATTCCCTGAACAAACAAAAAAAACCTGGCTCGTATCAGTTATCACTTACATCAAATTAAAGAAGCCCTTGTTTTGTTTCACTACTACTTGAAATGAATTTTCATTCCAAACAATATAAAATTGGATAAATATCACCTAGACTCCCTACTGGTTACTCATAACCAAGACACTATCTTTTTTCCATAATCCCACCTAGACCCACTAAAGTTTGTCCCTTTTATATATTAGACCCCTTTATTAGTTGACATTCAGTTGACCAATAGATTTTACTGATATAAGCCTCAAAAAAGTTTCATATGAACTATTTTGCCCTTAAAATATATGTGTTGGTAATTTTTATTATTGAATAATTAGGAGCAGAAAGGTCATTTCACAGAGTTCCGTTAGAAAAACTAACTGAGGTTAATGTCAGGGGGGCGTGAGTGAGAATATGGAAAGGGGAGGGAGTCTAAGTGGCATATGGGCAAACTTCAGGGGTCTAGGTAATATTTACCCTAAAAATTTACCAGGTTGTAAAGTTCAAATACATGAATATACTACACCATTTTTTTTATAATCTCAGGCTTTCTCAAAAAAGGACAAGGATTCAGGAAAGGGCAAGGATATGGCTGGTGCTCTGACTTACAACTTCGTTAAAGGAATAAAATTGTATCCCCAGATAACATATGCTGCCCTGCTCAATTACACGCATGACCAAATTGAAACAGCTCTCAAGAAAGAAGGATGTTTCAATAAAATGAAACTGCGGAGGAAGTTTCGTGGCAAGTTTATACAGGTCAGTTTTTCTCTTGGTCCAGTGACGGACCTAGGATTCTACAGCAGTGGGAGCGTATTTAAAAAATAAATTTATTTACAGTGGGAGTAGATAAGAGATATTACTAACTTTTAGTGGGGGCATGTACACTAAAAAAGAATTTTAGTGGGGGTATATACATAAATATAATAAAATTTAAGCTAAAAAAAGTAAAAAATAATAATTCCATTAGGGGTCATCGCCCCCACTCGCCTCTATATAAGTCCGTCCCTACCTTTGTCACTTGTTTCATATGATGAGATCCAGAAAGCACTACGATTTGATAGGCCGCATAGTAGGATAAACGTTGGTAATAATTTTTTCTTAATTGTTTGAAAAAATAACACTTTTGTGAGAAATGTTAGTGTATTTTCTTCCATCTTCTTAATTTGTCTTTTCAGTACACTTTCTTTATTTTCATCCTTTTATTAGTGTTGGATTATCTTTGTATAATCTATATTGTAAAATAGAATTGTAGAATAGAAGAGAAGGAGATGAACAATAGAGCCATAATATGATATTTTTCATTCGTAGCTTTTAACTTGATACAAAAGCTAAAACATTTATCTTTTCATTTTGTCAAACATTAGATCAAGACCATAATTAATGAGCACACAACTACCACAAAAGTACAATTCCAAGACATTTCTCAATATAGAAGTTAACTTAACCAAACCATAGTGAGCACATTAACCATAACAATTAGTATTCTACAAAGTATTTATCTGAAGTGACAAGATTTATTACATGGGATTGTGCAGGAGCCTCAACTATCATCTTCTAAGGAATTCAATGCTGAGGAAACAATAATCAAGTTGTGAAGATCTTATGTACGAGAATGGTCTCGAATGATTGGCTTATGAATCAAACTTGTATGCAACAAGTTACACCTAGCAGTTATAGGGGGGAAAGAAAAGCCTGTTCACTCCAGTTTTTGTGCCAAGAATTATAAAAAAAAAAAAAAAAGAAAAAAAAGTCAATAATAAGCATTTTGTTTGATAGTAATCACAAGACAACAAGTCCAATTCCGAAATTTATGTGTGTATGTATTGCAATCTCGAAAATAAACAAATAATTCTTGGATATAGTTCAACTCATTTCTTTAGCCATGATTGATCAAGTTATTTCCCCGTTTCAATGGCCTTAATCTGAACTTAGGCACTAAGTTAGATCTTAAGAGAAAAGATTCACTGTCTCTCGCAACTGTATCTCTTAAAATAAAGAGAGGCAGAGAGAGGAGAATATTAATCTTGTAAGCTGAAAGATGTGAATATAAAAGAGTTCCTACACTCAATTTACTTGCCCAAAAAAAGAGAGCTCCTAAAGTGTATATATTGTTATGAATTAATTATCATCTCACACATAGGAATTAATCTCGCCCAAGATCACTAACCCATGTTTTTACTCACACACCCATCATCCACACACAACATACAATATTTAACGTGATTTAATCCCAACTTTGGCTTACGTCCACGGACACAAAATTTCATTCAAGAAATAAAGATGATACAAACTTACAATGGAATACACAACACCTTTCTCACCAGTGCATTTCGCGCACTCTCTTTCTCTGTTTTTCTCTCTCTTCTTCTTCTCTCTCTGTGTCGTCCGCACCCGATGTCGGTTTGCACCCTTTCTTGATTTCCTTTGGTGTGTCTTGCTTCTTCATCTTCATGTTTATTTATAGGCAATTTTCAGATCCGCATTTTCCACATATATTGCGTTGACTGAACAAATTTCTTCTTTGGTTGGCACCGACCTTCGAAACCACGTTTCTTGATTTTCTGCAATTCAAGACTAACTTTGTTTCCTCTTCTTCATTCAGCCACAATTGGAATAATAAGTCAACATTAAAACAATTAAGTCATTATTAATAATTTTAGTCAATCCTAACAAATATAGGAGATAAGTGAAGAGCAAGCCAATGTTATATGAGGTAACTAGGGTAGGTATGGTGATATGGTAAACCCTAACTCTAGCTAAGATAATTAATAAATATGGTGCAAAATCTTAATGCACTAAAACCACTTCTCAAAGTCAAGGTGGATGATATGATGTCATCTTGAGTTATTTTAAGAAAAGCTCCTCGAAAAGACCTAGTAAAAGAGTTTAGGGCTATTAACAAAAAAACCTTAATGATTTCAAAACCCTAACAAACACCCCCTGAGCTGTCATTTGACCCCCTTCACTTTTTATAGGTTGCGCATAGTCCCCCTTTGAACCATTATGGTTAAATGCATTACTTTCTAGTCTTAATATTTTATATCATAAGTAAATTTTTTTTTAATTAAACTTTTGGATCACTATGGTGTAATGCATTACTTTCTGGTCTTAATATTTCATATCATACGTACATTTTTGTCTGGTTATATACATAAATGATGTGAAGCATCTTTGTTAGGAGACCATTCTCCTTTTCCACTTAGATGGTTAGGTCTCACTTCCAACTACAAATTGATAATGGCCCAACACTTTTTGTACTTATTACATCTTATATACATTACTGTCCCCCCAAAGAGAAAAAATTCTCCTTCCATCATTTCATGAAATATTAAGACAACTAAGCCCGGTCAAAGAAGGGCCAGGTAAGTATCAGTCCAGTAAGGAATGAGAGTAGTACAAGCTATAATGATATTGAATGCATTATTAGGTGGATATTACATCTCACATTGGTTTTGCCAATTTATAAAGAAATTCAATAACTGTAGTAGACATACATCATCTCACCTGATTCGTTTGATTGTTCACATGCATCATTAAATGAACTGAAATTTGGAGAAAAATCTATGCAATGTAACACAAAATTATCGGAGTGATTCTAAGTTAGTAAGACAAAAATTTACACTCAATGTACTTACCAAAAAAAGAGAGTTCATAACATGCATATATTGTTAGGAATTCATTCTCATCTCACACATAGGAATTAATCTCGCTCAAGATCACCAACCCATGTTTTTACTCACGCACCCATCATCCACACACAACACAATATTTAATGTGGTTCAGCCCTAACATTGGCCTACGTCCACAAACACGCAATTTCATTCAAGAAAAATAGAGATGTTACAAACTTACAATGGAATACATAACAACCTTCTCACCAGTGCATTTTGTACACTCTCTTTCTGGTTTTTTTTTCTCTCTTTTTCATCTCATTGTGTCATCCACACCCTCACATCCTTACTCATATCTCTCCTTTCTTGATTTCCTTTGGTGTGTCTTGCTTCTTCATGTCTATTTATAGGCAATTTCCAGATTCACATTTTTCACATATACTTCATCAACTGAACAAATTTCTTCTTTAGTTGGCCGCGACCTTTGAAGTCGTGTTTCTTTATTTTCTGCAATTCAAGACCAACTTTATTTCTTCTTCTCCTTCATTTAGCCGCAATTGGAATAGTAAGTCAACATCAGAATAGTTAAGTCACTATTAAGAATTTTAGCCAATCCTAACATATATAAGAGAGGAGTGAAGAGCAAACCAATGCTATATGAGGTAACTAGGGTAGGTATGGTGGTATGGTAAACCCTAACTCTAGCTAAGATAATTAATAAATACGTAGCCAAATCTTAATGCACTAACACCACTCCTCAAAGTCAAGGTGGGTGATATGATGTCATCTTGAATTATTTTAAGATAAGCTCCTGGAAAAGACATAGTAAAAGAGTTTAGGACTATTAACATAAAACTCCAATGATTTCAAAATCTTAACAAACACCCCTGAGGTGTCGTTCACCCTATTCACTTTTTATAGGTTGCCCATAGTCCTCTTTTGGACCACTATGGTTGAATGCGTTACTTTTTTGTCTTAATATTTCATATCATACGTACATTTTTGTCTTGTTATATCCGTAAATGATGTGAAGCATCTTTGTCAGGAGACCATTCTCTTTTTCAACTTAGATGGTTAGGTCTCACTTCCAACTACATATTTAAAATGGCCCAACTACTTTTATACTTATTACATCTTATATACATTACTATCCCCCCAAAGAGAAAAAAAACTCCTTCCATCATTTCATGAAATATTAAGATAAGAATTTACCCTCAATTTACTTAGCCAAACAAAGAGAGCTCATAACGTGTAAATATTGTTAGGAATTAATTCACATCTTACACATAAGAATTAATCCCGCCCAAGATCACTAACCCATGTTTTTACTTACATACTTATCATCCACACACAACACACAATATTAAATGTGGTTCAGCCCCAATTTTGGCTTACGTCAACGGACAAACAATTTCATTCAAGAAATAGAGATGTTACAAACTTATAATGGTGCACACAACACCCTTCTCATTCATGAATTTCACGCAATCTATTTCTCTCTTTTTCTCTCTCTTCTTCATGTCTCTGTGCCATTTGCACCCGGTGCCGGTCCGCACCATCACATCTTCACTCACATCTCTCCTTTCTTGATTTCCTTTGGTGTGTCTTACTTCTTCATCTTCCTATCTATTTATAGGTAATTTCCAGATCCAGATGTTTCACATATACTGCGTTGACTGAACAAATTTCTACTTTCGTTGGCACCGACCTTTGAAGTCGCATTTCTTTATTTTCTGCAATTCAAGACCAACTTTGTTTTTTCTTCTTCATTCAGCTGCAATTGGAATAGTAAGTCAACATCGAAACAGTTAAGTCAATATTAAGAATTTTAGCCAATCCTAACATATATAAGAGATGAGTGAAGAACAAGCCAATGCTATTTAAGGTAACTAGGGTAGGTATGGTGGTATGGTAAACCCCAACTCTAGCTAAGATAATGAATAAATATAGAGAAAAATCTTAATGCACTAACACCACTCCTCAAAGTCAAGTTGGGTGATATGATGTCATCTTTAGTTATTTTAAGATAAGCTCCTCGAAAAGACCTAGTAAAAGAGTTTAGGGCTATTAACATAAAACCCCAATGATTTCAAAATCCTAACAAACACTCCCTGAGGTGTCATTTGACCCCCTTCACTTTTTATAGGTTGCGGATAGTCCCCTTTTGGACCACTATGGTTGAATGCATTATTTTCTGGTCTTAATATTTCATATCATACGTACATTTTTGTCTAAATAAGCTTTTGGACCACTATGGTTGAATGCATTAATTTTTTATCTTAATATTTTATATCATACGTACATTTTTGTCTGGTTATAAACGTAAATTATGTGAAGCATCTTTGTCAGGAGACCATTCTCTTTTTCAACTTAGATGGTTAGGTCTCACTTCCAACTATAAATTGATAATTCCCCAACTACTTTTTGTACTTATTATATCTTATATACATTACTGTCCCACCGAAGAGAAAAAAATCTCATTCCATCATTTCATAAAATATTAAGACAACTAAGCCCGATCAAAGAAGGGTCAAGTAAGTATCAGTCTAGTAAGGAATGAGAATAGTACAAGCTATAATGATATTGAATGCATTATTAGGTGGATGTTACACCTCACATTTGTTTTGTCAATTGATGAAGAAATTCAATAACTGTAGTAGACATACATCACCTCACTTGATCTGTTTGTGTAACGTCCGTTACTTTTCTTTTGGTTCTTTTTATGTGTAAATTTTTTGCAATTTTTTTAATTTGAATTAAATGCCCGAATTGATTTTAAAAGTTGTTGTACATGTTATGTGTTCGCATTATGTGGTTAGAAATTTTTTTGAAATTATTTTTTATTTTATATTGATTTTCTCGAAGTAGGTTCTGAGACACATACGAAAAGCGTATGGTAGAAGTAAGTCCCGGGAGCGTCCAAATTTGATTCCGATAATTTTTCTTAACTTCTTATATGAAATAAGAAATTTAGAAATTGGTTTCGGAATTTTCAAGTATACTGATATTTTTAAACCGGCTTGTTTAGCTTGTTTCCTTTTAAGTGTGAACTAATATATATATATATATATATATATATATATATATATATATATATATATATATAATAGCATGGCATTGTTGTAAATAAGTTGAGTATCCCATGGGTAACTTAAGAATGGGTAGAAATGGTGAAATATCAATTATGCCCCTCTCCTCTCTTTTTCTCTTCACTATCATAGAAAGTCCAAGGGTATGACATGTCTTTTGCAAGATATTGTGTGAGAGAGCTCTAGAAACTTGTGATGTGTCAACACCCCATTGCATATTCCTCATCCATTTCTCCCATCTCCTATACTAGCGTTTGGATCATCAAGGGCATTTGTGGGAAAGTGTGTATGTATATATATATGTTATATGTTGACCAAAGCTATTTCTTGCAAGACTAGGACCAAAAATCATAACTCACTCACCCTCTCCACACCCCCTCCCCCCTCCATTTTCTTCACTTCTCAATTTTCTCCAATTTCCATGCTTTTGGTTAGGATTTGGATGAGGCTTTCAACTACAAGTGTTTTCCTTGTCTCATGCTTGTTCTAATGGTCTCAATATTGGTAAGTGGAGCTTCTCATCTTGATCTTTCCATTTCAAAGTTGTCTATATGTTGATTCTTGTGAAATTGGTGAGTAAAATCTTGAAATTTCTCTTTTTCCGTAGTGAGTTGTGTCAAGGATCAAGGTTGACATCCACCTCTTGCTCTTGATCTTTGGAGGACTTAGTTGGTGAGTTCTCTCTTCTCTTTAGGGTTTGTTTCATTTTCAAGAAAAACATAATTTGTGTATCTTGAGAAATTGACCTTTACCTCTTGAGAATTGGTTCTTTTGCTTCTAAAATTCATATTGAAAGCCTTGTTGTTGGACAAATTTTCTCTCTTGGAATTTTCTCTAAAACTCCTAATTTTTATAAATTTGAGAAATTTATCTTGTACTCTTGAGAAATGATTCTTTTACTACAATAATCCATGTTGATAACCTCATTGGTAGACAAGTTCAATTCTCTTGAGAATTTCTCTAAGAATCCCTAAATTGTGAAACTTTAAAAATTATAACTAAAGTATTGAGAATTGCTCCTTTCATACTAAATTGGTGTTATTGGCCTAGTTGTGACTCCCCTTTTCAATTGATTGTTTTTTATAGTTTGAGATCACTATTGGTGGAGTGATTGGACTTTTTGTTGGGACTTTTCTTGGAATCCATCTCTCACTCAAGCTTGGACATTTCTTGCCTCTTCTTTTGCTTGGCTTTTGGACTTGAGGTAGGGGTTGACAAACCATTTTCTTTCCCGGTTCTGTGGGTGTCTGCGTCAAAGTGAGTGTTGGATGACACGAACTTGAATTGAGTATAACTTAGAAACATGCTATAGGCCCCTTATTAATTTTATGTTGATAAATTGCATGCTATGTTGGTTATTTGGATCATCCTGTTAATTGTTGAGATATGTTGTTAAAGATGTGAATAGCATGCTTAAAAGTGATTATTGATATATGTTGATGCATCTGTGTTGATCATTGGTTATATTTTGAGGAATGTTGGGTTTAGAACACCCCTTGTTATATTGAGTTCATTTTGGTGTCAGTCACATGTCTTGATTTGCCTTGTAAGTAATCTCAGGTCATCGCAACAACTGTTCGGACGATGTCTCTAGCTACCGGCGGACTAGTAATCCAGAAATTAGAGAGGCGTGTGAGAACATGGTCCGATCACGGTGTTGTTCACAAGTCAATATATTCCTCGTGGCATTTAGTATTATGGCGACAAAATACCCGGTCACCTTTAGAGTATAGGGTTGTCACGGCATTGCATTGGCACTTTATTGCATCTTTATAATGGATATTGTGATTTTCATTGTTATCTACACTAATTATTGTCTGTTGTCGTTGATGACCATGATGGAGACTTCTTGTGGGTACGATTAGAATCCCGGATTGACACACGTGTCATGTGAGACAATTGGACTTACCTAAGACTAGTAGCATGCATACGGGATTGGGTGTGTACCCCTCGAACGACCGAGATTGAGGTGACGAGGATTCTCCTACTGAGCTAGTGTAGCTCACCTCGATATATTAACATTTTCAGGTGATGACCCCGCTAAGGGAGGACCTTAACATGTACGTGATGGCATGGAAGACTTAGAGTTTTCCTTTTACGGACTTTGATGTCATATTGTGCATGTTGATTCTCTTTGGTACTTTTGGGCTTATTTTTGGACTTTCATGTATTTTACGAATTATTGTATATTCTTCTTTTGGATGAGCTAACATGTTAGTCTCGACTTATGATATGTATATTTGGAGCACCACGGCGCCGTTACTTGTATTTTTGTCAATCTTGTAAAATTTTGGACAAATGACACCTTGTGATGGCAAATACTTTCAAACCATCTTGCATTTTTTTTTAGGTTGTACATGTGTATTTGAATGTGGATAGGTGGTGTTTTTTTAGGTACCATCTCGCTACAGGCAAAGTTTTCTCAAAATTTCCAGGAGGACATTTTCATTTTTTTTGGAAAAATCTCGTTTTTCGCGTTTCCCGTGGTCCCGGAACATATTATTTTTGAATTTTGAAAAGCATTTTTATAGCACAAAATAAGTGTGTTGAGGCAGTAGCCTCAACATCAACAGTGTTGGGCGCTGCCTGCTGGGCAGCTGGCTACCCGACTTGCACGTGTTGCGAACATGTTTTTCCGACGCGCGTAATTTCCACCTCGTGGCTCTGAATTCGATTCCGTTCATTTCTATGGTCTTCCCTATGTCCAAATATTTGAGATAAGTTTTGAAATTATATTTTTGCCCCTGAAATGACCATTTTACCCTTGGGCGGATGTGAGGTGTTTTAATGTTTCGTTTTAGTGGCATGGTCCACATGTATCATTAAATGAACTAAAATTTGGAGAAAAATCTATGTAATGTAACACAAAATTATTGGAATGATTTTAAGTTAATAAGTAAAGAATTTACCGTCAATTTACTTACCCAAAAAAAGAGAGCTCATAATGTGTATGGTTGAATGCATAACTTTCTGGTCTAAATATTTCATATCATATGTACATTTTTGTCTGGTCATATACGTAAATGATTTAAAACATCTATGTAAGGAGACCAATCTCATTTTCCACTTAGATGGTTAGGCCTCACTTCCAACTAGAAATTGATAATGGTCCGACTACTTTTTGTACTTATTACGTCTTATATACATTACTATCCCCCCAAAGAGAAAAAAATCTCCTTCCATCATTTCATGAAATATTAAGACAACTAAACCCGATCAAAGAAGAGCTAGGTAAGTATCAGTCCAGTAAGGAATGAGAATAGTACAAGCTATAATAATATTGAATGCATTATTAGGTGGATGTTACACCTCACATTGCTTATGCAAATTTATAAAGAAATTCAATTACTGTAGTAAACATACATCATCTCACCAGATCCGTTTGATGCTTCACATGCATCATTAAATGAACTGAAATTTGGAGAAAAATCTATACAATGTAACACAAAATTATCGGAGTGATTCTAAGTTAATAAGATAAGAATTTACCCTCAATTTACTTACCCAAAAAGAGAGAGCTCATAACATGTATACATTGTTAGGAATTAATTCTCATCTCACATATAAGAATAAATCCCGTCCAAGATCACCAACCCATATTTTTATTCACACACCCATCATCAACACACAACACACAATATTTAATGTGATTCAGCCACAACTTTAGCCTACATCCACGGACACACAATTTCATTCAGGAAATAGAGATGTTATAAACTTATAATGGTTTACACAACACCCTTCTCACCAATGCATTTTTTGCACTCTCTTTCTCTCTTTTTCTCTCTCTTCTTCATCTCTCTTTGTGTCGTCCGCACCCTCACATCTCTCATTTCTCGATTTCCTTTGGTGTTTCTTGTTTCTTCATCTTTTGTTTATTTATAAGCAATTTCCAGATCCGCATTTTTCACATATACTACGTCGACTGAACAAATTTCTTCTTTAGTTGTCACCATCCTTTGAAGTCGTGATTCTTCATTTTCTGCAATTCAAGACCAACTTTGTTTCTTCTTCTTCATTCAGCCGTAATTGGAATAGTAAGTCAACATCGAAACAGTTAAAGACACTATTAAGAATTTTAGCCAATCCTAACATATATAGGAGATGAGTGAAGAACAAACCAATGCTATATGAGGTAACTAGGGTAGGTATAGCAGTATGGTAAACCCTAACTCTAGCTAAGATAAGGAATAAATATGGAGCAAAATCTTAATGCACTAACATCACTCCTCAAAGTCAAGGTGGGTGATATGATGTCATCTTGAGTTATTTTAAGATAAGCTCCTGGAAAAAACTTAGTAAAAGAGTGTAGGGCTATTAACATAAAACCCTAATGATTTCAAATTCTTAACAAACACCCCCTGCGGTGTCATTTGACCCTTTTCACTTTTTATACGTTGCGCATAGTCCCCTTTTAAGCCCATTAAACCCCTAATGGTTTTAGCATTTTAACATAAAACCCTTTATGGTTTCAATGTTTTAACATAAACCCCCATATGGTTTCACTTTTTTGGCTCTAAAATTACGTTGTTTTGAGACTGAAAGGAGTTATGTGAAATTTTAAAGTGGAGGGAGTAATATGGAACCTCAGGGAGGTATTTGTTAAAAAACTAAAACCATACGGGATTTTGTGTGAATAGCCCAAGAGTTTATTATATATTGGTGTTGACATGACAAAATGCTAACAAGCAATGATGATGTGCTCAAATAATGCTGACGCGACAGCTAGGAGAATCGTTTGTATTCACAATATCGGTTACTGTGTGGTCGCGGTAACGATGTAACAGATTTGAAGAATATTGATATTAATAGAGAGTATGGTTCATAATAACATTGACATATTCCAAATGCATCACAAACATGACGACACCTGATGTATGGGATGATACGATGAACCATGGATGGAAATACGGGAGAGGCTAGGTTTGCGTGTGACGAGGTGAGTTGAAAACTATAAACTTTTGTTCTCCTGTAAGGGCGCGGGGAGAACTTAATTATGGCTGGTGTTTTGACGACCTTGACCTCAGTGAATGACGAGTATGATCTCTTTTTAGAGTTGCATATGAAATTACCTAGACGATCAATGAAAATAGCCTAGAGGGGGGTGACTAGACTTTTTGTGGATTTATTGACAAATTAATAATAATTGCGGAAAAGTCAATTTTAATCCGATTCTCTATTAAGATAAATCATGCAAAGATAAATCTAAGTGTGGAAAATAAAACAATAGAGACACGATATTTTCAGTGAAAAACCTTGGAAAGACTCCAAGTAAAAACCACGGATACGCTCGGGTATCGATGCACTATGAATCAAACAGTACATAGACTCTGTGAAGCTTTAGACTTACAAATCCCTCCAGATCTGCCTTTCTCCATTCGACGCCTGACAACTTTGAATCACTCGCGCTCCATGAAGCTCTCGTTCCGCTCCGTACTCTAAAGGCTCCGCTTCTGAATGGATCAATGAACCATGAAGCTTCTAACTTATATCTCCGCACTCAGACGGCTCCGTTTCTCAAATAGATCTAAGCAACCACGTTGTAATCAATGGTGTGTTGATTTTTACAGCAATTAAGTCATTCAATTGTGCATAGAGATCTTTGATATAAAAGCACAATTGAACAAACCCTAATCGAGAGAGAACTAGAAGATATAAAATCACTAATTGATATTTTCTCTCTCTATCTCTATCTCTGTAGACGAATATGGATCTGTAGAAAAACTTGCAGAGATCTCTCAAAGGCTCTAGGTCTCAAAAGTTTCACCTTCTCTGTTGTAGACCTTGGTATTTATAGACCACGTTGAGGGAAACCCTAAACTTCACCCTTTTTCGTAATTTCACACCAAACCAAGTAAAACCCTAATATCTGGTGTATATAATGTATATAGTACACATATCAAGATGTAAAGTCGCAGTCGCATCAAGAGAAAACAAATCGAGGTCAAAACCGAGATTTCACAACTTTAATTCGCAGCAGTAACTACGAGCAGCCGGTAGAGGAACTACGTGTGGTGCGTAAGCCAAGGCTACATGCAACGCGTAGGCCTTCCTACGGATGACGCGTAGGCCCAAATTGGTGGTCTGTAAATGGTTCGCCAAAATAGTATTTTCTAGACTCTTTTAGTTACTGGGTCTGTAGGTGGTGCGTAACATTTTTCATGGAAACCACTTTTTTGGGAATAGCACCGTTTGAACCCCCTCAACTCCGTTGGAATGTTTCTCGAAGTTTTGGCTTTGAAAAATATCATTTATGCCTTCCGAAATGCATTTTTCGCTCAAACTTGCTCCTTCTTCATTTCTCTTGTATTTTTCACATCCTTTAAGCTTGATTTGAATTTGACGAAGCTTATTGATGCCTTTGCTTGACCACTATAATTTTCCGAAACCTACCCGACTTCACAATTCACTCAACATGGTTATTGTCTAGAACGTGTCATTAATAAACAATACTAACAAATGTTCTTATAATCTCCCCCTTGGCATTTCTGAGACAAAATCATGTTTTACAAAGATATCCTCATGAACAGCAACATAATATCTATACCTATGAACACATACCCACAAACATAGACATAGAATATCAATTTACCCTCATGACGATCTTCCAATCCTGTAACCATAACACTAAACAAACCATGAAAACGCAAGTGTGGAAAATAGATATAAACCAACATAATGATCATAAGAATAACATAACAACAATGCAATCATAATGATCATCATGATATAAAACCACTCTCCTTCTCCCCCTGAGAATATACTCCTTCTCAATTAAAAACTCTCTCCCCCTTAACCAAACAATCTATCCCCCTTACTTAATACTTCTCCCCCTTTTTGTCAATGAAATGACAAGTACAGACACAACAATCAATTTAAGCAAATCAATTTAAGGAATCCTGAAAATGTAAACATAGGGAAATGATCACAGAGGAGACTCTAGAGAATCTATGCCAAGCATTAAATACTAAGATAAAGTACTTTATAAGATTATATTCAGATTCTCAAATAACATAAATCTCTATAATGCATGAACTTAATACTAATGCATGAATGAAAAATGCAAAAAAAATATTTTTGTTCTTAGAAACATGTGAGCAGTAGAGAAAATGAGATAATCATTAACCCATCATATTCACATATTTGACTTAGCTATTATACACATGATAGCGAAGAAAATCAGCACACATACCTTGTAGATATAAGGAATCACATGGCAAGCTTTACATAGCATTTGCATTTGTGAAAAATATTCAGGTGCAAGCAAACAACTAAGATGAGAACAACACTTACTAATTCTAATAATCTCCCCAATTAACCTTGATGATACTTCAGTCCAAAACCTAAGTTAGAAGTCAAATCTTTAACTCGGACCTTATTGCTAATTAAGGGAACATAATTTAATCTTTTTCAACTTTTCACCATATCCTTTTTTATCTTTCTAAGCTCTGAACTTTCCAACGAGGATTTTTTAGTCCCGACCAACTGGGCCCAAGCTTCTTCCATGGGATTTATGCTCATTAGTCTTCTCCTCTTTTTACGCGAACACTCAATGCTTACTGAGCCAAGAGGCCCGATTACTAAGATCAAATAACTATTTTTTGCATTTCTATATTTTAGACATCTCATTTTTTCCTCTTTTCAACATCACCACAACATTCATAAGCAAACAAAAGGTATTTCATTGCATAGATCGAATGTGTGGAGCCTAATAGCTCACTCATCTAGCATAGCTCATGAACATACATATCACTTCAGATTAAATGAGAAAGACTTAAAATTTCAACAAGTATTACAGTTATCTTCGAAGTAAAACAAGCACGCAAAGTTGATGAGTTCCAAAAACAATACTTAAACATGTCAAATGAATAACTCATAACCTCAGGTCAGACTAACAACTTCAATTACTATAAGCATAATAAGAAAAGTAAATATGAGAATAGAGTGAAATATGACAACCATTTATACCCTTAGCCAAACTCAACATGCTAAGAAAATTTTATTTTTATAATTTCTATGACAATTTTTGTCATAATAATGCATGCATGAATAATCCTAATAGTAGCAAAACATGATGCATGCATAATAATAAAAAAAATAAATGACCAACCAAATGATACAAATGAAGACATATATCCTAATGATAACATGCCACTAGATTTTCTAAGATGCCCATGCTTTTGAAAATCGAATGGTTTTGTAGAGATGTCCGTCGACTGAGAATCTGTGGATATATCCTCAAAACCTTTCTCATAATTAGAGTTACTCGCTCTACATGCAATATGACCAACCAAACAATGTAGTTCATCTTTCCTAACCCACACTTGTTTAATTTCCAGTGCTCTATTTGCTAGCCTAGACAACCTCTTCACTCAACACCCCTCTGATTTCAAAGTTTCTCCTCTTAACTTTGAACACATGGGTTGAATATGACCTTTCACTCCACAGTGATGACATATTGGGATAAACCTTTGAAACCCATTATTTGAACCCTTATTGAATCTAGAGGTAAAGGGAGGTTTACTCTCAATAGGTTTTCTAACATAAGATTGAGCATTAAGATTCCTATCAGACTTACCTTGAGAAGAACTAGATGCTACTTGGGAAGCCTTAACAAAAGTAGTTTTGGGAACAATGTTAGAATCACTTGTTGTTTCTTTGAACCCTAACCCCTTTGCATTTCCTGCAGATTTTTCCACACTCAACATATGATTCTGATTCAGCTTAAGAGTTCCACTAGACCATTTATGGATAGTTGAGTTAGCATCCTTCAATTCATTTTCCAATTCCTTAATCCTTGGAGATTTCTCACTCAATTCCAATTTTAGAGTGCTTAATTCCTCATTGAGACCATCTACACTCTTCAAAGCCTAATTCCTTTCTTCTTCAGACTTGGTCAACTCTTCTTTTAAGGATTGTCTCTCTTTATCAACATTTTTGAATTGAACCATAAATTTTGAGTACACTTTGCTAACATGTACGGAATTTTCATAGAGTTTATTGTATGTATCTTCATACGACTTCTTAGAAGATTGAGCACACATCTCCATCTCATATGATTTTAGATTCCCTGCCAATTCTTCAAGCTTAAATTCTTTAAAACTCATGATCAATTTCAGAAATGACAGTAACCTTATACCGAAAATGTTCAGGTAGAGCCTAAGAATTTTCTTCACTATGGTAGTCTCGGGAATGTGCTCTCCTAGATTGTGACAACTTGTTACTATGTCAGTTAACCTAGCCTCCAAGTCACCAAAAACTTTATCCTTCTCCATCATAAGCTATTCAAATTTAGAATTTAGAATTTGGAATTTCGATTACTTAACTTTTGAAGTTCCTTCATTAGTTACTTGGAGAATATCCCAAGCTTCTTTGACAATTTCGCACGTAGCAATTCTTTTAAACTCACTCTCAGTCATAATAATGTATAAAGCATTCAATGCTTTTGAATTCCAACTAGCACTGTTTATCTCAGCAGTAGTCCACTCACTCGACGGTTTTGCCCTAGATTCATTAGTAACAACATCTTTCAGAGTGGGAGGTGAGTATCCTACCTCTATGGCAAGCCAAGCTTTCTCATCTTGTGATTTCAAAAATGCTATCATTCTCTCTTTCCAATACGTGTAATTAGAGTCATCAAACAACAGGGATATAGATATGGAACCTCCTTTACGAGGTACGTCCATCGTCTAAGTTCAATATCTAATCTTAGGTAGTTAACCTAAAACGGGGCAACCATGCTCTGATACCAATTGAAATTACCGAGATGATCAATGAAAATAGCCTAGAGGGGGGTGAATAGGCTTTCTGTGGATTTATTTACAAATTAATAATAATTGCGAAATAATTCAGTTTTAATTCGATTCTCTAACAAGATAAATCTAAGTGTAGAAAATAAAATAATAGAGACACATGATATTTTTACATGGAAAACCTTGTAAAGACTCCAAATAAAAACCATGGATACGCTCGGGTATCGATGTACTATGAATCAAATAGTATACATACTCTATGAAGCTTTAAACTTACAAATTCCTTTCGGATCTGCCTTTCTCCACTCGACGTCTGACAACTTTAAATCACTCGTGCTCCACTCCGTACTCTGATGGCTTCGCTTCTCAATGGATCAGTGAACCATGAAGCTTCCAGCTTCATTCTCCGCACTCAAATGACTCCGTCTCTCAAATGGATCTAAGTAACAACGTTGCAATCAATGGTGTGTTGATTTTTCCAGCAACTAGGTCATTTAATTGTGTATAGAGATCTTGGATGTAGAAGCACAATTGAACAAACCCTAATTGAGAGAGAACTAGAACATATAAAATCACTCAATGATATTTTCTCTCTCTATCTCTATCTCTGTAGATGAATATGGATTTGTAGAAAAAATTGCAAAGATCTCTCAAAGGCTCTAGGGCTCAAAAGCTTCACATTCTTTGTTGTAGACCTTGATATTTATAAACCATGTTGAGGGAAATCCTAAACTTCGCCCTTTTTCATAATTTCACACTGAACCAAGTAAAACCCAAATCTCTGGTGTATATAATGTATATAAAATGTACATCAAGGTGTAAAGTCGCAACCGCATCAAGAAAAAACAAATCGAGGTCAAAATCAAGATTTCACAGCTTTAATTCGCAGCCCTAACTACGCACGGCCCATAAAAGAACTACACGCAGCGCATAGGCCAATACTACGCGTGGCGCGTAGGCCCAAATTGGTGGTCCGTAGATGGTCCATGATGTGGCGTCAGGTGTGCAAAAATATGTGGTTAAAAATAACACCTTAACGACTCTAGGTTTTACCCTACGCAAGCGCACGTATCAATTATAGAATAGCATACCAATATACAAACACACAGTAGGAGATTATAAAGACAGAGAAGAAAGTAAGTACGAAGATAAGAAGAAATAAGATAAGTAAGTAAGAACAAGAGTTTAGAAAATACACAATTTTATTTCTGGGTCTCTACCCCAAACATACATACCTCTCGTCTTTATATAGGCGAGGAAGACAAACATAAATGACTACAATAGCCTTCAAAAAGCACATAAATACATAAATACCCTGGCTTATGACATCAGCCATGAC
Source organism: Cornus suecica (assembly GCA_963922005.1). NCBI lineage: Eukaryota > Viridiplantae > Streptophyta > Magnoliopsida > Cornales > Cornaceae > Cornus > Cornus suecica. The sequence continues at coordinate 39,279,931 of OY998247.1, read as the reverse complement.
ATCAAAGACTGAAAAGACAAGACTACCCTTACTGACAGCTTAAATGGCATAAGATAATATTGTGAAGACAAATATACCCTTATCGACTATCATTATTACATACAAACCTCACTACAACACTCATCACACATTATTACAAGCATCTGAACTTATATTTCCAATCAGGTGGACTCCAGTCATCAGTATGCCATTCTTCAGAATTGTAACTTGGAACTTCGTCTTCAATCAGAGGATAAGAACGGAGATAAACTCTAGACATCGGATGATCAGGATTTTGAAGATCCCATGAATACTGTTCTTCATGGGCTGCAAGGATTTGTATCATTTTTTGACGCCAGTCCTCTGGATAAAAGTCTGAACTTCTCCAATGAGCAGTAGCTTGATGGAAGAGATAAGGAGAAATAGACTGTGGTGATAAGCCATTGTGGTGACATATTTGAGTCCGAAAGAGATTAAAAGGAACAGACAATTCATAGAGGATAATATTCTCATGACCCATAAAAAAGGAAGTATGAAAATGTTGTTCAATCCTAACACCATTATCAAGAGTAGGCAGGAACTGCTTGGAACTCCAAAACACAAACATAGGATTCTGAAATGGATGACGACGGAGCTGATCTTGCCAGAAAGATATATTACCAAAAAGTGTTAACCAGGCGCAAAACTTCATTTGATCAGGGGAAAGATGATTGAAGAGACACTGTGCAAGATATTGTAACAATTGAGATTTGTCAAGGATAATTCAAATATGATATGAATCAACCAGGTACCAAAGAAGGAGATAGAGTTCTCGAGAAAAATGAAAATAGAAAGCAGGATTGATCTCAAAGTGGGTGAGGAAAGGGTAGACAGGATGGAAGGGCATAGTTCTGATAGGTCCAGACTCTAATCCATAACAATGAATATAGAGAAATTGGAGGGAATTGATCATTTCACAGCTGCGGGCAATGAAGGTTTTTTCTAAAAGGAGAACTTGGAGGTGAAAAGGAAACTGGAGGGGTTCAAAACAGGATATCATGGGAAAACAAATTGGATTAATTTCCTTTTTAAGTCTAGAAAGGAAATCAGGAAGAACATTGGATTTTCCTTGGATATGTATAACATCAAATGACCATTGGGAAAACCAATTTGCCCATCTGAAAAACTAGGCTCTGGGAGGATGCTTCTGTTTGAATTTCAGCATGTTTGGGAAACTGCTGAGGTCAGTTTCTATCAAGAAATGATGACCTATGAGATGGAATTCGAATTTTTCAATTCCCCTTTTTATGGCTAGGATTTCCTTGTAGGTAGAGTGGTAGTGAGTTTCTACAGGAGTGAAGGCACCACTTTTATATCCATAAATGGATCTAGGCTGGTGAGGTATTTCTTCTAAAAGAACTGCACCCCAATACAAATCAAATGCATCAGTTTGAAGCACTCATTTTCCACTAGAGGGAATTTGTAATGGAGGAAGGGTTTGGGAAATGGATTTGAGGTATTTCACATCATCAGTGCATGGAGAGGACCAAAGTGGGGGGTTCTTTTGAGCAGATCAGAAAGGAGTTTTCGGTGAGGAGCAAGATTTGGAATAAATTCAGCCATATAATTTCCAATGCCAAGGAACTGCTGAATTTGCTTTACGGTGAGGTTTTCATCTGGAAATTGTAAGAGCTGGGTAGCAATGTGAGGCTCCAAAACATATTGGGATTTTGAAATTTTCATGCCCAAAAATTCAATCTCTGGTTGAGCCAATATCATTTTCTTTGCAGAGAGCATGACCCCGAATTGTTAGACAATCTGGTGAAAAGTGTGGAGAAGATGGGTATGAGATTCCATGTCAGGAGAGAAGAGGAGGATATCATCAATGTAGATGAGGTTGGAAGAGAGCATTGGGGCAAAGATCTTGATCATAGATTGCTGGAACAAAGAGGGAGCTGTTTTGAGGCCAAAAGGCATAACAGTCCATTAGAGAGGGTTTGGATCATGTTGGTTCTGGCAGTTTTGTTGGGACACTGTTTTGCATAGTGACCCTTTTTTCTGCAAATGTAACAACGATCTGATTTTCTATTTCCGCGAATAGATTTTTTCAGAAAAAATCTCCATTTCTTCTTGCGGTGAGATTTAGGAAAATAGGAAGATTGGCCAGGCTTCCATTTTTTGAAATGTTTTTTCTTGGATGGAGAAGAAGAACAAGTACAAGAACCATAGCCTTTGCACTTGATGAGTAAATCAGGTCGGTCGCAAGCTTTGCCAAGCAATTTTCCTTGTTCATGCATAGTTTTAAAAAACTTTTGATAATTGTAAAGTTTCTCAAGGGATTGGAGCACATGCTGGTATATAGCACCGAGAGTGGTGTTGTGTAATGGTTTGAAGCAACTTAAAGGTTTCATCACCCAAAGGTTCAGGAAAGGATTTGAGAAAAGATTGTTTTAGATTGACATCATCTATGCCACCAAGAATATAAAATCTTTGGGACATGCGTCGGAAATGAGCCTCAAGATCTTTGCATTTGAAAGAGCAACAACGCATGCTGAAGAATTCTTCTCGGGCTGTAATGATAATTCCGTCAGTAGAACCAAGGAATTCATTGTGAATGGCATCAATGAAGGCATTGATGGAAGGAGCTTGGACTAACTGAAGTTGTCGGTATTCACCCATAATAACATACCATTGTCGAAGACGGCCAAGGAATTTGGACACACATCTGGTCAGGACTGTTCTGAGTTCAGTATTAGGGCTTAATATTTCAGCAGAACACTAGACATGAATTTCATAAAACTTATCAAGCCACTTGGACCTAGGAAGTTCATCAATGGAGAATCCATGACCTCCAGAAGAAGGATGAAAAGTTAGAGGAGGAGCTTGGGGAGGATGAATAGTATCTTCATCAGGGTCCTCAACTTCATCTATGATTGGGTCATCTGGTGGAGGAGGAGGATCAACCATATAGAGGAAAGGGAAAGGACCAGGAGTATCAGAGTCAGAGGTAGCACAAGAATCATGAGCAGATTTTGGATGATCTGCTAGCTTGAACAACATGTCGCTAATGGGATTCTTAAGGGGAGCCTTTGAATGGAGCATAAACTGTGCTGGTGTTTTACCTTTGGGATCTACTTTAGGCTTAATATCAGAAGAGGTAAAGGGTAAAGTGGTTATGGAGGAACGAGCTGAGGTTGAAACAGGTGGTGGTGGTTTGGAAGAAGGAATGGAAGTGATAGGAGATGAGCCAAACAAGCTATGTTGTCCAGTTGGAGCAATGTATAATGGTTGAGATATAGGTTGAGGTGTATATGAGGGGGAAAATGGTGGAGTATAAGAGGTACCAAACAAATCTGGAGGGTGTAGGTGTTGGTTAAGTTGTTGGGTTTGCAAGGACTGGAGCTAATTTTTAAGGCTTTTCATTTCTGCATCTTTTGTGATAAAGGCTGAGGTAAAAGCTTGGTTGGTGTATGCCATTTGGAAGAGCTCAGTATGGAGTCCTTGAATTTTCTGTTGCAAATCATGGATCAAAAGTTCTAATGAAGTGAGTTTTTTTTACAGAGAATTTTCTAGAGACTGTTGGGATCTGGAAATGCGTTGCAAAATCTTGTTTTGTGCCAAAGCATTGGCAGATTGCCAATTTAAGGCAGCTTCAGCAACTATAACAAAGTTGGAAGACCCATCAGGTTGAATGACTGTGGAATCAAGAACTTTGTGTTGATGAGTAGTTTGTTCCTTGTCATCATGGTAGGCTAAAGGAGGAAAATCATCCTCTGTCCAAGAAGAGGTAAGAGAAAACATGTAGCATGGGATAGGTTGTGGTTGGAATGGTGGAGGGACCTGTCTTGGAGCACAGGGTTTGTAAGGTGGCTTATAAACTTGGGGGAAGGTTTTGGTTGGGACTTCTTTGGTTTGCCATATTCAGCATAGTAGTCAAATTTACCTGAGGATTCGCCAAGTAGGCCAAGAGTGGGATCACCATCCTCATACCGTTTCTGAAGACGGTATTGGAAAGATTTGTTTTTTCTCTTTGAGGGTTCTTCATCCAGATCTATGGAACATTCATCACAATCGCAGGCATAAAAAAACTTGTGCCCAGTGATTGGATCTTGGAAGAAATAGATCGGATCACCAGAGGACTGGAATCGGCTGATGGGGATTTGATTCTTTAGATCGGAGGAGCACATCATGTTGATCTCAGGTAATTTGGAAGTGAAAATAGGCAAGGTAGTGGAAGAAGTTCCTGGCTTAGGAAAAGTAATTGAAACATTGCCATCAGCCTGAGTGATGCAAGTAGGGTTGCTGGACTGAAGAGGTTTAGGCTGCTGGTGCATCTTTTCATATGAGGTAACCCAAGAGTTGGGTAGGAGCTTGTACAATTCAGTCTTGGATAGTTGTTTAGGTATGTGAGTACAAGTAGCTTGGTGTTGAGTGTTTATGTCAAGCAGGAAAGCCTCTTAAGAGACATTGGCAGGAAGGCACATATCCATTGCATGATTTTGCAGTCTATAGGCCATCTGGTAATGAAGAGTGGCTACATAGGTAGTAGGAACTGTGGAAGCACCATTGATCTGGATTTGGATCTGGAGAGCATTGAGGAGATGTGGATCTTTCAAAGGCATGTTAAAATTTGGGAAAAAGGTAAAAACTACCGTTCCAGCATTTAACGTTGTTTGAACTGTGGCTATACAGGCATGTTGGTATTATTGGAATCGGGTATCAAGGAGAGCAATCCTGGAGGTAACAGGGAGGCCTTTGCGCCCATGAAAGGATAGAGCAATTCGGATAACAGCAAAATGGAGGTGAGTATAACCTTTTTGTTGCCATTGGCGAGGCAATTCTGGGGGCAACACTAGAGGAAAGAGTTGTTCGGCATCTGTAGCTGGGATAAAACACTGATCGAACCGGGAGGCCTGAACATATTCGAGAACGGAACTAGGGCGAGGGGTGTGAAATAACTTGGTGATTTTGTTCATGGCTGTGGGTGGTTTGACAAAAGCTGTATAGGGGTTGACAAGGGGTAGATTTGTGACAGGAATTTTGCTAGATTCGTCAAGATACTCATATTCATACAAATACTCAACTTTAGATGAAGAATATGGAATAAGAGATCTAGAATAAGAAGATCGAAAAGAAGAACGAGAACTTGAGCTGGAACTAGAGGATCTATACATAGACATAGTGAGAAGAATCTGGGATCATCAGATATTCATACATACAAGACTAAATTCTTATTTTCATTAAGTGTGATCATTAATTCAAAAAATAAGTGGTCTAGGCAGAGCGGGATCTATGGATCTGTCTTCACCGTAATGCGCTTCCTTCAGAGATTAAGAGATAAACATATAACAATTCTGATTTATGAGGAAGATAACCCGAGATAAACAGCCTTTCTCCAGCCAACACACTCAAGGGACTTTATCCGCAAAAACCAGAAAATATATGCAATATTCAATTAATCTAGATTTCACAAAGAAATGAGCTTTTAAGAAGCTGTGAAGGTTACGCCGAACGGTTTGGGATACGCTGCACAGTCTGAAGACACTCAAATGGTATACTCCAGGGACCACTCGCTATAGCACTTCAATTTTTGAAAAATGAGTTTGCAATAATGAGAATTTAGAATTGTAGTAATCATAACTGAATCACCCAGAAAAGAATTTACGCTAGAAACATACTGGCTCTGGGTGGTCACTATAGCAATTCAAAAACACTGAATTATATTTTTTTAAATTGTTTGCTTTGGGTGGTCAAAGACCAAATTATCTATTTTCACTAATAATTATCTAAAAAATAAGTAAATTGATTGTGATTCAGATGAGAGAGAAAACTAGGGTTTTCATCACTCAATCACTAACCGCATAATATAGTTCATTAGTGTTTCAACTGTAAGAGGGCGATCCATAACTGTGAATCATGTCATATTGCAGATAGCTAAATACGACCCCAAAAAGAAGTACCATCAACCGGATCGCGACAACCCGTCTCATGACTGACCTAACTAGTACATGCTAATTATATTAATTAAATTTACTCCTAATGCATGAAAATAAACTAAAGCATGTCTATATTAAATCGTCAAGGCATGACCTGTGTCAACCTAGGGTTTCATGTTTCATTACCACCATTGTGTGGAAAACCATGATTAAGCATCCGAGTTCCAGCCCATATTGAATAATCATAATTGTGCAAAATAATACATTTATTCCATCGAAGACAACAATTTAGAATAAACATAGAATTTTATATTGCAAATCAGTACGGTCTCTTAACTACTACAATCATCACAGTATGGTCACAGTTTCCCCTCGTTTACAGTTAAAAACAATAAAAGAAGTATATTACTTGGCTAGGGTTTTGCTAGAAAAGCCTAGATACCAAGTTAGTTGGCCATGGTAAAAGATGACTACATCGTTGATGTAGAAACGTTCTCCATAGTCTTCTTCTTCAGATCTCTAGGTTTGAATATGGCTCTCAACAACAGTAAATCTAAATGAATGAACAACCTCTAAAAACTTATGTTTAAACTCTCGAACTCAACAGTATATCTCATGTTTGATGTATAGTCTTGTATATATAGGCAATGGCATAGAGAGACCCTTTTCAGTCTTTTCACCCTCCAAACTCATCAAAACACTAAATATAATTGTATATACATGTATACAGAGGTCTGAAGTCATGGGCACGTCTTCCAATTAAGCCGGGGTGAAATAGGAAAAATCACGTAGAAATCCTCAAAGTTGTCACACTTACACTTGGAGGTTACACTGCAAGCGTAGCTGGCCTACGCTTCAAGCGTAGCTGGCCTACGCTTCAAGCGTAGGTCCAAGCATAGGCCCCAAGCGTAGGTCCAAGCGTAGATTTTTCAATTCTAGGCACTTTTTGGTACTGGAAGCGTAGGCCCCAACCGTAGGTCCAAGTGTAGATTTTGCAATTCTAGCCACTTTTTGGTACTGGAAGCGTAGTCACAAGCGTAGCTTTTTTATGGAAAACCACTTTCTCCGTGAATGTACCAAAATGTCCGTCTCGAACCCACAATACTTTTTGCTGAAGATGACGGCTTCTGAAAATACCATTTTTGCCCTCAATGAGCCATTTTGTCTCGGACTGCCTCTGTGACTCTCCTTTTAGATAGAAAGAACACTATTCAGTTAATTCACCGAAGTTAGCTCCATTTCTTCATTAAACTCGGGAAACTTTTTCTTGTGATGATCTTTTTATTCTAACTACTCTAACTAAGCTAACTACTCTAACCTAATCTCTTGCTTTCGTGAGGGTCAACGATTACACTTAGCACGTGTAACAAGCCTTTTAAACCCCTATGTTACCCCTAGTGGACGAGTGACGTCTCATGAAGGTTTCTAGTGATGGTACCTACAAACATCCCAGTTCCTTATAGTCACGCATTCATGAATTCACAAACAAATTTAATTAAGTCATGATACAATGCAAAAGACAGTATGGATGCAAATACTCCCACTCACTACTAAACAACAATTATATCAAGCTTCATGTCATGAATGGTTTCCACTAAAGTGAATGATTTTGATACTTTTTACTTAAAATCTAGACAACCTTCCATGATTTTGTGAACATTCAACCACAATACTTCAGTTTCTCTTCTCTTACTTCATTGATTAAACTTTGCCATTTTTCAACAAAACGTAACTTTTCAACTTTCCATTTTTCATCCCTTTTTATCTTTCTAAGTCTCAGGACTTTCCAGCGAGGATTTTTAGTCCCAACCGACTGGGCCCGAGCTTCTTCCATGGGATTTATGGTCATTAGTCTTCTCCCCTTTAAACGCGAACAATGATATTGGTGATACCAAGGCCCGGTTACTCAGATCAAAGAACTGTTTTTTGCATTTAATTTTTCCAAAAAAATATTCAATTTTCTTCATTTAAAGAAAACATCTCCCCATCTCCTCCTTTATTATGACAAAATTAATTTTCAACTATATAGTCAAAAATCAACCTATTTCTCATAGTGAATGTGTGCTTGTGCTTATAGGTCAAAGTCGTCTTTCTTAATTTCAATTTCACTCATTCACTCACCCATGTAAAACCACATCATTTTACTAACTTGATTTAATCATCACTCTCATGAATGGGAATATCACAACACATACTACTCATGTATCATATACAAAAACTCAATCGAATTGTAATACAAAACAGTCATGCATGAAAACAAAGAACTGTTCCAAATTTTTTTTTCCCGAACCAAAAATCTTTATTCCTTGTAATACTATACCCTCACCCCCAAACTTAAATTAGACCATGTCCTCATGGTTTAAAATAAAATAGGAGAACATATACAGTTACCCTTAAAGCTCAATTCTGTATTCCAAAGCAAAGCACAAATTCTCTCCCCCAAACTTGATTTGGATCACCTGTAGATATCATCAGCAAAGCACACATACCCAATCATAGAAATGGAAAAGAAATTTCATCATAAATATTCAGAAATCGACACATGTTTTCAAGGAATCAAAGATTCTTTTTTATATATATATATATTTTTTTCAAAAATAATAAAAGAAAAAAAAATTGATTTGGCCTTAAGGGGCTATAATCCTAAAATGAAATAAAAATAAAAGAAACAAGGATGTGGCCTTAAGGGTCTACCGTCCCTACAAATAAAATAACCTAAAAGTCCTAAACCCAAATCCTAGTCCACCTCTTCCTTCCCTTCTTCCAAAGAACGTGCCATTTTTCCCATTGTAATATGGTATTGCGACGTCTTTTCCAATCTATCAAATTGCTCGTTTGGATACTTCATGATAAATGTCCCACGCTCTTCATTCATCTCCTCTATACGATCCCCAAGTTGCATCTCCATGATTTTGGATAATAAAAAGGGATATGGAAGATAATACTCCATCTCTCTCCACCCTTTACTTTTCCGCTCACAATATCCTGTATCCAAATCATGACCTTAAATATTATAGAAGGGAATGACACCCAGTATCCTTTTAGCATACCAAAAAGTATCTTAATCGTCGACCTTCCTCGCCAACTTGTCTGATGATTCTGATGTGCTTGCGCAACAATCACACTATCCAAGTAAAACAAATATGGTTTCAACCAAAAATTCTCCATACCCTTATCTCCCTTATTTGGCACATGCACAACACTTAATTCCTTAATCATCTCCTCATCCGTGTATGGCCATTCTTTTGGTGGTAACAAAAACTCTTCTTTCAAATGATACAGATATCTTAATGGGATGTTCCAAGCTTGTGCAATCAATTTCCTAGTCACCTTTATCGGCTCACTCCATTCTGACACTTTAGCCCATCCTACCTCATATCCTGGTGGTCCATCAACTGTCAATCTCTTATAAAATAGTTTAACCAACCTAGGATACACCTTCTGTCCAGCTAGGTACTATACACAACTCAATCCTCTTTTGCGTAGGATTGTCTCTCCGAAAATCGTTAATGGATTCATGAGCTCGTTTGGACTGAAATCCCACTCATACTATAATCGACATAACATGAATGGTCTTAGCATGCTTCTTTTTATTTTTCGGCTCAAAACCTCCATAGATGTGCTTTCCTCAATTCGCTTCATCTCCCTTCCTCGATTGTCTTTAATAGCCGATTGCTCGTCATTCTCAATTAACTCCTCCAGATCAGAATAAGGTTCATACTCACTCCCCTCATGATCTCCCGCAAGAGAAATAGAAGATGGAACAGAATATGATGATGAACTAGACATCTTTGTGGCTTTCTTACACAAACCCTAGTTTGAAAGTTTTGAGAATTATGTGACTCAAGGGCTGTATTTATAGATGAATGTAGTAGAATTAGAAAATAAAAATGATTTAAAACCCTTAACTGACTAGGAAATGGGAAGCAATAACTAATCTAGCTCCAACTTATATTTGCATTCCGTCTCCTTATCAGATTAGGATTACTCTAAAAAGTCTACAAAAATTCTATAACAAATCCTAATACAAGTAGAAATATAGATCAGTCCAAAACACCCCGCAAACGGGTCAAAATTTTCAAAATTTTAAAACTCCCTCGCTGAACCTACGCTTCAAGTGCAGGCTTAGGCCGGAAATTTTGTTTTTCTTCAAATCACAATTCTCCGATTAAACCACCGCAGATACAACCCCAAAACTTAAATGCACAAATGTCCGCATAGTGCAATAAAAGAATTTGAAAGAATTCAAGCTATTCGCAACGTAGAATAAGCGTAAAATTTCAGGAATACATCAAACAATTCGATTGAATCATCAAAACTGTAATTTTTTAAACTATAAAAATCTCAAAAATATTTAGAAGATAATCGTTCAAGCGGTCACATCAATCGCTATACGAAACTATCCGCTCGACAATTTATCTCTAATGTGTAAAAAAATAATAAATGAAATAAAAATAAAAATATAACAAAAACCTAACTAAAACTAAGTTAAGACTCATCATCAGAAGGCGGTGGTGTAGGTGGAATCGGCACAGCCACAGGCTAACACATACAGTCAAATCTATGAAATAACCGCCTCTGATCCCTTCGTCGGTGCACTATCTCCTGCTACCGGGCCTGTCTCTCTTCTGCCAAACTCTACTTTAGCCCCTGCACCCGTGCTATAATAGCATCAAATTGAGCCTAAGACAGAGTAATAGTACCACCCGCAGGTGCCTCTGGTATCACGACCTCCTCAGCAGCAGCTGACATCTATGGCATCTCAACCTTGTAAGCAGCCCCAGCCTCCTGAGCTATGCCGGCATCAGCCTGGCCCGTATTATCAACCTGAGCCTACGCATCTGGTGCCTATACTACACCGAACACTGGTCGGTGTCGCATAATATCATTTGCATGCACCCTAGTCCAGACACTCGCCCACATCCCTCTGGAGTCCGGAGTACCGTCCCTATATCTATTGCGCTCAGCCGTATCTATCTCTATCCCGACATCCATCATAATCTTCATCACCAGGCATGGGAATCGAAGCTGAAATCTACGCAGCTTAACCTTGGACACCTTGTGCAAATGAACGTATTGCGCGTATAAGCTTCCCCTCAAAATCTATGGAATAAAAATCCACCTCTAGAACTCAAATGTGTAGTGGAGAGCCGGGAATGGCGCATAACACATAGTAGTGTGGATGTGTGGCAGAATCTAAGATCGAACTATCACATCCCAGATCCATAGCATTGGATGATAATCCATCTTCTTTGTGCAGTTCCGATGCTCATTGGCCCACTGCCCCACAATCTGTAGTACAACCAAATTAGAAATAGTCGGAAGTGCCTCAGGCATAGGCAGAAACTCAGCAGCCAAATCGGGCGGACACTCTTCTGGGAATAGCCCATGCCTCAGTAATAGTCTGGGGGGTAATCTCTATCTCTGTACCACGGACCATAGTCAGTAGTCTCTTCCCCTTGCTGAAGTGGCGCATGTGCAGCCAAAACTCCCGAATCATATCCTCGCATATGTGCTGGGTAGCCGGGGCTAAAATAGGTAAAATACGTTGGGCTCTCAATCGATCAATCGTTCAGGCTGGCACTGGCTATAAATCCTCGAATATCCTCAACAGATATGTCCTCTCTTGCTAATAGCCCTTCCGAAGAGCCCGGTCTAGTAAACGCTCAACTGATGTTGTCCGGGGTACCGGCAAAAATGTGGTCAAAACTCCTGAATCACCCTCTACTGGTGGCTGCGACACCCTCTCATCAGCCCTATCATCCTCATCGCCCTCATCGGCGTCATCCCCAAGCTGAGCATGATCACCCTCTATATCATCATCCATCTGCTCGATCTGCTGCTCTGGCATAGGTGGCGGTGATGGTGCCCATGCAACAAATATCTCAACCACCAAGCGACCATATGGTAATAAGATGTCACGCCCCTGTGTCGAGCTCTTCGGCTTCTCTGCCTCAAATGACAAGGAAGACGAGGATGCCGAATCGACAAACTATGGCCTCCTGACGTGCGTGCTATGGCAGTGGATAGGTGAAGGTGCAAGTGACGAGACCTCGACCTCTATCATATTGGTGGATCAGCTGCAACGGCAGCCTGAGCTACTTGTCTCATTGATATCTTGATCTATGCCATGCCTATAATAAGGAATTTTTGAAAAGGAAGCAATAACGAACCGGACACCGAATCAAACTCAAACTATATCTAAATATATCCAATACGATGATATAACAAGACGTCATTCCAAAAATTCAATATTTAATCCGATTCCAAAGTCGAAAAACTCAACTTTTTAGAAAACGGATCAAAACACAATTTTAATCGGGCTCGTTCGTCAATACTATTTTAGAATAGTTTAAATAAGTCATATGAAATCAAAATTATGGAACAAAAATCACCGAATCGAGATAAACGATGGATTTCCAAAAATTGAGTTTCGGTGACTTTTCGAGTTCTTCATGCGAATCCGGTCAAATCACCCACTAATCTAATGATTCGTTGGCAATGAATGATGAGGAATTGAATGGGTAAATATTATGACAAACCTCTCGAAGAATAGTGGAGAATTGAGAGAGAAAGTAGAGATTGAATGGAGAATGAGAGGGAACACTATCGCGACCTATTTATAACAGGCCTGTGCAGCTATGTTTGACGCGTAGTTTGGCCTACGCTTGAAGCGTAGGCCCCTAGCCCAAATTCTGAACTTTGCTCCTTTTGACATCAATTCTTCCTGTCTTCAACTTCACACTTCTTAAATGATTCCTAGGCCTCATTTACACTCCCTTACACTAATGATGATGGCCTTGCAACTCGATTTTACGGACTCGATCTTAAATGCCGAAATAACTAAATGACTGTCTAGAGATACAAACTAGGCATCAAAGCTACACTTCTCTACCTAGTACCAATGTTTAGCATTGTTGGTACGACGTTGTCGCTTCTTAGTACTTTGGATCAAGCTTATCTAACTCAGGTGGTGGTTCAGTCAAATAGATCATTTTTACCACACACTCAACTGGTCGAACCTCTATATAATGCTTCAATCTCTCCCCATTCACAACAAACGTCGTTCCAGTGTCAGGATCATCGAGCTGCACTGCTCCATGGGGGAAAACCTTCGTAATCTTGTATGGCCCATCCCATCTTGACTGAAGCTTACCAGGAAACAACTTGAGTCTCGAATTAAACAGCCAAACCTTTTGGCCGGGCTCAAAAACTTTCTTTCTGATGTGTTTATCATGGAATGCTTTTGTTCGAGCCTTATAAATCCAAGAATTTTAATATGCATCATTTCTTAACTCCACAAGTTCTTGCAGTTGGAGTTTCCGCTGCACACCGGCTTTCTTTATATCAAAATTTAATCTTCGAATAGCCCAATATGCTCAGTGTTCCAGCTCTATAGGGAGATGGCACGCTTTACCATACACCAAAAAATATGGCGACATACCAATTGGTGACTTAAACGCAGTTCTGTACGCCTAAAGTGCATCATTTAGCTTCGCGACCAATCCTTCAAATCCGAACGCACCATTTTCTCCAAAATATTTTTAATCTCCCTATTAGAAACCTCCACTTGACCTAGTGATTGGGCGTGATATGGCGTACCAATTCTATGAGTGACACTGTACTTATCGCACAGAGCGGAAAAAAACTTGTTGTCAAAATGGTTTCCACCATCACTGATCAGAACTTTTGGCATACCAAATCATGAGAAAATATTTAATTTTATGAATTCTTCCACCATGTCATGATCAATACATTTGGTGGCTATCACTTCTACCCATTTCGAAACATAATCAACCATCACAAGTATATACTCCTTCTTATCTGCTTTTGGAAATGGTCCCATGAAATCAATACCCCACACATCAAACAATTCTACAATCAAAATCGGGGTTAAAGGCATCATGTCTCTTAAAGATATGGATCCAAGCTTTTGACACCGCATACACGCTTTGCAAAATTCAACTGCATCCTTGAATATGGACGGCCAATAACATCCCAGATATAGAATTTAACTTGGCTGAAGAATCAGTCTTTCTCATTCTTAGACCATCCATTTGGAATTCGACTTGTGGCTTTATAATGGACAATGTCAGCATACCACGGTATTTGTTCCACCATAGCCACACTGAACAGATGTTCATCCGGGAAAGAATCCTTAAGAGGAGTAATTTCCTTTATGAACTCGACAATAATACTTGACAAATGATCCGCAACAACATTTTCTGAACCCTTCTTATCTTTGATTTCCAGGTCAAATTCTTGCAACAACAGAATCCACCGAATCAATCAGGGCTTAGAATCTTTCTTTGTTAGCAAATGCCTCAGAGCGGCATGATCCGAGTAAACGATAACCTTGGTGCCTAAAAAATATGATCAGAATTTATCCAAGATGAGGACAACTGCCATCAACTTCTTCTCAGTAGTTGTGTAGTTCATCTGAGCTTCATTCAGAGTCCTATTGGCATAGTAAATAACATATGGTAGCTTTTCTTTTCTCTGAACCAACACAGCTCCTATGGCGTAATCAGATGCATCACACATTAGCTCAAATGGTAATGACCAGTCTGGCGGATGAATAATCAGGGCTGATGATAGTTGAGCACGCAGTTCCTCAAAGGCATGAAGGCACTCTTCGTCAAAAATGAAAGTAGCATCCTTAGCCAATAAGTTGCATAGCGGCTGAGCAATTTTGCTAAAAATTTTTATAAACCTTCGGTAAAACCCAGCATGGCCCATAAAAGAACGTATCTGCTTAACATATGTGGGAGGAGGCAGTTTTGAAATTAATTCAAATTTTGCTTTATCGACCTCTATCCCTCGCTTCGATACAATATGGCCCAGTACTATCCCCTCTTGAACCATGAAATGGTTCTTTTCCCAACTTAAGATCAGATTTGTCTCCTTGTATCTCTTAAGTATAATTTCTAGATGTCTTAAACAGTCTTCAAAGGTTTCCCTAAAAACTGAAAAATCATCCATGAACACTTCAAGAAATTTCTCTACCATGTCAGAGAATATAGACATCATACACCGTTGGAATGTTGCTGGCGCATTACATAAACCAAACGGCATCCGTCTATAAACAAATGTGCCATACGGACAAGTAAATGTGGTTTTATCCTGATCAACAGGGTCAATCGCCACTTGATTGTAACCGGAGTACCCATCTAGAAAGCAATAATAGCTCTGCCCGGCTAATCTCTCTAAGATTTGATCAATGAATGGTAATGGAAAATGATCTTTCCTGGTACTCAGATTGAGTTTTCTGTAATCAATACACACATGCCATCCCGTGGTCGTGCGTTATGGAATTAGCTCACCTGTTGAGTTTGGCACCACCTGAGTTGGACTTACCCATGTGCTATCAGAGATGGGATAAATTATACCCATATCTAGCAATTTTACCACTTCTTTCATCACCACCTCTTTCATATTGGGATTCAGCCTCCGCTGCATCTCTCTTGATGGCTTTGCATCCTCCTCAAAGTGTATGTGATACATGCAAATCGAGGGGTCTATGCCTTTCAAATCAACAACACTCCATCCTATAGCCTTTTTGTTCTCACTCAGAACCTTAACTAGACTCAATTCCAGTTTCTCTATCAATTTCGAAGATATAATTACATGAAGAGTCTCATCGGATCCCAAGAAAACATACTTTAGCTTTTCAGGCAATTCCTTAAGTTCCAAGGCAGGAGGAGTAGTTAAAGATGTAATTAGTGGAATATTTGAAACTATTGAAAGTGCTTCAACCGACTCCCGCCATGGTTGAGTGTATAATGTAGTCTCCATTGCATCTAGCTCTTCATTCTGTAGCTTTAAATATGCCTCTCAATCAGCAACTACCTCATTTGGCATTTCTCTAGTCACAAATGATTCCAGCTCGTCTCCTTCCAGGATTTGAGTTACAAAATCTGATATAATATCATCCAGTTCATCTCACTCATTAATCTGAAAACATTCCCCAGATTTAGGCAAGTGGTGACTTCTTTCGAACATATTCATCATGACCTTCATATTGCTAAATGTCAGATCCATGGCTCTGGTTCTGCAATTGATGCATGCATTTTCCGTAGCTAAGAATGGTCTTCCCAATATTACTGGAATGTGTTTCTTCGCATTAGGGACAGGTTCTGTATCCAGGATTACAAAGTCAACCGAAAAATAAAACTTGCCCAGTTGTACAATGACATCTTCAAGCACTCATCTTGCCTGTTTGATTGATCAATCAGTGAATTGCAGTACAACCGATGTAGGACTGAGCTCACCCAACCCCAGCTGTTGGTAGACTGAATAAGGAAGTAAGTTAATATTTGCACCTAGATCAAGAAGAGCTCTACTAATTTCCTGGTCACCAATGACACATGGAATAGTAGGAGCACCGGGATCTTTCCTCTTAGGTGGAGTATCGTTTAAAAACAATGAACTCACTTGCTCAGTCAAGAGTATTTTTGTTGGATTCTTTCTTCTACTTTTCCGCTTCTGGGTGCAAAGATCCTTGAAAAACTTAACATAAGGCGGTATTTGAGCGATTACATCTAAGAGAGGTAAATTGATCTTGATTTATCGGAATGTATCTAACATATCAGATTCTTTCATCTTTCCGTACTTTGCCGGCTTTCTAAGACGTTGAGGAAATGGCGTTGCCTTCTCATAATGTGCTATTTCTGGCTCTTCAAGTAATGTCTCATCAACATTGTCCTCCACTGATGGTTGGTCTTTCTGCGTTCTTTCAGCCTCTTCCCTTGCAGCTTCCTTCCTCTACTCTTCTTCAGTTTCCTTCCCCTTCTCTTGTTTTATTTCCATTTTTCTCTGCAACCTTTCTTCATGCTCTTCCTCAACTTGATTCTCCACTTCCTTCCCACTTCTCAGAGTCGTGATTACTTGAACCTACACATGAGGATTATTAGCAAAAGATCCAAGCTCCAATGTTTGTTGTGGGTTAGGGTTGACTATTGGCTGACTTGGCAGTTTTCCTGGCTCTCTCACATTCCTCTCATTAGCCATTTGGCCCATCTGCATGTGCGATTGTGCTAAAGATTGAGTATGAATGCCTAGCTTGTTATAAAGGTCCATTATGACCTGCTCTAGCTGACTAGTCTAGAAACCGGGTGGAGGAGTTTGGTTTCTTGGGTGCTGGGGTTGGTAGTTATAAGGTTGCACAACCTGATTGTTATTGAATGGCTGAAGCTCTTGGGAATTATTGAATGGTTGTAGAGCTTGTGACTGATTGGAAGGCTATAAGGGTTGGTTGTTATTGAATGGCTAGAGGGCTTGGGAATTATTGAATGTTCTTGGTTGGTAGTTGGACTGAGAATTTCTAGCCATGATTGTCAGCTGGGAATCAAACGATTGCTAACTCTGTTGAAACCTTGGGTGTTGGCCATATGATTGCTGTCTTTCAATATACCTCGGCTTTTGGCTGGATGATTGCTGTCTTTCTGTGAACCTTGGCTTTTGATTGTATGATTGCCCTTGTTGGAATTTTGGTGGTGGATTTTCCACATTGGTAGATTTGTAAGACAGAAGTAGGTGATTTCTAGCATCGTAGATGTATGAATTGGTGAAAAGAGCATTATTAGAATAGTTCCATGATGCGTTGGCATCAACAACCATTATGTCCTGACACTCAATTTGGGAATGCTCAGCTTCGACTTCATATGTCTCTCTAGGAGGGGAATGATTTCCCTGAAGGTATTTATCAATTCTCTCCAATCTCTTTCCAAACAATGCCATGGTATCTCTTACATCATCATTATCCACAACATAAGATTTTTCGGATCTCCTATCCAGTTGTCCACCTCTAGACCTCAACTCAGATTGGTATTGGATTGTGTTTTCACTGATATTATCAAATATATCCAAAAGTTCTTTAGCTGGCTTTAAAGTAAATTGACCCTGCGTGGCCGCGTCTACCAAAGTCTTATGAGTTTCGCCAAGTCCCATGTTGAATTTTTTAGCAATATCTTGGTCGAAAAATCTATGATGGGGGCATTTATACAAAATTTCATTATATCTTTCTCATGCATCATGAAAATGTTTGCCAGGCAATTGCCTAAAGCTTTTGATTGCATCTTGTGCTTCTGAGGTTTTTCCTATTGGATAATGTTTTTCTATGAATTCTCTCTTAAAGGCTTCCCAATCAATTTTTATTTCTCTAACTAATTTGATGTACCATCTCTCAGCTCTCTCTTTCAATGACCAAGGGAATAATCTCACTCGCAAGTCATTTTTGGGCAAATTGTCAAACCTAACAGTAGAGGCTACCTCTAGAAAATCATTTATATGCTGATATGGGTCCTCTATCCTAAGGCCTGAAAATTTTGGAAGCATATTGATCATACTTGTCTTGATCTCGAAGTGCTTTGCTCCTTCTTCTTCTGGAAAAACTGCATAGGAGTCATACGTATCAGGTGCGTAATATCCCTTCAATGATGTCTCTGGTATCCACGGCGGGGCGGGTCTGTGGTCGCCCATTGCTTCTTCTTTCTGACGATGATGCTCTTCAATAGATCGACATAAACGACAGAGACTATTTTCGATCTCAGGATCGTACTCGACTAACGCAGTGCTTAAATTAGAACGGATCGGTCTATCGGTCATACGCTACTCAAACAACTATTTATTATTATTTTTATTATTTTTGAAATTTTCTAAAATAAAATCTAATCTAACTTAACTACTTCTAAATTACAGAAATTAAACCAAGAATTAATATGCAAAAATCTAGGCAACTAAAACTCACAAAAGTTCCAAACACAACTTTAGAAGTTTCGATCTTCCCTTTCACGCTTTTCAGAGTACCTGTCAATCACAAAAAAAAAAATCTCACTTTAGCTACAATTACAATAACGCAATGTAAATAAATTACTAAAACTATTGAACAATGCTTAGTCCCCGACAACGACGCAAAAAACTTGATGTGGCGTCAGGTGTGCAAAAATATGTGGTTAAAAATAACACCTTAACGACTCTAGGTTTTACCATACTCAAGCGCACATATCAATTGTAGAATAACAAAGCGGCTTGAGTAAGGGATATCGATCCCACAGAGACTGAGATTGTTCACTTTAGCAATTCAAAAACACTGAATTATATTTCTGAAAATTGTTTGCTTTGGGTGGTCAAAGACCAAATTATCTATTTTAACTAATAATTATCTAAAAAACAAGTAAATTGATTGTGATTCAGATGAGAGAGAAAACTAGGATTTTCATCACTTTACCATTAACCGCATAATATAGTTCAGTACTGTTTCAACTATAAGAGGGCAATCCATAACTGTGAATCAGGTCGTATCGCAGATAGCTAAATACGACCCCAAAAAGAAATTCCATCAACCGAATCACGACAACCCGTCTCATGACTGATGTAACTAGTATATGCCAATTATATTACTCTAATCTACTCCTATTGCATGAAAATAAACTAAAGCATGTTTATATTAAATCGCCAAGGCACGACCTGTGTCGACTTAGGATTTCAAGTTTCATTACCACCATTGTGTAAAAAACCATGATAAAGCATCCGAGTTCCAGCCTATATTGAATAATCATAATTGTGTAAAATAATATATTTATTCTATCTAAGACAAGAATTTAGAACAAACATAGAATTTTATATTGCAAATCAGTACGGTCTCTTAACTACTACAATCATCATAGTATGGTCACAGTTTCCCCTCGTTTACAGTTAAAAACAATAAAAGAACTACATTACTTGGCTAGGGTTTTGCTAAAAAAGCCTAGATACCGAGTTAGTTGGCCTTGGTAGAAGGTGATTGCATTGTTTATATAGAGACGTTCTCTATAGTCTTCTTTTTCAGATCTCTAGGTTTAAATATGGCTCTCAACAACAGTAAATCTGAATGAATGAACAACCTCCAAAAACTCACGTCTAAACTCTCCAACTCAACAGTACATCTCACGTTTGATGTATTGTCTTGTATGTATAGGCAATGGCATAGAGAGACCTTTTTCAGTCTTTTCACTCTCCAAACTCATCAAAACACTAAATATAAGTTTATATACATGTATACAGTGGTCTAGAGTCGTGCGCACGTCTTCTAATTAAGCCCGGGGTGAAATAGGAAAAATCACGCAGAAATCCTCAAAGTTGCCGCACTTACGCTTGGAGGCTACGCTTCAAGCGTAGATTTTGTAATTCTAGCCATTTTTTGGTACTGGAAGCGTAGGCAGAAGCGTAGTGCTTTTATGGAAAACCACTTTTCTCCACGAATGCGCCAAAATGTCCGTCTTGAACCCACGATACTTTTTGCTGAAGATGACGGCTTCTGAAAATGCTATTTTTGCCCTCAAGGAGCCATTTTGTCTCGAACTGCCTCTTTGACTCTCCTCTTTAATAGAAAGAACACACTCTTCAGTTAATTCACCGAAGTTAGCTCCATTTCTTTATTAAGTTTTTGAAACATGCTTTATCACGTAGACAACATAAAAATATCAAATAATGGAATGAAAGAACGTAACAATAGTGAGTTAAGGGGTCAAAATGACTAATATTTGACACCTATTAGTCCGTCAAAATAGCATTTTCTAGTCACTTTTAGTTACTGGGTCCGTAGGTGGTGCGTAACATTTTTCATGGAAACCACTTTTCTTGGGAATAGCACCGTTTGAACCCCCTCGACTCCGTTGGAATGTTTCTCGAATTTTCGGCTTCGAAAAATGTCGTTTTTGCCCTCTGGAATGCATTTTTCACCTTTTTCATTTCTCTTGTATTTTCCACATCCTTTAAGCTTGATTTAAATTTGACGAAGCTTGTTGATGCCTTTGCTTGACCATTACAATTTTCCTAAACTTACCCGACTTCACAATTCACTCAACATGGTTATTGTCTAGAACATGTCATTAATAAACAATACTAACAAATATTCTTTCAGTATGAACCACTAAGAATTTATTGAGCGAATAAAGAAGAGCTTTGAGTAATACCATACGAAAATAAAGAGAAGAAAGATTAACATATAAAAATGGGGATATCAAGAAATAAGATATGAATGAATCAGAGATAATCTATGAAATCCCAGTCAATGAAATTCCGCTCCCAACTCAAGTTTTTGAGTCTTCTGACGCGTGACATGCAACACTAATTGGCAATCTGACCGAGTCAGGTTTGCCATTGCTTGGTGTGGTTGAAATATAATAGGAAAAAAAAACAAACGAAAACTTTTGGAGCCAATATATATAAATATATATATATATATATATATATATATGTATTCAGAAATCAGCAGTAGTACAAAAATGATCCAATATTACAAAACTGAAAACTTTCATGTCATATATCGAAGAAAAATTCAATGAACAAATTAAAAATAATTATGAGAAAGGAAAAAAAAAAAATATAACTTTGGTCCATAATGCTTTTAACCGATAATCTTAAGGTAAAGTTTTAATTTCACCGGGTAAAACTTTCGACGCGAAATGTGAAACCTTTGAACTCGGATTGTGAAACTTTTATTTCACCAACAAAAATTTTATTTTACCCGATGAAACTTTATTTCACTACGTAAAGTTAGCATTTATTTCACCACCTAAGACTTGTCAAATATGTAATTATTTTACTCAAAGTTATCAAATATGACATTATTTTTGTTCATTTTTTCTAAAAGAAAATCCTTTTTAAAAGTAACGTTTTTGCACTTTTGACTCCAAAATTTATCCTTTTTTAAAAAAATCGATATTATAACAACTACAAAGGTACAAGGAAATGGGGAGACGCAATGATTTTGAGAAGAATTGATTAAACACCAGGACTTTCAATATATATTATCTTAGTGCAACATATACTTAACTCTTTTTATTGTTTAACAATAAATCAATAATTATTTTCTAAAGTACGACATCTTTGCTAATTAATGATAGTACTCATGCTTTGAAAGATGGGGCAAATTTTAGCAAGCATTACTATCATTTTAATTTTATGTAATGTCTTCACCAAATCTTTGCTAAAACTTTACATGAAAAATAATTCTACAATTCTTTAAAAGAATAAATTCAACATGGTTACCTAAAAAAAAGCTCAACATGCATTTTGATTAGACTGGACCACAACAATGTGATCTGTGTAGCTTTCAATCTAATAATTTACCATTTAAACATATCGATCATTGAAGAAGCAAGAGCCTCCGAGAAGCAGTGCACCAACGAGCATAGCAAGCATGGAGGTTAGGCCAGTCCGAGGAGGAGGAGCTAGTAAAGTGGTGGAGCCACAGAGAGAGAACCTTCTCTCGCTCTTCCTCTTCCTCCAATGTCTCGATGATGTCTTCTAACACTGTTTCTAGCTCGGCTCTTTCATTAATGGTCAGTGCTGGTGCATCGGTGCCATTGCTTGCTCTGCATAGCAATGGCAGCCATGACAATAGCATCTTCATTTTTCCTTGTCTTTGTTGCTCTTTTGCCTTCTCTTCAACTTCCTCGCATCGCATGTCCTTGGTTTGCTTGAATAAAAATGCTACAAATTAAGGAGAAAAAATAAATAAGTATCCAATATTAGTATTGCCCAATTAAGCTTATTAGTAACCAGAAATATTACAGGCTATGAGAGTTGGCAGAAAATATCAATTAAGTTGCATAATGTAATGAAAATATAATTAATTTATATTACATAATCCAAGGAGTATTTTTGTTATATATATATATAGAGAAATAGAAATAGATATATACATTTGTGTCCAACACTCCTACATTGTACAATTATTACACAAGTTCAAGACATTCTTTCAAGAAAATTAATCTTCTCCATTTAGTCTCACTGGATTGGCACAGTGAGGGGCCCACAGGTGTAAGGACAAATCTAGACCATTAGATGTAAGGTGAGATTTTGGTGGTGGGACCTTGCTGATGGGACCCTTGGCGGTTGATAGTTGGACCGTTGTACCCAGGTGAATCTAACTCATTGGATGGTTGATGGACCTCTTACTGTGCCAATCCAGTGAGAGGTGCAATAAAGAAGATTTGGATCCCTCTTTCAAGCCTTGTTCAAACCATTACTCCCAAAAAAATATATATGAAAGAGAAATTTCATGAAACATGTTCTCTTCAAAAACTTGTCTTTTTAAGTCCCATATTCCATATAGATGCAATTAATTACCAAATGTTGTATAATACTAGTAGAGTTGTAAATGAATTGAGTCATTGGTGAATTTGTTCGGTCTCGACTCCTCAAGAATTCGGTTCAGGCTCGTTTGTTTAGCTAATAAGGAATGATCATATATTTTAGGCTAGTTTAATAAAGGAGCCGAATTTGAATATTCTAAAGCTCGTTTCGCTAAGCTCGTGAATAGACTCATTTAGTTAAAATAATAATGTTATTTCATAGTAAGAAAATGTGTTTGAATAAAAAAATAGCGAAGAATTTTGTTATAAATTATAGGATCCGGTCACTTCTTAAATATCACTTTATAAAAATCAGTACTAGTGAAAAATGAATGAAAAATAAATTAGAACCAACGGATAACGGATTGAGAAAATTAAAATATATTAAAAGCAAACGTACAACAATCAAATCTAAGTAATTATTAACAAGAGCAATATATGAATGCAAATAAGTCGAGTCATTCATAAAGAAGTTCGAGCTCGACTCTTGAAGATTAAAGCTCAGCTCAGACTCATTCGTGAGCATATTTTTTAAATTCGTTTAATAAATAAGTTGCTTCAAATAATTTCAAACTCGGCTCAATTTATTTGAAACCCTAAATACTAGCCTGCATGCTCATGAAAGCTTATTTTTATTAGATATTATAGATCTTCCCGCGAACATGTGAGATTGCAGTCGATAAGAGAAAATATATACCTGAGACCTTAACAAGAGGCCCTTGAAGCCGCGGCTCCGCCGAGAGCGCTAGCCAACCCAAATTCGAAGCCGAAGCCCACCTCCACACAGCCTCCTCACCATTCCCACAAGCCACCATCTTCTGAGCCAGCCAAAGCACCTCGGCTGCCAGCTTCTCAGCCGAACTCCCAGACCAGCTCAGCTCACCCCCCGACTTTCCGAATCGGGTCCACACCACGTCACCTACGTATAGAACCGCCCATAAAACCCACCTCAACAAATAATAATCACCACTTTGTTTTCCATCAGTGACGTCACTAATTCCATTACTACCGGCTCTGCATTGTTGGCCCCTCACTGCGGCTTCAAGCTGCCTAAGCGTCCTGGAAAAAGCCACAGCGAGGGTCTTACGATTGACTTCAAGAAGAGGTTCAGATCCCTCGCGAACATTCTCGTCAATGAGCTTCTCCGTCAAAGACCTAACAACGTCGTATTTACGGGAGTTGAGCGGTATGTCACTTATTATTAACAATAATTGGGAGAGTGCTCGAGAAATACTCGAGTCCCCACCATTGTTTTGGACGGTGTTTGGAATGTAATCACCACTTTTTGAATGGTTAAATTCACCATTGTTGTGATCAAATAATGGTATATTTGATCGAGGGAAAAATGAATGAAGAAGAATGTAATCACCACTTTTTGAATGGTTAAATTCACCATTGTTGTGATCAAATAATGGTATATTTGATCGAGGGAAAAATGAATGAAGAAGGCTAAGGAAAAAGAGGAATGAAGAGATGAGGAGTTGACGAAGGAAATATACAAATTTGTGATTTTCAGCTAGATTTAGAAGGGTTTTGTCTGCAGAGAGAAATATAGAGCTTAAGAAGTTCCTAAGAAGCAAAGGACCTATGGTGGTAGGTGAGCTTTCCATCATGTTGGACCCTTTTGTTTTTGTTTTTCTCCCTTTCGATCTCTCTCTCTATAAAATGTAGTAATTGCTGTCTTATGTATCTCTGTAGTGTTGTGGTTAATTTGTGTATGCATTTATAGGGTTTTAGAAGTGAATGGTAGTTAATTGGGTTATTACTTATTAGTATTGATGTGGACACATGAGGTACGTTGCAGCGTGCATGGAACGGGAATGGTAGTTGAAATGTTACGTACAAAATATATATATATATATATATATATTAATATATACATATGGTGTGCTATACTACTGTAATTTCATGGATTTGCAACTGTATATAGGAAGTAAATTAGTTTGGTCAATACAGGATTGTTTCAAACATTGGGAATTAGGTTCGACTTTTTCCGAAAATTAATTTGAAGAATTCGATATTAACAAACGAGTTTGTCATGTTTCAAAAGGGTTAAACGTCCATGTGACTACGTCTACGTACTATTCATATATCAAACACATATTTTAATATAGTCACCTAATTTTGGTATTGATAAATTTTTGTGTCAAGATGTACGTTGTTCAGATCAAGTTGCAATTGTATTATTTATTTGTGATTCAAGAAACACCATAAAGTATGTGCGTAAAACCACTCGACATAATTAGATCTATACTATTTGTATGCTTTTTGTTTTGGCTTCCCGCCTTCTGTTTTGGACAGGAAACTAATAGGAGTGGACACGGATTGGATTGGATCGAATTAAAAATATTTTAGATCCGCTCCATTATTACCGGATTCACAATTTTCGGAACCAATCCAATCTATTTGTCCAACGAAACGAAACCAAACCGGATCACAGTGAGCCGAATTGGTTTCGTGGATTAAAACATAAAATTACATTAGCTAAACAAAAAAGCCAAATTCACACAATAATAATACCAAATAAATCACATATTTACTGCTCAATTATGTATTGTTGATAAATATATATAAATGTATATATAATATAAAAGCTTTTGTCTGTAAATAAATATAATATAAAGGCTTTTGTGTGTTAATGTAGGATTTTTAGGGTTTCTTAAGGTTACGTTTAGTTTTTGTGTGTAAATAAATATATGTAGATAGATAGATATATAAATATATTTGTAAATTGATAGATCAATATTCAATGAAATTATAAAATAAATTTTATTTTTTTGCTTAAAAATATTCATTTTAAATGTATAAATATAATATAAAGGCTTCACACTTTTAGAATTAATTAAAAACTAAAATCATACTTTGATTTAACAAATAGAATGGATCAAAAGAAAATTATTTTTCTCCTTTGATTTAATATGGTGATGAATGTTTAAAAATAAAAAAAAAATCTTTAAAAAAATAATGATTAATGTATAGAAATATTAAAAATGACTTACACTTTTATAATAGTACTAGCTAATAGCATGTGCTAATGCACTATACGTGGTGTAAAATTTGACATATAATGTTATGTTAAATGATGAATATTTCAAAATATGAAGTACTATTTTTAGTAATAATCATATTATTATTATTTTAATTGAATAGATCAAGTGTTTTTGTCCTTTAGAAGATCTATCTTTTATTATTCGAATATATATTATAACAAATGTTTTAATTTGAATAAATACAATGCATTCTAGTTAAACTAAGTTATATAGATATTTAAGCATGAAATTAAAATATTTTAAATTTAGGTGTCCATATATCTCTCTTTGTAATTGTTGGATAATTCAATTATACTTCTTTTTTTTAAAGAATATATAGGTATTTAAATAATACATTGTTACTAGTATATTTTAATGATAGTTCTTTGAATTAATTTGTATTTAAATTATAAAAATTTAAATTCGGGCGTACATCTATCTCATTTATCTCTCTCTGTAATGGTTGAAAATACTTATTATCTTGAGAAGATGCATATATTGTAATAATGCACTTTAATGATACTTATTTGAATGTAGTTCTTGGAATCTTATATTTTAATTATTTTTATTTTTATTTTTTCGTAGATAAATGTATAAAAATAATAAAATTGTCTTACATCTTTATAATATTATAGATATAAATTAAGAATTATTTAGTGTAAATTAAAATATTATGATTTAGTTTAAAATAATATATTATTTGATATATATTAATATAAATATATTAAAATATATATGAATAGTAGATTAGACCGGTTTATTAAAACTTAAATTCAGAACCAATCCGTAAAATACCGGATTCGATATTTTTGGATCCATGTCCAATCTAATTCATAATGAAACCGATCCATTATGTCTGGACTAGATTGGTCGGATTGGATTTTCAGATTCACGTGATTTTTGTCCACCCCAAGAAACCAATGCGCTATTTGAACTCAAGCATGTTTGATGTGATTAATTTTGTTTTGCACAGTTACATGAAAGTGGAACGTTTGAAGAAAAAGTGAAAATATCAATTTGATGGTTTTGGTATTTTTTTCACAATTTGTTTCAACAATATTGTAGGTAAAATATATTTGCGCCAAACTTGAAATAAATTTAAATTTACATTACCGACATGATTTCGGTTATAACTCAAAATACCTTATAACAAAAACGTCTGATTTGTTTTACTAAGAAACAAAAAGTCAAAACAAAAACGTGTTACAAACAGCCCTAAACTCTTTACCTTTAAAGAAAGATAGCTACCTATTATTCTCAAATTAAAAACAGTGTAGATGATCACAAAGTTTGAATAGAGATTACATTACTGATCTTCAAGGCTAGGCACCCGCCTATGGCCTCTGGCCATGAGGGCCCCAATTTTTCTTTTTTGTATTGGTTTTACTTAGTACTAACATAGGTCAAAGAAAAAAAAAATTAAATAGCTTTCCAGCCCAATTCGGAGTAAAGCCTATTCCAATTTTACCAAGTGTCCTTTTTTTTTCTTTTCTTTTTTTTCTAAAAAAGAGTTGTACTTAGTCCAAAAAAAAAAAAAATTCCTAACTCAATTCAAACTAAAGCCTAATTCAATTCCATAATTTAAAGCCCAAAATTTTATATTTCACTTAGCATAAAAAATAAAATAAAAAATTATTTCATGCTTTAAACCCAATAAAACCGAAGCCTTATACAATCCAACTATTTATTCTAATTAGGGCAAAAAGATTGTTGTCGTTGGATCGCACTGGCACAACGTTTCGCGACTACACTTAGTGCTCTCACTGACTGTAGCATTCACACAACGTGAACATTTTTTTGCAACAACAATAAGATGGCAATTACCAACAAAAGATGCTCCCATGGTGAAGCCCCCTCTTTGCCTCTACCAACTCTCACCATTTTAATCACCACACCTTTGCTCACCATCCTGGATATCCACCTTCCAATGTCCCACCCCCCCTTCTCAGTATTCTTGCTACTTTCGTTGGTGACTCTTCATCTAATTCCCACATCCCTTACCACTCTTAAGACCTTCATTCATCTCATACTCTCTCCCCTTTGCCTTTTCCTTCATCTAATGAGGATTGTCCACTGGTGACTACTCATGAACAAAGCCTTGTACCCTCAGGCAGCCTCTTATTGACATGTCTGCTATCTTGCCTTATAACCAAGAAGAGGACGAGGATGATGCAATCGCTATGGCTGTTCAGTACAATTCAAGGATGAATGTTATGACTAGAGAACTTAATGTTGTGGAGAATGTGGTTGAAATACTTCAAAGGGACAACAGTTTGCTTCATAGCAAGTTGTCATTGTTGTAACCTGGTATAAATCAAAAGGCTAAGCTCAGAAAGACCATTAATCAAAACTGGGAGGTGGTGGACCTGAGGAAGCAGGTCAAAGCACTAATGGTGATTGCAAAGAGAGTTGGAAGTGTTGATACTGTTGTGAGAAGGACAAAGGTTAGTGATGCTTTCCCTGACCTTTCATGTTTGTTTTCCTCATCTTACAAACACAAAACCTTACCTTCTATTGGAGTTCCTAGTGATAGAAGGTTGGCCCAAATCCATGGTGGATCTGGGCTAGGCATGGTAAACCACACACCATGTGCAAGTGGTCCACCTCCTCAACCCAATGCCATTGTGGACTATTCCCCCTCTGCACCTGGGACTTCGGGACATCTTTCTACCCCAAAACCCTCACCTTGCAATGGAAAGGATGCTACTTACACCTTTGGTTTGACTGCAAAGGTGCCTTTTCTAGCTTTAGCTACTATTGTTCCACCTATTGCTCCACTTACTAACCTACCTGGTCAACATCAGAACCCCCCTTTAGCCACTGGTCCCCCTTCTCCTACCATGACCTGTCTACCCACCCCTACCCAGCACCTAACCCCTGCTACCAAGACTGTGTTAGCTAGGCCTTGGATTGATTTGGTTAATAGACCTCCCCCTAGATTTAATCTGGAGTTTATTAAACCTTCAATTATTAATGGGATTATTACTGTTGAACCCCCGCTTGCTTCCATTGAGGAAGGCTCAAAGGAATGGAGAGCTAGCATCATAGGGTTCTTCTTATAAAAAAAACTACCTTTCACTATGGTCAACTCTATTGCAAAAACATGTGGAAAAATAGAGGGTTAATGGAAACAATTGGAACTGAAAATGGTGTATTTATCTTTAAATTCTCTTCTGAACACCAATGTAGAGAGGTCCTTGATGAAGGACCATGGATGTTTGCAAATAGACCTATCATGTTGAAATTAAGGAAACCTAACATGCAACTTACTAAAGAAACATGCTCTTCTGTCCTAATCTAGGTTAAATTCTACCATGTTCCAATGGAGTATTGGGATAGTAAATGTCTTAGTACCATTGTTAGTGTTGTGGGTACTCCTCTTTTTGTTGACCAAATGACTTTCAATAAGAAAAAAGTATCTTATGCTAGAGTTTGTGTGTAAGTTAGTGCTGGAAATTCTATAGTAAAAACTTTTAATATAAAGGGGAGTAATAATGAAGTCATTAATGTGGAGGTGGAGTACTAGTGGATTCCACCATATTTTCAATCACGTTCTTATTTTGGTCATTCTGCTGCAAATTGTCCTAAAATTGCTCATGTTTTGACCCCTAAGGGTAAGAATGTTGTTAGTGAGAAGGTGTTAAAGGATGGAGGTGGAAAGGGTCAAGGGGTAACTCAACAATGGATCTAGGTTGGGTCTAAAAAGGCTATCCCATCCCATAATCCTAATACTACCATCACACCCCTTCCTTCTGTACTTTCAAATGCCCAGCTCTCTCTTCCCCTCAATTGCCCCATGGTTGGTCCTAATGCTCCAACTGATCCAAATGTCCCTATCATTTCCCCCTACCCTCATATTGTTGTCCCTCAATCATCCCCCACTATATGCCCTCCCTAAAACCTTTCTTTACCAACCACCTCACTATCACCATCATCCTCAACTTCCTCTAACATATTTCATGCACTATCATTTCCTGATGAGGATGTCCCTGATACTACTCTACCTATGGAGGTTACCAGTGTTGTTATTATTTCTACTTATCCCCCTGAACCTTTGATAATGAATGAGGAATTGACTACCTACTCATTACCTGCTGGATTTATTGGTAAAGGGAAAGCCTTAGTGAACCCAAGACTGTCCCCAAGGGAAAGGAAGAAATTGAAAAAGGCAACTAGAAAGATGACAAAGGAAAAGGTTGTTATGGATAAGAAGAACTATGATAAGTTCTTTAAAGAGTTACAACCCCCCCCCCCCCTCCCAAATGTTAATGGTCTTTGGTGCTTGGAATGTAAGGGGTATGAATAACCCCTCAAGACATAAGGAGATTAGAAAATTTATGAAAGATTACCATATGGACTTCATTGGACTACTTGAAACTAAAGTGAGAGCTGCTAATATGTCATTTGTGCATCAAAGTATTTCCCATTGGCCTATTATTTCTAATATTGAGAAAGCTCCTTTAGGGAGGATTTGGGTTATATGGGATACCTCTGTTGTCAAAATTGAGTACCTCCATATAACTAATCAGCTTGTTCACTGTTTTGTCAACTATCATTGCTCTAACATACATTTCCTGATCACTTTTATTTATGGGCTGAATACTATTGAGGAGAGAAGGGAACTATGGCACAATCTCATTGTTTTAGGCAGTAATAACTCTTGTAGGCCTTGGGCCCCTTTAGGGGATTTTAATGTTATAAGATTTCCATCTGAGAGGTTTGGGGAAGACAATCAATGGTCTCATGGTATGGCTGAGTTTAATGAATGTCTAGTGGAGATTGGGATGGATGACCTAAATTACACTGGGTTCTTACACACTTGGTCTAACAAAACTCATGGTGCTGAGGTGGTTGCAAAGAAACTTGACAGGGTCTTGGTTAATGCTCAGTGGATCACTTATTTTCCTACTTCTAGTGCATGTTTTTGCCTTCCCCTATGTTCTGATCATTCTCCTATGACTGTCTCTATTGGTCAAGGACAAACCAAAAAAGCTCCCTTCAAATTCTTCAACTTTTGGGTTGATCATCCTAGCTTTCTTGACACTGTGGCTGAGGTGTGGAGGACCCCTGTAAATGGGATCCCTATGTATAGAGTTGTCACCAAGCTGAAACTTCTCAAGGCTCAACTTAAGAAGTTAAATGACACATCTTTTTTCTGACATTACTGCCAAGGTTGGCCTGGCTAGGGAGGACCTTGCAAACTGCCAAAAGGAGTTGGATATTGATCCTAGTAATGGGGAGCTCAGAGATAAGGAAAAAACCCTTAACTTGGTTTATAACAGTTTGGGTAAAGTTGAGGAACAATTATTCCAACAAAAGTCTAAGGTTCAGTGGCTTGTTTTGGGGGACCAAAATACAAGTTTCTTCCACAAAAGTATCCTCAACAGGCAAAACAAAATGAAGGTAAATGCTATTAAATTGCCTAATGGAACTATCACTAGAGATATTGGGGAGATTAATGATTGCTTCATTGCTTACTTCCATGATTTGTTAGGTGGTAATCAACATTGTTACCCAGGTATGAACTCTCTTTCTCAGTATATTGACAAAACAATTGAAGAGGATGATAGAGTGGTACTTAGTACTATTCCCACTAATGTTGAAATCAGGAATTGCATGTTTTCTATAAAATCCAAAAAGTCCCCTGGACCTGATGGATTTAATTCTTTCTTTTTTTAAAAAAACATGGAACATAGTGGGAAAAGAAGTGACCAGTGCAATTAAAATGTTTTTTGAAAATGGTTTGATGTTAAAGCAGGTCAATGCAACCTATTTAGCTTTGATCCCCAAAGTGCCTAATCCTAGCTCCCCCTCTGATTATAGACCAATATCCTATTGTAATGTGATCTATAAGTGTATTTTTAAGCTCATTGCTGATAAACTTAAAACTCTTCTGCCTAACCTTATTGACAAGGCTCAAAATGCCTTTGTCAAAGGGAGAAAGATAGGGGATAATATTTTGATTGCACAAGAGCTTGTGAGAGGGTATCACAAGGATTCAAATTCCCCTAGATGCACTCTCAAAGTTGATTTACACAAAGCTTATGATTGTATAGATTGGAATTTTCTCATTGATGTGCTCCATCTCATGAATTTTCCTGCCATCTTTGTTAATTGGATTAAAGTGTGCCTATCCACTTCCACATTTTTTTATCTCTCTTAAAGGTGAATTGTGTGGATTCTTTAAAAGCACTAAAGGCCTAAGGCAAGGTGATCCTTTATCTTCCTATCTATTTGTTATTGCCATGGACATCCTATCCAATATCACAAGCACATTAATCACTAGAGAACCCCTGTTTAACTACCACTGGAGATGTAAAGCTACAAATCTTTCACACCTATCCTTTGTTAATGATGTCTTGATATTCTTTAAAGGGGATTTAGTTTCTGCCAAGGTGATTAAACATGCTCTTGATACCTTCTCTCTTTTTTCTGGTCTTGTGCCTAATCCTAGCAAAAACCAATTATTCTTTTATGGTGCCTCTGATTCTCTCAAGGTTAGCATTTGTGAATTGTTCAATGTTCCAAGTTGTTCACTGCCTATTAAGTACCTAGCCATGCCTCTCATTTCTACCAAGCTATCTACCTCTGATTGTAAATGTCTTGTGGACTGTATGCTTTCAAAAGTGTCACACTGGACATCTAGGGCACTATCATTTGTAGGGAGATTACAATTAATCAGCTCAACTTTGTTTAGTATTCACATATTTTGGACAAACCTTCTTGTACTCCCCAAAAAAATGTGTAAACAAATTTGTGATGTGTTGCAAAGATTCTTATGGAGTGGTCCAACCATGTCTAAGTTCAAAACTAAGGTCACTTGGTTAAATGTGTGCACTCCAAAAGTTTCTAGTGGACTTGATTTACAAGATGTGCATCTATGGAACACAACATCTATACTCAGACACATTTAGAATCTTTGCTCTACAAATGAAAACAGTATATGGAAAGAGTGGACTATGAGGAATTTTGTGAAAAAAGGAGTCTATGGGAGCTAAAGATCCCTCAGGAATGCTCTTGGTTTTGGAGAAAATTACTCCAACTAAAAAATGTTGCTCAACCTCTCATCAAGCACAGAATTGGGAATGGCTCTTCTACAATGGTTTTCTATGATAATTGGATGCCCTTTGGTCCTATTTTTAAGCTTTTTCAAGACATCTCTCAAGGTAATAGATGGTATCACAACAAACAATCAAAAGTCTATTCATTCATTGCTAATGGCTGTTAGAATTGGCCTAGAACTTTCTCTAACCTTATCAACCCCCATGTTAACCTTACAGCTTTGGCACAACCCAATACCAACAACAATAACAACATCCAATGGCTTCCCTCCCCTAACAAAACCTTTTCAATGAGTTGTACCCTTAAAACTATTTTCCCAAGTACCCCTCTTGTTCATTGGCATAACTTAGTATGGTTTAAGTTTAAAATTCCTAAACATTCTTTCTATCTATGGCTTGCCATTCAGGAAAAGTTATCTACCAAGGAAAAACCATGCTTTAGATACACTATGCAACCCAACATCTGTATTTTGTGTTATAGAGCTGTTGAGAGCCACAACCATATTTTCCATAGTTGTTTTTATTCGAAGTCAGTATGGGATTTAGTTCAAGAAAAATCTAGGTTCTATACACTATCAAACTCATGGGAACAATTCATATTGTGGGCATCATCAAATTGGAAGAAAAAATTGATGCATTTAAAGATTATTGTATGGAAATTGTCTTTAGCAAGCTATGTATATCATATTTGGAAGGAAAGAAATGACAGGACTTTTAGGGAAAAGTATTTACCCCCTCTAATGTTGTTTAATGTCATTGTCAAAACTGTCTATGATCGCCTGTTCTCTACCTAATTCAAATGCAACTATGCTGAATCGATTACGGCAAATTGGAACCTTCCTCCAACATTCTGGGGTGTTGATCGATCGAATATTTTCTTCTCTTTCCCTGGTATGAGCAGGACTAGTAACCATGAGCCCCAAATCACCAACCTCATGCCTATCACCCACACAAATCGACATAACCCTAACCCTAGCCCTCCTCTCATCCCTCACCCCAACCCCCATAGCTGTATGATTTGATTTTGAAGTTTGTTGTGATTGCCATCTATTGATGCTTGAGTTTGAACACCAAGATGAAGGGACTGTGCAAAGGGATTGAGATGAAATATCGTGTTGTTTTGTTGGTTGGTGGAAATTTAGTGCTAGGTTTTTGTTAGGCATGATAGACTTGCTCACTTTTGCGCTTAGTCTGTTATTGTTCATTGTTTCCTGGGCTTGTATTATGCCTTTTATTTTTGTTTTTTCTTACTCTTTTGTATGTGCTTTTTTTTTTTTTCTCCTTTAATGAAATTATTTATTTACCAAAATAATAATAATAATAAGATGGAGTTTGTTTTCAAATTTTAATGTTAATATATGTATTATTTTTAATAAAAAATTTCGTACTTGTAGTTTTTAAGCACCGAATTCCTATATATAAAGGGTCTCACATTTGACCTGCCTAAAATCTCTACGAATTTTAGGAAACTCAGGCCTTGCTAACTGTTCATGAGGATTATAACTGAAAGAGCTAATCAGATTCCATTAAATTCTTGCCAAATCATAGTAGCTCGGAGGGTGATGAGCAATAACCCCCAAAAAAACACCAAAAAAGACAAAAAAAAATTAACAAAAAAAAGGGTCAAAATTAAAACAGAATTATGAATGGAGAATGATTTTATAGTCATAAAGGGCCCATTTGAAAAGAGCATTTTTGTTCCTGTTTTTGTTTTTTAGATTCAAGCTAGGGAGAAAAACGTGTTTGGGTAACTTTAAAGCCCAAAATATTTTCTTGAACAGTTTAAAAACAGGGGGGAATTTTGGGCTGATTTCAAGAACAACTTTTTGGTGTTTTTATGTTTTTTTATTGTTTGTTCTAGGCAATTTCAGCTTCTCAGAAAAATGAAAAACGAAAAACAAAAAACGTTCTCCTTCTACTCACGAACATTTTCTCGCTAGGGTTCTTGTGGAGGTGAAGAGCGATGATGACCATGGCGATTCTCTTCGACCAATCTTGAAATAGCGATTTCAACAACGAAACATCTCACCCACAAACATCAACAATCGTCTCACCTTTACTAGAAGCACTGAATCAAACCATTTGAGTCACACAGAGGTTTGGTCTCGTCTCTCTTTCTTCATTTTTGTTTCAAAATTTATCAGATCTGCTTCCGTTTTAAGTCCTTGATGTCGTTTGTGTGTGTATATGTGTGCAACATGGCGATTCTGTTTTTGTGTATTTGATTTCATCTGTTAGACTTTGTATGTGATTTGCGGTTTCGAAATCGAAACCCCTTTCAATTTTTCTTCTAGGGTTTCGAAACTGATTGTGTGTGTGTGATTTGGTCTATGATGTTGAAACCCCTTTCAATACTTTCATGGTGGCCTTATTCGATGCAAAATTATTTTTCTATATTCCTATTCACATTTCCTGTTTTTCTCTCCTTTTCCCGAAAAATATATCCCTCCGAGAAAATTCAACTAAAGGGGTTTAAAACAATATCATAGATCAGTTAAAATCCCTCATACATCCCGAGAAGATCTTCTATTGCAGGTTGACTTCATTTATTTATTTTTTGAATTTTTATCTTTGAAGTATAACTCAGTTACATGTAAATTAGGGCTTTTCTATTTTATTTTATTTTTGTTTTGAAGTAGTTATAGTTGTTTTTGGCTCTAACTTTATCATTGAGACCAACTTTAGGGTTTTTGTTTTTGTGAAATGCACACTGTGCTTGTTCTGTAGCCCTAGGTAGTGAAATAAAGTTGAATGCTCTGTTGGTTGGGGAATTAGCTGATCTTCCATTGCCGCCAAAATATGATTATGTAGCTTTTACATGTTTTAATTGATGGATTATATGTTATTGTTAGTGACATTAAATGAATAAAATAACTTTCATAGCTGATTTTGAATACATTGTTGGAGTATTTTGGAAATTTATAACATTTTTGGGAACTTGCTAGATTGGAAGAGTGTATTATTGATTTCTTTGATCTTATTTATTCATTATTATTTTTATTATTGTTGTTTTATAATTTTTCGAAGCACACTCACATGCCCACTTGCCCTTACAACTACTTGAATCTTCGACCTTCTACTAATTGAGTATTATAATTGTTTATATAGATAGAGTGTTTGCGGTTGGGGTCGAAACATGGCTGGTCTTAGATAAGTCCTTTCGATGAATTTTAAACTTGAGTTGTTAAGGTTGAAAGTAAAATGGTTGTGATGTTTACATGAATCATTTAATTATATCAGATATGCGTTTATATAGTGTACCATCTGTCGACATGGTTCCGTTTAGTCCTCTATTGAATGCTCAAATTCTAGAATTGTTAAGAGAGTCACTCTTCAAAGGTACATTGAATTGAAATGTAGGGCTCTGACCTACCAGTTGAATTCACATTTTTTGTTGTCTATTGGGTGTTGAGTGTATGTCCTATGTAATTTGCTGATTAATTGCAATTTTAGCTGAAGCACGGGTGTTTTTTGTATAAAGAAAACCACAGTTGATATTAAGAACATGCATATTGCTTTTAAATATTAGTATTTTGCATGAAGAGCTGGTGTGTTAAGATCATGTGTTAAGCAGTATGATTTGTGAATTTCGTTGTTACAACTTCTTCTAGCTTTTGGCATGTTTAGATTAGGGGATATTAAGTTTTTTTTCACTCTATCATTGCATTAAGTTGTTTTTGGTTTTCAATATGTATTTAACTGAAATCATTTGGTTATACAATTTTATGACATCAACTTTAGATCAATTCCATAGAGCTCAAACCTGCACATAAGCTTTGTCTTTAAATATAGGAATTGACAGAATTATAAACCTCAAATGCACATCAGTTCTGATTCAATGGCTCTGTTTTTAAAATTCCCAATTGCACCAGATTGTCAATTGCATATATAGTACTATTGCATGGTTGTTTGTTGTGAAATTCAGTATTTCCATGTAAGTGTTGTTTTTATATCAACACTTTCTTTGTATGTAATTGAAGTCAGTTTTCAAATGACCCATTTTTCACTTGAACAATTGATTCCTGGAACATTTAAAATCAGTTTGTTAGCACTAGAATTTTAAATACTCGAAGACATGTTTAAAACTACCCAGTGATAGTGTTGTAGGATCACTATGGATGTTTCTTGTGTAATTTTCCTTGTCACCTCCACTGGTATTGGATTTTTTATCATTATTTTGTGTAATATGCCTTGTCACCTCCACTGGTATTTTATTTTTTATCATTCTTTTTTGTAATCTGCTTTGATCATGCTTTTCTGTAATCTTTTTCTGATAGCAATGTTTTCATACTTTTTCTGATTCATTATAGAGATATTATATGAAACTAAAGCAGTTTTAGTTAAACTATTGATGAATTGTACATGGGTCTGTTCCATCATTATGTTCAATAACTTTGATATGAAGTTAATGAATTTATGGGTTATATGTGTGGAAAATT
Organism: Cornus suecica; assembly: GCA_963922005.1. Taxonomy (NCBI): domain Eukaryota; kingdom Viridiplantae; phylum Streptophyta; class Magnoliopsida; order Cornales; family Cornaceae; genus Cornus; species Cornus suecica. Next base: position 39,242,388 of record OY998247.1, on the reverse strand, counting down.
ATGGGGGTTGATCTTTCGATGCAGTTGAGCTTGAACAACTTTAGCTCTAGAGGTTCTATGCCAAGCTCAGCCTTTTTGGGATGTGGTTTGAAGAAGGTGAGCTCGATTTTTAGCCACCAGATAATGGAGTCTAAGAGCTTAAAGATTGCGGCTGAAGTGAATGAGGGAAAACAAACAGACAAGGACAAATGGAGAGGCCTTGCCTATGACACTTTTGATGACCAGCAGGACAATGTGAGAGGAAAAAGAATGGTGGATTCTCTCTTCCAGGCTCCTATTAATGCCGGAACTCACTTTGTTGTCAAGAATTTTCATAGTTTTATGTAATCTAATATGTATGATATGTAATATCAGTTTCAATATGTAATACTACCATTTTCATATGTAATTGATGTCTTGTGTGTACTATATTGGTGTTTGGATGGTTTTGAAATTGAGTTATTTTTTGGATGTCTTGTGATATATTTCTTGTTATCAAGTGAAAAATAAAACTTGATTTGTCATTTTTATAGGGGAATGTGCTATCGGAATTTTCTCATTTCCAACACTTAAGCAAATTTTCAGTAAAATCATTTAAAAAATAATTCAACTCGCCAAACATGTTTTTCTATTTCTGTTCTCAAACTTTCTAAAAAAACAAGGTCTGCCAAACGTAATTTTTTTTTTTGTTCTTGAAAAATTTTGAGACAATTTACAACCAAACGTGTTTTTATTTCCGGGTTACCCTTGGGACAAGAACAATAATGTTTTTTGTTCTCAAAAGGACAAAAATAAAAACGAAAACACTGATTTCCAAATGGGCCAAAGTTCTTACTGTCACCACAGTGATGTTGATCAATATTCATGTCTTCATTGTAGTAAATTTGTATAAAAATCATGAGAAGTCTCGGATCAACTATATAAATTCATGACTAGCTAACTGGAAGCAAATTATTTTCGAATGGAATAATTTTTATAACCAACAAAGATATTGTACATCAAAAGAAGGCATTCCTCGTATTTACAAAAGTGAAATGGAACGAGTCTTATGCAGTGAAACCAAACACCAAACAGACCTGAGACCATACTACCGGCAATAAACATCATTCTTAAAAGTGTCTTAGAAAACTTACAGGAAATTTCAATCATCTATATATGTCTTTCTTGCCCTATTTACAAACATCTATTATTATTATTATTACAACTTTACAGCGTTGCCAAATTTTCAAATCTCCATCACACAAAATAACAATAGTAATACGAATAATAATTTATAACGATCGGTGACAGTATCTACTAACATCTTAATTTAACATCCGATTCAAGATAGATTTTTCATATATGTATATGTATATGACTGTATGTAAGGGTAACAAATATTACTCAAATTCGTCCAAATAACATGTTATTAGCCGGTTGGTAATGAGTAGCTGGTAAAGACCCGAAGTGCACTTTTACATGCCAAGGTAACATGGAGGATGACACAGTGGTAATTTTGTAAATAAGTCCAACTTTGGAAGTCGGGCTTCGATTTGTCGGAAAAATACAGGAATATTATTGAGGCAACCTTAGGACCCAAGATGATGATCTACCAAATAAAATTCGGATTCAGAGTTCAGAAAATCGAAAAATGGCATTATGACTCCTTAAGAAGAGGTGATGTTTGTTCTGGTCACAAGGCTGGTGGTATATTCTGCATATATAGGGAGGGATATGTTCTTGACTCCCCTTGGCACCCAGCCACCTAGCAAGGACTTGGAAATCCTTGCTTGGGGCATGTATAGGGAAGCATGCTAACATGATTAGGCATGGTTGGCAACGATAGCACGGTTGGCAATGGTGATGTGGAGCTGATGACATGGTGGGCACTTATGTTTGCACACACATGTGCGCATGCATGCATGCTAGTGAGCACATGCCCATGAGTGTGCTAACTTGCATTTGGCAAGGTTGATCAAGGCATGGAATGTATTGGTGCGCATGCAACAAGCCATGCGCGTATCATGCCTTGATCGTGCCAACTTGCCCTTGGGCAAGGGCATAACACTAAGGCAAGCAATGTCGGTATGGATAGATTAAAAACATAGGCATGGTGTGATGCATGCTATATTCCAAGGCATTGACAACCAAGACATGGGCATGGCGCAATGCATGCTCACTTGTGAAGGCAATAGGTTCAAGTACAGAAACACTCATATGTGTGGAGGCATAAGAGGGTTGGGGCAAGACTTTGGCTCAGCAAAAGTAAGAATTGTGCACTATTGACACATGTTTGATACAATATTGGCTGGTGATGGTACTGCATGGCTCAGACTTGGGCAAAACATGGCTGGTCAAGACAACATGTGATTCAGATAAGGTGGTTATCCAAGACCATTAGAGCAGTTGGACATAATATCAACTGTATGCAACTACCAAGAGGCATGTGGCATTGCAGGAGAATGCCACAACATCTCATCAATTGGGAGTGCAACTGCATTGCAGTGTTGACAGCCTCTTAATGGTGCCAACACTACCCTAGGTGGACGGGGGTTTCATCCACCAATCTGATAGGCAATTTTGTAGTATGCCTATATAGGGTGATGTTATGGCATTATATATAGTGAAATAAATTCAGAGAAAGTTAATGTGCTTGTATAATGTTGTAGTGTGCCTTATGTGAGAGAATCCTTGTACTATTTGTGTTATAATAGTGAATGATGAAAACCATTAATTATGGTTTCTATAAATTCGTGGGTGTTTTATATATTGCCCTACATATATACTTATGTATGTGTATGGTGCAAAACTTGGTACAGTGTCAAGGAATCAAGTGTGTGTAGCTGAGCCAAGTCAAAAGATGGCGTTGCAAGTCTGATTTGGTGCTATCATAGGGCGAAATTTGGTGTTGAAATTTGACATATGTGACAGTTGGTATCAGAGCCCAGTTGTCACTCAGAATGGCTGGTGGATACTGATTGGTGGCCAAACCTTGATTAGTTTAGCCTACTAGGCTTGGGTAATAAATAATAATAATAATAATAGTGTGTGCAAATAAGCCCTTAAATTTGACCTAGCTTTCTCTATTGCAAGTGCACGAATCAACTGTAATATAGTATATTTGAGATAGGGTATATTGAATCCACAAAGACTAATGACTTAACAACTTCGTCTATAATTATTGTAATTAGATTATGAAAATAGTTTGCTTTATTTGTTTTCTATAAACTAATTTGACAAGAAATAAAATAACATAAAAGTAAAGATAGATTTTGGTTTATTTGGTTGAAAACAGTGAAGATAAAGATCTAGGGTATTTCTAACTCCACCACTAACCACATAATATATCCTCTAATTCATTCAGTAGTAAAGGGTAGTCCATCATATGTGAATCAGATATAAGGTCGCAGCATTGGCAAAACCCTAATCCCACAAAAGAATAATGCATCCGACATAGTACAACCCATCTTCGAAGAAGTATAACTAGTACATGCATATACTCTAAATTAATCCTACTAACATAAATTAAAAGCATGTCTATATTATCTCTTCTTAGCATGGTCTGTCTAAATCAAGATTGCTTGTTAATAACCACCATTGTGTAGAAAATCATGAATTAAGCATCGGAGTTCTAGCCCATATTGAATAATCATGATTGTGTAAGATAAAACATTCACTCAAGTTAAGACAAGACATAGAACAAACGTAAAATCTTATATAAAATCAAACGTAATCACTCATCTACACAATCATCACATACGTGTCCTTCAGTTTCCCTTTATACAATTAAAATAAGAAAGAGTCTACATTACTTGGCTAGGGTTTTGTTAAAAACCCTAGATATCGGTTTAGTTATTCATGGTCGTGGATGTCTGCATTATTGATGTAGTCATGCCCGCTATGGTTATTCATCTATCAATCTCTTGCTAGATCTCCAAGACAATATATCATACCCCGAATTTCCAAAAACTCTCAAACCGGGACATCCGAGGAATCCGGGGTCGTGATCCATAAAATGAGCGACAAACTAAGATCATCAATAACCATAAAATAAATGGAATATTATTAACAATAATAATTCCATACACAAACAAATGAAAGCTAAACCAAATGAGACGCAAGACACATCTAGGTGCCGAAATAATACATCTCTACAACAATGTAACGATATCAAATACAAGGAAAGGATGCGCCAATAGACTGACTCCCAAGAAATACAAGAACAATGGTCCCAATACAGGGGACAAACAAAGGAAACTAGAATGGAACAACACTATATACAAACGCCCCAAATCCCGAACAACACCCGTACCACTCTGGACAAATCCAGAACCTGTAACAAGGAAACAAAAGAAAGGTGTCATTGCACCGTAAGCAGTCCCTAGCCAAAACAAAACCTGCAAACTGGTGTAAACCACCAGGGCAAACGAATGCCGAGGTGAGCTCATTGAGACCGTAGGAAAAAGGAAATCGTAATCGTCACATCCTCCGACCGTAGAAACCTAGTATGAACCAACCCGTGTACATGCATCTACCGTAGGCCGGTCAATCATCCCACATGGCAATCACACCAATACGAGACCCCTAAAATAAATCCCTTTAGTCCCCTACCATGCATCATCAAGGCAACTAGCACATAATGGAACCATAATACACATCATATGGCAAACGTACACCTATATATATATATATACAGAGATACAACAAATAAGTACAAGTCACACTGTCCTAACCTCACGAGAGAACACTATGATTAGTACCCACTTATCCAACACTAGTAGTTTACACTACTCACATGGATGTACAACAAGTACACAATACCCTGTCGTAACATAGCCAATCACTCTAGTGGCTACAACAATAACCATATGCTCCAAAGGAACTAAAATCACCGCGATGCCCATAAGAAGGAACATCCATAACCAGTATTAAGGAAACTTTCAAGTCCTTACGTACCCACATAATCATCGTCAATGCATATATACACAATACACATACGACACCTCAATCTCTTCACAAAGCTGAACCACACTCACCTCAATATCACTATTGATGCCACAACATCAATCTCATGATACCATCCACAAGGGGATCAGTTCAATCACTAATGTCCTCACTATGAACAAGGAATGATAGTTACTCAACCACGAAAGGTACGTGAACACTACCCTCAAGAATGGCCATACAAGACCATGACATCAAGTAAGGGCTGAAACTCCATTTCTAACCAAAAGAATAACCGGAACATCTCACCAACATGGAGGGATATTCACCCGTGACGATGAAACCACCAATATGTATGTGCACTAAGACACACACATCATAACCAAAACTCGGAATGAAAGAAGGTATGAAACACACACATACCGAAAGAATATACTCTCAAGTCAACCGAACAACCACAATTCAAGGATTCCTATAATGTCCCATGAACACAAAGAACGAATAAAGTAACACGCTATAACTACGGAACCCAATGTCCGTTTTCAACCCCACGGATCAAATGATGATACAAAAAGAAGTGGCTCAGCATCACGCCGCGACCAACAATCAAGAAAGGTAGATTTAAGTCTATCCTTCAACCTAACAAAACTCATCCCTAAAGACCACTAATCAATACCTCAAGCATAGTAGGAGAAGTTGTGAAGTATAAGGGAGAAAATAGAAAGAAGCTGCAAGAAATACATAAACAGGTGTCATCGAGTTGTACATCGAGTACTCGGTGGTGGAAGCTTCGAGTACTCAGTGGCTCTTCCACCGAGTTATACACCGAGTACTCGGTAGCCTTAGAAATGCCCAAAACTCTCGGGTGAAAAATGAGGCTTACGCGAAAGTGCAAGAACTTACGCACTCACCGAGTACTCAGTAGAATCATCACCAAGTACTCGGTGGCCCCCAGAATAAAATGTCAAGGAATGAACCCGAAAAGCTCCGAAACGAAAGAGGACGACTCCGGGCCAAACCTGAACACACCGAAACATCTACAACACCATGCGGAGTGACTCAACATCTGACATGAACCACGGAGAATGAAGAATGAAGAATGAAGAATGAAGTCCAAAAAAGACAACACTTCAATGAAAATGGGAAATACGATCCACAACTCTATCCCCAATCGGGAACTTAATTCAAATCTCAACGAACGACTCATCTCAACCACCTACAACGGCTAAGTTAACAACTCCAAGAACACTCATATTCTCAGGATATAAAAAGGGAAACCATAGTAACCATACTATGGGACAACTAGGTTCAATCAAAACCTCATTCAATCCATTTAAAACCTCAATTCACACTTAACATCACTTCTCTTAGATTACTAACGGAATCAAGAAACAGTTACCACACAGGTGACTAAGATCAATCCTCACCTCACTTAATCAACTTCAAACCTCGAAGTAAAATAAATGATACATTCCTCTAATGCAAAAGAAGTATCAAATGACCATCACTACATAGCCAACCAAAATCCCAAACTATCAAGGATTGTACACCCCTCAAAGGTGTTAAAACATCAAGTGATCAATACCCCACTACCAACCAAGGTTACAAGTGAACATCCGCTTCTCTAAGGTCTCATTTCACAACCGACCCTATAATCCACTATCGACTTTACTTATCACAAGAAAGCTGTTAAATCAACTCATATCACCCCCTTAGGGTGTTTAAGTACATACCAACAAGTATAAGCATTCATATCACGTTATACTTTAAAATATAACATGCAAATCATATTTTCACATTATCCAATTTCACTTGAGCATTTTAATAACACGTGACTTATATCACAAAATTCACATTAAATATGATCCTCTATCACATTGAATAATATCATGATATACATGTCAAATGGAATCACATGTAATGTGACTCAACACCACCCGTGGTACACACCCGACCATACACACCCTAACTCCAAAGGTCAACGGATCATTCTCTAACACTTCATTTTTCTTTCTCATTAATGAATGTAGATTTATCGTACCATTTTTCCCAATTGATTTTTCTCTCTTTTCACTTTTAACAAGGAAGACGTCAAACACGACGCGGTCGTGCACATAGGATTTGGACAAGTCCTCCCCCTACCGTCTGCGTTTCTCGAAAGATTAGTTCCGTAGGAGCAAGAAGAACCCCCTGGCCAGTTGTTACAACGATCCCGAACAAGTCTACTCACGTATAATTACACAAACGGATGTAGACCAACACCAATTAAATTATCAATACAAAAGGTGAACCCATGCACTATATCCTAAATAACCCATGCATCAACATAAATATGTATCACATCATATTTATAAACAATATTCCCAAAATGTCAACACGAATGTTTTTCATCATTCAACATGTTTTTAAATTTCATTTAAAGCAATAATCAACGAGTATGTTTTCGCATGCACCATTTATGATCCCAAATCATCAAGTTATCCTTTAATACACAAAGATAACATTTTCATTCATTTAACATACTTTTACCTCAATTAAAGCATTTAACTTACAAGGATACATTACCATGCACAAATAATGTTCCAAATTATCAAGTTTCCCTTTTATTCACAAAGATAACTTTACCTTTTATTTAACATGTTTTTATCTCAATTCAAGCATTTAATCAACACAGTAATTCCTTTTGATGCATAAGTTTAATGTTCAACATAGCAACTTCAAGATTAACAAGAATGGGAAACTAGAATACACTTTAACTTCATAATCCCATAATCCACCAATCATCTACATCCGCATCCCAAATTACTATCCAAGGTAGCTAGCCTAATTACGCTATCGAGGCTACACTACTATCACTCGAAGTCCTATATGTATACTTACACTTATACATATACACCACAATACTTATATTCATATATATATGGATACAAGTATATTTCAACTTCAAAAGTCCACAACTCATAACTCATCTAGCATGCATCATATACTTATTTCATGGATACATAAATATGGATTATAGCACATAAACACCAATAAACCCTAAATTCATATTTCTCAAGTTTACACTTAGCGAAAGTATATGAAGGGTTATAAAACCCGAAAACAAAACCAAATCGTACACTCACGAATCAAAGAACGAGAGATTAGAGATGCTTTCCCCTACCTCAAATGAAGAACAAGCCAACCTCCAAACAAGGCCTATGAAACCCTAGCTTTCACCCGAAACTGAATAAACCAATCGGTGAAAAGCTCCGCCATAGCCTCCTAAGAATGAATCGAGACTCAAACCATAAGGAAAACATGAATCAATATATGGTTTGATAGGAACACCTAAAACTAGGGTTTGAGAATAAAACTCACAAGGATTGAAAACCATTTACCAATCCACAGCTCAAATTGAAGGCAAGACTACCACTACCGACTTCCGTGTTGAAGCCGTCACCAAAATCCAAGCCCAAATAGATGAACTAGGGCAAAAAATGAGAGAAAACCAAATAGGAGAAAGAGAGGCTGAGTTTGGACAAGAAGAGAGAAAGATGAAATGTTTTTAGGTCAACATTTCCTTATATAGGCAATCTGTTAAATCTGCCGAGTTGTACCTCAAGTACTCGGTATGAACAGTTACCGAGTACTCGGTAAACAATCTACTGAATCGTACACCGAGTACTCGGTAGCCCTGAAATAGCAATTGCAAGAAAAGGCTCCAAGGCCCCAAGATGATACCGAAAAACTCTGAAATAATCCGGGACACATCCAAACACTTCAAAATACATAAAAAGACTCTCATACTTCCTTAACAACCCATACAAAAGTGAAATACCGAGAATACCCCTCACTCCCAAAAGTTTCAAAAATAAACAGAAACACATAATCATATAAGTACTACACCAAACTTCTACAATAAACGAAGTAACACGTTCGAGCACCGAACACTCTCGCCGAAGCATTCACAAGAAAACTTCACAACGAACCCATGTAGTCGCCAACGAAACACAAACCCACGAAGCCGGAAATAAAATACCACGAAGTCGTCCCGCTAAATCCAAAATGTAAACACGAAAAATTTACATGTACCAAGATTACGCAAGACGTAGTGAATAAGTGACATCATAAAACGTTAACACTTGGAAAAGAATTTTAGAAAAGAGAAAGGAAACGTAGGGTGTTACACAATATGCAAAAATCAACTATGCTCTTTTTTCCAACCTCCTTCACTGTAGGGGAGACCCCTCTCTTTTATAAAAAAATAGGCATTTTTGTTTGGTAATCTGATTGCTTCACGGTTAAGTCAGGAATGTGTATTGTTCTATTCCTTGAAGAATGGTGTTAAATCTCATAAAATGTGGTTAATATTATGTCCAAGATAGCCTAGAGATTATTCCATGTTGAGTCTGGCCGAAATGGGTCCCACTGATGTGTATATAAGTCGTTCAATTGAGTTATCCGTTTTTGGTCTCACCGAGTACTCGGTGAAGATTCCAGGGAGTACTCGATGGATTCAGGTTGTTGCGCAAGTTCGCCAAACACTCTGGTCATTTTTCTCCATATGTGCAACTTCGCGCACTTACCGAGTACTCAGTGAAGGCTCTACTGAGTACTCGGTAGTTCTTCACCTCGTATTTCATGTTTCATCTTCTTTGCTCCATTTTTATTCTAGGCTTCATTCCTCTTCACTTATTTTGCATCCTTGACTTATTTTTGGTCCTTTATAGGTCTTTTATCCATGGTTTCAGCTCTCGAACGATCTTGAGTCACAAATCCAGTTATTTCACCGAATTAAACTTATTTTTCATGACATAGCCCTGAAATGTCTTAAAACACAAAAACTGTCTAAAAGCACCAATATAATGATATATATACACATAAAAATGTATAATTAGGAGCCTTAGATATATGATATTTGGCTCCTAACAAGCCCCCAAACTTCAACATTGCTAGTCCCTTAGCAATCAATTTAATGGAAAATTTAAAAATTCGTGATGATTGTGTTTTTAATACAGAAAATAATTAACTAACTAACTGAACTATCTAACATTTTCTTTCGTGAAGGTGTACGATTACACTTAGCACGTGTAACAAGCCTTTTAAACCCCTCGGCAATACCGAGTAGACGAGTGAAATCTCGTGAAGGTTAAATATACTACCCATAAATTCTTTCATTCTTCATTCTTGTATGCTCATGAAATCAAATAATAATTAATCATGCAAATGCTATAATTTCGTCATAGTAAAATCCATACAAGTTATCTCCACTCACTTATACACAATAATTTTCATGAATTAAATTTAAAAGAATGGTCCCCACAGTGGTGAAATAAACTTCCTAGTTTCTACAGCCGATCCACATAGCTTTTTGTGTTTTTGTGAACATTCTCAATGGTAGACTAATCTCCATTTTTTTACTTCATTGATCAAACTTTGCCATGAGAAAACTCTAATATATTTTTTCATTTTTATCCCTTTTTGTCTTTCTAAGTCTCTGGACTTTCCAGTGAGTATTTTTAGTCCCAACCAACTGGGCTCGAGCTTCTTCCATGGGATTTATGCTCATCAGTTTTCTCCCTTTTTTACGGATCGAAGAACTATTTTTTTGCATTTTTATTTTTTATATTTTTCATAGAAATATTTTTTCTCTTTTCTCCATACTCCTTACTTCTTATTCTTTACATCCCCTCTTCTCCCCTTATCATGGTTACAAATCTATTTTTTCAACTACATAGTTAAAGGTTAATTAATTATCCCATATATAACGTGTGTATGTGCTTATAGGTCAAAACTATCCTTCTCAGTTTCAATTTCACTCATCTATTCACTCATGTGGATCACGTCTTAAAAATTCAACTTAATCAAACTATTACATACTCATGAGTGGGATAGTTGCATACATAATACCTTTATAGTCATAACATGTACACAAATCAACTCATATTTGAACTCAATCACATATTTCGAATGAAGAACTTAATAAAATTTTCAAAATTTTCAATATTTTTATTTTTCTCATTCCCTTAAAGGCATTTAATAACTAATTCCTTCCCTCCAAACTTAAAGCGGACTATATCCTCATGGTCTAAGAATAAAAATAAATAAAGGAAAAAATTGTTACCGCCCTTAAAGTGTAATTCCAGTTGCTTGCGTTGTAGTACACGTACCTCCCCCAAACTTGTTTTGGATGATCTATTCAAACATAAAATACTATGCAATACTCAAGATCATATCCAATGGAGAGATAATAATTAATAAACCAAAATATTAGATATAAAACAAATTTTCAAGGGAATGGAGTTTTATTAGTAAAAACACACATGATTTGGGCTTAAGGGCCCACAATCCTATAAAATCAAAATTGTAGAAAAATAAAATAAAAACAAGGATAGAACCAATCCTAAACATATTTGGTGAGAAAGAAAGTAAAACAAGTCATTGAAAAGAAAAATACTAGAGAATTCTAAATCCATTCCCAATGCTACGAATTCTTCCTATTCTCCTTCTAGCCATTTGAAAGCTCGATCCGTCATGATTTCCAAGGGATCATACGTAATATGCTTATAGAAAGCATGCTTAAACTTAATCTTATAATCAGCAAGAGGATCACCCTTTGCAGTAGCATCCTTGATCTCCTCTCCAGTCAAACTTCTAATAGCCATGATAGCTTGCTAATTTTCTAAGAGTAATGATGTGAAAGAATGAAGGGAAGAGACCCTATATTTATAGATTTAAATCCAAGTCCCTTCAAGGAGAGGAATGATTGATTTACAATAGAAATCTGGAATAGAAAATTGGAATTGGAAAGTTTTGAAAAGGTAACAAGCTTTAATGCTCAATTTCCATAGTTGAAAATGATTTTGTATTTACGAAAACTTTTCTAGAACTCTTTTGTCCTAAAAATAAAAATTACTATAACTACATAAAACTACTATTTTATTATAGTCAAAATCCTATTTTGAAAAGAAAATATAAAATAATTAATTATACATAATATAATCAGTAAACAGTAAACAGTAAATATATTAGTATATAGGACATAACCGTCCAAGCAGTTTATATAAGGAATTGAAGTGGTCTAGGCAGAGCGAGACTCAAAGTCTGTCATACACCGTAACTCTCTTCAGATTTAATTATAGAAGAATTTAAGACAAAGTTTGTAATTGACTGAAAATCTTAACTGAATATTATTACGATTCAAAGATACATTTGACTATGATAGACGAACTTACAAGTAGATGTATGACAATCCATCTGGGTTTGGAGGCTTAGTATGGTTTCAGAAGATAAGAGAAATGGAGAGGGATTACAAAGTAGAAAGAAATTTGGGAAACTAAAACCTGATCTAAGACCATTACATTTGACTGCTTATATAGAGGATATGACAGAGTTTACTGTAGGTTTTACACTGTTGATCTTGTGACTTCTGGGGCAGACAACTCTTGTCTTTCACTGTAGTATTTTTGACTTTTGTGGCAGAGAACTGTGACTTTTTACTGTTTGCAATAGTAGTCTCTCGGTACTGTTGAGCACTGTATTTGTTTTTTGTGCCGATGGTTACTATAGCAAAAAGTCAATATTCACTATTCACTATTCTCGTCTTTTTGTGCCTTTTTTGTATATGTTGACTTGAGCTTGACTGTGCTTGACTGTGTTCCTTTCTCTTAATTTTTTGACAGATCAAAGGGATCTTGGGCATCCTAGTATGGCCTGTATTTGGATTCTGTAGACGATTCATCTTCTTCATTACTCCTTAAATCTCTTTCTATTTGGGCAAGGAGCTTTTCCATTTTTTCTTTGAGCTTTGCTTTGGAAGATGACTTCTTGGAGGCTGATTTCTTGACTGCGGTTTCTGTAGAGGAGCTTGACTGTGTTGATTCAATGACTTGTGTGACTGGGCTAGCCTTGAGTGGCTGAGAAACTTCTTTTGGGAATTTCAGTTGGACTTGTTGAATGATTCTTTCGATTTTGAAAGGATCCCACCATTTGGTATAATGGACTCTACATACTGTGCCAATATCACCTTTAAGGCTGTAATGCCATTTGAAGATCCAAGGGATTTTGTATTTTTTGGCAAAAATTAGTAGTAGGGGGAATTGATGATCATAGGAAGTGATTTTGAACTTGGTTTCAAAATAGTTGATTTGTTCCCAGAGGATTTCAGGGATCACATCGTCGTCTGGGCTATGGTCATTCCACCACTTAACAAACCAAGAAGGGAGTTGACTGTTAAATTTACTATCAAAATTGACGAACCAAGAATGACTAAAAGTTTCAGTTTGAAAAAGGAAAATTTTGAACCAGGCATCAATATAGTCATAGTAGGTGAATGGGAGTGAGTTATCTAACTTTTTGGTTTCAAAGGGATGTTTTCCCCACTCTTTGAGGGAGACAACTCTCAAAATGTACAAGGAGTGGTAAATGACTTTGGTTGGATCATTGCGATCAGGGACATGTTTGATGAAGACAGAATTGGTTTGGTAGAGGATATCTCTGTAATATTTCAAGTTGTGACTAGGGGTGTGTGGTATCCAATGAGAATTTGGGGGGGGAAACTGTCTTACTAGGGCAATTGGATCATTTGTGTGAGAAAAATGAGGTTCGATGTAGAAAAGGGTATGGTAAGTTTTTTGAAGATATTCTGATCTTCCTGGAGGGTTGTATCTGGGGAGAGGTGGAGTACTTGTGACTGGGGCATGGATGGTGAAAGGATCATGTGGAGTTGTTAGAGCTGAACTAAAGGTAGGACGAGGACCTAAGGGAGTCCCTAAGCTTGTGAACTTGTTTACTAAAGCGAGGGAAGTAGAGGGTTCAGTTTTTACTAAGGGAGGAGGTCTGACCGGAGGGATCCCTCCTCTGGGACGTGGTTGTGGTTGTCTGTTTGCCATCAGGGTTCTGCAAAAATTCTCTGGTAAGAAAATCTGGGATTGAATTATCACATCCACGAATGTATTCGATATCAAATTGGAAAATGCTTAAAATAGACTGCCATCTGGCAAAAATATGCTTAGCAGCTATATTTTTAACATCTTTTTCTAAAACATATTTGGCACTTTTGCAATCAACTCGAAGTAAAAAATTTTGATTTAAAATATCATCTTGGAATTTACTGATACATAGAACAATTGCAAGAATTTCTTGTTTAATAGTGCTATAATTACTTTATGTTTTGTTCCATGCTCCAGAATGGAAACGAACAAGCTGTTCTGGAGAAGTAGGGGAGAGTTTTTGTTTTAAAATGCCTCCATAACCAATGTTGGAGGCATCGGTTTCAATGATTTTGAAAAAGTTGATTGAAGGAATTCCTAAGCAAGGAAGAGTTTTGACATATTTTTTAATGTCTCTAACTATCGTGGTATGAATATCAGTCCATGGAGGGGGGTTTGACTGTAAACGATCGAAGAGTGGTTTACATTGTTTTCTAAGATCTTTGTAAAATTCAGCAATGTAATTTAAAGAACCAAGGAAACGTTGTAACTGGGTTTTATCAAGAATTTGGTCTGGGAATTTGCCTGCAAATTTTATGGAACGACTGATTGGGTGGAATTGTCCTTGAGATATATCATAACCAAGAAATCTAACTTTGGTTTGAAATTTTTTTATCTTAGAAGCAGAGATGACTAAAACATTGATTTTGATGGTGTGGAAGAAAGAATTAAGATGTTTCCAATGAGCTTCAATGCTATTGGAAAAGATAAGAACATCATCAATGTAGACTATGGAAAAATGACTGAAAAGATTGAAAATATCATTCATAATATTTTGGAATTCACTTGGGGCATTCTTAAGGCCAAAGGGCATGACATTCCATTCGTAATGGCCAAAAGGTGTAGTGAATGCAGTTTTGTACTTATCTTTTTCTGTAATCTGAATTTGCCAGAAGCCGGACTTAAGGTCAAATTTGGAGAAAATGGTTGCTTGTCCTAATCGATTAATTAAATCTCTCTTGTTAGGGATAGGATATCTTATCCATTCAAGGACTTGATTAAGAGGCTTGTAATTAATGACTAGACGTGGTACCCCTCGTTCTATTTCGGAATTTTTCTGGACATAAAAAGCTGAGCAAGACCAATGTGATTTGCTGTGACGTATGATTTTCTTTTGAAGAAGGTCATGGATTTCTTTTTTACAGAATTCTAAGACTTCAACATTCATCTAAATTGGTCGGGCTTTAGTTGGAATATTTTTATTAGTGAAGGATTTGATGTAAGGAAGACTAACAATATGTTGTTTTCTATGCCAAAAAGCATTGGGTAGTTCCGAACATATTTCTTGAATAAGTTTATTTTCGTATTGTTTTATCTGATTTTGAAGGGTAGGGTTTCTTAATTGTGTTTCTGTTCGTTTGTGAATTATTTCTTCTTTTAAAGAATGTAAATGTCGTTCTTTATGATGGAGAATGTAAATATTTTTAGAGACTGAAAAATCAATGATGCTTTCGAGTTTTTTACTATAAGATTTTTGCAAAAAAGGAAAAGTAATATTTTGACCAAAATGTGTTGTAGAGAGACCATCATTATTTATGGTAAATGGGTAAAGAAGATATAAAAATGGAAGGCCAAGGATGACTGTATCAGTCATATTTTTTACTAGGACAAATGTAGTTTTGAAACAGACATTATCTTGACAAATATGAGCTTTAGATAATTCATACTTGATTTTCATCGCACTACCATTAGCAGAACTAAGTTTCTCATTTGTTTTTTCATAGTATTTGCTAGGAATCAGGCCTTCTTGTATACAGTTAAGATCAGCTCCAGAGTTAGCTAGAGCAATGACAGTTTTTTGGTATTCCTTATTAATAACTAATGTGACTTTTATTTTCCATTTTTTAAATGAGGTTCGGTTAATTAGATTCAAACCATTGGTTTCCTATTCAGTACTTTGAAAAGGATTTGTGTTGTCATTATCTTCATTACTGTCAGAGGAAGAGGAATCAGAAACTGAAAATTGGTGTGAAGTTTTAACTAGATCTTTGAGTTGGGTGTGAAAGAGGGATTTTATATCTTGATTTTCATTTTTCAGGGTTTTGATTTCTTGTTTAACGATGTTGACTTCTGCTTGGAGGTCTTGTATAGTGACTTCTTTTTTAGGAGTAAAACGTTCAAGAGTTTTGTGAAGACTAAAATTTGGTTTGTTTATGGTAGGGGGTTGAGTATCTTTGTTTATGGTGAGTAATCTAGTAAGCTTTTGAAGATAAGAATTTTTTAAATCTGGGTCTTCAACTTTTACTTATGAGGTCTAGCAGAAGATGCTGTTATTCTTCTGCCTTGGTGAGAACATTAAGGGTTTTATGTTGGTGTCGATTTAACATATTGACTGTTTTTGTACAACAACTATCTTTGCACCCAAAACTAATATCAGGTGAACTGGGACAAGAGGCAGAAGATTCAGTAGAGGAACTAGATTCAATTTCAGTATCACTGTCACTTGTGTTTTTTAACTCAAGAATTGTGTAAATTTGTTGTTTAGTTTCATCAGGGATTTCTAGATGATTAATTTTATTTTTTCTCGTGTAATGACCTTTCTTACTACACTTACAACACGTAACTTTAGTTAGATCAATTTTATTATTCTTCTCAAAAGGTTTTGTTTTCCTCGTATATTTTTCGTTCTTTTTAAACTTTTGTTTATCATAGAATTCATTATGTTGAAATTTTTTATTATATCTTTTATAAGGACGAGTATATCGTTTTGGGAAGGATTTTGTTTGTTTTGAATTCTTTGTTTGTCGAGATGGTACAATTGGGGGTAATCCATATTGTTGGCAGAATGTGCCCATTTCATATTTAGTCTTGTTTTTATCTTTACTAAGCTGATTATTAATTTTCATATCTATACACATTTTGAGTCCTACTTTCTGGATTAGACTAATAATATTACCATAGGTTAGACTGTCATATTCAATAACACCAGTTGTGTTACTAAGTTCTGTGCGTATTTTATGAGAGAAAAGGCTTGGCAATCCATTAATAAATTTTTCTTTCCAAAATGGTTTATTACTATCTTCTCGTAGCATAACTCGTGACAAGAAAGTATCTTTGTACCATCTAAAATCACTTAATGTAGGACATCCAAGGTTACTAAGTTGATCATGAATTCTAGAAGTAATGTCACTTGGTCTGCCAATGAAATGGTCTATAATTGTGTAAATTAATGTATTGACTCCATCAGGGAGTCCGAGGCCAATTTCTTCATTAAAAATAGGGGTTCCATCTTCTGTTTTTTGGACTGCATGTGTTATATTATCTCTTGCTTCTTGGGTAAGATGTTTATCCCACCAATTTCTTAACATGCCTGAAAATCCAGAGGCTAGTAATTCTACAATATCAGGTTGAGGCATATTGTGATGTGTAAGGTAACTATTGGCTGTCATAGAAAGGTGGTTTAATTTGTTTAAAATTTCTTATTCAGAGAGTCCATCAATATTCCATTCATAATTTTTTTTAGATGATACAAAAAATTGGTTTTGGAAGATTCTTTCTTCATATTGAATATCGACAGGAGTGGGTTGGGTATACCAATTTTTTGTAATACTGGTAGGGTTAATTGGTCGATGTGTGATCTTATTGATCTCAAAGGCATTTTCTAACTTGCGTATATCGTTATCTGTATCTTCTTCAGATGAGGTTTCAGAGTTATCAGTATCGTTATGAGAATCAAAATTGAGAACTGTGAGGGTTTTTTCGTCCTTGATTAGTTGTGATTCTAAGGTTTTAACAATTTATCAATTTGGGCAGAGGAGTCACTTGTGCTTGGTTTGTTAGGTAGTCCTTGACGTTTTGTAGGAAGCTTGATTAGAGGGGAATCAATAGTTTTAGTTACAGGGGTGGAAACGTCAAGTTTGGATTCTATTTTGTCCAATTGAGAACCTAGTGTACTTAAATATTGATTGGTGAAATTGTTTTGTTCAATAATTTTTTTAGTATTAGGATCGATTGCGGAGGTAACAACCTTGAAAGGGGAGGCTGGGATTTCGGTTCCCAGGTGGTTAACAATTAGGTTTTCTAAAGGAGGGTGACTAGAAGAAACAATTATTTTATCATGTTTTGTAAGAACATTAATTTTTTTGTAGTAATTTTCAAGATAATCAAAGAAACTAATTTCTAACTGGTTTGTTAACATGAATTTTTGCCATTTTTTTGTAATTTTTGTTCTCTCCTCATGCGTGTAACTTGTTTTATATATTTGTCGTCTTACTTTATTTTCTTTGGACTTGGCTTCAACTTCTAACTTTAGAAGGTCATAGGAAAATGATTTACTTAAAACACATAGTTGTGGATTAACAGTTTCGGTCTCAAAGTCAGTTTGTGTAGGAGAGTGGTTAGAGATTGAATCTTCAGTTTCTATGTTTGGGACATAATATGGAGTAGATACTTGTTCATCCTTTTGAATTCCTTTTAATCTATGATCACGTCTGGATTCGTGGACTAGAGATTCTACAAATTCTGTATCATGGTTAGTAGTATTTTCTCTAATTGGTAAGGGGGTGAACATTTTAGAGCTTGAACTAACAGAAGAGCAACTGTGTCTAGATCTATCAAATGTTAACTTAACAGTTCCATCAAGGAATTGTTGCACATGTTCAAGATTTCGGACATCATTTTCGATTTTGGTTGGGTGATTTTCATTTTCAAGTAACCATTCATTTGGGAGGGAAACATCTTTTCAGGCAATCGTTTTTGGTATTCGAATATTTGCATTAGAAATACTGCTTTGAATTAATAAAGTTTGATCTTTAGGACTTTTGACTAGAGCATGAACATTTAAATTGGTTTTCATAGTCTTGTAGTAAATTCTATAAATTAAGCTTAGAGGCTGGGCACCTGCAAACATGGCATATCCTAAAGTTTTGATGTTTAATGTTAAAGTTTTTAGTATGTGAGGGTCACTTAGGCTTAACTTAAAATTAGGAAAACAATCAAAGTAGATCGGACCATTACATAGGCTGGTTTCAATGACACTAATTAAGCTTTGATTATAGTCGAGGAACCTAGCATCTCTTAGACAGAGAAGAATCGATGCATTTTGTCTTAAAATAGTTAATGGATCAATTGCAACTTGTACAAGACCAATATGGATAAAATTGTATCCTCTTTCGCGATGTTGTTTTATAGTTTTTGGAGAAAATAATTGTCATTTTTCGTGTTCTTTATTTATAGCATATACTTGTTCAACAGTTTTGACTGTGTATTCTGTAAAAATGGTTGACTTAATGAAACTGGTTTTGTAAATTTCATTTGTGGGTACCCTTGGGATATTCCAATCATTATGACATTCAAGATTAGTGTAGGTGTGTTCTTCTTCATTAATTATGTCATTATTATCTGGAATGGAAGGTAGGTTTGTTCGACTATGTCGAGAGGATGAAGATCTAAATAAACGACTCATGATTAATCAATTTTCTTATTATCTGAACATTATAATTGTGCTTTATCCTATTTTCATTATTTGTTGCATTTCATAACACATACCTTATCCCAACGACATCACCGCTCATGCCCTAAAACGCCTAAAAGCTCACCAAGGAACTTAATGTTTGGTTTTACGGTTTATAGGGAGGTGGCACCAACAAACAGAGAAAGAGAAGATGAAGAACAATATAAAGGAATAGATTAAAGATCTCTAGATTAACAGATCTGAGTAATTTACTAGTAATTTATTTTCATTAATAATTAAAATAATTAATTATATTTTTATTTTTTCCGAAAATAAAAATTATAAATTTTTCCAGGTTTCACCGAGTCTCGGTAGTTCCTGAACCAAAATTTTTTATTTTATTTTTTTTCAAAATAGCTTCATTTTCAAAAAATTTCTTAACATAATAAAATTATACATAGAATATATATAAGAGTTACTCTATATAAATATTTATATGTATTATTAAAGTTAATAAAAATTATTTTATTATTTTTAAATAAAAATAAAATAAATATCTATAGTAAAAGTATATATAAGTAATTATATATAAAATTAGTAAAATATAAATATATATTTATATAAGTTAGAATGTTTTAGAAAAATAGTTTTTCGAAAAACCGTACCCCCCAAAACTTATATTATTATGCCCGCATAGGAGTTCATCGTAGGGGTGAAATTTTCCTAATAAACGAATCTTAATTTAGAATTTAAAAGTTGAAAAATCTGTCTAAACTTATACAATCTCAAAAATTATTAAACAAATCCTAAAAACATTCCTCAAAATAAAAGAAATCATAACACATGCAAAAAGAACAGAAAATCTAATTAACATACAATTCCGGATTACCGGCGCCAATCTTTATCGTCTTTGGCAAGACTGCGTCTAATTATACTATCCAACACCTTTTCTCTCCGCTACACATCCACCAAATTTCAGTCTAAATTTGGGAAGTAAGTCGTTAATCAGTGTCCATTGTGGATATTTAGTAGTAAGCATGACATCAAGCAAATAATAATCATCATATAACTTACCTATTTTAACATGCTATCTATTCATCTCATGTTTAATCCTTGTGTCCACCGATTCTTTCATCAACACATGAGGTAATGTGTCATCCATCATCTCGTTAATCCCCTCAATTATATAGTATTATTCCTTTTTATTATCGTGAACCTGCTCATCGAGACATGGGGAAAATGGTCATCTATATTCATATGATGTCTCAATTGGGTCTTTTAGTGAGGGAGTAATTTGTATCCACACTTCTTGTGAGATTTCATTATTTGCCTCGAATTGTTCCTCTATTTGATTGTAATCATCCTCCTCATCCTCGTAAGTTGTATTGGCTGGACTAGTTTCCTCTTCATCACTAAGAGATCCTAGTTCAACTATACTTTGGCCTATTGTATTGACTACCATTAGACGTGGTCGTTCCTTTTCTCTTCTATTTAAAACACTAGCTAGTTGCTCTACTTGGGTTTCTAACTTACAAAGGGATTGTGTTTGAGAGTAGAGTACTTGTGATTCGGCTTCTAACATGCTAATGGCAGTCAAAACTCTATCTTCAAAATTGTTTGACTGGGAGGTGAATTTGGAATTAGATCTGGAACAAAATCTTCATATTGAGGTTGATTTAAGTGACCCGAATAAAATTCTTGATTATCTAATTGTAAGAAAAAATTGTCTACCATATGTGTAATCTCCTCACACTCACGAGTGGTTGCTTCAATATTCTCTAGGGCCGCTAAAACTTTATCTTCAAAACTCAATGGCTCTTGGAAAAAATATTTATTTGACTCCTCAAATTGGAATTTATTACATGATTGAGGGTAGTACTTTTGATTATATGATGAAAAACCTAATTCTTGATCATATAATTGAGAGCTCGGTGGTTGATCGAAATATCATGGATCTTGATTTAAGCTTTGATATTGACTTCCCATGTATGGTTGGTGATATGAAAAACTGGGATCATCTAACCAACCCGGATTATATGTATTATAATATGGAATATCGACCGAATTGGTATAGGCGTTATACATTTTTTTATTATTATTATATACTAAAGAACCATAAGTAAAAAGAACAAGAAATAAAACAAAATAAAAGAGAAATTAAATAAGAAATTTAAAGATAAGAACCGTGTAATAATCTAAAGTACGATAAAACTCACAAACGGTCCAACCAAGCAATCGTCACCGCTTTTCTGGTTCCCTCTGCCAATCTTAGTGTACCTGTCAAAAATCACACAATCTCGTCTTTTAAAAGAAGAAAATAAAATAAAGCAAATAAATAATCTAACTAGAATAACTATTCTGAAGTATAGAAAATCGTTTAGTCCCCGACAACGGCGCCAAAAACTTGATCGGTGGCCAAACCTTGATTAGTTTAGCCTACTAGGCTTGGCTAATAAATAATAATAATGATAATAGTGTGTGCAAATAAGCCCTTAAATTTGACCTAGTTTTCTCTATTGCAAGTGCACGAATCAATTGTAATATAGTATATTTGAGATAGGGTATATCAAATCCACAAAGACTAATGATTTAACAACTTCGTCTATAATTATTGTAATTAGATTATGAAGAATAGTTTGTTTTGTTTGTTTTCTATAACTAATTTGATAAGAAATAAAATAACATAAAAATAAAGATAGATTTTGGTTTATTTGGTTGAAAACAGGGGAGATAAAGATCTAGGGTATTCTAACTCCACCACTAACCGCATAATATATCCTTTAATTCATTCAATTGTAAAGGGCGGTCCATCATATGTGAATCAGATATAGGGTCGCAGTATTGGCAAAACCCTAATCCCAAAAATAGAACAATTCATCCGATATAGTACAACCCATCTTCGAACAAGTATAACTAGTACATACATTTACTTGAAACTACTTCTACTAACATAAATTAAAAGCATGTCTATATTATCTCTTCTTAGCATGATCTGTCTAAATCAAAATTACATATTAATAACCACCATTGTGTAGAAAATCATGAATTAAACATCAGAGTTCTAGCTCATATTGAATAATCATGATTGTGTAAGATAAAACATTCATTCAAGATAAGACAATACATAGAATAAACGAAGAATATTATATAAAATCAAACGTAATCACTGATCTACACAATCATCACAAACGTGTCCTCAGTTTCCCCTTATACAATTAAAATAAGAAAGAGTACGGTTTAGTTTTTCATGGTCGTGGATGTCTGCATTATTGATGTAGACACGTCCACCATGGTTTCTCCTCTATCAATCTCTTGCTAGATCTCCAAGACAATATGCAAAAATCAACTTTGCTCTCTTTTCCAACCTCCTTCACTGTAGGGGAGACCCTTCTCTTTTATAGAAAAAGAGGCGTCTTTGTTTGGTAATCTGTTTGTTTCACGGTTAAGTAAGGAATGTGTATCGTTCTATTCCTTAAAGAATGGTATTAAATCTCACAAAATATGGTTAGTATTATGTCCAAGATAGCTTAGAGATTATTCCATATTGAGTCTGGCCGAAATGGGTCCCACTGATATGTACATAAGTCGCTGAATTGAGTTAGCCGTTTTTGGTCTCACCGAGTACTCGGTGGCTTCAGGTTGCTGTGCAAGTGAGCGCAAGTTCGCTAAACACTCTGCTCATTTTTCTCTATATGCACACTTTCGCACTCACCGATTACTAGATGAAGGCTTTACCGAGTACTCGATAGTTATTCACCTCGTATTTCATGTTTCATCTTATTTGCTCTGTTTCTCTTCTCAACTTCATTCCTCTTCACTTCTTTTGCATCCTTGACTTATTTTTTATCCTTTATAGGTCTTTTGTCCATGGTTTTGGCTCTCAAATGATCTTGAGTCACAAATCCAGTTATTTCATCGAATTAAACTCGTTTCTTATGACATAGCCTTGAAACGTATTAAAACACGAAAACCGTATAAAAGCACTGATATAATGATATATATAGACATAACAATGTATAATTAGGAGCCTTAAATGTATGATATTTGGCTCCTATTAGATACGCTACAGAAGCACTACGAGAACGTGTTACTCGGTTGGAGTCCTTGGCGGGTGCTTTTTTCTCTAAAGAGGATGATGCTTTGTTGGTGTAGACCAATCTACTACAGAGTTGCAGACTCTACGTAAATTGATAGAGGAATACATGACTGACATGAATTCCAAAATAAAGGTTGTATCCGAAGACTTTTTCGTTGTTGTTGATGTCTTTAATGCAAATGTAAGGGACTTGGAAGGCGAGCATTTGCTGCTTAAAAGGGCCATGCAAAACCAGACAATGGTCGGGGAGAAGCCATCGTAAAAAATCAAGATCCCTGAACCGAAGGCTAGCTTTGGAGGTAAACGGATTACCAAAGAGTGGGAAGTTTTTTTGTGGGATGTTGATCAATATTTTTGTGACGCCCAGATTTAGGAGGAGGATCAAGTGACCATCACTAGTATGTACTTGACTGGTGATGCGAAGTTATGGTGGCGAACATGCTTGGAGGATGAGTCATGCCCAAAAATTGATTCATTTGTTGAATTGAAGAAAGAACTCAATGATCAATTCTTGCCAGTGAATTCAGGCTGGGTGGCTAGGGAAGCATTGCGAAATCTCAAGCCCACGGGTTCAATGCGTGATTATGTGAAAGAATTCACATCTCGGATGCTGGATATCAAAAACATGTCAATTGGTGATAAGCCATTCAATTTATGTCGGGGTGGCAATCATGGGCTCAAATCGAGTTGAGAATGAGGGATGTTACTGACCTCTCTTCTGCTATTGTTGTTACAGACCTTTTGATGGGCTTACGGGTGGAAAATTTTGATCCTAACTCAAAGAAGGCAAAGAAGAAGGGCAAGTATGGTGACAGACCCAAGAAGTCAATGGTTGAGGAGGACAAAGGAAAGGCTGAGGCAACGTGTCAACAAAAATCAAGTTTGACTCGGGGTGTTTCATTTTCAAAGGACCGCATAGGGCCAAAGACTGTCCAAGGAAGGAAAAAGTGAACGCCATAATAGCAGAAGAATAGTACAAGGATAGTTCAGATTCGGATGGGGGTGGTACTCCTGTTTGACTAAGTCCATTGATGGTGGTAGACATGTGGCTAAAAGGAGGGCTACGCGAATATGCTCACCAAAGACGCATTGCCAACGACTTGGTAATGTACGTTTCCTCATGTTGATAATTTGATGGGCTGTTGGTTATCAAAATCTGAGTCCATGGTATTTTTGATGTCTTGGCGAGGATTGATGTGGAGGTTAGGATTATTGGCAAGGCATGACAATGTTTAAGACTTGGTCAGAATTGATGCGGATGTTGGGATTCTCGACTAAGGCATGGTATGATTAAAAACTTAAAGAGAATTGATGCGGAGGATGGAAGCATGATATGACATACTTGGCTAGAAATTGATGCGGAGGTCGGATTTTTGGCTAAGGCAGAGGGACAACACTGTTTGTTAGCTGAAATAATTGTTCAAGTTGGCACGTGGTGGGGCTGGCTTGCTACAAAAAGTACTATGTTTATGTGGCGACCTATGTGGGCGGGTGAAAGTGGCACTTGCAAGCTACCACACTAGGCGAGCTACAGATACACAATCCCACATTGTCTCGGTAAGGAAAGGCTACGTGCTATATGTGAGTTTCATACCCTTCCATGACACGACGCATTTTAAAATCGTGATGGTCGAGAACCCACCAGAACTCCACAGTTAAGCGTGTTTGACGTGGAGTAGTACCATGATGGGTGATCCCCTGGGAAGTCTCTGGTTCGGGTGAGCCAAAAGCGGACAATATTGTGTCTGGATTGGGAGGGGGTTATTACAAATGGTATCAGAGCCTAACCCAGCCGGAAGTGTGCCGACGAGGACGACGGGCCTCCTAGGGGGTGGATTATGGCGACCTATGTGGGCGGGTGTGCCGTGGCGGGGGTGCAAGTGGCACTAGCAGGCTACCACACTGGGCAAGCTACAGGTGCACAATCCCACATTGCCTGGGTAAGGAAAGGCTACATGTTATATGTGACTTTCATACCCTTCCATGACACGATGCATTTTAAAACCGTGATGGTCGAGAACCCACCATAACTCCACAGTTAAACGTACTTGATGTGGAGTAGTACCAGGGTATGTGACCCCCCGGGAAGTCTTTGGTATAGGTGAGCTAAAAGCGAACAATATTGTGTCTGGATTGGGAAGGGGTTGTTGCAGTTTATGAGACAGAGGTTAAGCACATGATGGGTTGGCTCCAACGAGGACGTTTTACTTCTTCAAGTTCGGGGGGGGGGGGGGGGGGGGGGGGGGGGGGTTGCTAGCCGGTGAATACCCGAAGTGCACTTTTACATGCCAAGGTGACATGGAGGATGGCATAGTGGCAGTTTCGTTAATAAGTCCAACTTTAGAAGTTGGGATTAGAGTTGTTGGAAAAATGCAGGAATATTATTGAGGCAACCTTAGGACCCAAGATTATGATCTATCAAAGAAACTCTGGATTCGGAGTTTGGGAAATTCGGAAAAGGCCATTATAACTCCTCAAGCAGGGGTGATGTTTGTTTTGGTCACAAGGATGGTGGTATATTCAGCATATATAGGGAAGGGTATGTCCTTGACTCCCCTTGACATCCTACCACCTAGGAAGGCCTTGGAAAGCCTTCCTTGGGACCCGTATGGGGAAGCTTGCTAACATGCTTAAGCAGGATTAAGTGGCCCGGTTGGCAATGGTGATACGGAGTTAATGACATGGTGGGCACTTGTGTGTTCACACACATGTGCGCATACATACAAGCTAGTGCCAAGCCATGCGTGCATGCCCACGAGTGTGCTAACTTGCCTTTGGGCAAGGGCGTGACACGGAGGCAAGCAATATGGGCGCGGACATATTAAAGACATTGGCATGGCGCGGTGCATGCCTATATGTCAAAGCATTGACAACCAAGAAATGGGCATGGCGCGGTGCATGCTCACTTATGAAGGCATTAGGTTCAAGCTTGGCAACACGCATGTGCGTGGAGGCATGAGAGGGTTGGGGCAAGACTTTGGCTCAGCAAAAGTAAGCATTGTGCACTGTTGACAACTTGACACAATGTTGGCTAATGATGGTACTGCATGTCTAAGACTTGGGCAAATCATGGCTGGTCAAGGCAACATGTGGTTCAGTCAAGGTGGTTATCCTGGACCCTTGGAGCAGTTGACCAGCACATCAACTGTATGCATCCACCAAGAGGCATGTGGCATTGATAATGCCACCACATCTTAATAGTTGGGACTGCATCTGCATTGCAGTGTTGGCAGCCTTTGAATGGTATCAACACAACCCTAGTTGGATGGGGTTGTCATCCACTATTTTGATTTTTGTAGTATGCCTATATAGGCTGATGTTATAGCATTGTATAAAGAGAGGGAAATTCTGAGAAAGTGAATGTGCTTGTATAATGTTATAGTGTGGCCTATGTGAGAGAATCCTTATACTATTTGTGTTATAATAGTGAAGGCTGGAAATCATTAATTGTGATTTATGTAAATTCGTGGGGGTTTTATATTGCCCTACATATATACTTGTGTGTGTGTGTGGTGTAAAACTTGGTGTATTGTTAAGGCATCAAGTCTGTATGGCTGAGCCAAGTTAGAAGAGAGTGTTGCAAGTCTGATTTGGTGTCATCATAAGGCGAAATTTGATGTTGAAAATTGACCCCTGTGACAGTACCCATTATATCCCGTTTAATCTTTGAAATATTTTTTAAAGCTTATTAAATAACAAAAAATGAGCATTTTATAAATTTGTAACGTAAAAATAGGTTAGAAATTAATTGAGACCCTTCAAAAACCGTATTTTGACTCGAACAATTTTGACTTTTGTAATGCGGGCCTATGTGGCATCTTAAGCCATATTTGATTATGGAATATAAAAGTAGGAATGTGAGCCCCTGGCCGGTCTCGGGCGCGTTCTACCTTGAAAATTCAATTGTAGAATTTTTTTCAGGAATGCGATTGTGCAGTTGAATTTTTTCAAAATGAGATAATGCCCTTTGGCCCAGACGATTGAGGCCTGACTTTGTGAATTTATAAATTTTCGAATCATCTAAATTTATTGGTGACGTTGGTTATGACATTTTGATGATTGGATCAAAAAATCAACCAAATGACCAAATCGAGTCATTCGGTAGAGATTAAGGATGATGTGGAAAGGTGCTTAATTGCATACCAGAGAAAATGGTACGATAATCTGCAGTCAAAGTGAAGAAAAATCGAGTTTGTATGATCTTATCCTTAAGCAAGTTGATCAAACATGTTTACCACCTGCGGGTCAACCTAATTAGTTTATGACCTGACTCATTGTAGCAGGTCATAAACGGGCAGTGACCCATTTACCCGTTCAATTCTCGGTCGTAAGTGTATATATATGTAGAAAAAAAATACTCCTAGTTTGCTACAGATAACAATCTGTATAAAAATAGATGGTGATTTCATATTGGAGTTATTTATTCAAAAAATTTACTTAAAACGGTTAAACCACATTATAGACAAAATACTCCTTTAATCCTTCCTTTCACCACTACTACCTTTGGATCCGAATTTAAGTTATTTTTGTTTAATCTATTTCTTAAATAAATTGAAACTCATCTTATGCTAGAAATCTAGCTCCATTAAAGGGTGATTTGTTGACCTTATTGAAAGAATTTATTTTTTTAGAAAATAATTTAAATCTCATATTGATCTTTTTTTTTTTTTTTTTTCCAGTAAATAATACCAATTTTCATCTTTCTTGCACTATTATTGTATCAAAACTTTAAATTACTATTCAAGAAAACTGAAACACTTTTTATTTGATTTTAATACAGTATATTTATGTTTGAAAAGAGAAGATAATAGAGTAAAACACATTTATATTATTTTTTAATTAATAGTAATATAAATATTTGATAATCCCAATATTTCAATCACGATACAAACTTAACTTGACTTGATCGACAAAATAATAATAAATTTTTCAAAAATATGTATTAATGATGTATATATTATAAATAATTTTTATTAGCATAATTGGCTATATGCCCTATCCACTCAAATATATTATATATGTATGTTATTAATGATGTATATATTATAAATAATTTTTATTAGCGTAAAGTTTATCAACTTATATAGACATTTGTATCAACTTATATAGACATCGTTCTCCGTTGTATGCCCGTACCCACTCAAATATCTATGTGAAAAATAGTATGCTTTTTAAGAAGCACCTTGAACTAACTCTTTATGAATTCTCTTTAGTCTATCCACTACTATGAACAACAATGATTTAGAATGCTCTATTGCCTTCTTTAGCCTACCCACTTCTATAAACTCCAATGACTTGGAATGCTCTAAAGTTTGATTGATGCACCTGCTGGGATAAGGCACCAGTAAGACCTGCAATCACATAATAGCATACAGCACACGTTTTCAATCATACAATGCATAATTATTTCGATTTACCTATTCCAAACCATCCATGGTCATCGAAAACACAGCTTCACATTCCTGCGACTTAATGATGCTATGAATCTACGTAATGTTGAAATCAAGTAAAAAAAAATGATAGCATAATGCTATGAATCTTCATAATGCTGAAATCATAGCAAAATATGATTGCAAGAATACACCACCTTCTGCATGTCACATAAATAAATATATGATCCATATATCTACATATAAGAATAAATCAAGCAATAACTAATTCCTATTAGTTATTACAAGAATTTATGGTTGTAATCAACACACTGAGCAAGCAAATTAAACAAAAAAGTGATGTGAATCTACATTTTTGAAGAAATCAACAACAACAACAACAACAAAAAGCACACCCTGAGTACATAAATATTACAGGAGAGGGAGGGGCATATATATATATATATATATATATATATATATATATATAACCTGTTTTCGAGCAAACTTCCAAACAAATGCTGAATTTCACAACATCATAGAACTTGTGATAGTCCACAGAACTGAACCCTGTGCAATAGAAACCCAATAATATACACCGGGATCAAAATCTCACTTGAATCGAACAACGATACAGGAGATATCGTCTTTACTCTCTCTATACACCGCTTCGTTTGCTAGCTGCTTGGCTGCCTTCTGTGGGTCCTTGATCTGTTTTGCAATGTCGACTGCCTCTTGATTAGACATTACCTGGATTAATCACAAGCAAAACATGAAACCAAATGGTGTATCGAAGTATCCATATAAACAAAATTAATTTTTGCATGTTACATGGACTCGGGTATGTGTGGCAGACACAGGTATGTCACGTGTCAAATATTAAATAGAATGACACATGGACACTGTCACACGGCTAAAGATTCATTTTACTTAAAAAAATTGATTTATTTTTACAAGTACTAATGAAATATAATGTTCAAAATAGACATTTCACTTATTTAAAGTAATAATATAGAAAAATGGCCTTCACTTGGATATAATTTTAGGTAAATGTCCTACCAAAGTGGTGGACACGTATCCCACACCCATGTCCGACTAATATAGAAGTGTGAGATAGGAAGGGAGGGAGGGGATTCACCTTCCACAAACCATCACTTGCAAGGATGAGAATATCCGTATCCGCATCAATATCAGCATTTGCTACATCAGGATCAGAACGTAGGTGTGATTTCAGGTTCTTGTCACCAAAAGCACGAGAAACAGCAAGTTGGCCATTCACTCTAGCAACGTCTCCTGATTTAAGAAGCAAAGAGACATCAATTTTCGACTGTTGGACATCGATTTTCAGACTATTCATGCATACTAAAAGGGCAAAAACAGATGTTAATATCAAGATCGTATTTTTTATTTCGAGGTTATTAGTTGAATATAAGCTCAGAAGTCACCACGTCAGGCTCTTAGATGCTGTTAGCTTTCTAAAATAGCAACTGTTAAGACTACAAAGAACTGGGGGCCGAAATAGGCTCTATAATTAAAAACATAAAGTGAAATAAAATAAAATAAAAAAACAGGCCTAAACAAGGATTAAAATTTGGCTTTAAAGCAGTGGTTGGAAGAAAGAAAGAAAGCAAGATAAAACAACTCTATGTATGCCAGATTATAAGCATTAAACCCAGAACCATTTTTTTCTTTCACTATACATCATGTTTAACCCATTGGCCATATAGAGACCAGTATAAAAAAACAAAAAAAAAACATAAATAATTGCAAGTAATGCCTACTAAATGTTTAAAAGTCATTTGAATATGCCTTGTTGCAACCCCATTGAACGTAAGAGTGTCCTACTCTATACGCGTAATATTACCAAATTTCCTTATGATTGTATTTCCTTTCACAAACTTCACTTATGTAGCATCTATCTTACTCTCGTACAGAGGGAATCCCTAGTTTAGGAAAGGAGGGTGGCATAGTGGCATTAGGTAGCTAACATGCAGTGTAAAACTTCAATCAAGCCCCTGTGAACATGAAGGCTAAGAATATTCACATTATATTAAGCCATTGGGCCCATCCCCCAAAGGAACAAGTCATACCCAAGAACAAGTGAAAAAGTTAGTCGAAGAAATCAAGATTTGAATGACGACATGAATATAAGAGCTTTAACAGACAAAGGGTTGGAACTTGTAGACACTAGTACGAAACAGAAGGCTAATATAACTCCTACAAGAAACTAAATAGGTAGGGGAGAGTCGTGCAATGGCAAGTACAAGACACAAACTCAATAATTCCAGAGAGAGAAGTAGTTGATGAAATTATATTCATTAAACTTGTATTAGGAAAAATATAATTAGTATAAGATTGATTAGGAACACATTAAATTATAATTTTGAGAGCATATGCATTGAACAATTCAAGCAAGACCCAAAGAATTAAATATAATAGGAGAACTTTAATAGTCATGTCAGAAAAGATCCAAGTATCGAAACTTTGTGAACACTCTCGGATATGTATCCGACACTTCATGGACGTCTCCACAACTATAAACATTTTTTTATTATTTTCCACAATTGGCTGACGCCTGGTCAACACATATGAAACACTCAACCAACAGATCACACACTATAAAACAAACAGATGACAGTGCTAGAACAGCATTATGAATGTAGCATATTTGTTTGGAGCACCTTTAGCAAATTATGAAATTAACATATTTCTAATATTTCATACTAATTTCTTAAAAAGTAACATAGTAGGAATGCGTATGTTAAGACTAGTATCTTTTAAATCATTAAATTATAAAATGTAAGTGATTATAGTCATGAAACAGTTATACCCATCTGTGAGCAAAAGAAAATAATAATAAAAAAAACATCAACAGTGTTTGATAATGTGTAACATGGATATATAACTGCATCAATGAGTAAGACTGGCATGGTCTGCATTTTGGGTACTATCAGGGAAAGGGACATGGATTAACACAATAAAGATATTTTCTTTTGGAACAAACAAAAACATTTTGATAGTACGGTTTAACTCAGACATAACCTTAAAGCAAATGGCAAACAAGAGTCATGTAAACAACCTTAAATTGTAGGGATACGGTTTTTTTGAGTTAACTTAAGTATTTAATTTTGCAGCATAACAATTTTCTATTTAATTTTTTTAACTTCTGTTCCTTTTTTATTTTATTTTGTGAGTCAGTGTGCGCGCACATGTGGGTTTGAGGGGTTGCATTCCCGCACCTTCAGTCTAATTCACTTTATCTTTAAAAAAAAGTGTTTTCTATGGTGGTGACTTGCAACTAGATTTACAAGTATGGTTTGGTTCTTTTTGATAAAATACATAGTAAGCTCCTATTTATGTTCCTTTTCTTTCAGCTCCATTGCACCTACGACAAATGATACAAACATGTGAGTTCTCTTGCTCCTCTTCCACAATGTTCATAAACATATATATTGATATATATATATATATATATATATATATATATATACATATTTGATGCTACTAGTTTCATCTACACCCTTAAGTACACAACTGGGACTAAAGAAGCAAGTTTTGCTACTTTAGACTAATTATGACTTTTTTAAAAAATGAAAAAGAAATGGGAAGAGAGAGAGAGAACTAATACATACTCATCCTTCCACTATATATTTTGTTTGTAGTAATAAGTTTCCGAATTACATCAGCCTCCCATACTTATCTGTTTAAAAGTATGAACTGTAGGGGAATAAAGCGAGATAATCCAAAACAGAGGGGAGGCGAGTGTAATATGACATACATGTTGGCGAGTAAACTGTAATTTACCCTATCAAATCTGTGATTATAATCGAAAGTGAACAATAAAGAGGGAGTAATAAACGATAAAAAAGGAGAGAGGAAATGGCAAAATCTTATATGGCAGGGGGAGCATAGGCATAAAGGGACTTTGTTGTAGCAAAAACATCAAAATATAGAGGTAAAAAGAGTAATTTTTGTATTTCGGTCAACAGATATGAACGTCGGTACATTACAGGAGAGGAAAATGACATTATACAGCACACTAGAGAGGAAAGTGTAAATTGGCATATCTACGGGGGGAGAAAACTATATTGAATACCCAAATATATATAAATTATATATATATATATGATGCTACAGTTTTTATCTACCGCCATCAACCACAGATTCAAGACTAAAGAAACAACTCTTGAACGTATTTGCACATATCTTACTTTTTTACATGGGAATCATCTAAAAAAACTAGTTTGTGCCCCAATTGGGTTATACAACTTTCTTCATTTAATATTGAAAGTTTTCCGTTCCAATTTTCTGTTTTCTTTTTTTTCTTGATCTATGTAAGTACTCAAAATAATTTAGACCTGAAAATAATAAGAATTTAAACAATGAGAACAAAGAAGTTTGAGAATTCTAATCCACATATAGTCCGTTTAATCAAGATCCTATTACCGAAATTCGATATCTACAATTAATATCGTTTGCTTCGAAAGTGGGACTAGAGCAGATGTTTGGCATCTGATCAACAATACTATAAATCAGCAACAATTTTTTTCCCCCTTTATGAATCAGCAACAATTTTAGTATGTCATTTCTGGACAATTTCCTCACATCAACTTTTAGTAAGCTTTCACAAGTCCTCTCATGCACTATGGGAGCAGACAGTGTATAAATAGAACAAGACAACTTATATTAATCTTTTATGTTGGCTTTATATCATAATTTGTTTTACGCGCTTAATGTCAATACTAATAGATAAATGCTTAATAGTATCTCCTTACACCACAAACTTTCAAGCAATTGATAAAATCGATTAATTGGTATTTTAGTAAATTTTAAGCCATGTGATTAGTGTAATTTTTAACGGCAGAGTCAATTAATATCTTTTCATTTTCATTGCTTTTGCCACTCAATTTTGCAATACTTGGTTCCTTTTTTTTCTTTTTTTGATAGGTAAATTTTGCAATACTTGTTATCCAGACACCCATACAGATCTCATGAATAGTAATGATAATTTAGGACTGGACATTATTTTTATAACGGTATTACAAAATAACTATAATCTTTATTAAAACAAAAGAATCTATATAAGAAATCTTATATTTAAAAGGAGATAAAGTAATATGAATTAATACGACCTCTACCCAATTTCTAAAAGAATTAGAAAGCTCTGGAAACATGACCACACGTGATAGCAAAATCAAGAAGATATTTGATCTTGAAATTACCTTAATAGTCCACCTAAGACATAAGACAAATGTGTTTGCTAACTCAAGGACACTGTCCACGTGGCATCACACTATTGGCAAATATGGGGACACATCCTCTCTTACAATAACAAGTCATGCCGGAACTACATGAATTTTGTTGATGGAAGTACAAATGCATCTCCATTATTTGACTGTAGATAGAATTTCAATCTACCATCCATTCAGAATCACCAATCAGTAGAATCCCATAAGAGACATGACAGAAGATCAGCAGAATAGGGATTCAACTATCCTGAGTACTTAATCATTCGATTTCTTTTTTATTGCATAAGGGATCAATGGGCCCATGCACCCGCATAAAACACACATTATGTTCTATATTCTGACGTAAAATGTAACAGATTCCTTGGCACTTCAGATTTTCTGGCTCTATATCGCGTTTCTTGAGGTAAAACTCCAGATAGGATAGGAGACAAAAGGCACACACAAGCAAGACAGGTCTACATAGCGCCATATCATTTGACGTCTTTTAACATGCAAGATTTCAATAAAGAGCAGTCAAGAGCGGACCCCATCTCAAAAACAAGAAAGCAAGGATCGGACACTATTCACATATCCACAAAATCCACTGTATCCTTCACCATCTTAGAATTCCAACCTTGCACCCAAACATATAAAATGAGCTAAGAATAGAAAGCTTAAGCATCCATATTGGAACCTCCTCACCCTCCAAAGACCACAGATTCAGCTCCCGCCACAAGCCCCACCTAATACAAGAGGGCGCCACCCTCTAAGCATCTCAGATTTTATTTTATTTTTTAAATTAAGCATCTCAGACTTACCTCCTCACTATACGAACTCTTCAAGCCTTGAGCATACTCGTCAGCAGGGGTGCAAATTGGGTGTACTGAACCAGGCCCGACCCAAAGCCAGCCGAAAACGTTTGGGCTCAGGTTCACATGTTTAAGAAATCAGGTTGGTTCAGGTTGAAATATGTCAATCGGAACCTATTTCGGGTTGGGCTCGTACAGAACCCAGCCCAACCCGTATCCTCTATGTCAATATATGAAGAGGACCCTTAATGATCAAACCGTAAATATATTAACCCTCCTCCTTTGAGAAGCTATCACCACCAATGCATTTGTGTCCCTTCTCCTTACCGTCGTCTCCTCTTGCCGCAGTCGTTGTCATCTCTCCTTTCCAATGTTAGCTGCTGTCACAGTCGTGTCTCCTTGCGATCAGCCTCGTCAAAGTGTATTACACTTGTGCAAGTCACGTGGATTTGATGACAGGCCTATGGGGTAGAGAAACCCTTGTGCAAGTCAAGGCTGGATCTTGTTGGCTGATGTATTCTTCTTGGGAGGGTGGGATCTTATGGTCTTGCACAATTAAGATTTCTTCTTCATTTTTTCTTGTCTTATTTATATATCCTTTTGAACCCTCATTTTCTCTTTGAAAAATTGTGGCCCAGTTATATATTTTGTTTCTTAAAGGGGGAGGATTGTTGAGGAGAGAGTCAATTCGGCTGCGTGCCCAGCCCAAATATATTGGGGTACAGATTTATAATAGTAGGACTCGATCGGGATAAAACACGGGCAGGCCTGACTTAACCCAATTACAGATTTTGTTGAGCTCAAGTTGGGTTTGCACGACCTGCAACCCCATTCCTGATATATAACGGTGTTGCACAAACAAAAATTAGATTTCTTCTCCTCTCATTTTTTTTCTTTGTTCTTTTTTTTATTCGTATTATTATTTTGACCATTTTCTCTCTCCAAAACCGATGGGCTAACCTGATTGTTTATTTGGTTTCTCAAAGGGGGAAAAAATAAATATTGGTCAACCAGATCCAACCTGCCCGACCCGCAGATATTCAAGCTCGGTTGGATATAGAACCCAGTCTCACACTCCCCCTTAACCTCGGGCAGGTCCGACCCAACCCAACTTCAGGTTCAGTACAGTTCAAGTTGGGCCTGAACCCGCGCAACTTGCACCCCTTCTCCAGCATGACCCAATAAACACCAAAGAAAGCAAAAATCCTGGCCCAGTTATCCTAGCCACAGGATAGGGAATGAATCAGATGCTTACCCGACTTCTCACCTTACATGCAACATCAATTGACAACCTCATACTGTCAATTGTCAAAATCTTCCCCATCACCACTATACATCCAGAAGAACAGTCACCCTATAAGGTACCTTAGTGCACCACACTGCCTTCAAAGGGAACAAATGCCTATGAATATACACCCAATAGAGCCCATCCAACACCCCCCATCAAGCCCCATTCTGCATACGTCATAAAAGTATGGCGTCACCGGAAACTCTCAGATATCTGCAAGCTCCCAATCTGAAAAGACGACCTGAACTGCACATCCCATGGTATCCTCCCGCTTTCAAGACGATAGCAACCGGCAACTAAGACCTACTCCATAGCAATCCGAAACAGATTTGGAAAGGTAGACACATCAATTGATCCCCACACCACACCTTTAACCAGAATGTGTTCTGAAAATTATTCCACTCCTTCCATATGAAAATCTCCACCCCTGCCAAGGATCTTACATCTAGCGAGCACCACCAACCAAAACCCTCACCAAACATGCCATATGTAGCCCTCCTCCAAATGTTGAGTCCATACACCCCAAATCTCCACAACCACTTTCCCACCAAGGCTTAGTTGAGCACATTCAACCTCATGATACACAAACCCCTAGCTTAACAGGCCTACAAACATGCTTCCACTTCACAAGGTGAGACTTGAAATTATCCATATCCCCCTATCACCCCCAATAAATTCCCTTGCAACTCTCAATCCTCTTCACAATGTTACTAAAGAGAGATAATAGGTTGCAAGATTCAAAAGGGTGCTCTTCACAAGGGTAATCCGCACTTCCCTTGGCTACCCGAAAGATATTACTTCTTCCACCCTACCAATCTTCTCTCAAAAATCTCCACCAAGACTGCCCAAGCAGAAACCCTCTTTATCCCATTGGTAATTTAAAACACTAAATCAAGAATGACTCCACACCACACCGCAAAATTATAGCAAAGAGGCTGTCTCAGAAACCTCCCCCACTAAAACAACCCACTCTTCCTGAGC
The DNA here is from genome assembly GCA_963922005.1 of Cornus suecica. Lineage (NCBI taxonomy): Eukaryota > Viridiplantae > Streptophyta > Magnoliopsida > Cornales > Cornaceae > Cornus > Cornus suecica. Next base: position 39,205,351 of record OY998247.1, on the reverse strand, counting down.
TTCACTACAACCTAAATTGCTTAGAAGCATGCCAAAACACAACTCAAGAATCTCAATAGGGCCGAATCTATATCACAACTGATGATAGTATCATCAGCGACACGGCCGGCCCTGAGATTCCAAATATTTTGAGAAGCCTTAGGTGAATGGTCAAGGCTCTTTATACATAAGGTTTCATATACTTCCAAAAAATATGCAAGTAAAAAATATTATAAAAATAACTCATAAAACATAAAATAAATTAATGTTTGAAAACACCAACCAGAAAATCCGATTTGGTGCTTTATAAAGAGTACGATTCCGTTTACATCCCAAAATAAAAAGAAAAATTGCAACACAACTAACTTACAAAAATAATTGTAATCTTGTAATTTCTAATGGGTCAATTGGGCTTTAGTTTTTATTAACCAAGCCCAGATATAGTGTCTATGTAATTTCAGCTTAGCTTTTATTTGGATTGATAGAAACTGAGTTAGTTAATTTTTTATTTGAGCCTAACATAAGTTAAATTTGAATTTTTGGGGGAGGCCTGGGCTGGAGACCCTTGGTGAGCGCCTGAGCAGCCTAGGCTTAGGGTCGGCCCTGATCGGCGAACAAGAGGATGGATATCTTAAACTAACCACGCATATCCCTCCTCAATCTAAAACCTCTTATGAAAACCAACTCGATAGCCCTACTCATCAGCCTACAAAAGAGCCTTCACCATCATAAATGAAAATAATGAAAGCCCATCGACCCCCTACCTCAGCCCTCGCTAACTACCAAAAAGAAGACCAATTAATCAAACTTCCAATCTCACATAGAGATGCAAAACCATATCTATCTCCTCCATGTTCTCCTCATATTACATCATCTCCAGAACATCTATCATGATGTATAAGTGTTCTCCGCACCAAGCTTGCTCCCAGTACTACTCACTAGAAAATCTGGAGTCCGCACCCTCGCTAGTAATCTCAATAGAATTCAAAAGGCAATCCACGAGTCCAAAACCACTCCATCAGTGACTCCCTTCAAACGCTAGGCTAGACTTAAGCTATAACATGCTCTCAAACAAACTAATATAGTCCTTGACATCAGTCACTCCAGAAGGATAAGGGCGATGAACAAGACATTCAAGCCCTTCTAAATCTACCATGCATATCGAAGAAATGTATAACATCCATGAACACAGCTTCAGGGCTAGCCTTAGGCCTAAGCTGCCCAAGCGGTCGCCTAAGGCCTTCAGCCCAGGAGGCCCCCAAAATTTAAATTTGAGTCATACTAGGTCCAAATAAAATATTAACTAACACAGTTTCTATCAACCCAAATAAAAGCTAAGCTCAATTTGACCCATTACAAATAACACAGACACTATAACCCTGGATTGACAAAAGTTAAGCCAAATCTGACCCATTAGAAGTTACAAGATTACATTTAATTTTGCGACGAAGTTGTGTTGCATATTTTGTTTCAATTTTTCAATATAAACGGGATCTTGCTCTTCATAAAGCACCAAAATCGGGTTTTTTTTGTATTTTCAACATTGATACATTTTACGTGTCATTTTAATAAAAAAAATCTTACTTCTATATCTTTTATAAACTATAAAACCTTACGTATAAAACACCTTGACCGTTCGCATAAGGCCTCTCAAAAGTTTTCGAATTTCAGGGCCTTCCCTACACAACTCTAACCACCTTCCAAATTCGTTAATAACATCTGGACCCGGCTCCTTGCCCCTCTTACAACATTTCAAAGCCAAGAGAACCTCCTCCTCCCCAAATGGCCCCTCCAGACACATTTTCTCCTATAAATTGATGTCAACTCCACTTCATGTAAAATGAAGTAATCCTCCATGTTGAAAATATAGAAGCAAAACTATATTGTAGGGAGAAGAAAAGAGTATTTTCTTATTCCTCAAAGAGTGATTACAAGACATATTTATAGTGCTCTCAAGGAAACAATATAGGGACAACCCAGATTCTGCCTCTAATCAAGGGATATCAAATCCCAGATTCTGCCCTTAATCAAGGAATATCAAATCATTTGATTAAGAGAAAGTTGACTACAAGATACAATCACTTAATTAAGGAAAGTTGACTACGAGTTGTCTTTCAACGCTCCCATTATGGTTACTTTTGCTAACATTCTCCTTGTTTAGCATATCTCCATCCATAAAAATCCTCCCATTATGGTTACTCCTGTCTCCTGTCAACATTGGAAATTCAATTGAACAATTTCTTATATCCTATCAATGCTACAATGGCCTAAATCTCTACCACAATGCCCTAGATCTCTAGTACCACTAAATCTCCTAAAAAGCAATCCCTACTAATAACCTGATCTTCCTCCAACTTTCTTTAACACCTCTCAACTTCTTAATATCTTCCTTTAGTAACTAAACTTGCTAGATAACACAAATCTTAGGTTACTACTCACAACTTAACCATCCCACCAACACTCAACTCTATCATTGAAGTCTTACTTCTTGGAGTCACGTGTCCTCAAACCTAAATGGAGACTTTTTCCTCCACAATCCAGTAAGAGAGTAACGTGGTTCAAGACCAGACGAGCCAAAGCCACATGAGCAACATATGGAAATTTCTTATCCTAATTTCCAAAATAAAAAAACCTATATAACCAAGCAAGAATGGAGGACTATCTAAACCATGTCAATGGAGCACCCTCCATAGCCAAATCAATTAGTAGTTAAGCATCAATAACTTCGAGAATTATTCCATGGTTGGGAACTACATCCCTCCTATGGATCTTTCATCGGAGAACCCAATAACACTAAACCCTTCCCCCACACCAACTCCCGTCCCTCCTCCTCCGAGCCTACCCTAGCTCCGCCTACGAAGGACCCCTCTCCACATTTCCAGCAGGCCATAGACTGTTAAGACTACTCAAGTGGATTCATCCTCCTTTAAAGAGATCAAAGACAATACATAATGCACCCCCTTCCACCGATCTACTTTAGAAACCCACCTCCTATCTCCCATGATGAAAATACATTTAACCAAGCCAACAACATCCAAATCCTTGCACTCTACAATCTTCCCAATGCCAACATAGAATATTGCAAATTCATCGGCTCAGCTCCTCAATTTTTCAAAGAAAACATAATCACGTAAGTCATTTTTCATGCACCAAAAGATCCGAATGATTAAACAATTCGTTCTCATTATAACTGTTCAAGACATGAAATGAGCTCACGAGAGTGAACCATTGCAGTTACCAAATTAAACATGATCCTTCCACGTGAATGTTAACGTAGTTAGTGGGTTTTCCACCATTATATCACTTTTACTTGTTAAAGTAAAGCATCCATATATAGAACATATCCATATCAGCAAGGAAGAAAAAAATGCACTTGCTACCATCAAGAATAACACGTGATGGGTTATAAGAAATGATTTTTGAAAAGCTAAAGACAGTATGGAAGGGAGAGAGTCATATGGTTAAAGCAAGTATGACGATGGCATGGGTTGCAAGTCTCACGAGGTTTGCGCTCTTGTCAAGTATCAAATTTCATAGGAAGAGATAAATAGGGGGATAATGAAATCCATAAATTACCAAAGGAGGTGATTGCAGTTTCATGTTATGTTCTTAGTTAAATCCGCTTATACTATTATTGCATGTTTTGTGCTCCCACCATTCAATTCACTTAACAGGTTGAGGTTCCTTCTTTTGTATTTTCTGCTGAGCATTGGACTTTATTGACAAGGACACTCATGCACTTGTACCAATTTCTTAATAAACAAATATCAACTTCACTTTTGCATTTATCGATAAATCTTTGGGGTGGGGGGGGGGGGGGGGGTTGAGGCATTTGAAAACATTTTTGGACACACATACTTCTTAACGGGAATCGGGGGGGGGGGGGGGGGGGGGGGGGGGGGGGGGGGTTTGAGGCATTTGAAAACATTTTTGGACACACATACTTCTTAACGGGAATCGGTCAAATAAATTTTCCAATTGCAACATAACAAATCACTTTGGACTGTAAAATTTGGGTACCTCCCTTGAAATGCAAGACATATACACATATCTGAAAGGATTGACAACTAGATGCAACTCCAGTTTCAAAGTGTGTGTTTTGTTTGTCAAAACTACGTCAACAGAGGCCCATAGCATAAATCCAAAACCGTAAGGAAACAAATTAGATTTATATTCACCGCTAGGAAAACAGTAGATTCATATTCGCGCTTTAAGGTCAATGAACAGATGATATAAGGCGGAGAGGGACTAAGTTCTATACCTGGCATATTTGAGACAAAGCCACCTTTATTTTCAATGTCACCTCGCTCTGTGTTGGGCTCATGATCAATACTCATCTGTATTGCCTGCCCTCCCCTAGAAAGAACTGCTCTTGAATCTCCAACATTAGCTACCCATAGTGCCCGCCCATTTATTACGATTGCGGTAACAGCAGTTGACCCACCTCTTCCCAAGTCAGGATTATGTGAAAGAATGGCCTGATCAGTTCTCTCATAAGCTTTAGAGATGGATCTACCAGGATCTGTCCAGAACTCCTCCTGGAATGATTAGACAACTCATTATAAGATTATAATCTTTCCAAAGTAATGTACCTAAGGCAGCATCCAAAGTATTATTCCAATCAAACAACCCACCTCCTTTAGGATATTGGAAAACAAGTGCTTTTGTAGATAGGCAGGCACATTATCTCCCAGATGGCCATCATAAATAGCGAAAAGTCCAACCTCGCGTCCATTGTGTTGAACAAATTTAGCAACATGATAATCCTCCATGGGATGATTTGCTTTCCCTTTTATTAGACTGAAACCATACTTGATACCCTGGTGGCTTCTTCCTTTGCCAGAGCCACATGACGATCGTCCTCCTGAACGCTAATATTGGAGGAGAACTTTGTAACAAATATAGCAAAATACTAAAACCAGAAAATGTAAACAAAAAGTTTCTAAGCACTATATATGAAATCTAATATCAGTGATAGTTTGCTCAATTTCATATCAAGCATAAGAGAGATGCTACAATTTGTAAACCCACAAGATCAAGCTACACAACAACAATTGTACTTTATTCTTATTTGGCGATGGAGTGAAACCATCAAATATCCTCTTGCCCAAATACCCAGGATGAATAATCAAACAAATAAAAAGAAACTCCTGTAAGAATTTTAAGGCCTTGATAAAGCAACTCAAAACACCAGCCATGAGGTCAATAGAGCATAAACATGGAAGAAATTACATCATTTCTTCATGAGAAATACATTCCCAACGACTTAATAACATTAATTATCATAATTTAACCTTTCTCCAATACAACTAAAACTCAATCATCCACCAAATCTCCATACCCAACTTTATTGAAGTAAATATGAATACAATCATCATGATTGCCTTTATCATATATGAATAGGGTGGGAAAATACAACCATCACCAAGAAACTTAATTGATGATCAGCTCTGTGAAAAGTTAACTAAACCACCATAACAACAAGTTCAGTACAAAGTGTGAATAAACAAAAAGTTTAAAGAACACCAAAAAACGAAAACAAAAAAAAAAGGGTGACAAGATCCTCGCTTGAGAGTTGAATCATCAGAAATTATGCATAAAACTAAGCCTCAGGTCAGCAGCCTAACAATTTACAGGCACAAACAGCCATACTTCAACCTTCCCCAATCTAATTTAAAACTCAAATATACCTTACACCCACTTAATTGAAGCAAAAATACAAATCATCATGATCATGATCATGATTCTCTTAATCCATATCAATTAGGGGCAATTACAAATATTACCTAGAAACTTAATTGATGATCAATCAGCCTTGTGAGAGCCTAACTATACAAAGCATGCCAACAAGTTCATCACACAGTATGTACACAGTACACACACAAAGTCAACAAAACACCAAAAGAAGATAAGAAAAGGGTGATAATATCCTCACTTGAGAATTGAAGCAGCAGAAATTATCCATGAAATCAAGTCCTTTAATTATTCAGCAGCTTCTTCCACAAATCAACATCAAACTCTTCTTCCCAAACCTTAAATTTCACAAACTGTAAAATAAACCCAATAATTCTGATCATCAAAAAAATAACAAACCCACAAATCAAAAACAATCCCAAACTCAAAAATTAGCATCAAAACGATCAAATCAAAGAAATCCATCTGATGGGTACCTCAGAATTTCACTTCACGATCCACCAATCACCCAATTTTGCCAAGAAAATCCAAAATAAAAAAAGGGGTGTTGACCCTTTTGAAAAAATATATAGATAGATAGATAGATACAGAGATATAAACAGAGAATAGTAGTGTAATGATGAAAGGATTGTTGAAGAGGGTGTAGTTTGTAACCGTTTGTTTTGGGTTTTGTTGGTGAAAGTGGGCCTTGGATTCGCTGCAGAGAGGGCCAGCGAGAATGGCTGCCAAAAGGCAAAGTCTTTGCCTCCCCTTGTTGACTTCGCTCACTCTTTATTGTTTCTTTATTAGCATTGTTTACATTACAAGCTCAGTCAAAGCCACTGTTCGTTCTATTTGTTACAGCTGTTTGTTTCAGTGTTTTCTTATTTCTAACGAGGGGAATGAAAATGAATGCAATACAATACACTGATAATATTAGCACCTTTTCTTTGTTTGTCAGCACTTTGTACTTTTTTTTCAACTGCCTACTTTATTGCAAATTCCTTGTTACTACTTTCTTATTAACACTCTAATTGTAATTAAAATTAGGGTAAATTACACTTTTGACCTCGCGAGATATGATATATTACACCCGCATCCCCTGTCATTTCGAAAATTAAAATTTCACCCCCTTTAGTTCATCTATGTCCAATTCAGACCGTATATATGAAATGACTTATCTATTTATGACTATTTTTCATGTCCTTGCATTTAATTGAGGGTATTCTAGGTATTTTACCTCTAAAAAATGATGAAATGAGCGTTGACTGAGTTTGATCACGCCAAAAGTTCAACTGGAGGAATTTGTTATAACTTACAAATTTGAGGGGACCTATCTGTAATTATTCAAATAATAGAGGGAGCGAGTGTAATATATCTTATCTCAATGGGGTGTAACTATAATTAACCATTAAAATTATATATGTATATTTAAAAATAGGGTAAATTACTCTAACCTCCCCTGAAGTTTTACATTATTATTCTCAAATTAAAATTTGTGTAAATTTACTCTAACCTCACTGTTAGATTAATGTTAAACTAACTTTTTTGTGCATTTATTAAAGTACTCATAACTTAAGTGCTTTAAACTTGAGTAATTTATGTTTTAGATGTCTAATAATGTCATCATATTATTTAAAATACTAAAATACCCTTGATTTGACGTCACCCAAAATATCTTTATCACTTCTCAAGCAAGTTGGTGAGTTTATTTTAATATTTTTGCCACTCTCAAGGGTACTTTTGGGTATTGATATTTTTATTCTTTCTTAATTAAAAGTACTTAAGTTTAAAGTACTTAGTTAGGGGTATTTTAGTATATGCAAAATAAAATAAGTTTAACATTAATCTGACAGGGGAGGACAAAGTAAATTTACACAAATTTTATTCTGAAAGTAATTATATAAAACTTCAGGGGAGATCAGAGTAATTTACCCTTGAAAGTACATTCTACTTACTAATTTGAAGGATCAGTATTCTAGTATTGAGTCAATTGTATTCTACTGGACCTAATTGACTCACTCCACTTGTTATAATTGGAAAAAATTATAAAAACGAATATTTAAGTTGGTAGTATTTCAAATATGTTTGGTATTCAAAAAAACATTTACAAGAAAGAGCTAAACAACAAACTTATTTAGAAAATTGATAATTTTTGTATAATGAAATATAACTTGACAAATATATTTTTTAATGACATAAATATTCAATACTTTTACCAATTTCTTCCTTTTGTCTATTTTCATCACAAATTTTTGCTTTGTCTATTGTGTAAATAAATTTTGATTTTCCTCTATTTTGCAAATATGTGAAGCGACGTATTTAATATACTTTCTCCCTAATGCGATATACATGTAATTTTCTCTAATAATTATGTGTGCCCATGAAATATAGTAAATGTTTTAGCAGTATATTTGTTCTTTATTTATTTATATGAATTCATACATATATATATATATATATATATATATATATATATTCATTCAAATAATGTTATCACACAATTGATTTCATGATAGTTACTATTATGAATTCTCCATTAAGTTGACACGTTTTTTGAGAAAAAATTAGAAGAGAAAAATAGTTCACAAGTTAGATTAATGTAATTAATATAAGAAACTATCCCACTAAAGAAAAAGGAAAAATAAAAACAAAATACCAGAAACATAATTGAACGAATACGGTCAAATACAATAATCGATTTGGTCAAATAAAGTATCAAAGTTTGATTAAAATATGTAATCTGTCATAAAGGAGTTAATCTAAGATATTAACAGGTGGTAATGTTTTACTCTTTGAGTTTTCAGTTTCAAGAATGCAACTTCGTTATCCGGTTCGTGTTGGGATGGCAATTTCTACCGTCCCGCCGGAGTTCCGTCCCGTTTCGCCCCTTTATTTAAGGGTTTGGGAGCACTTTTTGTTTCGCAGGTGCGGATTTGGTAAAATTAATTAAACCCGTTACGGGTTATGGGACAGGTACGAATTTTATTAAATATCAGTCATGACCCGTTCCACCCTGTTTACATTAATTTTATTATACTTTTTACTTACAATATGTATAAGACTTTTTATGAAATCTAAATACTTTATTAGTTATTAATCATTATTTTTTTAATGGGGCTCGACATCTAAGTTCAAGAAAATAGGAGTAGCCAAATATATATATATATATATATATATATATATAATAGAGAGATCGATTGTAAGATGATTTGAAATAAAATCATATGTTTTTTTTTTCAAATTCTTTTGTCCATAATAAAGATGACAATGAAAATTAAGTGTTAGCGAAGCAGGACGGGCACGGGTATAGTAAACTGTTAATGGGACGGGCATGGTTTATGAAAAGGCAACCCGTGAAAAATCCGTGAAGGGTATGTGTAAGTGTGGAAATCTCCGTGCCCATCAGACATCGGGCCATCAGGTTGACGACTCAACAAGTCCCTCCAAGACCCAAAGATAAGAGCTCATTTCAAGCCCAATCACCAAAACATTCTAGAGTGACTTGATAATCAAGTTAATGATGTAAAGAATGATGAGGTAAGCAAGAGAATGTTGTTCTAATGGGCTCAAAGCCCAAAAAGGGAATGTATATAAGGAAAGCAAAATCTGAATAAAGTATTTCATTCTTGTATTGTACATTTTTTAGCATCTACATATTGGCGCCTTCTGTCGAAAATCTTTTGATTCTAGATCTGTGATTTATCTTTACCTTCCAGATCTGTGTCATCTTCCCATCTCGATAGTTGAGCTTGTTTCTATTCATCTTGACATTCTCTTCTGTGATTATCTTATTCTTTCACCCTCCGAGCAATCATGTCGGTAACCCATTCCCAAACGAATGCTCTGACCACCGGAGATAGCCAGGCAGGTGGTTCTCAGACAATTGAACAGATCCTGCAATGCCTGTTAGCCTCCGAGGAACAGAGCCAAGCTCTTGAGAAACAGAACGCAGAGCTTATGGCGAGGATTGCTTTTCCACCCGCTCCCCCAGTAGCACCCATCCGTTCTCAGAACCAGGAGGGTGGCGTCGGGTCAGATGAGCATGTTGAATCCTCTCATCGCCTAGGCAAGGCCCCCATCACCGATGAGGCCTTGATCCCCCAAAAGCTCCAGCATATGATGGCCGAGTTCCAGAGAAGGGTCCAGAGAGATCTGAGGACCCAGTCTACCGACAATCTGGCCATTTAGGCATCCACTGAGTTGATACAGTCACTATTCACTCCTGGAATAACCCAAGAGCCCTTCCCAAATAAGTTTTTCATGCCTCGGTTTACCCCTTATGATGGCACTAAGGATCCCGAGGACCACGTCTATTAGATTCACCAGAAAATGACCATGTATGTCAAGAATCAGGCCTTGCTTTGTAAAGTATTTTCCATAAGTCTTGCCGATGCAACTTTACTATGGTTCAGAAAACAACCACATGGGTCAATCGGTAGCTGGAAACAATTGACCAAGCTCTTTATCGCTCAGTATTACGGGAAAAAGAGACAGAAGAAGACCCATATCTTGCATCTTCACGATGATCTAAGAGAAGGGAGAGTCCCTAAAGAGCTTCCTATCCCGATTCAATGTTGAGTCTTTTCCCATCAACAATTGTGACCAACACTCTGCTGTCGAAGCCTTCCGAATGGCCTTAATTCCCTAAACTAAGTTCCATCAGTCTTTGGTTAAGCGCCCACCGTCGGGCATCAGGGAACTAAACTCCAGGGCCCAAGGGTACTTGAGGATAGAAGAGGAAGAGGCTATCAGACAGAAGAGAGCAGCCTTGGTCAATGTTGAAGCCCGATCAAAAGAGCTAGTGACCAATCGAAAGCGCCCAAGTATCTCGGGTCCTTTAGCCCCGAACCCAGTGAAGCGTCCCAGGCTTGAAGATAAAGTAACGCCCCTGAAGGTCAGCCTTAGCAAACTTTACCAAGAGACCAAAGCCAGAGTAATCTTCCAACCATCACCACCTATTAGACAACCTTTGGAGCAAAAAGGATAAGTCAAAGCATTATTCCTTCCACGGTAATTTCAGGCACCTTACCAACGAGTGCCAAAATCTCAGGTGCCAAGTGGAGGTAATGATACTTCGAGGTGAGTTCCGGGATTACATCCTGAGGGACAGACCGAGGACCGATCAATAAGCACCTAACGCCCCTCGAAATCCCGTAGTTGCACAACTAGTCAAAATTATCAATATGATTCTCGGGGGCCCTACCTCTAAGGAGACGGAAGGATCCAGTCGGAGCCAGCTGCGTTGAGCCCAAAAAATGAGGAAAATTTAACGAAATGAGCGAAGTCCACCACAAGACAGGTGAAACGCAGATTATTTTTTCTACAACAGATCTTCAAAACATCCAGACCCCCCACGATGACCCATTGGTTATTACACTGATGGTAGCCAACTGCCTCCTTAAGCGGGTCATGATTGATCCAGGGAGCAGTGCATACATCATCACCAAATGGGCCTTCGAGAAGCTTGAAATCAAATCAAGCGAAGTTGTGACTTCCCGAAGCCCTATTGTAGAATTCGACGGGAAACAATTTAAACCCATTGGGGAAGTCCAATTACCAGTATCCGCTGCTCAAAGGACCCTGCTGGAAACTTTTGTCATAGTGGATGTGAAGTCGTCTTACAATTTGCTCATGGGAAAAGGATGGATCCACAGGATGCAGGGGGTACCTTCAACCCTACATCAAATGATGAGGTGCATTGGTCCGAACGGGTTTGACATCATCGACATCAAGGGAGATCAGGTGGCTGTAAAGGAATGTTATGTCGTTATCCTAAAGGAGATCAGGAAAGAGAAAAACCTGAAGGAGATCCGCACCGAAGATCGGGGTCCAGATCCTAAATAACAATTAAAGGACGGGGATTTGGGTATCCCGATCGTTGTTGAGCCTTTACATCCTGTATCCATAATACCCGATAAACCCGAAAGAGTCACCTATGCAGGTACAAACCTTATTGATTATGAATTAAAAGAACTGACCTAGTTTTTGTAGAACAACTCCAATGTCTTCGCTTGGGGGCACACAAATATGCCTGTATTGATCCCGCTGTCTGCCAACACTCACTACATGTTGACCCGAATGTAAGGCCAATCAGGCAGAAGCAGAGGTGCGTGGGAGCCCACAAGAACCAAATCATAGCAGAAGATGTATCCCGATTGCTCCAGGCAAGGTTCATCAGGGAAGTGAAGTACCTCGATTGGCTTGCCAACATCATAGTCGTCCAAAAAAATAATGGTAAGTGGAGATTTTGTGTTGATTTTACTGACTTGAACAGGGCATGCCCGAAGGATAGCTTTCCCTTGCCAGAAATTGATCAGATTGTGGATGTTACCGCTGGCTATGAGCGATTGACTTTCCTAGATGCATACTTAGGGTATAATCAGATAAAGACGAACCCGGCCGATGAAGAAAAGACATCCTTCATCACTGAAACATGTACTTACTGTTTTAGAGTTATGCCTTTCAGATTGAAAAATGTAGGTGCTACTTTCCAGAGATTGGTAAATAAGATCTTGAAAGGGATGATGGGTACTGTGATTGAAGCTTATGTCGATGACACTATGGTCAAAAGTAGAGAAAAAGGGGACCATTTGGGACATCTGCAACAAGTGTTTGATACCCTCAGGAGACATGGAATGAAACTCAACCCGGAGAAATGTTCCTTCGGTGTGCCATCTGGACAGTTCCTGGGATACATTATGGACCGGACCGGAATTCAAGTTAGCCCGACATAAGTCAGAGCCCTGATGGAAATGAAGGAACCCCGGACTTATAAGGATGTTCAACTCCTGACTGGAAGAGTGGTTGCCCTTAGTAGATTCATCTCAAGACTTACCGATTGATGCAGACCATTTTTTCAGGTAATTAAGGCAAGGAAAGGTGAGGTCTGGGGTCCAGAGCAATCCATGGCCCTCACAAGATTGAAGGTGTAACACCCCGTGTTATTATCCTTTTTATTGAAATTATTTTTTGATTTAATTTCGGTAATGACGTCACTTGTTCATGACGTATTATTTATTCTTGGTATTTAATACCTGTAAATTTTTCGCGTTTAGTTTTAAAGTCGACTGGATGATTTTATGGTTTTTCTTTGACGACTACGCGAATTCTTGTTGTCAATTACACGGTCTCGTTTCGACGTTAGTTTATTCGACATTTAATGATTAGTGTTTCGATTGAATGACGACGCATTTTAATTGGATCGGGCCTGTTAAGTGTTCCGACGTTTGGGTTTCTACCCAGATATATTTAATTGGGCGTCCCGTTATTAATTCGGGTTTGCGAGATTACGTTTTGGGGTTCCCGGTATTTTTCGGGATTTATTGTATATATATATATTTAATTATATATATATATATTTTTGGGGTCATTTCGCAATTACGGATACTTGAAGGGTCAGTTTCGCAATTATGGACATTTAGAGGGTTAGTTTTGCAATTAGGGCATATATGTATATATGCATGTACGAAACCACATATCTGCTATTCTCCTTCTCCCGCACGACTCTACCATCTTCTACCTTCTCTGTGACGCACGACCGGAGCAGCTCATCCTTCACCTCCATGAACGCCGGCGAGAGAGAGAGAGAGAGGGCTGGTTCGTGGAGAGAGGAGCGGCTGGAGAGAGAAACCTTGGGTTGTTCTCCATGGCAGACGCGGCTGCGCAGCTGGAGCGGCGGCGACCGAGCTGGGTTGACGACCCATGGTGGTCGTCGGTTGGGCCAGGCGGCGGCGCGGGAGGCCGTGGTGGCGTAGGGTGGCGCTGGACAGAGCTAGGCTCGCGCAGGGGAGACGCGTGGGCAGGGGCGATCCGGCTGGGCTTCGGCCAATTTTTCGGCGACCTTCCGGTGATCGGTTTGAGCCGATTTTCGGTGAGTAGCTTCGTCTCTACCATGTATTCGTTATATATTAATTTCGTGAATTTAGGATGAACGATTTGCCCGGAAATCGCATTTATAGGTTATAGTTTTCGTTTGGGGTATTTTAGATTTAACCCAATTATTTAACCTATTGTTAACGGGCTTCGTATATATCGTATAGGTTGTCGAGGCGGACATTTCGATATATTCGAAATATTTTTCGAACGACTTTGGTCGGTGGGCGTTATATTCGGGAGCCGGTACTGTTCACGGTGGGCCCGAAACGGCTGTTCTGTAAGCGTAATCTCAGGTGGGAAATTATATTTCTCACTCTGCATTATTGAAGTAGTTTAGGGGTGCAAAACCCTTATTTAATTTAATATAGATATATTAAATTGTTAATTTAAATATCTATAATTCGTTTAGAATCGGAATTGGACTTAGGAATTAATTTAAGAAAATTAATTAAATTATTTCCTACGATATTAAATATATTCCTAATTGAATTGAATAGGAATAGGCGGTTTAGAAATTCCCTTGAGAATTAAATGATTTAGTAGAGATTCGTGAAAACTTAGACGTTGTGCTAGGTTCCCTTGCGAGACGTGAATTAATTGCTTTAATTATTTTAAAGGCATGATAAGGGAATTTGAAATATTTTCTAAAGAATTAAAGAAAATATATATTTGAAAACATGAGTTGTATATGAAATTGTTTTCATATGATTTAAATGTTTTATTGTATTTTAAAAGCATGTTAGAAAGAGATTTCGAGAATTATATTGGATTCATGTGGATATTATATATAAATATGATGCGTTACATATTTATATTGAGAGATGATTGTCATTGAAACCTAGATGCATATAGTGTTGGTATATGCGGTTTATGAAATCATATTTATGTTGATGCATGATTGTCATTTGGACCTGGATGCATATTGAGAATATCATGTAGTGTTAAATCATGGTATTGGTATATGTGGGTTGTGAAATCATGTGGGGTGTCTTTGTGTCGAATCGTCGCAACAACTGGCCAGGGGGTGTTCCCATCCTACAGAATAATGAGCTGTGAATGGGGTATAGGGTGAGTCGTCTCATTCTCGAAGTCGCGGGTCGTCTCGTGCATTCGTGTTGACGAATCTTTGGTCATGGGTCGTCTCGTGCAAACCGTCTTCCTTGTTGAAGTGAGAAGTTTCAAAATCACTTGGGAAGTACCGGTGCGACCCTCTGTTAGCTCATATTTATGGGTAGAGTGCGTATTCGTTAACCTATGATAGGGCAAAGTGTGGTGTTGAGTCACATTATATTTGCATGGCATTTATGTGATTTCATTTGACATGTATACGTGAGATTATTACATGTGTTGTTGGAACAGGTTTAATATGTGTTATTATTGCCTGTTGGATTTTTGGAGCATGTTATGTGTGAATATTGCGAATTTAAATTCATATCTTTGTAAAATGCTCAGTTGATAATGATTAACGTGAAAGAAAATGATTACATGTGGTAATAGATCAAGTATAATGAAATGCTTATTTTATACTTGTGAGTATATATATACTTTCGTACCCTTGGGGGAGGTTAAGTATATTGACATAGTGACATTTGTGGTTAGTGATGAACTGCAGAGATGATTTGGAGTTGATGCCTTAGAGAAGGCGGGGTTAATAGTTTGGTGATTGTGGTTGGCTGTGTGACCTTGTTAGAGATTGGAGGTTAGAGATTGATTTTAGTATCAGTTATGAATTGGGGCCTTCGAGAAGGCGGGTGATGAGATGGTGAGTTGTAGTATGGACCTTTAGGTGTCTTTCACTTTTGAGGAATAGACTATCAACTGTAGTCGAGATTTTGATTGGTGAGAAGAGGTTATGGTTGAGTGACTTTATTAAGTACTCGAGGTACTGTAGTTTGACAGACTTGGTTCTAGTGCTTAGTCCCTTCCCTTAAGCATTCCTGGTACTGTGTTTTGTACACTAGTACGTGGTCGTTGACTTGTATGTCATTCCTTGAGTTGTCGGTTACGGTGTGGTGCCGAACCTCTTCCTCGTGGTGTCATTTGAATTGGTGGAGTTGGAACGGATGGTTGTCTTCCGTGAGTCCAACGTGTTGCTCTTCCTGTACTGTCCTTTCGGACATTACAGGAATTCATAGAGTTGTGTTTCTCTTATTTGACTGTCATTTCGAAAACGGTGTTTTCTAAACTCTTTGTATTTAAAAGGAAAAACTCGTTTTCGCCTACCCCCGTAGCAACTAAAAGTTTTAACACTTTATAAAATGATCTTAGGATCTTCTTTAAACAAAGATTTTAACTTCTAAAAGTCGGTGATGGCAACTGACGGAGACCGGGGGCAAGACGGTCATTTTTACTATGTGGTTTCTTAAAAGGAAAACTATTTTATTACTTTTCTTGGGATTCTGAGATTTCGAGACCTCTTTCTCAATATCTCATCCTGTAGAGTTTCGAAAGGTGTTCCATTGTTTCACCTTTGCTTCCTATCATTTCTAAGTCTCGGGTATGAGGCTTGGTGTTGTTCAGTGCACACATATAGTGTTGCCCTTCCTTTCTTCTTGGTTTTTGACGTCACTACTTAGGTGATTCGAGTTGTTCCACATGTTGTGGGCATGGATACCGAGTGGATTGGGTTCCTTGTCCAAGTGTTCTCCTTAAACACTTGTGGTGTTTTAACCTTGACATTGTTGTCTCGGTTATCTGTTGGTTTAGCATTGGGAAGTCTTTTCCTTTGCTTTGTTTCGGTGACCATTGGGTGGTCGTTCTTGTGAGTTGAGTTCGCGTACTCTTAGTGATTTGATTGGTGGTTTTCCCTCGCCTACAGTGAGAGCGTTAGTGATGTGATTGACCCTATCGATGATAGTATTATGAGGTCGATGTGATTTATGGTATGGTGAAATGATTGAGGTGATCTAGCCTTTGAGAGGTAGATTTTCCTTAGGAATGGGATGAGGTTTGTATTATATATATATATATTGTACATTTATAATATATATATATATATATATATATATATATATATATAGACGATGATTGTGTTAGTACGCAAGGACGTGAGTACTTTTCCTCCTGTGTTCTCGGGGAGTGAGTTATGAGTATTCCTTGGTACTAGTGGTGGATTTTGATCCCTGTGGATATTAGAGGTGAGTGTGTTTCCCCTCTGTTTAGATTTTCTGGTTAGTGTTGTGAGCGCTGGATGATTGGTTAGATTTGACCTTAATGTCGTGTACCTAGTGTACGTTGGTGAGAGTAGTGTAGACTACTGGTGTTGGGTATTTGGAGTACGAGTTTTAGAGACTCATGTTGTGTATTTATATATATGTATACGTGTAGATATATATATATATATTCCCTATATACTTATGTATACTCGTTTACGATAGTATATGAGCGTGTGACTTGGGTTTGCGTGGATGAGACTAGTTGGGCTATATTTATATCTTATTAGACGGTTTAGCTTTACCTAAACTATCAGAGGATGTGGTAGTTAGAATATCTTTTCCCACTGAGCTTATTTGCTCACGGAGGGAATTTCATTGGCCCCCCTGGTATTCCACGCCAGGTTGCAGGAAATATACGGCTATGAGCAGGATGCAGTGCAACGGAAGCTTTCTTTTGTTTCCTTGTTACAGGTTTTGGAGTTGCGTTGGGTGATGCGGTTACGGTTGCAGCACGACTGGGTTTGGGGACGATAGGTATCCGCTTTCAGTTTCTTTAACCATTGTTATGGGATTATTATGTATCTCTTTTGGGAGCCAGTCTGTTGGCATATCCCTATTGATGTATTATTTATTTCCTGTACTTATTCTTTCAGGATGTATTGTATCTATTCCGCACAGTTAGGTGCTTTTCTGTATTTTTATTCGAGCAATTGTGGCTCTGTTGATTTTAGAGGGTTTGGAGGGGTTTTGGTTTCTTTCCACTACCTCGGCCCTATTAGGATTGATGAATGTGGGGCTTGGAAGCCATTGTGATTATTGAATTGCTTTGGGCAGGTTATTGTGTTGTGGTTGTGTATCCGGATGTTCCATTTACAAACGGAACTCTGCCGGATTTTCATTAGATTCCGCTGCTTTGTTTATTATTCATTTGGGTATGAAATATACCGTTCCATCATTATTCCATACGTTTTCATGGCTAATGATATCTTAGTTGGTTGCTCATCATAATGATCACATCCTGGATCCCTTGGATATCCCAGTTCGGGAGTCTTAGGAATTTAGGGATGTGTCAGCATGGTATTAGAGCATTTTACCCTTTTGTGGGTGTTTGATGACCTTCAGTCATTGGTTTTCATTTGTTTTTCGTTTCTTTTTACTTCCGCATTCACTCCCTTAGCTCTTAGGCTCGGGTTTCGGAGTCCTAGGAATTTGGGGCGTGACAGAAGGAGTACATGGCCAAGCCCCCAATCCTTACCACACCGAAACCAGATGAAGTCTTATATCTCTATCTGGCAACATTATCCATTTTAACTAGTACAACCCTCATGAGGGAGGATGGGAGCTTGCAGATGCCTATTTTCTACATAAGCAAATCCTTGGCAGATGTTGAAACCTGATATAGCAGGCAAGAGAAACTAGTGTTATCACTGATAAATGTAAAACAGAAACTCAGGCATTACTTTGAGGCGCATCCAATCATTGTCCTGACCTCCACTCCTATCCAGTTCATTATGTATAAACCTGACTTTTCTGGTAGAATTTCAAAGTGGGCCATTGAATTAGGAATTTATGATATAACTTACGTACCCCGGGTCTCCCTTAAGGGTCAAGCAGTGGTAGACTTCTTACTTGAGAAGGAAACTAAGGAGACCGATCAGCAGCACGAGCTAGATACTTGGAACCTATTTGTGGACGGGTCAGCCAGTTTAAGCGGGTCAGGGGTTGGCATGGAAATCCAGACGTCCGATGGTACCCATCTCCATATGTCAGTGCGACTGCAATTCCCAACCACTAATAACGAGGCCAAGTATGAAGCAATCATATTTGTGGATGGGTCAACCAGTTCAAGCGGGTTAGGGATTGGCATGGAAATCTAGACGCCCGATGGTACCCATCTCCATATGTCAGTGCGACTGCAGTTCCCAACCACCAATAATGAGGCCGAGTATGAAACAATCATATCTAGTTTGAGGTTAGCCAAAAGCCTTCAGATCCATGTTTTGGTAGTGCACAGTGACTCCCAATTAGTCATCTGGCAAATTAAAGGAGAATATGAGGCAAATGATTCAAAAATGGATTCTTCTCGAGCACTCGTGTTAAAAGAAATAGAGCATTTTCAAAGAATAACTTTCACTCAGATCCCGAGAAGTGAAAACACTGTGGCTGACCATCTATCTAGGTAGGCATCCTCAGTGGGTGAGGACTTGACCCGGGTAGTGTTGGTAGATTTCCTAGTCAGACCAAGTATTTAAGAGCCCAAAAATGTAATGTTTATCCCTTGGGAACCCAGCTGGATGGATCCCATGATGGATTACTTCAGGCATGGGGCCATCCCAGAGAATAAAGCAGAAGCTCTCAAGATCCGGATGAATTCAGCCTAATACTCAATCATAAGAGGGCAACTCTATCGGAAATCATTCTCAGGTCCGTACTTAAAATGCGTAACGCCCTCTAAAGCAAGGGAAGTAATGGAGGAGATCCATAGTGGGTCATGCAGGAACCACTCTGGAGGAAGATCCCTGGCTCACAAAATACTCTCCCAAGGATACTTCTGGCCTTATCTGTCATGGGATGCCGATGACTATGTCCGAAGATGCAAGGCATGCCAAATGCATGGAGATGTTATCCATCGGCCTCCAGAGTTCCTACACCCTACCGTGGTCTTTCACCCCTTCGCGCGATGGGGAATGGATATTATGGGTCCACTCCCAAAGGCAATACGATCAACTTCCTATGTCCTTATGGCCACTAACTACTTCACGAAATGGGTAGAAGCCAAAGCTTATCCAGCAATTAAGAGCAGTCATGTCATCAAGTTCATCTTGAGCCACATAATATGTAGATTCGGGCTACCGAGAGCAATTATGATGGATAATGGAACAAACTTGGACAACAGGAAGGTAAGGGTATTCTTTGCCGAACATGGCATCAATCAGAACACGTCTTTAGTCGGGTACCCATAAGGGAATGGACAAGCTGAAAGGATAAATTGAACCATCTTTGACACTCTCGCAAATAAGCTCGAAGAAGCCAAAATGGCCTGGTTAGAGAAACTGACTGAAGTACTTTGGTCGTACAGAATGACACCTAGGCAACCCACCGGGGAGACACCTTTTGCCACGGCATATGGCGTTGAGGCTGTAATCCCCACAGAAGTTAAAGTTCCAACCCTTAGGAGCCAAACCTGGGAAGATGGCCCTAATAACCAACATCTGGCTCACAACCTTGATCTACTGGATGAAAGAAAAAACACAACAGAAATCAGGTTGGCAGCCTACCAACAGCGTGTCTGAAACCATTTCAATCAAAAAGTCAAAAGAAGAGAGTTCTAGGTCGGAGACATGGTCCTTAGGCGAAAAATTGGACTCGTAGGCAAGCTCAAGGAGCCTTGGGAGGGCCCGTATACCATCACCAAAGTTATCGGGCGCGGAGCGTATCGCGTCCGCAAAAACGAAGATGGTAGAATGGAGCCGAACTCCCAGAACACCTCTCGCCTGAAGAGGTACTACCCATAATGAGCCAATTCAATTTTTACCCTACCTTGTTCGCTTTTGTAAAAAGGCTTCAATGTTAGATCAGTTGAGTTAATATCAGTAAAATTGTCTTTTTTTGGCAAAGATAGCTTACAAATAATTACTGATGCAAAAATAAATTAAGTGTTGTCATGTCTCTCGCATGGCCTTAAGAGCCCGAAATACACAACACTAATCCACAAGTGATCAAAATTTTGAAGAAAAAATAAACTAAGTGTTGTCAAGTCTCTCGTATGGCCTTAAGAGCCCGAAAAATAAAACACCGATCCATAAGTGATCAAAATTGTATAAAATTATCCAAGTGTTGTTATGTCTCTCGTATGGACTTAAGAGCCCGAAGACACAATACCGATCCATAAGTGATCAAACTTTTACAAAAAATTATCCAAGTGTTATTATGTCTCTCACATGGCCTCAAGAGTGCGAAGGCACAACACTGATCCACAAGTGATCAAAATTTTGAAGAAAAAATAAACTAAGTGTTGTCATATCTCTCGCATGGCCTTAAGAGCCCGAAAGACACCACCGATCCATAAGTGATCAAAATTGTATAAAATTATCCAAGTGTTGTTATGTCTCTCGCATGGCCTCAAGAGCCCGAAGACACAACACCAATCCATAAGTGATCAAAGTTTTACAAAAAATTATACAAGTGTTATTATGTCTCTCACATGGACTCAAGAGCCCGAAGGCACAACACTGATCCATGAGTGATCAAAATTTTGAAAAAAAAAACTAAGTGTTGTCATGTCTCTCGCATGGCCTCAAGAGCCCGAAAGAAACAACACTGATCCATCATGTCTTTTGGGCCTCAGGATCCAAGTGTTGTTATATCTTCCGCACGACCTTAGGATCCCGAAAGGCACAATACCGATCGATCCACAATTGATCAAAAATTTACACAAAATTATGTAAGTGTTATGACGTCTTTCGGATGGGCTCAGGAGCCCGAAAGAAATATTAATCGGTTCTGGAAATCTCTCAAAAATATATATTAGATAGGGGCCCTAGTGGCCAAGACTTATAAGTGCAAATGTTCTAAAATCAAACAAAAAGCAGAGAAGAAAAGCTAAGTCTTCTACCCCTGGTATCTGAATTCAGGACCAAACACTTCAATTTTGTTATTGGCCCTTGTAACGGCCTCCCCTTGAGCGCTTGAATCTGTTCGAGAGAGATCAGGCTGACGAATGGAATAAGGATCCAAAGCCAGTTCAGACGAAACCGTGCCAGAAGTAGGATCAGACTCGGGGAGAGGTTTAGTCAAGAACTCATAGAAGAGGAGGTCATCGGGACCTGCTTCCGGATCCTTATAAGGGGGGGGGGGGGGGGCAATGCCAAGAGACTTATCGAATTCCTCCACTGAGATAAAGTCCATTTCCTCAGTGGGTTTTTGGAAGTCCTGGAAGCAAGTCCGTCAGCCGAATCCAATACGGTAGTTGGAGGTATCACAGAAACGTTTGTACATCTGGTTGCCACCCTAATAGGTGCTCAAAAGTATCCATTTTAAGCCCCCATCTTACTATTGTTATGTCTTTTCATACCATTATTTGGTATTTTTATTGCGTTTGCGTGCTAAGGCATGTTTTAGGAGCTTAATGAAGAAATAGAGCTAACTTCGGTGAATTAACTGAATAGTATGTTCTTTCTATCTAAGATGAGAGTCAAAGAGGCAGTCCGAGACAAAAATGGCTCCCGGAGGGCAAATATGGCATTTCCAGAAGCCGTCATCTTCAGCAAAAAGTATCGTGGGTTCGAGACGGGCGTTTTGGTGCATTCACGGAGAAAAGTGATTTTCCATAAAATACCTATGCTTTTGCCTATGCTTAAAGTTTCAAAATGTGGCTGGAAATCACATTTCTACGCTTGGAGGTACGCTTGGGACCTACACTTGAAACGTGGGCCTGCTACGCTTAAAGCGTAAGGAGCCCTACGCTTGAAGCGTAAGGAGCCCTACGCTTGAAGCGTAAGTGCGGCAACTTTTTGGTGGTTTTTCATGAATTTCTCCTATTTCACCCCCGGCTTAATTAGAAGACGCGCCTGCGAATCCAGACCTCAATGTACATGTATATACACATATATATGAGAAGTTAGGGTTTACATGAGTTTTAGTGTGAAAAGACCTAAAAAGGCCTCTTTATGGCATTGCCTATATATATAAGACCATACATCAGAGTTAGGTCTGTTGAGTTAGAGAGTTCAGAGTTGCATTTTTGGAGGCTGTTCATTCATTCAGACTTACTGTTGTTGAGAGCCATATTCAAACCTAGAGATCCGGATAAGAAGACTATGGAGAGTGTTTCTACATCAACGATGCAATCACCATTTACCATGGCCAACTAACTCGATATCTAGGGTTTTCTAACAAAACCCTAGCCAAGTAATATAGTTCTTTCATTGTTTTCAATCGTAAAGAGGGGAAACTGTTGACCATACTGTGATGATTGTAGTAGTTAAGAGACTGTACTGATTTACAATATAAAATTCTATGTTTGTTCTAAATATTTATCTTAGATGGAATGAATATATTATTTTGCACAACTATGATTATTCAATATGAGCAAGAACTCGGATGTTTAATTATGGTTTTCTACACAATGGTGGTAATGAAAGTTGAAACCCTAAGTTGACACAGGTCGTGCATTGGCAATTTAATATAGTCATGCT
This sequence comes from Cornus suecica, assembly GCA_963922005.1. Lineage (NCBI taxonomy): Eukaryota > Viridiplantae > Streptophyta > Magnoliopsida > Cornales > Cornaceae > Cornus > Cornus suecica. The sequence continues at coordinate 39,182,469 of OY998247.1, read as the reverse complement.
TTAGTTTATTTTCATGCATTAGGAGTATATTAGAGTAATATAATTGGCATGTACTAGTTAGGTCAGTCATGAGACGGGTTCTCGCGATCCGGTTGATGGTACTCCATTTTGGGGTCGTATTTAGCTATTTGCGGTACGACCTAAGTCATAGTTATGGATCGCCCTTGTACAATTGATACAGTGAGGAACTATATTATGCGATTAGTGGTGGAGTGATGAAAACCCTAGTTTTCTCTCTCATTTGAATCATAACCAATTTAATTTGCTTTCTAGATAATTTTAGTTAAAATAGATAATTTGGTCTTTGACCACCCAAACAAACCATTTTTCAGAAAATATAATTCAATGTTTTTGAACTATTAAAGTGAACAATCTCAGTCTCTGTGGGATCAATATCCCTTACTCAAGCCATTTGTTATTCTACAATTGATATGTGCACTTGTATAGGGTAAAACCTAGAGTCGTTAATGTGTTATTTTTAACCACATATTTTTACTCACCTGATGCCCCAACAAGTTTTTGGCGCCGTTGTCGGGGACTAAGCATTGTTCAATAGCTTTATTAGTTTATTTGCATTGCGTTATTGTAGCTGTAGCTAAAGTTAGATTTTTGTGTGATTGACAAGTACTCTGAAAAGCAGAAAAGGGAAAAGCAGAGCTTCTAAACTTACGTCTGGAACTTTTATGAGTTTTAGTTACCTAGATTTTTGCATATTAATTCTTACTTTATTTTCTGTAATTTAGAAGTAGTTAATTTAGTTAATTGTTATTTCTTAAAAAAAAAAATTCAAAAAAATATATATAGTTGTTTGAGAAGCGTATGACCGATAGACCAACCCATTTTAATTTAAGGACTGCGTTAGTCGAGTACGATCCTGAGATCAAAAAGACTATTCGTTGTTTATGTCAATCTATTGAAGAGCGTTATCATCTGCAAGAAGAAACAATGGCTGACCAAAGAGCCTACCAACAAAGAGCACCAGAGACATCACTAAAAGGATATTACGCACCCGATGCGTACAATTCCTATGCTGATTTTTCGGAGGAAGAAAAAGCGAAGCACTTCAAGATTAAGATAAGCAAACGTGATCAATATACTTCCAAAATTTTCAGACCTTAGGATAAAGGACCCATACCAGCACATCAATGATTTCTTAGAGGTAGCCTCTACTGTTTGGTTTGATAATTTACCCAAAAATGACTTGCGAGTGAGATTATTCCCTTGGTCATTGAAAGAGAGAGCTAAAAGATGGTACATCAAATTAGCAAAAGAAATTAAAATTGATTGGGAAGCCCTTAAGAGAGAATTAATAGAAAAACATTATCCCATAAGAAAAACCTCAGAAGCACAAGATGCAATCAAAAGCTTTAGGCAGTTACCTGGTGAAAATTTTCATGATGCATGGGAAATGTATAATGAAATTCTGTATAAGTGTCCCCACCATAGGTTTTCTGAATAAGATATTGCTAAAAAAATTTACATGGGACTTGGAAAGGCGCATAAGACTTTGATTGATACGGTCACACAATGTTTGTTTATCTTGAAACCAGCTAAAGAAATTTTGGAGATATTTGATAATATTAGTGAAAACACAATCAATATCAATCTAAGTTAAGGTCTAAAGGTGGACAACAGGATATGAGATCTGAAAAATCGTATGTTGTAGAGCATGATGATGTGAGATATACCATGGCACTGTTTGGAGAGAAATTAGAAAGAATTAAAAAATTTATGCAGCGAAGTCATTCCCCTCCTAGAGAGACATTTGAAGTTGAAGCTGAGTATTCCCCATATGAGTGTCAGGAGATAATGGTCGTCAATGCCAATGCATCGTGGAACTATTCCAATAATGCTCATTTCACCAATTCATACACCTCCAATGCCAGAAATCACCCACTTCTGTCTTACAAATCTACCAATGTAGAGAATCCACCTCCAAAATTCCATCAAGGACAATCATACAATCAACAGTCAAGGTTCACAGAAAGACAACAGTCATATAACCCATAGCCGAGGTCCATAGATAGACAGCAATCATACAATCACAGCTAAGGTTTCAACAGAGTCGACAATCATTTGACTCCCAACCAATAATCATGGCCAGAAATTCTCAGTCCAATTACCAACCAAGAATATCTAATAATTCCCAAGCCCTCCAACCATTCAATAACAACCAAGCTTTACAGCCTTCCAATAATTCCCAAGCTCGACAATCATTTAATAATTCCCAAGAGCTTCAACCATTCAATAATAATCAAGCTGTGCAATCCTATAATTACCAAACTTAGCCTCCAAGAAGCCAAACTCCTCCACCTGGTTTCCAGACCAATAGGTTAGAACAAGTTATACTGGATATTCATAACAAGTTAGGTATTCACACCCAATCGTTGGCACAACTACATATGCAGATGGGCCAAATGGCTAATTAGAGGAATGTGAGAGAACTAGGGAAATTACCTAGTCAGCCAGTCACTAACCCAAGGCCACAACAAGCACTGAACCTCGGATCATTTATCAATGAATCTAATGAAACGGTTCAAACAATCATGACTCTAAGAAGTGGAAGGGAAGTGGATAGTCGATTTGAGGTGGAGCATGAAGAGAGGTTATAAAAAAGAAAGTAGACAGAATAAGAACAAAAGAAAGAAACTGAAGAAGAGCAGAGGAAAAAAGCTGAAAGGAAAGAGTCTGAAAGAGTGCAAAAAGACCAACCATCAGTAGGAGACAATGTCGATCAGACATTACATGAGGATCCAGACAAGACAAGTTACGAGGAGGCAACGCCATTTCCTCAACGTCTTAGAGAGCCGGCAAAATACGGAAAGTTGAAAGAATCTGATATGTTGGAAACATTTCAACAAGTCAAGATTAATTTACCTCTCTTAGATGTAATCGCCCAAATATCGCCTTACGCTAAGTTTTTCAAGGATCTTTACACCCAGAAGCGAAAGAGCAGGGCAAAGAATCCAACAAAAATACTTTTGACTGAGTAAGTGAGTTCATTGCTTTTAAGTGATACTCTACATAAGAGGAAAGATCATGGTGATCCTACTATCCCATGTGTCATTGGTGACCAGGAAATTGGTAGAGCTTTTCTTGATCTAGGTGCGAGTATTAAGTTGCTTCCTTATTCAGTCTACCAATAGCTAGGGTTGGGTGAGCTGAGGCCTACGGAGGTCGTACTTCAATTTGTTGATCGGTCAGTTAAACAGGTAAGATGAGTGCTTGAAGATGTCATTGTTCAAGTCGGCAAGTTTTATTTTTCGGTTGATTTTGTAGTCCTGGATACAAAACCTGTCCCTGACTCAAAGAAACACATTCCAGTAATCCCGGGAAGATCATTCTTCGCTACGGGAAATGCATGCATCAATTGTAGAACCGGAGCCATGGATCTGACCTTTGGAAATATGAAGGTCAGGATTAATGTGTTTAAAGGAAGCCACCAATTGCCTGAATCTGGGGAATGTTTTTAGATTAATGAGTGTGATGAACTGGATGATATCATAGCAGATTTTTTAACTTAAATCCTAGAGAGAGATGAGCTAGAGTCATTTATGATTGGAGAATGGCCAGATGAGGAAACTGCTGATTGGGAGACATACTGGAAGTTGCAAAATGAGGAGTCAGATGTGATGGAGACTGCTTTATATACTCAACCATGGCAGGAGTCGGTTGAACCGCTCTTGATAGTTTCAAATATTCCACCAATTCCTTCCTTAACTACTCCTCCTACCTTGGAACTCAAGGAATTGCCTAAAAAATTGAAATATGTTTTCTTAGGACTTGGTGAGACTCTTCCTGTGATTATATCTTCAAAATTGATAAAAAAACAAGAATCGAGTCTAGTCACGGTTTTGAGTGGGAACAAAGAGGCAATAAGATGGAGCATTGCTGATTTGAAAGGTATAGATCCCTCGATTTCCATGCATCACATACATCTTGAGGAGGATGAAAAGCCATCAAGGGAAATGAAACGAAGGCTAAATCCAAATATGAAAGTGGCGGTGATGAAAGAAGTAGTGAAATTGCTGGATGTGGGTATCATTTACCTTATTTCTGATAGCACATGGGTAAGTCCAATTCAGGTGGTGCTGAAGAAGTCGGGCATCACAGTGGTGCCAAATTCAAAAGGTGAGCTAACTCCACAAAACATTCCACAGGGTGGCGTGTGTGCATTGATTATAGAAAGCTCCACCTGAACACCAGGAATGATCATTTTCCTTTGTCATTCATTGATCAAATCCTGGAGAGGTAAGCCGGGCAAAGCTATTATTGCTTTTTGGATGGGTATTTTGGCTACAATCATGTGACAATTGATCCTGTTGATTAGGATAAAACCATATTTACTTGTCCATATGACACGTTTGCTTATAGACGAATGTCGTTTAGTTTGTGTAATGCGTCAGCAACATTCCAACGGTGTATGATGTCTATCTTCTCTGACATGGTAGAGAAATTTCTTAAATTATTCATGGATGACTTCTCAGATTTAGGGGAAACCTTTGAAGACTGTTTAAAGCATCTAGAACTGGTACTTAAGAGGTGCAAAGAGACGAATCTGATCCTAAGTTGGGAAAATAATCATTTTATGGTTCAAGAGGGGATAGTACTGGGCCATATTGTAACTAAGCGAGGGATAGAGGTAGATAAAACAAAAGTTGAATTAATTTCAAAACTATCTCCTCCCACATCTGTTAAGCAAATACGCTCTTTTTTGGGCCACGCCGGGTTTTACCGAAGGTTTATTAAAGATTTTAGCAAAATCACCCAGCCGTTATGCAACTTATTGGCTAAGGATGCTACTTTTGTCTTTGATGAATAGTGACTTCATGCTTTTAAGGAATTACGTACTCAACTTTCATCAGCCCCGATTATCCGTCCGCCAGATTGGACTCTCCCATTTGAGCTCATGTGTGATGCTTCTGACTATGCCATTAGAGTTGTGTTGGGTCAGAGAAAAGATAAGTTGTCGTATGCTATTTATTAAGCCAGTATGACTTTGAATAAAGCTCAGATGAACTACATAACTATCGAGAAAGAGTTCCTAGCAGTTGTCTTCGCCTTGGATAAATTCCGATCATATCTATTGGATACCAAGGTTGTTGTTTACTCGGATTATGCCATTCTGAGGCATTTGCTGACGAAGAAAGACTCTAAGCCCCGACTGATTCGGTAGATTCTGTTGTTACAAAAATTCGACCTGGAAATCAAAGATGAAAAGGGTTCAGAGAATGTTGTTGCGGAACATTTGTCAAGGATTATTGTCGAATCCACAAAGGAAATTGCTCTTCTTAAGGATTCTTTCCCGGATGAACATCTTTCAATGTAACTGTGGTCGAACAAATATCGTGGTATGCTGACATTGTCAATTTTAAAGACATAGGTCGAATCCCAAAAGGATGGTCTAAGAATGAGAAAGACCGATTCTTCAGCCAAGTCAAATTTTATATATGGGATAATCCATGTTTGTACAAGTATTGCTCTGATCAGATTATCAGAAAATGCGTCCCTGAGAGTGAAGTGCAAAACATACTAACATTTTGTCACACATTGGAGTGTAGAAGGCATTTCAGAGCTCAGAAGATAGCCCATAAGGTGTTGTAGAGTGGATTTTACTAGCCTTCCATATTTAAAGATGCTTTCAAGTTTTGCAAGGCATGTCTACGATGTCAAAAGCTTGGATCCATATCTCGATAAGACATGATGCCTTTAACCCCAATTCTGATTGTAGAATTATTTGATGTGTGGGGTATTGATTTTATGGGGCCATTTCCAAAAGCAGATAAGAAGGAGTATATACTTGTGGGGGTTGATTATGTTTCAAAATGGGTAGAAGCTATAACCACCAAACATGCTGACCATGACGTGGTAGAATAATTTATAAAGTCAAACATTTTCTCACAATTTGGTATGCCAAGAGTTTTGATCAGTGATGGTGGAAACTATTTTGACAACCAGTTTCTTCCTGCTCTGTGTAAGAAGTATGGTGTCACTCATTGAATTGGTATGCCATATCACCCCAATCACAAGGTCAAGTGGAGGTTTCTAATAGGGAGATTAAAAATATCTTGGAGAAAATGGTGCGTTTGGATTTGAAGGATTGACCTCGAAGGCTAAATGATGCACTTTAAGCGTACAGATTTGCGTTTAAAACACCGATTGGTATGTCACCATATCGTCTTATGTATGGTAAAACATGTCATCTCCCTATAGAACTAGAACACCGAGCATATTGGGTTATTCAAAGACTGAATTTCAATATAAAGAAAGTCGGTGCTCAGCGGAAACTCCAACTTCAAGAGCTTGAAGAGTTAAGAAATAATGCATATGAAAACTCTCGAATTTACAAGGCCCGAACAAAAGAGTTTCATGATAAATATATTAGAATTTTTTTTTTGAGCCTGGCCAAAAAGTCTGGTTGTTTAATTCGAGACTCAAGTTGTTTCCTGGCAAGCTCCAATCAAGATGGGATGGGCCATACAAGATTATGAAGGTTTTACCCCATGGAGCCGTGGAACTCGATAATCCTGACATTGGAAAGAAGTTTTTCGTGAATGGACAAAGATTGAAGCATTATATAGAGGTGCAACCAACTGAGCATATGGTAGAAATGATCGATCTAACTGAACCACCGCCCAAGCTGGATAAGCTTGATCCAGAGTATTGAGAAGCACAATGTCATACCAATGATGTTAAACATTGGTACTAGGTAAAAAAGAGTAGCTTTAAAGCCTAGTTTGTATCTGTAGATAGTAATTTAGTTATTTCGGTATTTAAGATCGAGTCCGTAAAATCAAGTTGCGAGGCCATCATCATTTGAGTATGGAGTGTCAATGGAGCCTAAGAAACATTTAGGAAGTGTGGAGTTTAATATGGGACGAGACGATGAAGAAAAGAGCATAATTCATTTTTTTGGCCAGGGACCTATACGTTTGAAGCATAGCTGCGGGCCTGTTTCGTCAGTTCCCCCCCCCCCCATTCTCTATTCCAACTCTTTTCTCTTTCTCAATTCTCTACCATTATTTGAGAGGTTTGATCCTACCATTTAGTCATCCAATTCCTCATCATTCCTTGCCAGCAGATCGTCAGATTTGTTGGTGATTCGTCTGGATTCGCGTGAAGAACTCGAAAAGTCTCGGAAACTCAATTTTTAGAAATTCACCGTTTCTCTCGATTCGGTGAGTGTTGTTCCATGATTTTGATTTCATATGACTTATTAACTATTCTAAACTAGTATTGATGAACGAGTTCGATCAAAATTGTGTTTTGATCCGTTTTCTAAAAGTTGAATTGTTCCACTTCACAAGCGGACTAAATATCAAATTTTTGGGACGACGGCTTGTTTAATCATCATATTGGATATAGTTTTAGTTTGATTCAGTGTCCGGTTTATTATTTTTTATTTTTTGAAAATTCTCTATTATAGGTGTTGGCATTGAAATTTACTTTCGGCAAACAATTCCAAAATTGATGATAACAAACCATTGAAGAGTGTTTGATTCTAATGAATTATCGAGTTTATGTTTTCAGCAAAAGACAGGTAAACGACTCGGAAAACAAACTCGGAAAGGAAACGACTCGGAAAGCAAGCTCGGAAAAAAAGCTTTAATTAAAGCGAAAAGCCGTGAAAGAAATTGAAGCGCAAATGGAAAATCAAATAATTCAACGGCAAAGGCGAAAGTCGAAGACTCAAGACTTGTGGTAGATAGGTCGGGGAGCGATCATTGTAACAAGGTAATTTTATGTGTCAATTTTATTGTATAAGCTCAAGTATAAAATGAACCGAACTCAAAGGAATGAAAAACGCTTTACCGAACTTAAACGGAAAGAAAAATATTTTTATTAAATGTTTTTCAAGTTGTAGTCGACTAGAATAACCCTGTGTATTTTCTAGTAGTCGACTGAAACAATCAGGAGCTACATGTTTTCAACCATTAAAATGTAGTCGACTAAATAAAGCTTTGAGTCGACTAGACTACAAGAAGTAGTCGACTAGAACTCATTCTAGTCGACTAGTTGGAGCAATGTAGTCGACTAGAACATTAAAGTAGTCGACTAGTTTGAACCTCAAATCCTGCAATTTTTCAGAAAACATTTTTCATGTTTTGTGGATTGTGCTTAATGGTGTTCAAACGGCTCTTGTCTTTCAAATACAATATTGATTCTTCAAAACCCAAATGTATTGATATATATAGAATGATATGTGTATATTGCAAGCTAAGAGATTGAAAAACAAAAGAGAAAGAAAAGGAAGAAAAACTCTCAAAATTCTACAGAAATTTTCTCTACAAAAGCCATTGAAACCAAGCTTTGAAAAGTTGATTTTCTTTAAGTTTCTTTGAAAAGCAAAACCTCTAGTATCTTTTCTTATTCTTCAAACATCATTCATTGATTATATCCTTTGAGAATACATTTCTAGAGCTATTGAAAAATCACCAAAAACACTTGAGCTTATATTGATTTATCTTCCATAAAAATCTTTGGGTTTTGAGTGTTTTTGTTCTTGAGTGATTTTATTGATTACATACGAATTTGTAATCTTGGACAAGTGAAGTCCACCGATTGTTCAAAAGAGGGTTGTTCTCTTGATTGAGAGACAAGCTCAAGAGGCTTGTATTGTAAAGGTTTGCCATTCCACCTGTGAAGGAAGGGCCATAGTGAAAGGATCGGGAAAAGTCTCAAGAAGGGGTTCTTGAGCCGAGGAGTAGGAGTTACCGAACCTCGAAAAAATCACGGTGTCAATATCTCTATCTCTTTCTCTTTACTTGATTAATTTGCATGCTATAATCACTTGAATATCTTATATGCTATAATTTGTCTTGCAATTAATTGTTAGAGAATTTTAATTGAATCATCCTTGTTTATTGAGAAATTTTTTTTTGGTTATAGTGTGTTCCAATTTCGAAAAGAGTTAGAAATATTTTTGAACACCCTATTCACCCCCCTCTAGGGTTAATTAATGACTAACAATTGGTATCAGAGCCTAATCTCTATTAGTTTTAGACTTAACCGTCTTAGAGAACAATCATGTCATCTAATTTAGTCACTCACTTTGAAGGACAATCGAATAATAGGCCCCCATGGTTTGATGGATCAAACTATAGCTATTGGAAAACTAGGAGGATAGATTTTCTTCAAGCTATTGACTACCAAATATGACAAGTTGTTCTTGAAGGACCATTTGTATTGACCAAAATCGTTGATGGAAAAACCGTCCCCAAATTACCAAATGAATGGGATAATGATGACCGAAAGCTTATGTCATACAATGCTAAAGCCAAAGTAAATTTGAATTGTGCATTGAGTCCAAATGAATTTAATCGTGTATCTACATGTTCTACGGCAAAAGAAATATGGGATAAACTTGAAGTAACCTATCAAGCACATCTCAAGTACGAGAATCAAAACTTGACATACTCATGCATGAATATGAATTATTTGCTTTGAAAGATGATGAAAATGTGAATTCTATGATGTCTCGTTTTACAAATATTTTGAATGGACTAAAACATCTTGGTAGAATTGTTCCTAGATCCGATGCGTCACGAAAAGTGCTTAGAAGTCTTTCGGCCAAATGGGATGCAAAAGTAACGGCAATCAAAGAAGCTCATGACCTCAACACCATGAGTCTCGATGAGATTTTCGGCTCTCTACTCACTTGGGAAATCACATTAAAATCTCGTGAAGATGACATCAAGCCAAGAAAGGGGATAGCTTTGCAAGCCTCCACCAAAAATGAAATCAATGAGCCAAGTGAAGAAGAAGAAGATAAGGACATTGCCTTGTTCACCCAAAAATTCAAGAGATACCTTCAAAGGAAGAAAGCCAATGGTGGAAGATTCATGAAGAGAATCGAACCAAAAGGCGACCCTAGCAAAAGAGAACCCCCAACGTGTTTCAATTGTGGAAAGCCGGGACACTACAAAAGTGATTGCTTCAAGCTCAAAAAGGAAAATGAGAAAAGACCAAGCAAGATGGCGATGAATGTCACATGGGATGACTATGACTCATGCGACTCGGATGAGGATAAAAATGGCGAGGAAACGGCAAACATTTGTCTCATGACAAATGAAGAAGAGGTACATTTAAATTCATATGTTGTTGATAAATCAACTATCATATGATGAACTTCTTCTTGATTATAATGAATTGCAAGATGCGTTTGAAGAATTACATGATGAATTTGAAAAATTAGCTAGAAAATATATTCTTCTTAAGAAAGCTAAAACTTCATGTAACTTCACTAGTTCAAACTTAGAAGTTTCTTGCAACGACAAAAGCATTGAGCTAGAAAAGGAAAATAATCGGTTGAAAAATACTATAGATGATCAAATAAATATCTTAGCTAAATTTACAAAAGGAAAAGAGAACCTTAGTATTATGTTAGGAAGACAAAAATGATCATTTGATAAATGTGGTCTAGGGTATGATGCCTTTGACAAAAATGCTCTCATTTTGAAAAAGAGAAAATCACTTAGCTTTACATTTACTAGACAATCATCTCATGCATCTTCAAATGATTATAAACATGTTACTTGCTACTATTGCAATAGAAAATGACACAAAGCAAATGTATGCTTTCATAGAAACAAGAAAATTATGTCAAAAATGGTTTGGGTTCCGAAAGGGACTATTGCATGCTCACATAGAAAAGAGAATGTTGTAACGAAACAAATTTGGGTTCCAAAAGGAACTATTGCGTCTCTATCTAACCAAAATGGACCCAAAACAGATTGGGTACCAATAAAAGTTACTTGAACTTGTTTTGTAGGTATGCTTGAAGTCCGCATCAGAAGAAAAATGGTTTTTAGATAGCGGATGCTCAAGGCATATGACAGCAGATAAATCAAAGTTTATTTCACTAAAACCATATGAAGGAGGAAACGTAACTTTTGGAGACAACTCTAAAGACAAAATTATAGGAATTGGCTCAATCGGTATTTCCTCTTCTCTCTCTATAGATGATGTGCTTTTAGTTGATGGTTTGAAGCATAATTTGTTCAGTATTAGTCAACTATGTGATAAGGGCTATGATGTTATCTTTAGGACAAATGCATGCATAATCGAGAAAGATGGGAAACAAATGTTCAATGCCAAACGAAATGGAAATTTGTATACTTTATTGCTATATGAATTGCATGAACAAGATGTTTAATGTTTTGTCACATCTAGCGAAAATAGTTGGTTATGGCATAGACATCTAGGACATTCTAGTATGGACCTCATTCATCGTTTATCCAAAAATGATTTAGTTAAAGGCCTCCCAAAGACTAAATTTTCGAAAGATAAATTATGTAGCTCATGTCAAGTAGGCAAGCAAGTAAAGTCCTCTTTCAAGAGAAAGAAAGACATTACCACTTCTAGACCTTTAGAGTTACTTCACATGGATCTTTTTGGTCCGGAGAGAATGGCTAGCTTAGCCGGGAAACTCTATGTACTTGTTATAGTCGATGACTACTCTAGATATACTTGGGTTCACTTTCTTGCTCATAAAAATGAAACTCACTCCATTCTTGATAAATTTTATAGAGTTATTCAAAATGAAAAGGATTTGAAAATCAAGAAAATTAGAAGTGATAGAGGTAGGGAATTTGATAATCATGACTTAAAGAAATTATGTGATGACCTCGGTGTATCTCATGATCTCTCGGCCCCTAGAACCCCTCAACAAAATGGTGTAGTTGAAAGAAAGAATCGATCTCTACAAGAGATGGCTAGAACCATGTTAAATGAGCACAACCTTCCCCGAAGCCTTTGGGCTGAAGCCGTAAACACCGCTTGCCATATAATTAATCGTGTCATTATTCGGATGAAGTTGGGAAAAACACCTTATGAGTTGTGGAATGATCGAAAGCCCAATATTGGATATTTCAAAGTTTTCGGGTGTAAATGTTTTGTGTTAAATGATAAAGATAACCTTGGAAAATTTGACTCCAAATCGGATAAAGCAATTTTTCTAGGATATTCTACAAGGAGTAAAACCTTTCGTATTTTTAATAAACGGACTCTAACTATGGTTGAGTCTATTAATGTTGTCTTTGATGAATCACCCTCACCACCATCACCTAGAATTGACCTAGAAGAAGATGAGGTTGTTGGGATTGAGGATAATTTAAATACTCTCAATATCTCCAATTCATCAAGTAGCCAAAAGGAAATGAGGGAAGTTGAGCATCAATCCAATGATGACTTGACCAACTCAATGCCTAAATCAAGGAGGATTGTTCACAATCATCCTCTTGATCAAATCATAGGTAATCCATCAAAAGGGGTTAGTACTAGATCTCAACTTAAAGATTTTTGCAACCACATGGCTTTTGTATCGCAAATCGAACCCAAGAACTTCCACGAAGCTCAATGTGATGATTCTTGGATCGTAGCAATGCAAGAGGAACTAAATCAATTTGAACGCAATGAAGTTTGGCGTTTAGTTCCTAGACCCGAAAATCAAACTATAATTGGCACAAAATGGGTTTTTCGAAACAAAAAGGATGAGAATGGAGTAATTGTTCGAAATAAAGCAAGATTGGTAGCTCAAGGATATAATCAAGAGGAAGGCATTGACTACGATGAGACCTTTGCACCGGTAGCTAGGTTAGAAGCAATTAGAATGCTTCTTGCATTTGCATCATATAGAAATTTTACTCTTTATCAAATGGATGTCAAAAGTGCTTTCTTAAATGGTGTCATAGAAGAAGAAGTCTTTGTGAAGCAACCACCCGGTTTTGAAAATAATCTTTTTCCAAATCATGTTTTCAAATTAGCTAAAGCTCTATATGGTTTAAAGCAAGTTCCTCGAGCTTGTTATGAGAGACTTAGCGGATTTTTGACTAAAAATGATTTTACAAGAGGAAAAGTTGACAACACACTTTTTACAAAAACCATTAAGAATAATTTGTTGATTGTCCAAATTTATGTTGACGACATTATATTCGGCTCAACAAATAATTCTTTATGTAGGGAATTTGCTTCAAGTATGCAAAACGAATTTGAAATGAGCATGATGGGTGAGTTGAATTTCTTCTTAGGGTTGCAAATCAAGCAAAGCTCGGATGGCTTATTCATTAGCCAATCCAAGTATACTAAAGATTTGTTAAAGCGATTTGGTATGGAGGGTACCAAACATGCCATAACTCCTATGAGTTCCTCTATTAATCTTGATAAAGATGAAAATGGTAAATGTGTTGATATTACTAATTATAGAGGCATGATCGGTAGTTTGCTTTATTTAACCGCTAGTAGACCGGATATAATGTTTAGTGTATGCTTATGTGCCCGGTTTCAATCATGTCCTAAGAAATCTCATTTACTTGCAGTAAAACGTATTTTTCGCTACCTAAGTGGTACAATTAACTTAGGGCTTTGGTATCCACGTGGAACTTCAATTGATCTTATTAATTATTCGGATGCCGATTTTACGAGATGTAGAATTGATCGAAAAAGCACAAGCGACACTTGTCATTTTCTAGGACACTCACTAGTATCTTGGTCAAGTAAAAAGCAAAACTCCGTTGCATTATCTACGGCCGAAGCCGAATATGTGGCAATCGGTAGTAGTTGCGCTCAAACTCTTTATATTAAGCAACAACTACTTAATTTCGGTCTTACTTTCTCTCACGTGCCTATTAAATGCGATAATACGAGTCCGATTCATCATTCACGCACCAAGCATATAGAGATTATGCATCATTTTTTACGGGATCATGTTGTTAAAGGTGACGTTATTTTGGTTTTTATCGACACTAAAAATTAATTGGCGGATATTTTTACAAAACCACTTGCGGACGAATCATTTTCCAAAATTCGTCGAGAAATCGGAATGGCCATGGATTTTGATGTTTTATCCTAATTTTTGTCATAATCTTTATTTTTCATATCTGTATTATTTTTGTGTATTTATTTCTTGATTTGTTTTCTATTTTTATCATTTTTTCACTTTTCCCTTGCTTTAGTCGACTCATCTTGTGCAGTGTAAATCCTTCTAGTCGACTAATTTGATCAGTAGCTTCACTATTGACACTTCTTCACCTTCTAGTCGACTACTTTGCCATTATAGTCGACTCAATGGTCTTCTAGTCAACTAGAACCATGTTTTAGTCAACTACTTTCCCCTCCTAGTCGACTCAAACCTAGCCTAATCGACTCAAAACCCATCTAACCAACTTAACCCTAGACCTAGTCGACTCAATCCCTTATATAACCTAACCCTCGTCTCATTTTCTCCATCCGCCTCCCTCCATCTTCACCCACCTTCATTTCTTCTTCTCTCAAATACTTCTCATACTACCATGTCTACCTTCAAATCATCACCAATCTTTCATTAATTTCACATTTCCATCATCCTTCACCCATTTCCTTCACTCATTTCCTTCACTTTCATTCACCTTCTCTCATATATATATACACCATTATATATCTATATATTTTTGCATCATCTTCTACAATGCCACCGAAGACTCGTGGTCTACACCGAAAATGTTCACAAATTGATGGAGGCCAAACCTCCACCAATCCACGCATTCCTACGGCAGAGGAAGAGGATTCAAATGAACCTCTGCTCCTTGAAGTGCTTCTTCTTGATGATGATGATAGAAATCAATTCATCACTGTTTTCGATCATCGTTCTCCTACACCATGCCGTATTGTCACACAGGCTTTATGCACTGAAATTAGGGCTGCACTTTCGAGCTGTTCCGAGCAATTGGTTGGGATTTTTTCCTTTCTCTTGACATTCCGGTACTTCCGCGAATTGTCAAAGCCTTCTACGTTTCTCTTGTGAATCTTAAGGAGAAATTCCTCCCTCATCTTCATTTTATTTTGTGTGGTAATGATGTGACTATTGATGACGGCGAAATCCAGCACATTTTCTCTCTTCCGAATGACGGTATCCGCCATTTCTCTAAGGATTGATATAAGGCTGATGGGTTCGACTGTATTGAAGCAGTTCAGACTATTTGTGTTGACAAAGAAATTTCGCAGAACGTCGGTATTCTCTCCTCTATGCTACTACCCGAGGCAAGATTAATTCATAATGTCATTACTTATTCTATTTTGCCTAAAACTAGTAGTTGTAGCAGTGTATCTCGTATGGAAGCATTTTTAGTTTACTGCGTCATGATAGGAACCCGTGTTGATTTAGCTTATATTTTTTGTTCCGTCATCCTTACATGTCAGCGCAAGCCATCCGACCCGCTTTTCTTTCCTGCACACATTACATATCTACTGCAGCGGAAAGGTTTTTCATTTCCGAATGAAGTGTCCGAGCATCACCCTATTTTTCTTGACACCACTCATGTCAAGCATATGCATATTTCTTCGGATGCAGAAGGAAATTTCATTTATGAAAGTGCACATGCTCCTCGTTCGCGCCCAGCTCCTAGCGTTTCTGTACAACGCCATGAAGCCTCTTCCTCTGTTCCTCCGATGGAAACTGCTTCGGCTCCTAAGGCTTTCGAGATTAGTGCTCAGACTGCTCTTCTCAACCAAATTCTTGGGATTGTTCAGAGCAATACGGAGACACTTCAGCGCCTTGATGCAACGGTGAACAGGAATTCAGAAGCCATTCGATTGATCAATGAGCGCCTTATTATTTCTGATGAGGAAATGTCTACACGTATCATTGCTCTTGCCAGGTCACTTGATGACCTTACTCTTGGACTCACGGACCCTCGCTCACGCGCCCCTCAATGCTGACAAAAAGGGGGAGAAATTATGCTATTAGTCTGTCATGTATTTCATTATCTAACATTAGCAATTTCTGTTTTTGTGTGGCTTGTTATGGTTATTTATGACTTGTTTGTTATTTCCATGTTTTTCATTAGTATAAATGGCTTGTATTAAATTGAAACATCTATGACATGCTGTTTATTTATTTTCTCAAATGTGCGTCTATTTATATATTGTATCAAAATGCCCATTAAACTGCAAATTTCATTTACTAAGGGGGATCATTTGAACAAAATATTTTGCACATATTGAGGGGGAGCATCATTTAATGTTTCGCCAAATGCCAAGCAAACATAAAATGTTTTGTCATCATCAAGGGGGAGATTGTTGGCTTTGAAATTTACTTTCGGCAAACAATTCCAAAATTGATGATAACAAACCATTGAAGAGTGTTTGATACTAATGAATTATCGAGTTTATGTTTTCAGCAAAAGACAGGTAAACGACTCGGAAAACAAACTCGGAAAGGAAACGACTCGGAAAGCAAGCTCGGAAAGAAAGCTTTAATTAAAGTGAAAAGCCGTGAAAGAAATTGAAGCGCAAATGGAAAATCAAATAATTCAACGGTAAAGGCGAAAGTCGAAGACTCAAGACTTATGGTAGATAGGTCAGGGAGCGATCATTGTAACAAGGTAATTTTATGTGTCGATTTTATCGTATAAGCTCAAGTATAAAATAAACCGAACTCAAATGGAATGAAAAATGCTTTACAGAACTTAAACGGAAAGAAAAATATTTTTATTAAATGTTTTTCAAGTTGTAGTCGACTAGAATAACCCTGTGTATTTTCTAGTAGTCGACTGAAACAATCAGAAGCTACATGTTTTCAACCATTTCAATGTAGTCGACTAAATGAAGCTTTAAGTCGACTAGACTACAAGAAGTAGTCGACTAGTTTGAACCTCAAATCCTGTAATTTTTCAAAAAACATTTTCCATGTTTTGTGGATTGTGCTTAATGGTGTTCAAACGGCTCTTGTCTTTCAAATACAATATTGATTCTTCAAAACCCAAATGTATTGATATATATAGAATGATATGTGTATATTGCAAGCTAAGAGATTAAAAAACAAAAGAGAAAGAAAAGGAAGAAAATCTCTCAAAATTCTGCATAAATTTTCTCTACAAAAGCCATTGAAACCAAGATTTGAAAAGTTGATTTTCTTCAAGTTTCTTTGAAAATCAAAACCTATAGTATCTCTTCTTATTCTCCAAATATCATTCATTGATTATATCCTTTGAGAATACATTTCTAAAGCTATTGAAAAATCACCAAAAACACTTGAGCTTATATTGATTTATCTTCCATAAAAACCTTTGGGTTTTGAGTGTTTTTGTTCTTGAGTGATTTTATTGATTACATACGAATTTGTAATCTCGGACAAGTGAAGTCCACCGATTGTTTAAGAGAGAGTTGTTCTCTTAATTGAGAGATAAGCTCGAGAGGCTTGTGTTGTAAAGGTTTGCCATTCCACCTGTGAAGGAAGGTCCATAGTGAAAGGATCGGGAAAAGTCTCAAGAAGGGGTTCTTGAGCCGAGGAGTAGGAGTTACTGAACCTCGAAAAAATCAAGGTGTCAATCTCTCTATCTCTTTCTCTTTACTTGATTAACTTGCATGCTATAATCACTTGAATATCTTATATCCTATAATTTGTCTTGCAATTAATTGTTAGAGAATTTTAATTGAATCATCCTTGTTTATTGAGAAATTATTTTTTGGTTATAGCGTGTTCCAATTTCGAAAAGAGTTAGAAATATTTTTGAACACCCTATTCACCCCCCTCTAGGGTTAATTAGTGACTAACAGTAGGCATGGCACAGACTAAGGTGTCAACAAGACTAGTGGCTCAGGCTGCAGTTACGGCTGATCCACTAGTGCGACAAAGGTTAGAATCGTCATCTCCTGCACCATCCCCGATTCAACATTGGAGTACACGCGCCAGGAGACCATAGTACATCGACTCGGCATCCTCATCTTCCTCGTCTGTTGAGGTAGAGGTGCTAGAGAGTTCCACATAGGGACGCGACATCCTATTGCCACATGGTCGCCTAGTAGTTGAGCCAGTTGCTCCACAGGCACCATCACCACCACTTATGCTGGAGCAGCAGGCTGAGAAGATGGAGGAGGATACAGAGGCTGATGCCGTTGAGCAGGAAGAGGACGTCACTCAGGGCGATGATCGAGCAGATGAGAGGGTATCGGAGCCACCTGTGGAGGGTGACCCCGGAGTTTTGACTATATTTTTACATGTGCCCTTGACAACATCGATAGATGATTTATTAGACCGGGTGATCCGGAAGGGGTATCAGCAGGAACAGACCTACTTATTGCAGATATTCGAGGATTTACAATCAATACCTGCCTGAACGATTGGCCAATTGAGGGCTCGACGTCTACTGCCTATTTTAGCCCCGGCTACTCCGCATATTTGCGATGATATAATCCGGGAGTTCTGGCTACACATGCACCATTTCAGTAGGGGGTTGAGACTATAGACAATGGTCCGAGGTACTGAAATTGAGATTACTCCCCAGACTATTGTTAAGGCGTGGGGTATTCCGGACAAGTGTCCACCCAAGCTAGCTGTTGTGTTCCTACCTATACCCAAGATTTTTCCATCTATTTATGAGATTATTGCACTTCAGACTGTGGGGCAGTGGGCTGATACACATCAGAACTGCACAAAGAAGGTGAACTATCATCCTATGCTATGGTTCTAGGATGTGATAGTACGATCTCAGATTCTTTCGCACAACCATGCGACCATGTGCTATACGCCATTTCCGGCCCTCCACTATGCTTTTGAGTTCAAGCGGTGGATTTTTATCCCACGGATTTTGTGGGAGGGCCTATATACATATTATATTCTACGCAAGGAGACCAAGGTTGGTCAATGTCTATTTCTCATTCAATTCCTATGCTTGGTGATGAAGATTATGCGGGATACTAGGATCAAGATGGATGTTGGTGAGCGGAACAGATTCCAAGAGGGTGCCCCGTATGTTAGAGGGATGTGGACTGGTGTCTAGACCCGATTGGATGGAGATGTTATTATGAGGCAGAGACTGGGGTTCGGCATATTACCAGGTACACAGGCCTAAGAGCAGGTTGATGATGCTGGTCAGGCTTATGTGGGTATGGCTTAAGAGGCTGAGGCTGCTGATGATGTGGAGATACCATAGATTCCAGCTGCTGAGGAGGAGGTTGTGTTGCCAGAGGTACTTGCGGGTTGTACTGTTACTCTGTCTCGTGCATAGTTTGATGCTTTGATTGTACAGATGCAGGGTGTTGGCTTTGAAATTCTATTTCAAACAATAAATCTTATTTTGATATTAACAAAACATTCAAAACCGTGTTTGGTACTAATATGACTTTGAGCTAAGTGTTTCAGCAAGTACATGTAAATGATTCGGAAAGATCATAAATACCAAAAAGCGACAAGCGATAAGGAAACTCAAGCGCAAACTCGAAGAAGGACAAAAAGATCAAAGAAAGAACAAAAGCTGGACTCAAGACCTGGGGTAGATAGGTCGGGGTGAGAATATTGTAACAAGGTATCTTATGCGTTGATTGGTCTTATAAGCTCAAGTAATTAATCAAACGAACTCAAACGGATCAAAAACGGACCTTGAAAATATTTCTTGGAGTCACCCAGTCGACTGGCCATGAAATGGCAGCCGACTGACTGTGACCCAGTCGACTGGCCAATAAGGACCCAGTCGACTGGATGAACCAGTGAGCTATAAACAGTTTTGACTGCATGAGGCAGTCGACTGGCCTGTCCAAGGCAGTCAACTGACTATGCCCAGTCGACTGGTAGTTAAGGACCCAGCCGACTGACTGAACCAGAGAGTTATGAATATTTTTTATTGCCTGAGGCAGTCGACTGGCCTATCCAAGGCAGTCGACTGACTCATGAGGCAGTCGACTGGCCCTCTTGAGGCAGTCGACTGACCCTAGCCGTTGGGGAAAATATTTTAAATCTAAGCATGGAGGCAGTCGACTGGGTGCCGGTAGGCAGCGACTGGGTGCTTGAGGATTTTAATGAAAAGTATTTCTAAATAATATTTTTTCCCAAAAACAAATGATTTTGCTTGCTGATTTTCAGGTCCTACTCTCCATATTGTCTAGGGTGAGATACACTCTCCAAACCCTAGTGTTACACTATATAAAGAAAGAGATATAGATTGAAATCTTAAGGTTCTTGTGTGACAAATTTTACAAATATTATTCATCTCTTATTTTCTCTCAAGCATCTTCTGAAAAATCTTTTGATAGCAAGAAAGATCTAAATCTCATTTTTCACTCCTATCATTTTGAAGATTTAAACTCAAGCTTTGTGCTTATTCTCTTATTGAAAATATATTGTGAGAATATATATATCTTGAGTTCTTGAAATATCACCTAAAAACACTTGAGCTTATATTGATCTATCTTCCATAAAAACCTTAGGATTTTGAGTGTTTTTGTTTCTTGAGTGATATATTGATTGCATACACAAATTTGTGATCTTGGGTGAGTGAAGCCCATTGTATCAAGGGAGGATTGTTCTCTTGATTGTGTGAAGAGCTAGTTAGCTCTTTTGTAAAGGTTTTGTTATTCCACCTATTGAAGGAAGAACCATAGTGTGAGGATTGAGAAAGTCTCAAGAAAGGGGATTCTTTGAGCCGAGGAGTAGGAGTTACCGAACCTCGTAAAAATCACGGTGTCAATATCTCTATCTCTATCTCTATCTCCTTACTTTATGTTCATGCATGCTTAATTTATATCGTGGTAAATAGCTTGTTGAAATTAAGTTAAATTTCATTTCATGTTTACCTTGTAAATTAATATAGAATCTTTTTACATGTTCTAGTAAGAATTAAAAGGAGTTAGAAAATTATTTTTAAACCCTATTCACCCCCCCCCCCCCCCCCTCTAGGGTAAATTAGTGACTAACACAGGGGATAAAGCGGACTTTGGTAGAGGAGAGACAGGCCCGATAGATATCAGAGGCAGTTATTTCATAGGATTGCCTGTATGAGTCAGCATGTGGGTGTGCAAATTCCACCAACACCACCGACCTCCGATGATGAGGCTTAGTTTTGTTTTAGTTAAGTTTTTGTTTTATTTTTAGTTCATTTTTATACATTGGAGATAAATTATCGAGCTGATATTTTTTGTATAGGGCTTCATATGACCGTTTGAATGATTATTCTTTAAATGTTTTTGTTATTTTCATATTTTATAAAAATACAATTTTTGAAATCAATTTGATTAAGTTTGATGTGTCCCCTAATCTTTATGTTTATAATTCAAGGTGCTGTTGTTTTGAATTCTTTCAAGTTTGTAATCGCACTATGCGGACATGTTTGTGTTTAAGTTTGAGGGTGCATTATAAAGAAATATGAATTGATTAACAGAGGGTCATTTGAAAAAAAAATCATGCCAACCTATGCTTCAAGCTACACTTGAAACGTAGGATACCCTACGTTTGAAGTGTAGGATACGACAAGGTAAGTTTTTAAAATTTGAAAATTTAACCCGTTTAAGGGGTGTTTTGCCTTGGTTTGTACTTGTACTTGTATTAGGATTTGTTTAAGTTATTTTTAGGATTTTTTGTAGATTTTTGTAGACTTTTTAGAGTAATCATAATATGACAAGGAGACGGAATGCAAATACAAGTTGGAGTTGGATTAGTTATTGCTTTCCCTTTCCTAGTCATCTAAGGGTTTAAATCCTTTTTATTTTCTGATTCTACTACATCCATATATAAATACATCCATAGAGTAGACACAATTCACAATTCTCAAGAGTTGATCATAAAAATTCTTTATTCTTTTTCTATTCTTCTTTTATTCTTTCTATCTCGAGGGGGGTTAGTATGGATAATGCTAATGAAGATTATTCTGACTGGAGGAATTCATAGAAGGTACAGAACCATATGTGGATATGAAGAGCTCGAATGAAGGAGCCACAAGTCGGAATGGAAGCCGAACCAAACCAAAATCGTTTTTGGAGTGTAGGTTGTAGTTTGAAGAGATATTTCATCCAGAGTGGATGAACCAAGTATTAATTGCACCCGGAAGAAAATTCCTTAAGGAACAAGGATTGAAAAGTTTAGAAAAAACGGCTGGTGAAAAGGTGTATCCGGGCTTGGTTCGAAAATTCTATGAAAATTTGATGATTTTAGGACCGGCAGGATTTGAGGTGATGAATAAAGTGACTCAGTGGAGTGCTCCTATTGTGATTGGAATAAGAAGTATTGCTGATGCGTGGAATATACCGATTGGTACTCCGGAAAACTTATAAGGAATATTGAAGGAACAACCTCAAGTATGGCCACATACGGATGAGGAGATGGTTCAGGAATTATGTGCAATATCAGATCTAAGAGATAGGACATGTGATAATTGGTTGTTGAAGTTAGATCTGCTTTATTTGGATTGTGTTGTTTCGGCTCAACTTCGGTCTAATAATCGAACCAGTGTAAGGGATCGCATTATGCTTCAAACTTTATATGCCCTAACTCATGGGTATGAAGTGTGTGTTCCAATGCTGATCATGGCAGAGATGTCGATTGCCTGAGCGATTGTGAGTAGGGAATGGGCAGGTGCTGATAGATTTGAACATTATCTTTCGTACCCGTTTCTGTTATCAAAGATCATTGCCGAGTAGTTGGGTGGTAGGAAGAAAGAGCTGGATGAGATGCGGTGGACAATTATGAAAATGTATTCGGAGGAAGATTTGGAAAAGTTGAAAGAGTCTGCAAACTGACGGATATGGTTGAAAAGTGTCGTGTCAAGTGATGAAGAAGAGGAAGAGGATTATGGTTTAGATTTGGGGTTAGGATTTTTGTTTATGTTTAATTTTGTTTTTAGGGATGGTAGACCCTTAAGGCCACGTCTTTATTTTTTATTTTAGGATTGTAGGCCCTTAAGGCCAAATCAATTTTTATTTTTTTAATATTTTTATGAAAATAAAAAATAAATAAATAAAAAAGAGAATCTTTGATTCCTTGAAAACATGTGTGAATTTGACTTATAAGCACAAACACACATTCACTATGAGAAATAGGTTGATTTTTTACTATGTAGTTGAAAAAAATATTTTTTTCACAATAAAAGGGGAGAAGGGGAGATGTTATGGTTAAAATGGAGTAAGTTTGAAAGAAATTTATTTTGAAAAAATAAAATGTGAAAAGTAGTTCTTCGATCTGAGTAACCGAGCATTGGTATCACCAATATCACTGTTCGCGTAAAAAGGATAGAAAACTAATGAGCATAAATCCCATGGAAGAAGCTCGGGCCCAATTAGTCAGGACTAAACAATTCTGGCTGGAAAGTCTGGAGACTTAGAAAGAGAAAAAGGGATGAAAAGTGGAAAGATGGAAATATAGGTTTCTATTAAAAATGACAAAATTTGATCAATGAAGTAGGAGAACGGAAACTAAATTATCGTAGTCGAGTGTTCACAAAAACACAGAAGGTTGTCCGGATTGAGAGTAGAAAGTACTGAAATCATTCACTTTAGTGGGAACCATTCATGACACGAAGCTCGAGATAATTATTGTTTGGTAGTGAGTGGGAGTATTTGTATCTATGTTGTCTTTTGTATTGTATCATGACTTCATTAATTTGTGTGAGAACCCATGACTGCGTGATTAATAGAGAACTGAGATGTTTGTAGGTACCATCTCTGGAAACCTTCATGAGACTTCACTCGTCTACTAGGGGTCACCTAGGGGTTTAAAAGGATTGTACACGTGCTAAGTGTAATCACCAACCCTCACGAAAGCAAAGGAGTAGGTTAGATTAGTTAGAATAGTTAGAGTAGTTAGATTAAAAAGATCATCACAAGAAAGTTTTCCTGAGTTAATTGTTAAGGGTCTAGCAATATGTAAGTTTAGGGGTGTGATAGGTACTCAAAAGTATCCATTTTAAGCCCCTATCTTACTGTTATGTCTTTTCATTCCATTATTTGGTATTTTTATTGCGTTTGCACGTTAAGACATATTTCAGGAGCTTAATGAAGAAATGGAGCTAACTTCGGTGAATTAACTGAAGAGTATGTTCTTTTTATCCAAAAGGATAGTCAAAGAGGCAGTCCGAGATAAAAATGGCTCTCGGAGGGCAAAAATGGCATTTCCAGAAGCCGTCATCTTCAGCAAAAAGTATCGTGGGTTCGAGATGGACATTTTGGTGCATTCACGGAGAAAAGTGATTTTTCACAAAATACCTACGCTTTTGCCTATGCTTCCAGTTTCAAAAGGTGGCTGGAAATCACATTTTTACGCTTGGACCTACACTTGAAGGTACGCTTGGGACCTACGCTTGAAGCGTAGGCTTGCTACGCTTGAAGCGTAAGGACCCCTATGCTTGAAGCGTAAGTGCGGTAACTTTTTGGTGGTTTTTGGTGGATTTTTCCTGTTTCACCCCCAGCTTAATTGGAAGACGTGCCTGCGACTTCAGACCAAAATGTACATGTATATACACATACATATATATGAGAAGTTAGGGTTTACATGAGTTTTAGTGTGAAAAGACTGAAAAGGGTCTCTCTATGACATTGCCTATATATACAAGACCATACATCAGAGTTAGGTTTGTTGAGTTAGAGAGTTCAGACGTGCGTTTTTGGAGGTTGTTCATTCATTCAAACTTACTGCTGTTGAGAGCCATATTCAAACCTAGAGATCCGGAGAAGAAGACTATGGATAGTGTTTCTACATCAACGATGCAGTCACCATCTTTCATGGCCAACTAACTCAGTATCTAGGATTTTCTAGCAAAGCCCTAGCCAAGTAATGTAGTTCTTTCATTGTTTTCAATCATAAATAGGGGAAATTGTTGACCATACTATGATGATTGTAATAGTTAAGAGACCGTACTGATTTGCAATATAAAATTCTATGTTTGTTTCAAATTCTTGTCTTAGATGGAATGAATATATTATTTTGCACAACTATGATTATTCAATATGAGCAATAACTCAAATGCTTAATTATGGTTTTCTACACAATTGTGGTAATGAAACTTGAAACCCTAGGTTGACACAGGTCGTGCCTTGGAGATTTAATATAGATATGTTTTAGTTTATTTTCATACATTCGGAGTAGATTAGAGTAATATAATTGACATGTATTAGTTAGGTCTGTCATGAGATGGATTGTCGGGATCCGATTAATGGTACTCCTTTTTGGGGTCGTATTTAGTTATTTACGGTAAGACCTGATTCGCAGTTATGGATCGCCCTTATACAATTGATACAATGAGGAACTATATTATGCGGTCAGTGGTGGAGTGATGAAAACCCTAGTTTTCTCTCTCATTTGAATCACAACAAATTTAATTTGCTTTCTAGATAATTTTAATTAAAATAGATAATTTGGTATTTGACAACCCAAACAAACCATTTTTCAGAAAATATAATTCAGTGTTTTTGAACTATTAAAGTGAAAAATCTCAGTCTCTGTGGGATCGATATCCCTTACTCAAGCCATTTGTTATTCTACAATTGATACGTGCGCTTGCGTAGGGTAAAACCTAGAGTCGTTAATGTGTTATTTTTAACCACATATTTTTACACACCTGACGCCCCAACACACCCCGATGACACATCTTCACCCTGGACCTCTCCACTACCAGAAGATTCTCAATCTCGACCTTCTCCTCCATAAGCTTCTCATTTGAAGTCTTCAGGCCCTCATTCTCAGTCACCAACTCCTGGTTTCGCACCAACAGGGCTTGATGAGCTTCCTCTATCTCCTTGAGCTTCTAATCAACCACCCGAAGTCACTGCTCAGTGGCCATAGCCCTTACGGATTGAGCCTCCAACTTCTCATTGGTAGTCACCAGCAAGGCAACCGTCTTTTTCCCGGCCTCCTCTTTCAGCCTCAGATACTCTGTCGACTGCCTGAGGGCCCTGTTGTCCTCCTCAAGCTTTGAGTTATAAGCTTGGGTCAGATAAAACATCTGCCACAAAAATCACGAGTATCAACAAATAGGTAAGAAAAAAACAAATTCAAGTTGCACACAAACCACCTTCATTGCCATTTCAGGACTTATTAGAGCCAACTTTCCCCTATCCACCTTCTTGATCTTGTTCCGATTGGTCGGGGTCAAAATCTGAAGACCCGTCTCCTGAAGGGCAATGTCATCCTTAATGGTCTCATTCCATGAGACCAAGAACCCGCCACCCGGGAGCCTTATTCTCGGATTCCAAGGAACGGGTTTCTCAGCTGCAGCTTTGGTTTCTGCTTGTACACTAGGAGAGGCTACCGTTGTCAATCGGGGCCAAACCGAACGGCCAGATGAGTAAGTCTTTATAGGGGGCCCTCTCTAGAGTCGAGGATGGCAATGTAACACCCTCTCCAGCTGATACGGAAGCACCATCACCATTAGGTCGGGGTGGGTTAGCAAGATTCTCCCCTGAGGAAGGTAGAGTAGGAGAAGTAGGGGTAGGGACACCTTCCTCCACAGAAAGAGGGGGATGAGTAATAAGTGGAGGATCACTCGAAGGGGGTGGTGGCGGAACCTCACTAACAGAGGGGGATTCAGTTCCCGAAGGGGTAGCTGGAGTGGTTGGGTTGCCCGATGCCTTCTTTCATTTGCTCTTGAGGCTAGGTTGAGGAATTCTCAGCATGATGTCTTCTTCTTTAGATGATAATTCCTGCAAAACATTATCAGTCAGGAAATCAAGACACATCCTTAAAGGTTTACCCCAAACTTTGGACTTTAGAAGGTCAAAATGAGATTTAATATAAAATGGGGTTTTGTGGTTAGCGGGCGCCTTCAAAAAACCTAAAACGTGTATCCCCAACTTGTCATCACATACCCCACAGAAGCATACCCCTAAATGATAGGGTTTGAAAGAAGGGAATAAGTGTTGGCTAAAAGCTTTGGGGATCGGGAAGTTTGTATTGGGATGTCTCTAGTTCCCGCTCACCAAAATCATCATCTCCTTCCATCCCTTATTAGATTTCTCGACTCTATCACACATCTTTCTCCCCTAATAGGGAAAAAGATTAAAATGCTACTTACAGTCTTTCTGGTCATGCAGCCTATAAGAGAATAAGACCTCAGCCAGACCCAAGTCCAGACACAGATCCCGATTGAGCAGCAAGACTATGGCCAGTATTCTAAAGAAGTTTAGCCCAACCTGTAGTGGGGCCAGACTCAGGGTAGACAAGGCGAACAAAAAGAAAGGATGAATTGGAAATCGGAGGATCTGTAGATGATAAGAGGAAAGCAAGATCTGGCCATCCCTAACCCCTTCACTGAACCTAAAATACTTGTCCTTGGGGTAGTGCCTGATCACCACCTCATCAGGAACCTCAAGCTTCTTTAGAACTACGTCTACCCTTTTTCAGATATCAAGGGATCAGCAGTAATTTGTGTTCCGGATCTCCTAACAGCTTGACCCCCAACTGGAATAGTGACAACAAGGACCCCACCGGTACTAACGCGCTGGATGACCTCTGGGGGGCTAAATGTAGCAGTCCTGACCACCTCAACAAATGGAGAACTCAAAGAAGCGTTAGGATCGATGGAGGAAGGATAAAGATCACTGACAGATCGGGTATCGTCACTCTCAGACATGGTGACAGAAAGGTAGAAAGGGCAGAAGGAAAACTTACAATGAAATGAATTCCGGAAAGATTCCGAAGGGGATTTATAAACTTTCCGATAAAAAATTGTAGATTCCAGCGATAATAAACGAGAAAGCCAAGTTGTAGAGACCTCTTTGAGAAGCAAGAAGTTTTGAAATGCAAGAAGTGTTTATCACATAAGCTAAGAGTCATGCGCACCAATTTTGGAGCACCGAGCCGTTTTCTCGGCCCCCACTTCCTAAATCGAGGCCACGTGGGCCGTGAATTTGAAATTGAAATGATGAGTTATAACTGGCCCCTTAAATGTGACCGCCACGTCATCCGATAGGGGTGATGTATGTTGTTCCCCCACACGTTACCTTCTTGGTAATGGGCTTAATTGTCAAAAGGCCCACAATCAAGAAGAAGACCTGTGTAAGTATGGAAATCTTCGGGCCCATCAGGCTTCGACCCAACAAGTTGACGACCCAACAAAGCCCTTCAAGACCCAAAGATAAGGGCCCATTTCAAGGCCAATCACCAAAACATTCTAGAGTGATTTGATAATCAAGTTTGTGATGTAAAGAATGGTGAGGTAAACAATAAAATGTTGCTCTAATGGGCTCAAAGCCCAAAAAGAGAATGTATATAAGGAAAGCAAAATCTGAATAAAGTATTACATTCTTGTGTTGTGCATTTTTTAGCATTTACAATATGATATTTTAAAACATTAAATGGGACGGGGATGGATATAGGCGAACCCATTTCGGACCCGCCCCATTGCCATCCCTAGGTTTGTGCTTGTTTTTGTTACAAGTCCTAGTTAACAGCGTTGGCTCCAAAATGTGTTCAAATGATATACTCCTACATGTTTGGGTTTTTTTTTTGTTTTTTTATTGTCAGACTACTGAAAATTATAAAGAAATTATAAAATATTTTTAGGTTAAGTTTTTTTAGCAGAAGTTATGTTCTAAAACAATTTGGTAATAAAAAGCTTTTATATTTATATGTATGTAAAAATAAATAATTATTTTCAAGTATTTTTTATATTTTCATAGTTTATAGTTCTTAAGACCTATTTACCAAAACCTAAACGAAAAATAAAGTGGGAATAAACATTCCAAAACATAAAAACAAAAAATAATAATTTTTGGATCTCTACCTATAGAATGACCATTACCTTTATATTACTTTTAGACAAAAATGTATAATACCCCATGCTTTTGAAAAGTTTCAAAATACCCCCTATGCTTTTGAAAAGTTGCAAATTATCCCCCCCCCCCCCCCCCCCCCCCCCAATGTTATTTTTAGCTCCAAATCACTCCATCACATTTGTAAAATCTAGCAAATTACCCCATTTAATATATTTGACTCTACTTTCTACTTGGTATTTATATAATATGATTATTATACCCTCTTGTTATGTATTAACCAATTTTTAGTTTAGCCTTTTTCCTCTCTTTAAAAATAATAATTAATAATTAAAAACTCCACACACACATACTTATTTTAGGTCTAAACATGGTATTAGAAATTTGTTTAAGAAATTATTTTTATTTAAAATCATATTTTTCGTGATAAATATAATGAAAACTTAAAATATGACATAAAATTAAAACATGTCTAAAAGTGTTGTAATTTTCCAAATGATAATAAAACTTTCTGAGCTCTTGTTAGTTTGTTTTTCTATTATAACAAAAGAGAACTTTAGACATGTTTTACTTCTATAAGTCATATTTTAAGTTTTCATAGTGTTTATCAGAAAATATCTATTTTAAAATAATAATAAATTCTTAAACAAAATTTTAATTTGATGTTTTAGGCCAGGAATAAGTATGTGTGTGTGGAGTTTTAAATTATTAATATTTTTGTAAGAGAGAGTAAAAAAAAGCTAAAAAATACTAAAAATGGATTAATACAAGACAAAACAGCACAATGGTCATGTTTGAAGGGGTAATTTGCTCATATTGCATAAATGTCAACAAGAAAGTGGAGTAAAAAATCCCAAAGGAGGTAATTTTCTAGCTTTTACAAAGATGGGGGTTTGATTTGGATCTAAAACTAGAATATGTGGTATTTTGCAACTTTTTAAAAGCATAGGTATTATGCACTTTTGCCTTACTTTTATTCCAAAAATAAAACCAATATTTTCTAAAACACCACTCGCATTCTAATTTTAAAAACAATGTCATTACTATCACTACCAATGTAACATCCGGTAGTTTTATGTCTAAATTAAAACTTTTGTTAATGATTAAGTGTTTATGTGCGTAATGTGTTTTATGTGCTTAACATGACTTACGTATTTTTCTTGTAATTAAATTCGTAAGTTGCATGTTAAGTTTTCATTTAGTGAATAATGAAAAGTGTTAAAAACAAATATAGAAATTTAATGACCTATGGGTAAAATTGTATTTCCATTAGTATTGAGATAGTGGGATTGTAGAGATTTCCACTAGTATTTCCACAAGTGTTGGGTATATAATTGTGATGAGTGACATTGTTGTGAATAAGATGGAAGACTTGGATTTAATGGTAAAATACATTCTTTAAAAGCACTTTTATAAAGTAGTGAAAGATGGTTAAAGTCTTCCACCACTTTTGTCAACCCTTGGATCTCACTCACTTTCTCCCATCTTTAATCTCAATCATTAGATCATAAGGCTTTGTTTGACAAACTAATGGTTTTGTGTGTATTGTGTATTGTGTATAGGTTTTCATAGCAAGACTAACTTTGGACCCTTGGATCATTCTTTTACTTTCTAGCTTTATTCTCAACCATTGGATTGTGTGACTGTTGAGTGGAGAATCTCTACACTTAGTCTTCCATTTACAAGACTAATTTGGACCATTGGATGGCTTCTCTTTTTATCCCATATTTAATGTGCACTCTTGGATGAGTTTGATGTTAGTGGTGAATCTCATAGGTCTTTCACATGAAGACTTTATCTTCATCACACATTTCATATCTCTCTTTTTCTTTCTACATTTCTCTTTCCATCTTCTTCTTCTCTACTTCTTCCTTTGATTTTATCTCATTCCACTTGAAGTTTGAAGAAGTGTTCAGCATGGAAATTGATTGGATTACTCCCCTCTTTGATTTGGTCTAAGTATTGGGGTAAGTTTATATCATCTCTTGGGTTTTCCATCTTCAAACCCTGGAATTTCTATTCTTGATTTATTGTGTTCAACTTTTGATTTTTGGTTTACTTCTCTCTTGAATTTGTTAAGGGCCATAAGTTGAGTATTTTCACCGACTGTTTCGGTTATTGAAAACTTGGAGTTTTTTTTTTCCTAAAGCTTGGAGTTCATCTTATGATTTTGAGCTCACTTTTGGGTTGGGAATTTTGGTAAGTCTCATGACTATCTGTTTCCTTTTAAGTAGTCCGTTTATGAAGCCCTAGAAATTCTTTCATTATAGTTTTAGCTCTTTTCTTGTGGGTTGGACCACACTTGTGATTGAAGTCTATTAAAAGACTAGTAATCTCCTTGAAATTATTTCTAGATTGTGAAGACTTTTTGTGAACCTTGGAACACATTTGTTGGGCTATTCTTGGAACCTCTTGGACCTTGAGCTTGTGCTTGCTTGGACTTGAGGTATGAAAAAAATGAATTGTTTTGATTTTTGTACGAGGGTGTGTGTGTCTATGTATGCATATGCTATATATATATATATATATATATATATATATATTTGTTGAGTCTTGACAACATAGGCGAGAAAAGCATGATATTGTGATGATAATGCTTATTGTGAAAAGTTATTTATATGTGTATGATTATGAGCATATTGATATTTTGACCATAATATATTGCGATATGATGTAGAGCATGTATTATGATGAGACATGGTTCAATTGAAGCCTTTTTTCATATTGAGTATACCTTGTTGTGTTGAGTACATTGGTGTTGGTCTATGCCGGTCATGTAACCATATGTGAGTAGAATTGAGTCGGATCGTTGCAACAACTGGCTAGGGGGTGTTTTCATAACCTGCGGAACTAGTACGTATGAGAATTGGGATATAAGGATGGATTGTTCCACCCTATTTAGTCACGGGTCATCCCGTGCATTTGATCTTCATTGATTGAGAGTGTATGTCCTCTTCAAGTGAACGATTTAGGCGACAACTTATATCCGTGACCATAGTGGCTAGTG
The DNA here is from genome assembly GCA_963922005.1 of Cornus suecica. NCBI lineage: Eukaryota > Viridiplantae > Streptophyta > Magnoliopsida > Cornales > Cornaceae > Cornus > Cornus suecica. The sequence continues at coordinate 39,151,016 of OY998247.1, read as the reverse complement.
TGTGTACCATGGGTGGTGGTAACTCACATTACATTTAAATTGTTATATACGTAATTGAGATATTTATGTCGATACATGTTATATCCTTGAATGATTATGATATGAGCATGTTGGGGGAATTGTTTGTGGGTTCGATGGGTCTCGAATTGGCATGAGAGTCATGTGGGGCAAGAAACCAACCTAAGATTAGTAGCATGTGCCTTGGATGGGTTGTACCACTCGGACTATTGAGGTTGAGGCGATAACGCTTCCTCTACTGGGCTAGTGAGCTCATCCCACGACTTTAAACATTTTTCAGGTGATGATCCCACTACGAGAGGCCCATAGTCTCTTGGTGGAGTTACGGTGTTGTTTCCGTCATTTTAGCACTTGTGGAGGCCCTTTTCATTTTGAAAGAAAAACCCGTTTTCGCTCACCCCCGTTACCCCGACTAAATCTTTGAGTTTGAAAATGATTTTGAGTTTGTTTTGAAAAGGATTTTAAACTTTAAAAGTCGGTGGTATACCAAAACGGAGACCGGGGGCAAGACAGTCAATTTTATGAGTTTTAACGAAACTTGCTCTTCTAAAGCTTATTTTTGTGTCATTGAACTAGCTTTGAGGGTAAGAATATGGTTTTAAAAAAGTGCAATTTTGGCAGAACCTGGTGATTTTCTCACAGCAGCTGGCACTGATGGGGGCGCTTAAGCGTCACGTTAAGCACCAGGCTGCGCTGATGGGTGCGCTTAAGCGCCAATATCAGTGTTCAGCCCCCTTTTTAGCTACTGTAAGCACAACACTATTCACCAAAATTATGTAAAACTAATTTTTGGTTTTTGACCCCGAAATCATCCCCACATGTTTTTATGACCTTTCAAATGCTTAATTAAGCGACTTTTAGCGTGAAAGGACTATTTTACCCTTGTACGGGTTTTTGGCGATTAAGGTTCTATTTTTGTTTTGTTTCACTTCTGCATCACTCCTTTGACTCTTAGGCTCATGTTTCGGAGTTCTAGGAATTTTGAGGCGTGACAACCAATGCCATCATCATGCGCGGAGCCAATTAAGGCTTAGAGCTAGAGGGGGCATTTGCCCCTCTTGATTTGTTTCCTACCCTTTATATGTGTATAATATATTTTAAATTTTTTTTATTTAATGTATATTTTCTTGGCTATAATAAACTGAAAATGCTCACCCCTAAAATTTCTCCTTCCTAAATTCTTTCTGATTCTTCTTTATTTTCTTAAATGGTTTTCTTTTTCTTTCAATTTATTTTATTTCCAAAATTTCGTAGGGCTGCATCTTCTTTTAAAATATTTTATTCTTAATTTGATTTTTTTTATTATATTTTCATTTAACTTTTTTCATATTTATATGCCCCTCTTGAAAAATATCTCTGGCTCCGCCCTTGGTCCACCACTATCACCACCGTGTTTGTTTTACACTATCATTGCCTTCAAATTCAATCACCACACTATAATCGCCTTCACCACCACCACCACCTCCACTATTGTCCACCACCACTACAACCTCTTTCTATTGCCATTGTTTTGTCTCCTACCACCACCACAACGGCTTTCTACCACAATCACCACTATTGTTTTTTAAAATATATATATACATACATAAAACAGTTATTTTAGTAATTTAATTATATTTCACTAAAAGAGGTCCTCTAAAAACTATTCAATTCAATTCAAAATTCATTCCATTATATTTTTTAATGGGTGAATGGCGCAAAACCCCCCTATAGTTTAAAAAATGTGTAGAAACCCCACTCATGATTTCTAAATCTCCTACACTTTACAATTAGTGCAAATAGACCCCTCCAAGCCCTTTTAGATGCCAAATTACCATCTTACCCTAAAAACAAATTTCAATCTTGTACCCAGGGGCGGAACCACTCTATCCTTAATTTTTTTTTAAAAAAAATTTTAGCCCCAAAAAATATATATATTATAAATATGTCTATAAAATTTGCATATGGCCCCTCCAAATAATTTTCCTAGCTTCGCCCTTCCTTGTACCACTCTGCCTTTTATTTTTATATTTTATTACTGTGTAGATAAGTTATTATTATTATTATTATCATTACGATTACGATTACCTAAGGGAAATTTAATTAAAATATGAATCACGTCATTTGAATAATCCGATCAAATTCGTTTGTGATAAAAGCGGTATGTAACTTTTTAATCTTGTCAAACTTCTTTAAACAATTATACTTAAAAAGTAAATTATAAATAGAAAAAACAAATCGGACATATTTCGGACATTAAAATTTCGTATAATGTTTGAAATATATATTTTTGTTAAATTTTAAAAGTGAACTATAAACAAAAAAAATAAATCCGGACATTAAAAAATCCTATAATGTCCGAAATATTATTTTTTGGTTAAATTTAAAAAGTGAACTATAGAAAAAAATACATATATATTCGGGCATAATCCATTCATTTATTTTGCTACTTTCAAAATTATATTTTATTTATATAAGTAATTTATTTCTTTCAACAAATATAGCAAAGTCTCTAACTATTAAAATAATATATACATATGTATATAATTACTTATTATTAACTTAATTTTAAAAGTAATTATATATGCAAGAAGGATATTTTGTTAGGGAATAATGGTATTTTTGGTATTTGGGAAGAAATGATGGCATGTGAAAGTCAAAAAGTAAACAAAATCTTGTCATAGGAGGTCAATTTGAACACTTTTGGAATAGTAGCGGGGCTTATATGAACAAAATGAACTTGAGAGGAGTTTTTTGTGCATTTTTCAGACCATAGAGGGGTTTTGCGTCATTCACCCAATTTTTAATTAGTGTAACATGATACTAGAATGGTGATCACTATGTTTTATATTGTTTTATCTTTCCAATAAAATATGAAGAATGAAAATGATCATTAACAATTTATTTCATTTGCACTTACATTTGTATTCATTTTCACATTGAAAGAAAAATAGCATTAATTTCTTCATATCATATCTGAGTACAGCAATTGTAAGGATTCTGTGGGATGGTGGAGAGATTGATAGTTGATACGTCCCGTCTTGTTAACATGAGAAATAAGGTAAGAGATATATGAAGAGTTATCTACAATTATTTTTGGAACTTAGCCCCATAGATACGAAAATGTTATAATCTTGATAAAGGGTAAATTGTAAATATATTTTTGCCATACAAAAACTAAAATATATATATATATATATATATATATATATATATAATATAAATGTATAGCCAAAAACACTCGAGTTATTTTGTATCATCATATAAATTCTTGAATTTAATAATTGTCTTATATACCACTGATTTGAGATGATGTTCCCAACTTTATACTTGTTTTTCAGATTTCATAATCCTTTCTTTTATTGGGAAATAAATTATTATTTCCTTCCTTAAATTTCTATCATCATGGACATATTGAGAAATAAATTATTTTCCTTGTATATCTATCATTCTCTATTTTATAAATGGGAACATTAGATTTAGGGAATGTAAGAACATTTATAGTATTATTTGTGTTTGGCATGTTATAGAAAATAAGCATGTTGAGTGAATTGTCATGTTAAGAGTTTTGTGTATTTGCAATAGAGTTGTTAGTATATTTGTTTCTATCTCGAGAAAAAAGTCAAGGAGTGTGTCTGAGCAAAGGAAGCTACCGGGGGGCAAAATCATCATTTCTAGACATCGTTACTTCACCGGAGGGCAAAAATGTCATTTCCAGACATCATGACTTCAACCAAAAGCATCGGGAGTTCGAGATGACCAATCTAGCTCAAATATGAAAAAACTACAAAAGATGTAACATACCTACGTTGCCAGAGGCTGAAACAAGATAAATTGGCTCTTACCTATGCTGTGGTTTTAGAGCTAGGAGGGGACCCTACGCCCCAGACCTATGCCCAAGTGTAGGTCCCAAGTTTAGGTCCAAATAAGGTGATTCTTGAGCCTATCATCAAGAACTTGAAGTCAACTTTCCAACGATATATTACACGTCTCAATCTAATATGTGTAGCTCCAGATATGATCAATAGAGTGAGAGTTGTCCTGCAGAAAAAGCTGAAAATTTCATAATCGGGCTGAAATTTTATTTTGACTCAAATTGATTCGTGTTGACCCGGATGACCTTGAGTTCGATCCAAACACCTATAAGAACGTGTATATCATATTAAAGGGTTTGACTCAGTTGAATGTGAAATTACACAAAATGGTAAGGTTAAGGTTTTTCCTCAGCATGGTCTATAAATACCAAGTTCTACAAGAGATGAGGTAATGTTTTTTGAGAGATCTCTACAGTATTTTATCATTCATCTTCTTCTACAGAGATATTGATATAGTGAGAGAAAATATCATTGAGTGATTCTTCTAGATCTCTCTTGTTTTGGAGTTGATTCTATCGTGCTTCTACATCGATGATCTTATGCACGATTGAATCATATAGATTCTGAAAAATCTACACACCGCTGATTGCAACGAGGTTGCTTTGATCCATTGAAGAACAGAGTCGTCTGAGTGCGGAGATCGGAACAAGAAGCTTCGTGGTTATTTGATCTGTTGAGAAACAGATCCGTCAGTGTACAGAGCGGAGCGAGAGCTTCGTGGAGCGTGAGTGAATCTAGACTTTCCTACATCGAGTGAAGAACAACAGATTACATTGGTTGTAAGTACTGTTTTCATAGTGTTTGTACAAATTCTCTGATTCATAGTGCATCGATACCCGAGTGTATCCGTGGTTTTTACTTAGAGTCTTTCCAAGGTTTTCCACATAAAAATATCGTGTGTCTATCTTGCTTTATTTTTTGCACTATATTAATGTTTGCTTGATATTGCTTGAATGATGTGATTTGAGAATTAGGGTTTTGTAATAAAATTGACTTTTTCGCAATTAAATATTATTTTGTCAATAAATCCATAAAAAGCCTATTCCCCCCCCCCCTCTAGGTTATTTTCACCATCGTCTAGGTAATTTCAATTGGTATTAGAGTGTGGTTGCCCCGATTTAGGTTAACTACCTAGGGTTAGATCTTGAACTTAGACGCTGGAATTTCTTCATGAACGAGGTTTCCTTGATAGGCCCTGTGTTGTTGATAGGTTAAATAATGAGGGTGATGATAATTGTGATGATTCGCTTCAAGTTAAGTACAATAAATTGCATGATAAGTATACTCATCTTAGAAAAGTTTTCTCAAAATCTATTGGTAGATTTAAAAGTGTTGACAAAGAAAAAGAATCTTTAAGAGAATAATTAACCAGCCTTACCCATGACTTTAATCAACACATGAGTGATAAATCTGAATAGATTGAAAGTTTGAGAAAGTCTGAAAAAGAAAGGATTGAGTTTTTAAAGCATGTAGAAGATCTCAATAAGGAACTAACGGCTGTAACATCTTATTTGATTGAGAAATCTGTGAAAATTAGAGACTTGGAAAAGAATTTGAAAGATGCTAATTCAACTATTCATAGATGGTCTAGTGGAACTCTTAAGCTTGATCATATGTTGAGTGTAGGAAAATATGTGGGAAATACAAAGGGGTTAGGATTTAAAGGAGTAACCCATAAGTCTGATGATATTCCCAAAACTATCTTTGTTAAGGAGGTTTTGAGTAAAGAAGTAAAGAATTTGTCTAACCATGCAAGTAGAACACCTAAGATTAAACAAGCATGAGTTAGAAAAGGTGAGATACATTATTGTGATGCTCATACATGGGTTAGAAAAGATGAGTTACATTGTTTGGGTGCTCATACTGCATATAGAGCGCATGACTCTAGTTCTGAGAAAGGTCATGAGTTTATGGTGGTGTTTACTAACAGGAAATATTTCATGTTTCCGTTTTCTGAAGAAGTAGAGTTATAATTTTGATTCCTTAAGAAAAACAGAAAGTAAAATCTTGTTTACTAAATTTTCATTTTTTTCAGAAACAAAAATAAAAAACAGAAATTATGTTTACTAAAAAAATTTTGTTCTTACTTTTTATTTATTTATTATAAGTATTTCTTATTAATTTTTATTTTTATTTATTATTTATCATAAGTTTTATTTATTTACTATTAATTTTGTATATTATTTCATTTTTTATTTTTTATTATTATTCATTCATTATTTTTATTTAATTTATAAAAATATTTAATTTATTTATTATTTGTATTTCTTATTATTTGTATTTTTTATTTATCATAATTTTTATTTATTTATTATTAGTATTATGTATTATTTAATCTATTTTATTATTCTTTATTTTGTTTCTTATTATTTATTCATTTATTTTTATTTTATTTATAAATATATATATTTTATTATATTTTAATTTTATTTATAAAAATATTTAATTAATTTATTATTAATTTTGTATATTATTTAATTTATTATTTTTATTATTATTCATTCATTATTTTTATTTAATTTATAAATATATTTTGTTTAATTTATTATTTATTATATTTTTATTTAATTTATAAAACTCTTTAATTTATTTATTATTTCTATTTCTTATTATTTTTATTTTTATTTATCATAATTATTATTTATTATTATTATGCATTATTTAATCTATTTTATTATTGTTTATTTTGTTTATTATTATTTATTCATTTATTTTTATTTTATTTATAAATATTTTTTATTTATTATATTTTTATTTAATTTATAAAAAAAATTAATTAATTATTATTTATATATAATATTTAAATTTATTAGTGCAAAAGACATGAAAGTCCTAATTTTACAACTTTGAAATTTTATCATTTTCAAAGCGAGAGGAAATAAAAAGAGGAAGTTCCATTTTTCTTGTTTCCTCTTTTCTTTACAATTAAAGGAAACGTTTCCTTAAGGGCAAAAGTAAAAATAAATTGGTAAACAAAATTTTACTTTTACTTCTTCATTTTAGGAAGTAAAAACAGGAAACATGAAATATTTCCTGTTAGTAAACAAGCCCTATATCTATTATTCTTAGTCAACAGACATCTCTACAAAATCATTAGATTTTCAAAAGTATGTGCATTTTAGAAAATCTAGTGGCATGTTCTCTTTAGAATAAATGTTTTCATATGTATCATTCTAGGAATATCTTGCATTATCTTTTATCCTAGAATTGATACATCATCATGCATTTTGTTTGAATGCTTTTTTATTTTTTATGCATGCATCATGTTTTTCTACTATTAGGATTATTCATGCATGCATCCTTATGACAAAAATTCCATAAAAATTAAAAACAAATTTCTTAGCATGTTGAGTTTGACTAAGGATACAAATGATTATCGTATTTCACTCTATTATCATATTTACTTTTCTTATTAAGCTTATGAGAGTTGGAGTTATGAGTCTGACATAAGGTTATGAGTTGTTCACTTGACATGTTTAAGTATTATTTTTGGAACTCATCAACTTTGGGTGATTGGTTTACTTCGGAGATGACTGTAATACTTGTTGAAACTTTTAGTCTCTTTCATCTAATCCGAAGTGATATGTAAGTTCATGAGATATGCTAGATTGATCTATGGATTGAAATATTTTTTGCACGCTTATGAATATTGTGGTGAAGTTGAAAAGAGAAAAGAATGAGATGTTCAAAATATAAAAATGCAAAAAGTAGTTCTTCGATCTGAGTAACCGGGCCTCTTGGCTCAGTAAGCATTAAATGTTCGCGTAAAAAGGGGAGAAGACTAATGAGCATAAATCCTATGGAATAAGCTCTGGCCCAGTTGGTTGAGACTAAAAATCTTCACTGGAAAGTCCGGAGCTTAGAAAGACAAAAAGGGATTTGGTAAAAAAGTTGAAAAGGTGCAAAGAATAAATTGTGTGACAATAGGATATTATTTTTTTAAAAAAATAATATCATGTTCCAAGTGAATGATTTGATTTCTAGCTTAGGTTTTGGACTGTAGTATCATCACGATTAGTGAAGAAGATTATCAGAATTAGTACGTATTGTTTTCATCTTAGGGTTTATTTGCACCTAAATATTTTTCATATATGCAAATGCTATGTAAAGCTTGCCTTGTGACTACTTATATCTACAAGGTATATGTGTTGATTTTCTTCACCATCATGTGTATAATAGCTAAGTCAAATATGCGTATATGATATGTTAATGACTAACTCATTGTCTCTACTGCCATGTTCACATGGTTCTAAGAACAAAAAGATTTTTGGTTGTTTTGAATTTTACATTCATGCATTATTCTTAAGTTCATGCATTGTAGAGATTTATGTTACTTGAGAATCTGGATATATTCTAATAGAATACTTTATATTAGTATTTAGTGTTTGGCTTAGATTCTCTTAAGTATCCTCTGTAATTTTTTCCTTATGTTTTCTTGTTGAGGTTTTTCCTTATTTCTCTCATGAGCTTTGATTGTTTTTGTTGTTCCTTGTCATTTCAGTGACAAAAAGGGGGAGAAATATTGAGTTAGGGGGAATAATGGTTTTAGGGGGAAAAGTTTTGAGTAAGGGGGAGTAATGATTTAAGGGGGAGAAATAGTGTGTGTTTTATGATCATTATGCTTACATGGATACTGTATTTTTCCTTATGATATTTTAATATCTGTTTTCCACATTTGCGTTTAATGGTTTGTTCAATGTTATGGTTACAGGATTGGTAGACCGTTATGAAAGTAAGGTGAAAGTTTATATATATGTTTGTCGGTGTGTGTTCATAGGTATAGATGTTATGTTATTATTTGTGAGGCTATATTGTAAAAACATGGTTTTGTCTCAGAAAATGCCAAGGGGGAGATCGTAAGAACATTTATAGTATTATTTGTGTTTGACATGTTCTACATAATAACCATGTTGAGTGAATTGTCATGTTGAGAGTTTTGTGTATTTTCAATAGAGTTGTTAGTATATTCGTTTCTATCTCGAGAAAAAAGTCAAGGAGTGTGTCAAAACAAAGGAAGCTACCGGAGGGCAAAATCGTCATTTCCAAACATCGTTACTTCACCGGAGGGCAAAAATATCATTTTCAGGCATCATGACTTCAACTAAAAGCATCGGGAGTTTGAGATGACTAGTCTAGCTCAAATATGAAAAAACTGGAAAAGATGCAACATACCTATGTTGTCAGAGGCTAAAACAGGATAAATTGGCCCTGACCTACGCTGTGGTTTTAGAGCTGGGAGGGGACCCTACGTCCTAGACCTACGCCCAAGAGTAGGTCCAAATAAGGTGATTCTTAAGCCTCTCATCAAGAGCTTGAAGTCAGTTTTCCAACAATATATTACATGTCTCAATCCAATGTGTGTAGCTCCAGATATGATCAAAAGAGTGAGATGTGTCCTGCAAAAAAAGATGGAAATTTCATAATCGAACTGAAAATTTATTTTGACTCAAATTGATTCGTGTTGACCCGGATGACCTTGAGTTCGACCCAAACACCTACAAGAACGTGTATATCACATATTATACATCATATTAAAGGGTTTGGCTTAGTTGAGTGTGAAATTACACAAAAGGGCAAGGTTAGGGTTTTCTGTGACTTGATTTATAAATACTAAGGTTCTACAAGAGAGGAAGCTACATCTTTGAGAGATCTGATATTGATATAGAGAGAGAAAATATTATTGAGTGATTCTTTTAGATCTCTCTTGTTTTAGAGTTGATTTTATCATGCTTCTACATCGACGATCTTATGCACGATTGAATCGTATAGATTTTGAAAAGTCTACACACCGCTGATTACAACTTGGTTGTGTTGATCTGTTTGTGAAACAGAGCCGTCTAAGTGCGGAGATCGAAGCGAGAAGCTTCATGATTATTTGATATGTTGAGAAACAGAGCCGTCAGAGTACAGAGTGGAGCTAGAGCTTCGTGGAGCGCGAGTGATTCAAGGGTTTCAGACTGCGAGTAGAGGAAGGCATATTAAGAGTGATTGTAAGTCTAAAACTCTCATAGAGTCTGTACTTGTTGATTCATAGTGCATTGGTACCCGAGTGTACCCGTGATTTTTTTCTTGGAACATTTCCTTGATTTTTCCACTTCTCTATGTCGTCTCTTCTTTATTTTCTGCACTATATTAATGTTTGTTTGATATTGTTTGAATTATGTGATTTGAGAATTAGGGTTCTGTGATTGGAGTAAAATTGACTTTTCTGCAATTAAATATTAATTTGTCAATAAATCCACAAAAAAACCTATTCACCCCCCCCCCCCCCCCCCCTCTAGGCTATTTTCATCATCGTCTAGGTAATTTCAGGGAACCAAAATCAAATTTAATAACTGAAAAGAGACCAAAAAAATTTCAAAAGTAATATAGGGACCAATCTTAAAACTTAATTGCTTTTTAGAGACCATTGAAGATAAAATTACAAAACTATTCTTTTTGTAACTCTCTCTCTGTGAAAAAAAAAACCTCTCCTTCTTTTTCATCCCCTTTACAAAACCCTTACCCTAATTGTTTTTCATCTATACACAAATACATACACTAAAATACATATATATATAGATACATATATTTGGGTGTGTATTTCAAGTCTCCTTTGCCCCCATCTTGGGATATGAATTTCTTGGGTTCATTGATGACACTCATCCTTCCCCCACACCGACCTAGAAATTTAAGTGGGTGGGGATATAATTATAATATTAAAATTTTAGTGGGGGTTTTAAGTTATTTTTTTAAAAAAATTAGAAGGGTAGAATTGCAAAAATCTTAAATTTAAAGGTAATAAAGGTAAAAAGAAAAAAAAATCAGCCCCCACTGGTCATGTGCACCAACCAGAGAAGGAAATGGACGAAAAGAAGCCCTGAAGAAAAACAACTTACTGCTCCCTTATAGATGTAAAATATATAGCTTGCAAGAATCAGATGGTTGTAGAATTGTGACTCATAGAGACCACTTGGAAGAAGCTTCCATGGAATGCCAGCAGCATTGCCACACTCTCTGCCAGCATGCACCATTCAACTTGATACATGCGTGAACCATTTGTTCACCACCTCTGCCACCTTGTAAGATGTGTTCATTTTGAGTTTGGCTTTCTCCTCATTCTTAGCCTATATATAGAGGCATACACATGCTGTAAACATAAGCTCAATCTGTGTAAAGAGAGCAAGAGTGAGGGTGAGAGAGAATTCCGCAAATATATTGAGCTACCCCTCCGTGGACGTACCTGATTTTTGGGGAACCACATATATATCATTGTGTCTATGTGTTTGTGTGTGTTTGATTCCATTTTAGGTCAAACAATTGGTATTAGAGCCATTTTTTGTTCAAAATAGAGTCGCACTTTTCGAGCCTATTTCGAGCCTGTTAACCCATCAAACACACCTCGTATAATATACCGTTCGAAAGCCTGTTCAGAGACGAATGTAACGGTATAAAATTCAGCTCCATCAGAGTTCGGACGTGCCATCACGCGCCCCAAGAAGAAACGCGTGTGAGTTTCCTCGTCGTCACGCGCCCACGCGCCTTCTCCGACGAGTTCTGGTTTTTCCAGCCGATTTTTCCGGCGCCGGCGAATTTTCCGGCGACAAATTAGCGATATGATATATTGCCGAGTTTTTGGCGAGAAATTGACGATATTTTGGAGAGAAATTGGCGAAACGATATTTTGTGACGTCATCAATTTTCTGAAAAATTACAGTTTTGCCCTTCTACACTATTTTGGCCATTCCGAGCTCGTTTTAAGTCCGTTTTGAGTAAACGAAAGGTCGATCCTAGCTAAATCGATCGTTCCGGATTTAACGGTGGGCTCCGTTTTTCAAAATTAGTACTCTAATTTTGGAAAAACCCGGTTTGATGTTTTATTGCTCCTAGTTGGTGAATAAATTCATCAATTTTTTTATATTTGTTATTTCAAGTCATGACTGAAGTACAGGATACCGAGCAATCAGAGGCTAGAGATACTGTAGGGAATACTGTTGGGACGAGCGGTTCTATGAGGAGAATTATGTTGTCAAATGCAAAGTTTGAGGTGGAGAAATTCGACGGCACCAATAACTTTGGCATGTGGCAATGCGAAGTCCAAGATCTTCTATTTCGAGATGGTTTCCAAATTGCCTTGGATGCTAAGCCCAAGGATATCTCGGATGAAGATTGGACATTCATTAATCGTGAAGCTTGCGGCACAATCTGATTGTTCTTAGCAAAAGATCAAAAGTACTTTATGATGAAAGAAAATATGGTAGCAGATCTGTGGAAGAAACTGGAGGAAAAATTCATGACAAAAAATACAGAAAATTGCCTTTATCTGAAGTCAAAACTCTTCAGATTCCAGTACAAGAAAGGTACCCCTATGATCGAACACTCAAACAATTTCAACAAACTAATTGCAGATTTACAGAATTTAGATGTTGAAATTCTTGATGAAAGATAAAGCTTTGATTTTATTAAATTCCTTGCCTGAGAGCTTGATCATTTATCCACAACTTTAATGTACGGAAAAGATGAGGTTAAATACATAGATGTTGCTAACGCTTTGGTAAACAATGAGTACCGGAAGAAGGATCAACATGATTTTTGGGATAATACATCAGAGGCGTTGACTGTAAATAGAGGCAGGACGAATAACATATCACAATCAAACAGATCTGAATCATCCAGAAGACGGCAAGAAAAGTATGAGTGTTTCCAGTGTCACCAGAAAGGGCACTAGAAGAGAGACTGTCCAAACAAGGACAAGTCACATGCCAATATTGCCCGAAAGAGGGAAGACGAAGATGAATCAGCCTTTACTGTTTCATCGTCAGACACTGATCAGTCTGATAGATGGATTCTTGATTCAGGTTGTTCTTATCATATGTGTCCGAACAGGAACTGGTTCTCTAGCTTCGAGGAGCTAGATGGAGGAGTTGTGCTAATGGGCAACAATAACACCTGTCAGACCAAAGGGATTGGAACAATACGTCTGAAGATGCACGACGGTACAATCAGAAAACTCTTCGATGTCAGGTATATTCCTGACCTGAAGAAAAACATCATTTCATTAGGGGTTTTAGATTCCAGTGGTTACAAGGTGACCATGGAAGGTGGAGTTCTGAAAGTAGTTCAAGGTGCATTCGTGGCAATGAGAGGTACTCTGAAGAAAAATCTGGATTACCTAGATGGGTGTACAGTAACTGGAAAAACAGCTATGGCGAGCAGTTCTGAAAACAAGACAGCCGATCTTACCCGACTCTGGCATATGAGTTTAGGGCATGCGGGTGAGAAGGCGTTGCAAGGCTTAGTGAGGCAAGGTAGACTAAAAAGTGCCAAAACTGGCAAACTTGATTTATGTGAGCATTGTGTGCTAAGCAAACAGACGAGGGTCAAGTTTGGCACGACGATTCATCGAACGAAGGCAACACTAGACTATGTTCACACAGACGTCTGGGGGCCATCCAGAATCACTTCATTGGGAGGTAAACGTTGGTTTGTAATGTTTATTGATGATTTTTCTAGATATGTCTGGGTTTATACTATGAAGCATAAAGATGAAGTGCTAGATATCTTTCTTAAATGGAAGAAAATGATAGAGACCCAGACAGGCAGGAGCTCAAGAGGCTCAGATCAGACAACGGTAGCGAGTACAAATCAGATCTTTTCCTGGAAATCTGTCAGAATGAAGGGATAATTAGACACTTCACAGTGCCTAGAACGCCACAGCAAAATGGAGTAGCAGAAAGAATGAATCGCACTTTGGTGGAAAAAATACGATGTATGCTATCTTAATCTGAGCTAAGCAAAGCATTTTGGGCAGAGGCGTTGGCATACTCCACTCATATTGTCAACCGGCTTCCTGCAACTGCGCTAGATGGGAAAACTCCCAAGGAGGTATGGTCCGGATATCCAGTTTTTGATTATGATTCTTTTCATATATTTGGGTGTCCAGCATACTTTCATGTTGTGGAATCTAAACTGGATCCTAGAGCCAAGAAAGCTCTCTTCATGGGACATAGTGAAGGAGTTAAAGGATTCCGGTTATGGTGCACTGAAACAAAGAAGGTCATCTGTAGCAGAGATGTTACTTTTGATGAGTCTGTCATGCTGAGACAGACAACTCCAGCTAAAGAATAAGTGAATCCAAATCTTCAGCAGCAGGTAGAGTTTGAAAGTCACGAAGATACTGGGCCACCAGTTGATAGTTCTGAAGATGATTCTGATAGTCAGGACGATGACTCAGTTCAGGTGGAGACTCCATCTCCAGTACAGGTGATTAGTCAGCAGCCATACTCTATCGCCGCCAGCAGACCCAGAAGGGTCATTCAAAAGCCAGCCTGATTTATTGACATGGTGTCATTTGCCCTTCCAGCGACAGAAGATGATGTCCCTAACACTTACAGAGAAGCAGTGCACCGTACTGATAGTAAGAAGTAGAATGCAACAATGGATAAAGAGATGAAGTCTCTACATCAAAATCAGACTTGGAAGTTAGTTCAAATTCCAAAGGGCAAGAAGGCTATTGGTTATAAATGGGTTTATTCTCATAAAGAAGGTGATCCCGGCATAAACCAGATCAGATACAAAGCCAGACTCGTAGCTAAAGGCTATGCTCAAAGGGAATGAATCGACTACAACGAGGTATTTTCGCCTGTTGTTAAACATTCCTCTATTCGGATACTTTTGGCTTTAGTAGCACAGTTTCATCTCGAGTTAGCTCAACTTGATGTCAAAACTGCATTTCTCTATGGCACTTTGAACGAAGAGATCTACATGTCTTAGCCAGATGGGTTCAAAGTTCCAGGACGTGAGAACTGGGCATGTAAATTGAGCAAGTCACTGTATGGCTTGAAACAGTCCCCGAGACAATGGTACAAGAGGTTTGACTACTTTATGAAGCAACAGAAATATACCAGAAGCCACTTTGATCATTATGTATATCTTCGCAAACTCCCAGATGGTACATTTGTATATTTGCTCTTATATGTAGATGATATGTTGATAGCATCTAAGAGCAAGGTGGAGATCGATAGACTGAAGGCTCAATTGAGCTCAGAGTTCGAGATGAAGGATCTTGGCAAAGCTAAGAAAATACTCGGGATGGAGATCAAGCGGGAGAGACAGAAAGGCACAGTGTGTTTAACTCAGACGAAGTATTTGAAGAAAGTGCTTCAGACATTTGCCATTGATGGCAACACAAAATCAGTAAGCACACCGCTAGCCTCACACTTCAAACTGAGTGCACAAATATCACCAACCACGGATGATCAGAAAAAGCAAATGGATCATGTTCCATATGCAAATGCAGTTGGTGCCCTTATGTATGCAATGGTATGTACCAGACCAGACATTTCACATGATGTAAGCATGGTGAGTCGATACATGCACAATCCTGGTAAAGGCCATTGGCAAGTAGTGAAGTGGATTCTACGGTACATTCATGGTACTGTGGATATCGGTTTGAAATTCGAGAGAGAGAAGACAGTGGGTAAGCATCTAGTTGGATATGTTGATTCTGACTATGCAGGAGATCTTGATAAAAGAAGATCTACTACAGGTTATGTCTTCACTATGGCAGGCGGACCAGTATGCTAGAGGTCAACATTACAGTCCACGGTGGCTTTATCTACTACAGAGGCAGAGTATATGGCTGTAACCGAAGCTTTCAAGGAAGCTATTTGGCTTCAAGGGTTGACTGCAGACTTGGGCAATTTTCAAAAAACCGTGAAGGTTTTTTGTGAGAGTCAAAGTGCCATTTGTTTGGCAAAGAACCAGGTCCATCACAGTCGTACCAAGCATATTGATGTTAGGTTCCACTTTGTTCGAGACATAGTAGATGATGGGAACATTTTACTACAGAAGATCAGGACTGCAGATAATCCTGTAGACATGCTTACCAAAGTGGTTACAGGGATCAAGTTTCAACATTGTTTAGACTTGATCAATATCTCTCGGACTCAGAGCGCATAACGGCGCATTGGTGGGTAGCGTCAATCAGAAGACTTCAATCAGTGGACTCTTTTTTGTCACGATGGAGATTTGTAGAATTGTGACTCATAGAGACCACTTGGAAGAAGCTTCCATGGAATGCCAGCAACATTGCCACACTCTCTGCCAGCATGCACCATTCAACCTGATACATGCGTGAACCATTTGTTCACCACCTCTGCCACCTTGCAAGATGTGTTCATTTTGAGTTTGGCTTTCTCCTCATTCTCAGCCTATATATAGAGGCATACACATGCTGTAAACATAAGTTCAATCTGTGTAAAGAGAGCAAGTGTGAGGGTGAAAGAGAATTCCGCAAATATATTGAGCTACCCCTCCGTGGACGTACCCGATTTTTGGGGAACCACGTATATATCATTGTGTCTATGTGTTTGTGTGTGTTTGATTTCATTTTAGGTCCAACAATGGCGCTGATACAAAAATATATGGGAGGGTCGAACTTTTAGTCCGATTACAGTTTGGACTAACTCTATATGATACTGAAAGGCTTCCAAATAGTGAAGGTGATAGTGCACCCATTTTGGAGAATGTCCTGAATGATCTCAATTTGTTTGACATGGACTAGCTTCCACGGAAGTGTTGTTAAGAAAAAGCCTACAAAAGCGTCTGAAGCTCTGTTTGGCACAGTTTCTAATTTTGCTTTTACTTGAAAGAAAAGAGAGTAGCATTTGCCATTTTGAGAAGCTGATACTCCCAATATCTTCAAAACATTCTCCCAAGGCCTGAAAACTCTTCTAAATTTTTTATCAAACATCGTTCAAAATAGTTTTTCTCTTAAAAAAGTCAAAAGCAGTTTTTCAAAAGCTATTCCAAATAGGGCCTTATAAACAACACAAGAAGTCGCAAAGGAAAAAAGATTGTTCATGGAGGGTTATAGATGACACTGGTGATGGGTGTTGGAAAATTATGAGTGAATGAGATGTGATTGTTAGACAGAGAGTTGTGTCTACGGTTGGATAGTTAGAGTTGTGTTGAATTGTGTCTGCAGTGACTGACTGAGAATATACGTATCAAAATAATCACATCTTATATGGGTGATGGTGAATAGATATAACCTATTTGAACCAACGCAATTAGTGATGGTTTGTGTTGAGCCATCACATCTGGTGACTGTTCTGTTCGCGTCATCTGGTTAAGTCACCAGTTTGCCTATAAATACCCCATTGGGTCATTTGCAAAATTCATTCCTCTCTCTATTCTTCCTTATTCACTTCTCTCTGTATATATATATATATAGTATAGTATAATAGTAGTAGGGAGTATAACACAAAAGAGGTTCGCTAGTTCTCCAATTTGTAGTGCTGCTATTGGAGAAGGAATGTCGTTATATCTTGGGAGACAGACACTATAAAGATCGTGAACACCGTAGCGGGGCGAATCTGTCTTAAGGACATATAATCTAATTCTAGACTCGGCCAAACAAGTTCTTTATTTTAATATTATATTTTGTTTAATATATATATATATATAAGTTTATTAAATAGTATATATATATATATATATATATTGTGTTGCATTAAATATAAATATTTATATTATGTGATACATTAGAAATTATATTAATAATAATAATCATACTATATTATTGCACACATTTTGAACTATACAATGGGATGGGGTAGTTAGAGTCTCCCAGAATCGAGCTAATACAGGTACCAGTTGATAACTATATATACCTGTATAACTAGATCTTTCTTTTTCCTTTATTGTCTTTTTTATTTTTGTTAAATTATGCTGGCTGGCACTTCTGCTTAAGTTTTTCTTTGCCCTAGGTCTACTTAGTAAAAGGGCATTGTTTGAAAGAACACATGCATTTGTTTGTGTTGTTTTGTTTTTAATCTATTCGTTTGTGTTGTTAACTTGTTTCAAGGCATAAATAGTATCTATATAATTTTTTTTGTTTTTGTTTTTGGTGTAAAGAACAAGTTTGTGTGGAGTTTTTCTAGGGGCTTAAGAAGGATTTCCAAGGCCTAGAAGTCCTTTATTTTTTAAAAAAATAATAATAAAATTTTTTTGGAGGTGTTTGTTAGAATAAGTCTGTTTTAGTTTGAAAACTGCATTAATATAGATTTTCTCAGACCTTTTAGAGTACCTTATGGCAATAGATAAATAAAAATGGCATGTTTTACGTACACGAACAAATGAAATTTGCTGGAGTGAAAGTGAAAAAATGGTAATATGAATGTTATAAAAAAAGGGTCATAAGGTGAGAAAATTAAAAAATGAGAGAGTACAAGAATCTTAGACATTTAAATTAGATTTTTTTTTTTTAAAAATGAGAGAGAAATATGAGGATTTCTAGTTGGGGAAGATGCATGAACTTCTATAAACACGAGAATAACGAACTTCTATCAACACGAGAATATCAAACCAGTGCACTGGACAAATATAATTATATTTGACGTGTTTGACATTTGCTTTGTTTTTCATATTTTCATATTTTCATTTTGGATTGAAAATCAGTGCACCTTATGCACCGAGGATGTTTAACAAATCTGTTTTGTTTTGCATTAGTAACATGAATATTTGAAATATTTTAGAAAACAAATGAAAACACAAATTTGATATCTTTAATATTTTTGCACGGTTTGATTCAATACAACCGTTAACTGTTTTTTGGACCAAACTTAAAACAAATTTAAATTTACATTATTTTGATAATTCCGATTTTAGCTAGAAACACTCTACAATAAAAGTGTTTAATTTATTTCAGCAAAAAAGAAAAACAAAGTCAAAAATAAAATGTGTCACAAAGAAGCAACAAATTATAAACTTAAACTCTGTGTAGATGCGATGAAGAGTAGTTATAATTTTTTTAACTTGCTGCCAACATTTATTTGAATTGCTTTCCGCAGCTTATATTTGCAGCCTCAAAAACCTAATATGTAAATTTCATAAAAACTTATTGAAATTGGAAGCAAGTGCGGAGGGATCATGTGCCAGGGGTCACATGCCCCTCCTCAAATTATTTTATATTTTTTACTAATATATACATATATATATTTGATATTATAAGATTGTACTCCTTAATTTCTTTTTCTTTCGAAAAGTTAGTGATAGAATATGTGTCAAATTAAATTGGTTATTCAATATTTCCATAGCAAATAAAAAAAACCCAAATCAAACAATATCACTAATTTTTAAAAAATAAAAAATAAAATCACCCCAATTCACAATATATTATCACTTTGTAAAATAAAATATTCTCCAAAAATCTTTCGATAATAACAATATATTATCACGTTCAAAACTCTATTGTTAAGCTATTGTTATCGAATCTCTTATATCTGCGAAAATATCCATAGGAGCCTAGCTTCTTAGCAAGAGAAAATCAACCTTTTGTCACCAACTCACAACTTGATTAGTAGGAAAATCACATTTTAATTCAATAAAATTAAAAAACACTTAGTTCATATTCTTTGTTCACAAGTATTTTAATTTTTGTCTTATTTGGTAGAGAATATGTAGACTTTAGATCTCATATATGTAATGTGTTTAATTAAATTGTTTTATGTGGTTTGAGATTATTTTGTCTATTCTTGTTTCTTTTTTTTTTTTTTTCTTTTTGATTGATTTATTTCTTCAATAAAAGTTACATAATTTTAAGTGTTAGTATTATATGTAAATAATTTTTTTTCAAACTATGGAGAGAATAGATAGTTGTTTTAAAATAAAATCAGAGTTGACTACCCCTATAGAAAAAAAGATGATACTGTAAAGCAAAGTCGGTTCGATATCAATTTTGTGGGTCTTCAAGCAGATCCAAGACTACAAACTAAAGTCTTGGACTACCTAATATTCGGGACGAAATTCGTAGAGTATATTGGTTAAAGGGTTCTTGTAAGCCTAAGAAACATCAATTTTCCCGTAAGAATTTTGAAAAAACATTACGTCGTTTCAACTGTGCTTGGTTTGGTAAAAATTTTACTTGGCTTGAATATAGCATATTACTCCCCTCTCGAAGCAAAATCCTGGGTCTGCCCCTGATTGGAAGCTCCTTTTTATTATTATTATTATGTGATTTATAATAATTAAATCATTCCGCTGATTAATTCACAAAATCTTTTAAATTAATAACAATCTGCCACAAACACAATAGATTTGCACCCACGAATTGCGATTTTTCTAAAATGGACAATACTTGGGTTCTCTCCAGAAAGGATGAGCTTCTAATGTGGTCCAATAGAATTTGGACACGTGGCTAAATTTTTTTGAAAAAGAAAGCAGAACATAAATTCCACAAAACGAGGAATTGATTTCAATTCCTTTTTTAAAAAAAAATTAACTACTTGTTCAAATATTATTAAACCACATTAGCGGGATCACCAAGTTCATCCTCCCTTAAGGACCGAGTATTGTCCTTCTAATATTCCAAGTATGGAAACCTTTCTAACAACCCCTTTCCATTCATAATAGATGGTGGTGTCATCGGTCCCTAGAATTTCTAGTGAAACCTTACCATTCTTTTGGTGCGACTCATCCTCCTCTTTCAGTAATCTATACCTAAACCCATCTTCTTCTTTTTTTCGTTAAATATACCTAAACCCATCTTTCTCTTTCAGTAATCTACAACTAAACCCATCTTCTCTTTCTATATCTAAACTGTTGGAAAATTGTGAATGAAAAATTAGTTATCTTAATTATTAAGGGGTGTGACTATATGACGGTTAGAATACCTTTAACTAAAGGGTGTGACTGTTAAGTCACAATCCTTGGTAATCTATAAATAGGACTACACACTTCATTTTCTATAGGCTTCGGAGGACATTATCCTCTTCTTCTTCCTCTCTCTTCCTGCATGGATATACATATTTTAGAATAATGTGGTTCGAGTGCAAGACACAGATTAAATGAGTTCGCTGGCTTCTGGAGATTGGAGTGTTACTTCTCCAGATGCGAAATCCGTTCTATCTTGGGAAACAGTTGCTCATCAACCTTGAGCACCGGAGAGGGAGCAAATTTGTCTTAAAGAAACTGTGGTATCACACAGGGCTCGGATTTACTCTGTTCATTCTTGCAATTTTGTATTACGGGTCAATTTTCCTTTTTATTATTGCAATACTTAAATATATATATTTGTATGCATGATATATTTATATATATAGATATAACAGAAGCATGTAATATCAACAATCTTAAGACAGAATTGTTATTTTTTTTTTTACTGTTAATTCGTGTATATGTTCTTTCGGGTATATATATAAAGAGTTTGATTTCCTTTTATTTTCATTATATAAGTTATATATATCTGTTATATATATAATAAGAAGTGAATTTTTACAGAATTGTTTTTCCTTGTCATTCGCATGTATATATATTGCGTGTGTCTGATATTGTTCGCATGTAATTCGCATAATTAGAGTCCTCTGTTTCAGAATTCTTTTGCGATTGTATTCTGCTATATATATATATATATATATATACGACTACATATATATATTTTATTGTTTCGAAATAGATAAAGTAGTTCGAATTAGAAGAACTCTTTCAAAGTTTCACATAATATTTTTGTCTTTTACTAATAGTATTGTTAATGTTATCATACATTTTATATTCATTACTATTCTATCCATATATAGTTTAGATAAGAATGCAGTGATTGTGTGTTACAGAGTCATTGTTCTTTTATATTAAATATATATATTACGTGTTCTCTTTACATATTTATATATATTGTGTTTTGGTTACACACTGTTTTTATACACAAAGTTTATCCACTTGTATCCACAGAATAGTTCAACTTGGTTATGGATATATACATAATTCGTATGTGATATTATTTATATATATACGAATTCTGGTTTTTCAATCTGTTTTGAATTCTGAAATATTGTGACACAGTCCAGTTAAATTTTACCACTTTAATACACAAGTGTATTTATACTAATTTATATGTTATAAACTGTTATATATATATAAATATATGTGTTGGCTGCTACTCTGTATATGCTTTTGTATTCCAAATAAGCGTGGCTATCTCTAATTTGGTGTTACAATTAATATGAATAAGTGTGCACGTTATATAATTGTAGTTATAGTTGATATTGAATAGGTGTTTGTTTGTATAACAACATTGTTCCAAAAGATGTACGTTGTTTAACTTACTAATAAAACAAGAGAGGTGTATTTTAGTGAAAGGATATATGTGAGTTTGTACGACAGTGTGTTAAATCTACCCATCTAACGGTCACTGAAGGTACAATTGTGTATCAATCAGACACGTCTGTTTGAATAGAAATGTATTATTTGTTATATTTTTAACTGACAAATAACTTCTTTCTAATACAAGTTTACGTATTTTAGTCCTAAGTCATGATTTAAAAGTTACATGCAAGATTGTGCTAGTTATAAACAAAACTACAATTAGAAATGATGTTTTAATGATATTTTTTTTTTCTTGTCTAATGTTATAGAGTGATATTAATTACTCTAAATGGTTGTAGAATATATATTAAAGATATATTTTAAAAGAGTTAATTCCAAAAAGGTACAAAATAGTGAATTAATTCATGCGTGACGTGTGCCTGTGAGGTTTTGAATATTTTGTTTATATTGATCTCAAGTCATGTGCAATCTTGATCTTTAGAGTAAAAGATCTTTGATGTGATGAAACTTTATCCAACTGTAATTTGATTCAATATTGACTCATCTATGTTGGTTTAGATTATATGATAACGTACATGCACATACAGTATTATTCGAATTTTTATGCCAAAACATGAAATATGATGTCTAGAATATTTCACATTCTTGAGAATATAGTAAAATATATTATTTTACTTTGAGAATATTTTAGAATTACTAATGTGAATTCTAAATATTAGAATGCATACAATATGTATATATATATATATATTGAGGTGTGAAATATATATATACGTGCATTTTTGTAAAAGTGAATTTTTTCCAAATATGTGGAAATTTATATATGAGTATGCATGTGCCCTATGAGTAATGACAAAATGATAAGTCTTCAAAACTTATCATAAGATTCTGATTATTATTGTTGGTATTGGGATAACGGTGTGATTGTCCTAATGAATGTACTCATGATTATTTCATGTTTGAATTTGGTTTATATATATTATGAACTGATTATTAGTCCGAGTCTTTGATAGCAAAATTATTGTACCATGCATGTATTGGTAACAGGCTTATATGATTACCTCCTATAAATTTAAGAATACGTTGTTTGTGTGGGAGTAATGTGTAACTTCTTAGTTACAATTAAAGTTACCAATATAATTCACAGTCAAATTATAGGCAAGCGGCCTAAGTGATTGGTAACTGAAAAGTTGATATTGAGCCTTGGCATAAGGATTGCACAACTTATGAATGTTAGTGCAAAATTAGCATAATATTTATGCTATAAATTGCGAAAGTTTGAGATATTATAAGATGAGTTAGATTGGACTCTAAGAGGATGTAAATATTACATCAATAATTTATTGAGTTGGTAATACTAACAAAGTTGGCAAAGAAATTGATAGGCTAAAATTATGAGGAAATATAAAGTTATGGCCACAACTAGAGCCATCTCATTCTTTGCATTGTGCTAGTAATATTATACAGTAATGTATAAAAGACATGTCAATGTAAGTTGGTTTGACAAAGGAAAATGTCAAATAATAAGTGATGAAAAATTTGACAATGAAGTCAAATGGGTACAAAAGAAATGAATGTGAGAAATGTGCTTATGTCAAGAGAGGTCATATGTGATATGTTCTTGCTCTTGGAAGTGCAGTTGTGTCTTGGAAGTCCTCAAAGCAAACATGTAGTGCTCAGTCCACAATGGAATCTGAATTTATTGCATTGGACAAAGCTAGAGAAGAAGTAGAATGGCTTCGTAACTTTTTAGAGGACATTCCAAACTGGCAGAAACCAGTGTCAGCTATTTGTATACATTGTGACAGTCAATCTACGATTGGTAGGGCTCAAAATCACATGTATAATGGTAAGTCTAGACATATCCGTCGTAGACATAATACCATGAAACAATTGCTCTCAAATGGTATAATATCCATTGACTATGTAAAGTCTAAGGATAATATAGTGGATCCGTTAACTAAATGTTTGACAAGAGAGCAAGTGGAAAGATCATCGAGGGGAATGGGCTTGAAGCCTCTGGGTTAAAAGACACCATAATGGCAACCCAACCTAGTTGACTGGAGATCCCAAGATCTAGGTTTAAAGGGACAACCGAATTGTGCGTGACTTAGTTAAAAGCATTGTGGAGATTAAATTAAACTCCTTCCCATTCCTATGATGAGACAGTGCATATTTTAGGATAAGCTATGCTTTTAATGATGTTTATGACTTGGACAAATCCAAGTGAGGAAGAATTCCTAATAGAATCACCTATGTGAGTAGAAGGGGCCGCTTCTAGGAGGATTTTTTAAAGTGGAATTCTCTGACAAATACTCATGAAACCAAGTGGTGTCCAAGGCTAAAATGGACACAAACGTGAGAACCAACTGTGTTCAAAGGGGAACTGTGTGAAGTCTATTGTCTTGGTTTACACAAACAGCTGACAGTTCAAGGCATCATGTCCACTGATTAGCTAGTAAATCCGATAGTCTTTCACAAGGGAAAGTTCAAGGCTCTAAGACTACTTATCCTGATACAGTAACCTTTCATTGTACTCGAACTAGTGTATGCATATTCATTTGCATTTTGAAATGATAATTTCCATTCATGTGGGGGATTGTTGGAAAATTGTGAATGAGAAATTAGTTATCTTAATTATTAAGGGGTGTGACTATATGACGGTTAGAATACCTTTAACTAAAGGGTGTAACTGTTAAGTCACAATCCTTGGTAGTCTATAAATAGGACTACACACTTCATTTTCTATAGGCTTCGGAGGACATTATCCTCTTCTTCTTCCTCTCTCTTCCTGCATGCATATACATATTTTAGAATAATGTGGTTCGAGTGCAAGACACAGATTAATTGAGTTTGCTGGCTTCTGGAGATTGGAGTGTTACTTCTCCAGATGCGAAATTCGTTCTATCTTGGGAGACAGTTGCTCATCAACCTTGAGCACCGGAGAGGGAGCAAATCTGTCTTAAAGAAATTGTGGTATCACACAGGGGTCGGATTTACTCTGTTCATTCTTGCAATTTTGTATTACGGGTCAGTTTTCCTTTTTATTATTGCAATACTTAAATATATATATATGTATGCATGATATATTTATATATATAGATATAACAGAAGCATGTAATATCAACATATATCTAAACCAACTCTTAAATCTTACTATTCCCAAATATCTTTATGTGTTTCCTGGGATATTTCATTACACCATCTTATACATCCTAATTCCTACATCTTTGCAGATGAACACCTGCTTAGTTTTTCATTTTACATAACTGTTTTATTGTCTTTTCTGTTTTCTTGTACTTTTTGCAAGGATGTGTTTTAGAAGTTTTTCATACATTCACAATTCCATAATTATTTTCATAAAGCTAAAATGCTTACACTTTTTGAGAGAAATTCATACATTAACAATTCCACACCCTTGGTAGGATTTAAATAGGAAATAGAAAGATACACCCAAAGAGAAAAGTTTACGGGACAGAGGGCTAGTAGGTTTCAAGTGATATTTGGATTTAAAACTTTGAAAATATTGAGTTAACAAGAGAGAGGTTGGTTCCGATAAGTACCATACAATTCTTAGAGAATAATAATTTTAGATTTCGGTTGAATTCTGAATTTCAGGAAGTTATTATACTATTCAACAAACTGTATACATTTGTTGTTTACCAAATTCTGGAGTATCTACATTTCTAACCATCTCATAAGTAAATTCAAGTTAATAATAGAATCAATTTCAAAGACACTAAAAGTTCAATATCAACACCAGTGACTAATAATATATAATCTTTTATAAAAAAGGGTAGAAGACGCAAACAAATAAGATAAGAATATTCTATAATAATAAAAAAATAGTCATATTCCATATACTGGAAGACAATAAATCGAATAGAAGTTAAAATTTCATATAATAAATCGAATAAAAAAAAAATACAGCAAATATATAAAGCACTATGCTAAAATTATGCTGAGATTAGAATAGAAGTTAATAGAAAACAAAATTCTATGTCATGATTATTACAACAAACCAGAAAATACAAGTTGGACTTGTATAAGCAATAAGTACTGTAATCTCCACCCTCATGACAAATAAAGGGTTATTATTTGAGAACACACAAAATTACTACAAAACTAGTTCCTTAATTATACCAACATCAGAATTGGCTGGGCATGAACCAAAGCGGAGGAGAATAAGGTGAATGAAAGTCGGCCGAAAAGATCGATTTGATACTCCCATCATCTAAGCTAAAACACGCCCAAATCACGAGAGTTTCTTGGACCATCAAAGAGAGAATACATGTACCACCTGCTTTCATCCGTAAAATAGATGCAGTTCCCTCTAAATCCCGCGAAAAGGCTAGCCGAGAGGGAGATGCCGCCGCTTGTGCCTACGAATAGCATCTGATCACCCAAGTCGTCAACTTCAATCCAACGCCAAACGCTTAAATCTAACTTGAACACCTTAAACGAAGTAGTGAGATGAAGAGGACTGTTTGGTAAGTCGATACTAGTTGGAAACTCGCGGTTTCTCACTACCATTGAGAACTCCCCACAAGATTCCACCAGATAAATCAACTCATTAGGCATCGAATCATGTCCTTCAGGCCCATACGTTCTCATTATTTTACGCTTTGGATGCGGATCCAAATCAATCAGCATAAGATCATAATCAACGAAAACCGTATACAGCTGATTATTGAACAATATTACATCTTCAAAACACAAGCGTTCTCGGGGATGCAGATGATTACTACTGCCACGAATCTGTTGAAAAGTAAACTTAATCATCCACATTCAAAGAAAGCTCCATGCATGCACCACCCAAAGGTCAAGATTTGTTGTACCAAAACCATGCGTGAGATTTGCACACTCATATCTACCCAAGTCAAAAATGTCTGCAAATGAAGATTTAGTTCGTTGATTTCCTTTGTCAGTTTCTATCTTTCAATTATATATATATGGGTAGGATGGTATTGTATTAAGCATCAAGTAAGAAGCTAAGAAATAAATTGTAGTGTGAGAAATTGTTTGTACTTTGTTTTGTATTTGAAATAGAAGAAGTTTGTTTTTCATATATTTGAGAGTGATCCTGGGTTATTACAATCACCATAAGTGATTTCCAACATGGTATCAGAGCTAGAGTGAAGCTTTGTGAAACTTGAGCAAGCCCGGAAGTGAAGAACAAAAACAGAGCCCAACCTTTCGAAGCCTATTCGTGAGCCATAGGTGTTCAAACCACAAGTTTGAGCATAGATCTAGCTTCTCTGTTCCAACAGAAATGTAGACTACAAGAAATCGGACTTTTAGCGACAGTCCTTTAGAGACACTCTCAAGAACTGTCGCTAAAAGTCCATTTTTAGTCATGGAAATTTTAAACTGTCGCTAATACGCATATTTTTAGCCACGGACTTTAAAACTGTCGCTAATAAGCATATTTTTAGTCACTGTTTTTCAAACCGTCGCTAAAGCTGAAAAACCATTACTAAAGGTCATTTTTTTTAGTCACGGAAATTTTAAACTGTCGCTAATACACATACTTTTAGTCACGGTTTTTCAAACCGTCTCTAAAGCTGCAAAACCGTCACTAAAGGTCATTTTTTTTAGTCACGAAAATTTTAAACTGTCGCTAATATCCATATTTTTAGTCACGGACTTTAAAACTGTCGGTAAAGGTACAAAACCGTCGCTAAAAGTCATATTTGTTAGTCACGGAAATGTCGAACTGTCGCTAATACTCATACTTTTTAGTCACGGATTTTTAAACCGTCACTAAAGGCACAGAACCGTCGGTAAAATCCATATTTTTAGCCACGAAAAATTGGCGCCAAAAGACTCTAATCTTAGTCATATTCTTTAGGCCCAGACAATTTTATTTTTTTGATTGATTATGAGAAATGGAAATCACTAGAACAACAAAAAATAAAATTTTAATCAACAATTTATACAAATATTTTAGAAGTAGTTGCTCCATATACGAAACAAGAACCTAGGCATATAAAGAAAATTATATGATCAGTTTGTGTGTGATTAAAAATGTTGTATATGTTGTGTATAAAGTACTAATTATATGCTTTCATGAAATTGAATTATGAATTTGCACAAATGAACTCAAGTTCATGAAATTTAATTGAGATTTTACTCAATTAAAGTCAATTTCATGAAATTGTAGTGTGAATTTACTCAATTAAACTCAATTTCATTATATTGTATTAGGCATTTACTAAATTGAAGTCAATTTCACTCAATTGAATCAATTGATTTAGATTTTATTAAACTGAATTGTGAAATTTCTAAATTGAAGTCGATTTCACTCAATTGAATTGAAGATTTACATAAATGAACTCAAGTTCATGAAATTTAGTTGAAGTTTTACTTAATTGAATTCAATTTCATAAAATTGTAGTATGGATTTACTAAATTGAACTCAAATTCATTGAATTGAAGTTAACTTCACTCAATTGAATTTAATTTTATAAACTTGAATTGGGGATTTACTCAAATGAAGTCAATTTCATGAAATTGAAGTGTGGAATTACTAAATTGAACTCAACTCAATTGAATTTAATTTTATAAACTTGAATTGGGGATTTACTCAAATGAAGTCAATTTCATGAAATTGAAGTGTGGAATTATTAAATTGAACTCAAATTCATTAAATTGAAGTTAATTTCACTCAATTGAAGTCAATATCTTGAAATTGAATGATATTTTAGATTTTAATCAAATACCCCTTTCAGTCAATTTTCATGTCAAAATGACTTAAATTTTCCTCAGATAAATTATAGTTTCACCCCTCTTTTTTGGATATATTATACATTCGTCCCTTTTGTTTGGATACACTTTCCTCCCTCTATAAATATATATATATAATTCGAAACAATTATTTAAAATTTGAACAAATATATAAAATTTAATATATATATATATATATATAATAAGAAAAAATGTATATATATTCGAAAAAAATAATAAATTTTAAAAAACATATATATATAATTTGTAAACTTTATATTAAAATTTCAAAAAATATATAAAATTTGAGAAAATATATAAATTTTGAAATATATATCTAATTCAAAAATTTGTAAACTATAGGAGTATTGAATTATTTCTATATATTATTAAAACATAAATTTTTTGATTAATCAACTCTTCATTATAGGACTATTGAATTATTTCAATATATTATTATTTATTAGGCATTTTAAATTTTAAAATTTATTTTTATAATATTATAATTATTATCTTATTTTTTAAATTTTGATTTTTTCATTAAAATAATAAAAACAAAATCAGGTAAAACTAAACTGGTGATTTACTTAATTTCAGTTAATTGAATTGGGGGTTTACTTAATTGAACTCAAATTCACTGAATTGAATTAAGGTTTACTTAATTGAATTATGAGAGCTCATATACTATGAAACGTTTACTCAATTAACAAAGAAAAGAGAAAGTAAAAAAAAAAAAAAGTACTTTCTCATTTTGTTTCCTCTCACTTACCTTAATTATCAATAACAAATAAATTTATATAATCACAATTTATATATATATATATATTTAAAAATTGTATTCACACACTCAAATCCTATTTAACCCTAATACCCTAAATCTATTTTACGCAACATGAGGCTCTCTCCCTCCATCTGCAGTACGCCGCCTCAGTCTTCCTCTCTCTATCTCCATCTCCCTCTATCCACTTGCCGGCAAAGGAGAAGATGGCGAATAAAGGTCGATTGCGCTCCTCCACCGCCGCTGGCCGCCATCCTAGATCTGGTACACTCCCCTCTCTCTCTCTCTGTTGCCCTATTCTGTATATTAAATATTATGGTAATTCCGGTCCTTGTCGCCACCAAGATCGCTAGAGTTCCTCTCTCTACTGATTTTGTGCTTTCTCCTGGTTCTCCTCCGACCTTCCAGTTCTCCGATGGGTAATTTTATCTTATTTTTCTATTTTATTCCTATGCATATACAAATACATAGATATATATATACACACGTATTTGTGTTTGATATATGGTTCAATATCTCAATATTATTTTCCAAGAATTGAATATGAAGATACCGCTATGACCGCTGAGGTATCTGGGTGAGGCAATGGTCATTCCCAATTTCTATGGATGAGATGCCATCGAATCTTCCAAGGTCACTTTCTATTCGATCTAAACCTTAAATTTTATAGTTTTTGTTTTAATTTATACATCATTTAATTTTGATATGGTGATTTATTCAATTTTTATTTTATATTATATGCATGATCTATGTTCATTAGTAAAATCATAAGCTACTAATCGATTATAAATTTATGAAATTCACTTCTTAGTATACAAATAGGAGAACTCAGATTTTATTAATTCATTTCTTAGTATACAAATAGGATCTGCTTAGAGCACTGCAAAGTTAATTGTTAGGATACAAATAGGAGAACTCAGATTTTATTAATTCTGTTAATATGAACTGGTGAAGGGACATTCTGTTTATGGAAAGACCAGGAAACTGCTTTGGATTAAATTTAAGTGTGTTGCCTCTACTCTCTCTTATTAGTTATCGTGAGGGTCTCTAAATTGTGTAGATGGGATGAAGGCCTCTACTCTTGTCTTATTTGAGAAAATGTTCATTAATGGTTAGAATAGCAGTTCATGGGTATCCAGAACTTTGATTCAATCATTCAATGACAACTTAGTGAATAATGGTTCATATTTAGTCATTTTATTACTTCAGTGGAATTTAGCCATTTTAATGATTCAGTGACAACTTTGTTTGCATCATATTTAGAACTTTTATGGTTTTGCTTGGAGTGCTATGGTCAGTCACTAATTTAAAGAAGTGTCCCGAGTTCGTTATACTCTAGATATATGCCATTGATTTTTTATGGTTAAGGACTTTGATCCGTGCTATTACATCTAAAATAAGTTTTGGTTTCAACTCTCCTACTAAATAATGTTGCATATATATAAAATTCAGTTATTCATATCCAGAATGCTTTAATGTTATCTTTGAAAGTATGCATTCTTCTTACCAATAGTTATTTTTTTTATAAAATGCTTTTTAAGAAATTTATATGAAGGGCATGTGTTGGGTGGACTAGAAATTAGTACAATTCTTAGCACTTACAAAAAATATTATTTTTGGTATTTAATTCACTAGATTCAAATATGTTTCATGAAACTTTGATGCCCCTAATAAGTTTTAATTTGTATTTCAGGGAGAATGAAGAATCGCATGTTCCTCTCTATTCCAAGGATTCCAAGGATCGATACCCAATCGTAAAAAATCCGTTGTGATAGAGTTGATTCTTTGCAATCTCTAAAATATTGAAGATTTTTTTTGGTTATATTTTTCCTTTTGTAATTTCTTTTGTTTTAATTTAGATGTTGGTACAAGCATTCTATTGTTGAATAAAGTTAACATATATTCAAAGTTTTTGAATGTCTTTTTGTATTTACCTTCAATTTTTTAGCACTTCTTTTATTTCTGTATGTGAATGTGAAAAATAATGTAAATTAGCAATTAAGAAATCAAAATGTCCAATTATTGAAAATAAAAAATAATAAAGAAGTACAGCACTAACAAAATAGTCTAATGCCAGAAAAAAAGGACAAAATAAAAAGAAGAAAAATGGATTTTAGGGACAGTAAAACCGTTCCTAAAACATGATTTTTGGCGACAGTTTGAAACCATCGCTAGAAATCAATATTTTTAGGGACGGTCTAGACCGTCGCCAATAGTACTTATTATTAGCGACTCGTTAATAGTAGTAGTATTAGCGACGGTTAAACCGTCGCTAATAACCTCACTTTTAGCGACAGAATAAAATAACCGTCGCTAAAAATATTTTGTCACACAAGTTTTAGCGACGGTCTTTTATGAGCATTAAAGACGGTTTTTGAACTTTTAGCAACAGTTTGGACTGTCGCTAAAAGCGAGATTTCTTGTAGTGGTAACGGCAAAAATCCTCTAAAGGTGCTCTCACGCGCCACCACAAGGTCGGAGAGTGAATCCCACGTGCAGCCACGCGCCTGAGTCGTCTTCAACCTCTGGACGCTCGTGCAACCTGTGACACCCCCAAATTTCCATGCATAGGTTGGCCAGGCCCATACACAGAAAAATAGGAGCGTCTGTCATTGATAACATAAGCACAGAAGAGAAGACATAAAATCGAAATATAATAATAACAGTAATAACAAAAACAATGATACCACTTATACATGAAGAAGACGAACCCCAATACATCCTTAAATAAAATAAGTCCCACAAGGTACAACTTGGAAATCCCATAAACATGGACCCCTAGAAACACATTTAAAAGAAATGCAACATATGTCATTTATCGGATCCTACCCTAGAGTGGAAGGGAAATATGATAGGACCGAACAAATAGATACGACGTCATCACCCTTGCTGGTGAAACTGCCGAGGACCTGAAACAACAAAAATGTGGGTTAAACCCACGAGAAAGTACAACTCTACATGATCCCAAACAGAGTACCAAAAATCCATCCCCTTTTCTAGTGACACCTAATCCCAAAATTATATTATAAAATAATAATATATTTAACTATAACCATAGTCACTAATATACCACCATTTAATATAATTATCTTTATAAATTCATTCCATTAATCCGATTTTTCCATTTAACATCCATGTCTTACCATAACCACGTACCCGACAACTCACCCATGTCCCGTGGTACTATTGAGCCTGCAATATTAGTCAGTCTCCTTGTGGTTCCTTATAATTCTCCAAAACATAGTCATTTGATTAAATCTTATGATTATACGAATTTATTAATTCACTTGTATTATTTAATCGGTATACGGTATTTTATACGGTCGAAACTATTCATTTATACGGTCAAAAATACGTAATCCAGTATAATTCTTGAAACACATAATAACAATATAAATCTATATCCAGAGTCTGATAACAAAGAAAATAGAGAAAAACAATTACATAAATATATAATATTTTCTAATAACAGTTTTGAAATCTTTGTCAACATTGAAACCTAAAATATTTCTGTATTCAGATATTTATACTTAGTTCCAACCATATACACCTCATCCGAATCATACCAACAAGACACATAACCACGAATCCATACATGTATATCTACACATGGTAAAAACAGATTTGTACGTATAGCTAGATATAAACATAGTCTCATGCATATATCAATATATCACCACAAATCTCTATGTATATACAAGATCTATACATATAATCATGGATCTGTACATATATGTATAACCAGAATATAAATCATCATATATATATATATGAATATAAACATACTCTAACAGATCTATACATATATACCTATATAAATCCACGAATCTCTACATATATACAAGATCTATTTATATACTTATGGATCTATACATATACATATAAATAGAATATATATCATCACATAAATAAACATGAATATGAACATACTCTAACAGATCTATACATATATGCCTATATAAATCCACGAACCTCTCTATATATACAAGATCTATATATATACTTATGGATCTATACATATACATATAAACAGAATATATATCATCACATAAATAAACATGAATATGAACATACTCTAACAGATCTATACATATATGCCTATATAAATCCACGAATATCTACATATATACAAGATCTATATATATACTTACGGATCTATACATATATGTATAAACAGAATATATATCATCACATAAATAAACATGAATCCGAATGTACTCTAACAGATCTATACATATATGTATAAACAGAATATATAAATGTCATATATGAACATGATTTACACATACATATACATATATGAAAAATACTATCTAGCAGATTATAGATGCATAAGGTAAAGGTTACGAAATTTTAGTACAAAGAGGAAGAGTAGAACATATGTCTTGCCTGATTTGGAGAGCTTACTACACCACGGATCCAGATCCAAACCAAGTATTTACTCTCTCTATCTATATATATATATGTATACGTATATAGATGAGTGAATAAGAAGAGAGAAGTCTGAAATTTTTCCTTAGTCTTGAGAGATAATAAGCTGAAAAATCCTTATGGTTATATAGGGGAAACTTGGTTATGGTGAATGACCATAATGCCCCTAGATCTGCCACAATAACCATCATGTCACTCGTCTTAAAGACTAATATGCCCTTATCAGATCCCATAATAACAAACTTACCTAGTAATCATAAAATGACTAGAGTACCCTTACTCAATAATTTAAATACTCACCATACCATCCAAAATAAATAAAGAAATAACATAATTATTTAAATACGGGGTATTACACAACCCACGCGTAGTCACGCGCCCATGCGTTGCCACGTCAGCAGTGACATCATCCCTTGCCACGTCAGTTGTCACGTCACCCTACCACGTCAGCTGTCACGTCACCCTACCATGTCATCTGCCACATCACCCTGCCACATATGCACAGTGCCACATCATCAAATTTATAGAAAATTACCAATTTACCCCTTGTTGGTATTTTATCCGTTTCGAGCTCATTTTAACTCTGATTTAAGTAAACGAAAATTCATTTTTGACTAAACAGAACGTTTTGGAGGCAATCGTGCAGTCGATTTGACCAAATTCAACACCAATTTTTAGAAGTAAGCACCTCAAGTGCTTAAGTAAATCCGATGGCATCCTCTAGTAATTTTTTCCAGCCCCATCTTCCGCGCTTGGATAAAACCAATTACGAGAATTTGTCTATCCAAATGAATGTCTTTCTTGCCTCACAAGATTTGTGGGACTTTATCAAAACCGATTATGACGAGTCAGTTTCAAAAGAAAATGAAGATCGATTGAGTGAGACCCAAAAGGCCGTGCTTAAAGAAGCCCGAAAGAAGGACAAGAAGGCGTTGTACCTGCTTTATCAAAGTGTCGATGAAGCAAGTTTTGAAAAGAGATCTCAGATGTTAACACTGCCAAGGAAGCATGGGAAATTCTTCGAAAAGTACATCGAGGAATTGAAAAAACAGCTAAAATTCGACTCCAAGTTCTAAGGGGTGAATTTGAACTGTTGTAAATGAAAGACACGGAGTCAATTTCTAAGTACCTTACCAGAACATTGACTATTATGAATCAAATCAGAAGATATGGCAACAAGATTGAAGATGTTCGTGTGCTTGAAAAGATTATCGCTCCCTCAACTCAAAGTTCGAGCATGTAGTTGTTGTTATTAAAGAATCAAATGACCTCAATGCAATGATAGTAGACGAGCTGATGGCCACGCTAGAAATTCACGAACAAAGAATCAACAAGAAGAACAGTTCAGGTACTCTAGAGCAAGCTCTTCAGTCAAATCTAACATTTAAAGAAAATAAAGAAAAGTGATGGGGAAGTTCGCAAAGAGACCGAGGTAGAGGTCATGGCTATCGAGGACGAGGTTTCGAATCCAGAGGCGGCGGTGGAAGAACCAATTTCAATACCGAAAGAAATAATCAAGGTGGAAGAAATCAATCTTTTAGAGGACGAGGATGAGGTCGTGGAAACAACTTCAATAATCGCCAGAATTATGACAAAAGCAATGTGCAATGCTATAACTGCAACAAGTATAGACACTATAGCAATGAATGTAGAGGAAATGCAGTTGCTGAAAGAGGCGAACAAGTAAATTTTATCGAGAAATAAAAAAATGAGCCGAGATCAATGTTGTTGATGGCTCAAAATGAAAATACCGATGACGAAGGTATATGGTATCTAGATTCAGGAGCCAACAATCACATGTGTAGAAACAGACACATATTTGTCAAGCTTGACAAGACTAGGCAAGGGCAAGTCTCATTTGATGATTTCATAAAAATCCCAGTAAAAGGAAAGGGTAATATTCTGATCAAGCTCAAGAATGGAGACCATGACTTCATATCCAATGTTTACTATGTTCCAGATATGAAGAACAATATTTTAAGTCTCGGACAACTTCTGGAGAAAGGCTACGACATCAACATGAAGGATTTGTGTCTAACAATTAAAGATACAAATGAAAATCTCATTGCCCGGATAAAGATGTCAAAGAATAGGATGTTTCCAATTCACATCTAGCACGATGTAGCGAAGTGTTTAAGTGTAGTTGTTGAAGACAAGGACTGGTTATGACATTTGAGATACGAACACCTCTACTTTGAGGGTCTGAAGCTGCTCGCAAGCAAGCAGATGGTGAAGGGACTACCCTACATCAACCGTCCTAATGAAGTATGTGAATGTTATGTACTTGGGAAACATCACAAACTGAGCTTTACTAAAGAAGTCAAATGGCGATCAACAAATCTGCTGGAGCTCGTTCACACAGATGTGTGTGGTCCATTAAAGCGAATATCATATGGAAAAAATAGGTATTTTCTTACCTTCACTGATGATTATAGTAGAAAGACATGGGTGTACTTCTTGTAGAAGAAATCAGAAGTATTTGATAAATTCCAAGAGTTTAAAGCTCTTGTTGAGAAGCAGAGCGGCCACAATATCAAGATGTTGCGGTCAGATCAAGAAGAGAATATATGTCGAATGCATTCCAGAATTACTGCAAAGAGTATGGCATCCGACAACAAACAACACCATCCTATACACCTCAGCTAAATGGTGTTTCTGAAAGGAAGAATCGCACGATCTTGGACATGGTCAGAAGTATGTTGAAAGGAAAGTCAATGCCTAAGGAATTTTGGGCTGAAGCGGTATCTTGTGTTGTCTATCTACTAAATAGGTGTCCAACCAGAAGACAATAGTTCAAGACACCTGAAGAAACCTAGAGTTCATACAAGCCGATCGTCAATCACCTCAAAATTTTTGGATATATTGCTTACACCAAGATTTCATAAGCTAGAAGAACCAAACTCGATGACAAATGACAGAAATGTATCTTTATTGGCTATGGTGACATAACAATGGGATATAAGTTATTTAATCCCATCACCAAGGAAGTAATTATGAGCAGGGACGTGATCTTTGAAAAAAATGAAGCTTGGAGTTGGAACCAGAATGAATATGGCAAAGCCAAGGAGCTCGTGCTTAAACAAAAAGAAGAAGAAGCATGAAAAGGGTTAGAATAGAGCTGCAAATACTACCACATCAATCTCCTGTACCTGCAAGAAATGATCTTTCATCGTCATCATCACCAGATGAAATATCAAGTGAAAGACCCAGAAAAGTGAGAAGCCTAAGGGAACTATATGAAGCCACTGAAGAAGATCAAGACTAGAATTTGTTATGTCTATTTCTGAATAGTGATCCTATCAGCTTCACAGAAGCCATCCAAGAGAAGAAGTGGAAGTCAGTAATGGATGAAGAAATCAAGGCCATAGAGAAGAATGACACATGGGAGATGTGTAGTCTACCAAAAGTTCAAAATTCTATTGGAGTCAAATGGGTCTACAAGATAAAGAAGAATGAAAAAGACAAAGTTCAGAGATACAAAGCTCGCCTAGTTGCAAAAGGCTACAAATAGAGACAAGGACTAGACTATGGTGAAGTATTTGCTCATGTTGCCCGATTAGAGACAATCAGGCTAATGATATCTATTACAGCTCATAATAGATGGAAGTTGTACCAACTTGATGTGAAGTCAGCATTTCTGAATGGATTCCTAGAAGAAGAAATCTATGTCGAACAACCGTTGGGATATACAAATGATGGACATGAAGATAAGGTGTACAGATTGAAGAAAGCTCTATATGGACTGAAGCAAGCTCCACGTGCATGGAATACAAGATTTGACAAGTATTTCCATGATAATGGGTTCGAGAAATGTCCATATGAGCATGCATTGTACCTGAAGAAAGGTCCAGAAGGAAGCGTATTATTTGCAGGTTTGCATGTTGATGGTTTGATCTTCACAGGAAACCACCTAGCCATGTTTGAAGAATTCAAGAAAACCATGATTCAAGAATTCAAGATGACAGACATAGGTCTGATATCACACTTTCTTGGAATTGAAGTGAAGCAGAATGCTGAAGGAATATTGATCTGCCAAAGGAGATATGCAAATGAGATTCTCAAAAAGTTCATAATGGAATCATGCAATCCAGTATCAACTTCGGTGGAAAGCAATATGGAACTTAGAAAGAATGAAGGCGGAGGAAATGTTGATCCAGCATACTTTATGGAGTTGGACTGATCAGTAGATACATGGAGGAACTAGATCAGTCACATCTAAATGCTGCAAAGAGAATACTCCGCTACATCAAAGGTACGATCAATGATGGCTTACTATATACCTCAATTGATGAATTAAGATTCACTGGTTATTCAGATAGTGATTGGGGTAGAGATTTAGATGAAAGAAAAAACACAACTGGATTTGTGTTTTTCATTAGAGATACAACATTCACATGGTCATCCAAGAAATAACCGATAGTAACGCTATCATCATGCGAAGCTGAATACGTAGCAGCCAGTTCAACTTTGTGTCATGCTATTTGGTTGAGAAATGTGTTGGAGTATTTGTGTTTTCCACAAGAAAAACCTACAGAGATTTTCATTGATAATCGTTCAGCAATTGCACTTGCAAAGAATCCAGTCTTCCATGAACGAAGGAAGCATATTGATACATGGTGTCATTCCATTAGGGAGCATATGCAGAACAGATAAGTGGAATTAATATCTTGCAAGACAAATGATCAAATTATAGATATTTTTACAAAGTCATTGAAGCAAGACATGTTCAACAGACTGAAGATGATGCTAGGAATGCAGAAGTGTAGAGAATCAAGTTTAAGGGGGAATGTTGAAAAGTAAACTTAATCATCCACATCCAAAGAAAGCTCCATGCATGCACCACCCCAAAGGTCAAGATTTGCTGCACCAAAACCATGCGTGAGATTTGCACGCTCATATCTACCCAAGTAAAAAATGTCTGCAAATGAAGATTTAGTTCGTTGATTTGCTTTTTCAGTTTCTATCTTTCAATTCTATATATATGGGTAGGATGGTATTGTATTAAGCATCTAGTAAGAAGCTAAGAAATAAATTGTAGTGTGAGAAATCGTTTGTACTCTGTTTTGTATTTCAAATAGAAGAAGTTTGTTTTTCATATATTTGAGAGTGATCTGGGTTATTACAATCACCATAAGTGATTTTCAACTGAATCTTGGTCCAAGCCTGACACCCTGGTCTACAAAAGCACAACTTGTCAAAGTTATAGATAGCAAAAACTATGCAGTGGTCTGTCATAGAATTCACACCATCACCACTCGTGGCGTGATTGTTAGAGCTAATAGTAGAGGGCGTTAGTGTTGATAAATCACTAATGGTGATTCTTATGCCCAGGATCAACACTTATATGAAATAAACAAACTTATATTCCAAAACTCACACTTTTCAAAATACAAATATTTTCTCTCGTTTTTTCTCACACCTCTATTCTTTTCTTTACTTCTAACTTCTGATTTATTACAATACAATACAACCTCTCTATATATAAATGAAATACATAACATGACAAACAAAATCTTCATTTGCCATCATTCTTGACTTCATTGGATATAGGCGTGAACTACTCACGCATGGTGTTGGTGCAGCCACTCTTGACATTTTGTGCATGTATGTGGATATGGCTGATCAATTTCAAGTTTATCTGTCAACATTCCCCCTTAAACTTGATTCTCCACACTTCTGCATTCCTAACACCATCTTCAGTCTTGTGGACTTGTTTTGGAATTTCTGCATTCCTCTTGCTCCTGGCTTTGCCTCTCTCGTCCAATTTTGCACAGAGATGGTTGACTCTTTTCTTCATAGTCAAGTCCAAGACTAGCGACAAGCACCTCGAACTGAACCGAGTCGACCTGCCTGAACTCTGAAGAGATACCATTTTTTTTCCCTGTACTTCCTTTTCCTGGAACCATTACCGAGGCATTACATTTCTTCCTTAGACTATTGAACTTGTCTGGCTTCACCTTTCTAAACTTATTCAGACTATTAACCTTGTCTGGTTTCACTTTTCTTCTTTTGTAGTCTTTCACGGACATGCGAGTTTTGTATCTCTGAACTTCTCCTTTTCCACTTCTCGTCTTATGGACGCATTTCAACCCAGTTGACTTATGGCCATCTGGTGGACTACATTGCTTCTTCTCTATGGTGAACATCTCTTCATCCATATTTGTCTTCCATTTCTTCTCTTGAATAGTTTCGGTGAAGCTAAGCGGATCTTCTTCTGACTTTTTCCTGGTCCAGTATCTTTCACCCGGATCCACTTTTGACTTCTTCCTGTCAGGAACGGGAGCAATTTGTGTCATTGTTGGTGGCACTGCTTCAACTTCTTCTTGTGGCACTGTTGGTGACACTTCTTTTGTTTCATTCTCTTCTTCTTCTTTTTCTTTTTCTTCAATCACAAGCTCCTTGGGCTCTGCTTCTTCTTTCAATATCCAACTAACAGGATTCTCATATTGAGCCATCAATATCATTCCGTTTAGCTCAATTTTGTCTTTCTTAGCAAAATACACATGTTCGTCATTTTCATCTTCTTCTGTTAGCTCTCTTCTGCATTCACGGGCATATTGGTCGTATCTGTTGCAGTTATAACACTTCACTTTTCTTCTCCCATCTTCACCGCTGAATTCATCTTCTCGTCCTTGATACCCACGATCTCTACCTCGACCTCTTTGTGATTTTCCCCATCTCTCTTCTCTAGCTGAGAACTTTGACTGTAGGACTTGTTCGTCCTCTAGGGTGCTTGAGGTATTCTTCTTGTCGATTCACTGTTCATGGATTTCTAGCGTGGCTTATAACTCGTCAACGGTCATGCCATCCAAATTCTTCGATTCTTCAATGGCTACAGCCACGTACTCAAATTTCGAATTGAGCGATCTCATTATCTTTTTGAGCACACGTACATCTTTGATCTTTTCTCCACATCCTCTGATCTGATTGACAATAGTCAATATTCTGGTAAAGTACTCAGAAATTGACTCCCTTTCCTTCATCTGCAGCAATTCAAATTTCCCCCTTAGACCTTGAAGTCTAATTTTTATCGTCTTTTAAATTCCTCGATTTGCTTGCTTGGCGGTGTTGACTGCGGAGATCTTCTCAAAACTTGCTTCATCTACACTTTGATAAAGCAGATTTAACGCCTTCTTGTCCTTTCTTCTTTCTTCTTTAAGCTTTGTTTGTTGGGACTGGCTTAAATTCTCTAATTTTTCCGGTTTGTCATACCCAGGACTCTCATCGTGATACACCACTTCTCGTAATTATCTTTGTTCAGTCGCGGAAGCTGGGGCTGGAAGAAATTACTAGAGGACGCCATCGGATTTACTTAAACACTTGAGGTGCTTATTTCTGAAAATTGGTGTTGAATATGGTCAAACTAATTGCACGGTTGCGTTCGGAGCGTTCCATTTAGTCAAGAACAACTCTTCGTTTGCTCAAATCGGAGTTAAAATGAGCCCGAAACGGATAAAATACTAACAAGGGGCAAACTTATAATTTTTCAAAACTTTTGCTGATGTGGCAGCTGACTTGTGAGTGACACGTGTCGGCCTCTGATTGGGCCACGTATTTGCTCCTGATTGGGCCACGTGTCAACTGGTGGTTGGTGCCACGTGGCTGCTGACGTGGCACTGGTGACGTCACACGCTGACGTGGCAATGCGTGGGCGCGTGGATGCGCGTTTTCTTCATGCGCGGCTGGAGGTTGAAGATGACTGGGCGCGTGGCTGCGCGTGGGGCTCACTCACCTAGATTTAGGCGACGCGTGAGGGCTCGTGCTGGTGCTTTTTGGCCTGAAAATTTTGGGGTTACGTTCATGCTGGAATGGAGAAGCTAGATATGTGCTCAAACTTGTGGTTTGAACACCTATGACTCACGAATAGGCTTTGAAAGGTTCGGCTCTATTTTGGTTCTTCACTTCTGGGCTTGCTTAAGTTTCACCAAGCTCTGATACCATGTTAAGAAATCACTAATGGTGATTCTTATGTCCAGGATCAACACTTATATGAAATAAACAAACTTATATTCCAAAACTCACACTTTTCAAAATACAAATCTTTTCTCTCATTTTTTCTCACACCTCTATTTTTTCTTTACTTCTAACTTCTGATTTACTACAATACAATACAACCTCTATATATATAAATGAAATACATAACATGACAAACAAAATCTTCATTTGCCGTCATTCTTGACTTCAGTGGATATAGGCGTGAACTACTCACGCATGGTGTTGGTGTAGCCACTTTTGACATTTTGTACATGCATGTGGATATGGCTGATCACTTTCAAGTTTATCTTTCAACAGTTAGTAAGATGGCCTTGCGAATGTAGGATATAGTCTGTAACGGATGCTCCAAACCCTCATCATATCGAGCATGAAAAAGTGTAGTTTGGGGTGGAAGTGGAATCTGGATTCTAGAAAATGGATGCAAAAGGAAGTTGTCTCCATTCTTGTTTGCCATTAACAGCCCAGTTGGAACCGAAACACCTACATCCACGGACCTCGGGCAGCTTCAGCTTGATAACATTTCCATGGCTGAGGCTGAAAAATCCGTGATGATCATCCTCTGGATCCTTAGTAGATGAAAGCATCACCCACGAAAGCTGCTGCAAAGAGAAGTGTTGCTTTCGCTTTGCAGCGACAGCGATGTCGTTCCAAGTCTTGCAAACGGCACTAAAGCGATGATAATCAACAACATCAACCTTTTGAAGTATAAATTCCATGATTTCTGAAGGAAGTCTAAGTATC
Organism: Cornus suecica; assembly: GCA_963922005.1. NCBI lineage: Eukaryota > Viridiplantae > Streptophyta > Magnoliopsida > Cornales > Cornaceae > Cornus > Cornus suecica. The sequence goes on along the minus strand of OY998247.1, from coordinate 39,108,389 downwards.
AAGCCCTCGGGCTCATTAGCTCCCTTCGTTTTATTAGTTCTGTTATCGATAACGTTGGTCACTCGACATGGCATAATGTTTATGTTGATGGTTCCATTATTTAGTCCTTTCTTTAATTATGTCAAATAAAATGATTAGTAAAATACATTCATATATACATATATATATATATATATAGGGTAAATTACAGGGACCTCCCATGTAGTTTGGCAAAAAGCCTAGGACCTCCCCTGAAGTTTGCTCCCGTTAACACAGACCTCCCCTGCCGTTAAGTTGCCGTTAAAAATGTATTAAAAGTACAACTTTGTCCTTAGGTTTTTAGGTGAGATGACAAAATTACCCCTACTACTATTATACAATAAAGAGTTAATTTCATATAATATATAAATTTTGAAAAAAAATATAAAATTCGGAAAAATATATATTAAATTTAAATATATATATAAATTTCGAAAAACATATATATATTTCAAAAAACTATATAAAATTCGGAAAAATATATAAATTCGAAAAAAAATATTAATTTTGAAAACATATATAAATTTCAAAAAATATATATAAAATTAAGGGAAAATATAAAATTAAAATTAAATTTTGAGAAAAATGAAACACGAAATGAATATAAATTATTATATTTTTTCGAATTTTAGATATTTTTTACGAATTTTTAGTGCAAAAACTTTGAGTGTTGGATTTTAATGTTTGATTTTTTGTAGTATGCTTTCAAGTTTAATCCCATGAGTGTACGGGCTTCCTAGCTTTGACTTGTAACATTTGGCTTATTCATGATGTGAAACACCGATTTATTCATTTTGTGTCTTTTTTTTAAAAAAATTTACCCTGGTGGGTCGGGGTTCGAAATTTACTATAATGTTTTTGAATTTTATATTTTCCCCAAACTTTTATAATTTTTTTCCAAATTTATATATTTTTTTCAAAATTTAATATATATTTTTCCGAATTTTATAATTTTTTTTGAAATTTATATATTGTTTTCAAAATTTATATATTATATGAAATTAACTCTTTATTGTATAATAGTAGTAGGAGTAATTTTGTCATCTCACTTAAAAACCTAAGGACAAAGTTGTACTTTTAACACATTTTTAACGGCAACTTAACGGCAGGGGAGGTCTATGTTAACGGAAGCAAACCTCTGGGGAGGTCTTTGACATTGTTCAAACCACGGGGAGGTCCCTGTAATTTACCCATATATATATAACATAGTTTTGTGTCCGGAGGGAGGAATTTATAAACAAATATAGAAAACCAATATTCTAATATAAGACACTGAATTTCTTTGACATATTCCATACAATAACTGATAAAAAACAAACTTGCACAACCGATAGGAATATGCAGACCTTCATAATTGTATACTAAATATACAGAATTTCATAATTGTAAACTAAATATGCGGATTGAATTGAAACTATAAAAGACATAAAGATATTACGACAAGATATTAGGAGAGAAACATTGATTACCAAGAGATTAACTTTATTTTAGATTACACTATACAAGTTAGGTGGATAGCAGAATCTTTCACCAAACTTGATCGTAAAAGTTCAGACTTCATTTAAAATCATTATATAAAGTTGAGTAAAGGCAGAAAAGGTAAGAACAGAATCCGTTCATTCAAATATTTTTGTGATAAAATCTATTGAGGTTTATCTAATCAAACTTTTTAATGAAATTAAGCGAGATTCACTCAAAAAAATGGTTAAGCAAAGTTACACTAGAAAATTGTAAAGTTTCAAAAAATTCTAAAGGTTTGGTGCAAAGTTCATGCAATACTGAAAAGTAAGAGAAAAATGGTAAAATTATGTGCAAAATAAGGTTATACATTCAGAAAGAAAATAAAACTCACCAGTGATTAAATTTGTATATGTAGGGTTGCAACCTAATATATATATATATATATATATATATATATATATATATATGTTTTGAATGGTAAAAAACTCGCACTCACACACCCCCACATGAGCCCACCATCAGGCTACCAGTTCTTTGATTGCAACCTAAAATATTAAAATATTAGGATATAGATAGTGATTAAAAGATGCGTTATTATCATAAAAAAACCCTTAGGTTTCAAATTTTAATCACAAAACCCTGTAAGATTTTAGATTTTAATCAAATAGCCCCCCTCCTCCCAAAAGTAGACAATTTATATGTGGAAATGACTTAAATGCACATGATATAAAATTATCTTTTATGAATAATTTACACAAAACCCCCTGAGATTTCAAATTTTAATCAAATAACCCCCTGGGATTCAAAAAGCCCCTAAAAATTTCATATTTCTCATAATAAATACAATAAATAATAAAATACAATATTATATATCTTTCATAAATAATACAATAAATAAAAAAATCTTTCAAACTACCAATTAATGTTGAAATGTTAAAAACAATTTTAAAACAAAAATCTAATTGGTAGTTCAAAATATATTTTTATATTTCGAACTTAATTTTTTTTATATTTTACCCTAATAGGTAGTTCAAAAAAAATTTATTTTGCCTCAATATAAAAATAAATTTTTAAAATACAAAATTTTACTATAAACGAAATTGTTTTGATTTATGCCGAATTAAAAAATTAGCGGCAAGAATGTTTAACATTTTGGCATTAATTGGTAGTTCGAATTTTTTTTTTTATTTATTGTATTATTTATGAAAGATATATAATATAATATTTTATTATTTATTATGAGCATTATGATTTTTTTAGGGAATTTGTTAATCCCGTGGGTTATTTGATTAAAATTTGAAACTTCAGGGGATTTTGTGCACATTATTCATAAAAGGATAATTTTATGTCATGGACATTTAAGTCATTTTGACCTAAAAATTGATTGCTTTTGGAAGGAGGGGGATATTTGATTAAAATATGAAATATCAGGGGATTTTGTGAACCTTAGGGGATTTTGTGATTAAAATCTAATACTTCAGGGGGTTTTATGATAATAACCCTTAAAAGATATTAATACTTAGATAGAGAAAAGATAAATATAAATAACACTAACATAATGAGTGTCTAACACTTTAATAATTATGAAAACTCACTAGTTAAATTGGTAGATAGAACAAGAAATTGTACAAAACTTTTGTGATTTACCAAACTCTTAATGAAACTGGGGAATTGTGGGTTAGAGATAATGAAAAGTAGGTTAGAGGCAGAATCATTCACCAAACTCTGACCATTAATAATAGAATTAGTTTCTTCAAATATTTATGCTGAAAAATGTTATTTGTGGATTAAGTAATCAATTTTGATATGGATATGGAAAGGAGTCAAATTATATGTCAATTGAGATATTAACTAATATGGTTTAAAATTCTAACTACATCACAATAATGAATAATGTAAAGAAAGATAGACTTCCAACAGGGTCAACCCATCACGAAAAATCGAAACCTATAGAGCCTGTTTGCTAGCAGTGTTTTTGTGTCTGTTTATGTGTTTTGTGTTTATAAACTTGTTTGGTTAGTGTTTTTGGGATATGTGTGTTAAAAAATATTTTTTCACTTTAGGCATATTCCAATAAACATGAATTTGGTGTTTATTGGGATGTTTCTCACTTACACTTTCTTCACTTTATAATATATTTTATTATTTATATTATTAAATTATTATTTATTAATTTATATATTAATTTATAAATATATTCTATTTATTTATTTATTATTATTTCATTATTTAATTCATTTAATTTATAAATTATTTATTCATTTTTAATTATTTAAAAATATATTTTATTAATTTAATATTAATTTATTATTATTATACTCATTTTTTATTATTATTATGAAGTATTTATTTGTTATTATATTTACTTATTATTTATTATTATATTTATTTATTATTGTTTATTATATTTATTTATTATTATTATTTATTTCATTTTGTTTATTATTTATTATTTTTATTATATGTTTAAATATGTTTTATGTAATTTATTATTTATTTTATTAATTTATTATTATTATTTATTATTTAGTCCATTTTTTATTATTATATTTATTTATTATTATTGTATTCATTTATTATTATTATTATATTATATTTTATTTATTATTTGTATTATTAAATTATTATTTATTAATTTATATATTAATTTATAAATATATTATATTTATTTATTTATTATTATTTCATTATTTAATTCATTTTATTTATAAATTATTTATTCATTTTTAATTATTTAAAAATATATTTTATTAATTTATTATTATTATTATGAAGTATTTATTTGTTATTATATTTACTTATTATTTATTATTATATTTATTTATTATTTTTTATTATTATTTATTTCATTTTGTTTTTTATTTATTATTTTTATTATATTTTTAAATATGTTTTATGTAATTTATTATTTATTTTATTAATTTATTATTATTATTTATTATTTAGTCCATTTTTTATTATTATATTTATTTATTATTATTGTATTCATTTTTTATTATTATTATATTTTTTTATTATTATTATTTATATTATTAATTTTTAATTATTGATTTTTAATTTTTCAATTTCAATCCAAAAAACATCCCTACCAAACATACTTATGTTTTTGGATGAATAAACAAAAAAATAAAAAACATATTTTTTATTTATTTCAATACAAACACAAACACAAACACAGCTCTACCAAACATGCCCTAAGAATTTGAATTCATTAGGCGACACTAGTGTGACTTTTTTTAATTTATTATTGTTCCCTGCTACTGCTATAGTGTTATATATAGCCTTTTGAATTTAGGATTGGAATTTGGTGGTTCGTTTTAAATATTGGTACCTGTAACAAGTATAATTGTCCTTTAAAAAAAAATGTATAATTGTAGAGACATGTTTTTGGAAGCATTTATGTAGTTCGCCCAACATTTATTTGAACTGCTATCTAAATCAGGGGCTAATAAATTTGATCAATTGATGTAAGATACAAACGGTTAAACAAATCCAATTTGTTAGACATAAATTCCTTAGTTACTGTGAATTTGACGGTGAAATATATATATATATATATGGTAAAGTGCACAAAACCCCTCATCAACTATCGCCTAGGGGAAAAACTCCCTCTCAACTACAAAAAAACCCCTCAATTATCAATTGGGTGCAATGTACCCCTCAATTTGTAAATGACACATTTATCCCTAAATTAAAATTTGAAAAAGTATATAAAATTCAAAAAAGAAATATTAATTCTGAAAATATATATAAAATTTGAAAAAATATATATAAATTTTAAAAACCATATATAAAATTTGAAAAAAGTATATAAATTTTGAAAAAAATATAAAATTTGAAAAAATATATATAATTAAAATATATATATATAAATTTGAAAAAATATATATATATTTCAAAAAATAAAATTTGAAAAAATATATATATTAGTAGAATGTCATATCTTTTCTAATGAAGTAAATCAAACTACTTACCACCCACATCAATTAGTGGTCTTCTTTTATATACATTTTTTCAAAATATATATATTTGTTTCAAAATATATATTTTTTTGAATTTTATATTTTTTTTCGAATTTTATATATTTTTTCGGATTTTATATATATTTTTTCAAATTTTATATATATTTTTGAATTTTATATTTTTCATTCGAAATTTAATATATTGTTTTCGAATTTTCTATATTGTTTTTGAATTTTATATATTTGTTTCGAATTTTAATTTTTTTTCAAAATTTAATATATTGTTTTTGAATTTTATATATATATTTTCGAATTTTATATATTTGTTTCAAATTTAAATTTTTTTTTTAAATTTAATATATTGTTTTTGAATTATATATATATATATTTAATTTTATATATATTAATTAACCCTTAAAATAATTTATTTTATTTTTGTAAGAGTAAAATTGTAATTTTTCAATGAAGATGGGATAAATTGCACCCAATTGGAATATATGAGGGGGGGTTTTCTGCCACTTTTGTAGTTGTGGGGATTTTTTGCTATGGGACAATAGTTGAGGTGAGTTTTGTACACTTTATCCATATATATATATATATATATATAACACAGTTTAACTTAAATATAATACTTGTGGAATTGTGCTGCCTGCTAGGGACGCAAACCCGATTCCAATTCAAAGTTGGTCCGGCCCGATCCAACCCAAAGTCGGACTTACGCAGGCTCGGGTTGGACCGGCCCAACTGCACCCCTTCAAATTTTGGTGATAAAATATGTTATGTAATGAAATCTGCTAACGGTTAAGTAATCACCGATTAATATATGGAGCCTCAATAGCCTATCAAATTTATTTCAAACCCAGCTCCTAATAATATAATTTGTTGAGCAATTAATGGAAACAGCAAACGAATAAATAACGTCATTTGTTTTTTTAAGGGCTAATTTCACAAAACCCCTATATACTATCCAATTTAATCAACTAACCTCTATTGTGTCCACTTTGCCCTCTTCCCTCACATTTTGAGTCATAATATCTAAAATACCATCAATAGTATAGGGGGTTTTAGTGAAATCAAACTTTAAAAAAAAAAATTTAATTAATTATATTTTTCGTAAAAACTATAAATTCCAAAATAATATATATTTCGGAAAAAATATTTTTCGAAAAAAATATATATTTTGGAAAAAATATATATATTTCGGAATATATATATATTCCGAATTGTTTTTAAAAAATATGATTTTTTTCCGAAAAATAATTTTTTTGGGAAATATATATATTATGTTCCAAAGTATGATTTTTTCCAAAATTTTTTTTTTTTGAGAACAATATATATTATTTTCCAAAATATGAATTTTTTTCGAAAAATTTATATTATTTTTTCCGAAATATATAAGTTTTATATTTTGGAAAATAATGTATATTTTTCATAGAAAAAATTCATATTTTTTTTAAATAATTCGGAAAATATATATTTTTGACGAATTATATATATATTCCGAAATATATATCATTTTCCAATATATATATATATATATATTTCCCAAAATATATATATTTTCTGAAATATATATATTTTGTCCGAAATATATATATTTTTCGAAATATATATATTTTTTCCAAAATAAATATTGTTTCAAAAAATATTTTTTTTCCCGAAATATATATATTGAAATTTATAGTTTTTACAAAAAATATAATTAATTTTAGAAAAATAATTTTTTTAAAGGTTTGATTTCACTAAATCCCCCTATACTATTGATGATAGTTTAGGTATTATGACTCAAAATATGAGGGGAGGGGGCATAATGATGAAATTGAATAGTATAAGGGGCAAAGTGGACACAGTGGAAATTAATTGATTAAATTGAATAGTATAAGAAGGTTTTGTGAAATTAACCATTTTTTTAAAAGCATGTATGTAAAATTTAGGGAGATATTCTTTACATAGAAGATAGTGAAACAGAGATATGGTGATAGAATTGGTTTCAAGTTAAAAATAAGAAGTAAAAAAAAATTAAGAAAATTATAACTAAAGTTAGAATTGGAAAGAAAATTTTATTTAGAAAGACCCTAAAACATAAAATTTCACAAACAACTCTCCCCTGATTAAATAAAAAATCAGACATATAAAAAGATAATAACACATAAATTTCCCATATTATTAGGATGCATACATTAACTTTTTCAAAGAATTTTACTCGTAAAGATAATAAAAAATAAATTTCACAATACACTAGTGCGGAGAAACTTTTACACACACAAAGAAAATAAAAATTATATTTCACAAACAATTCAGCCCTAAACAAAATAAATATATACAACTCACCAGTAATAAAAGTAACGGGGCAACTCGGGATTTTCATAGTCAATCTGAAAGATATTAGTGTTTAGATAGATACTAAACATAATAGTATGATAGAGAAAAGATAAAGATATGTCACACTAATAAAATAGTATTTTTTTTTTTTAATTCTAATAGTTCTCATAACTCACCGTAGCTAAATTTGGAGATATAAGAGAAAATTGTAGATGTAAGAGATATACATGGACTTGTTTGAGAGAAGATGGTAACCTTGTGATTCTGAAACTAGGGAAATTGTGGGTTTAAAAAATAGATATAGACAAATTTCAAAGATAATGGAAGGTAAATTAAGGACAAAATCTGTCACCAACCATTGATGATTTTTTCTGAAATTATATTTGTAACTATATCATAAAAGACAGTTTCTTTTCACCAACATCTGACTCTTTTGACCAACTTTGAGATAGATTGGAGTTGAGTGTCAAATAATCAGTATACTTACTTATCAACTAATGAAAATAAAAAGCAAGAGAAATTAGTCTTTGGAGATATAATCGAAATTATGTCCAAATATAAAATTCCGTAGTTATTGTGCTTGGGACACAAAAGAAAGCATAAAGCAATATTGGTAGTTGATTATGATATTGGTAATGGTACACCAGGTATAAATTTACGCCCTAGTTTTCACTTATTTTGAGTCTAAACTTCGAATTGGTTATTCTGACAAAAAAAAATAAAAATTGAATTGGTTTGTAAATAAAATAAGTATATACAATAAGTATAAAATAGGTATATACAACTCCGCCCTAAATAAAATAAGTATATATAATTCACCGGTAATAAAAGTAGCGATTTAAATCGAGATGTTCAGAGCCAACCTGAAAGATATTAATGTTTAGATAGACACTAAACATAATAGTATGATAGAGAAAAGATAAAGATAAGTTACACTAATAAAATAGTATTTTTTTTTTTTTAATTCTAATAGTTCTCATAACTCACCGTAGTTAAACTTGGAGATATAAGAGAAAATTATAGATGTAAGAGATATACATGGACTTGTTTGAGAGAAGATGGTAACCTTGCAATTCTGAAACTAGGGAAATTGTGGGTTTAAAAAATAGATAAAGACAAGTTTCAAAGATAATGGAAGGTAAGTTAGGGACAAAATCTCTCACCAACAACGATTTTTTCTGTAACCGTACAATTATATTTGTAACTATATCATAAAAGACAGTTTCTTTTCACCAACATCTGACTCTTTTGACCAACTTTGAGATAGAATGAAGATGAGTGTCAAATAATCAATCTACTTACATATCAACTAATGAAAATAAAAAGGAAGAGAAATTAGTCTTTGGAGATATAATCGAAATTATGTCCAATTATAAATTCCCTAGTTATTGTGCTTGCGACCAATTGAAATTAAGTGTTAAGTAATCGGACACAAAAGAAAGCATAAAGCAATATTGGTAGTTGATTATGATATTGGTAATGACTACACCAGGTATAAATTTAGGCCCTAGCTTTAACTTATTTTGAGTCTAAACTTTGAATTGGTTATTCTGACAAAAAAAATAAAAATGAATTGGTTTGTAAATAAAATAAGTATATACAATAAGTATAAAATAGGTATATACAACTTGGCCCTAAATAAAATAAGTATATACAACTCACCATAATAAAAATAGCGATTTAATTCGAGATGTCCAGAGTCAACCTGAAAGATATTAGTATTTAGATAAACACTAAACATAATAGTATGATAGAAAAGAAGATAAAGATAAGTCACACTAATAAAATAATATATATTTTTTAATTCTAATAGTTCTCATAACTCACCGTAGTTAAATTTGGAGATATAAGAGAAAATTGTAGATGTAAATGATATATATGGACTTGTTTGAGAGAAGATGGTAAACTTGTGATTCTGAAACTAGGGTAACTGTGGGTTTAAGAAATAGATATGGACAACTTTTAAAGATAATGAAATGTAGGTTAGGCCCTGTTTGGTAGGTGGTCTGGTCCCAGGTGGTCTCGTCTGGTCTTGCGTTTTATGGGACCAGATCGTGTTTGGTAGTATTGGTCCCAAAATTTTGGTTAGACCAAGTAAAACCAAATCAGACCAAAATGGACTCATTTCAGACCAAAAAAGAAGGTGGTTCCTGGTGGTCAGGTCTGGTCTTATTAATAAAATATATTTATAAATAATTAAAAATGAATAAATAATAATAATAAATTAATAATAATAATAATAAATTAAATAAAACATATTTTAAAAATAAAATATAAATAATAAATTATAAACAAAATGAAATAAATAATAAAATATATTTATAAATAATTAAAAATTAATAATATAAATAATAAATTAAATAAAACATAATAATAATAAAAAATGAATACAATAATAATAAATAAATATAATAATAATAAAAAATGGACTAAATAATAAATAATAATAATAAAATAATAAAATAAATAATAAATTACATAAAACATATTTAAAAATATAATAAAAATAATAAATAATAAACAAAATGAAATAAATAATAATAATAAATAAATATAATAATAAATAATAAATAGATATAATAATAAATAATAAGTAAATATAATAATGAATAAATACTTCATAATAATAATAAAAATGAGTATAATAATAATAAATTAATATTAAATTAATAAAATATATTTTTAAATAATTAAAAATGAATAAATAATTTATAAATAAAATGAATGAAATAATGAAATAATAATAAATAAATAGAATATATTTATAAATTAATATATAAATTAATAAATAATAATTTAATAATATAAATAATAAAATAATAAAATATATTATAAAGTGAAGAAATAATAAATAAAGAAATAAATAATACATAAATAAATATTATAATAAATAATAAATAAATAGTAAGACCAGACCGCTTACCAAACAGACTTTTCCAGATCAAATTAGATCAGACCAGACCGGACCGGACCAGACCAGACCAGACTAGAAAGACCACCTACCAAACATGACCTTAGGGTCAAAATCATTTACCAACGTCTGATGATTTTGACCGTAACCATACAACTATATTTGTAACTATTTCATAAAATAAAGTTTCATTTCACCAACATCCAACTATTTTTACCAACTTTGAAATAGAATGAAGTTGAGTGTCAAATAATCAGAATATAAAAAGCAAGAGAAATTATTCTTTGGAGATATAATCGAAATTATGTCCAAATATAAATTCCCTAGTTATTGTGCTTGGGACCAATTGAAATTAAGCGGTAAGTAATCGGTCACAAAAGAAAGCATAAAGCATTATTGATAGTTGATTATGATATTAGTAATGGGTACAGCAGGTGTAAATTTAGGCCCTAGTTTTCACTTATTTTGAGTCTAAACTTTGAATTGGTAATTCTGACCAAAAAAAAATTTTCAATTGGTTTGAAAATAAAATAAGTTTATACAATAAGTATAAAATAGGTATATACAACACGGCCCTAAATAAAATAAGTGTATACAACTCACCAATAATAAAAGTAACGAGGTAACTCGAGATGTTCAGAGCCAACATGAAAGATATTAGTGTTTAGATAGACACTAAACATAATAGTATGATAGAGAAGAAGAAAAAGATAAGTCACACTAATAAAATTGATTTTTTATTTTTTCATTCTAATAGTTCTGAGAACTTACTATAGTTAAATTTGTAGATATAAGAGAAAATTGTAGATGTAAGAGATATACATGGACTTGTTTGAGAGACGATGGTAACCTTGTGATTCTGAAATTAGGAAAATTGTGGGTTTAAAAAATAGATATGAATAAGTTTCAAAGATAATGGAAGGTAGGTTAGTGACAAAATCTGTCAGCATTCTCTGATGATTTTGACTGTAACCGTACAACTATATTTGTAACTATTTTATAAAACAAATTTCTTTACACCAACATCTGATTATTTTGACCAACTTTGAAATAGAATGGAGTTGAGCGACAAATAATCAGTCTACTTACATATCAATTAATGAAAAGAAAAAGCAAGAGAAATTAGTCTTTGGAGATATAATCGAAATTATGTCCAAATATAAATTCCCTAGTTATTGTGCTTGGGACCAATTGAAATTAAGGCCCTGTTTGGTAGGTGGTTCGGTTCCAATTGGTCTGGTCTGATCTTGTGTTTTATGGGACCAGATCATGTTTGGTAGCATTGGTCTCAAATTTTTGGTTAGACCAAGTAAGATCAAATCAGACCAAAATGACCTCATTTCAGACAAAAAAAAAGGTAATTCCTGGTGGTCCGGTCTGATCTTATTAATAAAATATATTTATAAATAATTAAAAATGAATAAATAATAATAATAAATTAATAATAATAATAATAAATTAAATAAAACATATTTTAAAAATAAAATAAAAATAATAAATAATAAACAAAATGAAATAAATAATACCTAATAATAAAAAAAATGAATATAATAATAAATAAATGAATAAATAATAAAATATATTTATAAATAATTAATAATATAAATAATAAATTAAATAAAACATAATAATAATAAAATATTAATACAATAATAATAAATAAATATAATAATAATAATAAATGGACTAAATAATAAATAATAATAATAAATTAATAAAATAAATAATAAATTACATAAAACATATTTAAAAATATAATAAAAATAGTAAATAATAAACAAAATGAAATAAATAATAATAATAAATAAATATAATAAAAAATAAAAATAAAATATAATAATAAATAATAAGTAAATATAATAATGAATAAATACTTCATAATAATAAAAAAAAATGAGTATAATAATAATAAATTAATATTAAATTAATAAAATATATTTTAAATAATTAAAAATGAATAAATAATTTATAAATAAAATGAATTAAATAATGAAATAATAATAAATAAATAGAATATATTTATAAACTAATATATAAATTAATAAATAATAATATAATTAATAATATAATAATATAAATAATAAAATAATAAAATATATTATAAAGTGAAGAAATAATAAATAAAGAAATAAATATTATAATAAATAATAAAAAAATAGTAAGACCTGACCGCTTACCAAATAGACTTTTCCAAATTAGACCAGACCGGACCAGACCGAACCGAATCAGACCAGACCAAACCAGACCAAAAAATCCGTCTACCAAACATGGCCTAAGTGTTAAGTAATCGGTCAGAAAAGAAAGCATAAAGCAATATTGGTAGTTGATTATGATATTGGTAATGGGTACACCAGGTATAAATTTACGCCCTAATTTTAACTTATTTTGAGTCTAAACTTTGAATTGCGTATTCTAACAAATAAATTAAAAATTGAATTGAGTTAACCTGAAAGATATTAATGTTTAGATATACACTAAACATAATAGTATGATAGAGAAGAAGATAAAGATAAGTCACACTAATAAAATAATATATATATATATATTTTTAATTCTAATAGTTCTCAGAACTCACGATAATTAAATTTGACAATATAAGAGAAAATTGTAGATGTAAGAGATATACATGGACTTGTTTGGAAGAAGATGGTAACCTTGTGATTCTGAAACTAAGAGAACTATGGGTTTAAGAAATAAATATGGACAACTTTCAAAAATAATAGAAGGTAGGTTAGGTACAAAATCTGTCACCGATGATTTTGACCCTAACCGTACAACTATATTTGTAATTATTTCATAAAATAAAGTTTCTTTTCACCAACATCTGACTATTTTGACCAACTTTGAGATAGAATGGAGTTGAGTGTCAAATAATCAATCTACTTACATATTAACTAATGAAAATAAAAAGCAAGAGAAATTAGTCTTTGGAGATATAATCGAAATTATGTCCAAAAATAAATTCCCTAGTTATTGTGCTTGGGACCAATTGAAATTAAGTGTTAAGTAATCGGTCAGAAAAGAAAGCATAAAGCATTATTCGTAGTTGATTATGATATTGGTAATGGGTACACCAGGTATAAATTTAGGCCCTAGTTTTCATTTATTTTGAGTCTAAACTTTGAATTTGTTATTCTGACAAAAAAAAAAAATAATTGAATTGGTTTGTAAATAAAATAAGTATATACAACTCCCCAGTAATAGAAGTAGCGAGTTAATTCGAGATATCCATAGCCAACCTAAAAGATATTAGTGTTTAGATAGACACTAAACATAATAGTATGGTAGAGAAGAAGATAAAGATAAGTCACACTAATAAATTAGTATATATATATATTTTTAATTCTAATAGTTCTGAGAACTCACCGTAGTTAAATTTGGAGATATAAGAGAAAATTGTAGATGTAAGAGATATACATGAACTTGTTTGAGAGACGATGGTAACCTTATGATTCTGAAACTAGGGAAATTGTGTGTTTAAGAAATATATATGGACAAATTTCAAAGATAATGGAAGGTAGGTTAGGGACAAAATCTGTCACCAACATCTGATTCTGACCGTAACCATACAATTACATTTTTATCTATTTCATATAGCAAAATTTCTTTTCACCAACTTCCTACTATTTTGACTAATTTTGAGATAGAATGGAGTTGAGTGTCAAATAAATAGTCTACTTACATATCAACTAATGAAAATAGAAAAACAAGAGAAATTAGTCTCTGGAGATATAATGGAAATTATGGCCAAATATAAATTCCCTAGTTATTGTGCTTGGGACCAATTAAAATTAAGTATTTTAATTGTCAAGTAATCGATCACAAAAGAAAATATTATTATTACCAAAGACCTTGTAGCCTGATAGTTTGACATTTCCTCCCTAAAGGAGAGGTTAACGATTATGTGTGGGTGTGTGCATTTCTTTCCATTTAAAAAAAAAAAAATTTATTGGTAGTTGATTCTAGATATTGGTAATGGGTACACAAGGTATAAATGTAGGCCCTAGTTTTCACTTATTCTGACAAAAGAAAACCAACAATAAAAAAAAAAAAAAAAAAAAAATTTGAATTGGTTTGTAAAAGATTATATTTTCTCCGGTTTTCATTTCAAGATATTATTACATGCATGATCTGCAGTTATACAATGTCTATTTTATTCACTATATCAGTTATGGCGTAAGTAAACGAATTCAGGTGATATAAATTGTAATCGTGAGTATCAATGCAACTTCCTAAAATATCATGAACCGTTTAACACCGTAAAAGTATTTGCAGCTCATCCTCGATAAAAGAGCGATAATAATGGCTTAGGGCCCGTTTGGGAACTTGGTTTTGGTCTTGTTTTTGGTCTTGGTCTTGTGATTTTGATTTTGGTGGTCTTGGGTGGTTTTAGGTAAATCTAAAACCAATATATAATGTTTGGTAAGGAGTTGGTCTTAGTCTTGGTATAATTATATATATATACTAATATGTATTAAAAATACATAAATATGAAAAATAAATATATATAAAATTGGAAAAAAATTAATTTTCGGGAAAAAATTATTTTAAAATAATTAATTTTCGGAAAAAAAAATAATTAATTTTTTCCGAAAAATAAATTTTTTCCAAAAAATAATTTTTGTCGAAAAAATAATTTTTTTCCCCAAAATTAATTTTTTTCCGAAAAAAATAATTATTTTCCAAAAAATAAATATTTTCTGAAAAATAAATTTTTTGGGAAAAATAATTATTTTCGAAAAAATAATTTTTTTCCGAAAATATGAATTTTTTCCAAAAAATAATTATTTTCCGAAAATTAATTTTTTTCCGAAAAAATAAATATTTTCTGAAAAATAAATTTTTCCGAAAAAATATTTTTTTTCCGAAATTTTTTTTTTTGAAAAATTACATTAAATTATGATTTTTTTGCAAAAATTTTTTTTCCAGAAAATTGATTTTTCCGAAAAATATATAAAAAAATTCAAAATAATTCATATTTTCGGCTATATATATATATATATATAGAGAGATAGAGAGAGAAAAGTCAAAATTGGTGGCCCAAAATCAGGTTTTAGTGGTTGGTTTTAAAAAGCCCAAAACCAACTCCAAAAATAGCCAACCAAACATGGTTTGGTCTTAAAATCCAAAACCAAAATAAAAACCAAGCCCAAAACCATGTTCCCAACAGACCCTTAGTAAAATTTAACAGAGGTTGAGGAATGTAAGTTCCAAAGCAAAGAATTTGACTTTCGCCTTTTCTTGTTGAAAGGAAATATATAATTAATGTAACCTTGCCTAGAGATTTAAACTTTTTGCATTACATGCATCACATAGAGCCATCAAAAAATAAAAGAAATCGGATTCGTGTGGGGGGTTTTCTTGCACGGGTTTCGTGAATTAGTCGAGGTGTCCGTAAACTAGTCTGGACATCAATATTATCAAAAAAAAAAATTATGATATTATGATCTGGATTCAACTTGGAATATGTTTGCAGGGGCCCAAATTCAGGCCCAATGAAAAACTGACAACTAAAAGATAGCGTGGACCAGCCCAAAACGCAATCAGTTCGGCGCATCGAATGCAAATAATTAGAGTCCTAAGGGATAGACCTCAATCTACTCCCCAATTGAAGTTTACATATTGAAATTAATTAGGATTAATCCAATCACAACGATTAGGGATTGGATTGACACCTAATAAAGAAAATCAATCGCAAATTGATTAGGATCTGGGCTCAAAACCCATTATCGAATTGTATAAATAAAACATTAGAGCTTGAATAGATTGTTATACCTTAAACCAATTTCAAGCACAAATCAATGAATATACTCACAACAATTTGAGAAAGGAATTAACACAATTTTATTGTATACGGGAGGAGGATTACAATTCCACTCGACTCTACCTCACAACTCTCTCAAATTCTTTTTTCTTTTTTCTATATCTCATTTACAAATCATACTACCCTATTTATAGACTTCCAAAACGTGTTTGGAAGATGCTTCTAGGAGAAGGAAACTTAGCCGTGTAGAAGCAAAACCTTAGCTGTGTGTTGATTGGCGACTTTGACCGGAGAAGGTCGATGGACGGTGCCAAAACTTGAAGCTTCCTTCTTACAACTGCAATCTTTCTTGTGGCTTCAACTTCTCTCTGGAATGGTCTTGTAATCTTGAGAATGGTATGGAACTTTCTTGTTCCTTCAATTCTCCCCCTCCATACCATCCATGAATAGTGTCTTCTGCTGAGCTTCCAATAATATCCATCCTTGCATAGATCGAGCTTTTCACGAGTAACCACCTTCGTCAATATGTCTGGCAGGTTCTCGTCAGTGTGTATCTTCACGATTTTCAACAGTTGTTGCTCCATCACTTCTTGTATCCAGTGATAGCGAATATCAATATGCTTCATCCGGGAATGATACATTGCGTTCTTGTTCAAGTCTAGAGCACTTTGACTGTCACAATGTACTTTATATTCACTCTTCCTGATTCCTAGTTCTTGGAGATATCGCTTCAGCCACAACATTTCTTTTCCTGCTTCCGTTGCGGCAATGTATTCCGCCTTTGTTGTAGATAAAACTACACACTTCTGTAGCTTGGATTGCCATGAGATAGCTCCCCCTGCAAAAGTAAATAGAAATCCTGATGTAGATTTCCTGCTGTCAATATCACCGGCCATATCTGAGTCTGTATAGCCCTCCAAGATTAATTCAGCTCCACAGTAACACAAGCATAGCTTTGATGTATTCTTCAGATACCTGAGAATCCAATTCACCGCCTCCCAAAGATCTTTTCCTGGATTTGAAAGAAATCTGCTCACAATGCCTACTGCGTGAGCAATATCCCGCCTGGTGCAAACCATTATGTACATCAAGTTACCTGTTGCTGAAGAGTAGGGGATTGCTTCCATCTCTTTCCTCGAAGAGGGACACGACTGTTTATTTAGCTTGAAATGATTAGCCAGTGGAGTACTGACTGGCTTGGCGTTTCTTATGTTGAACTTTTCAAGTACTCGTTCAATATACTCTTCTATGACAACCACAATTTCTTGTCTTTCCTGTCACGAATAATCTTCATGCCCAATATTTGTTATGCTGGGCCGAGGTCCTTCATGTCAAAGGACTTGGACAGTTCTTTCTTCAGTTTACTGATCGTATTAGCATCCTGTCCGACAATCAACATGTCATCGACATACAGCAATAAAATAACAAAGTTACCATATGAGAGTCTCTAAATGTAAACACATTGATCTACAACAGTTCTCTTGTATCCATAACCCACCATAAATGAGTCGAACTTCTTATACCATTGCCTTGGTGCTTGTTTGAGGCCGTAGAGACTATTCTTCAATTTGCAAACCATATCTTCCTTCCCAATAACTTCGAATCCTTCTGGTTGCTCCATATAGATTTCTTCATGTAGGTCTCCATGGATAAGTGTTGTCTTGATGTCCATTTGTTCAAGCTCCAAGTTTAGACTGACTGTCAATCCGAGTATCACTCGAAATGAGGTCATTTTCACTATTGGTGAAAAAATATCATCAAAATCGATTCCTTTCTTCTACTGGAACCCTTTCACGACCAACCTGGCTTTATGCTTCATCGGCTTTCCGTTGGCATCTTTCTTTAACTTGAATACCCATTTATTTCTCAACATTTTCTTGCCTTTGGGAAGTCATACCAACTCAAATGTCTGGTTCTTATGCAAGGAACTCATCTCTTCTTGCATTGCTTCCAACCATTTGCTGTTATCTGAATGCATTTTCGCTTCCTAAAAAATTTCTGGCTCCCCCTCATCAGTAAGCAGAATATAACCGGACTTCGGATATCTCCTAGACAGAATCAACGGTCGTCCTCGCTCAGATCTTCTAGTTTGTGGCTCTTCAAATAGAGGTGCTACATCTGGTTTCGTAGCTTATGATGGAGGGGTTTGTGGCTCCCCCTGCTCAACACCCTCTAGTTCTTCTTCATCCTCTACTTTTGGCATTACATCCTACACTTCTTCATCATTCGGGATTAGCTGTACTAGTACAGAATCTGGGATGATGTCTGGCACTCTGGGACTGAAGTCACTAGACTCTGTGGGCTTTTCAGTGTCATCATATGTATGATTTTCTTGAAACACAACATCCCTACTTCTGATAACTTTATTTGATTTTGGATCCCATAACCTATATCCAAACTCTTCTTCTCCATAGCCGATTAAAATACATAGAGTTGAAATCAAATTGAGCTTTTGCCTTTGCTCCTTAGATACGTGTGCAAATGTATTGCACCCAAACACTCTCAGATAAGAGTAAGAGGGATCTCTTCCAGTCCATAGCTTTTCTGGCACTTCAAACTATAACGGTACTGATGGTGATCTGTTGATTAGGTAAATGGCAGCTCTAATTACTTCACCCCAGAATGGCTTAGACATTTTAGCTAAACTAATCATACTTCCGACTTTTTCCATAATGGTCCGGTTCATTCTCTCAGCTACACCATTATGCTGTGGGGTACGTGGGACTGTCTTCTCATGTCAAATACCGTGTTCGGAGCAGTATGCATGAAACTCATTGGACGTGTACTCGCCTCCATTATCTAATCGAAGATATTTCAGCTTTTTTTCCGTTTCTCGCTTTATCATAGCGTGAAAAATCTTGAAGTAATCAAACATCTGGTCCTTTGTCTTCAAAAAATATACCCACACCTTCCGTGAAGCATCGTCAATAAATGTGAGAAAATATTTATTACGGCTAAACGATTCAACTTCTAGAGGACCGCAAACATCAGTGTGAACCAAACTCAACAATTTTATTCTTCTTCTGGTAGTTGAGTTGAAAGCGACTTTGTGATGTTTTTCAAATAAACAACGATCACAAGGATTAATCTGAATACCTTTAGATACTACGATGTGTCTCTTTCTTGTCAGCGTAAGCAATCCTTTCTCCCCCATGTGACCGAGTCTCCTGTGCCACAGATTCGGTGAAGTCTCATCTTCAATTTCATTGAGATTATCTTTAATTACTTTCACATAGGTCTTGTACAATGTGCCATTTATTTGTCCTCGGCGACAACCATAGCTCCCTTTTTTCAGCTTCCAGGTGCCATTGCCGAAACGATTGTCATAGCCTTCTCGATATAAGGTTATCCGGGAAATGAGATTGTGTTGAAGATCGGGCACACCTCTGACATCCTTTAATACCATAGTGCAACCTATATGGGTTTTGATTTGAACATCGCTAATTCCTGCGATCTTTGAGAAACTGGAGTTGCCCATCCTTACTGTACCAAAATCTCCAGCTTTATATGAAGTGAAGAAATCACTGTGGGAAGTGGCGTGGTAAGATGATGTTGTGTCAACCGCCTACTCAGCTTCGTCGCTTCCTACGTGTAGGCATATTTATTTATCGGTTGAGCATATAACGATGTCTCCTAAAATAGTGACCAATGGTGTCACCATTTTCCTTCTGTGGCTGACTCCTGCTTTGTCCTAGCTGTCTTTGCAATTTTCGGCAATCCTTTTTCACATGTCCAGCGATGCCACAATGAAAACAGACAATTTTATCCATTTATCTGTTATCGCTAGACCTTCCACGAGTTCGAGACCTTCCTCTATTTCAGTCTATATTTCTGCCTCTATCAGTTCTGTAAGAGTTTCCTCGACCTTTTGTGACAAAAGCATGTGACTGGTTCATGCCCGCTTCTTTTCTTCTGGCTTCTTCACTGAGTATGGCATCCTTCACTACTGTCATAGTAAGTTTTCCATTTGGTGCTGAATTGCCGAGGGAAACCACCAGTGTCTCCCAATTTGGTGGTAAAGAGCTGAGTAGAAGTAGGGCTTGCGTTTCATCGCCAAGATTCAACTCTATAGCAGCAAGCTGGTTCACCAGGTTCTAAAACTCGTTGGCGTGCTCGACTACAGAGGTTCCACTCCTCAAATTTAAATTTACCAGTAGAATCATTAGGAGGGCTTTATTTCGAGCGGTCTTCGCCTGGTACATATATTCGAGCTTCTTCCAGAGCTCGTAGGCATTGGTCTCTTGCGCAACATGGTGGAATATGCTGTGATCTATTCACTGCCAAATATGACCAATAGTCTTCTTGTGCGTCTTGGTCCAATCTTTCTCTTCTATAGCCATGGGCTTTGCACCTTTGTTCTCTAACGGGTCTGCCAAATCCTTTCAATTCTGGAGATCCTCCATCCTGGGTCTCCATATAGTGTAATTTGAGGCCGTCACCTTAATCATAGCTCCTAATCCTGAATCCTTCATCGAATTAGATCATCTTTAAGCTCTCCCTGGCTCGTTTGATAAGTTTGGAGCCAAATCACGCAAAACGTAGTGTACCGTTGCGTCTGGAACGGTCGGAAACCTTAAGATCGCCTTTGATTAAGATTAAATCGGACTTACAATGAGTCCGGAATAGCCAAAACAGTGTCGGAGGAAAAAATAGTAATTTTCAGAATTGATGATGTGGCAGAATGAGGGAATGACACGTGGCGGACACATGGCAGGCTGCAATAAGGACACGTGGCAGGATGACGGCAGGGACACGTGGGCGCGTATTTGCACGTGGGCTTCACGCGCGGCTAGAGGTAGACGACACGAGTACTTCACGCGCCTATCTTCAAGTGGCGCATGGGGGCCCGTGCGACGGAGTTTCTGCCTGTTCTCAATGGGCGTGGCTTCGTCCTCTCCTAGGGAAGCTCCTAGTATTTTTACTTCGATGATTTGGGGATTGGTTTGGCTCAAAATAGGATCGAAACAAAATTGCTCTGATTTGAATCTAAGCTCTGATACCACTTTGTTATACTTCAAACCAATTTCAAGCACAAATCACTGAATACACTCACAAAAATTTGAGAAAGGAATTAACACAATTTTATTATATACAGGAGGAGGATTACAAATCCACTTGACTCTACCTCACAACTCTCTCAAATTCTTTTTCTCTTTTCTATATCTCATTTACAAATCATACTACCCTATTTATAGACTTTCAAAACGTGTTTGGAAGATGCTTCTAGGAGAAGGAAACTTAGCCGTGTAGAAGCACAACACAATTGATACTAGAATCAATCCCTGACCTCAAATCTCTAAAGAGGTCACACAACTAACCACGATCACAAAACTATTACCCGCCTTCTCTAAGGCCTCAACATAAAATCGACTCTATAGTCCATCACTAACCTCAACTATCCAAAGAGGTCACTACACCAAAATAATTAACCCTCCAAGGGCACAAAAGTACATAATCACAAGTATAAGAATATAACTCATTATACTTTTACAATTACTGCATTTAATTCATGTTTTCACATTATTCACTTTCAGTTGAGCATTTTATAAAAATATGAATTTATTTCTCAATATTCATAATCATCATGCTCCAAAATCCACAGGTAATAATATCACATAATAAACCTGTTCCAAAAATCCACATGTAATAATATCATGATCTAAATGTTAAATAGAATCACATGAATGCAACATAAATGCAACATGACTCAACATCACCCGTGGTACACACGCCCAATCACACACCCTATCTTTAAGTGTCAACGGATACACACTCTACCATTTACTTTGAGGATACAGTCTTACGAAGTAAGGTAGAGGCCGCAACAATCATTCACTTGAGAGATAGACACATACTCAACAAGGAATATCGACACACAAAACACGGTCAGTGAAAATGGAGTTTGGACCAAGTCCTCCCTTATTTCTCAGTTTCTTAGAAGATTAGTTCCGCGGGAAGCAAGAAGCACCTCCTGGCTAGTTAATTACGAAGATCCGACACAAGTCAACTCACACATGATTACACAACCTTCATAAACCAACACCCATGTACTCATACGACACGCTACTCAATATGTATAAAGAGCCTCAATAAAAACCATGTCTCAACATAAATATGTAATGCATCATATTTATGAACAATGTTCTCTAACATGCTTTTACATCACTAAAGTAATAAACCATGAGAATATTAATTTTATTTCTCTTTACATGCTTCTATTTCAATTAAAGCATTTAAATCACAAGAAAGTAATTTCATTCCTTTAAACATGCTTTTTAACTCACTTAAAGCAATAATCCATATATCATAAGGGGAACTAATATCGCGTTCTAAGTTCATGTCCAACTTTTACAAATTTTACTAACCCATTTTAAATCTCAAGGGGTTACTAGGCCACCTATTCTCATTCAGTTCAAATATGTATTAATTTAATTTTGCAGGAAAATATTTTAATTAATTTCTAAGTCCTGCTTTGATTCTAACCCAATTATAGATATTTTAAATTTACAATTAAAAATATCTAAATTAAAATAAATACGGGTTTGCACACCCAAACAACATCAATGATACGGAAGTGAGAATAATTTTCCCATATTAATTTACGCGTAAAACAGCCTCGAAACAGCCCACTGTGAACAGTGTCAGCTCCCGAATATGGAGCTCGCCGACCAAAGTCATCCGAATAAAATTTTGAATATATTGAAATGTCCGCCTCGACGACCTATATGATATATACTAAGCCCATTAACAATAGGTTATTAAATTTGAATAAATCTAAAATAACCCAAACAAAAATTCGAACCTATAAATCGAATTTTCAGGTAAACCGTTCAACGAAAAAATAAATTTTTTTAGTATGACGTACCTAGCATCGAGATGAAGCTACTCTTCGAAAATCAGCCCAAACGAAGCTCGGGAAGTCACCCGAATTCTAGGCCAAAGTCCGCTATTGTTTCACCATCAAGCACGACTAACCACCACACGCGAACCGCCACAGCTCCGCCTCGCCTCCACCATGCCGTCAGCACCACCATTTGCCACCTTTGGGCTTGCGACCACCAACCCTAGGTTGCGCCCCTTCACCAGACGCATCCTCCTCTTACGCGAAACCCCAATTCGCGTCACCACGCATCACCTGTCGCGCCATCAACCACCAGCCGTCGTCGGTCCTTGCACGACGTTGTGACACCAGCCTGAAGCTCCGGTGACCTCTAGGTCGCGCCTCCCTCTCGCGCGCAGCTTTGCTCTCACTCGCGTGCAACTCCCCTCTCTCTCTAGCTCCAGCTCGCAGGCTATGGAGAAGCTGATGGGGTGGAGAAGAATATGGCGTAGTTGCACAAAGGAGAAGGGGAACAGATGGTCCGTCGCGTGGAGAGGTAAAGGAGGAAGGAGATGGCTCTGCGTTGACCTGCAGATAAGTGTACGCACATATACATATATATGATAAATTACACAAGTAACCCTCATATTATCTAAAATTACATAATAGCCCCACCTCTATATAATATAAATAATAATCTATATAGACATGATTAATCAAAAAATATAACGGATCAACTCCCAAGTGTGATCACACAAACTGGAAATCCACGGGTCCCAATTAACTTAAATAAATACGCCTGGGTATGAACTCAAACATCGGAACCCTTAAACGTTGGGCAACCAAAACGTGTCGCCGCCCAGTCGAAGTACCAAACGTTAAACGTTAAAATATAACTGTGTAATCAACAATAAGAAAGTCCACGAAATCGTTAATTTGAAATCGTAAAGTCGTCCAGCCGACTTTAAACGTAATGCGAAAAATTTACATGCGAAATACCAAGAATAAACAGGACGTCATGAACAAGTGACTTCACAATCGAAATTAAATCAGAAATAACTTCAGGAAAAAGGTAAAATAACACGGGGTGTTACAGAGGGAGTACAATGGTTTAATCTATCAAACGCTTTTAAGAGTAAAAAATACTAATCAGTTTTAAACCCACCTTAATTATTTTTGAAAAGATTTTTGTGTATGGAAAAATTTCTAATAAAAGTAAATAATTTAAATATAAAATGTTTTCATCTACATCAATCAAATTTGCTGTAGCACTTTGGTAATTCCCACATACTATTGATGGAAATCCGGGTTCAAATCCCGGCAGCGAAAATAATATTTTTTTTCGCGTTTTGTGCCTTTTAATGACTTCGTAACTCCCACGTAAATCATAAGTGGGGGGCCCTGTACTTATATTAATATTCATTTATTTTCACGAAATTAAGCCTTAAATATTGAAAAAATATTATAGATACAAAGAGTAGTGAATGTTTTTTTTTTTTTTGCCAATTTTGCATTTGTGAGTTATTAATGAACAGATCTCATTCGTTGATTCCATGAAATTAATTAATATTTGTATCAAGCATCTCGACCTGCACAGGTGCGGATCCTGTTCCATGGCGCATGACATCCATTCCAGATTCAGTAAACTTTCCATAAATAGATCACTTAGACACCTTTTTTTTGCCTCTCCTATTCGATCTCCGGAATTGCACTCCGGGAGGTCCACAGTGCCCCCTTTTATCAAATATTTATGTATAACCCAGAGTGGTAGGTGTAACTAATATAAAAAATCACTCTCTGATTATTATTGCATAATTATTTATTGATTTTCAAAACTCATAAAGAAATGAAATACTTTTGAGTTCCAATCAGTCAAATGTTCCGATGACTTGATCTATTGTTAGACATTGTTGAAAGAATTTTTATACACTCCATAATTATTTGCAAGGAGATAGATGTGTATGGGAACATTATCAATAATGTTAAGAGAACTTTAGTACAAGGAATTTGTATCTATCGACAATCAAATAAGCTAAAATGTTCCAATAGCTTAATTGAATGTTACTCCCTTGTCTCAAAATAATAGTTCTAAATGGACTTTTTGACTCTTTAAGATAGTATATTTTGTTATATTGATATTAAGCAAAACTTCATCTTTACCCTTGTGCAATTAAGAAAAGATAAAAATTAGTGAGGTTAGGTGATTGCTTAAAGTTAGTGAAAGATGGTTAGTTAGAGAAAGTAAATAGTTATATTGTATTCAGATTCGAAACTAGACAAGTATTTCGGAAGAGTTAAAGTTGAGAAAGTAAACTATTAATATGGGATGGAGGAAGTATAATGGTTTAATCTATCAAACGCTTTTAAGAGTGATAAATACTAAACAGTTTGAACCCACAATAATTATTTTCGAGAAGATTTTTGTGTGTGGAAAAAATTCTAATAAAAGTAAATAATTTAAATATAAAAGGTTTCCAACCCACAATAATTATTTTCGAGAAAATTTTTGTGTGTGGAAAAAATTCTAATAAAAGTAAATAATTTAAATATAAAAGGTTTCCATCTATATCAATCAAATCCTCTGTAGCACTTTGGTAATTCCCACGTACTATTGATGGAAATCCGGGTTCGAATCCCGGTAGCGAAAATAATATTGTTTTTCGCGTTTTGTGCCTTTTAATGACTTCGTAACTCCCTCGTAAATCATAAGTGAGCCCTGTACTTATATTACTATTCATTTATTTTCACAAAATTAAGCCTTAAATATTGAAAAAATATTATAGATACAAAAAGGAATAGTGAAATATTTTTTTCCAATTTTGCATTTGTGAGTTATTAATGAATCGATCTCATTAGTCGATTCCATGAAATTAATTAATATTTGTATCAAGCATCTCGACTTGCACAGGAGCGGATCATGTTCCAAAGCGCATGACATGCTTTCCAGATTTTGTAAACTTTCCATAAATAGATCACTTATACACCTTTTTTTTGCCTCTCCAATTCGATCTCCAAAATTGCACTCCGGGAGGTCCACAGTGCCCCCTTTTATCAAAGATTTATGTATAACCTAGAGTGGTAGGTGTAACTAATATAAAAAATCACTCTCTAATTATTATTGCGTAATTATTTATTGATTTTCAAAACTCATAAAGAAATGAAATACTTTTGAGTTCCAATCAGTCAAATGTTCCGATGACTTGATCTATTGTTAGACATTGTTGAAAGAATTTTTATACACTCCATAATTATTTGCAAGGAGATAGATGTGTATGGGAACATTATCAATAATGTTAAGAGAACTTTAGTACAAGGAATTTGTATCTATCGACAATCAAATAAGCTAAAATGTTCCAATAGCTTAATTGAATGTTACTCCCTTGTCTCAAAATAATAGTTCTAAATGGACTTTTTGACTCTTTAAGATAGTATATTTTGTTATATTGATATTAAGCAAAACTTCATCTTTACCCTTGTGCAATTAAGAAAAGATAAAAATTAGTGAGGTTCGGTGCTTGCTTAAATTTAGTAAAATAAGGTTAGTTATGGAAAATAAATAGTTATATTGTATTCGGATTCGAAGCTAGACAAGTATTTTGGAAGAGTTATAGTTTAAAAAGTAAATTATTAATATGGGATGGAGGGAGTACAATGATTTAATCTATCAAACGCTTTTAAGAGTGAAAAATACTAAGTAGTTTTGAACCCACCTTAATTATTTTTGAGAAGATTTTAGTATGGAAAAATTTCTAATAAAAGTAAATAATTTAAGTATAAAAGGTTTCCATCTATATCAATCAAATCCGCTGTAGCACTTTGGTAATTCCCACGTACTATTGATGGAAATCCGGGTTCGAATCCCTGCAGCGGAAATAATATTGTTTTTGCATTTTTTGCCTTTTAACAACTTCGTAACTCACTCGTAAATCATAAGTGGGCCCTGTACTTATATTACTATTCATTTATTTTCACGAAATGAAGCCTTAAATATTGAAAAAATATTATAGATACAAAGAGGAGTAGTGAATATTTTTTTTTTTCCAATTTTGCATTTGTGAGTTATTAATGAACCGATATCATTTGTCGATTCCATGAAATTAATTAATAGTTGTATCAAGCATCTCGACCTGTACATGCGCGGATCCTGTTCCAAAGCGCATGACATCCATTCTAGATTCTGTAAACTTTCCATATATAAATCACTTAGACACCCATTTTTTGCCTCTCCTTTTCGATCTCCGAAATTGTACTTTGGCAGGTCCACAGTCCCCCCTTTGACCAAAGCGTTAAGTATAACCCAAAGTGGTAGGTGTAGTTGATTTAAAAAATACTCTTTGATTATTATTGCATAATTATTTATTGATTTTCAAAACTTCTAATAAAAGTAAATAATTTAAATATAAAAGGTTTCCATCTATATCAATCAAATCCGGTGCATCACTTTGGTAATTCTCACGTACTATTGATGAAAATCCGGGTTCGAATCTCGACAGCGGAAATAATATTTTTTTCGCGTTTTGTGCCTTTTAACGAATTTGTAACTCCCTCGTAAATCATTATTGGGCCTTATACTTATATTACTATCGATTTATTTTCACGAAATGAAGCCTTAAATATTGAAAAAATATTATAGCTACAAAGAGAAGTAGTGAATGTTTTTGAATATTTTTTTCCAATTTTCCAATTTTGCATTTGTGAGTTATTAATGAATTGATATCATTCGTCGATTCCATGAAACTAATTAATATTTGTATAAAGTTTCACGCCCCAAATTTTCTAGGACTCCAAAACCCGAGCCTAAGAACTAGGGGAGTGAAGGCGAAAGTAAAAAGAAACGAGAACAAATGACATATAGTCATCAAACACCCATAAAGTAGGCTTATTTGGCTGAACCACGTATATATTCTTGTGTTGATTGTTTGGTGTGTTTGTGTGCGTTTTCTGATTTGCAGGTGTGCACGGCTTCGTACATAGGGTGTGCGAACCCTAACAGAAAAAACATTACAAATAATCATTTCTGCTCAGTTAAATATGGAATAGGAAAATAGTTTAGTAAATGTTCTAAGCAAGAATAAAGAAGCGATAGGATGGAGTGAATCTGATTTATAAGGAATAGATCCTTCAATTTATATGTATCGTATTCATTTAAAAGAAGATGTTAAACCCTCTAGAGAAATGCAAAGAAAATTAAATCCTAATATGAATGAAGTAGTTAAAAAGGAAATTGTAAAATTACTAGATGCAGGAATAATCTACCCAATTTCTGATAGCACATGGATAATTCCAACACTAGTACCCAAGAAGTTTGGTATTACTGTAGTACCGAATACAATAGGAGAATTAATTCCTCAACGCACTACCACAGGGTGGCGTGTATGCATTGATTATAGAAAGTTAAATTCTCACACTAGGAAATATCATTTTCCATTACCTTTTATTGACCAAATTTTAGAAAGGTTAGCAGGGTAGAGTTATTATTATTTTCTAGATGGTATTCGGGATACAACCAAGTAGCAATTGACCCTGTGGATCAAAACTACGTTTACATGTCTTTATGGTACTTTTACATATAGAAGAATGCCATTTGGTTTATGCAATGCACCAGCCACTTTTCAAAAATGTATGATGTCAATCTTTTTTGATATGGTGGAGAAATTTTTGGAAGTATTTATGGATGATTTTTCAGTCTTCAGAACCTCCTTTGATGAATGTTTAAAACATCTAACGTTGGTATTACAAAGATGTAAAGAAACAAATCTCATTTTAAGTTAGGAAAAAAGTCATTTTATGGTTCAAGAAGGAATAGTGTTGGGTCACATTATTTCAAAATGAGGAATTGAGGTAGATAAAGCCAAAATAGAATTAATCTCTAACCTACCTCCGCCTACAACTGTACGGCAAATATGATCATTCTTAGGTCATGTAGGTTTTTACCGACGTTTTATTAAAGACTTTAGTAAAATAACAAGACCACTATATAGTCTATTAGCAAAAGATGCACCATTTGAGTTTAACGCAGAATGTCATAAGGCATTTGATATACTTAAAAACTTATTATCTACTGCACTAATTATGCAACCCCTTGACTGGTCATGACCATTTGAGTTAATGTGTGACGCTTCAGACTATGTTATTGGAACAATTCTAGGGCAACGAAAAGAGAAAATACCACATGTTGTTTATTATGCTAGTAAAACCCTTACTGAAACTCGGATGAATTATACTACCACAGAAAAAGAATTATTGGCCGTAGTGTATGGCTTGGATAAGTTTCGATCATATTTATTAGAAACCAAGGTTATAGTATACTCTGACCACTCAGCACTAAAATATCTCTTATTGAAGAAAGACTCAAAACCTCGATTAATCAGATGGATATTACTTTTACAAGAATTTGATTTAGAAATCAGAGATAAAAAGGGTACCAAAAACGTAGTAGCTGATCATTTGTCAAGATTAATAGTAGAGTCAAGTAAGGTTGATACACCTGTAAAAGATTCGTTCCTGGATGAACAATTGTTCCATGTAAGTTTAGAGATCCCATGGTATGCAAATATAGTTAACTACTTAGCAACTGATAGAATACCTACAGGTTGGACAAAACAGGAAAATGATCGTTTCTTTTCACAAGTTAAACACTATATATGGGAAGATCCATTCTTATTTAAGTATTGCCCAGATCAAATCATTAGGAAGTGTGTTCCTCAGACTAGTGGTCGGGAAAAAATTTCTAATAGAGAAATTTAACATATCCTTGAAAAAATAGTGCGTCCTGACCGAAAATATTGGGCAAATAGATTAAATGATGCACTATGGGCATATTGAACTACTTACAAAACACCGATTGATACTACTACATATAGATTAGTCTATGGAAAAACGTTTCATCTTCCTGTGGAATTAGAACATAAAGCATATTAGGCAATAAAAAGATTAAATTTTGACTTAAAACGGGAAGGGGCACATAGAAAAATACAACTAAATGAGTTAGACGAAATACGTAACGATGCTTATGAAAATGCTAAAATTTACAAAGCCAAAACAAAAGCATTCCATGATAAACATATTCGTCATAAGACATTTGAATCAGGTCAAAAAGTTTGGTTGTTTAATTCAAAATTAAATTTTTTTCCTGGAAAAATTTGATCCCGATGGGATGGACCTTATACAGTTATAACAACATATCCACATGAAACCGTGGAGTTAGAGGATCCCACAAGTGAAAATCGTTTTAAGGTTAATGTCCAACGGCTGAAACATTATTATGAACATGATATTAACATAGGTATGGTGGAATCTATTCATTTAATAGATCACACATATGATTCTAATTAAGATAAAATGATACCTCGTCAGGTCATTGACGATAAATAATGACCACTAGAGTATTATATTTGCGTATTTATATTAATTTTTTTATAAAACTGACTTTTATTATAATTTTTTTTAATAAAAATAAAAATATATTATTTTCCGGAAAATTTCAATCGATAGAAGATTTATTCGATCGATTGATTGCGTAAAAACACGTCACATGCGGCAGAATAAGATTAGGTCATTAGGGTAGTCATTTAGTATAAACTGATATAGTAAAATATTATTATAACTTTATAAGACTGATTCTTTTCTTTTCAATCAAACCAATAACATGACTAATTAATCACCCTATATCTTTATAAATATACTAGCTAACATTTCGTATTATTTCATCCCTATACAAGAATACTAGCATAATGGTTGAAATAATTGTCATTTCTTCTTCTTCACCCTCTTCATCTGTTGCCTTAAACTCTCCTAATGAAGAGGCTAGGATTAAGCATATCTTAGTTGTTGGTGATGTTGCTTAAGAAGAAAACCCCGACTATTTTCCTCTTGGTAATCCAAACATTGATGCCCTTGATTTATATAAGTTAGGATATGAGGTGACATTTCTCACTAATCGATTAGATCATCCTCGTTTCCATTTTGCTTTCATATTACTTCTAAATCGAAGGTTGTTGAACCTTTTGATTGCTAGTTCCAATGTCGTTTTCCTAGACATAGTACGTCAATTCTATAGAAATATGACGGTTGTTGAAACAAACGATGGAGTTGTTCTCTTTGTGTGGACAGAGTACAATTTTGATTCCATTCTAATTGATGCGGATATGATAGCTAGAGAGTAGGAGATTCCTAGAGAACTTCCTACGGAATGGCGAGATCAGTTTACTATGCTACCTAATCCTTTGCTTTCTTTTGTAGAGATGGTAAGAGAAATTTGCAATGATTTTGAAATTCCAGAAGGAGTAGAATTGATGGATAAGCATTATCTAAATATCAATTATTGGGATTTAGACTCCATTTTGATGACTCAAATTTACCCCAACCAAGATAGATTGTTTTGTTATCGAAGTGTGGTGGAGTTGATTTATAATTCCATATGGGATATTGGGTGTCATTTCCGGATTTAATTATTGAAAACATAAGGTTACATATGGAGATGATAGTGGAAAGAGAGGATTCATTTGTTGATGATTGGAAGGTCCCCTATCCTTTTCTTATTAGCAAAATCCTTGAAAGTGAGTTGGGAGAGGATATGTATGACAAGGAGGATAAATGTGAAGCATTTACCAAATATTATGGTTCGAGGTCTTTTGGGGTTAAGTTAGATGAGGAAATGCGTACTAAATGGAGTAAGGAATAAAAGAATGAAGATTATTTCTAGGAATGGAATAAGTTGGTTTTTGTTCTTGCATTATTTCAAGTTCTAGAATTAGATTGTTTTTATTTTATTGAAATTTTCAATTCCTTGTAGGCCTTTGGGCCGAACTATCTTTAAGTTTATGTCATTAATAAAAATTCCATTCATTTATATTCCTTGTATGAATGCAAGAAATATACTTTAATCTTGATTAGAATGCAGATTATGGTACACAATAAGTTTGGGGGAGGTTTCATCACCATTCGGAAATCTCACTCAATTAAGTGGTAATATTATTCTATCCCAATGTTTTTATATTTATTATAACCATGAGGACATGGTTCAATTCAAGTTTGGGGGGGGGGGGGGGGGGGGGGGGGTGGAATAGTATAGACATGAATATAAGGAATACAAATTTTTTAAAAATTTGTAAAGAAAAAAGACAAAACTGCAGTAACTACTGGTGGCTACTGTTAAAATCATGTGAAATGTAGGCCAATCAATCGATCGTTTCTGCGATCGTTCGGCACGGAAAAAATGAAAAAAAAATTGGTATTTTTTTTCTTACTAACTTATATAAATACAGATATCTATGTAAAATAAATATTTATTATTCTAAATTTTATTTTTATCTATATTTAAACATACTCTTGATTAGATTTGTGAGTTAATTAGGACATGAGACTAGTCTAGAAAATAGATGTATGTGATTATTTTCTACTTTTCTGAATAATAGTTAAATTAGAAAGGTGGAAATATGTGGTTCTCCATAGGTGAGTAAATTTGGTGAAATTGAAAATAGAAAAGACAATCTTGACCATAAGCACATGCACATGATCTCTATAATTTATGTTGGCTTAAGGGTCAATCAAAGAACAATTATCTGTTTTGATGATAACAAAATGTTTAGCACGTGTTTAGTACTAATGATATTATTCAGTTAAGTATTACAAAGCAATAGGACGCAATGTCGAAAGTTAAAGCAAAAAGCTTAAAGGAAGGACAAAAAGGTTATTTCACAAGTGAAGTGCTTCAAAGATTAAAGAATCAAGACTTGGGGTAGATAGGATGGTGAGTGACTTGCATCAAAGGGTTTATGCTAAGTTCTCACATTTTATAACCTCAAACAAAAAAAATTGAAAAAATAAACTGCACTGTCAGTCGACTGATTTGCCAAACCAGTCGATTCACAGCTTGGTCAATCGACTGACCTTCAAGAGTCCGACGACCGAACCAGACAGAAGTTATTGAAAGGTATTTGTCAGTCGACCAAAATTTAATTGTCAGTCGACCGAACCCATCAAAGAGTTTTTACACCTATTTATCAGTCGACCAAAATTCATTTTCAGTCGGCCGAACCATGTTGTTTGTCGACCGACTTTCTTGTGTCAGTTGACCGAAACCTCCAGAGACTTTTGAGCCTTTTTCATGCCATTTATCAGTCGACTCATGAAGAAATTTTAGTCGATCGACAGTAAGCCATCAGGCGACTGATGAAATAATTTCAGTCGACTGACAATGTTTAAAATGGCTAGTTCAAAGCATTAATGGCTTTCAACTACCTCCACTCTCAGATCACTCTCCTTAAGTGAGTCTCAATCTCTCAACTTTTGACCTAGCTATATATATGATGTTATAGTGTTTGAGAAATCCAACAACCTCCATTACTCTTGCATTTAAAGCTCTCTACTCTCAATCATCCTTCAACTTTTGTAAGAAACAGCTTGAGTATTGAAAGCTAGCCTCCTCTCATTCAATTATAATCATTGTGAGAAGCTAGATAGAAAAGATATTTTGTTCATTCTCTTGAGTACAACTCTCATTTATTATCAAGAGATTCAAAGATCTTGAGAGAACTGAACACATCACTAAAAACACTTGAGCTTATACTTTATGTATCTTTCATAAACCCTAGGGGTTTTTGAGTGTTTATTGAGTAATTCCTTTCTTTATAAAAGAATTGTGATCTTTGAGTGAGTGAAGCTCATTGATCTTCAAGAGGAGTTTGTCATCTTGTTTGTGTGACGAGCTTGTTAGCTCGTGTGTAAATGTTTGCTATTTCAATTGCAAGGAAAAACCATAGTATGAGATTGGGAAAGTCTTAAGGGGGGATCCTTAAGCCGAGGAGTAGGAGTTACCAAACCTCGTAAAAATTGCAATGTCATCTCTCTCTCTCTCTTACTCTTTCATTTGATTTCTTGCATGCTCTATTTACCTTAAACATTTATATTATAGCTTGATTATTGTTTCCATAGATATATAATCTATTATCATTCAATTGTTTAAGTATTTAGTGTATGCACCTTGTTAGCTTGCATAGTTGAAATCAAATTAAATACAAAAAGTAATTAAGAATTATTTATAATCCTATTCACCCCCTCTAGTGTTAATTAGTGACTAACAATTAGTATAAGAGCCTAATCTCTAGTGATTAAGGCTTAACCGCTTTAGAGAACGATCATGACATCTAATGTTATGACTCACGTTGAGGGTCAATCAAACAATAGACCCCCTTGATTTGATGGATCAAACTATAATTATTGGAAAACTAAAATGATAGATTATTTTCAATCCATTGACTACTAAATTTGGCAAGTCATCACGGATGGTCCGTTTGTTCCCTTCGAACTTGTGGATGGACAACGTGTTACTAAAATAGCTAGTGAATGGGACCATGAGGATAGGAAACTCATCTCTTTGAATGCCAAGGCAAAAGTAAATATGAATTGTGCCTTAAGCCAAAGACTTTAAACGTGTGTCCACCTTCTCCACATCCAAAGAAATGTGAGATAAGTTAGAAGTTACCTATGAAGGTACTTCTCAAGTACGTGAATCTAAGATTGATATTCTTATGCATGAATATGAATTGTTTGTCATGAAAAGTGATGAAAATATCAATTCTATGATGTCTCGCTTTACTAACATTTTGAATGGTCTTAAGCATCTTGGTAAGGTTATTCCAAAGTTCGATGTATCTCGGAAAGTTCTTAGAAGTCTTTCGGCCAGTGAGATGAAAATGTCACAGCAATTCAGTAGGCCCATGATCTCAATGCCATGGACATTGATGAGATTTTCAGGTCCCTTCTCACGTGGGAGATCACCTTGAATTCCCAAGAGGAGAAAGCAAGACCAAAGAAGGGATTTGCCTTAAAAGCATCTATCTAAGAAGATGTCATTGAGCTGGAGAATGAGGAGCAAGATGAGGACATTGCCTTGATCACTCAAAAGTTCAAAAGGTTTTTTCAACGAAAGAAATTGAATGGTGGAAGGTTCATTAAGAGAAATGAACCAAGAGGTGATTCAAGCAAGAGAGAGCCTCCAACTTGCTTCAATTGTGGGAAGTCGGGGCACTATAAGTTGGATTGCTTCAAGCTAAAGAAGGATGATGAAAAGAAGCAAAAGAAGGTAGCCATGAATGCTATATGGGATGACTATGACTCAAACGCTTCGGATGAGGATGAGGAATCCGAGGAAACGGCTAACTTTTGTCTCATGGAAAAGGATTATGAGGTACAATTAGATTCGTCCTCCTTAGATAGCTCTAAATTATCATATAGTGAATTGCTAGCATCTTTTAATGAATTGCAAGAAACCTTTGAGAATTTGAATGATGAATATAAAAAATTAGCAATTAAGCATGCATCTCTCAAGAAAAATAAATCTTCATGTAATGGATCTTGTTCCACATCCACCTCACCTAGTGTGCATGATGATACTAGTGAAAAGCTAGAAAAAGAAAATGAATTCTTAAAAAGAACCATTGATGATCAAATAAATATTCTAGCTAAGTTCACTAAGGGAAAAGAAAACCTAAGTATCATTCTAGGAAGGCAAAGAAGAGGATTTGATAAAAGTGGCTTAGGATATGATGTCTTTAACAAAGATGCTATTCTTTTGAAAAAGAGAAAATTATTAAGACACATTTTCACTAAGCAATCTAGTTCATCGTCTTTGAACTCTCACAAGTATGTCACTTGTTACTATTACAAGTAAAATGGACACAAAACAAACGTATACAATCGTAGATATAAAGAAGCTTCAACTAAATTGACTTGGGCTCCAAAAGGAACCATTGTATATAATCGAAGATGCAAAAAGGCTACAACTAAAATGATTTGGGTTCCAAAATGAACCATTGCATGTCTCAATAACATTAGTGGACCCAAAATGACTTGGGTACCATAAGGTGGCACTTAAACCTCTCTTTGTAGGTATGCTTGAAGTCAACCAACAAGGTCAAATGATTTTTTGATAGCGGTTGCTCGGGGTATATGACGGGGGACAAATCAAAGTTCTCTTCTCTCCAAACTTATGAAGGAGGAAACGTCACTTTTGGGGATAACTCAAAAGGCAAGATCGTTAGTATTGGTGTTATTGGTATAACTCCTTCTCTCTCTATTGATAATGTTCTACTTATTAATGGGTTGAAGTACAATCTTTTTAGCATTAGTCAATTATTTGATAAAGGCTATGATGTTATCATTAGGTCAAATGCATGCATAGTTAAGAATGATGGAACGTAATTATTTAATGCCAAACGAAATGGGAATGTTTATACTATGTTGCTTTGTGAATTGCATGAACAAAATGTTAAATGTTTCATCACAACTAGTGAAAGTAGTTGGTTATGGCATAGACGTTTAGGACATGCTAGTATGGACCTTCTTCACCGTTTGTCTAGAAATGACTTAGTCAAAGGCCTCCCAAAGACTAAGTATTCTAGAGATAAATTTTGTTGTGCTTGTCAAGCGGGCAAGCAAGTCAAATCTTGTTTCAAAAGAAAGAAAGATATCACCACTTCTAGGCCTTTAGAACTTCTCTATATGGATCTTTTTGGTCCGGAAATGATTGCTAGCATTGGTGGAAAACTTTATTTTCTTGTCATAGTTGAAAGAAAGATATCACCACTTATAGACCTTTAGAACTTCTCTATATGGATCTTTTTGGTCTGGAAAGGATTGCTAGCATTGGTGGAAAACTTTATGTTCTTGTCATAGTTGAAAGAAAGATATCACCACTTCTATACCTTTAGAACTTCTCTATATGGATCTTTTTGGTCCGGAAAGGATTTCTAGCATTGGTGGAAAACTTTGTATTTTTGTCATAGTTGATGACTTCTCATGATTTACTTGGGTACATTTTCTCACTCATAAAAACAAAACTCACTCAATTCTTGATAAATTTTGTAGAAGAGTCCAAAATGAAAAAAACTTGTCAATTAAGAAGATAAAAAGTGATAGGGGTAGAGAATTTGACAACCATGACTTAGAGGAATTATGTCATGAACTTGGTTTATCTCATAATCTCTCAGCTCCTAGAATTCCTCAACAAAATGGAGTTGTTGAGAGAAAGAATAGATCACTTCAAGAAATGGCTAGGACTATACTAAATGAACATAATCTTCCTCAAAACCTTTGGGCCGAAGTGGTCAATACCGCTTGCCATGTTATTAATAAAGTTATCATTCGATCTAAATTAGATAAGACACCCTACGAATTATGGAATGGTCGAAAGCCCAACATTGGGTATTTCAAAGTTTTTGGGTGCAAGTGCTTTGTGCTAAATGACAAAGGTAACTTAGGAAAATTTGAGTCCAAATCGAATGAGGGAATTTTCTTGGGATATTCTTCTCGAAGTAGAGCTTTTAGAGTCTACAATAAAAAGACTCTAATCATGGTTGAGTCAATTCATGTTGTTTTTGATGAGTCACCACTACCATCGACTTCTAGGATTGACTTAGATGATGATGAGATTGTTGAGATTGAGAACGAGTTAAATTATCTCAATATCTCCAACCCTTCAAATGACCCCCCAGAAAAGACGGACGTCAAAGATCAATCCAATGATGATTTGATTATGTCTATTCTAAAATCATGGAGGATTGTAAACAATCATCCAATTAACCAAGTCATAGGTGATCCATCTAAAGGGGTTGGAACGCGTTCTCAACTTAGAGACTTGTGTAATTTCATGGCTTTTGTGTCTTAAATTAAGCCTAAGAATATTCTTGAAGCTCAATGCGATGACTCATGGATCGTTGTCATGCAAGAGGAACTAAATTAATTCGAACGCAATCGAGTTTGGCATTTAGTTCCTAAACCCAAGGATCAAACAATAATAGGTACCAAATGGGTTTTTCGAAACAAAAAGGATGAAAATTGAGTGATTATTCGTAATAAAGCAAGACTTGTTGCCCAAGGATATAATCAAAAGGAAGGCATTGACTATGATGAGACTTTTGCACCTGCAGCTAGATTAGAAGCAATTAGAATGCTTCTTGCATTTGTATCATATAGAAACTTCATGCTTTATCAAATGGATGTCAAAAGTGTTTTTCTAAATGATGTCATAGAGGAGGAAGTTTATGTCAAACAAGCACCTGGTTTTGAAAATGAACAATTTCCTAACCATATTTTCAAATTAACTGAGGCCTTATACGGACTAATGCAAGCTCCTAGACCTTGGTATGAAAGGCTTAATGGATTTTTGCTTCAAAATGGTTTTTCAATGGGTAAAGTTGATAATACACTTTTTACTAAAACCATTGAAATTAATTTGTTGCTTGTTCAAATATATGTCAATGACATCATATTTGGATCAACCAATGAATCACTTTGAAAGGATTTTGCGGATAGTATGCAAAAAGAATTTGAAATGAGCATGATAGGTGAGTTGAATTTCTTCTTAAGGTTGCAAATCAAGCAAAGCTTGGATGGTATTTTTGTTTTCCAATCCAAGTACACTAAAGATTTGCTAAAGCGATTTGGTATGGAGGATGTCAAACATGCCAAAACTCCTATGAGTACCACTACCAAGCTAGATAAAGATAAAAATGGTAAATGTGTTGATATCACTAAATATAGGGGCATGATTGGTAGTTTACTTTATCTTAATGCAAGTAGACCAGATATCATGTTTAGTGTGTGTTTATGTGCTCGTTTTCAATCTTGTCCTAAGGAATCACATCTATGTATCGTTAAACGTACTTTCCATTATCTTTGTGGCACACTTCACTTA
This sequence comes from Cornus suecica, assembly GCA_963922005.1. Classification (NCBI taxonomy): domain Eukaryota; kingdom Viridiplantae; phylum Streptophyta; class Magnoliopsida; order Cornales; family Cornaceae; genus Cornus; species Cornus suecica. The sequence goes on along the minus strand of OY998247.1, from coordinate 39,069,434 downwards.
GGAATTTGGTATCCACGTGACACCTCACTTGACCTCATTAGTTATTCGGATGCCGACTCTGCCGGATGCAAAGTAGATCGAAAAGGCACAAGTGGCACATGTCACTTTCTAGGGCACTCACTAGTTTCTTGGTCTAGTAAGAAGCAAAATTTCATTGCATTCTCTACCGCCGAAGCCGAATATGTTACAGCGGTAGTAGTTGTGCTCAAACACTATATATTAAACAACAATTGCTAGATTACAGTCTTACTTTCAATTATGTGCCTATTAAGTGTGATAACACGAGTCCTATTTGTATTTTAAAAAATCTCATTCAACACTCTCGCACTAAGCACATAGAAATTAGACATCACTTCATTCGTGATCATGTTTCGAAAGGCAATGTTGAGTTGGTTTTTGTTAATACAAATGAGCAATTGGTGGATATTTTTACAAAACCTCTTCAAGAAGATAATTTCTCAAAAATCCGTAGAGAAATTGGTATGGCAATGAAAAATGAAGTTGTAAAATGATGTTATTTATTTTACTTGGACGATATTTGGTTATGCATATTTTTATCAATTGTTTTATTGTCATTCATTAAATGTTTTGTATTATTATTGTATTTTATTTTAATTCATTATTTGTTTTTTTTTATTATTTATTATTATTATTATTTTATTTTATTTTTTGTTGTTGTCAGTCGACTGACCTTTTCTCATCAGTCGACTGGGAAATGCCCTATTTTTCATCATTTTCCCTTGGTTGGTTCAGGCAACTAAAAGTGCATTGGCAGTCGACTGAAATTCGAATTTCAATCGACTGACTACTCTATTTCAGTCGATTGATTCATGGAATATTCTAGAATATTCCCAAATCAGTCGACTGATACATGTATTTAAGTCGACTCTAGCGTAACCGCTGCACTTTGTCTTCTCCGACCTCCACCCTCAACCCTCAACCTCTCTTTGCACGTTTTTACCCATTTATTGCCCTCATCCCCCACTTTCTTCTCATTCTCTTTATAAATTTCACCATCACTCTCTCCCTCTATCTCATCTCTCTTCACAAACCCTTTATTTATAAAGACTCTCCCTTTTTCTCCACTACCTCTTCAATGGCCTTCTTTCTCCCTATCTTTATCATTCTCTCCACTCTCATGGGACCACCACGATCCGACGCACCCCTTAGGAAGCTTCCCCGCTCCTCTACCTCTCACCCTCGTCGTCCTCCTACGCCTTTTCCCTCTCCATCTCCTTCTTCTCCTCATCAACCCTTTGCCAACCACGTTGACGATGATGAAGAAGGCACACCCATGTATCTTCAAGCTCTCTTTCCAAACGCCACTCATTGGTCCGAGTTCGTTTGCAAGTTTCAAAAATGCACCCTTTGTAAAACCCGTATTGTCAAGAACTCTCTTTGCCAAGAGTTGAATATTCAACTCTTTTATCTCTTTCAAGCTCTCGGATGGAGCTACTTCATGTCTCTTGACTATCCCATTCATACCCGCCTCATTCAAGCGTTCTATACCACCCTTGCTGAGGATTCTACGTTGGACACCCTTCAAGCTTGTATCGCTGACATTAACATTTTCTTCACCGATGCCGACTTTAGGAGTTGGTTCCATATTCCCACTGTTGGCCAAATCATTTACCTCCAATATGAATGGTACAATGGCCGTGATTTTGAGCCCCAAGATGCCATAGATGTCATTTGACACACCCTTATGAGCATTCTCTCTACTACCCTTGAGGTTAAACACCTCACTTACGATGCCCGGTTGGTTCACAAAGTGGTGACTTATTCCATCTTTCCCAAATCCAGCGGCCGTGATCACGTGTCTTACTTTGATGCCTTCATTGTGTATTGTATCTGAAATTACCTAGATGGTCAATGAAAACATCCTATAGGGGGGTGAATAGGCTTTTGTGGATTTATTGACAAATTAATAATAATTACGGAAAAGTCAATTTTAATCCAATTCATTATCAAGATAAATCATGTAACAATTAATCTAAGTACAGAAAATAAAGCAATAGAAACACACGATATTTTTATGTGGAAAACCTTGGAAAAACTCCAGGTAAAAACCACGGATACGCTCGGGTATCGATGCACTATGAATCAGAGAATTTGTACAGACTCTATGAAAATAGTACTTACAACCGATGTAATCTGTTGTTCTTCACTTGAAGGCCGAAAGTCTAGATTCACTCACGCTCCATAAAGCTCTCGCTTCACTTCATACTCTTACGGCTCTGTTTCTCAACATATCAAATAACCATGAAGCTTCTTGCTCCGATCTCCGCACTCAGACAACTCTGTTCTTCAACAGATCAAAGCAACCTCATTGCAATAGACGGTGTGTAGATTTTTTAGCAATCTAGGTCATTTAATTATGCATAAGATCGTCGATGTAGAAACACAATTGAATTAACCCTAAATCAAGAGAGAGCTAGAAGATATAGAATCACTCAACGATATTTTCTCTCTTTATCTCTATCTCTGTATAATGATATGAATTTGTAGAAAACTTGCAGAGATCTATCAATGGCTCAAAGGCTCTAAAAACTACCTCTCATGTGTAGAAGACCTTGGTATTTATAGACCATAGCTAATGGAAACCCATCTGCCCTTTCTTGTAATTTCACATCCAACTCCGCAAAACTCTAATCTCTGATGTATAATATGTGTATTGCACATATACCAAGGTGTATGAGTCGTCCATACTTCATAGAATCAAATCAAGGCACAACCGCATCACAGCAAAAGTCAACGTAATTTTAGCCGTAGCTACGCTTTAAGCATAGGTTCAAGCATAGATCTTCACTTTCCAGCCATTTTTTACTTCTGAAAACGTAGGCTTAGGCGTAGGCATTTTTGTTAAAACCACTTTTCTCGGTAACTACGCCAAAATGATCATCTCGACTCCACAATACTTTTTGCCTGAAGTGACGGCTTTAGAAAATGTCATTTTTGCCCTCCGGAAGACCTTTTTTCTCAATACGCTCACTTTTGCTCTTCACTTGTATTCTTCACTACTTTAACGCTTGATTTTGCCTTTATCAAAACTTGTAGATGTCGTTAAGACCAAACTGACCTATCTAACACTCAACATGGTTATTGTCTAGAACATGCCATACATAAACAATTACAATAAATGTTCTTACAGTATCCTTACCAGTCATCCTCTCAACCTAGCTCATATTTTTCGTAAGCATTTGATGGCTTGCAAAAATGCAGCAAATAAGAAGTTTTTCTATCCCATTCCCATCACCCACATCCTTCACCAATTCCAAGTGCTAATTGAGAATGAGACCTTGACTAATGTGAGCCTTCCCGTGGACGCTAAATGTCTCAGCCAAATGGGAATGGAAGTTAATTCCCAAGGCATTCTCCAACAAAAGACCTAACCGCGCAGTCACCCTCGCCAAGCTTTTCCTACCCAACGTCAAGCCCCTCCAACCCAAAGTCAAGCCTCATCGTCTAGCGTACCTCCCGGTGATCTCACCATTGTTCTGGTTGGTCCCTCTACCTCTCTTCCCGACCCCCACACTCATCTCCTTGACGAGATTCTTGGGGTGGTTCGACGAAACGAGCAAGGGATTTTTGCGAAATTCTGAGGCTATCATGCGCACTGAAAGGAATGTGACTGAGCTCTCTATGGACTTTTACACCCACTTTACCACTCTCGGTCTTACCCTTGAGGAGATTAAGAATGTTATCCCTCATTTTTTATGCTGCCAAAGGGGGAGAAATGTTGATGTTTAGGGTGTTTAGGGCGTATCCCCGTTGCTTTTATGGTTGAATTTTAGGCTAGTTATGTTGGTTTTATAGTGCAGGCTATGTCAGTTAGTAGTTGTTTTTACTATGGTAGGTTTGTTTGTCAGTATGTGGTTGATCACATCTATTTTGTTTTTTTTTATTTTTTATTATTCTCATTATCTAAAAATGATATATCATTATGAATGAGAATATGCGTTTATTTTAAGAATTGACTTTTTGCTTCAAAACTTGTTTATCTTAATGTATAAAGTCAAGGGGAGCGTATTTTCAATGCCACCCTCTTTCGAAAAACACGCAATGTTTTGTCATCATCAAAAAGGGGGAGATTATTGGCTTAAGGGTCAATCGCAGAACAATTATCCATTTTGATGATAACAAAATGTTTGGCACGTGTTTAGTACTAATGATATTATTCAGTTAAGTATTACAAAGTAACAGGGCGCAATGTCAAAAGTTAAAGCAAAAAGCTTAAAGGAATGACAAAAAGGTCATTTCACAACTGAAATGCTTCAAAGATTGAAGAATCAAGACTTGGGGTAGATAGGATGGTAAGTGACTTGTATCAAATGTTTTATGCTAAGTTCTCACATTTTGTAAGCTCAAACAAAAAAAATTGAAAAATGAACTGCACTATCAGTTGACTGATTTGCCAAACCAGTCGACTCACAGCTTGGTCAGTCGACTGACCTTTAAGAGTTAGGCAACCGAACCAGACATAAGTTATTGAAAGGTATTTGTCAGTTGACCGAAATTTAATTATTAGTAGACTGAACCCATCAGAGAGTTTTTACACCTATTTTTCAGTCAACCGAAATTCATTTTTCGTCGACCGAATCATGTTGTCAGTCGACCGAAACCTCCAGAAACTTTTGAGCCTTTTTCAGGCCATTTTGTCAGTCGACTCACGAAGAAATTTTAGTCGACCGACAGTAAGCCATCAAGAGACTGATGAAATAATTCCAGTTGACTAACAGTGTTTAAACCGGCTAGTTTAGAGCATTAATTGCTTTCAACTACCACCACTTTCAGCTCACTCTCCTTAAGTGAGTCTCACTCTCTCAGCTTTTGACCTAGCTATATATATGATGTTATAGTGTTTAGGAAAGACAACAACCTCCATTACTCTTGCATTCAAAGCTCTCTACTCTCAATCATCCTTCAACTTTTATAAGAAAAAACTTGAGTATTGAAAGCTAGCCTCTTCTCATTCAATTCTAATCATTGTGAGAAGCTAGATAGAAAAGATATTTTGTTCATTCTCTTGAGTACAACTCTCATTTATTATCAAGAGATTCTAAGATCTTGAGAGAACTAAACACATCACTAAAAACACTTGAGCTTATACTTTGTGTATCTTTCATAAACCCTAGGGGTTTTTGAGTGTTTATTGAGTGATTCCTTTCTTTATAAAAGGATTATGATCTTTGAGTGAGTGAAGCTCATTGATCTTCAAGAAGTATTTGTCCTCTTATTTGTGTGACGGGCTCGTTAGCTCGTTTGTAAAGGTTTACTATTGTCCCTGCAAGGAAAAACCATAGTGTGAGATTGGGAAAGTCTTAAGGGGGGATCCTTAAGCCGAGGAGTATGAGTTACCAAACCTCGTAAAAATCGCAGTGTCATCTCTCTTTCTCTTACTCTTTCATTTGATTTCTTGCATGCTTTATTTACCTTAAACATTTATATTGTTGCTTGATTATTGTTTCCATAGATATATAATCTATTATCATTCAATTGTTTAAGTATTTAGTGTATGCGCCTTGTTAACTTGCATAGTTGAAATCAAATTAAATACAAAAAGTGATTAAGAATTTTTTATAACCCTATTCACCCTCCCCCTCTAATGTTAATTATTGACTAATAGTTTCATTTATGAGCATATAAGGTATGATCTTTGAAAAAATATATATATATATATAAGTACGTAAACATTCTACTCAATACACATCAAAAATGAAAAAGTGGAGAATGATGTACTAAAAAAAAAAGATAGAGTGGAAAAAACAAATAGGAGAAGAAAGCCTTCTCCAAGAAAATAAAGGAAAAAATATATATGAAAGGAAAAAGCAAAAAGAGAGAGGAAAGCCCTCTCCAAAAAAATATATATATATTTATAGAGAGATATACTATTAATGGGATTAAATGTGCTTTAGAGAAAGTTCATAGAACACGAAAGATTGTTGGCTCTAGAAGTAAAGATTAACTAAGTTTAGTCATTAGTGGAGACCATTCTTGATGCTAATCTGAGATAATTATTATTTTGTATAAGTAGGATTTATTTGCTTGCATTTATTTTACAGATTATATCATTTCCTAGTCAATGAACAAGAATATTCATGAATATTTGAAAATTAAATATTATAAAGAAGTTGTGGTAGTCTATTTAACCCTCACGAGACTTCACTCGTCCACTAGGATTTTTCCTAGGGGTTTAAAAGGTTTATTACACGTGCTAAGTGTAATCGTTCACCCTTATGAAAGAAAGGGGTTAGTTTTTATTTTTAGATTTAATTATTATTCATGATTTCTTTTTATTCTTTATTGTTAAGGGACTAGCAATGTTTAAGTTTGAGGGCTTGATAAGACCATAATAGTTGATATTTTGGGCGTTAATATACCTCTTGTTAGTCTTTTAATTCTATTAATTTGGTATTTTTATCCGAGTTGTGTATTAAGCATGTTTTCAGGGCCTTAATGCAAAAATGAGTTAATTCTGAGTTTTTAGCAAATATGCCTGATTCAGAGCAACACTTAAAAGATATTCACACTTAAATCATCAAGGTACAATTCAGTAAAGCAAAGTACAAGTGGTTGAAGCAAGGAAATTCGTGGATTAAATAAATAATAAAATTCAGGAGCCACCGATCGATCGATGGAGCCTTCGATCGTACGGAAATCGTCGTCTTGGAATCTGTGCAAAACTATATTGCAGAATTCTGACTTTGTGTACAAGTATATCAAGGGGCAAAATTGTCCATTCAACGCCATTTCTTAGTCCCTAAGTTCTATTGGAGTGCAAGCAAGGAACATGTCATTTCTACACCAACTTTTGTCTATAAATACAGGTGGATTTCATGAAGAGAAGACATCTCTGGAACGTATTTTGATATCTTTTCATATATTCCAGAATATCATTGTTCATAAAAAGCCTCTCTCTTTGAGAGAGGCTCCCTTCCTCAATAACTTAAGAACCAACCATCCAATCATGAATATGGCGGTTACATCAACAATGGAGTCTCCTCTTTTCATGAGTGGCTAGTCGGTATCTAGGATTTCCAACGAAACTCTAGCCGAGTAATGTAGTCTTTTATTTATTTTTATTGCAAATGAGGGAATCTGATGAAGGGCACTTATATGATGATTATGTAGTGAGAGACCAAATAAATAACCTAAATAAGATTTATTTATTGATTATATTCTTAAGCTGAGATTGAATTAATGATTTTTCTGGAACAACTGTGTTTTATCAAGCGGAGCAACAACCTCTGTGATTTAATAACGGTTTCTACATAATGGTACTTATTTGGCATGATAAAGTCTTAGGTTTACACAGTCCATGCTTAGAGAAGATGATTGTTAGCGTGCTTTTTAATTTCATGTTTTAGGAGTAGTTGTAGTATAGATGCATACAACAGTCATACTAATCACAGATGGATTGTAGCGAATACGGACATATTGCATCCTTTTTCGGACTAGGCAATTGTTTGTAGCGTTACTAGTTTGATTCATATAAGTTGTACCGCCCTCTTGCAATAATATAATTAAAGGAATATATTATAAGGCCAGTGGTGGAGTTGTAATTCAACCATAGACTTGTTTATCTTGAGTGAAACCAAAAACAGTTATCTTTATTTTATTTTATGTTTAGTAGTTTAATAAAACAAACCAATCAAACAACTTTTATAAATATGATTCAACTTGCTACTTTATAATTATTTGAAATACGACTTTGATCTATGTGGTTCGATACCCTCTTTACCCAACTATACTATATACTACTCCCGTACTTGCGACTGAGAGATTAAAACTAGATCGTGATAATTCCTTAATTTTAACACTATTATTTTCACACATCTGGAACCGATCACCTCTCCTTTTTTATCTCCAAAATTGCACTCTGGGAGGTCCACAGTGCCCCATTTGACAATAGTTGGCCGAAAAATCTCTAAGTTTGATTTTGCAATATCTCTCAATCTAATCGTTGGATCTGCAATCTGTCTTTTCCAACATGTTTCTAATAGTTTTTAATCTAGGGAACGTGATCAGGTACTTAGGTCGATTGAAAATATGATTAAGAATGAAACCTAGATTTGACCTAGTTTTTTTATCTCTCGTAAGTGCACAAATCGTATTGTAATATAATATGGCTTGAGAAAGGTTGTCGAACCCACAGAGACTAAATCATATTCTAAATCTAATAAACTAATATGCTTGAACTAAGTGGCGAATTTTGATTGAGTTTTTATTATCAACTACTATGACAATTCCTTTTAATATTTAAATTAAACTAAGCGAATAAAGAAATTTGTGAAATCAATAGAGAGAAAACCCAAGATATTTTAATGCCACCACTAGTCTTATAATCTAGAAATTTTTTCATTCAATTACAAAAAGGTGATACAATATATGTGAATCAGATTAGTACCACTACAAGCAAGTGCCTAATATCCAAGGATCCGTTTGGTTAGACATAAATGAGATGAAAAGTGATAGTGAAAGAAAGTGAAAGGAAAAGAAAAGAAAAATCAACTTTTGATGGTGCATAAGGTTAGAAGGAAAATTTTGAGGAAAAAGTACGAAAATGTTGTCTTGTTAGTTTGGATAACGTGATTTGGGAAAGAAAAGGCATTTATTTATCATAATTACCCCTATAATTTTAAATACCCAAATAAACTAAACATGTGACATTGTACTTGAATAATTGGTAATGTATCCATGTTGGTAATGAAGTAATAGATATATAAGTTTTACTTGTAATAAATTTTATTGTTTAGGTATGTTTTTTCTTCTTCCTATTTATGGAATCAAACTATATAAAAAGGTGGTTGAGACGTTAAATATATCTTATTATCATAATTCTATTCAACCTTAATTACATAATTGCATAAATTCAACATGAAGGAATATATATTCAATGTGTAAATTATATGGTAGTGATAATCAAAATAATATTGTATATGTAGTGATTCACTCATAATTAAAAAATACATAAAATCTAACTTGAGATAAAGTAGTAATTTTAACTATAAAATGGATAGCTTTCGCGAGAAATTGAAATCTTCCTGTGTTTTATATACTAGAATTTTTGAAGAAAATAACCACCTGCGAAAATCCAATATTCCCAAAAACTTTCTGTTTCTTGCTAACCAAACTCTAAAAAAATTAAATTCTTTTGTTTCTTTTCCTTTTTCTTCTATTTCATGATAACCAAATGAACCCCAAAGAGATACAATCTATCTAACTCGGTTACTGATAGGTGTTCAATATTATTCATTTTAAGCACATATCTTGCTATTGTCACGTCTTTTCATTCCATTATTTGGTATTTTTATGTCGTTTGTGTGTTTAAGCGTATTTCAGGAGTTTAATGAAGAAAAAAAGCTAACTTTGGTGAATTAACCAACGACACACTTATTTATATCCAATAGGAAAGCTTAAGAGGTGTTTTCAAGAGAAAAGTGGCTTCCGGATGGCAAAAACATCATTTTTCGAGCCGCAACTTCAAGAATCATGACAAGTGAGTCGAGGGGGTTCAAATGACACAATTATAATGAAAAGTTGGTTCCATGTATTTTGCTACACCAAACCTACGCCTACAATAACAAAAAGTGGCTAGAAAGTGTTGTTTCGACGCCCGAAGCAGACGCAGCCAAAATAGGCCTATGCCCCAGGCGTAGCGTGACCTACGCCCCAGACATAGCTCCCCCCAAGTCCCAGGCTTAGGGGCCTAGCGATTTTAAGTTACTAAAATTCTTGTTTTCCCTTGTGGCTGCTGCGACTTTACACCTCGATGCACGTGAATATACACACATATACACCAGAATATAGGATTGTGATTAGGTTTTATGTAAAATTACCAAAAAGGGCAACCATTAGGGTTTCCCTTATCTTTGTCTATAAATACCAAGGTCTGCTATAAATCTAAGGGACTTCTTTCTACCTAATTTTCATAACTTTCTTTTCAGATTCATATCATCAAAAGGGAGAAGCCATTCAAGACCTAGAGATTCGGAGAAGATGACCATGGAGGGCAATTCTACATCCATGATGCATTCTCCTTCTACCATAAGCAACTAATTCGGTATCTAGGATTTTCTAACAAAACCCTAGCCAAGTAATGTAGTTCTTTTATTTGTTTCAATTGTAACGAGGGGAAGTTGTGACTATACTATGATGATTATTGTAGATGAGAGACCGCTTTTATTATTGATACAAAACTTTATATTTCTTCTAAATTCTTGTCTTAGATGGAATTAATATATTGTTTTACTCAATCATGATTATTCCCTATGGGCTGGAACTCGGATGCTTAATCCATGATTTTCTACACAATGCTTCTTAACATTCGAAACTCTAGGTTTACACAGGTCATGCCTCGATGAGGTAATATAGACATACTTTAGTTTAATTTCATGCAGTAGGAGTAGATTAGAGTAAAGTAAATAGCATGTACTAGTTACACTCTGTCCGAAGATGGGTTGTAGCGAATCCGGTTAACGGTATCCTTTTGGGGGTCGTATTCGACTATTTGCGGTACGACCTGATTCACAGTTATAGATCTTCCTTTTGTAATTGAGCAAATAGAGAATTATGTTATGCGGTTAGTGGTAGAGTATGGAAACCCTAGTTTATCTCTATTGTTGTTGTCTTAATCTATCTTTACTTACTTTATTAGTTAATTAGTTAATCAATCACAAACCACAAATCATATTTTTTTAGCAATTCGAGAGTATTACTTTATGAGAATTCAGAATACAACTTAGTCTCTGTGGAATCGATAACCTTTCACAAGCCGTTTCTATACTACAATTGACTCGTGTGCTTGCGATAGGTAAAACCAAAGCAGTCTTAAAAGTGTGTTCTTAGCACATATTTTTAGCCACCCTGAGCGGACATCAGTTACAACCTATCATCGGAATGAGTATGAGTTGTGAATGCAATACTTTACTCTAAAACTACTCCTACGATGCAATAAATTAAACTAAAGTATGTTAATTTTACCTCTCCTTAGCATGACCTGTCTAAATCTAGATATCTTGTTCATTAAGTATCATTGTGTAAAAAACCAATATTTAAACTTCAGAGTACCAGCTCGTAGTGATTAGACATGGTTGAGTAAGATAGAACATTCATTCAATCTAAGACAAGAATATAACAAACATATAATCTTTTATAAAATTAATATTGAGGTCACCAACTACACAATCACCACATACGTGTTCTTTAGCTCCCCCTTTTACAATCAAAACAAATAAAATATACATTACTTGACTAGGGTTTTGTTAAAAATCCTAGATACCAGTTTAAACGCTCTTGGTGGGAGAAAAATGCATCGTTGATGTAGAAATCACCTCCATGTTTTTTCTTTTTCTTCTCAGGTCTTCTGATGCTATCTGATTCATGGTTGAATAAAAGATTAAAAGAGAGACTCGTGGCTCTGTATTGAACCCTCTATTTATAAAGGGGGGGGGGGGGGGGGGGGGGTCCTATTTGGAAGGATATTGTTTCCTTTTTGAACTGGAACTCTTGCCTTATGTGAATTTCTTGTAAACCGGCCTCAAATCTGATTGAAACTGATCAAAATATGCAGAATATACGTTCTAAGAAGTCTTGGAGTGCACAACAAGTCAAAACGGTACCAACATCAGCTAAACTCAAGCTCTAGGCGACATGTCGCCAGTTACCTTTTGAAAATTTAATACACGGCAAAGCGACATGTCGCCCAGCCTGGGTTATGTTGTTGTGCTCATTTCAATGTTTTGTCGTTCTGGGTCACTTTTGTTAGCCTCCAACTTTGCATTCTTGGTTGTTTTATGGTCTAACTTTGCTCCGTTTTTTACAGTCTCGACTTTTGAATGATCTTGAGTCAGTATTCTAGTTAATTCACAGAAATTAACTTATTTTCTTTATATCAAACCTCAAACACGCTTAACAAGAAAAATTAGATAATATTCGGCTCATATCAGAACACTCTCCAATGCATGATCACATACTTTCCTAATGCTCAATCGATCGATATCCCGATTAGGGTTTTAACTTATAGTTGTTATCCTTTGCATATTGACATGCATAGTTGTATTATTTGCACACTTACATGCATAGTTGTATTATTTGCATGTTGTTATTCTTTTTATACTATATGCATAGATGTTTCATTTTCTTTGCATTTATTTGCGTAGATGTTGTCTTTATATGCTTACGTGTATTCATACAAAAATCCTCCTCCAGGAGGCACATTTTCATGATAAATCTTTCTTCCCCTTTAGGAATTCCACTCATTAACACATTCTATTGTCATCTATTTAACGTGTTTATGGATATATCTGGGAAAGGCTTCTCTTATTCAATGCTTTTGACAAAACCCACTTCGGAGATGCATTTTCAAAACAATTTTCAAAAATATTTTTAATCCCTCCGGAGACTCAAACATTTCAAACTCTTTCTAAAACTTATATCCCTGACAACTTATCAAAATACCTTTTTTCTCGCGAACTATTTCTACGTCCGTCCTAGCCTCCCGAGAAAATTAATGCTTTTCAAAGTGTTGTCGCCTTTCCAAAGTCTTTTTCAAAATACTTTTCGACTTTTCCTTTTCTTAGAATGTTTGTTAACAAGTCATTCATCGTTCCTTGACCGGACCTTTGTTGTTTTCCTCTTACTCGAGATACTTCTATTTATCTCATCCAATTTCTCATCTTGCCTTATACTCGAAGATGCAGTTGTTTAGCGTTCGAGCCTCATTGGCTTGAACTACGTTCGGCCTGATTATCCATACTGGGATACATAGGCAGCTTAGGGATTTTTCTAGGTTTGGTCACCGTGCTACTTATGTATCACAAACTTGTAGCTCCCTATTTGTGTCATTAGTCTATCAACACACTTGCAGCACCTTAGTCGTGCTCTTTGAGTTTTGGAATGCTCGTAGCGTTCCCCCTCTACATCCGAGACACCCGATAAGTCCTCACTTTTACTCACTCATTTTTAGGCTCCTTCTTCCGGGATGCTTGCAGTTGTCTTATTAGATTCCTTCAACTGGGTTGCCTACAATTGTTTCACAGCCGAGAAAATTTGTAAATCCTTATCATCCCATCATCTAAGCCCTCTCCAGAGGCACTCACAGTTGTCCATTGCTTCAAGAGGGTGCTCATGCCTTTTGAAGTATCACTACCTTTCACGTTCCATATATTCGTAGTCCACCTTAGGGTGTCGCACTCTGCATCCCATAATCCCTCTACGGAGGCATTTCATTTTTCTTAGGCCTTCCCCACAAGTGCTTGCAGTTGCCCCCTACCCAAGGTACCTTCATTAGTCCTCATCCATCATTATCCACAAGCTCTCTTTGGAGGCACTTATTCCATTATGCTTCGGCGAACTACGTCTTGACTTGATTCTCTACCTTAAAGATACGTAGGTAGCTTAAGTTTACCACAAGTTCGGTCATTCAGCCATTCGCATTCTACAACGTGGACGACACTTTATATCTTTTATTTACCCTCGCATTACAATTTTTTTTCTTATCATGCATCACATAAAGAAAACAACTGACAACTCAAAAATAACACTAGTTTGCTTAGGTCTAGATCTCTTCACTTCTATTGATTTGGTCACACCTATAGTGGTTAAATTGCACACACTCGCAACATCATAGGTTAAAGTAGGTGACCGCACTGAATACAGACATCTGGGGTGCCTAACACTTTTCCCAAGCGTAACCAAGCTCCTAGACAAAGTTGATTTGGTTCATGCCGATAAGTGAGAGATTATTTAGGGCCCCACATATTCAATTTTAATTGTTTTCTCAACGGAGCTCCCTTAGGAGATCTAGTACACAACAACTTAATGTTAGGTGAGAACTCTATTTATGTTTGCATTATTTTATAGCACACCTTTCAACCCCGTCACACAAGACTTTCACATTTCTTTTCGAATCATCGGAGAAGTTGACTCCCCCCTCGCGGCCACAGCTGGCTTGATGAGTCTCGTGTATGAAGCTCGGGAAGGGTCGTCCCGGTCCGTCGGCCGACGCAGGGAAAAACACCAGCTCAATATTTAATTTTGTAAGTTTAGTTTATTTTAGTTTTCTTTTATATTTGTTTAGTTATATATTTTTTGAAATAAAAATGCGCTATAGTGAAGAAAGTAAACAATGTCAAAAGTAAAGAAAATTCTTCTCTTATACTTTCTCTTTTCTTTATTAAATATGAATGTACTTTCTAAAATGAGAAAGTAAAATGATTTTACTAACCCCGTTTGGATACCCTTGTTTTTGTATTTGTTTTTTGGGTGAAAGAATAAAAATATGTATTTTTATTTGTCTTTGTATTTTTCTCCAGAAAAACAAAAACAAATGTGTTTGGAACCAATTTGTATTGATTGTTCCAAAGGGGGGGGGGGGGAGTTAGGACAATTAGGGGTGGAGGGGTTTGCCCCAATTCGATGGTGGTGACGGGTGGTGGTTGTGGAGAGGGAAGGGTGTGTATGTGTGTGTGTATTTGGCTCCGTTTGGTAACCTTGTTTTTGTTTTGAGAATCAAAAAATAAGAACCAATTCTTATTCTTATTCTTATTTTGGGAACAAAAAAAACAGGAAACAAAAACTTGTTTGGGGAAAAAAAATTTCCAACCGTCTTCATCACCTTCACACACACACATACACACACACACACACACACACACATATACACACACATACACACAGTTCACACACACACATACACATACGCCGACTCTCTCTCTCCAAAAGATTAGGTTTGAAGGTCAAATTGGGGGTGGAGGTCGAAGGGTCTCCGGTTTTAAATTGGGTGTTAGGGTTAGGGTTTCGAATTGGGGGTTAGGGTTCCGATAGTGGTGGTGGTGGTGGTGGATTACGAAGGTGGTGGTGGTGGTGGTGGCGGTGGGTGGCGGTTCTTTTCCTTGTTTCTAGTCTGCAGCAACAGATTTTCATCTTCTCCACGTTTTTTTTTTTTTTTGGAAAATCTCAAAGAAAACACATTTTTCTTGTTCTCATGTTTTCTGCACTATTCATCAAAGTTGTTTCCAAAACAAGAACAAAGTGAACAGTAATT
Source organism: Cornus suecica (assembly GCA_963922005.1). Lineage (NCBI taxonomy): Eukaryota > Viridiplantae > Streptophyta > Magnoliopsida > Cornales > Cornaceae > Cornus > Cornus suecica. Next base: position 39,054,388 of record OY998247.1, on the reverse strand, counting down.
AAGGTCTTCCAAACATGTTTTGTTCTGTGAACAGTGCCAAAAGAACAAAAACATGATTTCCAAACGGGGCCTATATATATGTGTGAGTGTGTGTGTAGATCTATGGTGGCGGCTGGTGGTGGAGAGGGAAGGGTGTGTATGTGTGTGTGTGTATATATGTTGTGTGTGTGTAGATCTGTGGTGGTGGTGGCAGGGTGGCAACTGGTGGCGTTAGTGATGGTGGTGGTGGTGGAGAGGGAAGGGTGTGTATATATATATATATGTGTGTGTGTAGAACAAAAAATAAAAAAAAACACCAATTTCATGTTCTCAGATTTTGGGTTGTTTTTGTATTTGTTCTTGACACTTTCACCAAAACGTTTTTGAAAATTTGGGGTGCGTATGGAAACTAGTGTTTTCGTTTTTGTTCTTGTTTTTTTCACTGTTCACGGGAACAAAAACGCTTTTGGGAGCCTTTAATGGTTTTTGTTTTCGTGAACAGTAAAAAAACATTTTCTCACCCTTAGTTCAAAATTTGAAAACACTAAAATGATATTTTTTTGTTTTCGGCACTGTTTGTTCTCAGCCAAAAAAAAATTAATTGTTGCAGATTCCCTAACCGCCATCTTCAACCTCCAAACCCAAACATCCATCTTCAACCTCCAAACCCTAACCCCCACCACCACCACCACTGCAAATCGACACCACCACAAACCCCCACCACTGCAAATCAACACCACCACCAACACAAACCCTTATATCTGCAACTTGACACCCCCAATCGAATTGGGGTGATGTGGTCTTTATATATGCTACTACATATATATTTATATATATATATATATATATTTTTTCCTGTATGCTAATCTTTTGAACAGCAGCAGAGTGGTCATGTTCATTGTTGTATGCAAGACTTGGAAGTGTACATTGTAGTTGGTTTGTATAAGGGATGGCAATCTAGTCAAACTTAATCTCACCATTTGACAATATGTTTTCTACTTTTTATTCCAAATAAATCTCAAAAATGTGTTTTTATTTTCCTGAAAATTTTTTAGACAAAATTTACAACCAAACATGTTTTTGTTTCCGGATTACCCTTAGGACAAGAACAAGAAAAAATTTTGTTCTCAAGAGATAAAAAACGAAAACACTAGTTTTTGTTTGGAAATGGCTCTTTTTGTTTTGTTTTCGTTTTTTGTTCCCAAGTTGGGAACAAAACTTGTTTGACACTCTTAGGGGGTGTTTGGTAGATGGAGTTGGTGCCAAAAATTTGGTGTGGAATGTGAATTACAACCCAAACCATGTTTGGTTGGTGTGGGATGGTTGAATGGTACCAAAAAATGGTGTGCCAAATTGATACCAAATGGTGTATTTTTCATACCATCTCTAGACATGGTTTTGGGATGGTGTGGTACTATTCAAGCAAATCAACTCCAATTCTCCAAACCATATACATATATATTTATTTAATTAAAAAAATTATTTAATTATATTAAATAACTAAATAAAAGTTATCAAATAATAGAATATAATTAATAATAAATAAAATTGAGTAATAAATATTTAAAAATAATAAATAAAGTAAACAAAATAAATAATAATAATAATATTGTAAATAAATATTAATTTGAATATCAATTTTAAAACATGGATGGTTATAATTTACATTTGTATGTCCTTAGACACCATATTTATGACTGTTCGGTTAAAAGATAAATGACTCCAAAATCGAATATTGTTTACTCAATTATAGTTGTACAATTAGGGCAAACTAGGGTAAACTTTCGAAACAAATATATAAAAGTCGAAAACAATATATAAACAATATATATATTTAAAGTTTTATATATTTTTTGAATTTTATATATATTTGAAATTTATATATTTTTTTGAATGTTATATATATTTCAAAATATATGTTTTTTCGAATTTTATATTTTTTTTTGAATTATACATATATTTTGAATTTTATATATATATTTTGAATTATATATATATATTTGAAATTTATATTTTTTTGAATTTTATATATATTTTTAATTATATATATATATATATTCGAAATGTATTTTTATCTATATATTTTATTTTTTAAAACATATATATTTACAAAAAGTTATTATAAATAAATAAAATGTCAAACTATTCCAAGTTACCAAATATGATTTGGTTTCAGAATTTCAGTCCATACCAACTCTACCAAACATGGTTTGGTTTTTCAGCTTTATTTTTTCTCACACCAAAACCATCTGCACCAAACATGATTTCAGTTCAGAATAAAATAACATCAAACCCAACTCAACCTAACCCAAACCAAAACAAAAAACCAACACCATACCGCTCCGGTTGCCAAACTAGCAATTAATAAAATATGGGTGAAAGACACAAAACCCCCTACACTATAAGGAATGTGCAAATAACCCCCCCATGGTTCACTTTGTGCACATAAGTCCCTATGGTTTGGCAAAAATGTGCAGAATGACCCCCTATGACACTGTTCATGCCACTTTTTCGGCCAGAAATGGGTCACATGACTTTCACATGATTTTAATTTTTCTAAATCCCCAAAATGCCCTTGCCCACTTACCAAAATACCCCTCTTTATTTTAATGATATATTCGTGTATGTGTATACTCTTTTAATGATATATATATGTGTGTATATGTATACTCTCAAATATTTCTCTCTACCATTTGCTCATTTCATCAGATCACTCTCTCTATGAACTTTTGTATGGGCAAATGGCGGGTTGAGGGTTGACGGTTGTGAATCACTCTCTCTACCATATTTTGAGTATAAGTTCATATGCCTTTGTCAGACAACCCATTCGACCTAAAAGATCGATCAGGCATCCATAATGTTCAACCATGGGTTTCAGCAAGTAGTTTTTCTCCATTGACCGGAAATGGAGCCACCCTTATCTAACAATCCAGCATTCCATATGTACCCAAAAGACTGCTATACACAAAAAGGTCAATACACATTCCAGTTTTGATGACAAACCCATGAATCAACATTGCAACACCTAGGTCCCCAAACAGACCACAAACAGATATAACAGTAGCCAACGCCACTGGGTCAGGCATCAAATCAACTTCCCTCATCTTCCGAAACAATACAGGCACATCCCCGGGAAGTTCCGCACAAACATAGCCCTGAATCATAGCAGTCCACAACACCAATCCTGGTTGAGGCATTTCATCAAACACACGTCGCCCATTACCAATACATCCACAATCCACATAAAAACGAAGCAAAGCACCCGAAACACACGTCTCTAGTGGGATTTCATTTGGCTTTTGTACGATTTTTTTCCGAATAGGTTGTTTCATTTCTAATTGAATATTACTATGATTCGACCATCCCTTTTTGTGGAGGTGAAATAGTGAAATATGATCTAGATTTTTCAAATCGGTGTTATTTCTATATGTATCAACTTTTGCCTGGTGCAGAATGTTTCTAGGAAAATTAAAATTATTTGGCCCATGAATGATGATGGAGACCAGTGAAGTCCACAACACCAATCCTGGTTGAGGCATTTCATCAAACACACGTCGCCCATTACCAATACATCCACAATCCATATATAAACGAAGCAAAGCACCCGAAACAAACTCACTACACCCAAACCCAGTTCTTATTACATTCACATGAACTTGTTGCCCTTCTCGGAGGTCTGTTAATACCTTGATCAGGTACATGAAAGTGTGGCTATTGGGTCTCAAACTAGCCACAAGCAATTGCCTGTAGATTGAAAGAGGTGGGTGTGTTGAACTTGTGGTGGTGGTGTTAGCGAGTTTCTTGATGATGGTATTCCATGTGAAAAAATTAGGACGAGAGATGCGTGAGAAAATTGTACTGTACTGTTTTGTATATATAGCATTTTTCGTCATTTTATATTTATCCCATTCAATATATTTAATTAAAAAATAAAATAATAAGGGTATAATAGTAAAAACACAAGTCCGTCACCGAAAAATAGCTTAGAGGGGTCAAAGTGCACGTTTTATAAAGTATGAGGGTGTTTTAAAACCTATGGGGAGATTATTTGCACATTTCTGATAGTGTATGAGATTTTTTTGTGCCTTTCACCCAATAAAATATAGTAGGGGATGACTCGGGAGTTTCTATGTATATATATATATATATATACACAGAGCTGAGTGTGTACTTGAGTCACAGTCTATCATCATCTTTAAAGCAACTCGGTATTCCCGTTGCGAAATTACCGAATTGATCCCACGTGGCTCGGCGCTTCCATCTGTAAGCCTGTGTTGTCTCCACCTGTCACTCTCTCTCTCTCCTCTCAAGTCTAAACACAACTCTTTCTCTCTCTTCCCTTTTAACAAAATCTCCATTGCCATAACCACTTGAACCTCTCTGGGTTCGTCAATGGAGTCTTTTCTCAGATGGAAGAGCTTTACGTTTAGAGGGAGTGTGGTCGACGTCTCTGATTGGTGGAACCGAATCGACGACTCCAAAGACTTGCAACAGGCCGTTTTCTATACTCTTTCTGTGTGTTACGCACTCGTATCTTTGGTTGCACTGGTATGTCATACCTCTTCTCTTTGGTATATTAACGGTTATATTTATATATATAGATATTTGTTGTCTATGTAATGTATATATTTTGGGTTACATACATATGAACCTAAGATTGGAATGAAATTAATATTGATATGGTATGGGTTAAAATGGAAAATCAACTTTTGTTGAGGGGCATTTCGGGAAACCCAATATTGACTGTAAAATGGATGTGGTGCTTCATGTATGTGCACTGAAATTGTACCGCTTCATTTTTTTTTCGGTAAATAAAATTATTTTTCGGTAATTGTACCGCTTCATTTTGTGCATACACGAGCACACATCCCATCCACAAGTGAGCATCGTCTTCACCTGAATTACGACATCATCTGTGCAAGGAGTATAGTTCAGTTTAGAAAATCCTCTTGAGAGTAATACAGATTTCATTGGTGGATGAAGTGTGTTTGGTACTCAAAGGTAAAAAGGTTGAGAAGTGACTTATTTTAATTTTTTTTATTAAACCATTATAGAAGAATATTGCTGGGAAGAAATGCTTTTAATTTGATAGGTTAAATTTCCTTTTTATAATAGTTAAAAACAAAAATATAGTGTTAAGAGTTATTTTTCAATCTATATAGTGCGTTCATCTTCTATTTCAAATACACATGGTGACATTCAAGGATTCAAACATCGATTTCGAAAATACATATTTTGGATTTCTTATACGCTCATGATAAGTATGAAAAAGTTACCATAAATTGGTAAAAATATAAGATTAAGGAAGTTGGATCAATTTATATGTTTTTATAAATACAAAAATAAAAATAAATGAGAATTACCTGTTATTTATATCTTTTTTTTTTATTAATGCTATTTGAAAGAGTTTAGAATATTGGAGAGCTGATAGATACCGGTAGATGGATAATATTTTAGAAGTGTAGAGAATTCTACATTATAGGTAAACACACTACATTTACGAAAGGTTACAGAAGGTTGATACTATAGGATGAGAATTTCATGTACATGGATTTAGAATGGGACAATCTTATGATTTTGTATTAAATTTGGTCTGTTTGATTGAAATAGAATATTTGAATTAAAAACATTAAGGTCCGTTTGGGATTATGGAATTGGAGCCTTGGAATTGAAATTGTGGGCTCCAATTCCAAATTCATTATTTGGATGTAACAAAATACTTTGAAATTGGAATTGAAATGTAATTCCAAAGACACCAATTCCACAACTTGAATTCCACAAGGAGATGTTGTGATTTCCAATTTTACATCTTCTTCAAACCTTAACCCACTAAATACTCACTCTCTAAGAACAAATTTTTTCACAATCACAAACATACATACATGTATATATACATAAATACCTATATATATGCATACGCCTATACACAAACCTATATATATACACACACGCTTATATATAAAAATATATATACACACATATACATACCATATACTTATATATATATATATATATATATATATATATACACAAATATGAATACAAATACACACACATATAGCCATACACATACACATAAACACATACATCTAAACTCACACATATATACACATCCACATACATACATACATACATGTATATACACACATACATATATATTCATACTTATACCTATATATATATATTATTTATCTATACTGTCTAATTTAATTTTAAAGTTATGATCTTTCACACTCAAACTGGGTTGGGTTTAAGACTCAATTCCAATTACACTTGAATTCCAAGACACGTCCAAACAATGTATTTGGAATTGCATTTGTGAAATTGAAATACCATGACATTCCAATTCTAATGCAATTCCAATTCAATTCCAAATCCGTGCAACCAAACAGACCCTAAGAGAAAAAATAGTGACAGAAAAGTTCTCATAGAAAGCAACCATAAATAAAACTTAAATAGGAAAAAACAAATTTAAAGATGTGGTTCTAATATAATGGTTGAAATATTTCATTGCTTGTACATCCATTTGGAAAAGAATTACTTAATTGGATGAGGAGTATTTGGTCACAAATACCCATAACATTTTGTGATGATGATACTCCCTTTTCAAATACACTTTAAAGGCATTCGAGTTAATCATCATTCATGCTTTTGTGAAATTGGTAGACTAAGGATATTTATTTTTCACCACTGATTTTTAACTTCTTTGCTCTATTAAGCTTAAAATCTAAATACACTATTACATTTTTTAGTTACTGTTGGAACTTATGTTTTGAATACCTATTATAATTAGGATTCTATTTTTAGAGTTGTACTGTATAAGGTAATTTCTTGTTAGAGAGATATCTTATTCTCCACAAAGTTATAATCATTGTCCAATGAGGAAATGGGTGTTACATGTAATCCTAGTCCAACAAGGAACTGGATTTTAGCTCTATAAATAGATACCTAGGTCTTGGGTTGAGACTTATGAGATTGGTAGAGATGTAGCCTCACGAAGGAGATGATGGGTTGAGATAGATTTATCGGTTGATAGAGGACGAAAATACCGGATATCACTGATAATGAAGAATTAGGCTCGTAGTGGCTGTATTGGTACTCTATTGTAATTTTTCTACGAATCATAGTGAAATCTCTTTTTCTTCCATGGACGTAGGGGTGCACACAGTTCGATTTGGTACGGTTCTTGATAAATTTGGAACCAAACCATTATCAATGGTTCCTTGAAAGCATAAACCAGAACCGGAACCATTGGTGAAGAAACCAAACCAAATCATAAAAGATTAGTTCGGTTCGGTTCCAAACCACGGTTCCTTAAACATGTTCTTTCAAAATGTATGTTACATATATGAACATAAGGCGTGGAAAAATAAGGTGGCTAATTTCAAAACTAAGAACAAGAATTTCTTAAATCAAAAGCACACTATTCATTTCTGAAATCAGAATTTTATCATATTACTTAAACATCAAAACGGTAAGTACTAAGTATTATCAAATTCAAAAAGAAAAGAACTACATAAATAATGAACCTTCTTCCAAACAGAATAGTGAATTTCGATATTATATCTCACTAGAGTATTAGTTTAATTAGAAAGAAAAAATATGGAGAGAAACGAACATTTTGTAAAAAAACACCCAAACCGGTGGGGATTGACAGGGGTTATGTTGGTCGGAGACGAGAGTAGATGTGAGAGGCGAGAGAGGTGATAAAATAAAGTGCTTTTATGCATGTATATGCGTGTAATATTTTTGTTTGGATATTATAAAAATACTAGGGTGAACTTATGATTTATTTAAGACGTGAATTTATATTTATTTGGTGTTATTAAATTGTGTGAACTTAGAATTTTGTTAAAAAAATCATTTGGTAAGACATATATATATAAAATCGGTTCGATTCGGATCGGTTCGGTTTCGGGCCATCTAAAATCGGAACCAAACCAAAATAGAATGGTTCCGCTTTTTGCAAACCGGAACCTAACCAAACCAATTCAAAACTGGAACCGAAACACCGGTTCGGTTCGATTTGCACCGGTTCTACGGTTCCACGATTTTTTTTATGCGCCCTACATGGACGTAGCCCGATTTGGGGTGAACCATAGAAATTTTGTGTTTGTGTGTGATTGTTTTATTGACTTTCATTGGATCTCGTGTATTCGGCGCTTCCATTGCCCCAATAGTTACCATTATCAATTTGTTCTTATATAGAATTTCAATCTTGTTCGAGAAAGCCAGTGTAGTTAATATATTGTTCAAGAAATCTAATGTTGTTTCAATTGTTGATTTGTTTCGCATAATCGAGACTAATGCTTTGTTTGATTGGAGAGGCGGAAAAATGGATGGAAGGGAGAGTCAGAGGGTTGGATGAGACATCTTTAGGGAAGGGATTGTGTCTCTCTCTTGGTTGAATGAAATGGATAATTGAAATGATAAATATAATAATAACTTATTTCCTTGCAAATATATCGCTAATATATTTTATTTTATAAGCAAATTGTTAGTAAGACTAAAATTGTCAATTTTTATAGTTCAAGAGATGTTAGTTATAATCTCTCTTCTCTTGGACGGATAGAGAAATATATAGGAGGGAGGAATGCTTCATCCTTCCTTGTTCCTTCCTTTAAACCAAACACAAAATAATTACACCATGCTCCCTTTTATCCATCCCTCCAACCAAACGTAGCACAAAGGCACCATACTGAAGTTTAATTTGGAAGAGAAATTTTTTGTTAATATTATAAAAACCTGAAGGTGCACCTTATTTTATATGTCTTCCATGGTAGATTCCTCCATATGTTAGGGGTCTCAAGCATGTTCTAGCACGGGCTGTCCATAGAAGTTGTCTATTTTAGGGTAAATTATCGTTTTCTCCCCTCAAGATTTATCAACCTACGCTCATCTCTCCTCAAGTATGAACAATTACTATTACCTCCCTCACCATTCATATTTTGTATTAAAAACACGCTTCTGGTTAACTTTCAACACGGTCAAAGCCAGTTAACGTTGACGTTATCCTCTTTCTAACGGTGAAATGAGTATAATACGCCTATATATTTGCGAAGACATTTATGCAGACCCAAAATCATGTAAAAAGGTATGTTTGCCCTCACAAAAAGTTTTCTAAAAGACCAAATACAACTCTCTCTTTGAAACCGGTTACATAGGATTTTCAGCTTTCATTCCACAGAAACCTTAGGGTTAGGGTTAGGGTTTTCACCATTTTAGGGCATTCTTGTACTAAAGTTTTTGGTTCCATTGGGTATAAAACCACTAGATATTTTCAATTATATTAACCTGAATAGGTAAAATGCCACAAACCACCCCTATGATATGAATATAATGCATATAGCATCCCTCCTGGTTTGTTAACACCCCTTACACTATTGATTTGGTGCAAAAGGTCCCTCCATCCTATTTTTTGGTATCGATACATTTTTACCCTTATAATGTTATTTAAAAATATAAAATAAAAGGTGAAAATGAAATTGACCATTTACCCATCCGAGTGTATCATCTCTTCTAAGTCTTTATCTTATCCTTTGAGACCTCATGTTAGGGTTTCTGTTATCAGATTTATGAGTGTGTGAAAATCAACCTCAAACACTAAATAACCCGAACGGGTTGACTCAGTTGGAAAAGGCTTGGAATTTTTAGTGCCTCAAAAGGCATTAGGTCCCATAGTGCAAATAATTTGTTAGGGTCATGACCGCATATATAGTCCGAGCTTTACCCGATTCGTGTGTACGGTCGTTTTGCACGGATCTTGTGGATTAGTCTGGGCAAAAGCCTGGGACATCCCGGTTATCGAAACGAAAAGGAAAAAAAAAACCTTAAACATTAAATTAAACTAAACATATATATATATATATTATATTATATTACCAAATAAAAAAGAATCAAACCCTTCCAAATCAAACTCCTATCACAACCATTGTAGCCAGAATGGCATACACCATTGATCTCTCCTTGATATTGAATTTTGGCAAAGGTAACCCAATTGGTATCATTACAATGGACACCCAATTTCTTCTCATCCAAAACCATCCCAAACCAAGACCCAATTCACCACTCTTCTTACCATGTTTTGCAATTGAACGGTTGGTATAAGCTTTTGGAAACTCTTGGAACCCCGATCTGACTGTGTAGACAAGGTCAGGGAATCACGATTCTTGCTGATTTCTTCAAGCATGAAATCAAGCACCCATGGCGCCGTGGTTGCTAGGGTTTACTCGACGGCATTATTCTGTGTATATATAGGACTATATATATATATGGAGCGACAGAGAGATGGAAGGAGAGAGAGAGCTAGCGTGAAAAAGGGCATTTTGATAAGTGATTAAGGGCATTTTCGGCATTTAAAGAAAAGTATTGCATGTGAAAGTTTCATGCATAAATTCTGGCCAAAAGAATAGACTCTTGGTTGAGGGAGTCAACTTGCACATTTTTGTAATACTACTGGTGCTTATACACACATTTTGAATTTGAGGGGTGTTATATGCACATTTTTCATAGGGATTTTGCGCCATTTACCCATTACTAATTTGTGTATTCGTATTGTCTATATTCTTATAAATATATATATATATATATATGTATATATATTCAAATGTCTAGGCAAAGACTTCAAATAGAGGAAGGAATGAAGATATGTTACAATTACTTTTGCCAATTTTATATTTAGTTTAGGAAACATCTTAGAATGTTCACAGTATATTTAGTTAGAGACATGACATGCAATATACTAGGACAATCCAACAACAGAAACCAGTATCTTTTTCGAAGGTATGATAACAAAATTATACATACTTCATATATTTGTTGAGTCTTCAGAAGAAGAAATTGCTTGGGTTGATTTTGAATCATCAGTTTCAACGGCTGCTTCTAACGACGAATCATGGGCGGCAGATTGGGGGTGGATTTTAACATATGGTATATATAAATCTATGTCTATAAATTGTACCCAGAATAAAATATATAAATCTCTGTCAACAACTATTTGATGCAAATCTATATCTATAGCAATTTGGTTTGTCTCTCCTCCCAACCTACAGTTCTTCTCTCTGTTTGGAAGCTAACACTTGGGTTAAATTAGGTTAAAACATATAAAGGATAAAAGGGTAATTTGATATGAAATATGGTTTTGCATTACAAAAGGAATAAAAAATCATGGGTATAAGGGTAATTTTCATTTTCCGGTGGACGGTAAGAAAAACTACTCAGTAAGAGAAGCCCAACTTTCATGAATTAGCCAAATCAGACTGACTTGCCTCACTTCAGCTATGTATTCCGTTAGCTTGGATGGGGGAAGAAATTGTAAATATCCAAAACACGGGGATCGAAACGGGCATAATTTAACATATATGAGGGGATGAAACTGTAATTTATCTTTTATTTTATTATTATCTTACTTTAGGATTGTAAGAACCATGCATGCCGGGTGCATAAATCAGCCACATTTACATATGAGTGTGCTCGCATGGGATCAAACTGATGGACGAGGATCATCTATCATTCACATGCATGTGGCCGATACAACACGACAATGCTATTTAGCAATGTATTATTCGGTCTGAAGAGTTATTATGTTTGTTCACATTCATTTTATTGTTAGTTGCTTGTTCACTTGTGAAGTTATTTTTGTATCAATTTTTTTTGGTGGAAACATGTAACTTTATTATTGTCACATTGATGGGTTTCTTATATATATATATATATTTCTCCCTTTAGTTTCTTCTTTTGAATATACACTACAAAAAAGTGTATAGCTTCACTTGTTTCTTATAAATTGTAGTTGTCTGCAATTTCCAGGTACAACTAATTCGTATCCAATTGAGAGTACCAGAATATGGTTGGACGACGCAGAAAGTTTTCCACTTGATGAATTTTGTGGTCAATGGATGTAAGGGTTACTCTTAATTTGTTGCATTTCTCATATCAAATCTTGGTCCAATTTATCTCAAGTTGCTAAATTAAATTGCATTTTGATAGTGAGGGCTATCCTTTTTGCAAGCTACCGGACCATCTATCATCTCCGATCAAAAGTAATTTTCTTTTCCTCGATTGTAGTTCCACAAACTTTAGCTTTGTTAGATACCCAGAGTAAGAGTGGGTTAATTCATAAATGAGTTATTGGTGTATATAACTATTAATGTGGTAAAACATTCGAATCGATAACTAGGTTTTGCACTGCTCAATCAGACAGTTACAACAACTTGATTGTTCTCGCTTGCAGTTAAAATTTCTTGTTACACCTTTTTCTAAAATGTTGTAGTGTAATATAGTCAAAACAAAGTATTGGTAAAACTTGATGAACAAATTTTATATCCTCTATTTTTGTCAATTCAATGCAGTTGGTTCATGTTTGTCATATCATAATAAGAAATTTAGACATCTTCTCATTTTTGAATCAAATCTCTCTTATGATTGTAAAACTATTATGGGATGATGTTATTATCTTGGTATCGATCAAGAAGTTTCTTAATGTAAGAGTAGTTTATTATGACAATTGGCCTATGTTGTGTGTACTTGAAATTTTTAACAAGAGGAAGTATGAGTCTATTAGGTTTAAAAGTAGGAGGGGGCTATTTTTACTTTCAGAAGTGATTTTGCTTCGGCTCTAGTTCCCTTTTTTTAGTAGTTCATAGTGATACTTCAATATGAAAATTTTCATCGATGATAGGTTGGGAGTAATTTTGGAACTCCTTACTTATTTTTGAACCCCATCATATCTGAGAATTGAGTCATGCCAGGGTGTCTCGTGTACTTTTTCTTTTACTGCTAGTTTTCTTTGATAAATGATTAATGGGTTTGTGTAATCAAACAACACTAACTGCGAAGTTACGGCAAAACTCAATTAGCTGAAGTAGAGTATATATTCAACTAGATGATCGAGATTCAAGTACTACCAGAAGGAAAAAAGTACAAGGTCCAGATTTGTTGTATTAGGTTTCCTTAACTGTTCATTGATAGAAATAAAGCCATCCAAAAGGGTGATTATAAGTCAAAAGTTCCTAAAACTATTGAAGACTTTTCACCAAAAACCTATGATGAGGAAATGTAGCATCAATTACGTCAGACTTGGTATATGAGCGAGTTTTGTTTGTTGGAGAAATGATTGTTTTGATACTTTGAATAAAGCTAAATTTAACGTTGTCATGCAAAGATTATCGACATTTTGTTGATGAAGTTCAAGAATCTGAAGTTGAATATGTAGTTGACTGGAAACCTTCACCATTTTCTGTATGAATATTTTCAGAAGAGTTGTGATAACAACAATCTATGATAAAAGTTTAAGTTGTTAGAGGGATATCTAAATCACTTTGATGTGCCCCCTCGTGTAGTTTCTTTGGTCCAACACATATTTCAAGTTTAATTTTCAGAGTGATGGTGAGGTTTGAACTAGAGACCTTTGGTTCTAATTGTGGGAAATGACTCAAAAAGACTAGAACCTATGATGCATGCAATGACATATATGCATATGATGATGTATGGGATGACCTACATGCAAGAAGCTTCATTTGGCAGCCATTAAAGACTTTAAGCTTGGCAGCCACCCACCCACCGAGTTGTCATTCAAGACTTTGGTCAGCAACTCCTCTTTGCTCCTCTATAAATATAGCTATACATTATGTATAATTTTTTAAGCTCAATCTGTATGTTAGAGAGCAAGTGTGAGGGTGAGAGATAATACCGAAAGAAAATATATTGAGCTACCCCTCCATGGACGTACCCGTTTTTTGGAGAACCACGTATAAATCATTGTGTCTATGTGTTTGTGTGTGTTTGATTTCATTTAAGGTCCAACAATTGGTATCAGAGCCATTTTTGTTCAAAATAGATTCGCACTTTTTGAGCCTATTTTGAACCTGTTAACGCATCAAACACCCCTCGTATAATATACCGTTGGAAAGCTCGTTCAAAGACGAACGCAACAGTATAAAATTCAGCACCATCCGAGTCCGGACGCGACCTCACGCGCCCCAAGAAGAAACGCGCGTGAGTTTCCTCGTCGTCACGCGCCCACGCGCCTTCTCCGGCGAACTCTGGTTTTTCCGGCCAACATTCTAGCGTCTTCTCCGGCGACTGTGTCTTTTCCGGCGATGACGTCATCAGCCACGTGTACTAGTAATATGTTGACACGTGTCACCAACCATTGAGTGACACGTGTCACCAACCAGAGGCTGCCACGTGTGCCCAATCAGGGGCTGCCACGTCATCAATTTTATGATATTTACAGTTTTGCCCTTCTACACTGTTCTGTTCATTCCGAGCTCGTTTTAAGTCCGTTTTGAGTAAACGAAAGGTCAATCCTAGCTAAATCAACCGTTCCGGATTCAACGGTTGGCTCCGTTTTTCAAAATTTGTACTCTAATTTTGGGAAAAAACGGTTTGAAGTTTAATTGCTCCTAGTTGGTGAGTAAATTCATCAATTTTTTGATATTTGTTATTTCAAGTCATGACTGAAGTAGAGGATACCGAGCAATCAGAGGCCAGAAATACTGTTGGGAATACTGTTGGGACGAGCGGTTTTATAAGGAGAACCATGCTGTCAAATGCAAAGTTTGAGGTGGAGAAATTCGACGGCACCAATAACTTTGGCATGTGGCAATGCGAAGTCCAAGCTCTTCTATTTCGAGATGGTTCCCAGATTTCCTTGGATGCTAAGCCCAAGGATATCTCGGATGAAGATTGGACATTTGTGAATCGTCAAGCTTGCGGCACAATCCGATTGTATTTAGAGAAAGATCAAAAGTACTTTGTGATGAAAGAAAATATGGCGGCAGATCTGTGGAATAAACTGGAGGACAAATTCATGACGAAAAGTCCAGAAAATCGTCTTTATCTAAAGTCAAAGCTCTTCAGATTCCAGTACAAGAAAGGTACCCCTATGATCGAACACTCAAACAATTTCAACAAACTAATTGCAGATTTACAGAATTTAGATGTTGAAATTCTTGATGAAGATAAAGCTTTGATTTTATTAAATTCCTTGCCTGAAAGCTATTATCATTTATCCACAACTTTAATGTACGGAAAAGATGAGGTTAAATACATAGATATTGCTAACGCTTTGGTAAACAATGAGTACCGGAAGAAGGATCAACATGATCACCGGGACAATACATCAGAGGCGTTGATTGTAGATAGAGGCAGGTCGAATAACAGATCAAAAGGAAAGGGGAGATGGCGGTCCAAATCCAAATCACAACCAAATAGATCTGAATCATCTAGAAGACGGCAAGAGAAGGATGAGTGTTTCCAGTGTCACCAGAAAGGGCACTGGAAGAGAGACTGTCCAAACAAGGACAAGTCACATGCCAATATTGCCCGAAAGAGGGAAGACGAAGAAGAAACAGCCTTTACTATTTCATCATCAGACACTGATCAATCTAATAGATGGATTCTTGATTCAGGTTGTTCTTATCATATGTGTCCGAACAGGAACTGGTTCTCTAGCTTCGAGGAGCTGGATGGAGGAGTTGTGCTAATGGGCAACAACAACACCTGTCAGACCAAAGGGATCGAAACAATACGTCTGAAGATGCACGACGGTACAATCAGAAAACTCTCCGATGTCAGGTATATTCCAGACCTGAGGAAAAACCTCATTTCATTAGGGGTTTTAGATTCCAGTGGTTACAAGGTGACCATGGAATGTGGAGTTCTGAAAGTAGTTCGAGGTGCATTCGTGGCAATGAGCGGTACTTTGAAGAAAAATCTGTATTACCTAGATGGGTATACAGTAACCGGAAGAGCAGCTGTGGGGAGCAGTTATGAAAACAAGTCAGCCGATCTTACCCGACTCTGGCACAAGCGTTTAGGGCATGTGGGTGAAAAGGCGTTGCAAGGCTTGGTGAGGCAAGGCAGACTAAAAGGTGCCAAAACTGGCAAACTTGACTTCTGTGAGCACTGTGTACTAAGCAAATAGACGAGGGTCAAGTTTGGCACGACGATCCATCGAACGAAGGCAACACTAGACTATGTTCACACAGACGTCTGGGGGCCATCCAGAATCACTTCATTGGGAGGTAAACGTTGGTTTGTAATGTTTATTGATGATTTTTCTAGATATGTTTGGGTTTATACTATAAAGCATAAAGATGAAGTGCTAGATATCTTTCTTAAATGGAAGAAAATGATAGAGACCCAGACAGGCAGGAAGCTCAAGAGGCTCAGATCAGACAACTGTGGTGAGTACAAATCAAATCCTTTCCTGAAAATCTGTCAGAATGAAGGGATAATTAGACACTTCACAGTGCCTAGAACGCCACAACAAAATGGAGTAGCAGAAAGAATGAATCGCACTTTGGTGGAAAAAGTACGATGTATGCTATCTCAATCTGAGCTAAGCAAAGCATTTTGGGCAGAGGCGTTGGCATACTCCACTCATATTGTCAACCGACTTCCTAGCAACTGCGCTAGATGGGAAAACTCCCAAGGAGGTATGGTCCGGATATCCAGTTTCTGATTATGATTCTTTTCATATATTTGGGCGTCCAGCATACTTTCATTTTGTAGAATCTAAACTGGATCCTAGAGCCAAGAAAGCTCTCTTCATGGGACATAGTGAAGGAGTGAAAGGATTCTGATTGTGGTGCACAGAAACAAAGAAGATCATCTGTAGCAGAGATGTTACTTTTGATGAGTCTGTCATGCTGAGAGAGACAGCTCCAGCTAAAGAAGAAGTGAATCCAAATATTCAGCAGCAGGTGGAGTTTAAGAGTCACGAAGATACTAAGCCACCAGTTGATAGTTCTGAAGATGATTCTGATAGTCAGGAGGAGGACTCAATTAAGGTGGAGACTCCATCTCCAGTACAGGTGATTAGTCAGCAGCCAGACTCTATCGCCGCCAGCAGACCCAGAAGGGTCATTCAGAAGCCTGCCCGATTTATTGACATGGTGTCATTTGCCCTTCCAATGACAGAAGATGATGTCCCTAACACTTACAGAGAAGCAGTGCACAGTACTGATAGTAAGAAGTGGAAGGCAGCAATGGATGAAGAGATGAAGTCTCTACATCAAAATCAGACTTGGAAACTCGTTCAACTTCCAAAGGGCAAGAAGGCTATTGGCTGTAAATAGGTTTATGCTCAGAAAGAAGGTGATCCCGACATAAATCAGATTAGATACAAAGCCAGACTAGTAGCGAAAGGCTACACTCAAAGGGAAGGAATCGACTACAACGAGGTATTTTCGCCTGTTGTTAAACATTCCTCTATTCGGATACTTTTGGCTTTAGTAGCACAGTTTGATCTCGAGTTAGCTCAACTTGATGTCAAAACTGCATTTCTCCATGGCACTTTGAACAAAGAGATCTACATGACTCAGCCCGATGGGTTCAAAGTTTCAGGACGTGAGAACTGGACATGTAAATTGAGCAAGTCACTGTATGGCTTGAAACAGTCCCCGAGACAATGGTACAAAAGGTTTGACTACTATATGAAGCAACAAAAGTATACCAGAAGCCATTTTGATCATTGTGTATACCTTCGAAAACTCCCAGATGGTACATTTGTATATTTGCTCTTATATGTAGATGATATGTTGATAGCATCTAAGAGCAAAGTGGAGATCGATAGACTGAAGGCTCAATTGAGCTCAGAGTTCGAGATGAAGGATCTTGGCGAAGCTAAGAAGATACTCGGGATGGAGATCAAGCGGGACAGACAGAAAGGCACAGTGTGTTTAACTCAGACAAAGTATTTGAAGAAAGTGCTTCAGACATTTGCCATTGATGGCAACACAAAATCAGTAAGCACATCGCTGGCCTCACACTTCAACCTGAGTGCAAAGATGTCACCAACCATAGATGATCAGAAAAGGCAAATGGAGCATGTTCCATATGCAAATGCAGTTGGGGCTCTGATGTATGCAATGGTATGTACCAGACCTGACATTTCACATGCTGTAAGCATGGTGAGTCGATACATGCACAATCCTGGTAAAGGCCATTGGCAAGCAGTGAAGTGGATTCTACGGTACATTCATGATACTGTGGATATTGGTTTGAAATTCGAGAGAGAAAATACAGTGGCTAAGCATCTAGTTGGATATGTTGATTCCGACTATACTGGAGATCTTGATAAAAGACGATCTACTACCGGTTATGTCTTTACTGTGGCAGGTGGACCAGTATGCTGGAGGTCAACATTACAGTCAATGGTGGCTTTGTCTACTACAGAGGCAGAGTATATGGCTGTAACCGAAGCTTTCAAGGAAGCTATTTGGCTTAAAGGGTTGACTACAGACTTGGGTGTTTTTTAAGAAACCGTGAAGGTTTTTTGTGATAGTCAAAGTGTCATTTGTTTGGCAAAGAACCAGGTCCATCACAGCCGTACAAAGCATATTGATGTTCGGTTCCACTTTGTTAGAGACATAGTAGATGATGGGAACATTCTACTACAGAAGATCGGTACTACAGATAATCCTGCAGACATGCTCACCAAAGTGGTTACAGGGATCAAGTTTCAACATTGTTTGAACTTGATCAATATCTCTCGGACTCAGAGCGCCTAAAGGCGCAATGGGGGGTAGCATCAATCAGAAGACTCAGACAGTAGATTCTTTCGTCATGGTGGAGATTTGTGGGAAATGACTCAAGAAGACTAGAACCTATGATGCATGCAATGACATATATGCATATGATGATGTATGGGATGACCTACATGCAAGAAGCTTCCTTTGGCAGCCATTGAAGACTTTAAGCTTGGCAGCCACCCATCCACCGAGTTGTCATTCAAGACTTTGGCCAACAACTCTTCTTTGCTCCTCTATAAATATAGCTATACATTCTGTATAATTTTTTAAGCTCAATCTGTATGTTAGAGAGCAAGTGTGAGGGTGAGAGATAATACCGAAAGAAAATATATTGAGCTACCCCTCCGTGGACGTACCCGCTCTTTGGGGAACCACGTATAAATTATTGTGTCTATGTGTTTGTGTGTGTTTGATTTCATTTAAGGTCCAACACTAATACCATTTTGTAATGATAAGACATAAAGATGGAGAGAAATTTTAAGCTGTTAGGGAGTGATATCTAAACCCTTTTACACACCCCCTCACGTGTATTTGGTCCAACTAGTTTTTCAACTTTAATTTTCAGGGTGATGGTGAGTTTTGAACTTGACCTTTGGCTCTAATGCCATTTTGTAAATGATAAAACATCAGTATGGAGATAAAATATAAGAAGAACAACACAAAGATATAACTTGGTTTAGCAATTACAACCCATCACTTCTAAAATTTTCTCTTTCGGTTTTTATATTCGTCACCTTTATTTACAGGTGAAAGAGTAGTACATATGATGAACATGAGAAATAATAGTGATGGAGGATCTCTAAAACCACTCTCATCACTCCAATCCTTATTTTCTCATTGACTGATTTAAGGGCTTTAATCACACTTTTTTATATATATTGTCCTCTATAGATTGCGAAGATATTCATCTTTTTTCTCTTTGTCAAGAGAACAAGGAATACATTCCCGTGTTTGTACTGTAATGTATGTCATTATTATCCTTCCCAACTTGGGTGAGAATCATTTCAAGGGAGCTGTAACAAATTATATAGTTATATGCAGCATAAAGTATATGTATATTTTCTGCTCCTTTCTAGATCAATTGTGTATCTTGCTCCATTAAATTATTATGGACTAAGATGGTTGAGAAAGCATGTTGTTTGTATATGAATTCAAGACTGTAATATACTGAAAACTTCTTGGTCGCCTCTTTTGCTATTTTTTCTCATTTTGCTTTGGTAGTTTCACTTCATTCATTGGAAAAGGGAAAATTTGTTTCGGTTTTGTGTCATGTGTCATGAGGTCTGCTATAATGAATAATGTTGTTATTGTGGCATATGTCATTAGTTCTGGTTTTCCTTTCACCTTTGTGCATTTTATAATCGAAACTGGAAACGGATATTCATATCTATGTTTCTGCCTCTGGCGTATAACCTGCTATTTTTAATAACTGTGGTGCTAAACATTGCTACTATGGTACAGACACTGGAAATGATACTTCTGGATCTTCCTGGACTTCTATACTTTTCAACATATACACTGCTTGTTTTATTTTGGGCTGAGATATACTATCAGGTACTTCTAGCTTTTAACTTACAATAAGAGTAATTACCATCATAAAATCGGAAACTAATGAGTTTCTTATTATATTTTTCATCAGGCAAGGAGCCTTCCAATCGACAAACTTAGACCGGCATACTTTGGCATCAACGGACTCGTGTACTTCATACAGGTAGGGGAAAAAATCCAAGTCCTCTCAGTTTTGTCTTGGCATCAGGGCGGGACAAAAAAGCGGTATCTTATTATCCTACTTAGACTTTTTAACCATGTAGTAGTAGTTTTTTTTGAAGTCTTCTATGATGGTAGGTGTGTATCTGGATTTACGTAAGAATCAGCCACAGTCCTGCAGCAGTTGAAGTTGCTAAACTTTTCTTCGCAGGTCAATGTTCACAGATTTTTTTTTTTTTTTAGTTTATAAATATCAGGATTTTAATTAGTGCATGAATAGATAAAAATTAAAGGATTTGCTGGGAAAGATTATTGTTTCAAGTATGTTGTTGCGATCGAAGAACTAAATTTTCCTTTTCTGCAGTTACTTCATTTTGTGCTGCTCTTGGATTCTTGATATATGGTGGAAGGTAATAGCTTTGTGCCATTCAAGGAAACAATTTACATTCTTTGTTATGCTATAGAATGTGTTTATGTTTTTGGATGGTTTTGTTTATGCCTTTAGGTTATTTGTCATGCTACGGCATTTCCCTATTGAATCTAGAGGTCGACAAAAGAAGCTGCATGAGGTTTGTTCCAGATTTTGCACCTCAAATATGTTACATAAATTGTTGCATTTTTATTTTTCTACCTCAAACTTTTAATGATTGAAGTTATTTCTAAATACATATTTTACTCTTTTAAGCAGCTTCCCAAAAGAACATATCCTTACTATAATGGCTTCATTTTTTGTTTTGACTATATACTTCTTTAAGTCTAGCTTGGTTGTAGATTGTGAAGACACTCAATTCAAATGTTTTCTTATACATTTGTCTCTAGGTTAGAAAATGTTCTGTAATTTTCTCAACTGCTCTTCAGAAATTGTAGTATACACTGGAAATTCGTGTAAGAGATTTTCTTGTTACCCCGTGGTAAATAGTCACATGTTGTTATTCTTCATCCGTTTTTCACAATGGAAGCAAACATATCAGTAACAGAACCTTCTTCTTATTAGTACGAACTTATATTTAAGAGACAGAATACCTCTTACTCTTGTACGTTAGCCTCATATATTTATGCTGACCATTTCACTGCCTTACCTACATTACCACCTGATAATGTTGGCGACGGGAACTTACAGCTTCACATGCTCTAATTTACTTCACATTTCATTTCCCTTTTCAGTGCATTATGTAGGGTGGACTGCAATTTCACAACACTCCCACTAGGATTTCCGTAGCAAGGTTTTAACGAGCGACACGTAATGTAGTGTACTTCCTTAGGTATTTTTGCCATTGTTTTTTTCTAGCAAGACTTTACAAGGCATTCCCTTCAGTCTATTCCTATATCGCTCTTGCAAATTTTATCTCTTGCAATGAGGTCTCTCCTGTGGATCTCTCTTCCTATTCATATTTTTGTTGAATTTCAAATTTCTCTTTATTTTATTATTTCTGATGTCATCGTATTTCTGGGGCGGGGGATGGCTGAGAATTCATAAGAATATAACTCCATGATTAATCATACGTGGATGCATATTAGCTGTAGAGTACATATTATGCACGATTTGACTAGTATCTTGATAGTTCATTTAATTTGGCGAGTTGGACATATATGTGAGGGATTGATTATGTACTTAAGCAGGGAGCATTTACCATCACTCCAGTATACTTCTAGTGAAATTCAATCCTTTGACCCTGGCATCCATTTCGAAATGCTAACAAGGTTCGCCATTTACTTTTTCATTCAAACAGCGTTGTGCAGCAACCTTATTTCCATGTTGGCAAACTTGTGTTCTCACCCACAGCTCAATATTGGTTAGGGACTATGTGAAAGAATGAGCTATAAAATTCTACCTACTAGTGGGAACATCTCTGACTACAAAATGAAAAACCTTGCAAAAATTGTGCGTTTCTCACAACCTCTTTTATGGAAAGGAGCTTGAGTGTGAGTCTGCAACACACCGATAAGACTATGGGCAATAGGGTTGTAAACGAACAGAGCGTTCGATGAGCTACTCGAGGCTCGGCTCGCTAAGAACTCGGTTCGTGTTCGTTTGTTTAATAAACGAACCAAGCTCAAACAAAATGTTTAGGTTCGTTTATTAAACGAGCCAAGCTCAAACATCCATGAGCTCATGAGCTCGGCTCGTTTGTTCGTGAACGTGTTCGTAAACAAGTTCGTTTAAATACTCGTCCGGAACTTGTAATAAATTAATAATATACATACATATATTATATAATTAATAATACATAAATATTTATATACATATATTATATAATTATATATATTACGATTTTGAACAACCCACATAAAAAAAAGCCCAATTCAAATATGTCTAACACCATCTAACCCACCTACATGACAATTATTTTGTTACAAATATATAAGTGAAGCCCATATTGGATCAAGCCCCCTTGTGCTTAAGTATGTAGCATTGAGCATGAGCTCTAAGTCTTATGAAGTTATGAGCACAAAATTGTCCCACATAGAATAGGAAAATGGGCGAGACAAGAGCAATATTAAATATAATGCACAACCAAGTTAAAGTGTAGAAATGAAAGTGACTTATAATATCATGGGTCCTACCACTCATAGTTTAGTAAAGTGCATTTAATTATACTTGGGCCAAACACCCCACAAGCTTTGGTTTTGCTAGTAAATAAGCTTTCTTATTTCGTTAAACAACCTTGAAATATCATAAGCTTAAAAATGAGTTCGAGCTTGATAACAAGCTCGAGTTTAATTAACGAGCTTTACAGCGCTAACGGGCAAAGCCAACTAAGTAGAGCACATGTGGCACTCAATTTCTCCTTTATATTACTTAGGCATATATGTCGAGTAAAGAAAGTTGTTTTCTTGAGGTCTTTAAAATCAATTTATCCTTCATCAAATTAGTGTTTTTGAGTGTCCAACTCAAAAATTTGCAAAACATCTTAAAATCATAGTTCATTATCATTTTACTTCAAATCAATGACCCAAAATTTCAGGATTAAACTCCAAGCAACAAAAATTAGGACTACTTTTCATAGATGCCGGTGACTAGTTGCAATAAGTTATGGATTTGTTCAGGTAGCTTTACGAAATTCCTTTAGGTGATACAGAAGCAGCTCCCATTAGATGAAGATTCTGGCTCCATTACTGATTCATCGTCGGAGGTCATTATAGGAAAAACAAATGAAGAAACAGGAAAACGAATGATAAAATCATTGACATGCCATAGAAATATATGGAACTTGTTTCTAAAGGTGACCTGCTTTTTGCAAAAGCACCTTTGCTTTCGTCTTTATTTATTTACGGTCCACTTCAATTGAATTTAAGTTTCAAAGCTGGCATTGTTACATTCATGACATTCCAAGAAACTCCACTTTTCATTACTTCATGTGTTTTAAAAAATAAACAAACTGATATAACACTGCCTGATTGATTTGTGTCGTAAGAATCAAAGTAAGCTGCCCAATGGCCGGAGTAAGTCAATATATATTATATGATGAAACATGCCTAATATTTAACCACCATACATCATTTTATCGAATCCTTTGCGCCATTGCAAGTTTGTTTTATTGACTATAATTTCTGAAAAGAGAAATCAAGTACATTGTGCCCCCACCCCCCAATAAAATACTTCGTCCCTGGGTGTTGAACTGGTGGTATGTCGAATCATCCGATAACAGCACTTTAAACTGACCACAAAATGTTGGAACAATTATCAGAACAGAAAGGGGAAAAAATAAATAAAAAGGAAAAAGGAAAAGAAAAAAGAGACAGAATTAATGATCATAAGTTGATAACTCTGCATTTTTTTTTATTTTTTTTTATGCTTAAAACTGTAAGGGTTAGTTTCTTTCCATGACAGGTTGGCATTGTAACAGGAGTTTGCTGCACTTGTTTCCTGATAAGATGTTTTATGGTGAGTTTATCTTCTGTTCAGTGGCATAGGCATTGTAATGCAAAGTTGACCCAAAAAACTATATCGGTTCCTGTTGTAGGTCGCTCTCTCTGCCTTCAACGAGGACGCTGACGTTGATGTCCTAGACCATCCCATCCTAGTTTTTGTCTATTATGTGGTAAATTTGGCGTTCTACGGGTTTTTTTTTTCGGTTGTTATGAAATCTGTGGATTAAATATTGTGTTATGGTTGTCCCCTGTCCTTTCTCTTACCTATGGCTGAGATGGTGGTTATGGCCTAACCAACTAGCTCTTCCCACAAAGTTCTTGTAATCTCATTACATGGAATTTTTTCAAAGTGCTCATAAGAGTATGATATATGGACTTATTTAAGCTACTAAATTTTTTTATCACCCTAAAGACGAAAAGAGATGACCAGACTGTTTTGACATGGAAGTATAGAATGGTGCCGAAAGAATTGGAATGAACTCACTATGAGGTAGTGCACTATCCTACATCACTACTGGGATTTCTTGTGAATGAATAACCAAGGAGCATGGGATTGTCCCGCCTCGGTGAAAAATTGGAACACCATGATCCACATTATTTAGGAACCTTGCTTTGGCAATGACAATCTTAAGCCATTGACAGTCGTTTCATTGGCAGTTATGGCTACATGAGTCTCCTCATGGTGGAAGAATCAGTGGAAATATCATATACAAATTTGGGAACACACATGACATACTTTTATAACCTTTGCTACTACTTTCTGATGAAAAAAAAAATGAGCTAACTAAAGGACTGAGATGCTAGAGCTGTTTCTTTCGGCCTTTCTTGAGCGTTGATTTTCTCTCTTATGTTTTATTTGTTCAGATAGTGGAGATTTTTCCATCTGCGTTGGTGCTCTTCATCCTCCGAAAGCTACCCCCAAGACGTGTGTCTGATCACTATCATCCCATTAGGTGATTCAGGCTGTCCCCTCGTATGGGCATTATTCTAGGTATTGTCATCAATTTTGCATCTGCTTGAGCTGTCATTTTTTACCATTCTGTATTTTCATCAATATATGTGTATTTTTTCTTATTGAATATTGAACGAAAATGTTGTTAAGGAACTTGTTGAGATGAAATCTAGTACTTGAATTTCACTGCCAACTTGATGTGATCATAAATCTATACATCTGCCTGGAACATGTTTCATAGAATTTCAGTTTAGGGTTGTCATTTTGTGTTGCCGGGTCGGGTTCTTGCCATGTCAATGCATGAGTATACTGTTTTATGGGTTGACACTAACACGATACAATACGATCAATAAATGAGTCATGTGGCACAACAAGTGCAGTTGGTCAACAGTTGATATGACAGTGCGGGACAAATTTAAGTCATTTGATACAAATATGATATGTTCAGTTAAACAAGTTACATGGATTGTAAACAGGGTGCAGGGCCAAAATCGAACCACACGTTTACTTACCGTGTCCATTCCGGTCGACATTATTACAACCCAAACATGATTGTGACAACACATGACTGTGTCAAATGTTGTCACCCCTAATTCAGATTTATTTTTTTCATATATATATATATATATATATTCGTCTTTGGTTTGAAAAGCTGGATGCATGTTTAGTTTGTAGATAGTGCTGATAAACTTGGTCATGTGCTTCGAATTTACGATTTGTTTACAAGCTGCTAACATAGCATATCAAACAAAGGAAAAAAATGGATAAGATAAACGACAGCATAAATAGATATATAGTTGGAAGTACATGCTATACCGTAAGATCATGTGTAGCCAACAATCTACGTAGGTCCAATCCTAGACATCCACAGCGGAATTTAATTCGTCACAGCTAGAGTTGTATATATATATATATCAACATGTCCATTTCGTCACTTGTAGTTGCAGCTGAAATTGTTCTAGTACAATTGGCTTGAGACACCATTTGTAATATGTTCTTTTGCATCTTCTCTACTCATAATTCTAGTATTGTTCGACAAACATGAAAATGTTTACATTGTACTGATGAAGTTGTTAAAGTTTTGACAAGTGTACTCGAATTACATTGTAGCTGTTGTGACATTCTTTATGCATTATACCATTTTAGAATCATCACTATCTCCGATTCGAATCTTCCTGCAGTGTGGTTTCTAAAGGGGAGTATCAAAGTTGAGAATCCGGTATCAGCGACCGTCTTGCCCCTGCTACTTTCTGGCTGAATTAGGGTGCTCAAAGGATGTATTTACATGTATAAAAGAGAGAGACTTGTTAGATATGCTTCAAATTTTCCAAGGAGTGAGAAATCTTTTCTTTTTCTTTTTTCTTTCCTGTCACTGATTGGCTTCATAAAGCGAACGAGTCTATTGATGACATTTGCTTGAGTTTGAGCCCAGAAAAGTCCATTGATTGGAACTCTATTGTTGGATGGACAATGATGGAAATATAAATTGTTTAGTTGGCGCATGCTAACGTTCAGAACACTCTGAAATGCATTGGTTTTCGGCCGAAAACAAAGCGCTTGCCAAACAGGGGCTTAACTTATTAGTTGTTTTTTTATTATCCGGCGAATATATGTGCAGTGTGTGAATTGTTTAATTGATTTCAAATTTTTTTTCCACCGTTTTATGGGAAATGCTTTTTACATTATTCAGAACTTTTGAGGCACAAGTATTTTTTTCATTTGTCAAAACTCTTTCCAACTCACTTCTAGCTTCATCTTCTTCCTTCATTAGTGAAACATTAAAAGGTTTGACATTTTTCTTGAACCTCTTTAGCTTTTGACTAATAAAAACATGCATTGGGTTACCCACAAAATTGACCTACAAGCATTTCATACCGACACAACACACCACTTGGTAAAGACTTTAAAAGTGCCTGTTTGGCAACCGGTAGGGTACGGTGTTGGTTTTTGGTTTTAGTTTTGGTTTTGGTTGGGTTGGGTTGGATTTGGTATGGTTTTATTCTGAACTGAAATCATATTTGATGCAGATGATTTTGGTGTGGGAAAAAGTAAAGCTGAAAAATCAAACCATGTTTGGTAGAGTTTGGTATATGGGCTGAAATTCTGCAACCAATCATATTTGGTAACTTGGAATATGTTGATATTTTATTTATTTAAAATAACATTTTGTAAATATATATGTTTTAAAAAATAAAATATATAAATATTTAATTTTTTTGAAATATTTTATTTTTCATAAATATTTAATTTTTTTGAAATATTTTATTTTTCATAAATATTTTATTTTTTCGAAATATTTATAGATAAAATATTTTATATAAGATATTTCAAAAAAATAAAAGATTTCAGTAAAAATACATATAATTTGTATATTTTTTAAAATATAATAAATATATTTTTATAATATTTTATTTTTTCCAGAAATATTTGGGTGCGTTTGGAAACTAGTGTTTTTCGTTTTCGTTTTTTATCTCTTGAGAATAAAAACTTTTCTTGTTCTTGTCCTAAGGGTAATCCGAAAACAAAAACACGTTTGGTTGGAAATTTTGTCTAAAAGATTTTTGGGAACAAAAAAAAAACAAAAATTTTGGAGGTTAGGGTTTGGAGGTTGAAGATGGAAGTTAGGGTTTGGAGGTTGAAGATGAAGGTTAGGGAATCTGCAACAATTAAATTTTTTTTTTGCTGAGAACAAACAGTGCCGAAAACAAAAAAAACACCATTTTGGTGTTCTTAAATTTTGAACTAAGGAAATGTTTTTTTTACTGTTCACGAAAACAAAAACCATCAAAGGCTCCCAAACGCGTTTTTGTTCCCGTGAACAGTGGAAAAAACAAGAACAAAAACGGAAACACCTCTATCCAAACGCACCCTTTGTGTTTCCCGAAATATTTTATTTTTTACGAAATATATTTTTTCGTTTGATTTTTTTGAAATATTTTATTTTTTGAATTTATATATATATATATAATATTATAAATGAATTGGTTTGGGTTAAACAATGGTACACTAAATTGAATTGGTTTGGGTTAAAAAATGGTTTTGGTGTGAGAAAATAAAACCAAACCACACAAAACCATCTATTGAGATGGTGTGAAAAATGGGACATTTGGTACCAATGGTTTGACATTGTTGCACCAACACCAAGATTACCAAATATGGGTTGGGCCACGAATTTCAGTCCAAAATTATATATTTGGCACCAACTCCTTTTACCAAACAGACACTAAGAACTTCAAAAGGCTTTGGACCACATACCGACTCAACACACCACTTGGTAGAGCCTGTTTGGGAGGCTGTTTCTACTCCCTGATCCATCACTATTCACAGCCCAACGCGACATGGGCTTGTTTGGCTTATTGTTTTTGCTTCCAAAATCTAAGAGCAACCCAGAATAAAAGTAGGATTTTGGAATCAGCTAAAAAGTTGATTCTTGTTGCTCGGCCCACTGTTGAAGGTACGCATATCATCTTTTGCTTCCTAGGCTTTGAGAGCAACTCCAAAAATTTGAAAGCATTTTTCCAATCTGCTTCCATCATATGAAATGACACGTGTTTGTTTTATATTAAATATTATTAACAATATTGATTTAATTAAGTGTCATTAAATAATCAAAAAGGATTTAAGTGTTATTAATAATATTTATTTTCATGTTGCGCCGCAATAACAAATGTATAAAATTAAATTAAATATTTAATATTTAAAATTATAAATTATAAATTATAAATAAACACTCACTAGTTAAAATAAATTCCTATTGTGTCTTATTTTTTTGTTTTATCAATTGTGACAGGTATAAAACTAATTATAGAACAATTTATGGGGAGGTGCTATCAAATTTTTTTAAAATGTGATTAAAATATTGCAATTTCAAATGGAATAAGACATTACATCTTAAAATGGAATATGGTAACCAATTGAGAGACCTTGTGCAATACAAATTTATAATTTTATCCAATATTATAGATTAGAAAAAAAAAATTTATTTTTATCCAATATTATAGTTTAGAAAAAAATAATTTATTTACAATATCTTTTTTTTTAATTTGTAGAATTTATTAATTTCTTCTATTCAATGTATTAACAAAAAAAAACAGAATATTAGATAATTTAAAGTCACCAAACATGTTTTGCTTTCAAATTTTATGAAATCATCAGTTTCACCAAACATGTTTTGTTTGCTTCAGCTTTCATTTTTCTCAGATCAGAATCATCCGCACCAAATATGCTTCCGTTTCAAGGAAAAACTGCAGCACACGCTTCGTTTTCCTTTTGTTTTGAATCAGGAATCAGAATCACTTCCCAAACGGGCCCTTAGGTTTTGTTTGGATGGGCAAGATAGAGAAAAAAATAAATGATAGCATTAGTTATAAGAGAGAAGAAATGAAATGAAATGATAGTTAAAATTTATATTTATGTTTGGATAAATTAGGAAGGAAAAGAAAAGAAATGATAACATTTTTGTTTGGTAAGGCTAGAAATAGGGTTGGCAATTCATATCGGTGGGTCGTGTTCGTGTCGGATTGAGATGGTGTCTGGTCAAGATTGTGTCGTGTTGAAAAAGACCTGATTAATATACGTGTTAAATATGTTTAACTCTAACCCAACCCACATGTTATCCGTGTTGACCCATGTAATCCATTTAGCCTATTTATTATAATATATTAAATTAAATTTGATACAATCCAACACGAAACGAACTATTTAACCTATTATCAGCAAAATTAAATTGAATTTAACACGATCCAGTAATAGTTTATTGATATATTTCAACTCATGACCAATTAAAGAAGAGAAAAAAATATAAATATAAATAAATATAAATATAATCGTGTTAAATGTGTCGTGTTCAAGTCGACCCTTATACAGCTTTAACCATAACCTTTCTAATTCATGTCCTATTATTGTGTTATGTCTCATTTTGCCAGCTCTAGATGAGATAAAATAAAATATAGTATTTTAACTCATTTACTTTCTTACCCTTTTATTTCAGATATCTTTAAATTATGTATTTTTAAATATTAAGGGCACTCTTGGTATTTAAAAATTATACTTAACTTGCTATTCTTCCTCTCCAATTCTTCTCACTTTTAGAAGGATAACAACTGAGAAATTTGAAGGGATAAGTTATCCTTTCAAATCTCTCAAAATCATTTATTTTCTCTCATAATTGACAAGCCAAACATAAAACTATCATTTCTTTCCAAAACCTTTCAAATCACTCATATCAAACGAAGCCTTATTGTTTTATTTGAAAATTCTAAGTATTTTATTTTGTCATTTTACCAATTTAATTTTTATATATTAAAATATAAAAAATTAAATTACAAATCATCACATAACCAGCAACCCATGAATCAAGTTACTAATTCATCCACTACCAATATAATTAAAAAATACTAAAAGTCTATCATCTTAAAAATTTCGATCTCGAAAAGGAATGTATAAATTTAAACAGATGAAGTAAAATTTTTTTTTGCCTAATTTAATAAATTTAGTTTTAAAAAAATATATGCTTCTTTTCTTCCAATTTAATTTTTTTAGCAAATGTCCATCTTATATATTACATTTTATAAAATAATTGAATACTACCATAATTCGATGAGTATTGAATAATATATATATATATACTATTTGGAATTTTGCGCAGCTCCCATCATATCTTTTTTGTTTATATTTTATTATTTTCTTCTTTAATTTAAAGTCATGTAACATCAAATATAATTATTGAAATAAAGAATACTATATACAAATATACTAAATTGAATTAGTAAAAGGGATGACAATGGGGCGGTTTGGGGCGGTTTTCTCAATACCCATAATCATAACCACGAAAATTCTCATCCCCCATAACCATTTAAAAATCTCACCCTTACCCCCATAACCACCCCAAACCGTCAACCCGTCCCCCATAACCGCCCCAACCCGCCTCATTAAACCTTTTTTTTCCCTAAGAACAAACAAAATATAAATACATTAATATAATATTAAAACTTATATAAGAAACAACCAATTATTCAATTGATTTAGTCAGAATAATTTCTAAAATAAAACCAAAATAAGAAATTATCCAATTAATTTAATCGTGATAATTTTCTAACACAAAAAAAAATTTAATAATTCAAAATTAATAAGTAATTCAAATCTAGATATTGTTATAAAATATGTATGTAATACTATAGTATTATTTAAATATAAATTAATGTATCACAATATATATATATAAACTATATAATAAAATTATATATATATATTAAACATAATATAAAATAAAATACAATAGAACTTGTTAGGTCAAGTCTAGAATTGGATTCTATTTTCTTAAGACAGATTCGCCCCGCTACGGTGCTCACAGTCTTTATAGCGTCTGTCTCCCAGGATGCGACGACCTTCTTTCTCCAATAACAACACTATAAATTGGAGAACTAACGAACCTCTTCTATATTGTACTCTCTACTACTACTATACTATACTATATGTATGTATATATGTATGCAGAGAAGTGAAAAATGAGAAGAAAATGATTTTTTTGATGATTTTTGCAAATGACCCGTGGGGAATTTATAGGCAACCAAGTGCCTTTTTAGATGATGCGAAGAGTCATCGGATGTGATGGTTCAACACGAACCATCACTAGTTGCGTTGGTTCAAATAAGTTGTGTCTGTTCAGTGTATCTGTTCAATGTACAACTGCAGACACAACTCTATACGTCAATATCCAATTTGCAGATACAACGTTTCACTGCAACGTTCCACTGCATACATGATTCTTGGTTTTTATCTCATTCACTATTATTTTTCAATAATCCCTTACATGAATGAGATTTTTACATCATATGCAAAATGAAAATGTAGACACTATAGAGAGTACAATTGGAAAGTTACTGCATCAGGAGAGGTAACTTTTGGCCTTGAACATTCCTTAGTGTATTATTATCGGATTTACTGGCTAATTTGTGAACATGATGTCTTGAACTGTTCAGCCGTTGATGTAAACCAAGACAATAGCAAACACAAAGTTTCCTTCCGCATAGAATTGGTTCTCACTGTTGTATTCATTTTAACCCTGAACAACGCCTGGTACTTCATGAGTGCTCTAGACAACTTAGCCTTGGAAGTTTCATAGAAGCGACCCTACTTCACACTCATATAGGTAACTTTTTATTAAGAATATCCTACCATATCCCACTTGAATTTTCAAGCTATAAGAGTTATTAAAAGCATAGTTTATCCTAATCCTCGTTGTAGGTTGCACTATCTCATCATAGAAATGGGTAGAAGATTTATTTCTTCATAATGCTTCTGGTGAGTCATTCATAATTTTTGTTGTCCCTTTGAACATAGATCTTGAGATCTCCAGTCAACTAGGTTAGGTTTCCATTAAGATGACTCGTTAACTTTCGGCTTTAAAACCATTCCCATTGATGAACTATACACTTGCTCTCTAGTCAAACCTTTTGTAAATGGATCCGCTAAATTTTCCTTTGACTTTATATAATATATGAAAATGATTCCATTTGAGAGCAACTGTTTCACGGTATTATGTCTTTGACGTATATGTCAAGACTTACCGTTATACATATTACTTTGTGCTCTTGTAATCACCAATTGAATATCACAATGTATACATATTGTCGGCACAGGTTTAAGCCAATTTGGAATATCTTCTAAGAAATTATGAAGCCACTCAGCTTCTTCACCAGCTTTATCTAAAGCAATAAACTCATATTCCATAGTGGATTTGATAATACACATTTGTTTTGAAGATTTCCAAGATATGGCTCCACCTCCAATCATGAAGACATAGTCACTTGTGGACTTTGAATCCTTTGTATCAGATATCCAATTTGCATCACTGTACCCTTCAAGTATTGCTGGATAACTGTTATAATGCAATCCATAATTCTTGGTATATCTTAAATATCTTAGGACCCTATTTATCGCAGTCCAATGTTGATTTCTTGGATTGTTTGTATATCTACTTAGTTTGTTAACTAAGTAAGTTATGTATGGACGTGTGCACGCCATTAAATACATTAAGCTGCCTATAATACGAGAATACTCTAGTTGAGATATGTTGGGACCAATATTTTTCGATAAATGAAGATTTACATCAACATGAATTTTAACAAGACCACTGTTTTCTTTGTCAAATTTTTCTAGTATTTTCTCAATATAATGAGATTGAGATAATACTAGATCATTTGATGTTTGATTCCTAGTATGACATTTGTCACACCTAAATCTTTCATATCGAAGTTTTTGGTCAACATCCTTTTGGTAGTTTTAATGATATCATTATTACTACCAATAATTAGCATATCATCCACATATAGGCATACAATGACATATCCATGTTAAGTGTTTTTCACATAAACACATTTATCACACTCATTGATTCTAAATCCATTTGACAACATCACTTTGTCAAACTTTGCATGCCATTGTTTAGGTGTTTGTTTTAATCCATATAAGGATTTCACCAGTTTACACACTTTATTTTCTTGCCCTGGAACTACTAAACCCTCAGGTTGTTCCATATAAATTTCTTCTTCTAATTCACCATTCAAGAAAATTGTTTTAACATCCATTTGATGTACTTGTAAATTTTGCAATGCTGCAATAGCTAGTAACAATCAAATGGATGTTATTCTAGTCACTGGTGAATAAGTATCGAAATAATCTAAGCCTTCCTTTTGCTTAAAACCCTTAGCAACAAGCCTGACTTTATATTTATCAATTGAACCATCAACCTTTATCTTCCTCTTAAAGATTCACTTATACCCTAAAGGTTTTGATCTAGGAGGAAGATCCACTAATTCCCAAGTGTGGTTTTGCATGATGGATTCAATTTCACTATTTATAGCCTCTTTCCAATAAGGAGCTTTTGGAGAACACATTGCTTCTTTAAAGCTTTGTGGTTCATTCTCCACTATATAGGTTAGAAACCCAGGACCGAACGTAGTAGATGTTCTAGCTCTCTTGCTACGTCTAAGTTCTTCCTGATTTTCATTGACTATAACCTCTTGGTGACCATCCTCTTGTATAGTGCTATTAGTAGTATCAAACTTTCTTTTAAGAGGATTTTTCTCTTTTATATCTTTACAAGGAAATATATCCTCAAAGAAATAAGCATTCCTTGATTCAATAATCGTATTGACATGAATATCAAGAATGTCTGATTTATAAATAAGGAAACGATATGCACTACTGTTAAGTGCATAGCCTATTAAAATGTCATCAACGGTTTTGGGTCATATCTTCACTTTATTTGGTGTAGGAACCTTAACCTTTGCTAGACACCCCCACACTTTTAAAAATTTATAGGAAGGTTTTCGACCTTTCCATAGTTCATAAGGTCCCCCCCCCCCCCTATTATGGGTTAAGCCAGAGCTTATCAACAAGTCATTCATCATTTCCTTTAGTGTACGGTTTTTCCGTTCAGCTACACCATTTTGTTGAGGTGAATAAGGAACAGTAGTTTGGTGAATAATACCATGTTCTGAACAAATTTCAATAAATGGTGCTTCATATTCACCACCTCTATCACTTCTTAAAACATTGATCTTTTTGTCAAGTTGATTCTCAACCTCATTTTTGTAATGTTTAAACATTTCCAAGGCTTCATCTTTGCTTTTTAACAAGTATACATAATAGTATCTTGTACAATCATCAATAAACGTGATAAAATATATTTTCCCACCTCTGGTTGGCACGACTTTAAATTCACAAATATCACTGTGAATTAAAGCTAGAGGTTCAGTGTTTCTCTCAATAGACTGAAACTAAGTTCTAGTTAATTTTGCTTCAACACAAGTTTGACAATTTTCATTTATATCAAACTTAATTTTATGTATAGAATCTATGTTAATTAATCTACAAATAGTATCATAATTAACATGTCCTAACCTACCATGTCATACTTCAAATGACTCAATCATGTAAGCAGAATTAACTGTGTTATTATTAACTTTGGGTATAACAGTCATTACACTGAATTTGAACAATCCATCACTTAAATACCATTTTCCCATATACACTCCATTCTTAGTAAGTACAAACTTATCAGAAATAAAGACTAGCTTGAACCCATTCTTGCTTAGGAGTGAACCAGAAACCAAGTTTTTCCTAATGTCCGGGACATGCAGAACATTATTCAGAGTGAGATCTTTCCCTGAGGTCATAAGTAGCTTTATTGTGCCTTGTCCTTCAACCTTGGCAGTAGAGGAGTTTCCCATGTACAGTTGTTCACCATTTTTTTATTTCTTCATAGGTCGTGAACATCCTCTTTTCTGAGCAGATATGACGAGTAACTCATGTGTCCACCCACCATTCTCTATTATTACTCACAAGGTTGACTTCTGACACTACCGTTGAAAGGTTTAGCTCTAACACATTAGTTGATAACCTCTCTTCCTTGGTAATTTGCACCTCAGTAGTCTTCTTTTTGGAGTAATTCTGGGATTTCACACTTCGACAGTCTTTAGCACGATGTCCTTATTTACCGCAGACGAAACACTTCCCATTAAACTTTTTGTTCAATCCTTGGCCATTCTCACCCTCTTGGAGCACTGGGGTAGTTTCATTCAGAAACTTAGGCACAGTTGTAGTATTACTACTTGCCATTCATCTGTTATATATAAATATACAGACCACAATTTAATATTATGATAATACTATAATATTAAAGAATTTGTCTTAAGATTGTTATAAAATATGTGTGTAATACTATAGTATTATTTAAATATAAATTAATGTATCACAATATATATATAAAAACTATATAATAAAATTATATATATATATTAAACATAATATAAAATAAAATACAATATAACCTATTAGGCCGAGTCTAAAATTGGATTATATGTCCTTAAGACAGATTCATCCCGCTACGGTACTCATGGTCTTTATAGCGTCTGTCTCCCAAGATACAACGACACTCCTTCTCCAATAGCAACACTACAAATTGGAGAACTAGCGAACCTCTTCTGTGTTGTACTCTCTACTACTACTATATTATACTATATGTATGCAAAGAAGTGAAGAAAGAGAAGAAAATGATTTTTGCAAAATGACCCGTGGGGAATTTATAGGCAACCAAGTGCCTTTTCTGATGACGCGAAGAGTCATCGGATGTGATGGTTCAACACGAACCATCACTAGTTGCGTTGATTCAAATAGGTTGTGTTTGTTGAATGTACAACTGCAGACACAACTCTATACGTCAATATCCAATTTACAGATACAACGTTTCACTGCAACGTTCCACTGCATACATAATTCTTGGTTTTTATCTCATTCACTATTATTTCCCAACAGATATATAAACAAACTTAAATAAAAATCTCCAATTATAATAACATAAAATAATAATCCACATGAAAATCATAAAATATTAATCAACGATCTTTGCAATAGGTTTATAAATTATGATTTTTCATATATAGATATAGAGGGAAGATAAGGAAATAGTTATTTTGTTTAAGAATATTAATGTAATTTTAATATAAAAAATGCAAACAAATATATAATTTTATAATTTTAATATAAAAAAATTATAAAATATTAAATATTAATAATGCGATTTGGGGCGGGGTGGTTCCCCAATGGGGAACCCTCAAACCGTCCCCCGTCCCATAACTACCGATTTTATTTTTTTAATCCCCATAACCACTCCATTTATAAATGGGGCAGTTAATAACAGTAAAAAATGGGACGGTTTGGGACGGTTCTCCGACGGGACGGGTATTTTTGTCATTTAAGTAAAGCTATGAATATTTTTCACGATTAATTGATTTTTTTTTTTTTAAATAACCTTCCCGAGTAGTTGGTGGGAATTACTACTAGTGCATTAAATATTTTTCAGTAGATATATTTATTTTTGGTAAGTAAAGTAGGTTTATTTATTTGATATATAATTACAACAAATACAACAACAGAGTCAACAGAAACCTATTGAAGTAAAATGAAGGTAGAAGATGAGTAGGAACTGAGATCAAAAGTCTCCTAAACTAGCAAACTTCACATTTCCCCTCTGTACAATATATATATATATATACATATATGTATATTTGTACAGATATATTAATATATTGTTTCAGTATATATGCATCGAAACAAACCCTAATCGAAGAAGCATGTTAGAGGCAACTATTTGAATCTGAAGCTGTGATGGAGAGAGAATCAATGGTGATTGAGTGAGGTTCTAGAGAGAGAAAGTTAGAGAGAGAGAGAGAGAGAGAGAGAGAGATAGAGGAGTTTTGGTATTTGGTTGATGGTCTCATGGGTGCGGCGGGTTCGAAGCTCGAGAAGGCTCTCGGAGACCAGTTCCCAGAAGGCGAGCGCTACTTCGGCCTCGAGAACTTCGGCAACACTTGCTACTGCAACAGTGTCTTGCAGGTTCTGTTCAATTTGATTCAATTTTGGTTTTGTTTCTGAGTTCTTTGTTGCTCTAATTTGTGGGTTATACTGCAAATTTTGTGCTTCTGAATAGTGGGTTTTGCTTAGATTTTGATAGTCTGAAAATCTACATTGCAGGGTTTTTTTTTTTTTTTTTTATTATTATTTATGTACTATTTTTATATAAATTGTGTACATCTGACTATCTGAGTAGTGGGTTTTGTTTAGATTTTGATAATGTGAAAATCTACATTGCAGCTTTTCTTTTTTTGATGTGATATTTTGTTGGTCTAATTCATGGTTGTGGTCCATATTTTATAGGCTATACTGCA
The DNA here is from genome assembly GCA_963922005.1 of Cornus suecica. NCBI lineage: Eukaryota > Viridiplantae > Streptophyta > Magnoliopsida > Cornales > Cornaceae > Cornus > Cornus suecica. The sequence continues at coordinate 39,016,607 of OY998247.1, read as the reverse complement.
AATTTTGTGCCTTTGAATGGTGGGTTTGGTTTAGAATTTGAGACATTGGACCTTCAGTGTGGTTAGATTCGTCTTTCTTTTGTTTTTTGTTGATGTTTATGGGTATACTGCAAATTATGTGCATCTGAATATTGATTTCTATTAGAATTTGTTTATATGAACTCTACATTGCAGGTTCAGTTTGGTTTGATTCATTTTTCTTTTGTTTCTGGTTTACTTGTTGGTGTTCTGACTAGTTACTTGGGTTATACTGCAAATTTTGTGCATCTGAATAGTGGGTTTTGTTTAGATTTTGATAATTTGAGCTCTACATGATTGCTGGAACGTTAGGTTTTCATTAAGTTTTGGTCCATTTGGTTGTTTGTGTTTGAATTGTATATAATAACAATATGTATGCAGATATGTGTATTTTGATCTTGTATATTACATACCACCCAAAGACTTGATTGAATTTAGCCACCACACCTAATTAGCAAATGGGGGTTCCAGTTTTTGTTATTGTTATCCCCAAGTGTTCTGCCTCTGAATTTAACTTAATCCATGGCCATTTCTAGTCATGGCAGTTGAGATTGTTGCACCACAAACTAGTTTAAATAGCTCCCCTAAGGGCATTGATTTTCTAACTTACTTTCTACTTGGTTTCTTCTTGTTAATAGTTCTTCCACTTGAATTTGGCATGTGAGTTGAGATAGTACACTGTTGGTTCTGATATACTCTCATTAGGTTCATTAGTTCTATTTTTTAGTTGTTATTTTCTTTCTAGTGATATTAACTAATGGACGTTTGCATGCATTTGCTGTATTCATAGTTCTTTAAGCTACACATGCTACCGCTTGTTAGGTTTTAAGAAAAAAAAAAATTCACGTATACAAAGCTTCCAACTGGCTAGTCTTAGTAAGAGGGGGAAGGGTCAAGGATTTACCCAGTGTGAGATATCACATTGTTCGAGGAACCCTATAAACCATTGATAATAAGGCTGTAAATGAAACGATTAAACAACGTTTTGGGATGTTCTGGCTCGGCTCTCCATGGTCAAGGAGGTTCTTGGCCTGGGATCGTCAAGGAGGTTTTTGGCCTGGGATCATGTTCAGGCAAGCTTGGCCTAGTCAAGCTCGAGCTTGTCTCGGGTCATAATTGTATATACACATAAAAAAGCTTAGATCTACAGAAAAACCAACAGATTCATGTATCTGTAGAAAGAAAACAAGTCATATGTATAGAATTTTAGGGGTATAGCTACATACATATCTGCATACCTGTATTTGAAATCGTAAGGTGTGGATCATTCTCCTTGCGCGCAATTGATTTAACTTCTCGAGTTCGTGTCTATTGATGTCAAATGGTTGAATGGACAAAGTGAGAGGCTAGCCGTTGCCAATTTTTGTAGAAAATGAAAGATGAGGTAGGGCATCATGTTGGTTTGTGGATTCGAAATGAGATTATGGTTTTTTCCCTCGCGTGCTTCTCAGTTGGATCTTGAAAGTAAATATAGACCATCTTCATTGGAGCTTTTCATTACGACTATAGTTATTTATTACATTTGAGCTTCTCTGATACTAATCCAATCATCTAATTGGTTTACATATAATATGGTCTGGATCTTTCTAGGGAACATGGGCCATTTTTTTCATCTTCTCTTTTTATTTGTTTGTTATGTTTGTGTCTGTGTTGGTGTAAAAGTGAAATTATGTATGCCTTCATAAGCAAGAAAATTAGTTCAAATTGCTAATGATACAGTCACAGTGTTGTTTCATGCTGGTGTTTTCCTTTAATATGTTGCCTAATATGACTGTGCAATTTTTATTTTGCAGGCTCTTTATTTCTGTGTTCCATTTCGTGAAAAGTTACTAGAGTATTATGCAAAATACAAGAGTCCAGCGGATGCAGAAGAGAATCTCCTTACGTGTTTGGCAGAATTATTTTCACAGGTAGTAAAATTAGTTGCAAATTAGATTCTTTGGCTTTGATAGCACAGATGTGTTCCTATGGCATTAATCTTTAAGTAATTATGCATTATTATCACTTAATCTGTGTGGTTAGACTGCCTTAATCATGTTGTTTTTGGTGCACTATTACATACGGACTCCTTTGTATGTTTGCCTTGTACTTGTTCTCTCTCTAATGAAAAGGGAGAGGTAGAAAAGAGGGGTGGGGGTTAGAAGGATTCAGTCAATTCACAACTCATAACCTCTTGATGCAAAAATATAGAAGTTAATAATTGGAACTATAACCTAGTATGAAATAAACCCATCTACTTTGACCAGGATATTAAGAATAATAGCCGATTCATATCCATAAGTATTGAGGTATCTCCTTTCCCTGTTTTGTGAAAGGGAATTCCAAAAACAATCAGAGGCCTTTGGCAAATTGAAGAAATGTAAATGTTCTTGGTTATGGCATTGGCATTGGCATTAGCAAGATTCAAATTTGCTCTATGCTGCATTCCAATAGGGTTGTTTTAAAAAGTAGAGCTAACCCATAGTAGCAGCCAGGTTCTATTGATAAAGTGTTATTGAATTGACTACATGTAGCTTGAGCTTCCATGACTCAACTAGTGTAAGTTCAAAGGTTGAATATTAATAGTATGGAGAGCCGAAGATGCAGAAATTGACTTTTTGAAAGACTTGAATGATTCAACACGTGGTTTTGATTTGGTCAAAAGGAAATTAATTGTGTTGAGAAAAAAAGAATGACATCATCCTTAACTTCCTGTCTTGTAAAGGAATTCAGATTCTGGATGGATACTGTGCCTAATGATGCTATTCTTGTTCTCACTTTATATCAATGACACGCTACTTGAAATTCTTATTTTCAGTGCTTACCACAGAATTCTATTTATTTATTTTTGTTTTTATTAAAATGAAGAAATGCCAAAATTTTATTTTATGGCAACATATGGAGGAAAAAAATGTCATTGTACTAGCTACTTATTTTATTTTTGTCATCAGAAGCTGTGCACCACTGAAAAAGAGAGGGAACTCCTTATTTTATTTTAGGGTGATATGTGGATTGAATAATGGTCAGAATCATAGTAGCTACTTCTTATTTATGCACTACTGAAAAAAAGAAAAGAAGATATATATATATATATATATATAATATCATTATATGCTAATTACCTAATTAAATCAAATAAAATAAAATGCTGCTTTAGCAATCAGTTTGACAATATCAAAGGTCATTTTGTGACACCTGGAATCAAAATTAGGCTCACTTGTACTAGCTGCAGCTTCTGTTTGTGCTGCACTCTGGTCACCAGAATTAAATACTCAAATTAATATGACTCGCTAAAACCCCAAGAATCAGGTGTGAAAGTTTGAACTAGAACAGGAGATTAGTCACACAGGGCCCGTATTTTGATTCAGAAGTGGAGAAACATAGATGCACTCCTACGAATGTGGAATATACACTATTGGTGGATGATAAGTCTTGCAGATTGGATATCCTGTTAACTGTTTTTAAATGGAAACAAACTCAACAAACATATACACCATAAGTAAAATAAATTTACTCAATGCACCATTGATGAGAGCAATAAACATTTTTTACTTTTTATTTTTTGATAAGTAAGATTTTGTATAAAAGAGCGCTCAAAGATGAGAGCAATGAACAATTAAATCAATAAAAGTAATGGAAACAAATAAATTTTATATTGACAACCCCAAACGGAGAAAACCACCACCCCTAGTCTACTACGAGAAAGAAGGATTATAACCTAGCTTACAATTTTTCAAAGTCCTAGTTACCTCCACTTACCTTTTTGACACTGATTTATCCACCAAATTCTCCTTCAGTCTCCAGACACACGGTCTGCTTATCAACAGACTTCGGTCCTCATTAATCTGCTTTTCCACCAGTGATCTTGTCTCAGCCACCATTTGTCTAGTTCAGTCTATGAATATTGTGTCCAATTTTTCTGTCGAATATTGCAACAATAGATGTCAAGACGGTGAAGAAAACTTACCAATACTAAGTATGATGAACATAAAAGCGTTGGCAGGGCTCAATCTGTTAAAGAGTTGGTCGATGGATCAACATAACTCTATCAACATTCAAAACAACTAACGGCCCTTGGTCGATAGCTCGACCTATAGAAGTCTACTACAATTTAATACTTTAGAAAGTTCTAAACGGACCTCTTTGGGTCTTTGTTTTGTTTCTCGGGAGGTGTTCCCTGTTCGGTTGCTTTTTATATACGTTTTACTTACCCAAAAAAAAAGGAGGAAGTCCCCGTGAATATTTTTATGCATATATTGTTAGAAAATTCTGAATAGGAAGTTCTCAATGATATTTTTATGCATATTTTGAAGACTTAGAAACCCTAATCATGATTCATGTGTACATGAACCTTACTTTTGTGAATGCATTGATCCTTGTAGAAAAGGATTCCACAACTACCTCAATTAGTCAAATTACTGCTTTACTCCTTGTAGATAAGGATTGTGCAAATACCCTTTCATGTACCTTGAAATTCCTTCTTTAATAAAATGTAATTGGTAACCACTAAAGAAATTTCTAATCTAAGCTAGAAATAAAAATAAAAGTCGCATACTATAGTTTTCGTCTAGAAGATTTTCCAATTTAAGTCCTATTGACCTAACAAGGTAAAAGTAAGATGCATGGAATTAAGGGAAAATAAGGTGGAGAGTGCCAAACTGATACATTTATAGTTCATGGTTGAGCGCGAGCTCTTCTTTTGAAATATGGCAAAGAGAAACTCCAGGCTGTTGAATAGGAGCAACTGCAAGAAGGTTAACTTGGGAACTTACTTTGTCAAATGCAAAGACACCCTATATACCGAAAGCTACAAAGCCCATTGCCTTTGCTCTCGGGGAAAACTTAACCCAATCAAATTGCCTCAAGCTTGCAAGATACCATGATAAAGGCTTTATAGCTCATAAGCATTTTCAGTTCACACCAACTGAACCTTCTCTCTTTGTTCTCCCATATCCTTCTATCTATGTCATTTTGGGCCCACTCCTCCATACATGCAAGGTCTTTCCCTTCTAAATTCAAATTTGATGGTTGTGTGAGTGGCTCAAAACTCTTTGAGAAATTCATCCGATAATCATGGGCTGAAGTGCTCTACAGAAGAAAAAAAAATGAGGATATTGTTCGTAATCTTAGTTATAACTGGTTTCAGATGTATCATGACTGACCTTTTAGTAATTTGTGTTCAGATAAGTTCACAGAAGAAGAAAACAGGTGTAATAGCTCCAAAACGCTTCGTACAGAGAGTGAAGAAACAGAATGAGCTTTTCCGTGGCTACATGCATCAGGTATGAATTTGACGGGGTATATGTCTGTTCGAATGTATATGTTGCGCATTGGTTTGAGATTTTCCTTGAGACTTGACTGGCCACTCTCTGACATGGGGAAAACCTCTGATTTTCCACTTCTCGCTTGAACCATTTACTTTGTACAGCAGTTTTTAGAGAGAGACCTATGGTCCCAAATTCTATTTGTAGACGTTTTATAGGTTAAACTGACCTTTTCGTAATAATGAAATATAACTTCCTATATTTGTTGATTTTGGTGCCTTTGTTGGTGGTGTTTGTTTAACCCTATTCTATATTAAGAGTTCTTCAAAACTGTTTTTTGAGAGCTGAACCAAATAGGCTCATATATATTCGGCCTTCCCTTCCTGTGGTATATGCTACAGGGCCAATTTATGTAGGCCTCTTACTATGTTTTTCATGCAGAATGCTTACCTTCATCTATACTAGTCTGGCAATGTAGAATAGCTGGCAATGTAGTTCCATCACTCCCCTCACGGAACTGCTTCATTACTGAGGCTGTGCAGTACTTGTTATTGAACTTCATGTATTTGGGTCTGCTCTTTGAGTGTACACAACACGAGATTCATCTCATTGCAGGACCATTTCTAGAATTCAGTGACTCAGCAGGTGGATGATGTTCCTCTGAATTGGGTAGTGGAATACTACACATTGTTTTGAAGTATTTGTTTAGCTGAGCCAATCTATATGGTGCAGCGAACTTTGTACACCTTAATAGATGGCTATTGGTAATCTTTATGCCTTGTGGTTAATTCTTGAAAATACAATTTAATATAATTGCGGTCAATCCAATGAATAATTGCATATATTTAGTGTAGAGATCTGATAAATTAGACACAACATTTCCCCACAACGACTTGAATCCTGCACATCTTCCTTTGGGGTAGAAAAGGACCACTTGTGTTGACATCTGATGGGCAGATTTTTGCACAGCACATGACTCGTGGGTGTATGAGACCCACCCAGGCTTGTTGGAACTGCCACTGGAAAATACTTTGAGATACTTGTCAAAAAATAGAAAGATACTTCCGAACTATATTAAAATGTAGGATTATTGTTTAAAATACTCCATCATGAGGAACAACAATTGTGGATTTATTATATCTTCGCACATAGAGTTGCCATCCTTTACATGGTCCTCCACAATAGGGTGTGTGCAAATTGGTTTCATGAGCCATGTGTACATTCTACAATCCTTAGACTTTTCTCACAGTCATTTTCACAATTCAGAGATTGTTCATATTCTCTTTGTAGGATGCCCACGAGTTTCTGAACTTCTTGTTGAACGAACTTGTTGACATTCTGGAGAAAGAGCCCCATGCTGTGAAAAGTTCACCAGAGACTTCATCGCCTCCTGAAAAAATTGACAATGGGGCGAAGAATGCCCAGGCCAATGGGGTTAAGAAGGATCCATTAGTTACCTGGGTTCACAAAAATTTCCAGGTAATTCTGGTTTATAGCTTTTTCTGATCATACTGTCATTCAAATGTACTATTCATTACGTAGCCCTCTGTTAAGAGTTGGTTACAGCTCTCTGTTATATTTTCCTCTTAAATAAGGGTACACATATATGTTTTCCACTCTCATATCCGGGTTCCTTAATCCTGGATCTATGGTATTATTAGCTTAACATTCATCATAACCTGGAAAGTACCTCCTGATCAGTGCGCATATTGCCTATTTGGGACTCCTCTGTGTTGCAACCTTTGAAATTTATTTAGTTTGTGGGTGAAGTTTGCTTACTTCTATTAACTTGATTTCCGGTAATGGATTTACAAGTGCAGGGTATACTCACCAACGAAACAAGATGCTTACAATGTGAGACAGTCACAGCAAGGGATGAGACGTTCTTAGATTTGAGCCTGGATATTGAACAGAACAGTTCAATTACGAGTTGCCTCAAGAATTTTAGTTCCACAGAAACTCTCAATGCTGAAGATAAATTCTTCTGTGACAAGTGCTGCAGGTAGGTGCCTTCGGTTATAAAACTTGTTGGCTTTTCAGTTCACGCACCAACTAGCAAAGTTTGTTTGTGTCTCCAAACACAGTTTGCAAGAAGCCCAAAAGAGGATGAAGATAAAGAAACCACCTCACATCCTGGTCATTCATCTGAAGCGTTTTAAGTACATGGAACAACTTGGTCGGTACAAGAAGCTGTCTTACCGTGTTGTATTCCCATTGGAGCTCAAACTAAGCAACACCATGGAAGACGCTGACTTAGAGTACTCCTTATTCGCCGTTGTTGTCCACGTCGGGAGTGGGCCCAACCATGGGCACTATGTCAGTCTCGTGAAAAGCCACAACCACTGGTTGTTCTTTGACGATGAGAATGTGGAGATCATCGATGAATCTGCCGTTCAAACATTCTTCGGATCTGCTCAGGAGTATTCGAGTAATACGGATCACGGGTACATTCTCTTTTACGAGACCCTTGCTACCAGTGACAAAAGCTGATGGCTGAGGCATCAAACACGGTGATACCCCACCTGGAAAAAGGAAAAAAAATTGTGGAGGGTATTTTTTCTATCCTCTACTTGATAACATATGGGACTAACTCAGAATTTTCATATGGATTCTGTGTACAGTAGATACTGAAGAAGTACACGGTCCTTTTCTTTGTTTCAGTCATAAAAGGAGTGTAAATGTTGAATGTCACCTCAGAGAAGCTCTTTTCCTAATAAAAAGATTAATGTATTTTATGATAGAAATGCAATGCCATTATTGCACCGAACTTTATCCCCAGTTTATATTAGTTTTCCAGAAAAATTTCGCAACCCTAATTTAGAATTAAAGGTGGAATTGTCCTTGGGTAATTTTTCCTCAGTACTTGCATCTGATGATTACCTTTCAGAAGAATTGTTATGATGCTTGATTTTTCTTAAGAGCAAGATGGGGCACTTATTCTTGTGGTTATTCAGTCCATAATAAGGGGATAATCAATTTTTTTTTTTCTTTTTCTATTTTTTGTTTAGTTGTTTATTTTGTGTTTTGTTTTTGATACCCGAGGTCTTCGGGTGCAAAGAGATCCCGTTACATAGATGGTATAAAGTCTCGACTACGTTCAGATTAGAGTCTCTCGCTCCAACAAATTGTTTATATCTACTGAAAACCGATGCTTCAGAAGGAACCAACTTCAAAATCTTTCTCAACTAGCGCAGTCCATTATGATTTATTTGTTTATCTTGAAATCATTAAATTGAGAATCTCGATAAGCTTTCTGAATGTCCGTCTTCGCGGGGCATCGAATGGAAGTGCACAGTAGGTTTGGTTTGGAAAGCCTGTCGACCCATCCTGATTAATTTAGGTTATTTCTGACTAGAGAGAGGACTTAGATCGGAGAGGAGCAGCTCTTTTCTTTTTAACAAAAAGCAATGATGAATGGGTATGTATGTGTGGCTGCTACACTGGAGTTGGAGCTTATGTATTGGAGCAGAGGTGGCAGTTCAGACAGCAGTAGGAGCATGACCAGCAAGTAGGGTTGTTGGTTCGTTATCGCGGTATCAGTTTCGGTAAAGGTTGCATTATCGGTGTAGCGGACTCGGACAATATCAGTCTTTAAAATGAGTATCGGATGAGTAATGGTGACTGGTGTAACGGATTCGGAGAATGAGTATCGGATGAGTATTGATGATAAATAACGGTGTATTTTCCAACTATATGAGCGATATGTTATATGAAACGGACCAATACCATGCTTGAAAATGTTTCAGCCTCTGAATTTTGCGAGGATACAATGCACTTATTGCTTTTCAAATCCTCGATAATCCACCAAGATGGAAACAAAAATTTGTTATCTTGGGTTTTTTTTTTTTTTTGGAGTTTGGACAATAGTACGAGTGAAAAAAGTGAATGAAAATGATACTTACAAAAAGCTTTTAATGGGCTGTTTAACAAAAAATTTTGTATAAAAGTTTCATATTTTGGAAATTTTGTATGTAATCTCACAAGCTAAAGAAAATTTATATTTGATAAAAAAATCAAACAATCTTATTTTATGATGAGTCACATATCGCATTAAGCTTAACCTTATTAGTGATGTGTAAAAATTAGTTATGCTCAAGAACCATGAGGTTTCAGGTTCAACTCCTATTAGATGCAAATAATACGTTAGGGTCACAACCGCGGATATAGTCTAAGCCTTACCCGATTCGTGTGCAGGGTGTCACGTGGATTAGTCGAGGTGCATGTAAGATGGCCCGAACACCAAAGTTATAAAAAATAATAATTATGTCATTGTTCGCAGTTGCGGTATCGACATGATTTGCAATGGTAGTAGTAGTGTAATGGACTCAGGTATTGGTATAATTTGAAATTGTGGTAGTAGTATAACGGATTAGGATAATATTATTGGTCTTAAAGATAAGTATCCGACGAGAATGGTGGTGTGTAACGGTATTGGAAAACTTTGGAAAAACTATACCAATCGGGTAAATATGTAACGTATCAAACGATACAATGAACCATAGTATCGTTAGGAACGCGAAGTCGTGATAACTAAGTAACGGGCTCAGACAATACCTGAAATTACCTAGGCGACTAAGGATAATAGCCTAGAGGGGCAGGGGTGAATAGACTTTTTATGAATTTATTGATAAATTAAAATTTAATTGCGGAATAGTCAATTTTAATTCAATTCTCTAACAAGTTAAATCATGCAAAGATTAATCTAAGTGCAGAAGATAAAACAAGAGATGACACACAATATTTTTAAGTGTAAAATCTTGGAAACGCTCCAAGTAAAAACCACGGATACCCTCCGGTATCAATGCACTATGAATCAAGAAGTACACAGACTCTATGAAATTAGGACTTACAAAATCACTCTGACTTGCCTCTTATCACTCGACGTCTGAAAGACTTGAATCACTCGCGCTACCAGGAAGCTCTCGTTTCGATCTCCATACTCTAACGACTCCGTTTCTCAACGGATCAAAGAACCGCGAAGTTTCCCGCTCCGATCTCCACACTTTGACGACTCTGTTTTTCAACGGGTCGATGCAACCACGTTGCGCAAGGTGGTGTGATGGTTTTACAGCAACCAGATCATTCAATTGTGCATAAAGATGTCAAACGTTGAAGCACAATTGAATATCCATAAAAAACTAGAGAATCCCTTGATATAGAATAATCAAGCTATCTCTTTTTCTCTCTCTGCAGACAGATCTAATCTATGAAAGTATTGCGGAGATTTCATAAAAGCCACACAAAAAATCTGTAGAGGCTCTTCTTATTTATAGAGAAATGAATCATATTTTGAGTAAACTTGTATCCTTTTTGGACTAGGACTCTTCCTTTTGTGTTCCTCTTGTATTTAGGAGTCAATCTAGCCAATTTTGGTGTAAATATCCTTTATACACGTGCTATGATGTCTTGGAGTGTTACCCAAGTCATTGTAGTTCATAACAAGTATAATTGCTCCAGGCTGAAATCTGCAGGTCGGGGCTACGCATGGCCCTACATTTGAGTGTAGTTTGGTCTACGCTTGAGCGTTAGGGCTGTAAACGAACAGAGCGCTCGATGAGCTACTCGAGGCTCAGCTCGCTAAGAGCTTGGTTCGTGTTCGTTTGTTTAACAAATGAACCAAGCTTAAACAAAAAATTTAGGCTCGTTTATTAAAAGATCCAAGCTCAAACATACTTATGTTCGGCTCGTTTGTTCGTGAACGTGTTCGTGAACAAACTCGTTTAAATACTCGTTTAATATTTTATAAATATAAATAAATATATATATAATACTACATATTTATATAAATAGATATGAACAATCCATGTTAAAGGCCCAACACATTTCCAAACCCACATCCATTAAAAAATAAAATCAAGTCCATTCATCATTCAATGTTCATATTCTTTTAAATAAAAGCCCATTAATGATCCAAGGGCCTTTAACATGGAAAATAGTTTTCATTTTTCTTTGTTTTCTATTGTAATTTAAACATTAAAGTACTTTGAATTGTAAAAGATGAAAAATAAAAATAAAAAAATAAAAGGAGAGCACGTGTCAAGCCCATCACATATACCCATCCCTAAATTCTTATCCTTTTCACGCGGAGCCTCCATCAAGTGCTCCATCAGGTTCCTCACAAAAATTCTCTCTCCCTTCTCTAACCCATTTACATATCTATACAAACATATAGATATATCTCTCCCATGGCTTCAATCATTGAACGGAACAAAGATGCAAGGATTTGACACGCAAAATTGCAGCAACTGAAACCGTCGAAGCAGAGCCGGAAACGGAGAACCCTCCTCCGGCGGAAACATCCATCGACATGAAGTGGCTAGACAACCCTTGGACTGTGTCTTTTCCTCAGATGGCTAAAAAAATTCCGATCTCTTCAAGGATCTTTGCTTACAGACCTAAGGTTTGTATTAAAAAAAAAGGGAAACGAGCTTCGAGCCGCTCGTGAAGCTACACGAGCCGAGTTCAAACAAGGGATTGGGAGCTCGAGCCGAGCTCAAACACACTTCTAAAGTAGTCGAGTCGAGCTCAAACAAGCCAATACTCGGCTTGACTCATTTACAGCCCTATTGAGCGTAGGCTCATGCGTAGCACTTCCAGCCATATGCTTAAGTTATGCGTAAATTTTAACTTTCTAGCCACTTTTTGGCTACTGTATGCATAGAAAAAATCATGAAATTCATTTTTTGCATTTTCCCTTCTATTTATAGTCCTTTCATTCCTCTAACATGTTTTCCAAAATTTCGGCCTTGAAAATGTCTATTTTGCCCTCCGATATGCATTTTCTGCTCAAACTTGCTTCATCTTCATTTCTTTGAGCTTGACTTGAATTTGAAGAAGATTGTTGACGCCTGTTAAATCTACCGATCTTACATTCACTCAACATGGTTATTGTCTAGAACATGCCAAAAATAAACAATACTCACAAGTATTCTTACAATCTCCCCCTTGGCATTTCTGAGACAAAATCATGTTTTACAAAGATATCTTCACGAACAACAACATAATATCTATACCTATGAACCATGGTTCGCCGTAACGGTAACGGTCACTGTAACGGTAACGATTTCGGTGTAACGGTAACGGGTCCGTAACGGGGTTACGTAATAGGACTCAGTTATCACAATCGTGAATTTTTTAAAATCTTGCACATCTTACCCAAAATGTTCTAATTGGATACTTTTGGCAACATGAATGAATAAAGATGATTTTTTGGTAGATTTAAGTGAATTTTATTTAATTTTTTAAAGAATTTTAATATAAAAAATTAGTTATTAATAAATCTAATGGTGTCGTCGTTATTTGAATGTTTATGATATACTTTTTATGATATTATTAAATTAAATTTAAATTTAAATAAATAAAAAATTGAAATCACAAAAGATATAATTTATTCCCAACAATGTAAAATAATTTTTAATGGAGTAACATTTATCATATCATATACATAATAGAAAGCTTTTTAACCTAAAATTTTGAAAACTTCAAAAATGTTAACCGTTACGATATTTTCGGAATCGGTAAAAATCGGGGTTCCGGTCACCGTTACGGCCATCGTTTTTTACGGCCGTTATGGTTGCGGGAAACGGGAAACGGTGTTGTAACGGCCCGTAACGGTAACGGCAAGCCGTAAAACCGTTACGTAACGGCCCGTAACAGCCGTTACGGGCCGTTACGGCGAACCATGCTATGAACACACACCCACAAACAAAGACATAGAATATCAGCTGGCCCTCATGACAATCTTTCAATCCTGCAACCATAACACTAAACAATATACCGTGAAAAGCAAGTGTGGAAAATATATATAAACCAATATAATGATCATAAGAATAACATAACAACAATGTAAGCATAATGATCATCATAGTATAAAAATATTTCTTCTCCCCCTGAGAATAAACTCCCCCTCAATTAAAAACTCTCCCCCTTAACAAGATAACTCTCTCCCCCAACTAAATATCTCCCCCCCCCCCCTTTTTGTCACTGAAATGTCAAGCAAAAAGAGTACAATATAAAAAATTTAGAGAGATGTAGGGAAGTACTCAAATATCACTTCAAGATATAGGACTCTAACAGACTATATCCAGATTCTCGGGTAAATACAAATCTCGACGATGCATGACCCTACTACTAATGCATGAATGCAGAATGTCATGAATAAATGTAAAAATAATAATAATTGTTTTTAGAAATCTATGAGCAAGGCAGTAGAGACAACGAGCTAATCATTAACACATCATATTCTCATATTTAATTTAGCCATTATACACATGGTAGTGAAGAAAATTAGCACACATACCTTGTAGACTCAAAAATGCACAAGTCAAGTTTTGCATAGTATTCATATATATATGAAAATACTCATGTGCAAGCACTCAAGTAAGATGAAAGCAATACACACTAATTCTGATAATCTCTTCACCAACCGTGATGATAACTCAGTTCAGAACCCAAGCTAGAAGTCAAATATTTAACTCGGACCTTATTGTTAATTAAGGGGAACACTATTTTCTTTTTGTCTTTTTTTTTTCTTTTGCACCCATTCATATATCTTTTGTTTCTTCCCTTTTTACGTGAACACTCACTGCTTTGTGACAAGAGGTCCGGTTATTCGAGTTGAAATTTGAGATGATCACTTCCGCCTTTTTATGCGAATACTCACTACTTCTTGAGGCACTGAGACCCGGTTACTCAGTTGAAGGACCATTGTTCTAAGGGGATTTAAAGAGATATTCATATATTTCTTTATTTCATTTTTTTCATCATTACCCCAATATTCATGAGCATGCAATATGTATTCAAAAGTATCGATCAATCTAACCTAACTCATGAACCTACATATCACTTCGAGTTAAATTAAAAAGATCAAAAGTTTCAGTAGGCATTACAATCATCTCCGAAGTAAAACAAGCACCTAAGATTAAAGTTTTTCAACATAAGATAATCATGCCAAGTGAACATCCAAAATCCTTAGGTCAGGTTAACACTCCTACTTCCCATTTGCATAATTAGACAAATAAGTATGAGAATAGAGTAAAATATGACAACCTTCGTACTCTACCCAAGCTCATCACTCCAAAAATTTTGTTTTATGATTTATTTATAATGCATGCATGAATCTATAAACTACAATGCATGTTAATGTATCAATTCTAGGAAAAATGATGCAATGTGTTCCTAGAATGATACATATGAAGACATCTAATCTAAAGAGAACATGCCACTAGATTTTCTAAGACGCATATGTTTTTGAAAATCTAATGATTTTGTAGAGATATATGTCTTCGTCGAATGAGAATCTGTGGATATATACTTAAGATATTTGTCAGATTTTGAGTCACACACTTTATATGCAGTATGAGCAACCAAACAATGTAGCTCACCTTTCCTAACTCACGCTTGTTTAATTTTTGGTGCTCTATTTGCCATCATGGACAAACTTTTTACCTCTTCACTCAACACCTGAATTTGATCTACAATATTGGGTCATATTTTAGTTTTATGTTTCTTCTCCGGTTTCAAAGTTCTTCCTCTTAACTTTGAACACAATGGTCGAATGTGACTTTTCACTCTACAATAATGACATACTAGGATAAACCTTTAAAAACCATTATTCGAACCCTTATGGTATTTAGAGGTAAAAGGAAACTTACTTTCAACAGATTTTTCTGACATACGATTGAACATTAGTATTTCTATCAGAATTACCTTGAGAAGAACTAGATGTTACTTCGGAGGCCCTAACAAAAGTCGCTTTGAAAACGATATTAGAATTACTCGTTCTTTTAAATCTTAACCCCTTTTGTATTTCCTGCAGATTTTCCCATATTCAACATATGATCAAGCTTAAGATTTTCACTAGACCATTTATGGATAGTTGAGTTAGCATCCTTCAATTCTTTTTCCAAACCCCCAATCTTTGTAAATTTCTCACTCAATTCCAATCTTAGAGTGCTTAATTCCTTATAGAAATCATCTACACTCTTCAACTCCTGATTTCTTTCTTGTTTATACTCAACCAATTTCTCAGACAATTGAGCTTTTGGGGTATGCATGAGATTTAAGGTCTGAGAACTATTGGTTAATTCATCTTTTAAGGACTGTCTTTCCTTGTCAACATTATTAAATTTAACCATAAATTTTGAGAAAACTTTGCTAAGATGTGTGGACTTGTCATATAGTTTATTATATGCATCTTGAAGTGAGTCCCCACGATCTTCATTATTTTCAAAATCTTCATCCCCAGACATTGCCCATCTTGTAGCAATTTCTTTAATCTCCTTGCTTTGTGTTGTAAACGCAGTAAAATCCTTATACCCATCAACCAAATCGGATTCAGTAGAATCACTAGTTGTTCAATCATCTGATCCATCATCCCAAATGACAGCTAGACATTTTATCCTTTTTAACTTATTAGCGCACTCCGCAGCTATGTGGCTAAACCCTTGACACTCAAAACATTGAGGTTTCTTCCTTTTAGGGTCAACCTTGTCATTTTGATTTTGGACTTTATTTTTATTTTTAAAATTATATGATTTATCTCCAAATTTTTATCCTTCAATCACTTATTGACCATAAGATGATTTAAAAAAAAACTTATGAAACTGTTTTATGAGCACATCAACCTGTTATGGACTAATCTCACCCTCCTCATCAGACTCACTAAGATCTTCCTTAGTGGTTTCAAAAGCTATGTTTTTCTCTTTTGTGTTGCTAAACTTCTTAGAGGATTGAGCATACATCTCCATCTCATAAGAATTTAGGTTCCTTGCCAATTCTTCAAGTTTAATCTCTTTGAAACTCATGATTTCAGAGATGATAGTAACCTTAGAACAAAATCATTCAGATAGAGACCTAAGAATCTTTTTCACTATGGTAGTCTCAGGAATAGGCTCTCCAAGATTGTGACTACTGATAGGTGCTCAATATTGTCCATTTTAAGCCCCTATCTTTTCATCAATTATTTAGTATTTTTATGTCGTTTGTGTGTTAAAGCGTGTTTCAAAAGCTTAACGAAGAAAAATAGCTAACTTTGGTGAATTAACTAAAGACATGTTTATTTATATCCAATAAGAGAGCTTAAGAGGTGTTTTCAAGAGAAAAGTGGTTTCGGAGGGCAGAAACGTCCTTTTTTTGAGCCGCAACTTCAAAAATCATGACAAGCGAGTTGAGGGGGTTCAAGTGGCACAATTATCAAGAAACGTTGGTTTTGAGTATTTTGTTACACCTGACCTACGCCCACAGCAACAAAAAATGGCTAGAAAGTATCGTTTCTACGCCCGGAGCAGACGCGGGCATTTTGGCCTTATGCCCCAGGCGTAGGAGCCTTTACGCTCCGGGCATTGGTGGATTTTCAGTACAAATTTCAGTCAACTTCGGGAGGCCATATCTCAATGATTCTTGAGCCTATTATCAAGATCTTGAAGTCAGCTTTCCAAAAAGCTATTACATGCCTCCATCCAATATGTGTAGCTCCTGTTATGATAAAAAGAGTGAGACGTGTCTGTAGGAAAAAGCTGAAAATTTCAGATTCGGGCCAAAATACTATTTTGACGCGGATGACTTTGAGTTCGATTCCAACACCTATAAGCACGTGTATATGACATATTATACATTATATTGAAGGGTTTGAATCAGTTTAGAAGAAAAGTCACACCAAAGGGGATTCCTATTCTCAATAAGAGTCTAGTGCAAGTGAAGGTTTCCCTCAATTTTGCCTATATATACCAAGGTTTGGACTAGATCTAAGGGACTTCTCTTCACATAATTTTAGAGCTTCTTTTCATATAATTTCCAGAGTACTTTCTAGAGATTCATATATCATTCAAAGGAGGAGTCATTCAAGACTTGGAGATCCGGAGAAGAAGCTCATGGAGGTCGTTTCTACATCAACTATGTAGTCACCTTCTACCATGAGCAACTAATTCGGTATCTAGGGTTTTCTAGCAAAACCCTAGCCAAGTAATGTAATTCTTAATTTGTTTTCAATTGTATTGAGGGAAAACTGTGACCACATTGTGATGATTGAGTAGAATAGAAACCGTTTTTATTCGTGATACAAGATTTTGCTATTTATTCTAATTCTTGTCTTAAATTGAATTACCTAGGCGACTAAGGAAAATATCATAGAGGGAGGGGAGGGGGGGGGGGGGGCGTGAATAGGCTTTTTATGGATTTATTGAAAAATTAAAATTTAATTGCAGAATAGTCAATTTGAATCAAATTCTTTAACAAGCTAAATCATGCAAAAATTAATCTAAGTGCAGAAGATAAAGCAAGAGACTACACACGATATTTTTACGTGAAAAACCTTGAAAACGCTCCAAGTAAAAATCACGGATACCCTTTGGTATCAATGCACTATAAATCAAGAAGTACACAGACTATATGAAGTTATGACTTACAAAATCACTCTGACTTGTCTTTTATCACTTGACGTATGAAAGTCTTGAATCACTCGCGCTACCACGAAGCTCTCGCTCCAATCTCCATACTCTAATGGCTCTACTTCTCAACGAATCAAAGAACCATGAAGTTTCCCGCTCCGATCTCCACACTCTGACAGCTCCATTTCTCAACGGATCGATGCAACCACATTGCACAAGGTGGTGTGATGGTTTTACAACAACTGTATCATTCAATTGTGCATAAAGATGTCAAATTTTGAAACACAATTGAATACCCGTAAAAAACTAGAGAATCCTTTGATATAGAATGATCAAGTGATCTATTTTTCTCTTTCTCTGCAGACGGATCTGATTTATAAAAGTATTGCAGAGATTTCATAAAAGTCACACACAAGCCATACAAAAAATTTGTAGAGACTCCTTTTATTTATAGAGAGAGAAATCATGTTTTGAGTTTACTTGTATCCTTTTTGGACTAGGACTTTTCCTTTTGTGTTCCTGTTGTAATTAGGAATCAATCTAGCCAACTTTGGTGTAAATATCCTTTATACACGTGCTATGATGTCTTGGAGTGTTACCCAAGTCATTGTAGTTCATAACAAGTATAATTGCTCCAGGCTGAAATCTGTAGATCGGGGCTACACATGGCCCTACGCTTGAGCGTAGGATCATGTATAACACGTAGGTTATGCGTAAATTTCAACTTTCTAGTCACTTTTTGACTACTGTATGCGTAGCATAAATCATGAAATTCACTTTTTTCATTTTTTCTTCCATTTATACCCCTTTCATTCCTATAACATGTTTCCCAAAGTTTCGGCCTTGAAAATGTCTGTTTTGCCCTCCGATATGCATTTTCTGCTCAAACTTGCCTCCTCTTCATTTCTTTAAGCTTGATTTAAATTTGAAGAAACTTGTCGACGCCTGTTAAACCTACCCGACCTTACATTCACTCAACATGGTTATTATCTAGAACATGCCAAAAATAAACAATACTTACAAGTGTTCTTATAATACCAATCCTAAAAATAAATATTAAACGAATATCGGTGTTGGTGCTACATAATATGACATTACTATATTTTTGTAATGGATTAAGCCAATATTGATCTTATTATTTAATACATTTAAAAAATAGTATGACTAGAAGGATACGTAATATGAGGCAGGGCAACGATACACACCTTTTATATTAGTCAAAGTTTGATTATATAGTAAAATTAGGTTTTGTTTGGTAGATGGTTTGGTGCCTTTTTTTTTTTGTTTTGTGACAAAAATTATGCACCAAATCATGTTTGGCAAGCTTGATTTTGGATCAACAATGGTAAATCATGGTGCACCAAATGAGGCAATTTTCACACCATCTCAATACATGGTTTGTATTGGTTTGGTTACTGTAGCTCCACCCCAAAACTAACAAAGTCCACACCATCGTTTCCTCCAACAACAACCCAAACTATTTCATTCTTAACAAAAGTCAACACTGTCATGTTTGTCATTTTATTAAATAAATAAAATAGAATTAAGTAAAATGAAATAAATAATAATAAAAAATATCAATTAAAAATTAATAATAAATAAATAAAAATTGAATGAAACATTAGATAAATAAAATAGAATTAATAATTAATAATAAAAATTGAGTAATAAATATTTAAAAATAATAAATAACGTAAAATCAAATCAATAATAAACAAAAAAATATTAATCAATAATAATAAATTTTTGTTTATTATTAATAATACCAATACCCAAATTCAATAATCGTCACTTCTTAGTGTGAAATGCAAGTATTCAACTCCATTTTGGTCATGAAAACTGAGTCACAACTGAGCTTAAAACAAAACCAGCCAAATATTCAAGAAAGAAGCCAGAGAACATACCAACTTCGGCACCTTTCTCAACAACACAGACTGATAAATCCACATCCTTTTCCCGGCAAATCTGCTTCAACCGTATCGCCGCCGATAACCCAGCTGGCCCAGCTCCAACTATCACCACATCATATTCCATAGAATCTCGCTGGCCCAGTTCAGTTCTGAAACTCCTCACACCACCCACCAATCTCTGACTTCTCCAAAACCCACTTCCACTTCCACTGCGATTCCAATTCTCATTCCTTCTCGGATTGGGCAAATACTAAACGGAACGGTTCACCGAAGCAATTGAAGAATTTCTGCGAAAATCCGAAAACCCATATACGGTTTGCGATGAATTTGTGGAATTGGTTTCTTACGGTGGACACCCAGATGGATTTAGGAGGTGGTGTGAAGGGATTGAAGGAGTATTTGGTGGATGACACGAGGTTGAGCTTGGTGAATTGCAGAGATGTGTTGAATCGTAATGGTGTATTGAGGAAACGTAGTGAGTAGAGGAAGAGATGAACCTTGATTTGGATTTGGAAGAGACACGTAGAAACCTGATCATGATTGCAAAATTATCTGTAATTCGTTCATAAATTTGTCTGCGTTTTTGTAGGTGTTTGTCCGTGAGAGAGCCATGCCCAATCGGGTCGGGTTGAGTACAATATATGGGTAATCTCACGGCCCGATTAGATAAGAAAATTACATACATATATAATCGATATTATAAGTTCTCTCCCTCTTTCCCCCAAACCACCATTCCCAGGCTGGGAATGGCAAAATGGACCGACCCGGTTGGGTTCCGACCCGATCCGATTCAGTTGGGACGGGTTTGGTATGTTTAAAAATGGGTTTGGGATCAAAAATTAAAATCCTAAGCGGATTCGGATTTTACAAAAAATCCATCGGTAACCTTATTCGTTAGAAACCCGCTGGTAACCCGACCCGTTAGTAACCCGTTGGTAATCCGGGCCGAACCCGACCCGTTATGGTTTTTTTTTTTTTTAAAAAAAACATATGCAATTTTGTATGCCCAAAATAAGCCTAATATATATAATCATCCCATCTTATAAAAAAAATCAAAGTTGAACTTTTACTATAAAAGGATAATTATCACATTATACTATTATAAATAATAGAATTAAACTTTTATAGTTTATTATAAAAGGATAGTTATCACATTATACTATTAGAAATAATGAAATATAACAAACTTTAGATGTAGTGAAATTAAATTCGACTCAATTGAATTGGTATTTTAGTTATTTGAACACAATTTGATTCAGTTGAATTACGAATTTACTTAATTTCACTAATTGAACTCAAATTGACTCAACTAAATTGAGATTTTTCTAAATTGAACTCAATTGAATTGATATTTTATTTATTTGAACTCAATTTGACTCAATTAAATTAGGAATTTACTTAATTTTATTAAATAGAACTCAATTTGACTCAACTAAATTGGGATTTTTCTAAATTGAACTTAATTCAACTCAATTGAATTGGTATTTTAGTTATTTGAACTTAATTTGACTCAATTGAATTAGGAATTTACTTAATCTCACTAATTGAACTCAAATTGACTCAACTAAATTGAGATTTTTCTAAATTGAACTCAATTGAATTGGTATTTTAGTTATTTGAACTAAATTTGACTTAGTTGAATTAGGAATTTACTTAATTTTCAATTTGACTCAACTAAATTGAGATTTTTCTAAATTGAACTTAATTCGACTCAATTAAATTGTATTTTAGTTATTTGAACTCAATTTGACTCAGTTGAATTAGGAATTTACTTAATTTCACTAATTGAACTCAAATTGACTCAACTAAATTGAGATTTTTCTAAATTGAACTCAATTGAATTGGTATTTTACTTATTTGAACTCAATCTGACTCAGTTGAATTAATAATTTACTTAATTTTATTAAATTGAACTCAATTTGATTCAACTAAATTGTGATTTTTCTAAATTGAACTTAATTCGACTCAATTGAATTGATATTTTAGTTATTTGAACCCAATTTGACTTAGTTGAATTAAGAATATACTTAATTTTATTAAATTCAATTCAATTTGACTCAATTGAATTGAGATTTTTCTAAATTGAACTTAATTCGACTCAATTGAATTGATATTTTAGTTATTTGAACTCAATTTGACTCAGTTGAATTAGGAATTTACTTAATTTTCAATTTAACTCAACTAAATTAGGATTTTTCTAAATTGAACTTAATTCGACTAAATTGAATTGGTATTTTACTTATTTAAATTCAATTTGACTCAATTTAATTAGGAATTTACTTAATTTCAATAATTGAACTCAATTTTAATTTTAAATATATTAAATTATAATAAACTATTAATTAAGAAAACCCTAAGGCCATCATATATAATAGGGTTAATTTCAGTAAACCCCATGTGCTTTTAAAAAAGATCATTTTGCCTCCTCCTATACAGAAAACCCCCTTACACTTATCAAATTGTATCAGCTTGCTCCTTTCCATATAATTTTAGACCAAAATACACCTGGGATTTAATGAAAAATGATTTAAAATTCAAAAAAACATATAAAATTCGAAAAAATATATAAAATTCGAAACAAATATATAAAATTCGAAAAAATATATGAAATTCGAAAAAAAACATATAAAATTCAAAAATATATATAAAATTCATAAATATATATATATAATTCGTAAAAATGTATATATAATTCGTAAAAATATAGAAAATTCATAAAACAATATATAAAATTCGAAAAACCAAGTAAGAAGATGTAAAAATAAGAGAATATATTAAGGTTACAAGAGAATACAAGTAAGAATATATAAATTTCGAATTTTATATATTTGTTTCAAATTTTATATATATATATTTTACGAATTTTATATATATTTTTATGAATTATATATATATTGCTTCTAATTTTATATGTTTTTTTCGAATTTTATATATATTTTTTGAATTTTATATGTTTTTTTTTAATTTTATATATATTTTAAATGAATTTTATATATTTTTTTATGAATTTTATATGTTTTTTTGAATTTTATATTATTTTTCATTAGATTCTAGGGGTATTTTAAATCATTTTTACAAATTATATATATATTGTTTCGAATTTTATATGTTTTGTTTTTGATTTTATATGTTTTGTTTTTGATTTTATATGTTTTTTTTTTAATTTTATATTATTTTTTCAAATTTATATGTTTTTTTTAATTTTATATATTGTTTTATGAATTTTATATATATTTTTTGATTTTTATATGTTTTTTTAATTTTATATGTTTTTTTGAATTTTAAATTATTTTTATTAAATTAATGGGGTATTTTGGTCTAAAATTATTCAAAAGGGGTAAACTTATCCCCGTTTGGAAACTGTGTTTTTGTTCTGTTTTTTGTTTTTTGGCACTGTTCAGGAGAACAGAACATGTTTGGCAACCCTTTTTACTGTTTGTTATGTTCTCAATTTGGAAACTGTTTTCGTGAATAGTAGAAAAAACAAGGGAACAACAAAAACTTGTTTTTTTGTTCTTTTTGAGATTTTTCAAAAAAAATGAATTGTGGTAGAGAGGAAAAATTGTGAAAGAATATGTGTATTTTTTGTCCCCAAACATGTTTTTTGTTCTTGTTCTCTTGGGTGAGAAAATAAGAACAAGAACAAGAATTGTTCTTGTTTTTTTGTTCTCAAAACAAAAACAAAAACAATGGTTCCCAAACGGACAGGGGTGCGTTTGGATAGGGGTGTTTCCGTTTTTGTTCTTGTTTTTTTCACTGTTCACGGGAACAAAAACGCGTTTGGTAGCCTTTGATGGTTTTTGTTTTCGTGAACAGTAAAAAAAGCGTTTTCTCACCCTTAATTCAAAATTTGAGAACACCAAAATGGTGTTTTTTTGTTTTCGGCACTGTTTGTTCTCAGCAAAAAAAAAATTAATTGTTGTAGATTCCCTAACCTTCATCTTCAACCTCTAAACCCTAACTTCCATCTTCAACCTCCAAACCCTAACCTCCAAAATTTTTTTTTTTTTTTTGTTCCCAAAAAGTTTTTAGACAAAATTTTCAACCAAACATGTTTTTGTTTCCGGATTACCCTTAGGACAAGAACAAGAAAATTTTTTGTTCTCAAGAGATAAAAAACGAAAACGAAAACACTAGTTTCCAAACGCACCCATACAATTTGATAAGTGAATGGTGATTTTCTGTAGAGGAGGGAGGGGGGAAAAAGTGATATATTTTGAACTGAAATTAACCCTATATAATAAGCCTCATTTCTCAACTCCGTCAGCGTCAAAATCACGTTTCACGTTTGCCTGTGCTTTTCTCTGAGCTTTCTTGCTCGGTTTTGCGATGGTAAGATACCAGATCTTCATTGTTAATTTGTTAATTTCGCGTTTTAGGATTTTTAAAAATATTTTTGATTTTGAATTTAGCTTTTGAAACTGAAGGCGCAGGTCCTAGACTCCTAGCCTCGGCCTCTCTCTGCGCTTTCTTGGTTGATTTTCCAAAGGTAAGATACCTAATCTGCATTAATTTTGTTTCTTATTGCAATGGTCTGTGTGTATTTGTGTGTGTGTATATATATATATATTCAATTGAGTTATATCTGCGTGTTAGATTTTATTGTTTCTTCCTTTTATACCTTCCCAATTTTGGAAATTTGAGAATTTGTACTCTCTTGTCTGTGTTGACTGCCTTATAGTGACGAAAAATTCTGCGGAATTAGCCTATACCAAGTTTGAATTTCTTGTATTTATGGGGTTATGTATTAGGTTTTAATCAAATTGAGCATATATTCTACGTGTTAATTTTATGACTTTTTTCCTTTATAAACACCAATTTGTGCAATATTGAGAATTTTGAGTGATTGTCTGGTGAATTTCTGTGACAGTCTTTGTTGAGACCTTACTTTCAGTATGATCGGATTTACTGGTTCCATCTTTTGTAGCATTTATATTACTTAGATGGAAAGTCAATATCTGAAGCACCAATAATAGTTGATTCTGTCCTTTTCAATCAGTTTGATACTGGTTTTGTACTGAATATATATTTATCTAGTGAACTGATGTTTGGTTTTGTGTTGAATATAAGATCACCCCTGCCAGTATAAATGCCCAACATGCAGCAACAAGAGATCACGCCCTTCATAGGAGACTGGGGACAGATGAAAATCTTGATAGTTTGCGAAGATAGCAAACATGTTTTTGCATTTATTTTTTATTTTTAATTTGATTGCAGGCATGCACTAAGTTATGTAGGCTTGATGTCATGCTGTTTATTTTTTATTTTTTATATATCAAATATGCACGATTGGAAAAATCCTTTTACCCTCTTGTGGTGGAAAAGATTCATTTTATCCTTGCTAAGATTCGTTTATTTTTTTTACGTATCATTTCATATTCATGACATTTTGTTACTGATGTTAACTTGATGGAACCCGTTTATACCGACGGGTGGTAATGATATTACCGATTCTAACCCGATGCGGGTTTGGGGTGGGTTTGGTATTTAGTAATTTTTAAATGGGGTGGTAATGATATTAGCCAAACTCGTCCCAAACCCGACCCGTTGCCATCCCAATTCCCAGCCCACCGCTCCGATCAACAGCAGCTATGTGCGATTACATCCTCAAGGTACTTTCTCTCTCGCTCTATCGCTCTCTCTTTATATATATATATAGGTATTGGACGGAGAATATACTCACAGTTTTGTATCTGTATATATATATATATATATACCCACACGGAATATTCATTTCTAAACCTATTTGTAATATATTTGTATGGGTTTTGTGGTTAGAGCAGAGTGAAGCGAGTGAGCTGAGAGATGATCCATATTCGCAGTAGTAATGGCGATCCTTGTATAGTCCAACATCCTCTATTTTGCTTCTAATTTAACAATTATAATAACAGAAATGTTGTTAAAATTATTTGAGGTAAATAAAAATTATAGCTAATTAAAATAATGTACATGTATTTATATATATATATATATGTATACACTCTCCATACTGCCCTAACCTATTAGGGTGATCACAGACCAATGCCACTAGCAGACACAGAAGAGTAAGAATTGTTCTTTAAGGGTTGCAAAGAGAGGAAGTAAAAAATTCTATATTGATTTATTTTCTCTCTCTACCTTTCTTTTGTTTACCCTTTTGTAATATGTGTTATCTTTGATTATGCATTCAACTGCTTGATTGATTTGTAAGCACATTCTATGATTACTGCATATGTATTTCTTAATAGATGTTGTCTTCCTGTCTCTATTTTTCATGTCCAATTTCGCATACAATTTTATGTCACTCATTGTACAATTGTAGATTGCTTGCGGTGTAATTCCATGTGTGTGAGGTACAGAATGTAATCAGTCTAACATTGGTATTTTCTAATAGGAGGAAAAAAGCAACATCAAAACCCTATCTATCTATCTATCTATGATGTCAATGGCGGCACTTTACAGAGCTCGAACAACTTCATCAACAATCATTGTCAACAAGCTCTTCAACCCCTCCATTCGTCCCTTCAGCACCTCTCCCAGTATATTTCTCTAGCCTATTCCCTCATGCAGTTGCTTTTTGTATTCATGTGTGTCTGTGGGGTTGTCTAACTCCAATGGCTATTTCTTTTCTTTTTCTCTCAGATGCTTTTGATTCGGTGCCTCGCACCACATCCCCTCGCAAGGCCGGCATGTTAATGAACCAAATGTTCTCTCTTGACATCGGCTCCCAAATTGGAAGCTGCATGCCACTCTCAATGATGCGAATCGGGACGGTCATTCACAACATCGAGATGAACCCTGGTCAAGGTGGGAAGCTAGTCCGAGCTGCCGGCACATCCGCAAAGATCTTAAAAGAGCCATCGCAACATCGCTTGGTCGAAATTCGTTTGCCTTCTGGCACGAAGAAATTGATCGACACTAGGTGCCGGGCCACTATTGGAACTGTTTCGAACCCCAGCCACAAGGATAAGAAGCTTAGGAAGGCTGGCCAGAGCAGATGGTTGGGGCGGAGGCCAGTCGTTCGGGGCGTGGCCATGAATCCTGTTGATCATCCTCATGGAGGAGGTGAAGGAAAGAGTAAGGGGAGGTGTTCACAGACACCGTGGGGTAAGCCATGTAAGGGTGGCTGCAAAACTGCATCGCCCAAGAAAAGAAAGTAGGCTTTAGTGGATTTGCTGAAACAATTTTGGGCCTCATTACTAACAGGAAAGGTTTCCTGTTTTCGTTTTCTTAAAAAGTAGAATTATGATTTTAATTTTAAGAAAAATAGAAAGTAAAATCTTATTTACTAAATTTTGATTTTTTTCATAAACAAAAATAAAAAACAAAAATTATATTTACTAAAAAATTTTGTTCTTACTTTTTATTTATATTTATTATTTATCATAAGTTTTATTTATTTATTATTTATATTATTTATTATTTAATTATTTTTATTTAATTTATAAATATTTATAAATATAAATATATCATAATTATTTTTTATTTTTTTATTATTTTTATGTATTATTTAATCTATTTTATTATTGTTTATTTTGTTTATTATTATTTATTCATTTTTTTATTTAATTTATAAAAATATTTAATTTATTTTTTATTTGTATTTTTTATTTATCATAATTATTATTTATTATTTATTTTATTTTATTATTGTTTATTTTGTTTATTATTATTTATTCATTTATTTTTATTTAATTTATAAATATTTTTTATTTAATTTATGAAAAATATTTAATTTATTTATTATTATTTATTATTTATATATAATATTTAAATTTATTAATACAAAAGACATGAAAGTCACAATTTTACAACTTTAAAATTTGATCATTTTGAAGGCGAGAAAAAACAAAAAGAGGTAGTACCATTTTTCTTGTTTCCTCTTTTCTTTACAATTAGAGGAAACGTTTCCTTAAGGGCAAAAGTAAAAATAAATCGGGAAACAAGATTTTACTTTTACTTTTTCATTTCAGGAAGTAAAAACAGGAAACAGAAAACGTTTCTGTTAGTAAACATGCCCTTGTCTACTTGTTTTTGTTTTTGCTTTTGCTTTCCTATCTCCATTCTGCTTTGTGTACTCCAAACTCAGAAAAATGTATTCTTCTCTTTCCATTGGTTTACCATTGATGATCGAATGGTGGTGTAGCCAGATAATTTCATAAGTTGTACCTTTTGATTTTGTTAGCGGTGTCTTTGAGCTCCTTCAACCTGTCTCAAGTTTTTAGTGTAATGATTTTTCCTGCCTGCAGTCAAACTTTGTTTTGTCCATTTTTTCATATTTCTTGGTACTTCATGCACTGTGCTACTTACTCCGTCCCTGTTTGTTCAGTTTATTTGACATCAAACCTTGAGAATCTCTGAACCATTTTCTCATCCCTATATGAATTTTCCAAGGAGAAAACAAACCAACTGCTTCAATTTCGAAATCCTGAATTGTTTATGGACAGTTTAGCAGGAGTCCTCGGCAGCAGCTGAAGTTCCTCTGCTTCCATTGCCATATCAACAGATGCCACCTCCTTCACACACACACACACACACACACATATATATATATAAGCAACTAAGCATGCATAGGAAGGGCAATCTTCTTGAGATAATAATTTTTCTGATGTTGATTTATTCATGCTAGATTTTACTTTATCTTGTGAGTATTATCATCATTCAAAACTTAAACCATCTGCAATTGACACTTTGTGCAGTCACTACTAAGTGTTGGAATCACAGTTCTCCACTCCTTGCAACATGGGCATTATAAAAAGTGCATTTAAGTTTCATTAGATGGGTGCATTCAGATCAGCAGTGGATTAAATATGGTTGAACCCCAAAACGGCACTGTTGAGATCCAAAAATTGCTCTATCAACTCTTTAAAACCCTTAAATATCTATCTATCTATATATATATATTGCCACTAACTTTACTGTATAATTTTGCCATTTCCTTTTGCCCATTGTACACCTATGCGGATTTATTTAGAAACTGTTTATGAGCTTCCAGGGTAGACTGGGAAGTAACATTGAAGTGGATGATCCATATATATATATATTAAAACGGACTTTTGTATAGAGTTGTACTTTTCTTCTATAATCGGGTCGGTCACATCATATATTACATGGTCAATTCACACGACCCGATTATAGAAGAAAAGTACATACATATATCGATATTGCAATAAGTTGTCTCCATCTTTCCCCTAAATCACCATTCCCAAGCCCACCGCTCCGATCAACAGCAACTATGTGTGATAACATACTCAAGGTACTTTCTCTCTCGCCCTCTCACCTTATATATATGTTGGGTCGAACCAAGGATCAAATGCAAACACACACACACAATGGACACCAAATATATAGTGGTTCCCCAAAATTATGGGTACGTCCACTTTAAGAGGCTTTACTATCTTCGGTTTGAATTAAAACCGGGTATGAGGGAGGATACAAGTGTTTCTCTCAACCTCACAACTCTCTCTCAATCAACTTCACAGAACATGCTCTGTGGTTTTTCTCTCTCACCACTCGTGTATCACTTTGTTATACACTTAAAGCTTGTGGCTTTTTCACTTGTTTATACCATCAGTACAACATGTCTTATATAGACAGAGAAACAAAACCAAAGACAAACACTTCAACATGCGTGGCTTGAAGTCTTCACGCGTGGGCGGCGCAGCCATGCTTGACTTGTGTGGTTGGTTTGTTTCTATACGGCTGTGATTGGTGGCAGCTTTGGCATTTTCCTCTGCATGCATGATAGTTGTTGGTGATGCTGTTGGAAACCATGCTTGAGGCGGCTTTGACCACACATGTATGGATATGGAACTAACAATTCTCCCCCTTCCATACCAATCAGAGGAGAACATCTTCACCTGATCTCCCCCTCACTGCCAATTTGGGGATGGTGTTAAACCAGCTTCTTCTTTGCAAACTTCTAGCTTTTCTCTGGACAGGCTCTTGGTCATCATATCTGATCCATTATCATTTGTGTGAATCTTCTCTAGCTGTAGAAGTTTATCTTCGAGCACGTCACGGATCCAGTGATACCTGACGTCTATGTGCTTGGACCTTGAGTGGAAGGTGGAATTTTTGCTAAGATGAATAGCACTCTGACTGTCACAGTATATGACATACTTTTCCTGCTCTTGTCCCAATTCTTGAAGAAACTTCTTCATCCACAAGAGCTCTTTGCATCCTTCTGTTACTGCAATGTATTCAGCTTCTGTGGTGGATAAAGCAACACACTTTTGTAATCGGGATTGCCATGAAACTGCTCCCCCTGCAAAAGTGATTAGGTATCCCGATGTGGATTTTCTGGAGTCACTGTCTCCGGCCATATCTGCGTCTGTGCAACCTTCCAATAAAGGTTTACCACTACCAAAGCATAAACAAATATTGGTAGTTCCTCTAAGATACCTGAGAATCCATTTTACTGCTGCCCAATGGTCCTTTCCCGGATTTGACAGATACCGACTGACAACTCCAACTGCATGAGCAATATCAGGCCTCGTGCATACCATGGCGTACATCAAACTGCCAACTGCTGAAGCATAAGGCACTTTCTTCATTTCTGCTTTTTCCGTCTCACTTGAAGGACACTGCTTCATATTCAACTTGAAGTGGCTTGCAAGTGGAGCACTGACTAGTTTTGCTTTGCTCATGTTGAACCTTTCAAGAACTTTGCTGATATACCTTTCTTGAGATAACCAGAGCTTGTGTTTCAGTCTGTCTCGAGAGATCTGCATTCCCAAGATTTGTTTTGTTGGTCCCAACTCCTTCATAGCAAATGACTTGCTCAGTTCCTTCATCAATTTGTTGATCTTGCTACTGTCATGGCTAACGATCAACATATCATCGACATATAGCAAGATGATGATAAAATCTCCGTCAGGAAATTTCTTGACAAATACACAATGATCTGCAGTAGTTCTGTTGTATCCATTATGGTCCATGAATGAATTGAACTTTTTGTATCACTGTCTTGGTGCTTGTTTGAGCCCATAGAGACTCTTCCTCAATCTGCACACAAGATTTTCTTTTCCTCTGGTTCTGAATCCTTCAGGTTGCTCCATGTAGATTTCTTCATCCAGATCACCATGTAAAAATGCGGTCTTTACATCCAGTTGTTCAATCTCTAGATTCAAGCTGGCTGCCAAGCCAAGAACAACTCGGATGGAGGACATTTTCACTACAGGTGAAAATATTTCTTCAAAATCAATGCCCTTCTTCTGACCGAATCCCTTCACAACCAGTCTTGCCTTGTACCTTGGTTGTGGATTATTTTCTTCAGACTTCAGTTTGAATACCCATTTATTCTTGAGAGCTTTCCTTCCCTGCGGTAGCTTGACCAAGTCATATGTGTGGTTCTCATGCAATGATTTCATCTCTTCCTGCATGGTTTTCATCCACTCCGCATTTTTACTGTCTTCAACAGCTTCCTGATAGCTCTCTGGTTCTCCCCCGTCACTAAGCATCACGTACTCTGCGGAGGAATATTTGCGATTTGGTTGTCGCTCTCTGGAAGATCTCCTTGTTTGAGGATCAACCGGATTTTATTCTGTAACTGGTTCTGGTTCTGCACGGTCATCAGCTAGATCTCCTTGAATAACTCCCCCATCATTTTGTGCTCTCGGTGAGGGAACCGGGTCTAGATTAGCTGGTAACTCTTCAGGTGGATCTGATTTCTTTTGTTTTTCAAGATCTTCAATGGTCTGATCTTCGAAAAATACCACATCTCTGCTTCTGATGACCTTCTTGTTGATAGGATCCCAGAGTCTGTAACCAAACTCTTCATGGGCATATCCCAGGAAGATGCACTGTTTGGCCTTTCCGTCAAGCTTGGATCTTTCATCTCTGGGGATGTGGACAAATGCTCTACAGCCAAACACCTTCAAGTGTTTGTAGGAAACATATTTCCCTCTCCATACTTTCTCTAGAACATCACAGTTTAATGGAACTGAGGGAGATAGGTTGATTAAGTCAACCGCTATTCTCATTGCTTCACCCCAGAAAGGAGTTGACAACTTGGCATTAGATAACATGCACCTGATCCTTTCGCAGATGGTTCTGTTCATTCTTTCTGCAAGGCCGTTATGTTGAGGAGTTTTCGGCACTGATTTTTCAAGTCTGACGCCGAAGCGTCTGCAATACTCCTCGAATGGTCCTCTGTACTCGCCTCCATTGTCTGCACGTACACATTTCAGCCTTTTTCCAGTTTCTCTTTCAACCTTTACATGAAACTCCTTGAACACTTCCAGCACCTGGTCTTTAGTTTTCAAGGCAAAGGTCCATAATTTTCTGGAATGATCATCAATGAATGTGACAAAATAGAGGGCACCTCCATGAGTTCTGGTTTGCATGGTGCAAACATCCGTGTGTACGAGATCTAGAATGTTTGATCTTCTAGATGGAGGGGAACTGCGGAATGCAACTCTGTGTTGTTTCCCCATAATGCAGTCGACACAGGTGTGCAATGGAGTACCTTTCATTCCAGGTAAGAGTTCTTTTCTGGCAAGGACCTTGAGTCCTTTCTCACTCATATGACCGAGTCTTTTGTGCCATAACTCGGTGGGGATTTCTTTTTCCATCGTATTCACCTCGACTCTGCACAATTTTGCTTGCGTTGTGTAGAGTGAGCTGGTCTTCTTTCCTCTGGCCACCACAAGATTGCATTTGGTGAGCTTCCACTTGCCATCACCAAAATGACTGTTGTAGCCTTCATCATCGAGCTTGCCGGTGGAGATCAAGTTGAGACGAATATCTGGAACATGTCTCACATCTTTGAGGAATAGTTTGCATCCATTGCTGCTTTCCAAAAGAATATCACCTCTGCCGGTAATTTTGGATGCTCCTTGGTTCCCCATTTTCATAAGTCCGAAGTCACCACTGGTGTAGGATGTGAACATATCCTTCCTCGAAGTGATGTGACAGGAAGCACCTGAGTCAATAACCCAAGTAGTATCTTCGGATGTGAAGTTGACACACTCATCATCTTGAACGATGACGAGCCCTTCTCCGGCTGTTGCTGTTGCTTCTGAGGTACTTTCTTCACCTTTATTTCTGGTCTGTTGTCCAGACTGTTCGGCTTTAAGCTTCCTGCATTCTCTGATAAAATGGTCTGGCTTGCCACAGTGATGACAGGTTTTGTCTCTTCTGAAAGTAGACTTTGATCGCCCACAATGTTGTGTCTGATTGCGATGGTTTCTGCTTTTGCTTCTACCGCGCCATTCTTTTCTTTCTCGTCTTTCAGTGACAAGAGCTTCTGACTCCGGATGATATCCTTCTTCCTTTCTTCTTGCTTCCTCATTCAGCATTCTGTCTTTCGCCATTTCCATGTTAATTATTCCATCTGGAGCTGAGTTGCTTACAGAGACAACTAGCGTATCCCAACTTTTCGGAAGGGAGTGTAATAGGAATACTGCCTGCATCTCATCTTCTATAGTCATTTTCATCGAGTTGAATTGATCCAACAGCCCCTGGAATTCGCTCATGTGTTCTGACACACTTTTGCCGTCTTTGTATTTAAGATTCACCATACGGCTCAAAAGATTTACCTTGTTCTGAGATGTCTTCCGTGCGTACATCTTCTCCAATTTTTGCCAAAGAGCATAAGCATCATTGTCGTTGGCAAAATTTTGGTAAATGCTTTTGTCGATCCATTGTCTGATTTGGGCGGCACATTTTCGGTTGAGTACCATCCAGTCTCCGTCGGTCATGTCCTTCGGTTTGCCATCAGGTGCATCGTCGGTCCTTTTGATCGGCTTCCACAGATCTTTAATATACAAAAGATCCTCCATCTTTGACTTCCACAATGAATAGTTGGCTGCGGTCAATCTGATCATCGTTCCGGATCCTGAATCTTCCATCGAAACGGAATCTTTAATCCCTCCTGGCTTGTTTGATATATTCGGAGTGGAATCACGCAAAACGGAGTGTACCGTTGCGTCCGGAACGGTCGAAAACCTTAAGATCGCCTCTGACTGAGCTCAATTCCGACTTCGGATGAGTCCGGAATGGTAAAAACAACTTCGAGGGGCAAAATTGTAATTTTGCAAAGTTGGTGATGACGTGGCAGCAGCAGAAGGTGACATGTGGCAATACACGTGGCAAGGTATCAGTGGACTGGTGCGAAATAGAGCTTGAAGTTTCGGCTCTGTTGAGCTTTAATGGCTCTGATATCACTTTGTTGGGTCGAACCAAGGATCAAATGCAAACACACACACACAATGGACACCAAATATATAGTGGTTCCCCAAAATTATGGGTACGTCCACTTTAAGAGGCTTTACTATCTTCGGTTTGAATCAAAACCGGGTATGAGGGAGGATACAAGTGTTTCTCTCAACCTCACAACTCTCTCTCAATCAACTTCACAGAACATGCTCTGTGGTTTTTCTCTCTCACCACTCGTGTATCACTTTGTTATACACTTAAAGCTTGTGGCTTTTTCACTTGTTTATACCATCAGTACAACATGCCTTATATAGGCAGAGAAACAGAACCAAAGACAAACACTTCAACATGCGTGGCTTGAAGTCTTCACGCGTGGGCGGCGCAGCCATGCTTGACTTGTGTGGTTGGTGGCAGCTTTGGCATTTTCCTCTGCATGCATGATAGTTGTTGGTGATGCTGTTGGAAACCATGCTTGAGGCGGCTTTGACCACACAGGTATGGATATGAAACTAACAATATATATATATATTGGACGGAGTATATACACACAGTTATCCATGTATATATCTATATATAGCTACACACGGAGTAGTCATTTCTAAACCTATTTATTATATTTGTAGGGATTTTTTGCTTAGAGCATAGCTAAGCGACTAGCGAGTGAGCTTAGAGATTATCCATATTCTTAGTAGTAATGGCGATCCTTGTATAGTCGAACATCCTCTACTTTGCTTCTAATTTAACAATTATAATAACAGAAATGTTCTTAAAATTATCTTATGGAAAATAAAAACTATAGTTAATTAAAAGGGTAAATAGCAGTAAACCCCCTTGTACTACCTTATCTCTCCCAACAAACCTCCCTGAAAATCTGAAAATAATGCAAAGAATGACATACCGTTTGTTATCTATTAACGGAAATAGGTAATTACTTTTTTGCCCTGAATTGTTTAACCATCCTTTGATGACATGGCAATGTAATTCCCACAATCAACTTTCTTGCCCTGAATTTGTTATCTAATCTACCTCTTTCTCTGCTCAATTTTTTTTTTCACTATTCAACTTCATATACCTTATTCTTTCTTGTTATCTGAGGAATTGAGAGTGTCACTAAAAAGAGTAACTTTGTGTTCCATCTGATGTCATTCTGCTTCAAATCTTTGTTTTCTTCTCCAAATCTGAAAACCCTCAAACTTACAATAATGAATTACCCATTATATTTTGATCCATCAATACCCACAAACCAAACAATCAAAACACCTCCAAAGAGAATCTTTTTCATACTTGAGACCCATCGATTGTAACAAAGTTAACAAACCATTGAGACCAAAAGGGTATGAAATAGACCCTAACATGAAGGCAAAGAGGGTTTATGAGGAGAGAGGAGGTTGTTCTCAAGTGGGTAGTCAACAGTTGTTGGCTTTGTGTGGATTTGGGTACCGGGTACAACGATTATAGGTGTTTTC
This sequence comes from Cornus suecica, assembly GCA_963922005.1. Lineage (NCBI taxonomy): Eukaryota > Viridiplantae > Streptophyta > Magnoliopsida > Cornales > Cornaceae > Cornus > Cornus suecica. Next base: position 38,981,445 of record OY998247.1, on the reverse strand, counting down.
CATAGCTGGCTCTCAATTTTCGTATAGCCCACAATCTAAAGTTGCATCCATCAATGTTGCAGTTGATGCAGTACTTTGGTAATTTTCCCATGGTGGCTAAGCCTCTCTATGGAATATTGTCTGATGCCATCTATATTGAAGCACATAGAATTCCTTATATCTCCATTGGAGGTCAGTTTGTGCCACACTATTTTCATTTTTATTTTTATGATTGAACCACTTCCATAAGAACTCCATGATGATTTACCCATGAATTTGAAATTCATTGTCGATATGTATATATATATATATAGAGAGAGAGATAGAGATCGAAAGAGAGATAGAGGAACATCAAATGGAATCAAACCCACATATGTGAAACGGTGAGTGATTTTATTTACACCTCTTGAAGGAAGTGTTGGAGAGAGAGAGAGAGACAGAGTATATATGAGGAGTTGCAAACCCTAATTTGGGAGAGATAAGTGAATTGGGGTGTTATATGTAATTCAAGCTCCAACGGTTACAAGGGGCATAAAGGTCCGATTTTTGGTCCATTCTTCATTTTAACGGTAGTCAACTAACGGCAGGGACTATAATGTAAAAAATGGGATAGTTCAGGGAGTTAAATGTCAAAACAATAGTTCAAGGGGGTTTTTTGGGAGAGAGAGGATAGTTCAGGGGGGTTTACTGCTATTTACCCTAATTAAAATAATGTCTATATATATATATATGTATGCACTCTCTCCCTACTGCCCTAACCTATTAGGATGATCTCAAACCAGTACCACTAGCAGACACATAAGAGTAAGAATTGTTTTGTTGGTTGTCTCACATCGGTTGTGGAAAGGGCCGGTGGTCAGTATATAAATGTAAGGAAAGCCTTATCTTTTGATTTAGCTTTTGGGGTGAAAGAGACCTAAGACCACCCAACACTAGTATCAGAGCCCAGGTTACCAACAATTCTCGGCCCAAATTTCGGGAGAATCTGGTTGAGATTGTTGGGGTTATCCCACATCTGGTAGTTAGTATATAAGTGTAAGGGAAAGTCTCACCATTTGAGCTAGTTTTTTGGATGAGAGAAGCGCAAGACCATGCAACACTGGTATCATAGCCTCACCCTTTGAGCTAATTTTTGGGGTGAGAGAGGCTCAAGACTACCCAACACTAGTATCAGAACCCAGGTTATCAACAAGTCTCTTCCAAGGTTCCGGGAGAAACGGGTTGTCACTGCCTCCGACCCAAGACCCGATGTGTGAGGGGGAAATTGTTGAGATTGTCCCACATCAATTGTGAAAGAGACTAATTCTCAGTATAAATCTGACTTTTAGTGACCGTCCTTTAGTGACACTCTTTAGAACCATCCTAAAGGTCTATCTTTTAGTCACACTCATTTTAGACCAAGCCCAAAAATTTTGGATGCCAAAATTTGGATCAATAAGATAAAATAAATGCGTGACTAAAGATGGATCATTAAAACAATATGATTATAATTTTTTATACAAAACACAAACTTTTGACCTCCTTGAAACATAAATTAATCGTTCAAAAAAAATATTATTTTAATAAATATGAAGAAAGTTACTTTATTGAGTAAAATTTAAAAAATTTGTACCATAGTAATGAACATTATCACTTTACAATTTAATTTATAATTATTCAAATTGAAAGGAGAGATTGGAATCTCGTTGAGTGAGTTTACTTTTAAGTTTTTATTTGATTTTTTGGGTTGAACCAATTTCGTTCACTGTGTTTCGAAAAAGCTAAAATTTTACAAGATTTGAAGTTAAAAATAGAATTTCATAGTATTTGTTTATAAATTATATTATTTCAAAAAGTTAAATTTAATAAAATTTAAAATTATTATAAATTTGATTGTTTAACAAAATAATTATTATTTTACCTAATTCCATCCCTATTTTACACTCATATATATGAAAAACAACACTCTTTTTATTTGAAACACAAAACCGAATACAAAGCTTCTATTTATTCTCACACTCTATTTTCTTTCTTGCTTCTTATTATTCTTCAATACAATATCACACACTTATATAGAGAATTGAACTACATAAACTGACAAAGAAAATCTTCTTGGCAGCCATTCTTGACTTTTGAAGATTTGAGCGTGAACAACTCACGCATGGTGTTGTACAGCATATCTTGACCTTTGTGTTTGAATGATACATGCATGGATATTGGCAAGTTTATTTTTCAACAAAAACTATCTGTGACTTTGCTGGATTCCATCTCCCTCACACTATTCTTTGATAAACTCTGATTGTGTTCTTCAATGTGCTCAAAAACCAATTCTAAATGCCTTTTGTAGGTCGCAGCTCGCGTTTTCTCGATCGCCAGCTGCTGGGATAATTCCCGGATTTAATCATGTTCATTCTACAAAAACAAGATATTCAGAAGAAGTAAGTTGCAGTAAGAAAACAGGCTGTGATAGCAGGATTTATAAAGACTTTTGCCAATGCATGGAGGGCAAATTTGGACAGGCAAAGCAAACAAAGTAATTTCATTTTGTAACTAAGCAAAGAACTGATGTTGCTGAGTTGATTATAGGAAAAGAGAAAAAAAGAAAAGTTCCATTTTGGCCTCCACTCCGAACTGCAGAAACTAGGTCTGTTTCAGGCTGAACTCCAGTTCATTCATTGATGTGACATTAGTATAACCTAAACAAATTTTGTTAGTTCAGTCCTATAATTTGTGGCTCATTTTCTGCATCAGGCCCATCAGACAAAGTAATATTGAATCAACATATATTAATAAGCCCAATATAAAACAATGTCCAAAAATAGAAGCCCATTTCAGGATAAAAGCTCTTAAAAGTCGACCGTTTTATTATACACAATAAAAACTGATATAAATTTTAATGTGGCAGTTTTACAAACAGTAAATCTGTATTTAATGAAGAGATATTATTTTAAATATGTTTAATATCCATTTATGAGGGTGATATCAGGTTTATGTATAAAAAGACTGAAAGAAAAAGAGAAAAGGGATCCAAAATTTTCCCCATTCTGGATGATTCTTCAATATCTATTTGTTTATCTTGTCATTTTTCTATATTTGGCTTCTGATTTAAATTACAAAAGTTACAATTCGTTCGTTGAAAGCGAACGGGTTTACAAACACACTCCTCATGATTCATTACAAAAAGCATTATACAAGAATTTGCAATAACACATATTCAACTACCATCGAATGAGTTAGGTAATTCGGTTGTTTGAATAGTAAATCCTAAGATATTAAGTAGATTTTGTTTTATCTTTCTATTTCGAAACAATTTTATAAGTTGATTCTTTCAGTCTCATTTCTAGGATAGTTAATTTCACTAATTTGAATAGCGAGACGGGGTTATTTGCATTAAACAAATATAGTTAAGGGGATTTTAAAGTTCAAGGGGGTTATACGCAATTGCAGAAAAAATCAAGCAATTAGTTTGCATTTTACTTTCATTCTAATTTTGTTTTAAGGTAACAGTAATGGAGAATTACATAAGAAATGACAACTTTGCAAAACTTCACAAGCTTCACCTAACATTCCAACTATGAAAGCAAACTCATTGTATTTCTTCTTGTGGCTACTAGGTAGAATTATCTCCACATGATAGTAAATTGAGGTTTATATAGAAAAAAACAAAAATATATGTGATAGTTACGTAGAAGCAAGAACTAACCAGGTATTACCATAGATTATCCCTTCGGCCTTTGCCTGGACTTAAAATAGAACTTCCTCCCATTTCGATTTCATCACCTACCCTGCATTCCACATCAATAGAGTTCCCAATCACCTCACCATTAACATCTCCATCGACCTCAAAATCCACTGCAATACAAGCAACGTGCCAGTTATTCATCATAGTCGCAACACTCCTACAGGAAACACAAGAAGAAAGAAAGAAAGAAAACTTAAAACTCATAATTATAACCGTGAGAGTTCAACCCTAAACGAAATCCACTTTATCTTTGTTACCCACATGCACCCCACAAGCTAAGATAGAAATTGACTAAAACAAAGGACATGCTCTCACATTTCAAACTATGAATGAAATAGTATTACTTCCTCACTGTAGGCCCATTTTTACATCAGGCCCATCGTACAAAATCAATACTGGATCAACATATCTGTTAAAAGCCCAAATAGAAAAAGCCCAAGGATATAAGCCCATTTCAGGATAAAAGTTATTAAGGAAATGACCGTTTCAAATATATACAATCAAAACTGACATATGATTTTTATTATAGCAGTTTTGATAAACATTAAACTTGAATTTAATGTAGATATTGTCTTTAATATGTATTAAAACCCATTTATGTGGGTAAGACCAGGTTCATGTATAAAATGAAGGAAAAAGAAAAGGAAAAGGATCCGAAATTGCTCATATTCTTGTTGATTCTTGAAATATCTATTATTATTTTGCTGTTTATCTATTTCTTAGCTTCTGTTTAAATTACAAAAGTTGAGATTCGTTCGGCATTTGCGAACGGGTTTACACTTTTTGGCGTCGTCTGTGGGAACTCGATTTCTAAACAAAAGCTATTTGATCAATGGCGGGAGAATCCACCACACAGCTAGGAGATACAGCTACTATCCTTCAACGTCTGGAGGCCCTTGAAAAAGAAAATCAGGAACTAAGGCAAAGGTTGGATCAGTCTGAACATCCAGAATTGCCTGTAGCAGGACGTCGTAATGGTCCTGGAGTTGAAGAGGGGGACAATCACCATGAAGAAAGTTCAGCAGATCATACTCGTACCCAACCAATCGCAGATGAGGTGAATATCAATAATCGGGCAGTTCCGCTCGATATGGTGACCCGACTTCAAAAGATCGTAGATGAACAAGTAAAGGATCTCATAACACAGTCACCAACCGATCTAGCCATCGAAATGACAGCCAAAATGATTAAATCTCCGTTCAGCCCTGAAATACAATAGGTTCAAAGGCCAAATAAGTTCCAAATGCCAAAATTCATTATGTTCGATGGGACGCAGGACCCAATTGAGCACCTGTTTCATGTGGAGCAGATGATGACTCTCGATATGGCTGATGATGCGCTAATGTGCAAAGTTTTTTCTACAAGCCTAACAGGCCCAACTCTATTATGGTTTAGGCAACTGCCAGGCAGTTCGATCGATTCTTTCCAAACGTTGATGGAAAAGTTCTTGGCCCAGTATTTCGGAAATCGGAAGCAAAAGAGGACCATTTCTAATCTGTTCACGATGAGACAAGCGAAAGGCGAAACGTTGAAGAATTTCCTATCCAGATTCAATTTGGAAATGGGAATGATACCCAGTTGTGATCAACCAGCAGCAGTGGAAGCTTTCAAGGTGGCTATCGAACAAGGGACCAGCTTTCATAGATCCTTGGTGAAGTCAACACCCCTCAACATGGGTCAGTTGAATTCACAAGCACAGGGATATCTGAGATTGGAAGAAGATGAACAAGAAAGATGTCATCGTTCAGCATTAGTCAGTGTGGAAAGCAAATCAAAGGAAATGATAATCAAGAAGGCAGATAATACGAACAGCCAACGATCAGCTCCATATAGGCAACAGGAGAGGAGGCCAAGATATGACATACTTGAAACTCCACTCTGAACAACATTAGCAAAGTTGTACAACGAAAATAAGGCGAAGGGTATTTTTCGCCCATCGTTTCCGTTGAAAACGCCACCAGAGCAACATGACCGTTCGAGGCACTGTGCGTTTCACAATGACTTTGGTCATTTAACCAATGAGTGCAGACAATTGAGGAGACAGGTTGAGACCTTGATAGCCAAAGGAGATTTGAAGGAGTACGTGGACAATGGAGTCAAAAATTTTGATCGACCGAAGCCTAATAAAATTGTGGGCGGACAGCGGGTCAAAATTATTGACACAATCCATAGGAAACCAGAGGAGGATGAGGAAAGTCGTTCGGTTCAACGTTCGCGAATGCGCAATGCCAACAAGATCCGAAGGGTTGGGGAGGTAAATGTAATTCGGAACTACCCAATGCCTACAATATCATTTACTCAGGAGGACTTAAGACGCGTACAACTACCACATGAAGATTCACTAGTAATTTCGATCATAGTTTCAAATTGTTTAGTTAAAATGGTGTTAGTTGATCCAGGTAGCAGCACGAACATCCTGACCAAATCAGCTTTCGAGAAGATCAGCATCAGCACGGAGTTAATCAAACCGACTGCCAGTCCACTGGCAGGCTTTGATGGAAAGAGAATTTGCCCGATCGGGATCCTGAACTTACCTGTGACAGCCGCAAAGCGAACTTTAACAGAAAATTTCATGATGGTAGACATACAACCCTCCTATAATATGATCATGGGAAGAGGTTGGATTCATCGAATGCAAGGAGTTCCTTCTACTCTACATCAGGTGACACGGTGTGTTGATCCTTCAGGGAAAGGGTTTGTCGATATTCAAGGCGATCAAGTAGTAGCGAAAGAATGCTATGCCATTGTCTCCAGAGGTTTGAAGGGCGAAAGTTCCGAACAAAACTTGTAGCAATTACCGAACCTCTTTGATCAGACTGACAATGATGAAAAGACCGAAGAGGACACCATCATAGTGGATCTGATCGTCGGGAGCAAAGGAAGGACCACCCGAATTGGAAGAGGATTGAGTTCTGATGAAAGGAGTAACTTGATTTCTATGTTGAGATCAAATATTGATGTTTTCGCTTGGGAGCACAGCGACATGCCTGGGGTCGACCCAAGAACCATGATGCACACATTAAATGTTTACTCCGATGCACATCCCGTATGCCAACGATCAAGAAGGATCGGAACCGAACGAGGAAAGTTTGTAGCTGAAGAAGTTAGCCGATTGCTAAATGAATGAAGTAAGGAAACAGACGGTTACACATGGCTCTTCAAATTCCCACCATATTTCAAAAATATGAAATGGGTTTGGGAATTGGGGGCAAAGTGTAGGCCCATTTTTACATCAGGCCCATCGTACAAAATCAATACTGGATCAGCATATCTGTTAAAAGCCCAAATAGAAAAAGCCCAAGGATATAAGCCCATTTCAGGATAAAAGTTATTAAGGAAATGACCGTTTCAAATATATACAATCAAAACTGACATAGGGTTTTTATTATAGCAGTTTTGATAAACATTAAACTTGAATTTAATGTAGATATTGTCTTTAATATGTATTAAAACCCATTTATGTGGGTAAGATCAGGTTCATGTATAAAAGGAAGGAAAAAGAAAAGGAAAAGGATCCGAAATTGCTCTCATTCTTGTTGATTCTTGAAATATCTATTATTATCTTGTTGTTTATCTATTTCTTAGCTTCTGTTTAAATTACAAAAGTTGAGATTCGTTCGGCATTTGCGAACAGGTTTACACTCACCCATATGAAAACCTATTACACTGAGTTCAGCATTGACTGTTGGGAATCGCTTAAGTAGCATCTTCTTCAACTACTAAATAAGAGATTGATCATTCAACTCCTGATTGTGACAAGATTCGTGTGCGAGTGGTTCTTACCCGTAGAGAAATTAATAACTATAATAATTCTCTTCCTTACCTCGTCCTAGCTAATATTCTTAGCTTGTCCAACTAATGGCTGCCCCTATTGGGGTCTGTTGTTCAAAAGAGTTGTCACACTGGTGGCAAGTATGTGGTGTTCAGCAACTGACTTTAAACACAATTAAGCACTCATTAAGATGGTCATGTTTCTTTAGCTCCCAAGGCAATACTACATAATATATTCACTTTCTGCTTTCCTTTAAGCGATCGAACCGATTCATTACTTTCAAACAAAAGCAGGAAAAAAAAAACATGTAGCAAGAAAAATATGAAAAAATACAATAGCAAACATGAAACTGAATAAAATTAAACACAAAAAAATAACCCTAAGCTCAAAACAAAAAACACCCACGAGCCTTCAAATACAATTCTTCACACAACTAGCCCAACAAAACACATAAAACTTTGAACTTTAGCTAAATATAATTCTCAAATTACAAACTTTACCTAACCCAACAAAACCCAAATCCACAATTTACCAATTGTATACGCAATGCATTCAAATACTATGCGAACCCGGTTTGTGAAGAGAGAATATTGATAAGTAATACTTGCTCAACATGAATAAGGCTGTAAGGGGATAAGAGTTGTCAATCGGCTACGGGAAGGACTCTACCTAGAAGCTACAAAAGACAACTCCTACATGTTACAACCTTATCCAGACAGTTACATGGTCATCCTATTAACACCATCGCTTCAAAGTCCTATAAATATAAATATAGATACGGGTTAACCTAAAGAGATACGGGTCAACCTAAAAAAATACACAATAATCACCCTCTCCATTACTACTACCCTCTTGACATTCAAAGTACTAACTTGACCGTCGGAGCTTATTTGGCCGGTATCCCACCACTTTGGTCACTGTTTGTTCTTTCCGATAGGTACGACATTGTTTTGTACACTACCATTCTACGCATCAACAAATACAAATCCCCAAATTGGGCAATAGAGACATTTTTTCTTAAATTGTATTCAGTTATCACAAGGTGAAATTTTCATTCGATCCAAAGAGAGAGACCTTAATTCATGTTTCCCCTAACTTTGCCCTACAATTAATCATATATATATATATATATATATATATATATATATATATCTGTGTGTGTAGGAACTTACTCAGAATTTGTATAGAAGATCCAGGTTTGAATATTTGCAAAGAAGAGAGAGAGAGGTATACGGTTCAACTTCAGTTTCTTGGCCATGAGCGATTGGTGTAGGTAGAAAATACGAAAAGTCAACTGCCCCTTTTTCAATCAATCATAGTTTGCCCTTATTCCAAGTCGGTGAGGTCGATTCCATCTGATTATTGCTCTGTAGTAAATGACAATTGGGTCTGCCCATTTGAATCCAGTGTTGATAGGCCCAATATTAATCTGAATCAACCACTTATGGGCCACTTGACTTTAGCCCAATACTATTTTTGAAGCCAGGCCCACTATTTCTCTTCTCTGTTTCCTTCTACTCAAATGAATCAAATCAATCATCTACTTTCATCCCTCTCTCTCTCTCTCTCTCTCTCTCTATATATATATATGCATATATATATATATATACACACACACATATTCGTGGATACATATATAGGGTTAATAGCAAAACATCCCCTGAACTATACCCTCTCTCTTACTAAACCCTCCTGAACTATTTTTTATGCTGAAAACCCCCCAAATTATAGTTTTTCCTGCACAGTTATAACACCGTTAAGTGAAATTGCACTGGAATTCCCTGAAGTTCCTATTAATTTCGCTCGCACCCTAAAATTTCATTTTCCTTGCAATGACACCCCCTTGAAGGGGTGAAATGACCGGAATGCCCTTATTTTGTCTCCCCTATTTCATGAGATAAATATCTAGGTGGTGAAATTACCTCCATGCCCCAAGATTAGAACCCTATAATATTTGAGGATATTTTCAAATATTTTTTTCAAAATAAAAGTTAAAGAAAAGAGGTTGAAAATATTTCAAAACTTTTAAATAATAATAATAACTAATTAATATGCATTACTTGAAGTGTAACTCTAATGAATATTTCAAAAGATATAGAGTAAGGAGTTACAAATATTTTCATATTTTTTAAAAAATATTAATTAATTAATATACATTAATTAAAATGTAACTCTAATGGATATTTCATAAAATATGGAGTAAAGATATAAGACAAATATATTTCGGCAAGTAACAAGTGTTAATCGTTAAGAACAAATTTTGTGACTTCCTATTCCAAATCCTCAACCTAATAAATACTCACTTTCTAAGAACTAATTTTTTACGACCGCATATATACATTGAAACTTTAAGGTAACAATTTTGTCACTCACTTGAATTTCTATGTCACACACTGCTTCTAGTAAGGCTCCAACTTAATATAAGGAAAATATTTTGAACAAAATTTGGCCATATGAGATTCTCTATAATGATTGTGGTTTGTTACTTGATGAAAGACAGCTATGTAACTAATAATAATAATACTTATAAGAAAAAAATACATTCAAAAATAAAATTTTGAATGAAAACTAAAAAATAAATGATCAACCTGCAATTTCCATCTTGATAAATATTCGAAAAACTAGACCATTCAATTTTAAATGAATCCAGGGGTTACAAGTTCTTGACAATCTTATTTTAAAGGGTTAACACTTGTTGTTTGCCGAAATATATTTGTCTTATATCTTTACTCCATATTTTATGAAATATCCATTAGAGTTACATTTTAATTAATATATATTAATTAATTAATTTTTTCTAAAAAATATGAAAATATTTATAACTCCTTAATCTATATCTTTTGAAATATTCATTAGAGTTACACTTCAAGTAATGCATATTAATTAGTTATTATTATTATTTAAAAGTTTTGAAATATTTCCAACCTCTTTTCTTTAACTTTTATTTTGAAAAAAATATTTGGAAATATCCCCAAATATTATAAGGCTCTAATCTTGGGGTATGGAGGTAATTTCACCACCTAAATATTTATTTCATGAAATATGGAAGACAAAACAAGGGCATTCCGGTCATTTCACCCCTTCAAGGGGGTGTCATTGCAAGAAAAATGAAATTTTAGGGGGCGAGCAAAATTAATAAGAACTTTAGGGAATCCCAGTGCAATTTTACTTAATGATGTTATAACTGTGCAGGAAAAACTATAATTTGGGGGGTTTTCAGCACGAAAAGTATAGTCCAGGAGGGCTTAGTGCACACCAGGGGGTTTAGTTAGAGAGAGGGTATAGTTGAGGGGGGTTTTTTGCTATTAACCCTACATATATATAGTACTTGTATGGCACACCGTTTGTTTCGAAGTGTCTGTCGAATTTGTTTGCCGTCACTGCTTATGCCCTCTTCTTCCAGGTGACTTATAAATCAATATGTATATATATATAGATATATACAGACACCCTACAAGCGCACACTTCTGTAGTTATGTATCTCAAAACTATTTCATTTATATACATTCTATTGTGTTTTATTATTGCTGCTTTGTTTTCTAGGGCAATTATTCATCAGTTGGAACCAATTTGGGATCGTTGCGGAGCTCAAACACCATTCAATCCATCAAAACTGTGGTGGGTCTTGAGAAATTTCAGTCACGGGTCAGTGAATCTTGTGATATCTGAGGGAAAACCCAAGTTTGAAACCAACGAAATCGATCCACCCAAGAAGGACAAGTGGCAGACGAAGAAGAGGCTGAAGCTGAAGAGGAAGAAAGAGAAACACAAGAGAAAATCGGCTAATAAGAGAGACCCCAGACGTATTGGTGTCAAAGGCAAGAAAGGGAAGCACAAGTTCGCCAATGCTGAGGAACGAATCAAATACAAGCTTGAAAAGGTCACTCATTTTATATTTTACTGTGGAAGTATTATTTTTATTTTTATTTTATGGAATGTGTGGAGTTTTATTGAATTGGGTTTGTTCAGTGGGTACTTGGAAACATGTGTTTGTTATCTTAATCTATGAAATCAGCCCATTTTCAACGGCACACACCGTATATTTTCAATAAATTTGAAAAACAAGTCAAGACACAATTCAATTGTAAAATCTTACTAACATCAAGGGCAATGTAGTCATGAAACACTTCCAAAGAAACTTTATTCGTTTATTTCGCAATCCACTACTACGCCTAAATCCATCATCAATACAGTCTTCTTCCAATATTTGACTAAATTTTTACAATTATAATTTCTGCCTAATTAACTAATGTAATTTGGATTTTTGTTTATATATATACATAAAATTGAGTTTTTTTTTTTCTATTTAAATATTAATAGCAATGTTTCACGGCAGGTTTTTTCCCTAGAATTATCATTCTTTTTGGAACAAAATTTTCAACATCTTTGACTCCAATGATTTTATTTCCAACAATTTGTAACGGATTCAGCCAATAGGCCCAATATCGATCTTATTATCTTAATATTAATGCATTTAAAAAATAGTATGAATAGAAGGATACGTAATATGAGACAAATTATGGTGATGTACACACCTTTTATATTAGTCAAAGTTTGATTATATAGTAAGATTAGAGTACTACCTGGTCAACTAACGTGGCCATCACACCCAGCTTCCGTCTCAAGGCTGATAGAAAATTTTAAATTAGTCACCCAACACATTTTTTATTTTTATTATTTAGTTATTAGCATGAGTAACAGGTCATAATTGGAAAAAAAAGGGAATACAATAAAATAATTTTTTTATGATCACAACAATATAAAACCTGATATGAAACTTGTAGATTATTTATTCAATTTTTGTTCATTATAATCAGTCTTTCTAATTACATTTTTTTTCCTGTTTCATAAGCACAATCGTTTTTTTTTTTTTTTTAATTCTTTTGCAAAAGTCCACATATACCACCAATCCATACCATCTTAGATTCTTAAGTGGACTCTGCTTACTAACAAGTGGGATTTGGGTAGACACATTCTATATATTCTTCGATTAATAAATTAAAAAGAAAAACTCATCTACTTTATTTTTCAATAATTTACTCTCAGATAAAATTATCAAACTGACCTTCCTTTGCACTATTAAGTTTAAAGGTTACGTTCTATAAAACCTTATTTAATTTTTAGCACTTAAGTAAATCATTAGTTGAAATTCTTCAAACCTTTGAGATGTCCAAGCTTGATATTAATGTTGTCAATCATCGGTCTTCTAAGAAGTTTGTCCTCTCATTCAAGCGCCGCCTATCAAAAAATATCAAAATCGTCTTGAATACCTAGATCAATAGACTTTTTTTGTCAATATCTTGTGATATTTTTCTTTTTTAGTCATATATGTGAAGAATATTCAAGATTTTGTGCAAGTTTTCATTAACGAATTTAAGGTAAGATAAAAAAAAAAAAAAAGAGGAGTCATTGAAAGAAATTACAAAAATGATAATACGAATTTTATCCTAATTAAATTTAATGTTATCATATAGGGTAAATTACAATTTCACCCCTCTTGTTTAGATAATTATAGTTTTATCTCCTCTTATTTGGACATAGTAACACTTTGCCCCCTATGTTCTGATTTCAGGTGTGATTTTACATAATTGCTCTTCATATTATATTATAATCTTATGGTTAATTTCAATAACCCCTTTAACCTATTGAATTTTCACATTGCCCCCACCATAATGGGTAAATTATAGTTTCACTTCCTAAAATTCAAAAAAATATTTAAAATTTAAAATATATATATAAATTTTGAAATATATATATATAATTCGAAAAAATATATAAAATTAGAAAAAAAAAATATAAAATTCGGAACAAATTTATAAATTTAGAAATATATATATAATTTGGAAAAAAATATATAAATTAAGAAAAAATATATAAAATTGGTAAAAAAATATATAAATTCGAAAAAAATATATAAATTTTGAAAAACATATAAAATTTCAAAATATATATAAAATTATAAAAAATATATATAAAATTAGGAAAAAATATATAAATTTGAAATATATATATAATAAGAAAAAATATATAACTTTAAAAAATATATATAAAATTATAAAAATGTATATATATAATTAAAAAAATATAGGATGGTTCATTAAATATGATTGTCCAAACCAATAAATGGGATGGTTCATTAAATATGTTGTCAAAAAAATATATTATCTAAACCAATAAATGGTGCAATCTCTAATCTGTACACATCAATGGAAACATAAGATGATTCATTAAATATGATTTTATATTTTACAAGGAAACTAACACATCGTAGTACAGTTTTCACATTTACCTTCACGAAAACACTACAAGGTGTATATGCCCAAATTAACAATAAGCTGAAATGAATAACAATCCTTATTTACCTAGACAAGAAATTAAAACTCATACAATTTTAACTCCATGAAAACCCAAACTTTCAACCTTGAATAGCAATCCTAAAATAGTCTACTATATGTTTTTCCAAATTTTATATATTTTTCTAATTTTATATATATTTTTTTAATTATATATATATTTCAAAATTTTATATGTTTTTTGAAATTTATATTTGTTTTTGAAATTATATATTTTTCCCGAATTTTATATATTTTTTCTAATTATATATATATTTCCGAATTTTATATATTTTTTCCAAATTTATATATATTTATGAATTTTATATATTTTTTCTAATTTTATATTTATTTTCAAATTTATATATTTATTTCTAATTTTATATTTTTTTTTCGAAATTATATATTTTTTGAAATTTATATATATTTTTAGAATTTATTTATTTATTTGGAATTTTATATATTTTTTCTAATTTTATGTATTTTTTCAAAATTTTATATGTTTTTCAAAATATATATATATTTTTTGAATTATATACATATTTTAATTTTCTTTTTTTTTTCCAATTTTATATATATTTTTTGAAGTATATATATATTTTTTGAATTTTATATATGTTTTAAAATTTTAAATATTTTTTCGAATTTTAGAGGGTGAAATTGTAATTTACCCATTATGGTGGGGGCAGTGTGAAAATTCAATAATTTAGGGGTATTTATTGAAATTAATCATAAAATTATAATATAACATAAAGGGCAAGTAGGTAAAATCAAACCAAAGGGAACAAAGTGTTACGATGTCCAAATAAAAGGAGATGAAATTATAATTATTCAAACAAGAGGGTGAAAAGTATAATATGTTCAAACAAAAGGAGGTGAAACTGTAATTTATCCTATCATATAAGCAGGCACGGAGCTAGGTAATGCACTTGCCCCTATATATTTTTTTTAAATGTAAAATTCTGTTAATTTTTTTACAAAAATGATATTATGTAAGTAAAATATTAATATTGCAACTGTAAAATTATAAAAAAAATAAAATTATATTGCACCTACAAATTAAACATTGCCCCTTTTACATAATTTTTTGGATTGGTCCTGCATATAGGTACTTCCATGCATTGTTGAATTATATTATGTACAAATGAAGCAATTGTTTTTTTAAAGAATATACATTTAACTAAAACATTACAAAAGGAGTCCTGCTAAATATATGAACAATAATACTTGTATGTTGTATCCTATGGACTACCAATTGATGCAATTATTCTTATTAATTAGAAACATTATTTCAATAGGGAAAAAAATAAAGGAGAAAAAAAAACCTGACTATTACAGCATCCCTGAAATGAATTCATAGGTCCCACACAAAATGCTTTTTCGATGGCGGCCAAGATCTTGTGACGCCCTTTATAACAGCACTTCAAGTATCAATTATTATTTTTACGTTTCTAAATGAAAAAGGGGAAAGAAAATAGACCCTTTTTCTTCCAGCGCCCAAGGCCAGAGCCGCCTCTCTTATATATATATATATATATAGTTGTAACTTGTAATAATACACAGATACTGTTAGTGATATGCAGTATTACATATTAACATGAAGAGATTAGTTGTGCTTGATTAGTCAATGACACAGTAGTGATTCTAGTAAAGCTCCAGCTCAGTTACCATTTTACTGGAATTTGTCTAATGAGAAAATTTGTTCAACGTGATGAACCGAGTATGTGCATTGTTAATTAAATTGTATGGAGCGTAAAAAAATATATATGTTGTGTTACCTGCTGTAATGTGAGTGTGTTTTTAGGTGGACTAATAAATTTTTTGTTATTTGGCACTCTAATGGTTCCAATAGTGAGATAGTAACATAATTGAATTAGGATTTATGAAGCTCATATTATGCTTTGTGAAAAATAGCTAAATATTTTAATGATAAAAAAAATAGAGCATAAATATTTGGTAAAATATTTGACATGTCTCTTAATCAAGCTTTGGTATCCATTATAATAAATAGGATGCTTTGTAATTCGATAAAAAATTTAGATTTCTATATGAATCTAACATCCAATTCAATTATATATACACAATTATTTTTCTATTGCAAGATATTAAACACATAATTCATCATATCGTCTTATATATTAAGTATAGTTTTGTTTGTATTATTGAAATATTTACACTATTTTTTCTCACCAAAAATCACGTGTTAGGGAGTGATGTATACTCGTACTCAAAGTTGTGTTGCTAACATCACCAAGCTCACATTCCAGAATCTCACAACCCATTAAGATGCAATACACGTGTATTCTCAAGAAGCGACATACGTAATCAACTCCATTTCTACGCACACACCGTATATTTCCAATAAACTTGGAAAACAAGTCAAGGCACAATCCGTAAATCTAACCAATATCAAGGGCAATGTAATCATTTCATTAATCATGTCGACTGCCACTGAAAGTGTGGAAATTGTCGAAGCCCTTCAAGAATCAGGCTGCTGGCCCAATAAGGTTCTCTTAAGCCCCGGTAATCAAGCCCATTTCAGTTTGTGTCTATTTGAATAATAAACAGACTATGACATGATGATGTAATCAATATAGTATTGCCCTAATGGGCCCAAAACCCAAAGAAAAAATGTATATAAGGATGATCAAAATTTAATAAAACATTCATTGTTGTGTTGTGCATTTTTGAGCATGTACACTTTGGCGCCGTCTGTGGAAAATCACTTTTATGGCAAAATAGCTTATAAATATATACTGAAGCAAAAAATAAATCAAGTGTTGCATTGTCTATCGCATGGCCTGAAGTGCCCGAAGACACAACACTGATCCTGAAGAGATCAAAATTTTACAAAAAAAGAAACCAAGTGTTGCATTGTCTATCGCATGGCCTGAAGTGCCCGAAGACACAACACTGATCCTGAAGAGATCAAAATTTTACAAAAAATAAATCAAGTGTTATACTGTCTATCGCATGGCCTGAAGTGCCCGAAGACACAACACTGATCCTGAAGAGATCAAAATTTTGCAAAAAATGAACCAAGTGTTGCATTGTCTATCGCATGGCCTGAAGTGCCCGAAAACACAACACTGATCCTGAAGAGATAAAAATTTTGCAAAAATAAACCAAGTGTTGCATTGTCTATCGCATGGCCTGAAGTGCCCGAAAGACACAACACTTAAAAACACAGAACAATATAAACATTAAAAGTCAACTAAATTAAAACAATGATCTGTCATTCAAAAATGGCCCCCGATGGCCAAGGCTTACAAAATTTTTATAAAAACAAAAATGCTAAGGGCCAACATTAGTGCCCGCCACATCGCTGTTCATAGGAATAATGCCCCCCTCAGAAGCAGGAGGATCGGAATCGGTCGTAGCACTCATCCCCGGGAGAGCTCTGGTCAGGAACTCACAGAAACGAACATCGTCAGGACCTCCAACCGGATCGTCGTACGGTGGAGCGATGCCCAAATTCTCGTCCAGTTTTTCCACTGAGGCGAAATCCCTCTCCTCAACGGGCTTCTGCATATCATTGAAGCATGACCTCCATCCGAACCCGATTCGGTACTGGGAGGTGTCACAGAAGCGTCTATACATTTCATTGCCATCCCGGTGACACATCTCCACCATCGACCTCTCCACCATAAGGAGGTTCTCGGTCTCGGCCTTCTCCTCCAAAAGTTTAGCCTTAGAAGCCTTCAGGCCCTCATTCTCAGCCCTTAGGCTTGCATTCTCTGCTTTCAGGGCCTCCGTTTCAGAGAACAAGGCCCGGCGTACCGCCTCCATCTCTTGGATCTGATCACGAGCAGCCCGAAGCTGTTGCTCCGCAGTGATTGCCCTTTGTGTCTGAACATCCAATTTTTCATTGGATATTAAAAGTAAGGAGGCAGCCTTTTGCCTAGCATCCTCTTTCACCTTCAGGAGCTCGTTGGATTTGCGGAACAGTTTATCGTCCTCCTCCATCTTCGCATTATAGGCCTAGGTCAGATAAAGCATCTGCCAAAATAACGAGTGTTAGCTTGATGGGCCAATTGATCAGTATACTAAAAAAGTGAGAAAAGGAAAAGTATGACTGGTGAGATAGTATTGAAAGAGTACCTTCATTGCAATCTCCGGATCAGTCAAGGCTAGCTCTTCCCGGTTGATCTGTCTCAGTTTCTTTCTGTCCGCAGGAGTCCAAATCTGAGACCCCATTGCCCGAAGGGCGGTGTCATTGTCAATAGTCTCATTCCCCTTGACCAAAAAGCCATCACCAGAGGGTGTAATCTTTGGCGCCCAGGGGACGGGTCTCTCCTCAGTTGCAGCCCCAGTGTCCTCCACTATGATCAGGGACAACGCTGTAAACAAGCGGGGTCTAACTGATCGGTCGGGAAGAATTTCCTCAGAGCGGGGATGTCGTGTCCCCGACAGACAAGCCTCTCCCTTAATTAGTTGGGATTCAGGAACGGGAATGCTCCCTAGAGGAGGAGCGAAGGTCGCTCCAGCAGTACCAGATCCTGAAAAAGGGGGCGGAGTGACCTGAATATTTCCCATCGGAGGGGAAGAAGTTACCGGGACGTTCTCCACCAATGGTGGAGGATCAGACCCGGATGGGGGTGTTGGAGTACTTTGCGACTCCTGTCCGTTCTGAACCTCACTTGGCACTGAATGAATCGCCTGAGGGTCGGGTGCCCGCTTGGCCTTCTTTTTTAGTACGGCTTGCGGGATTCTCAGCATTTCTGTTGACAAGGCCTGCAAATTAGAACCCGTCAGGTAAAATTTACATATTTTTAGGGGTTGTCCCCATATTTTAGACTTAAGGAGTTCAAACCGGGATCTGATGTAAGTTGAGGTTTTAAAGTTATCGGGTGCTCCCAGAAACTCAAGCACTTGAAGACCCAACTTATCATTGCACTGATCGCAATAGCATGACCCCTTATGAAATGGTTTGAAGGAGGGAAATAACGGCCTGTCGAATTCACTAGGGACTCTGAATCCCGATGATCCAGGAAGCCTCCAGTTCCCGCTCACCAGGATCATTCTTTCCTTCCACCCTTTGTTGGATTTTTCAATGCCATTGCAAATATTTCTCCCACTCAGAGGAAAAAGATTGTATCTGCCCCTGCAATCCTTCTGGCCCTGTATCTTGTAACAGAATAGGAGCTCGGCCAGACCTAGATCGAGACCTAGTTCCCGATTGATTATCAGGAGCATGGCCAAGATCCTAAAGAAGTTAGGCCCCAGCTGAAGCAGAGCCAGACCTAAGGTAGCTAGGGTATAGATGAAGAAAGGTTGGATCGGGAATCTAAGAACCTGAAAGTGGAAGGCCGACAGCAGAATCTGATGATCCAAGACCCCCTCACCTTTCCTGAAATCGTATTTTTTAGGGTAATTTTTAATGATAACCCCATCGGGTATCCCACATTTGACCATTAACCTCTTAAGTATTGTCTCTACCCTATGTGTAGGAGGGAGGGGGTCAGCATAAAATTGGTCTCCCGAATTCCCTGCAGCCGGATCCCCAACCGCTGCGACATTTTGATTGACCTCTAGTGGACTGGACCCGACTACCCTAACCACCTCTACTGAGGGTGAACTAAGAGAGACATCTGGGTCCACAGAAGAGGGGAGACGATCGCTACCCGACCGGGTGTCATCACTATCAGACATGCTAGCAGAAAGATAGAAGAACTGAAGGAAACGAACTTACTCTAGGATGAATCCCGACCCGAGTTCGTGAGGATTCCTGGAAGATTGAGCGTATTTTGGCAATGATAAACGAAGAGATCAAGTGTAGAGAGTTTTCTGAAAGTTGTAGATTCGAAGTGAAACGAACACCCAGCATACACAACGAGTATTTATAGAAGTCCATGAAACGTTTGAAAGGCCGTGCGCTCGGGATACGAAGCGTCACATCATTTCACGTGCGCCTCCTCTGCCCCCTTTTCGCCAATCGAGGCTATCCGGACCACAAGTTTCAAATATTCCAATGATTGCATAGCTGTCGCATTAATTGGGTCTGTCACGTCACCCCGACAGGGGTAATGTATCTCATTTTCCACTTTATTTTCTCTCTAATGGGCCTGATCGCCCGATGGCCCATCACAAAGAAGCGGGCTTGTGTAAGTGTGAAAATTGTCCAAGCCCATCAAAGCCCTTCAAGAATCAGGCTGTTGACCCATAAAGTTCTCTTAAGCCCGGTAATCAATCACATTTCAGTTTGTGTCTATTTGAATAATAAACAGGCTATGTCATGATGATGTAATCAAGATAGTATTGCCCTAATGGGCCCAAAGCCCAAAGAGAAAATATATATAAGGATGATCAAAATTTAATAAAACATTCATTATTGTGTTGTGCATTTTTGAGCATGTACAACCACGCTTCTGGAGAAACTTTATTCGCCTACTTCGCAACCCACTGCTTTATATTCATCACATCTGCTTAAATCCATCATCAATACACTCTTCTCCCAATATTTGACTACATTTTTACAATCATAATTTCTGCCTAATTAACTAATGTTATTAGGATTTTTTGTTTAAATATAAATATAAAAAATTGAGTATTTTTTTTCTATCTAAATATTAATAGCAATGTTTCAAGGCAGTTTTTCCCCTAGAATTTTCATTCTTTTTGGAACAAAATTTTCCGGTGACTTCATTTACAACAATTTATAACACCGTGCTTTAATTTATGTAACAACTCTTTAATACATTTTTTTTTTGAAAATTGAAATATTCATTCAACTAAAATGTGTTTCCATTTTATTCTAAAAATATTGACAAAAAAACCCATTAATTATCTTATGAATATATATTAACTACAAATTAAAAGGCGCAAAAGTAAATATTAACAAAGGAAAAATTATTAGATCTAATTTTTATAAATTTTATATCATTATCAATAACAGCCTTTGTATAAACAGTGTTAGATCGTGCACTCCTATTCTCTTATATTTCATATTTTGTCATTTGTTTTTGGGTTAATAACAAAAAAAACCCCTGAACTATACCCTCTCTCTAACTAAATCCCCCTGAACTATTTTTTGTGCTGAACCCCCCCCCCCCCCCCCCAAACTATAGTTTTTCCTGTACAGTTATAACACCGTTAAGTGAAATTGCACTAGAATCCCCTGAAGTTCCTGTTAATTTCGCTCACGCCCTGAAATTTTATTTTTCTTGCAATGACACCCCCTTGAAGGGGTGAAATGACCGGAATGCCCTTGTTTTGTCTCCCCTATTTCATGAGATAAATATCTAGGTGGTGAAATTACCTCCATGCCCCAAGATTAGAACCCTATAATATTTGGGGATATTTCCAAATATTTTTTTCAAAATAAAAGTTAAAGAAAAGAGGTTGGAAATATTTCAAAACTTTTAAATAATAATAATAAATAATTAATATGCATTACTTGAAGTGTAACTCTAATGAATATTTCAAAAGATATAGAGTAAGGGGTTATAAATATTTTCATATTTTTTAAAAAATATTAATTAATTAATATACATTAATTAAAATGTAACTCTAATGGATATTTCATAAAATATGGAGTAAATATATAAGACAAATATATTTTGGCAAGCAACAAGTGTTAATCGTTAAGAACAAATTTTGTGACTTCCTATTTCCAAATCTTCAACCTAATAAATACTCACTTTTTAAGAACTAATTTTTTACGACCGCATACATACATTGAAATTTTAAGGTAACAATTTTGCCACTCACTTGAATTTCTATGTCACACACTGCTTCTAGTAAGGCTTCAACTTCATTTAAGAAAAATATTTTGAATAAAATTTGGCCATATGAGATTCTCTATAATGATTGTGGCTTGTTACTTGATGAAAGACAGCTATGTAACTAATAATAATAATACTTACAAGAAAAAAACCTATTCAAAAATAAAATTTTGAATGAAAACTAAGAAATAAATGATCAACCTGCAATTTCCATCTTGATAAATATTCAAAAAACTAGACCATTCAATTTTAAATGAATCCAGGGGTTACAAGTTCTTGACAATCTTGTTTTAAAGGGTTAACACTTGTTACTTGCCGAAATATATTTATCTTATATCTTTACTCCATATTTTATGAAATATCCATTAGAGTTACATTTTAATTAATATATATTAATTAATTAAATTTTTTAAAAAAATATGAAAATATTTATAACTCCTTACTCTATATCTTTTGAAATATTCATTAAAGTTACACTTCAAGTAATGCATATTAATTAGTTATCATTATTATTTAAAAGTTTTGAAATATTTTCGAACCTCTTTTCTTTAACTTTTATTTTGAAAAAAATATTTGGAAATATCCCCAAACATTATAAGGTTCTAATCTTGGGGCATGGAGGTAATTTCACCACCTAGATATTTATTTCATGAAATAGGGGAGACAAAATAAGGGCATTCCGGTCATTTCACCCCTTCAAGGGGGTGTCATTGCAAGGAAAATGAAATCTCAGGGGGCGAACAAAATTAAGAAGAACTTCAGGGGATCCCAGTGCAATTTTACTTAACGGTGTTATAACTGTGCAGGAAAAATTATAGTTTTTGGGGGGGGGGGGGGGGGGGGGGGGGCGTTTTTAGCACGAAAAGTATAGTCTACGGGGATTTAGTGCACACCAGGGGATTTAGTTAGAGAAAAGGTATAGTTGAGGAGGTTTTTTTGCTATTAACCCTTTGTTTTTTGAAATATATAATGTTAGAATCATTTTAATTACTTCATCGCATGTTAGTTTTGTTACTTTCTTAATCCTATATCTTTCTTTCAACAAGGTGTTCTCACAAACATGTAGGGTTCAAAATAATAATAAGACTCTGACTTGTATGCATATATAATATAGTAAAAGGTCCTTATGCTCCTGTAAGTAATAGTCATAATTAATAGGGTAATTTGCACTGACACTCCCTGAATTTTAGGTCAATTGCACATAAAAAGTGGTTAATGTTTTTTCGGTCAGTCACCTCCTGAACTTTCAATTTTCTTGTGTTGACACCCCCTTGGGTGATGAAATTACTCTTGTACCCTTTTTTTTTATTTTTTTTATTTTCTTTACAACTTTAGACATTTTATGGGACGAAACTGTTCCCACCCTCAATATATATATATATATATATATATAATTCGAAAAATGTATATAAAATTCAAAACATATATATAAATTTTGAAAAAAATATATAAAATTCAAAAAATATATATATAAAATTCGAAACAAAATATATAAAATTCAAAAACAATATATTAAAATTTGAAAAAATATATAGAATTCAAAAAAATATATAAAATTTGAAAATATATATATAAATTTCGGAAAAAAAATTACAAATTTGAGAAAAAATATTTCAAAAAAAAAATATAAATTTGAAAAAAATATCTCTCTTTTGAAAAACAAAATCTGAAAAAATATATATAAATTTAGAATATATATATATATATTAAAATGTCATATCTTTTCTAATGAAATTGATCAAACTATTACCACCAACATCAATTAATTGTCTTCTTTTATTTATATTTTTCCAAAATATAAATATTTTTTTCCGAAATTTATATGATGTTTTCAAAATTTATATGAAATTTTCTAAATTTATAATTTTTTTTTATATTTATATATTTGTTTCAAAAGTTTTAAAGTATAGGGGACAATCTAGACATTTGAGGGGTTAGTTGATTAAATTTGAAAAACATATGGGGCAATCCAAACATAATGAATTTAATAAACTAACCCCCATTATGTCCGGATTGCCCCATATACTTTCCAATTTAATCAACTAACCCCTCCTATGTCCGGATTGCCCCCTATACTTTTTAATTTCAATCATATTGCCCCACACCCTCAAACAATATATATATATATATATATATATAGATAATTCAAAAAAATATATAAAATTCGAAAACAATATATTAAATTTCAATCAAAAAATATATATAAAATTCAAAAAATATATATAAATTTTGTAACAAATATATAAATATCAATTTGTTTTATAAATTTTGAAAATATCATATAAATTTTGAAAAATCATATAAATTTCGGAAAACAATATTTATATTTTTGAAAAATATAAATAAAAGAAGACAACTAATTGATGTTGATGGTAAATTGTTTGATTAACTTCATTAGAAAAGATATGACATTTTACCAATATATATATATATTTTCAGATTTTGTTTTTCGAAAGAGAGATTTTTTTAAAAAATTTATATATTTTTTTGAATTTTTTTTTTTTTCAAACTTGTAATTTTTTTTTTCAAAATTTATATATATATTTTCAAAATTTTTATATTTTTTCAAATTGTATATATATATATATTTCGAATTTTATATATTTCTTTCAAATTATATATATGTATATATTTCGAAATTTATAAAAAAGAAATTCAAATTTTATATTATTTTTCGAATTTTATATATTTGTTTCAAATTATATATATATATTTCAAAATTTATAAAGAAAAATTTGAATTTTATATTATTTTTCGAATTTTATATATTTTTTCAAAATTTAATATATTGGTTTTGAATTTTATATTTTTTGTTTCAAATTTTATATTTGTTTCGAATTGTATATATATATATTTTGAATTTTATATATTTCTTTCAAATTATATATATATATTGAATTTTATATACATTTTTTGAATTATATATATATATATATATATATATATATATATATATATATATATTTGAGGGTGGGGTCAGTTTCGTTCCATACAATGTCTAAAGTTGTAAAGAAAATAAAAAAAGGGTACAAGAGTAATTTCATCACCCAAGGGGGTGTCAATGCAAGAAAACTGAATGTTCAGGGGGTGACTGACCGGAAAATCGTTGACCGCTTTCTAGGTGCAATTGACCTAAATTTCAGGGGGTGTCATTGCAAATTACCTTAATTAATAAATTAGTTGATAAACAGAAGTAAACTAAAACAATGTGTTGCGATACACTAAATAACACCATAAGAGCATGTGGAGTAGCGTGTTATGGGTGATGTTACACTTTTTGATAAAGTGTAGTGCCACGTCAGTAATTTTAAGAGTGGGTGATGATGTGACTCTACACTTTATTTGGAGTGTGTGTTCTATGGAGTGGTATTTTATGTTTTACTATATTTTATTATTCAAAAGTACATAATTTAACACACATAGAAGTATATTGATATTTATAAAAATTGAAAATTATATTTTTTATTTTAAGTTAATTGAATTATAATTATTTTAATTAATTAATTAATTGAATGTTATAAAAAAAATTTGTATTGTACATTAAGGGTCCGTTTGGATACCCTGTTTTCTGCTTTTGTTTTTTTACTGTTCATCAGATAAAAAAAAAAAACACGTTTGGCAAACGCGTTTACTGTTCACTTTTTTTTCCCCAAGAAAACTGTTTTCTGTGAATAGTGTGTAAAAGTGGTGAAAACACCAAATATAACTTTTAGTTGTTTTTTGAGTTTTTTCACTGTTTAGGTGGTAAAAACAGTGAAAACACCAAATCCATAAAATACAACTTTCACCAAATAAAAGTGGTGAAAACACCTTAATCCAAACGCTTTTTTGTTTTTAGTTTTTTGCTGAAAAAAACAAAGACAAATACAAAAACAGTTTTTATATTTAAAAAAAGAAAACAAATACAAAAAACAGGCTTTCCAAACGCACCCTAAAGAACATAGCCAAAATAATTTACCTATATTCAAGTAAATTTAAAGTCAAAAAATAAGTTTGTTTTATTTGGAGTGTGGATATTGTAGGGTATGAGATTATATGATTCACTCTACTTTATATTATTTTATTATAAAAAAATTTCATTATTAATATATAAAATATATAAAATAAATTTAATTTAAAACATTAAAAAATTCATCTATTTTTTTTTAAAACTATAATTATTTAAATAAAAATATTATATAAAATAACACAATACATAAAAGAATTTATACAAAATATATAATTAAATTTTTTATTTAAAATATAATTTTGGAGATATGTAACATAAAATATAAAAAAACACTTCGGGTGCGTTTGGATAGGGGTGTTTCCGTTTTTGTTATTGTTTTTTCACTGTTCACGGGAACAAAAATGCATTTGGGGAGCCTTTAATGGTTTTTGTTTTCGTGAACAATAAAAAAACGTTTTCTCACCCTTAGTTCAAATTTTGAGAACATCAAAATGGTGTTTTTTTATTTTCGATATTGTTTATTCTTAGCAAAAAAAAAAAAAAATTGTTACAGATTCCCTAACCTCCAAACCCTAACTTCCAAAATATTTTTTTTTTTTTTTTTTTGTACTCGAATTTTTTTTAGATAAAATATTCAATCAAATGTGTTTTTGTTTTCGGATTACCCTTAGAACAAAAACAAAATTTTATTTTGTTCTCGGTAGATAAAAAAACGAAAACGGAAACACTATTATAGATTCCAAACTCACCTTTCATTTCATGCATTTTTTCTCTTCAGGACAATCTCTATCTCTCGCTACTTGACTTGACTCTCTACATCACACTCCATTCATTTTCTACACGCTACGGTAGCTCCCAATGGCCAAATTCTTCTCCACTCCGGATGCTCTAATATCTTTCAACTGTTCTATCTTTCTCTCTCTATAATATATATACACAATATATACATATAGATATATTCACACACACGGTGCTTTTCATAGAATCAACTATTGCTTCTAAACCTCTCTCAAGTAATAGTAGATTTGGAAAGAAGATGAATCAGTTGTTGGCGAAGTCTCTAATCAGAGGTCTGGTCAACGGCCGGAGCTGTGGCCGTTTGACTCCAGCGGCGTCGTCGGCGGTGGCAGTTGTCAGACCGGTCGATGGAGTCGGCGAAGTGAGGGGTTTTGGTGGTTTGGATTTCTTCGGTGGGGCCGGTTGGAGGCGGGCCATGACCACGGAGATGGAGAGGGCGGCGGTGCCGGAGAAGGACGGGAAGGAGGCGGCGGAGGAGAAGAAGAAGAAGGGAGATGGTTCCGTGGTGACTTCCAGCTATTGGGGCATTTCGCGGCCCAAGATTACTAGGGAGGACGGGACTGAGTGGCCTTGGAATTGCTTTATGGTAATATATATATATATATATATATATATATATATATTTATGTATGTATGTATATATTTTGGAACATAATATATACTGTTTTGCAAAAAAATTATTTTTTAAAAAAAAGATTATATTTTGAAATATAATATATATTTTTCGAAAAAAATTCATATTTTGAAATATAATATATACTTTTTTGTAAAAAAAAATTATTTTTCGAAAAAAAATAATATTTTGGAACATAATAAATTTTTCGTAAAAAATTCATATTTTGAAATATAATATATATTTTTTGCAAAAATATTATTTTTAGGAAAAAATTATATTTTCTGAAATATATATATATATTTTGAAATTTATAATTTTTACGAAAAATATAATTTATTTTTAAAAAATAATTTTTTTAAGGTTTGATTTCACTAAACTCTCTTGTACTATTAAATGAGGGTCTTATACTATTAAATGAGGATAGTTTAGATATTTTGATTCAAAATATGAGACGGAGGGAATATAGTGATAAAATTGGATAGTATATGGGGTAAAGTGAATATAGTAGTTAGTTGATTAAATTGAATAACATATGAATTTTTTATTTGAAGTAAATCCTTTATTTATTTAGTTTTTGGGTAAGGTTCATCTGCATTGCTGCATTTAAGACTGACTGTGGGCAACCCAGAATTACTTCTTTCATTTTTTATGAGCTGACTGAATTTATATTTACACAGTAAATTGTTGCTCTTAATGTCCAACAGCAAAACAAAATCATCTACCTCAATTCCACGTATTGTGGAATATATGACCTGGGAGCTGGACTCAATTTTTTGGTGTTTCTAGTGTGCTGACGTATACATTACATTGAGTCCATAATTTTCTCCTTACGTTTGAAAGGAATAAAATAACAATCGAATCTTAAATATTGGCTACCAACTTTCTAACCCTAGATGAATATTAGATTCCGCACATGATCTGAATTTAAAACCAGTAACACACACACACAAGTAAATGGTTGGTGTAGAGCCATCAAGTCCATTCTAAATTTTTATCCATTCTCCTTTTTGCTTTCATGATTCATCCATTCTAATATTCTCTGTAAAGACTATAATACCCCTGTGGGGTAGACTAATTTCAACAATACCCTCCCTACAAAATTCTAACAACCTGTAACAAAGTTTCATAAATGATCGTGTTAGGAAATCAAGTGAGATGGTGAAGAAGAGAAAATATCTAATGAGTGTGGTATGAGTTAAACATTTATTGTGGTGGAAAGACATTGGCTCTGATCCCTGTATGTAGATGAAAATGAAAGAATCGTTGTGTTGCTTTTTTAGAACATCAGAAGTAGAACATCAGAAGAAGAACATTGCTTTCCGGTAAAAAAAAGTATCTTGAAAATCTGTTATGTATATATATGTATATATTTAAGAAAAGTCACTGCTAGTATACTTTAAATTTATTTTTTAAAACAAGAATTCTATTAATGAGGATATGAGGTGGCTTAGAACTTTCTTAACTCGAACCATTTTGTTAAAAAATGTTAGTCATTGCATTCTTAATGGACTTGAAATTTCGTGACGCTGATTTTTTTTGTCTCTGCCTTTAGTGATTGAATAAAATTCTCTGAATGCTTACCTTTCAAAACATAAGAATAAGATAAGACCTTAGGATATTTTTCACACCTCCTCCGAGTATTTCGTGCTAGATACTTTCAACAAGTTTACGTGATATATTTAGTTCTCAACTATTTTGTCAAATTGTTTTTTTTTTTTTTTTTTGTCAGCCATGGGAGACTTATCAAGCAGACCTGTCGATAGATCTGAGCAAGCACCATGTACCGAAGACATTTCTGGATAAATTTGCTTACAGGACGGTGAAAATCCTCAGAATTCCAGTGGATTTATTTTTTCAGGTGATTTATCTCTTTGCATTGTGTTCTTTCTTCCTCTTTGCATGCAAATAAAGATAATGTTTTAGGGGTTGTTGGGAGCTACCAGGGGAAGAGTAATATGGTCTTGTATATATTATGACTATTTTTTGACAACAAGAGCTCTTCTCTTTGGTCTTTTGGTTCCTTGACAGTTGAATTATATCTCTTTAGATGGTTTCTCTTCTAGGAACCCTATTTGAAGTGAGTTGTGATAGAAATTAGTGAAAATGGTTTGGCCATGTGCAGGGAACTGATAGGTGTCTTTGTGAAACATGATCCTCATGGGGGGGTCATGCTATGGGAGGCGAATATTGACACTAAATTCTGTTTTTTGAAAGGTAGGGAAGATATGAAAACTCGTAATTTAACTGGTTGTGGTGACCTGTAATAGAGCGGAACTGTGATCATTTATCTGACCCAAATAGTTGGGAAAGATATACTTGAGTTGAGTTCTTTTACTTCATTTCATTGGGTGGTCTATGTTTAGAACGAGCAGACAAAACAATTTCTTTATGGGAAGGGAAAGCTTAAATAGTGTTGCTGCTTGAAGTTTGCGCCTCATGGTCAGGTATATCTAAAGGATAACTAGCGTGACATCTTGTTTTGTCCAAAAAAAATAAAAATAAAAGGGGAGCAGTAATGTTGCCAGAAGCATGGAGAAAAGACACATTTAAAAACGTAGAGTTCGATCTGGTTTTACCTTCCTCTTCTAACTGGTGCATCTTCATACCATCTTTGGAGTTCATGTTATATTGACTATGCTAGTTATTAGTTGGTTTCGGTTCCCTTTTACTCCTTTATTCGTTACCTGTTCTTGCAATTGTTTCGCAGAAACGGTATGGGTGTCATGCAATGATGCTGGAAACTGTGGCAGCTGTTCCAGGTATGGTGGGAGGGATGCTGCTGCACCTGAGGTCTCTACGCAAGTTTGAGCACAGTGGTGGTTGGGTCAAAGCATTGCTTGAAGAAGCAGAGAATGAGAGGATGCACCTGATGACTATGGTTGAGCTTGTGAAGCCCCAGTGGTACGAGAGGCTACTGGTTCTTACTGTGCAAGGAGTCTTTTTTAATGCCTTCTTTGCGCTTTATGTGCTTTCTCCGAAAGTGGCACATAGAGTTGTTGGATATCTGGAGGAGGAGGCTGTTCATTCATATACAGAGCATCTGAACGCAATTGAGAGTGGTGCAATTGAAAATGTACCAGCTCCTGCTATTGCGATAGACTATTGGAGACTGCCAAAAGATGCAACGCTGAAGGATGTTATTACTGTCATCCGTGCAGATGAAGCTCATCATCGAGATGTTAACCATTTTGCTTCTGTGAGTATCACTAGCCTTGTTCATTTCTTAACTGTTTTTGGCTTCTCAACCCAAAGGAAAAAAGAAAGGCACCTCCCACAGAATACTCTTTATCTTTTCAGCTTCATTGACTTTGTGTGTTTCTTCAAGTTTTTCCATAATAAATAGCCTTGCCTGTCATTGATATCCAGTTACCCCGTGTGTCCTTATTAGTTGGAGGAGCATGGGGGGTGGGACTGACTGTTTCTAAATCAATGTATCTTTGTGAAATATATTAAGAAAATTGAAGGGGAGGGAGGGGCAAGAGAAGAGAGGCTTCAGAGTACATGAATTGAATACCAAGAAATACATTTCTGATGGAAAAAGTGAACGGAAAATGACATAACTTGCTCTAGTGAAAGAGAAGCATCGCATATCAACTGTGGAAGACTTGTCTAAAAGACGCTCTGTTGTATCTTATGAATGTAAGGACCACATAAAAATCTAATCTCGAGGAATGTCCCTCTTCAAAATCTTACTTTGTGATTAAACAACTGTACTCTTTTTGAGAATCAGTTTATTTGTGACTACTCTGAAAGTAAAGCAAACAAAACTTCAGCTATAGGAGGAATGTAGTGCATGTGTTTATTTTCATTTGAAGTTTTGAACTGTGAGTTCAGTATAAATAATTGGTAGCTACATGGAGGACTGGGAGTAAACGTTGGAAATTTACCAAGTTTTCTTTAGGTGGTTGGACTAGGACATTTAATTATCCTCATTCTAGTGTAGGTATTCTTTGCTTATCTTCGTGAATTCAGTATCAAATATGCAATATGCCAGAATGTTCTTCTGTTTCCTCTTTTATAAACTAGTGTAGATTCCATGCGTACAAATACTATAGATTTTGTCCGTTAGTGTGACGAGTGCTTTTTCTCTGCAGGATGTTCATTATGAGGGGAAGAAATTAAGCGAGGCGCCAGCTCCTATTGGTTACCATTAACAGGTTGATGCAGTTTTATGTCGAGGTATAAATGAATATATGTCAGGATTAATCTTTGCCTATTGGATATGCTATGGACCATCATCCACGCAATAAGTTTCTTTTTTTTTGTTCTCTACATGTAGCGGAATCATTTGTTTTTCTTGGTATGATGCCTCGTATTGTGTTTAGTATTACCAGACAGTAGTATGGAAAAAAACTATTGGGAAATATGAGTTCAGGGCTTTCTGTCACAGCTTTTTATCAGTTCTTCATTTGCATATATCTGGCATGTTATTATATTTGGATAGAATGGATGCATTACACTTATACGTTAGTAACAATAAATATCAGCTGCTGTATTGTCAAAACTAGTGGTTTTACTGTTACTACCGACCCTTTTCGCTTATTGCTATAGGTCTCTACTAGACACTCTTTTGTAGGCCTTCAAAAGTTTACGAGTGTGTTAGGCAACTTCGTAAATCATGACTCTGTCAAGCTTTCCGCGGATAGTTGTCTTCTGATCTCCCATCACTTCTGTTACAGTATGAATCGAACTCTTTCGGCTGTTTGCAAAATTCCAGCAACAGAGAGCTTTGACTTGTTTATTGACCACTTTAATATGAAGCCTGGTAGAATCTCTAAGAATTCCCATTTTCATCAGTACCACCAGCCTTTTTCATCTTTGCATTTGAGTCTGATTTTGTGTTAAGAGGACATGTATTGATTAATGTTCAACTCATCAGCAATATTAGCATGTGTTTGAGGAGCTGAACCAGTAGCCCATTTGCTCTGATCACCAATTTCCTCTTCTTAGCTGGTCTCCGAGTACTCGGAATGCTTTATTGGTGTGGTTTATTCTCATCAATTCCCTCTTCTTTATGGTCATCTTTGTGACAGTTGAGTACCGAATAATGTTAAGACCATGTTTGGTTGTGCCTTGTGGGTGAAAAAGCTGTAAATAAGGGAAAACTGGAGAGAAGGCTTCACTAGCAAGTCAGAATAAATGGGTCAAAATCCACTGTCGAAATCTCAAGCAAATAGTGTAGCCTCATCACAGCTAGACAGTGGATAGTGAGCATTGATAGATCTAACCCAAAATCCCCAAGAATGAAATACCCCAAAAGTAGCTAAAGATCAAGAGAAAGGAGAAGAGAAGCTTAATAAAGAAGAAGAGTGAGATGTGGTAAATGCGAAATCAAGCCTCCATGGCCGAAGCACAGAGGAAGAAGAAGAGAAAGAAAGGCAGCCATCTTCAAGGAGTAAACTCCAAGAAAGAGAAAAATGAATGAAAATGGGGTTGGGAACCAATCCTTAGGCAATGCACTATTGTCCTCTATTTATAGGTGACTTGGCTCAAAATGTTGCCCTAATTGAAGTGGTCCACAAGTCCTACCAATGCTCCACATATTTCTAATAAGTGATGAGGGCCATAATGTGGGCCAATAAGGAGAATTCATTCCATATTAAGAATAATGAGTGAAATTCACATTATGGGCCTTTATTATGACTAAATTACATCCCTAACCTCCATGCAACATGCTCTTTCAAATCCGTTCAAAATGTGAGGATGGTGTCGCGCTGTCCACGTATCACGATTACGCAGTATCTGTGGCCATAGCCAGATCAGTCGTGCAACGGATCACTCCCTAATAGCCTTCACAATACATGCATATACCGCTAGAGCTGTGCATAAATGGTGGTAGACGTCCTTGAGAGACTGCTACGTCATCAGGACCCGTAGACCATGGAGGTACTACTCCCGTGTACGCTCTTCAGATCCACAAGTGCGCTACCACAAAAGGACCACCTTTAGAAGACTTTTGAGTTGCCACGAGTAATCCGCCCCGATGTCGAACACATTGGGTCAACCCGTATACCAACTTCAGTGGGGCGGGTCCAAGGCTCTACCCAGTAGCCCAGTACCCTAAATGAGACCCCTCTACGAGTCGAGTGCACCCTAAAATAATACCAATGCCTACAATTTGCCCCTTGTGCATGTAAGGCACCACCCCGATGTTGGGCTTGCATGCACACAAAAGGCCCCGTATATACAATATTTATATTCCCATTGTCCCTATTTATATATAAGGATACATATTTATAACGTACATATGTATATTAAGAATATGTTATGAAAAGTAATAAACACAATAATAAAGTAGGGATGAACGAATGAACGGTAAAGACGGCAACAAGGAATGAAAATAAGCAAGGACAATGTAAAAGAAATAAAAAGGAAATGAAATTAAAAAGAAGGTAAACGATATAAAAATAAAATTTGAAAACGTGAAATTGAGAAATAAACTATGTAAATGAGAAAGAAGGAGGTAAAAAACAAAATAAAGCAAAATAAAAGAAAGGTAAACAACCATTTTTTGTAGGTACATATTTTTTCGAGAATCACATGGGAGGATATGATAGTAATTTTCAAAAGGGATTTTTGATTTGATTAGCAATTACCATAAGTAACATGGTAAAAATAAGAAATAAAATAAATTGAAATAACACACACATATATATATATTTGTATGTATATATTTTTTGAATAAATGTTTTTTTTTATAAAAAAACTGTACATGTGTACATATACCCACGTGTGTGTATATAAATATGTAAGTATATAATAAGGTAAGTTTAGAATTTTAAACCAACAATTTCCTTCTAAAAAATGAATTGGTGCTAAAACACAGGAAACGAAAAGAGCAATGAGACAAAAACAATAATGGCAGCCTCCTGCAAAAAGGTGTCTTTTCGTCACCCTCATTATGGTGACGCTTCGCTAGGCGCAACTCCCCGGAATTGGTGCAGTCACGGTTGGGGAAGGCGTAGAGAGGCGGCTTACAAATACCTCTCCAAATTGGGAAAATGGGACAAAATCATCAAGTGTAAGAACTTGCAAATTCTGAATACACTGTGAGAGAAAATAAATGCTTGAAGAAAGAATGAACCAGAGAGAGAAAAGTAAAACTGAGAGAGAAAGAGGGAAGAAAAGAGGAAGGAGAATGAAAGAAACATAAGAGAGAGAAAGTGAAAGGGAGAGAGAAAGAAAAACCCCCTTTTTGCAGGAGTCATGCTTCCTTCGAAGGCGCACGATGGCACAGTCCCCAGCGACGACGAATGGCGACACTCTCCTTTCTTCGACAAGGAAGTTGATTTCTTCTGGCACCAGGCCCGGCATTACCGCCCGAACCTGCAATTTTGGGCGAACCAGTACTGCTAGAGGGCGATGCCCCCTCTACATTGGGTACCCAATGGAAGTCGGTAAAAAGTATATGATTTCCCATTGAGAGGGGTGACTACCCCTACTTAAACCTCCAATTTGAAAGCCACACGACGCCAATCTCTGAATAAGACTACTGGTGCAAACACGTCTTCTCAAGGTCGGACTATGTGGAAACCCTTCGCCATGCCTCGGTCCTGACTGCCATCGATTCGAGTCACCAGGTCAACATCTGGCGCTCAAACCCCTCGCTACAAGCCCTAATTTCTCGATGGAACACCGACACTCACACCTTTGTCGCTGCTTGGGGAGATTTCACCCGACATTGTAGGATGTGAAGTCCTTGATGTATCTCCCTTTGATTGGAGAGTACGATTTCAAACCCCATACAATTCCTCCAGAATATTAAGCCACTGTGGATTTCCTGGAAGCCTCCTTCACCCATGCCGCATACCTCAATGCATCAGCGAAGAAGAAAGGCAAGTGTAAATTTTCCAACTGGGCCACGTACTTTTTCACCTACCCTTCATCAGGTCAGCCCCTACACCTAGACAATACCCAAGGTGCGCCTCTGAATAGTCAACATCATCTGGATGCCGTTCTGGCGCTTTGGCTCGCACGCCATGTGTTTGAAGGGCACCTCAATGACTGCATGAGTAAGAGGGTTTTCAACCTGGCGGCCCAGATAGCTTTTGGCAGGATCGTCGCGTTGGGGCCACTCTTCCTTGGAACTTTGTACAAAAGGTTCGACTCCATGGTGGCTGGGATGCGGCGTTCCATAGGCCGTTGTGAAGTGAGGGCGCCTGTGTCCAGCCTATTCTTGTCCCTTTTTATAATGGAGCATTTCCCAGAGTTCTTCCCTACACCACATACTCTTGAGGCTGTCAGGCCGTTTGAAGATCCTTGGGGCTTTAGCCGTGTCCCCAGATGGTTTGACATTGTACTCTGTGATGATCTCAATCTGGTGCTGGACCTGGAAGACGAGTTTCAGTTTAGGCCTTACTCTGCAATCCTACCTGATTTCCCTGCTCAGTCCCTCTTTAGTGAAGAACCCCGTATGCTCAATCCTGCCCCCAATTTGCCCCGCTTAGATTTTGAACTTCTGTTGGTTTTAAGGAAGTGTTCATTGCCCTCCTGGTTCGAGGATAGTGTGCCACTTGCTAGTTACAATCCTCATCGGGTAGCTCGCCAATTTGGCTTTGACTAAGCCGTTTCTACTGCGTCAGCCCCCTCATTAAGTGTTGCCCTTAGTTATGAAAGATTCCTTGTTGGGAACCTGTTGTCATTGAACAATCCTCCTTGTCCTTTTGCCTTACCCTCTCGTCTTCGTCGTGGTGATATCACACCATAATTTGGTGTCTTCTGGAGATCGAACCTCGATGCCCTGCAGGCTTTTGCTCAGTCATCAGCTCGCAGAAGTGAACCCATGGTTATTGATAAGAACGATACGGTGGTGCATTACTCTACTACTTCATTTTCCAGAGGAAATCCTAGTTATGTCGTGGAGCATGCTATTTCTGATGTATTGGTGTTTTCCTGTGACATGTTCCCGGCAAAACAGAGATCAAGGTCCAAGAGAGTAGTTCACACCATCTCCATGGAACCTTTTGATGTACAACTTCCACAAGGTCAATCCCCTACAGTCCCTGATCAACTAACTCCTCAAGTTCCTGTGCACCAAAATCCTGTAACCCAAAGTTGTCCGACTTTGTCAAGGCGAAGGTCTGCTCAGGACGAAGTAGGGCCCTCAGTTCCTTCTCATGGGCGTCTTAGTGCATCCATTCATGTAAGTAACCTAATCTTGTACTTAAAGTAAAGTCATTAGTACATTTTTTGCCCCCCTCTTGAGTGGGGTTTTCTTTATTACATATATATATATAAGAAAGAAAAGAAATGCAAGCTTTAAAAGTTTAAATAAACTTTCCCCCCTTTTTTCGCAGCCAGGTGCCTCCTCAAAGTCGCAGTCCCCTTCTATTGCAAGTAGGACGAGATCATTAAGGAGGAAGAGGCCTTATGCCCCTGGCCTAATGGTTCTTCCAGATAACATTGCTAACGTCTTTGATGACATGGACCTGCTTCACGCTGAAACTCCATGGGGTGCGGCGCAGAGGATTCCTACTTCTAAAGACTTGAATGCTCTAACCGGTTCCTCCTTGAATATAGGATCCGGCGCCTCGCATTCCTCAGGAACCCAAGAGTCTATTCGCTCAGGTATAAATACCCATTCCCCTTACCTGTTTTTCATTCACATTTCAACACAAGTCTCAAACATTTAGAAAAAGAAGAGCAAAAGGGAAAACTAAGAGACAAAATAGAGAAATAATGGTGGCCATGGGTAAGACTGGTCTCCACTCTTATACTTCATCATCATCTGACAGTGGTGATGATGTCCCTCTTGCAGATCGTTTAAAGAGGAGCACCCCTGCCAAGAAAACTCCTATTCCAAAGGAGGGAGACAACCAAGATGAGATCCCCTTAGTCCACCGACGTTCCAAGAGGCAAGCGTCTCCAAATCCCACTGGTCCGTTAGAGAAGAGACCACGGCACTCTTCCCGTAAAGCCAACACATTCAAATATCCTTCTTCAACCCCTTCAAACTATGCCCCTGTCGACCTGTCCTCTGACGAGGAAACGGTTGCTCCTCCCAGGGGTGATCGTCTGGCTTCTCCTCATGTCCCTGAAAATTCTCCTCGTCAGGCTCCTGAAAATCCCCCATGCCAAGCCCTTACTGTAGATACTAGGCCCGCTGATGCTCCAGAAGGTTCAATCCCTCGGGCTGTGAACCCCATGCCTGGTTTTGGTCCCCCTGATTTGCCTAGATGGAAGGGCTTCTACTGTAGTGGGAACCCCATACCCACCCTGAATTGCCTTGCTGCTGCCCACCCTGGGATGTTCAATGGCTTTAACATAGTCTTTCAACATGCCCAAATGCCTATGTTTGATGGGTTTGCTCAGTACTTCCAACAGGTGGTCATGGCCACTATGGGAGATGTGACTTTACCGGCTTTGAATGGTGCCATAAGGTTCACAGCCCAGGCCATGCAGTTTGGGATAAACATGGACTGGTTCATGGAGAGGCTAGACAAGATCGAGGCGAGGGATAATGGTGGTGTCCTGCGCCTTGTTGGTGAAAATGCCCATGCCGAGTCTGTGAAGCTCAGGGAGGAGGCGACCCAGATGAGGAGAGATGCTAAGGTGCTACTAGAGAACGCTGATAGGGCCGACGCTGAGGCGGCGCATAAGGAGACAGAGGCTATTCGGCTACTAGAGGCTGCTGACAGGCAAAGGGTGGAGGACCGCGTGAAGAACACTGATCCTTTCCTCTTGCCGTGAAGACTTAACCTGATTCCTAACCCTTGCAATATTTTTTAAAACAATCTTTTGATGGTCGTTAGAAACAATTTCAAACAATTTGATAACATATATTTTTGGGCACGTAAACTTTTAACACAGGTACAGTACTATGCCTGCCTAAGGGTGGGCTTACTATTTTTGGAAGCGTGCTTTGACATGCTTAGCTTTGCACTCTTTTTGAGTGACATATTTTATGCACACACATATATTTTTTGCTAACTAGTGGTTCGTTTATAGTTAATATATATGTACAGAATGCATGGATGCTCTTTTGGTTTTGCATATGCTTCATTTTGTTTTGTTTTTTTTGTTTTTTTTAAGTGTGTAGGTTGACACATGGAAGGCGCAGGCCTGACAGCTATTCATGCAAGTGGATAAGGGGGAAAAGCTATCATAGCACATGCGTTTTCTTGCGAACCTTGCACGGAAGAGAAGATTGGAGCATACTTTCAAGGTTACCCTTCTGTCCTTTGAAGACTCGCCCTGATAGAGGCCCAAGTCTTGACTTGTGTATTTTTGGAAGAATACTTGTAAACAAAAGTGTAACACATTTGCCTTTATAAATAAGAAATTTTCATCAAGTAAAGATCTTTCTTTTTGCTTACATGTATGCCTACATATGTGTGATGACTCTTTTGTGCAAATAACTAACTAAAGGAAATGACAATAATGAAAAGACATAAAAAGAGGTTCTGTGGGGAAGAGACCCATTTCTTCTGACAACCTAACTAACTTAGGAGAAGAACTAAGAGAATAAATAAATAAAGAATAAAGGTGGAATGTCTTAGATGAGGCGCGGTGCGATGAGGTCAGAGGTGGTCAAATTAGATGTCCTTAAGGATAAAATCTTTTGATCCACTTGGCATTAAGGGGGCCTGTCCTGAATCCGGTTCCAATCTCTGTTAACTTATAATAACCATTGGGTGAGGCTTTGGCCACAGTATAAAGTCCTTCCCACTTAGGTGCGAATTTCCCTGGGTTTTGGCCCCTCATTACGGCGCCGACCGTTTTCAGGACTAAGTCTCCCTTAATGAAAACCCTTTCTCTGACAGAAGTATTGTAAGCCCTTGCAATCCTGGCCCTATACTTCTGTGCTGCTACTGATGTAGCATCCCTTCTCTAATCCAAGACTTCCAACACATCACCTTTGCTTATTGCCATTAGGCAGCACGAGGCCGCAAAACGTACAGATGACACTACCAACTCCTCTGGTAATACAACATCAATCCCATACACTAAAGAAAATGGAGTCTCCTGAGTTGCTCGTCGCTTAGAAGTACGATAAGCCCATAACGCCATTGGTAGTTGGTTAGCCCAACCCTTGCCATGATCATGCAACGTCTTGCTTAGGATCCGGATCAACGTCTTGTTAGTGGCTTCGGCTTAACCATTACCCTTGGGATAGTAAGGCGTGGAGGTGTGATGCAACACCTGATACTGCTCCAAAAATGCCCCTACGTCCTTGTTCACAAAGGGCGTCCCATTATCGGATAAAAGTGTGTGTGGTACCCTGAACCGATAGATAATCTGTTCCTTGATAAATCTGATCACCACAGCTGCAACAGTCCGCCTTAATGGAATAGCCTCAACCCACTTTGTGAAAAGCTCAGTGGCCACTAGGATCCAAGCGTGCCCTCCGAATTTGGGCATGATAGGTCCAACGATATCCAAGGCCCAAGTGTGGAATGGCCAAGGTGTGGATAGAGAACGAAGACTAATGGCTGGAGCATGGATAAGGTTGCCGCGCTTCTGACAAGCTTCGCATCGTCGCACATGAGTGGCAGTGTCCTTCTCCATTGTGGGCCAATAATACCCGCAGGTAACCAGATGCTGATACAGCTTTGCGCCGCCCTGATGATCGCGTTGGTGCACCTTGGTCATGACAATGATAGCCTCCTCGTGGTTGATGCATTTCAATGGCTTTCCGTAGAATCCCTTGCGATAGAGAACGCCTTCATGGAGGAAGAAACGTGCCGCCCTTTTCCTGACAAGCGCTGCGTCCATTTTGAAGTCGGGTAGCTTGTTCTTTTGGAGGAAGTCGATATAAGGCCTTCGCCAGTCAGACAGATCACAATGAAAGGCACTCTCATCGCCTTGAGGGGTGCAAGAGTAGAGAACACAACTCATTTGCATGTCCTTAACGACTGCCACCTTCCCAGGCCAATAAAAACCTCTACGTTGAATCCTCCAGTAAAGGCTGACATCCTCCACTCCGCACACAGTCTTGTGAGTCTCTTCAAGAATGGTAGTTCCTTCCTCCTCGGAGACACAACGAGCCAGTACACCCTCAGGCCCCTTGAAATAAAGATCCCCTTTGATAAGGACAAAACCTTTAGTCGACGACCCGTTGAAGCCCCCCTTTGTCATGCTCGCCATGATAGAGATACGCCAATCATCAACCTTTACCAAGTCAGAGACTTCCGCTGCTGAGGGGGCGGAGCACCTCCGCACCTCCAATGATAAGCTATCTTGCTCGAGTCTGATATTTGACGCCAGGGTTGCCAGAGCGTCGGGGAAGCGGTTTCTGTATCTAGAGACATGGATGAAATTGATAGAATCAAAATGCTTAAGCAAAAGGCGTGCCTGAGTACGATAAGGAGCAAAGTTGGCCTCCTTCACAGCGAACTCGCCCGTGACCTGCTTAAGTATGAGCTGAGAATCGCCCTTGACCTTTAAGTGTGAGACACGTTGTCTTTGTGCTTCCCTTAGCCCTAAGAGCAACGCTTCATACTCGGCCTCATTGTTTGAACAAGGGAAATCCAACTGATAGGAAAGATGAACTTGAGGCCCACCACCGCTCGGTGTGAGGACGATACCAGCCCCATCGTTGCTAGCAGTGGATGCTCTATCAAATGACAACTCCCATTCCTCGGTCTCGGCCATCATTAGGTTGGTCGAGCCACTGTTGCAAGAAGAGTGAGATAAAAGATCCGCAAAAGCTTGCCCTTTGATGGATTTGGGTCAGGCACACTGAATGTCGATCCCTAACAGGCCCAACAACCATTTGGTCAAACGTCCACCAGAAGGAGGTTAGGTCACCATGTAGCACACTGGCTCACTTTTGGTTATCAGTTCTACAGTGTGTGTAGACAAGTAATGCCAGAACTTCTTCGCAGCGAAAACCAATGCAAGACACTGCTTCTCTGCAGTAGTGTACCGAAGCTCGGCACCATGGATGACCCTACTAGCATAATAGATTGGTTGTTCGCCTTCATCCTCCTCCTGGGCGAGGATTGCCCCCAGTGAATGGTCAGTCGCTGAAATGTAAAGTCGGAGAGACACCCCTCGCTTGGGCGTAGTCATGGTTTCCAGTGCTGCCAAGATCCTCTTGATGGCCTCAAAACTCTGTTGACACTTAGGAGTCCAAACATAAACTGTATTTTTCTTTAAAAGAGGTAGAAACGGTTGCATGAGCTCAACGAGATCAGGAATAAAACGTCGTAGATAGGAGATCTTGCCGATAAACCCCCTAAGCTGCTTCAATGAGCATGGTGGATCCAAGGCGATAATAGCTGTCGTCTTGTCACCATCAACCTCGATACCCTTTAGTGCACAACAAACCCCAAGAAATTTCCTCTGGTCACACCAAAAACACATTTCACTGGGTTCATCTTTAACTGGTAATGCCTGCACCTGTCGAAGACCTTCTTTAAGTTGCCAATGTGATCCGTAGACAGCTTCGACTTGACCACTAAGTCATCCACATAACACTCAACAAAATCATGGATCATGTCATGGAAGACAGTAGTCATGGCCCTCTGGTACGTCACTCCTGCATTCTTCAACCCAAACGCTATTACAGTGAAATGGAAATTCCCTATTAGAGTGCGAAAAATGGTTTTGGGTGCGTCCTCCTCGGACATCCTAATCTGAATGTAACCACTAAAACCGTCCACAAAGGAAAACATCTCGTGCCCGGCGGTGACATCCACAATGGCGTCGACGTTTGGTAATGGGAACTCATCATTTGGGCATGCCTTGTTGATGTCCCTGAAGTCAATGCATACACGAACCTTTCCGTTCTTCTTTCGAACTGGGACCACGTTGGCCAACCATGTCGGGTGCTGAATGGGCTTGATGAACCCTCCCTGTAATAAGTGCTGGAATTCCTCCTTGATTTGTCCCTCAATCTCTGGTACAAACACCCGGGCAACCTGATTCTTTGGTACTGTTCCTGGTCCAACATTCAGGCGGTGCACGACCAAGTCGGGGTCAAGTCCAGGGATTTGGTCATAACTCCAAGCGAATACATCCTGGTACTCTTTTAGTAGGCTCGCTAGCCACTCCTTAAACTCGACAGATAGATCGCGGTTGACAGAAACCACATGGGGCTGCTCCCCCACCTTAGCCAGATTAACCTCCTTAACATCCTTTTTCTGTGCTGCAGCTAAACCTGACTGCTGATCATCCTGATTCACTGAGTCCTCGATAGGAGCGGATGCCTCTGCTAGGCAATGGTCGTCGCAGGGGTCGTGCGCCTGTATTGGGGCGTCCGGCCCCTCACACCGTCATAACTGATAAACATAGCTCCCATCAGCTTTACGAACCTTCCTATAAAGTTCCTCATTGCTCTCAACCTTGCGTTTTCCCTTTTGGGGAATGACCACCATCACATCATCATCATCGGATTCAGCCATATCCTCCTAGCTGGGTAGTGGAATAACATGAACCTTGCCTTCCTTAAGGTCCCCTTCTGCAACTGAAAAGTTAGTGAAATATATTGCATCAGACAAATGTACCTCACTGAGAGAAAAAGGATTCCTCGTGGCCTTGACAGTGATGGTGCCGATGCTCTAGTTGGCCTTCATGACCTGATGGTATAAGGAAAGAACTACACCGTGGAGGTGCATCCAAGACCTCCCCAATAGAACATGATAGGACGGCTCTCCTTCAATAACATGGAACCAGACGGGTCCTCGGATGTCCCCCACCTGCAGGTCGGCAGTAACATAACCCAGGGTCCTCTACCTAATCTCGTTGAAACCTGAAATATCGATCGGCCTCCCGGTTACGGATTCCTCCTTAATTTCAGCCTTTCTCATGACGGTGACTGGCATGATGTTGACGGATGCCCCATTATCTAGGAATGCTTTCTTGAAGTCCACTCCGTTGATAGTTGCAGGCACATACAATGGGCGGTTGTGGGGTCCTTCAATGAGTTTATCTGCCTCGGAGAAGGTAACCTCCCTATCGTGGTCTGGCTTTACTGAAGTGATGGACTCATCCTTCTTAGCTTTTGTACCTGTTCTGTAAACAGCCTTAATCAACACTTTAGTCACCTCAATTTTGGAATCCGAATCAAGTTTAAGCTTATCAAAAAATTCCCTCATAAGGTCGCCCATTTGGGCCATTCGGTCCCGGATGCCCTTCTCAGCTTGCTCGTCCAACCAGGCTACCTCTTCGCCCTGAAGCTCCTCTAAAGTGTTGCGATCCTCACACGAGATGACATGTACTCTCGCATCGTGGCTTGGGAAGGGATTGTCATGCACGTCCTGCTTCTTTAAAAGTTCTAGCTTCTCAGACTTCATCTTCTTCTGGAAGAGATCGTGAAGGCTCTAGCACTCCATCAGTGAATGTCTGGTCCCTCGGTGGAAATGGCAAAAACGGGGATCATTTACCAGATCCTTGTGATTCTCCTCAAGGGCGGGTGGAAGGCTGACGACCTTGTCACGGATCCACTGGCTCAGTACGGCTAGGACCTACCTACAGCTACAAGGGAAAGGTGGTGGAGTCGACCAAAACCTCTTCCTCTGCTGGTTAGCCGATGCCATGAAGGCATCGTCATCCTCTGTAGGATCTTCCGAGAACTGCTCATCGTCTTCGATAACTACCGCTGTAATGGAGACAGGGCGTGGTACCCGCCAAGCACGACCTCCTCGGGGACTGGCCACCCGGTCGGGTAAATATCTGGTTTTCACCATAAGATCAGAGAAGGTCCGGATATCGAGGGTGACTAGATAGAGGCAGTATTCCCCATCCATCCCGTTGATGCAAATCCGAACTAAGTCTTCCTCCTTCGCGGTTTCATAACACTCCAGTGTGCGTTCTTTGAACCGCTTCAAATAAGCCATCACGTCCTCATTGCTCTTCTGAATGAGCTTGGTGAGGGATAACAAAGTCACCTTCTCATCGACCTTGTAATACTTGCTGTAAAATCGTTGTGTCATCTCTTCCCAACTAATCACTAACCCAGGCTCTAGGTTGTGGTACCAAGTGTAGGCACGGTCGGTCAATGACTTAAGGAACTCTCTCAACTTCAACGCCTCATTGGAGGCATGTACCTCAGATGACTGATGAAACACCCAATATGTTCTTTAGCGTTGCCCTTCCTTCCATCGAATTGCCGGAACTTAGGCGTAATATAATCAGCCGGGTATAGCTGCTGAAGGACAGAGATAGGAAATGGAGGCAATGGATCGCCAACCAAGTCCACCTCAGTCGAGACACGTCCCGACCCATCATGGCACGTAACTGGTCGAACGTGACATAGGGGGAAACACTCTGCTGAGCCGAGTCGAAAGGGGTTAAAGATGCTGTCGTGGTGTGGCCATAGGGCAATGCTGAGGTCGCACGTGGGGGCGTCACCATGACGTCACGACGAAGGATAGATGTTGGCGCGATGTTGGCGCTTGTGCTGGCATGAGTGCTGCGTCATT
Source organism: Cornus suecica (assembly GCA_963922005.1). Lineage (NCBI taxonomy): Eukaryota > Viridiplantae > Streptophyta > Magnoliopsida > Cornales > Cornaceae > Cornus > Cornus suecica. The sequence goes on along the minus strand of OY998247.1, from coordinate 38,937,188 downwards.
GGCTGTGTCAGGCCTGGTAGAGGCGAATATTGCTTTTTGCTCCCTTCCACATCTTCTGTTGGGTGGCTTGCATGGCGAGCAACGCCTCCATGAGAAGTGCATCACGGTCACGCCTACCGGCTGACCTTGAGGTGGCAGTGCCGTGGGACCTGCTCCGGGTCGTTCTGTGGTGCTCTGTCCTGGTGACAGTGCGATTGGAGGAACGAGCATTGGTCGCCTCCTGCTCACGAGCGGCTGGGGGATGGTCAAGTGGTAGCTCTCTGAGTTGGGGTTCTACTGCGGTGATGCTTTGATGTTGTGGTTGGGTCGCCATCGGGCCTGGTAGAGGTCGATTGATCACAAGGAGCCCTCGCGACTGCTGGCTTGTCTCTCCAGGGGCGTGGCTCTCAGCTCCGACAGGTGCAACTGACTCCGACCTTGGTGGAATAGGAGGGGGTGGAGGAAGTGCAGTAGAATAAGGTACCTGAGACGTTATGGCTATACGAGATGACCTTCTGGACATGCTATTTGGCCCGCCTTTCTCTCCCACTATGGTCGCCAAAAATTGTGGGTGAAAAAGCTGTAAATAAGGGAAAACTGGAGAGAAGGCTCCCCTAGCAAGTTAGAATATATGTGTCAAAATCCATGGTCGAAATCTCAAGTAAAGAGGGTGAAAGGAGAGAAAAGAGATGGTGGAGAAGAGCAAAGAGTGTAGCCTCATCACAACTAGAGAGTGGGTAGTGAACATTGATAGATCTAACCCAAAATCCTCAAGAATGAAATACCCCCAAAGTAGCTAAAGATCAAGAGAAATGAGAAGAGAAGCTTAATAGAGAAGAAGGGTAAGATGTGGTAAAGATGAAATCAAGCCTCCATGGACGAAACACAGAGGAAGAAGAAGAGAAAAGGAAAGCTTCTGTCTTCAAGGAGTAACCTCAAAGAAAGAGAAAAATGAATGAAAATGGGGTTGGGGACTGGTCCTTAGGCAATGCACTATTGCCCTCTATTTATAGGTGATTTGACTCAAAATGTTGCCCTAATTAAAGTAGTCCCTAAGTCCTACCAGTGCTCTAAATATCTCTAATAAGTGATGAGGGCCATAATGTGGGCCAATAATGAGAATTCCTTCCACATTAAGAATAATGGGTGTAATTCATATTATAGACTTTTACTATAACTAAACTACACCCCTAACCTCCATGCAACATGCTCTTTCCAATCCCTTCCAAATGTGAAGATGGTGTCGCGCTGTCTACGTGTCACGGCTACGCAACATTTGTGGCCACAGCCGGATCAGTCGTGCAACGGATCACTCCCTAGTAGCCTTCGCAATACATGCATATACCGCTAGAGCTGTGCAGAAATGGTGGTAGACGTCCTTAAGAGACTGCTACGTCATCAGGACCCGTAGACCATGGAGGTACTACTCCCATGTACGCTCTTCAGCTCCACAGGCGCGCTACCACAAAAGGACCACCTTTAGAAGGCTTTTGAGTTGCCATGAGTAATCCGCCCCGATGTCGGACACATTGGGTTAACCCGTATACCAACTTTAGTGGGGCGGGTCCAAGGCTCTACCCAGTAATCCAGTACCCTAAATGAGACCCCTCTACGAGTCGAGTGCACCCTAAAATAATACCTATGCCTACATGCCTTATTGGAATTGGATTACCACCCATCCAATTCCTCATCCACTATTTGGATATACTTCGGAATCATGGTTCGCCGTATCGTTCGATGCATTACGTGTCAGCCCAGTTTGCAACTCTTTTGGAAAGGTACCAATATCGCTACGCAACACTAACAATACCATCCGATATTCACTTTTGCGACTGATATTGGCATATTAGGTTTGGGTAAGCATTTTTTACTCCCAGATTTCCAAACAAGTAGAGTCAAAAGGTCATTTATGGATCATCAGGCTTGTACATTATTTTGCAATAACAATATCAAATTTCAATAAGGCTGTAAAAAATCACAGCACTTCTAGAATTACAAGTAGTTTTGTTTTATGAGAATCACTGGATAGTTGCCATTATTTATTGTCATGGAAATAAATCAAGCTAGCTTGTTAAGAGGCCAAGAATTACCATGTATCTTTGGTCACATAGTTAACACATCATAGTAAATATAATTTTCCTTTTTAACAGACTGAAAATCACTGTCTCTTTGTAAACATATAGCTTGATCCTACTTGATTCCAGATGCAGAACATATTTATGAAAGGGCGAGAGAGAGATAGAAAATAAAATTTTAAAAAACTAGTCAAATTGAGAGGCTGTGTTTGAGTACTAGAGGACTAATAGTAAGTGGTGCTTTTCTCATTAAACTGACCTTTTTTTTCTTAGTCTGCTTCTCAAGCATACCGTATCACCCGATTTGTAACGTTTTTGGAAAATGTCATTATCGTTACACTGCAGATACTCATTAGACAGTCGCTTTTAAGACCGGTATTGTTCGAATCCATGACTGAAACCAATATCGTGACCGTGAACCATGTTAATTAACCAACTACTCTAAAAAACTTAAGTTGTTAGAGAGGGTGCAAATTAAATATTATCCTTCAACAATATACACACACAACAGATGCAGGCACCAATTGACAGACTCGTGTCCTCTTTGGTTTATATATGTGGATCCATATTGCTAGTCCTAATGTTATGTTAAAGCTAGCTTTCAGTAATTGCACAAGGAAAAAAAATAAAGAACATGAACTAAACTTTGCAATCTATCTATCAACTCCCACAAAAAAAAAAAATTGTAATGTTCTATGCATGGATTGTTAGGCTTCTTCAACAAACCGACGCCAATACCAATGCTTTCGCCAAACTTTGTCCGTGGCTTGTAGTTGAATTCCTTTAGTTTCGGGCACAAACAAGGCCACGAAACAGTCATGGACACAATGAGTGCAGCGTAGAGCAAGAACACTACATACTTCAAACGGCAAAGCATGGCCAGGGATAATTGAGCCAGAATGAAAGTGATGGCGAAGTTGAAGGCGATGCAGATGCCCTGACCCGCTGTTCAGATCTCCATTGGCAGTATCTCAGTTGGTACAAGCCAAGTTAGGGGTCCCCAGGACCACCCAAATGCAGCAGAGATGCAACACATGAGTATTAGTATAATAATGCCCATATTGTTTGAGAATGGTGCAGTGCCTGATGTTCCTAGTTTAACTCCCAATATACATGCAATTGCCACCTTCAACATGGATATAATATTGCATTGTAAATACATAATGGACAACTGATATTAGAGGTTCAAGGCAAAAGAACAAATTAAAAGGAAATTGCTATATAGAATGTTGTTACATATATATCTATTATTATTTACATATCTAAGCTTGCAATGAGGATGCTTAATGGACAATGAATCGAGTAAAATGTGTTATGGAAAGCCTTCATTGACAAGAAGATAGACTATTTCAAAGTTTGGAGTTTTTTTTTTCCTCCGGTAAGCAAGCATAAGATTAAAAGAATAAAAGCACACCAACCTACACACTGAAATTTGAATTGTAGTGACCGTTGACAAAAATGAGAATGTAACAGTAACTGAAAGCACCAGATCTCATTGATTCGGATCAAGGTCAAAATTAGGGTTATGATGGTTGAAATTGAAAGAAGCGGTTTGTCTCTGTGGGCTTGAAGAAGGAATTATAAAGATTCCATTTGGCCGCAATAGTTTCAACGTAAAGGTACTCTGATCTTTTGGTAGAGAAGAGCTTGAACCATACACTATTCTCAATTGCTTTCCAAGTTCGCATAGGGTTACAAGATTTAGTAAAGTTTGGATAGTTTGGATCAAAGAAAAGATTCTTTTGAAAAGTCACAGCGTTACGGTGTTGCCCAAAAAAAAAACATAGTAAACAGAAACTTTCTTATGAACTTCTATATTCTTCAAATCATAGAAGCCTAACAGTTAGCGTATATTATGTAATTATGTTGTATATTGGTGTTTCCTTATTTAGCTAGGAATTAGTTGTCCGATTGATTGTATTAGTTGTCTAATTGATTCTGATTGATTGTATGATTGACTATCCTAAAATAGGATTGTGTATCCTGTATATATACTCTTGAGATATTTGGAAAAAATATTCAGCCAATTTATCAATTTGGTATCAGAGTGTAGGCAAAAAAATTCGGCTGTGGCCTTTTCTTTTTCCTGGCTGAAACCCTAATCATTGCCCTACTCTAAACCCTAACCGCCACCTTATCAATCTTTCCAACCCTTGACGTCACTTGGTTACACGATCATGTCTGCAAAAACAAATACACGTGATTCTGACAGCAAGAAGCCTTCCACAGTGACCATTCATGAGACTTCTTCTCCAATTCCTTATATCAAATTGGATGGTGCTAATTATCGTGTTTGATCTCAAATTTTGGAGATGCATATTGCTGGTAGAAAGAAGAAGGGCTATATTACAGGGAGAAAGGCTGCACCCGCAGAGAGTGATCCAAGCTATGATGAATGGGAGGCTGAAGATGCTTTAGTCAAATTTTGGCTCATCAATTCTATGACTGACAAGTTGATGTCACACTTCGTGCAATGTGGAACGGCTAAGGAGGTTTGGGATGCGGTCAAGAGGAGCTATCTTGATGTGTCTGATTCATCTCAAGTCTATGAACTGATGAAGAAATCCTTTCAATCACGCCAGGGCGGTCGTCCTCTTGCATAATATTACAATAAGTTAAACTCAATATTCATGAACCTTGATTATCGTAGGCTAAATGATATAACGTGTCCAACTGATATTGAGAAACAAAGGAAGCGTACTGCTGAGGATCGGGTCTATATGTTTCTTGTAGGACTTGATCACAGTTTGGATCAAGTTAGCAGTCGTGTCTTGGCCACCTCTCCTTTACCAAGCCTGAAGGAAGCCTATTCCCTTGTTCGTCACGAAGCATAAAGAAAAGTCACCATGGGAACGGAAGATCACTCTGAGGCCTCCACACTGGCTGTCCAAAGGAATAATACTCGACCATCATTTTTTGCTCCTTCTACCGACTTCTCCTCTCGCTTCTGCACTCACTGCAACAACACCAAACATACAGTCGATGTTTGCTAAAAGAAACATGGTTATCCAGAGTGGTACAAGCTTAAGCAAGCCGAGAGAAAAAAACAAGAAATCTGCTAAGGTTTCCCTTTTTGACACTACTCCTGCTTCTACTTTTCATGTTTCTCGATTGTCTTCTCAATAAGGTAATTCTGGTTCGGTTTTTATTTCTGTTGCCTCTAATACTTGGGTTATTGATTTAGGGGCCACTGATCATATGACTAGTAAATCTTCCTTGCTTGATTCTCTAATGCCCTCACATGTTAAGTTTGTTTAGGTTGCTAATGGGACACCTATGCCAATTTCAGGGGCCGGGAATGTCTCACTTTCTCCCACTCTCTCCATGTCTTCTGTCTTATTTGTGCATAATCTCTCTAATAGTCTTTTTTCCATTAACAAGATTACCAAACATCTTAATTGTTCTGTAATTTTTCACTCTACTCATTGTGTGTTCTAGGACAATCTTACGAAGATGACGATTGACATTGGTAAGGAAAGAGGACGACTTTACTACTTGGAGGGGGCAGGGGAGTTGCAATCTAAACCTGGCCGAGGTTTTCAATTAGCAAAAGAGACGTCTGATAGAGAGAAAATTATTTTATGGCATTGTCGTTTGGGTCATCCATCTTTTTCTTATCTAGAACATTTATTTCCTCAGTTGTTTCGGAATTTTTCTGTTTCTAGTTTAAGGTGTGAACAATGCATTTATGCAAAAAATCATCGTGTACCTTTCAAAATAAGCTTCAATAGAAGTCCAATTCCTTTTACCTGTGTTTATACTGATGTTTTGGGTCTTTTTTCTACTCTTTCTACTTCGGGTCATAAATATTTTATGTCTTTTATTGATGACTGTACTAGGGTGAGCTAGGTTTATTTGCTGAGATCTAAGAGTGATGTTATACACATTATTCCTCAATTTTCCAAAATGATTACCACACAATTTCATACTCAGGTTCAGGTCTTTCACACTGATAATGGTCGTGAGTTTGTGAATCAATCTCTTGCTGATTTATTCAAAGAACATGGCATTCTCCACCAGACAACGTGTACATACACGCCACAACAAAATGGCATAGCAGAATGTAAGAACCACCAAATTCTAGAGGTGGTCTAGGCTTTATGCTTTACTATGCCTGTTTCCAAATATTTCTGGGCCGAGGCTGTTATGACCGTTGTCTTTCTCATCAACCAAATGTCTGCTTGTATCATTGACTACCAAACTCCTTTGAGAATGTAATCATGATTTCACCCTATTCCTTCTGCTTTGAATCTTTGTCCTAAGGTTTTTGGTTGTGTGTGTTATGTTCATGTGCACTCTCACCAAAGGGATAAGCTTGATCCTCGTGCTCTTAAGCGTGTCTTTCTTGGATACTATAATTCCAAAAAATGCTATAAATGTTTTCATCCTCCTACAGGAAAATACTATGTGTCCATGGATGTTTAGTTCTATGAACGGGAGTCTTATTTTTCTGGGGATGTGTCTCTGGTTCTTCTTCAGGGGAGATTAGTATTAAGGAAGAGGAATAGTTATGGTTAGAAGAGAAGAGGTTATGGATTTCAGGTCCGGGGGAGGATTAAACTGATTTGGCTAAGGGGGAGGATTCAACTGACTTGGATGCGTCCAACCCTATGGGAGTTGAGTTTGAACCAGAAGAAAGAAGAGGTGAAAGACCAGTCTGGTTGTTCCAACAGGATTATACAAGGAAGAACAAGGAGGCTACTGTCATATCCCCTCCAAGCTCCAAAAAGGCTATAAATGTTTTCATCTTCCTACAGGAAAATACTATGTGTCCATGGATGTTCAGTTCTGTGAACGGGAGTCTTATTTTTCTGGGGAAGTGTCTCTGATTCCTCTTCAGGGAGAGATTAGTAGTAATGAAGAGGAACGGTTATGGTTAGAAGAGAAGAGGTTATGGACTTTAGGTCCGGGGGAGGATTCAACTGACTTAGATGCTTCCAATCCTATGACAGTTGTGTTTGAACCAGAGGAAAGAAGAGGTGAAAGACCAGCCTGGTTGTTCCAACAGGGTTATACGAGGAAGAACAACGAGGCTACTGTCATATCCCCTCCAAGCTCCAAAAAGGCTATAAATGATTTCATCCTCCTACAGGAAAATACTATCTGTCTATGGATGTTCAGTTCTGTGAACGGGAGTCTTATTTTTCTGGGGATGTGTCTTTGGTTCCTCTTTAGGGGGAGATTAATAGTAAGGAAAATGAACGATTATGGTTAGAAAAGAAGAGGTTATGGATTTCAGGTCCAGGGGAGGATTCAATTGACTTGGATGTTTCCAACCCTTTGGCAGTTGAGTTTGAACTAGAGGAAATAAGAGGTGAAAAACCAGCCTGGTTGTTCCAACAGGGTTATACAAGGAAGAACAAGGAAGCTACTGTCATATCCCCTCCAAGCTCCAATACTCCTATTGATGATACTACCATGCCATCGGATGACTCTTCCAAGACTACTCCTGAGGTACATGTTCCTTGTCCTTTAACTTCCGAAACTGCTACTTTAGATCTGCAAGTTGGTAATCAAGGTAGGAGATATCCTCTTCATGATCGTAAAGAACCTGATAGGTTGGGTTTCTCAAAATCATCTTCTTATGTTGTCTATCCCATTTTTGATTTTGTCTCTTATCATCGTCTATCTAAGACTCACCTAGCTTTTGCCCTTCAATTGTCTTCTGTGTCTATTCCTAGTCATTTTCAGGAAGCCCTTGAAGATCCTAAGTGGAAGTCTGTTATGGTAGAAGAAATGAAAGCTCTCCAGAAGAGCTATACTTGGGAGATGGTCGAGCTACCTCAGGAAAAGAAGACAATGGGATGAAAGTGGGTGTTCTCAGTAAAATACAAGTCCGATGGGACAATTGACAGGTACATGGCTAGATTGGTTGCCAAGGGATACACCCAAACTTATGGGATTGACTACTAAGAGACCTTTGCTCTTGTGGCCAAGATGAACACTATTAAAGTTATACTCTCTCTTGCAGTCAATCTGGATTGGCCATTAAGATAGTTTGATGTGAATAATGCCTTCCTCCACGGTGATTTGATAGAGGAGGTGTACATGGACCCCCCTCCGGGGTTTACACCAAAAGGAGGTAAGGTATGCAAACTGAAAAAGGCTTTGTATGGGTTGAAACAGTCGCCAAGGGCATGGTTTAGCAAGCTAAGCTACTCAATGAAGAAGTATGGTTTTAAGCAAGCTTTGGCAGACCACACTCTGTTCTACAAGAGAGATGGTGATGACATTGCTTTGCTTATTGTTTATGTTGACGACATGATTGTTACAGGTAGTAACTCTGGTGAAATAGAGAAGCTTTGGAGATATTTGGCCAAGGAATTTGAAATGAAGGACTTGGGGGCTCTGAAATACTTCCTGGGCATTGAAGTGTCTCGGTCCAAGCAAGGACTCTTCCTCTCACAACGGAAGTATACATTAGATCTCTTGGATGAAACTGGTAACTCCACTTGTGAACCTGTAGATACTCCCATTGAGGTGAATCACAACCTGTCTATCTATCCTGATCAGATTCCAACGAACAAAGAGAGATATCAGAGACTTGTGGGAAAATTGATCTACTTGACTCACACTAGACCTGACATATCATATGCAGTCAGTGTAATAAGTCAATTCATGCATAATCTGAGTGACCAACACATGAATGCAGTGAATCGTATCCTGGCTTATCTGAAGTCCTCTCCAGGAAAAAGGTATTATGTTCTCCAAACATGGACATCTTGATATTGTGAGTTACACAGACTCTGACTTTGTTGGATCCAGATTGATAGGAAGTCTACTTCAGGGTATGTGTCATTTGTAGGAGGTAATTTGGTGATAGGAGGAGTAAGAAACAAAATGTGGTGTCATTGTGTAGCGCAGAAGCTGAATACCGTGCGCTTCATCATGCAACTACGAAACTTACTTGACTAAGAATTCTCTTAGACGAGCTCGGATTTGGTTCAAAAAAACCTATGGTGCTCTTCTGTGATAACATAACAACTATTGAGATTGCAAATAACCCGGTATAACACAACCGAACAAAACATGTTGAACTTGACAGGAACTACATAAAAAATAACCTAGATTCTGGTATAATAAAGGTTTCCTACATTAAGAGTGCAGATCAGTTGGTTGATATGATGACCCATGTTGTTACTAGTGGTCCATTCTATACATCACCATCCAAGTTGGGCATGTGCGATATCTATGCACCAACTTGAGGGGGAGAGTTGGCGTATATTATGTAATTATGTTGTATATTGATGTTTCCTTATTTAGCTAGGAATTAGTTGTCCGATTGATTGTATTAGTTGTCTAATTGATTGTATGATTGACTATCCTAAAATAGGATTGTGTATCTTGTATATATACTCTTGAGATATATGGAAAAAATATTAGCCAATTTATCAATTCTAACATTTTGTAAAAAAAATTCAAAATTTTCATATTCAAATAAATTGGGAGGAAAAGAAGAAGAAGGATTTCTTCATTCACTCGATTTCTATTGCATGCAAGAAACTTACTCCTTCACACACCCATGTATATATAAGTAACGATATGTCACCAAAAAGGGTAGCTGAATCCAATGCATCCAACAGATGTATCTATAAATTCCTCCATTTTCAGAGGACAAAGCACAGTTGTGTATATATTATAAAATTTGTACATGCATATTCTAAATTTAAACAAAAAATTTATGATTTGGTTACTTCTATTTTAAATAGCAAATCTCACCTACTTCAATTTTAGAGTAAATGGAGAAAAAATTTCGTAGGAGCAAATGAATATGCGAGTTTCTTGCCAAGTGAAAATAACAAGTATATAAACTAACCTGACAAACGGAAATTTTGACTCCACCTTCCAAGAAAAGAAATCTTCTCCCAACTCTATCAACCAAATATGTGGACACAAGTACGGACCCCAAATTCACAGCTCCAAGTATAATGGCGCCAACCAAGGCCAAGTCGCTCCCCGCACCAATCGACCTAAAGAAAACCGGTGCGTAAAATGCTATCAAGTTAATCCCAGTGAGCTGTTGAAAAGTTGGAATCACCATTGTCAATACAAGGTGGGGCCGGTATCGACGTTGGAAGATGCTCATGAACGGTTGACGTTGACTGACTTCTGTCAATCGATGTGCCTTAACGATGTGGTTCAGTTCGGTTTCATTATCAGAGTCAACACTTTGTACTTGAGCTAGTGACTGGCGGGCTTCCTGGACTTTCCCACGTTGAATGAGACTACTAGGAGTGTCCGGGATGAAGAGCGCACCTAGGGTCATGATGAGGGCTGGTATGGCGGCGCAGCCCAAGGCAAGGCGCCAACCGGTGTCTTCCTTCTTAGGCACGGCGAAGTTGATGAAAGTGGCCATCACCACGCCGACGCTTAGGAAGAATTGGAAGGCTGTGTTTAGTGTTCCGCGCCATTTTGGTGGAGCCATTTCTGAGAGATACAGTGGAGCTGCCTATCATTGTTGTGTGAGATGACCATTAGAAAAAATAACGAACATAATAATCAAATTTGAAAGAAAACAACTACTATGGAGATTTATAGATTTGTAAAAGGCTCTATAACCTTGGATATTGGCATCAATACACAAATGGTAGAATCCAATGCATTTTCTAGTAAAAACAAAAAAGAAAACACAAAAGATTTCAGAAAAACAGAAGCCAAAGAAACATACTTCAGCCACTTCAATTTTGAAACAAATGATAAAACCATGCCATGCATGCTTACATAAGATTTCATCTATCGGTTGTATGCATGGCTTGTTTTACTTTAAGGTAGCACGGATGAAAAACGATAAAATGGCACCATGTGAACCTCACTCGAACATGGATATATTGTTAAAATTAATGACCTGTCATGTTTAGTATTTATTTTAGTTGTTATGTGCTCTTTAGTCTTTCCTCGCATGTTTAGGGTTAATCGTGTTCCCTATACATGAGTAATATAATGATTCTGAAATTACAGAGAACGAATAAATCAAATTTTCTCGATACGTTTTCTCATCTTATATCCTCACTATAGAGTGAAACTTATATCCCATATATATATATATATCTTAGTATTGTTGTCTTTCCATTGTGTAGTGACTACTAATAGTTTTACCTTATTTGAAAGATATTCGAAGTCTTTGGCACTTGATTTCCTATTGGGTAGCTAAATTGGGAAAGCCTCTGCCTCTTGCAATTGGGTGGTTGTGATTACGATTTGAATGTCTAATTGTCTTCTAGCTCTGGCTCAATGTTTCTAAGTAATGGAAAAGTGAACCGAAAACATGCCACTAAAATACTTTATAATATTGATACAAAAACGAGCTGTTCAATGATTACTGAGTTTTGAATTCTTTTAATAGTACTAATATCGTGTTCTAAAAGTATCATTGAAAACTTGTTACTCTAAATTCCATTCTCTTTTATTACTAATTCTGTATATATTTAGCCAATAATTAATTAGTGGTTACGTTTAGGACATCTATGACCTGATCAACTGATACGATTTGTCTTCAATCAACACCTCGTCAAAATTATACTCAAGAAGTAAGCCTGTTTGGATTTGGAGTCTATTTGATGATCAAGTATACAACACAGCATTAAATCTATACAATATAGCAAACTATTTAGGGAAAAGTTAGGCACCTGATTAGCAAAACCAATTTCAAATCCGAGGAAGAAGCGCCCGAGAATGAGCATGACCAGGTTCATGGCAAAGGCATTAAGGGCAGCCCCGAGTAAGAAGAAAAGACCACCAAGAATGAGAGTGCCTCTGCGCCCGGCTGCAGTGGTGAGGAAGCTGGCCACTAGGGACGACACCAGACCAGCAATGTACAATTAGGAGGTGAATGCAGTCACTGTCTGGCTGTCGAATATGCAGTACACATTTTGCTTGGTGTCCGCCATCTTTTTTAGCACCGATGGGAAGAACTTCTTTAGAAATGGCTCCATCTTCGTTACACCTCCTACATTTTAACAATATCGTAACCTTAAAGATGAAGCAGGCGTTGTGTATATATTTAGAGAGAAAAATGATACTTGCACCGAAATGCTAAAGACAATGATACTTGCCTTATCTGGAAGTATCATTGCCCATTTACGAATAGACGAAGAAAACATAGTGGTAACTTTCATTGCCCATTTACGAATAGACGAGAAAACATAGTGGTACTGCCACCAAGGGCTTAAAGCTCATACATGAGGCTACAAGGTAAACTTAATGACACATATTATTTAAATCTAAGTATTTTTTCTTTTTGTGAGAGCATAATTCAGTAATTATTGTCTCACCCTCCAAAATTAAGAGATCTAATTTAGTGCCCAAGTCTGTTTGTTACTCCTGTCTTAGAACAATATTTATATTGTATTATTATCAATGTTATTTCATCTTTGAATCTGTAATCATGGTACAAAGTTACAACTTGAGCTCTATAAAAGTTACTTATACATAGTTGAATTCATGAGTATACCATTAGATACTTCCAGATACTTTTTCCGGCATAATGCCGATACTAAGTAGCAGTAAAAAAGTTCGTATCAAAATTTCAAATTTTCATGATAGTACGCATGAACTAGATATATCATGGCGAATTCTTCAGAAAAAATTGCCGTCTTCCACAATGCAATTGGATAAGTGATATTTCTGAGTATACCATTTGTGTGCTTGTGTTGCATACTTTACATATTGAGGTTGGAGCACCTTATCTTACTTATCTCACTTTCTATTATTGTATTATTTTGTAGCTTTCTCTCTCTATATATATATATATATATTGATAATCGTGATGTTCGGGCCAGCTTACGCGCATTTCAACTAATTCACATGACCGTGCAAGGCAACCCCCATACGAATCGGGTAAGGCTCGGACTATGTCCGCGGTCGTGGCCCTAGCAAATTGTTTGCAGTTAGTAGGAATCAAACATACCTCATGCTTCTTGATCTCAATTCTTTTCCAAGCCAACTTTCTCTATATTAATGACTCGTTCAGTGTTCATTTTCATTGTAGTATTAAAAAGGGCACATTGTGTTTTGACTCATTAATTGCAGATAAAATTTAATTGTTTTATAATGTATCTGAAAAAACCCCAAATTGATTTTATCCAAAATCAATTGCATAAAATCAATTGGGTATTTCGAAAATATTGAATTCTTAATACTATTTTGAAATTATGTGTGTGTGAGAGAATGCATGTTGGTGAATAACTTTAAGCTAAAATGGTGCAAGGTAATGGAAGTCGGATACAAATGTGTTTTTGATAATACAATTTCAAAGATAGAATCCACATGCTTGTGTAAAATAACTACAACATACGTGTGTATATATATATATGTGTGTGATGATTTATGTATATATGGCAGTGAGACTAACCTGAAACGCCAATATCATAGCCAAACATCAAACCAGCGGAAGCTGCAATTATGCAAACCATGACCACTGAAACCGTTAATTTCCCTTCCACTTGATCTTCCTCCATTTTCACTCTCTCCTTTTTACAGACATATTTTTCTATAAATTTCAAATATTATAATTGTTAGTATTATTTTCTTTATTTATTATTATTATTATTTTTAGTTTATTTATTCTGTGTATTGGTCGTGTGGGTAGAGAAAGAGGAAGGCCGTTTGGGAATTATTATTTTTGTTTCTGTTTTGAGAATCAGAAAATAAGAATAATAATTGTTTGTGTTTTTAATTTTTTTACCCAAAAGAACAAGAACAAAAAATATGTTTTGGGCAAAAAAATACACATATTCTCATACAATTTTTCTTCTCTAGCACAATTTTTTTTTTGGAAAATCCAAAAAAAAAACAAAAAAATAATTTTTTGTTTTTTCTACTATTCACGAAAACAATTTTTAAATTAAGAACAGAACAAACAGTAAAAAGGGTTGTCAAACATGTTTTGTTATCCTAAACAGTGCTAAAAATTAAAAAAGAGAACAAAAATAAGATTTCCAAATGGGGCGAAGTGCTCGAGTGCCCTACAACAAAGGGTATTTCTGGTCGTTCAATGTCTATAGTCAAATTGAGCTTCCCTGTTTAGAAGGAACAAAATGGGGATAATAGATGGTTTCTATTATAATGAGATTAAATAAGGAATAAAATTCACTTTAAGTATACGAAGGAAGACAAAAAAATTAATGGATATGACAAAAAAAATTGTTGGGCAAATTCAGCTCCAAAAACTGCTAAATTCAAATTGTGGGGAAATTATTCATTGCAACGGTGTCTTCTTCCTCTCCATTCCATTGTAGCCGATTCAAGATTCAAACATAATAATTGATTCAAAACTCAAATATTTTTTGCAACAAAAAATCAATCGTCTTCGTCCTCTTCTCTCCATTGTAGCGGATTCAAGACCCAAACTTAATAATTGATTCAAAACCCTTTTTTTTTTGTTTTGCAACCATCTCATTCTTGTTATCGGTAAGATTTGGGTATGTCATCTTCTTCCTTTTAAAAAGTAAAGAATAATTTTCCTAAATTTGGAAGGGTTAACTGACATATTCAAATTAATACAATCATCAATAACCATGATTGTATTATTCCTTACAACGGTGATACCATGTTATTAGGGTGACATGATATCACAATCTAATAAAATAAAATAAAAATTCACATGTGTAATATAAATTAATCATCTCAACATTATAACATATATGGAAACAAAATATATGGAAAAGAAATCAGCATTATTAAAAACTCCTAAGCCCCCCACTGAATTAGGATAATAACAATTTCAGCCCCCACTCACCTAAATATCTAGGTCCATGCCGCATATATATTCATACCTATACTTACATATTTCTATATTTGTATTTTTTAATTTAATTTCAAATTTATGACACAAAAAATGTATTTTCTTTCTGCTCATTGAGTAAAAACCATCCAAATCCACGACAAAAAATATTAATTTCTCTCTATTTATTTTTAATGGTTAGAATAAGGCAGTCATAATCGGGAATCTAAGTTGAATCGTTTTGGGGTCCGTAAAATCATAAAAGTCTAGCAACTCGTATTATTTTTTTTAAAAAAATATTAATAATTAAATATTTAATTTAAAAATCTAAATCATATTAGAAATTTCAAAATTCTCTAATACATTGGCCCTTTAAATATTTTATTATAAATTTAAGCCATATATTGAATATTGGACTAAACCATAAGGTTTTTGGACATTTTATATGAAGGGCGAAACAGTCAAATCATTATAAAAATATAGTAAAATCATAATAAAATTGTATAAAATCGTAGAATCATAAAAATTTACTAGGTAGAATCGGAATTCTACATTGGGTTAGAATTGAGTTAGACCCAAATGGCTATCGAGTCGATACTTGAATTCCAAAAGTCACTACACCACAGCTCTCATGGATTCAAGGTCTATTTTAGTGGATAATACATCCATTGCATTCAAATTCAATTAATCACCTCATGGACAAATCGAAGCACCCACATATACAGAACACACTGAGGTGTACTTTTGTTGAAGACTAATCCTACTGTATTTCCTGCTGCCACAGATATATATTACTTTGAACAGTTTGCAACTCAAACTACATGTACACAATTATACACCTCAGGCTCAAGTGCCATCCATGAAACTAATGTCCCTTGAAAGAGATGGTTTGTTTAAATAACCAATCTGACACTTGTATAAACAACAAACAATTAGATGCAAATTGTGCGTATCCAGAACCGCATTCACATAACTCAAACTTGTTAATTACACTAGTCAATTCCATTCTCTATCGTCAAAACTGTAAAAATCGTTACAGGAAGGCAATAAGATTAAGACATTACACGAAAGGCACGGTCCAAGATTAAACGACCCCTAAAAGGCTTTGAGATTAATGAGAAGTTTGGGATGTTTGGTGGATTCCTGGTATGTGTAAAGGTTTTTATTACTTCTGGAAGTTCATAATTTAGTGGGCATGTTGCGGAAATTTTCAAATAATCAAGTATTTTCAGAACATGTAAAACACGAACTCAAGGATGTAACCTGTACACTAAAAGTAAATTTTTAAAAAAAAATCTTAAACCTATGAACCCCACAGTCACACCTCGGGTTTTGGGACTTACAACAGCGTGAGTCGCGTGACACCTTGTTTGTTCTTCACGCGTCTAGGCGTTCATCGTGCTCTCCAATTTAAAAAAATCAAAACCAGTATAAAGGAATATAACATGACAGGGAAGTGAGTAGAGGATCAAGAAACATAAGGAGAAAATAAATTTTCTCAGAATAAAATTAATTTCATATCCAACTAACAAAAGGCCAACTGTCAATCTACTTTAACAGAAGGTATAGTTTCACAGAAATTAACATAAATTCGTATTATAGCCACGAAAATACTTCTAAAAATGTTGATATCAAAAATGATAAATCAACCCTATCTTACAGAATGTCCCAGGAAATTAGAATTTATTAATTTGTCATCACAAGTAGGTCTTCCTAAACAGGCAACAGTAAAAAGATTAACGGAACTTTTAGATTGAAAAGTATTTAAAATGAAGCTTACTTGGAATAGAAGAAAAGAAAGCCTGTGTTGTGTCAGTGTGGTTATTCATAAGGTAAGCAGCTTTGACCCATGTACCCCCGAAGAAGGCAAGGGAGTACAAGAAACACAAATGTAAGCTGCACATAACCAATATTAGGGAGTACAAGAATTTTATATATACTTTTTAATTTTATATTTTTTTTTGAATTTATATATTTTTTCTAATTTTATATTTTTTTTTCGAAATTATATTTTTTTTGAAATTTATATATATATATTTGGAATTATATATATATTTTCTAATTTTATATATTTTTCGAATTATATATATATTTTCGAATTATATATATATTTTTCGAAGTATATATATTTTTTGAATTTTATATATGTTTTAAAATTTTAAATATTTTTTCGAATTTTAGGGGGTGAAACTGTAATTTACCCATTATGGTGGGGCAATGTGAAAATTCAATAGTTTAGGGGTGTTTATTAAAATTAACCATAAAATTATAATATAACATGAAAGACAATTAGGTAAAATCAGACCAGAGGGGCAAAGTGTTAGGATGTCCAAACAAAAAGAGATGAAACTGTAATTATCCAAACAAGAGAAAAAAAAATATAATATATCCAAACAAGAGGAGGTGAAATTGTAATTTACCATATCATATAAAGGGAACTAGGTAATTGGTATGGGGGCACTTGCCCCCTATATATTTTTTTTAAATGTAAAATTCTGTTAATTTTTTTACAAAAATAATATTATGTAAGTAAAATATTAATATTGCAACTATAAAATTAAAAAAAAATTATATTGCACCTACAAATTATAGATTGCCCCTTTTACATAATTTTTTGGATAGGTCCTGCATATAGGTACTTCCATGCATTGTTGAATTATATTATGTAAAAATGAATCAATTGTTTTTTAAAGAATATGCATTTAACTAAAACATTACAAAAGAAGTCCTGCTAAATATATGAACAATAATACTTGTATGTTGTAGCCTATGGACTACCAATTGATGCAATTATACTTATTAATTAGAAACATTATTTCAATAGGAAAAAAAAAAGGAGGAAAAAAAAACCTGACTATTACAACATCCTTGAAATGAACTCATAGGTCCCACACAAAATGCTTTTTCGATGGCGGCCAAGACCTTGTGAGGCCCCCTATAAGGCTATAACAGCACTTCAAGTATCAATTATTTTTTTTACGTTTCTAAATGAAGAAGGGGAAAGAAAATAGACCCTTTTTCTTCCAGCGCCGAAGGCCAAAGCCGCCTCTCATATATATATATATATATATACTTATATATATATAATATATATATATATACTTTTAACTTGTAATAATACACAGATACTGTTAGGGCATGTTTTGTAAACAGGTTTGGTGCCAAAAATATGGTTTTGGTGCCAAAAATATGATTTTGGTGCCAAAAATATGATTTTGGTGCCAAAAAATGATAGCAAACCATGTTTGGTAAAATGGTGCCAAAAAATGGTACTGTTATTGTAGCAAACCATGGTGCCAAATTTGTGAAGGATTTTGGAACCATCTTTTTGATGGTTTTGGATGGTGCGGGTACTGTAGCAAACCACTGTAGCACCGAATATAATATTTATATTTTAATATTATAAATTTTAATCTTAATATATATATATTAATATTAAAATTTATATTAATATTAATATTAAAATACTATTATTATAAATTTTAATATTGAAATATTAATATTAAAATTTATAAATATTAATATTAAAATTAAAATTAAAATATTAATATAATAAAAATATATTAATATATTTTAATATAATAAAAATATATTAATATAATAAAAATATATTAATATATTTTAATATTATAAATTTTAATATTAATATATATATATATTAATATTAAAATTTATATTAATATTAATATTAAAATAATATTATTATAAATATTAAAATATATTAATATATTAATATTAATATATTTTAATATAATAAAAATATATTAATATATTAACCCATACCAACTCTACCAAACATGATTTGGGTTTTGAGTATCACTTTTTCTCATACCAAAATCATTTGCATCAAACATGGTTTGAAACCAAAATAAAACCACACTAAACCAAATCCAACCCAACCCAAACAAAAACAAAAAACTAACACCGCACCAAACCGTTACCAAACGCAACCTTAGTGATATGCAGTATTACATATTAACATGAAGAGATTAGCTGGACTTGATTAGTCAATGACATAGTAGTGATTCTAGTAAAGCTCCAGTTCGGTTACCATTTCACTGGAATTTGTCTAATGAGAAAAGTTGTTCAACGTGATGAACCGAGTATGTGCATTGTTAATTAAATTGTATGGAGTGTAAAAATATATATATGTTGTGTTACCTGCTGTAATGTGAGTGTTTTTAGTTGGATCAATAGAATTTTTGTCATTTGGCACTCTAATGGTTCCAGTAGTGAGATAGTAACATAACTGAATTAGGATTCATGAAGCTCATGTCATGTTTCGTAAAAAATAAGTAAATATTTTAATGATAAAAAACCAAAGTAGAGCATAAATATTTGGTAAAATATTTGACATCGGTGAGGAATGTCTCTGAATCAAATTTTGATATCCATTATGATAAGTAGGATGCATTGTAATTCGATAGAAAATTTAGATTTCTATATGAATCTAACATTGAACACATAATTCGTGGTATCGTCTTATATATTAAGTATAATTTTGTTTGTATTATTGAAAAATTTACACTATTTTTTCTCACCAAGAATCACGTGCTAGGGAGTGATGTATAGTCGTACTCAAAGCTGTGTTGCTAACATCACCAAGCTCACATTCCAGAATCTCACAACCCATTAAGATGTAATACACGTGTGTATCCTCAAGAAACGACCTATGTAATCAACCCCATTTCCAAACGCACACACCGTATATTTTCAATAAACTTGGAAAACAAGTCAAGGCACAATCCGTAAAATCTTACCAATATCAAGGGCCATGTAGTCATTTCATTAGTCATGCCGATTGCTACACTTTCAGAGAAACTTTATTCTTCTACTTCACAACCCACTGCTTTATATTACCACGCTTCATCACATCTGCCTAAATCCATCATCAATACACTCTTCTCCCAATAATAATTTCTGCCTAATTAACTAATGTAATTTGGATTTTTTGTTTAAACATATATATAAAAAATTGAGTATTTTTTTTCTATCTAAATATTAATAGCAATATTTCAAGGCAGTTTTTTTTCCCCTAGAATTATCATTCTTTTTGGAACAAAATTTTCAACATCTTTGACTCCAGTAATTTCATTTACAACAATTTATAACACTGTGCTTTAATTTATGTAACAACTCTTTTATACATTTTCATTTTTTTGAAAATTTAAATATTCATTCAACTAAAAACGTGTTTCCATCTTACTCTAAAAATATTGACGAACAAACCCATTAATGATCTTATCAATATATATTAGATACAAATTAAGGCGCAAAAGTAAATATTAACAAAGGAAAACTTATTAGTTCTAATTATCACCTCTATTATATGTGTGCGTATATATATATATGGTTTTATAAATTTTATATCATTATCAACAACATTCTTCGTATAAACAGAGTTAGATCGTGCACTCCTATTCTCTTATATTTCATATTTTGTCATTTTTAAAAAATATATATAATATTAGAATAATTTTTAATTACTTCTTGGCATGTTAGTTTTGTCACTTTCTTAATCCTTTATCTTTCTTTCAACAAGGTGTTCTCACAAACATGTAGGGTTGAACATAATAATAAGACTCTGACTTGTATACATATATATACATATATAATATAGTAAAAGGTCCTTAAGCTCCTATAAGTAATAGTCATAATTAATAAAATAGTTGATAAACAGATGTAAACTAAAACAATGTGTTGCGATACAGTGAATAACACCACTCCACTCGTCCATAACTCCCTCGTGTCTGTCCCTTCCTTACATATCAACTGCTCTCTCTTTCTCTCTCTATAATATATATACACAATATATATATATATATGTATATATAGATATATTCACACACACTGTGCTTTTCATAGAATCAACTATTGCTTCTAAACCTCTCTCAAGTAATAGTAGATTTGGAAAGAAGATGAATCAGTTGTTGGCGAAGTCTCTGATCAGAGGTCTGGTCAACGGCCGGAGCTGTGGCCGTTTGACTCCGGCGGCGTCGTCGGTGGTGGCGGTTGTCAGAACGGTCGATGGAGGCGGCGAAGTGAGGGGTTCTGGTGGTTTGGATTTCTTCGGTGGGGCCGGTTGGAGGCGGGCCATGACCACGGCGGCGGTGCCGGAGAAGAACGGGAAGGTGGAGGCGGCGGAGGAGAAGAAGGGAGATGGTTCCGTGGTGACTTCCAGCTATTGGGGAATTTCGCGGCCCAAGATTACTAGGGAGGACGGGACTGAGTGGCCTTGGAATTGCTTTATGGTAATATATATATATATATATATATATATATATATTTATGTATATATATATGTATGTATGTATGTTATAGATGTTGATTGTTTGTGTGGTTGAAGTGTTCTTCAGTGTTATGTGATCCACATATGTGTGTGTATTTTCTCTGTGTGATTCTTGGGTTGAAATTGTAGGTGTGTGTGTTTTGGGTGAATTAATGGTGTAGTGTTGTAGTTTGTGAACTTTATGTGGTAATTTTGGTGATTTTGTTCTTGTTATATGTGAATTGCTTTGTGATCTCTGCACACACACACAGTTATATGTGTAATTGCTTGTTTCCATGATCAATTTGATGGTTGATGTTTTGAGATCTGAGAGATTGGTCCTTGAAATGTACTGGAAGGTGAATTGGGGGCTTTGACTGTGAAAATCTGTTGGTGTAGTGCTATTTAGGGGAGCAATATGTGATTTGGAAATTAGATCTTGGATTATTCAACATTTTCTTAGGTAGCTGCTTGATTTCATCATGTGGAGTCCTTGAGCTGCTTTTAATCTTAAGGTTTTTCTTTATTTATAATTTTTTGTTGGGTAAGGTTCATCTGCATTGCTGCATTTGAGACTGACTCTGGGCAGCCCAGAATTACTTCTTACAAATTTTATGAGCTGACTGAATTTATATTTATACACTAAATTGTTGCTTTAAATGTCCAACTGCACCTGAATTCCACTTATTGTGGAGCGGGACTCAATTTTTTGGTGTTTCTAGTGTGCTGACGCATACTATATATTGTTTCCATAATTTTCTCCTTATACTAGATTCCGTTTTGCACATGATCAGAATTTGAATTTGGCTAACTTCAAGGACTACTTGGTTTTGGGTACAAGGTTTTGCCAACATTGCCATCTTGTTTCCGAGTATAGTTGTGGGTTGATAGGAGTTTTCTGCTGTATGACAATAAAAACCGTATCAATTGGTGTCAGTGATATGCCAGCAACCAATTTTCTTGTGCTTTCTAAAAGATGACTGGTGCGAGTTGTGAGTCTTTGTGTAAGTTTGGAAGTTGAAGGCTCACAGTGGTATGGAAAGTTGATATATGAAGTTGAAAATTACGTAAAACAATTTGGTGCACTGATGGTTGTAAATGAACATAAGTAGTTGGATGCTGCTAGTAATCAGGGATCGCAATGGCTTATGTCACATCATTTCATGAATACAGGTCGGGACAGCCATGAGTATACTTGTCAACCTCTCTCTCTTGTGTCAGTAAGGAGTTGCATAGTCCAAGTTGAAGATAATATTTGGGAAAGGGGAAGGCCAAAATCAACATGGATAGAGTTGGTGGGGAAGGACATGATAGTCTGTGGATTGATTGAGGCTATAGCCTTAAATATGTATGCGAAAATAAATGTCATGTAGTTGGCTCGAAGTAGCATATATTATTGTGTTCAAAATCTTCAGAGTTCACCCTTTGGACCATCTCATTCATTTTACTTTTTAGAACCAGTAGCACACACACAAGTAATGCAGCAATGGTTAGTGTAGAGCCTTCTAGTTCATGCTATGTTTTTATCATTTCTTTTTTTGCTGCATGCTAATTTGATGGTTAAAGAGTAGCAACTATTTTTATTTGCAATAAAGATCCTACACACACACAGATATATATATATATATACATATATATTTTCCCCTGATGAAGGATAGACTGATCCTTGAGCAATGTACATGTACTTCGTATCCTTTGTTTATTGGTTTATTTGTGATAATTTTGCGTGGAGTTTAACTTGGAAACTTTTACTGCTGTCCTGTTTGTCCACCTTTTTATTTTCATGGTTCATCCATTCTAATATTCTCTATGTGATTGTTGCGGATTGAGATTCTAGTTCTACAATACTTTCTCTTTCTTAGATTAAAATGATACTCTCTCAGTATGTGTGTGTATGTCTGTTTATGATATTGTCCGAGTTACACATCTGAAGCGAGTTTTCAAGATTGTTATACTCATCATGCATGTGCTTTCAATATTCCCCCACCGGGGCGCTGCTTTCTTTCCTCCCTCCCCCTCTTGTTATGTGTTATTATATATAAATATCTCTCTCTATATATATATGATAATCATTTATCTGTGTGACCCATCTACTCCAAAGCTTAAACTGTTAGAGAGAGTGTTATTTTAACATATTAAATACCACTTCAATATGCCTTCTCCTGTGTGGCTTTCATTTTTGTCCAACATGTGTTAGTTTTTAATTATTAGGGTGACGGTGAGGTTTGAACACTAGACATTTGGCTTTAATATCATGTTACGCGACTTTTTTTGTTAGAACGAGCGAACACCCTTTTCCATTCTCATGTTCAGTATAAATTTCGTAAAAGAATCTGTGAAGACTGTAATACCCCTGTGGGGTAGACTAATTCCAACAATACCCTCACTACAAAATTATAACAACCTGTAACAAAGTTTCATAAATGATTGTGTTAGTAAATCAAGTGAGATGGTGAATAAGAAAAAATATCTAATCAGTGTTGTATTAGTTATAGTTCGAAGAGTGGTTGTATTAGTTAAAAATATCTATAATTCTAACAACCTGAGTGTGACTTGAAAGTTCGAAGAGTGGTCGCAATAGCTTTGTGCTGCACCAAGATCCCCTTCTACTACACTGCTTATGTATTGGAGTGGGGCTGAGAATGTTTGGAGTTTTATTTTCCAAAGTCTGTTATACAAGAAATTTTACAATCTCCACCCTTTTGCTTTTATTGAGTTTTTGTGAAGATTTCTGGGTGATTTCCAAAAACACAGTCGTAAATTTCTGAAATAGTTTCCACACAAAATGTGGTCGGGGAGATTTGAATATAATTACAACAAAAGGTGACATCAATAGAATCTCGGTTGCTTTCCTATCAAGATTAGAATATTTAGTGCATCGGCAGTGTTTAATTATTTACATTTACTGTTCTATCACTGTTAGGAACAAATTATTTATTTTTATATAGATAGGATCTGCACTATTATTCCATTATATGTTATGATGAAGACATTGTCAGTATTGGTGTTCTACATGCATTGGCTTCACTTTTTTCACCCTTCACTAATATTCCTAAGATATATATATATATATATATATATATATATATATATATATATATTGCAAATTAAATATGTGATGGAGTAGATACTATGAAAATGATGATGGTTAGTCTTAAAGCAGAACATTCCTTAGTTTTTCCGTCTATAAGTTGAGCAGGGTTTACTCAGCAGGTACACAAAGCTGCCTGTGGTTGCATAGTTGAACTTTATGGGATGTCAACAGAGAATTTTGAAACGGAACATATTTTTAAAAATAAGAGTTCTATTAATGAGGATATGAGGTGGCTTAGAAATTGTTTAACTCGAACCATTTTGTTAAAAAAATGTTAGTCATTGCTTTCTTGATGGACTTGGGATTTCGTGACCCTGTTTATTTGGCTCTGCCATTGGTGATTGAATAACATTCTCTGAATGCTTATATTTCAAAACATAAGAATTAAGATAAGATCTTAGGATGTTTTTCGCACCTCTTCCGAGTATTTCGTGCTGTGGGAGCGCATTGCACTGATAGACCTCCTTACTTGCAACATTGGCCCGGCCTTTACCCACGGTACCAGGTTTTATTATCATATCATATACCCAATAGAGGAATATGATAGACTTTTTATTTTTAGATAGCGAATGGAGTTCTTCCGGTCTATCCTATTCATCGGTACTGATCATTGTTACTGGAATTTTTTTGATTTCCTTTGTCCCAGCCCATGATCTGAACGAGTTGCACATACACCCTAGTACATGTTCCTCAACGCTGAGGGCATCCCCGAAGAGCGGGGGATTTTGTGACATTTCTGATTGGCTGTCTTGTATTTCTAATAAGTTGTTTAATGGTTGGCATGTTGAATCATATACATAATGGGCTTGCATGTGTTAAGTGGTGTTTCCAGTGGCGGACGGGTGCTAGATACTTTGAAACAAGTTTTACTGGATATCTTTAGTTTTCAACTATTTTGCTAAATTGTTTTTTTTTTTTGGCAGCCATGGGAGACTTATCAAGCAGACCTGTCTATAGATCTGAACAAGCACCATGTACCGAAGACATTTCTGGATAAATTTGCTTACAGGACAGTGAAAATCCTTCGAATTCCAACCGATATATTTTTTCAGGTGATTTATCTCTTTGCATTTTTTCTTCGTCTTTGCATGCAAATAAAGATAATGTCTTAGGGGCTCTTGGGAGCTACCAGGGGAAGAATAGTAGGGTCTTGTATATATTATGGCTATGCTTTGACAGCAAGAGCTCTTCTTTTGATATGTCTTGGCATAGTGGTGGGTTTGTATCCTCTCTTTGGTCTTTTGGTTCCTTGACAGTTGAATTATATTTCTTTTGATGGGTCCTCTTCTAGGAACCCTATTTGAAGCGAGTGTGATAGAAATAGAATGTTGAGACAGATCTTTGGGATGATGAGAAAAATTAACCTTAGAAACTATGATATTTCCTCTTTAAAGGGAGGTTGAGTGTGAGAGCCCTGATAGGGAAACATCGTGGGTGTTCGTTTCTTTGAACTTCTGAAAGCATTAAGAAAAAAATAGGTGTTAGTGAGATGATTTAAGAAGTACCAGCAATTGGAGATAAATGAAAGAGAATTAGTGAAAATGGTTTGGCCATGTGCAGGGACAACTGATAGGTGTCCTTGTGAGGAAGAGTAACATGATCCTCATTGGAGGTCATGCTATGGGAAGGGGAATATTGACACTAAATTCTGTTTTTCGAAAGGTAGGGAAGATATGATAATTTGTAATTTAACTGGTTGTGGTGACCTTCAATAGAGCGGAACTGTGATAATTTATCTGACCCAAATAGTTGGGAAAGATATACTTGAGTTGAGTTCTTTTACTTCATTTCATCGGGTGGTCTATGTTTAGAACGAGCAAACAAAACAATTTCTTTATGTGAAGGGAAAGCTGAAACAGTATTGTTGCTTGAAGTTTGCGCCTCATGGTCGGCTAAATCTGAAGGATAACTAGCGTGGCATCTTGTTTTGTCCAAAAAAAGAGAAAAAAAGGAGCAGTAATGTTGCCAGAAGCATAGAGAAAAGACACATCTAAAAACGCAGAGTTCGTACTGTTTTTACTCTGCCCAGAATCTTGAGGGGAATTCATAATATTGTGTAACAAAAAACAACATTTGAGACTTTTCTGTAGCAACAGGTGAAAGAAACCAGGTAAGGCATCATTGTATCTTATGTTTGTTTTTTCTTGGCTAGACTTGGTTATTGAAAAATAAATGCATCTTATTACTAAATAAAGTAGAACCTAAAAGGAACATTTTAGAATCGAAATACATGGAGTAGGTGTAATTTGTCTTAAATTAAAATATTTTCTTGAACCCCTAGTAACCATAATTGAAGGTGCTTATCTACTAAGTCTATAGCACATAGTTCTCTACCTTACTTTTCTAACTGGTGCATCTTCATACCATCTTTGGAGTTCATGTTATATTGACTATGCTAGTTATTAGTTGGTTTCAGTTCCCTTTTACTCCTTTATTTGTTACCAGTTCCTGCAATTGTTTCGCAGAGACGGTATGGGTGTCGTGCAATGATGCTGGAAACTGTGGCAGCTGTTCCAGGTATGGTGGGAGGGATGCTGCTGCACCTGAGGTCTCTACGCAAGTTTGAGCACAGTGGTGGTTGGGTCAAAGCATTGCTTGAAGAAGCAGAGAATGAGAGGATGCACCTGATGACTATGGTTGAGCTTGTGAAGCCCCAGTGGTACGAGAGGCTACTGGTTCTTACTGTGCAAGGAGTCTTTTTTAATGCCTTCTTTGCGCTTTATGTGCTTTCTCCGAAAGTGGCACATAGAGTTGTTGGATATCTGGAGGAGGAGGCTGTTCATTCATATACAGAGTATCTGAAGGATATTGATAGTGGTGCAATTGAAAATGTACCGGCTCCTGCTATTGCGATAGACTATTGGAGACTGCCAAAAGATGCAACCCTGAAGGATGTTATTACTGTCATCCGTGCAGATGAAGCTCACCATCGAGATGTTAACCATTTTGCTTCTGTGAGTATCACTAGCCTTGTTCATTTCTTTACTGTTTTAGGCTTCTCAACCCCAAAGGAAAAAAGAAAAGCACCCGCCACAGAATACCCTTTATGTTTTTAGCTTCATTGACTTTGTGTGTTTCTTCAACTTTTTCCCTGATAAATAGCCTCGTCCGTCATTTGATATCCAGCTACCCCATGTGTCCTTATTAGTTGGATGAGCATGGGGAGTGCGACTGACTGTTTCTTAATCAATGTATCCCTGTGAAATATATTATGAAAAGAAAAAGGGGAAGGGAGGGAGGGGCAAAGAGAAGAGAGGCTTCAGAGTATATGAATTGAATACCAATCTATTCATTTCTAAGGGAAAAGGTAAAATGAAAAATGATATAACTTGCTCTAGTGTAACAGATATCAACTATGGAAGACTTGTCTAAAAGATGCTCTGTTGTATCTTATGGATGTAATGACCACATAAAAAATCTAATCTTAATTGAATTGTCCCTTTTCTTCAAAATCTCGTGATTAAATAACTGTAGTCTTTTTGAAAATCAGTTTATTTTTTACTACCATGAAAGTTTAGCAAACAAACTTCAGCTATATGAGAACTGTAGTGCATGTGTTTATCTCTTTTGAAATTTTGGATTGCACTTCTTACATGTCCACTGGGAGATCAGTATAAATAATTGGTAGCTACATGGAGGACTGGAAGTAAACGTAGGAAATTTACCAAGTTTTATTTAGGTATGAGGACGAGAACATTTAATTATCCTCATTCTGGTGTAGGTATTCCTTGCTTATATTCGTGAATTCCGTATCAAATATGCAATATGCCAGAATGTTCTTCTGTTTCCTCTTTTACATAGAAGGGTTTGTGCTGCATTATACAATTTTTAATTTTGTGAAAGAGTATTGTAGATTCTATGCGTACAAATCCTATAGATTTTGTCCTTTGAATGTGACGAGTACTTTTTCTCTGCAGGATGTTCATTATGAGGGGAAGAAATTAAGCGAGGCGCCAGCTCCTATTGGTTACCATTAAGAGGTTGATACAGTTTTATGTAGAGGTATATATGAATATATGTCAGGATTAAGCTTTGGCTATTGGATATGCTATGGACCATCATCCACGCAATAAATTTTTTTTTTCTTTATATGTTAGTGGAATCCTTTGTTTTTCTTGGTATGATGCCTTGGGATTGTGTTTTGTATTACCAGACAATAGTATGGAAGAAAATTCTTGTGAAATACGAGTTCAGGGCTTTCTGTCACAGATTTTTATCAGTTCTTCATTTGCATATATATGGCATATTATTATATTTGGCTAAAATGGATCAGCTACTGTATTGTCAATGACACTCTTTTTTGTAGGCCTTAAAAAGTTTACAAGTGTTCTAGGTAACTTTGTAAACCATGGCTTTGTCGAGCTTTAAGCAGATATTCTTGTCCTCAGATCTCCCATCGCTTCTGTTACAGTATGAATTGAAATTCGAATGTTTGCAAATTTACAGCAACAGAGAGCTTGACTTGTTTATTGACCATCTTAATATGAAGCATGTGTTTGAGGAGCTGAACCAGTAGCCAATTGGCTCTGATCATCAATTTCCTCTTCTTAGCTGGTCTCCGAGTACTCGGAATGCTTTATTGGTGTGGTTTATTCTGATCTTCTTTATGGTCATCTTCGTGACAGTTGAGTACCGAATAATGTTAAGACCATGTTTGGTTGTGACTTATTGGATTGGGATTCCCACCCATCCAATGTTTTGGATATACTTCGGAATCAAGTATCGACCGTGCGGGAGACGTGGAGGGCAGCCAGGACTTAATTAAACGCGCTCGCGCCGGACTGAAGCCCGCCTTCTTTTTAGCTCCCCTCGCTCTTACTTTGACTTGGGTTGGATAATTTTTTCGTAATAAAAGTGAGTTAAGTTTCATACGTGCCTTAATCTTATTTTACACGATCTAGGAACTTCCATAACGTTGGTGTGATTCGGTTTGAGCAACGGATCCTGACATGATACACCTTCGTAATGAAAATGGAGTGAAAACATGAGTTGACTTTTCTAGTATCTATAGAATGAGTACTGTGAACTATCTGCTTCAAAACGAGAGTTGTAAGAATGAAAATCAACACCTAATTCTTACGATCGGACGGATGAGATCAAAAAGGCCATCATTGGGGAAAACGATGCAATAGCTTCGGTTAGAGCAAAGTCCAAAATGGCATAACCAAATGATTGTTTAGCTAATGATGGATTTCGTGCCTCCGATGTGTTTGTCGCCCAATTTGTAACGCTTTTGAAGTGTGTGACCACCATGGAGGATACAAGGACGCACACACAATTACTGACCTCTAGTTATCCATGATAAATGGTTTTTCCATTGTCAGATTAGGCTTGTGCAACAGTGCAAGCATTTTTTACTCCCAGATTTCCAGACAACGAGAGCCAAAAGGACATTTATGGATCATCAGGCTTGTACATTATTTTGCAATAACAATATCAAATTTTCATTAAGGCTGTAAAAAATTATAGCACTTCCAGAATTACAAGTGGTTTTGTTTTATGAAAATCACTAGATAGCTGTCATTATTTACTATGTCATGGAATAGAGCAAATATAATTTGCCTTTTAAGAGACTGAGAATCACTATGTCTCTTTGTAAAAGTACAGCTTGATCTCACATGATTCCAGCTGCAGAACATATTTATGAAATGGGGAGAGAGAAATAGAAAATAAAAATAAAAATAAAAAAACCAGTCCAATTGAGAGCATGTGTTCGAGTACTTCGAAGACTTTTTTCCTGAGTATGCTTCTCAGGCATGGCTTGCATTAAGACTGCAACTGAGTTCGTTTATTGTTACCGCGATCACTACTGAAAACAATACCGTGACCATGATATCAGTGATGTCTAATAAACTTATACAAATTAAATACCGAAACACATTGGAGAAACAATCAACACTTTTAACACATGTATCAGTCATGACTAATAAACTCATCCAAATCTGAAAACAAACCACAATTGATAACCTAGTGCTTGAGCCTGAGCCTGACGTTGTGTTTGTAAATTAGTCATGGCTTTTAAACTCGTGAAATGAAGATAAATGCTACTTAATAACCACCAGAACAAGAACTTTTGGGAGCTGCCATTTTTATCACCCTCATGGGGCTCGAACCCCTAACCTCCCTTTTGGGGAGGAAATATGATACCATCATGCTACAAGACCTTTGGTAAATGTGTAAGTTTCTTTGCCAATATATATGCATATATATATATTGGACCTAAGAGCAACTTTTTTTTGTTCCCCAATAATTGGGGGTGTCAAAGGCTTTCCACCCCTGACTAGTCCACAAACCCGTGCAAAACAAATGCCCACACGGATAAGGTAAGGCTATGGCTATACCCCGCGGTCATGATCCTAACAAATTGTTTTCACCTTACATGAATCGATCAAGAGACTCGATGCTTCCTGAAGCACCAAGTCCCAGTATTTGTATATCCAAAGGTGACTATCTTAGTTGTCTCTAGTACTTGTTCAATGAGAAACCACCGTTTCCTCTAGCCATGCATTTATTAATGGTTAATACCGGGAAAGGAAAATTGAATTGAAAAGGAAATACTCCTACAACTACCGCTTAGTTAAGTAACTATTACATATATTAACTACCCAACTATTCTAAAAACTTAGGGCCTGTTTGGCAAACTTGGTTTTGATCTTGGTTTTGGTTTTGGTCTTGGATTTTAAGACCAAACCATGTTTGGCAAGCCGGTTTTGGAGTTGGTTTTGAGCTTTTTATAACCAACCACTAAAACCTGGTTTTGGCCCACCAATTTTGACTTTTCTCTCT
This sequence comes from Cornus suecica, assembly GCA_963922005.1. NCBI lineage: Eukaryota > Viridiplantae > Streptophyta > Magnoliopsida > Cornales > Cornaceae > Cornus > Cornus suecica. The sequence goes on along the minus strand of OY998247.1, from coordinate 38,906,265 downwards.
CTATATATATATATATATGGCCAAAAATATGAATTTTTTTGAATTTTTTTTTATATTTTTCGGAAAAATTATTTTCAGAAAAATTTATTTTTTCGGAAAAAAATTAATTTTCGGAAAATTATTATTTTTTCGGAAAAAAATTAATTTTCGGAAAATAATCATATTTTCGGAAAAAAATCATATTTTCGGAAAAAAATCATATTTTCGGAAAAAATATTTTTTGGAATTTATATTTTTCGGAAAAATTAATTTTGGGAAAACATTTTTTTTGCAAAAAAATCATAATTTAATGTAATTTTTCAAAAAAATAAATTTTCGGAAAAAAAATATTTTTTCCGAAAAAAATCATATTTTCGGAAAAAAATTAATTTTCGGAAAAAATTTATTTTTTCGAAAATAATTAATTTTCCCAAAAAAATTATTTTTCAGAAAATATTTATTTTTTGGAAAATAATTTTTTTTTTGGAAAAAAATTATTTTTTCGAAAAAATTTATTTTTCGGAAAAAATTAATTATTTTTTTTTCCGAAAATTAATTATTTTCCGAAAAATTATTTTTATATTTTTCGGAAAAATAATTTTTCCCCAAAAATTACTTTTTTCTCAATTTTATATATATATATATTTTTCATATTTATATATTTTTAATACATATTAGTATATATATATATAATTATACCAATACCAAGACCAAAACCAACTCCTTACCAAACATTATATATTGGTTTTAGATTTACCTAAAACCACCCAAGACCAAAACCAAGTTCCCAAACGGGCCCTTAAACTATTAGAGATGGTGTAACATACATATTATCCTTCAATAATATACACACACAGCAAATGCAGGCACCAATTGACAGACTCATGTCGTCTTTGGTTTGTATATATGGATCCATATTGCTAGTCCTAATGCTATGTTACAACTAGCTTTCAGTAATTGTACAAGGAAAAAAAATATAAAGAAAAAATATGAACTAATCTTTGCAATCTATCTATCAACTCCCACACACCAAAAATTTTTTTTGTAATGTTCTATGCATGGATGGTTAGGGTTCTTCAATAAACCAACACCAATACCAATGCTTTCGCCAAACTCTGTCTATGGCTTGCATATGAATTCCTTTAGTCTCGGGCACAAACAAGGCCACGAAAACAGTCATGAACACGGTGAGTGCAGCGTAGAGCAAGAACACTGCATACTTCAAGCAACAAAGCATGGCTAAGGATATCTGAGCCAGAACGAAAGTGATGGTGAAGTTGAAGGCGATACAGATGCCCTGACCCGCTGTTCGGACCTCCATTGGTAGTATCTCGGTTGATACATGTCACGCCCCGAATTCCTAGGACTCCGAAACCCGAGCCTAAGAGCTAGGGGAGTGAATGCGAAAGTAAAAAGAAACTGGAACAAATGACATTCAGTCATCAAACACCCAAAAAAGGTAAGAATGACACACTTTGATACCCTACTATCACGCCCCTAGAATTCCCGAAACTCTAATCTAGAGAATCAACGAATCTCCAAAAGGTGACGTAAGTCAAGCGACTACTAGAGTCAAGAATGACAAGAAGATACATGGAGTAACAATGAAAAATATACTCCATGCCAAATAGAATACTAGAACTCAATAGTATCCTCAGATACCAACAGACACGCTCCTAAATTCCTAAGACTCCCGAACAGGGACATCCAATAAATCCAGGATGTGATCCTTAACATGAATGACCAACTAAGACATCATTAACCGTGAAAACATATGGGTTAATGATAGATATGGTATATTTCATACCCAAATGGATAATAAACTAAGCAGCGGAATCTAACGAAAATCCGGTAGAGTTCCGTTTGTAAAAGGAACATCCGGAAAACAACCACAACACAAGAACCTGCCTATAGCAATTCAATAATCACAATGGCTTCCAAGCCCCACATTCATCAATCCTACTAGGGCCGAGGTCGTGGAAAGAAACCAAAACCCCTCCAAACCCTCTAAACTCAACAGAGCCACAAATGCTCGAATAGGAATACAAGAAATGCATCTAGCTGTGCAAAATAAATACAATAACCTCCTAAAAGAATAAATACAGGAAATAAATGATACATCAACAAGGATATGCCAACAGACTGACTCCCAAAAGAAAATACATAACAATCCCATAACAATGGGGAGAGAAGCTGACAGAAGAATACTACCGTCCCCAAAACCAATCGTGATGCATCCGTAACCGCATCACCCAGCGCAACTCCAAAACCTGTAACAAGGAAAACTGCCGTTGCACTACATCCTGCTCATAGCCGTATATTTCCTGCAACCTGGCGTGTGAATACCAGGGGGAAAATGAAATACCCCTGTGAGCAAATAAGCTCAGTGGGAAAGGATACTCTAACTACCACATCCTCTAATAGTTTAGGTAATGCTAAACCACCCAGTGAGATACATAGCCCACAACATAACCCAGTCACGAAAACCCAAGGTATGTGCTCATATAATACCGTACGTAAGTATATAAGGGATATATATATATATAAATACACAACATGAGCCTATAAGATACGACTAAGACTCGTACTCCAAGTACTAACACCAGTAGTCTACACTACTCTCACCAACATACACTAAGTACACGACCCTAAGGTCCAATCTAACAAATCATCCAGCGTTCACGACGCTAACAAGAAACTCCAAACAGAGGGAATCACACTCACTTCTAATATTCACAAGGATCGAAATCCACCACTAGTACCAAGGAATACTCATAACTCACTCCCCTAGAACACATGAGGAAAAGCACTCACGTCCTTGTGTACTAACACAACCGTCATCTATATCTATATATATATATATATATATATTGTAAATGTACAATATATATATATATATAACAAACCTCATCATATTCCTAGAGGAAAATCTACCTCTCAAAGGCTAGATCACCTCAATCATATCACCATACCATAAATCAAATCGACCTCATAATGTTATCATCAATAGGGTCAATCACATCACTAACATTCTCACTGTAGGCGAGGAAAACCACCCAATCAAATCACTAAGAATACACGAACTCAACTCACAAGAACGACCACCTCCGGGTTACCAAAGCAAAGCGAAAGAAAAGACTTCCCAATGCTAAACCAATACATAACCGAGACAACAATGTCAAGGTTAAAACATCACAAGTGTTTAGTGAGAACACCCGGACAAAAGAAACCAATCCACTCGGTATCCATGCCCCTAACACGTGTGACAACTCAAATCACCTAAGTGGTGACATCAACAATAAAGAAAGTGAAAGGCAACACTATATGTGTGCACTGAACAACACAAAGCCTCATACAGAGACCTAGAAATGATAGGAAGCAAAGGTGAAACAATGGAACACCTTTCAAAACTCTACAGGATGAGATATTGAGAAAGAAGTCTCGAAATCTCAGAATCCCAAGAAAAGTAATAAAATAGTTTTCCTTTTAAGAAACCACGTAGTAAAAATGATCGTCTTGCCCCCGGTCTCCGTCAGTTGCCATCACCGGCTTTTAGAGTTAAAAATCCTTTCAAAGAAGATCCTAAGATCAGTTTATAAAGTACTAAAACTTTTCATTTCTACGGGGGTAGGCGAAAACGGGTTTTTCCTTTTAAATACAAGAGTTTAGAAAACACCGTTTCCGAAGAACAGCCAAGTAAGGATAAACACAACTCCACGGATTCCTATAATGTCCAAGAGGACAAGGAAGGAAGAGTACTGCATTGGGTTCACGGAACACAACCATCCGTTCCCAACCTCACGAGATCAAATGACAACACCTGGAAAAGGTTCGGCACCACACCGTAACTGACAACTCAAGGAATGACGTGTAAGTCAAAGACATGTACTAGTATACAGAGTACAATAAAAGAAATGCTTAGAGGAATGAACTAAGCACTAGAAACAAGATTGTCAAGCTACAATACATCGAGTACTTAATAAAGTCACTTACCCCTTAATATCATGAAAAGGGAGAAGTAGTGGCCGATACCACGGGAATAACTAATCTCAATCAATACCTCTTCCAATTCATTATGACTCAAATTTCACAATTGATAATTAACAGAATCAAGAAATCATTTCCACTCAACTAGACAGGTTCAATCACAACCACTTCTAACCGCACTCAAAACCTCAAAAACACGATGAAGAAAACAAGTTCATATTCAATTCATATCTCAACAATATATTTTCTTTAATTCTCTAGAAAATATTTCAATTTCCCCTATCATGCCTTTAAAATAATTAAAGCAATTAATTCACGTCTCGCAAGGGAACCTAGCACAACGTCTAAGTTTTCACGAATCTCTACTAACTCATTTAATTCTCAAGGGAATTTCTAAGCCGTCTATTCCTATTCGATTCAGATAGGAAATTATTTGATTACATAGGAAATAATTTAATTAATTTTCTTAAATTAATTCATAAGTCCAATTCCGATTCTAAACGAATTATAGATATTTAAATTAACGATTTAATATATCTATATTAAATTAAATAAGGGTTTGCACCCCTAAACTACTTCAATAATGCGGAGTGAAAAATATAATTTCCCACTTGAGATTACGCTTACAAAACAGCCGTTTCGGGCCCACCTTGAACAGTACCGGCGCCCGAATATGACGTCCGCCGACCAAAGTCGTCTGAAAAATATTTCACCTATATCGAAATGTCCGTCTTAACAACCTATACGATATATACGAAGCCTATTAGCAATAGGTTAATTAATTGGGTTAAATCTAAAATATCCCAAACGAAAACTATAACCTATAAATGCGATTTTCGGGCAAATCGTTCAACGTAAAATCACGAAATTAATGTATGATGAATACTACGTATATACGATGCTACTCACCAAAAATCGGCTCAAACCGATCACCGGAAGTCGACCGAAAAATTGGTTGAAGCCTGGCCGAAACCGGGACTGCTGCGGGCTGCTGCTCCGCCCCTGCCGCGTGAACCAGCCCTGCATCACCACCTCCTACGCCGCCGTCTAGCTCAATGGCAACCACCACAGCACCACCCAGTCTCCGCCTCCACCACCGTGAACCACCATCGCCTTGGCTTCGGCGACCACAGCAACCGTCGTTGCTTGCCCATGCGCAACCGAGCGCAGCTCCCCTTTCAGCCGACTCTCTCTCTCTCTCTCTCTCTCTCGCCGGCAACCATGGTGGTCGCCGCCCATGGAGAAGGAGACCGCAGCTCCGGCAACGTGAAGAGAAGAGATGGAAACGTGTAGTCGTGCAGATGCGTGAAGGAGAAGGAGCAGATACGGACTGTATATACATATACATATATATATAACCTAATTGCAAAACTAACCCTTCATTTCTCCAAAATCACAAAATAACCCCCACTACAATATATATATATAATTAAGTATATATATATATATATACAGTAAATCCCAATAATTATCGGGAACGCCCAAACATAATCTCGTAAGCCCGAATTAATAACGGGACGCCCAATTAAATACATCGGGGTAGAAACCCAAATGTCGGAACACTTAAACAAACTCGACCAATTAAAATGTGTCGTCATCCAATCGAAACACTAATCATTAAACGTCGAATAAACTAACGTCGAAACGAGACCGTGTAATTGACAATAAGAATTCACGTAGTCGTCAAAGAGAAACCGTAAAGTCATCCAGTCGACTTTAAAACTAAACGCGAAAAATTTACAGGTATCAAATATCAAGAATAAATAATACGTTACGAACAAGTGATGTCATTACCGAATTTAAATTAAATATAATTTCAGAAAAAAGGAAAATAACACGGGTTGTTGCAGTACAAGCCAAGTAAGGAGTCCCCAGGACCACCCAAATGCAGCAGAGATGCAACACATGAGTAGTAGTATGGTAATGCCCATATTGTTTGAGAATGGTGCAGTGCCTCATGTTCCTTGTTCAACTCCCAATATACATGCAATGGCCACCTTCAACATGGATATAATATTGCATTGTAAATACATACGGACAATGCTTGGGTCCTCACCAGTGATGACCAACTTGGTTCTCACCCCTTATTTGGACCAATATAATTAAAATATGTGGCATATATTAATTAAAAAACATAAATGGGTATTACCCATTATTTATGGAATTCAACCCGGATTTGAATTATTATTTTTTCTCTTATTCACTTAAAAAAAAATCTCATGGGCAGTTTAACGTCTACATATGCGTGTACACTTATTTGTATATATAGATTGATATATGCGTGTACATTTTTATTTATATATAGATTGATACATATATATGCTATGTATATTGCAATTGAATCCAAAAGATGATAAAATCTTGTGTTATTTATGTAATATCATCAATTTGGTGCGGTGAGCGGCACTTTACACACGAGATTTCTGACTTTTTTCTCCAAATTTTATACTAAAATCACTTTATTTTTATTTTTTCTTATTTGTGTTCATAATATTTTGTATCCAATTCATTTATATATATTTGGATTTTACGAAATATGGAAAAGTACCCATCATAATATCGAATAATATTTGTGGATTGTGACTTTTTTCTTATTTGTGTTTAAGAAAAATGTACATGCATATATATATATGACGTTAAATTGCCCATTAGATTTTTATTTTTTAAAGTGAATAAGAGAAAAAATAAGAATTCAAATCCGGATTGAATCCCATAAATAATGAGTAATACCTATTTATATTTTTTAATTAATATATGTCAAGTATCTTAATTCTATTGGTCCAAATAAGGGGTGAGGACCAAATTGATTCTCACTCGTGAGGACCCAAGCATTATCCAATACATAATGGACAACTGATATTAGAGGTTCAAGGCAAATAACAAATTAAATGGAGATTGCTATATGGAATATTGTTACATACATATCTATTATTATCTAATATTAATTTTTCACCAAGATAAATGTTGTTTTTAATTTTTTATACTTATATCTTTTAAGCATGTGAAGCCTTAAGTGGCCTCACATTTGGAAGCCAAATGTTGTGACTTTGATTGTAACGTTGTTAAATGTTATATCTCAAAATTTCTTTGGTGTTAAAACATACACATTATCTTTTTATGGGTTATGAAAAAAATACTCACTCTAATAATTAATTTTTCATAATCACAAATATGTGTATACATATGCATATACGTGTACCCATATATATATATATATATATATATATAAATATAAATACACATGCATATACACAAATATATAGCCACACATACACACAGAGACATGGAACCGCTTGGGACGAGTGGGGGTGGTGGTCCCCATTGGATTTTTTTTTTTGCCATTGCCAACCCTTAAATTTAGAAGAATAAGCATTATGCCCCCATTGAAAATTTATTAAACACTCCTAAGGCCCCTACTAAATTAGGATAATACCAATTTCAGCCTCCACTCACCTAAATTTCAAACTTATGACACAAAAAATATATTTTATTTATGCTCATTGAGTAAAAACCATCCAAATCCACGACAAAAAATATCATTTTCTTTTTGTTCATTTTTAATGGTTAGAATTGAGTTAGACCCAAATGGCTATCGAGTCGATGCTTGAATTCCAAAGAACACTAAGGCCCTATTTGGTAATCGGTCTGGTCTGATTTTATCTGGTCTAGTCTGATCTGGTCTGGTTTGGTCTCTGAACTGAAAGTCTGTTTGGTAAACAATCTGGTCTAATGGTTTCAGTCTCAGAAAAATGGAACCGGACCATGTTTGGTAAAGTGGCAAGGTCTGATCTTTTGGCTTTAAAAAAAATATATTATTAACTATTTACTATTTATTATAACATTTATTTATTATTATTATTTTTATGTATTATTTAATTCATTTTGTTTGTTATTCATTATTTTTAATTTATTTAATGTATTATTTATATTATTAATTTCTTATTTATATTATTATTTATTCATTTATTATTATTAATTAATAAATATATTTTATTTTTTATTATTTATATGATTATTTATTTATTATTATTTGTATGCATTATTTAATTCATTTTTTTGGGTCCAAAATTACTCATTTGGTCTTCTTTTGGTTTTAATTGGGTTGGGTCCAAAAAGTGAGATCATGTCTTGCCAAACATGGCATGGTCTCTAAAAACCCAGATCAAGAAAAAATGGAACCAAACTGGTTACCAAACATGGCAACAGCCAACGCAACAAGTATTATAAGAATCAACCTACCAAAAGAAAAAAAGTATTATAAGAATCATTCTAACACTATAAGAAAGAATCGTACTTTCAATAACACATGGTATTTTAAAAGAAGCGGTATTCTTAAATCTAAAGAACCAAACCATATCCGAACTGAAACAATTCTTATATTTGTTTTATATAAAATAAAAAAAATTCACCTCAGCTCATGTAAGAAGGAACTCCCCCCTTACATGTGATGTGGTCTAATAAAAAATTTACACATGTCCTAAAATTTAAAAGCATTCTCATAAGTTTTAAACTCTTTTCATGATTATAGATTTATCTAGTTTTCAAAATTATTTGAAAATACAAGTTAAAAAATATTTTCAAAATTTTAGTACACATGCAAGCTTTTTATTGGTTCATATCAAATAGTATAAGGAAGAATTCCTTTTTACATAGTTGAGGCAAGCATTGCTCATATTTTAATACTCTCACATATATCACCATAGCAGCAAACTAAGGCCTACATATATATCACACCAAAGACAATAATAAATATAAGAAAAGCCACAGTCCACACAAAAACACCCTTCCCCTCTCTCATTATTTATTTTGAATTAATATTTTTATTTCATTATTAGATGACAAGTAACTGAAACTATAACTTAATTGAAAAATATACCTCAATTACACTAATTTGGTTATTACATTTGATTTTTGTCTTGTAAGAGTTAATATTATATTTAATTTAGTTTATATTCTAATTGTATTTTATTTTGATATTTGGCATTTTTTATTTTTAGAAGGGAAAGGAATTGGAACCCAAAAAAATGGTTTGGTTCCTTGCACCAAATTAGCGATTCTCATTTTTAAATAACCGTTAATAACAGTTCGATTATGAATTTAGGACCGAACTGCATAGACCCCTACATATAACTCAAATTAAAATAGAGATGATAGAATTTGCGTGACATTGTTAAATTTCACATTAATGCTATGATGGGAAGAGGTTGGTCAAGCATAATGAAAACTACATTCATGGTTTTCACTTCTATCGAAAATTATAAAATGGAATTTTATCATAATATTCAATCTCTCTTCCTTTTCCAACTCACAATTTGTTTCTCAATTTAGATGAAATTCAAAATTTTCTTTACAACTTTAAAAATCATCATAGAAAAGGGATCTCAAAAAGAAAATATGGACCTGGCCGGGCTTTGTTTTGCTTTAAATTTTGGGTTAATGAGCCTTAGGGCTTAGCCTAGTTCAGGCCCAATGACCTATATATGAAAGAGTACACTACATATAAAAAATTGAAAAAGAAATCATACCTGCCGGATTCGAACCAGCAGCCTAAAGATTATTTACAGGATTAACCTACTACAGTCCTTCGCTATACCAACTGAGCTAAGGTCCGTTTAGTCTAAAACTTGAGAAACTAAGTTTTATTTAGTCTACCTATTTCAATCTAAAAACTAATACAAATAATTTGAGGCAATGTTGATCTTTTTATTATTATTATTATTTTTAATGTGAGCTGCAAATCCTTTGATGTTTCACCCTTAAATTAGATTATGGTAAATTTCTCCAAGATTCCTATAACTTTCAATATATAAACAAGTAATTTGAATTAGTTAATTGACCGGTAATAACAAGAAGGAAAAAGAAGTACCATTCAAATAATGAATTTACTTTTTGAACTTTTTTAGCATGTGGTGTGACAAGCTACTCAAATTATATGACTTACATAGATATTGATAGGTATAACTTGTACGACACGTGCATATAAGGATTTGTCAACCGGTTACCTACTACTAGGACTCTACACATCTCAATAAAATACATACGAATAGTTATCAGAATCCTATCATGATACATATGGGTAGCTGTCAAGATATATACGACACGCTACAACTCTATCAGGACCACCGCATTAAAAACCCTATAAATATAGGGTTGGAAAAATCTAAAAAGATACGCAATAATCACTCACCATTACTCCTGCTATATTTTTCTGAACGATCCAAGTTCTAACTTGACCGTCGGAGCCTATTTGGCCGGTACCCCACCGGTACCTCTTCCGGTCACTGTTTGTTCTTTTTGACAGGAATGACATCGTTTTCTACCCGACCATTCCACGCATCATCAGTTGGCGCCGTCTGTGGGAAGCGACGGCTTCTTACTTCCAGAAAACGTTAGAATGGTCCAACTACGAAACAAAAGTAAGGTGGGTGATGCCTCTAGACAACCCATAGATCTTCTCATTCAACCCAATGATCCCTTGCTCCCAACCAACCAAGGAGTACCACCGACCCATACTGGTTTACCTCCAGTGCATCATCCCCGACCTGATGGCCAAGAGGAGGCACGTGTTTCTTTGGGAGAGCAAGAAGTTGGTGATGACAGGTCATCACACAACTCTGAAAATCCCCAAAATTCAGACCCAGTCAGACAAAACGATCCTACAGAACGTGTGGCAGTATTAGAACAACAGGTTAAAGCTCTGGCCCAAGGGATAGACCAAGTGATCCAGCAGAACGCTTTGCTTCTTCAACGACTGGCTAGTCCCATTCCTCCTACCTCGGATGCGATAAGACATAATAATTTGGAAGAGGGGGCAGAGCATAGCCATAACCAGGATCAATGGAGGACAGTGATCCGGAGCACCCGACGAGGCAGGACGCCCGATGATCTTACAGAAGTCGTGGGTGTGGATCAACAGATACAAGATCTGAAAGCACAGATGAAAGGTATGACACAGACAATGAAGGGAAAAAGCCCCGCTATTGTGGATGAACTCCTACAGAAGACTAATTCCCACTTTGATGCTTTGGTGATGAGTATTCCTCTACCTAACAAGTTCAAGATGCCACAGTTGGAGAACTTTGATGGGTCCAAGGACCCTATTGACCACATGGAGACTTTTAAGGCACTCATGCATCTACAGGCTGTCCCAGATGCTATCATGTGTCGGGATTTTCCCATCACCCTAAAGGGGTCAGCCCGGGTCTGGTTCAATAAGTTGAGGCCCGGTTCTATTCGTGACTTCGACGAGTTAAGTAGGAAATTTATCGGGCACTTTATTGCCGGACGGAGACATAGGAAGCCCACCACCTACTTACTAAACGTCAAACAGGATAAAGGAGAATCACTTTGAGATTATATAAGCCGGTTCAATAATGAGATGCTCCAGGTTGATGCGGTTAATGATAACGTAGCAGTGACAACCTTCATGGGAGGACTACAGTCTTCTAGGTTTCTTTTTTCCTTATCAAAAGAACCGCCCGAGACGATGGCAGAATTACTTGTTAAAGCCTAAAATCATATGAATGCGGAGGATGCCATGAATGCCCGAAAAGGAAAAGGGACTGAAGAAAAGAAGGTGGAGAAAAAGAGACCAGCAATAACTACCAGGGACGAGAGAGAAGCTAAAGGCCGGTGAACCCAACCGACTGTGGACAGGTCATCTCGACCTGCAAAGAGTCAGGATAATTTCACTAGCTTCACTCCATTGAACAAGCCGATAGGCGAGATCCTTCTTCAGATACAAGACGATCATTCATTATCCTGGCCACCCAGGCTGAAGTCGGATCCATCAAAAAGGGCACGCGATAAATTTTGTCGCTTTCATCGCAATCATGGACTTACGACAGATGAATGCATCGACCTCAAAAATTAGATTGAGAGCCTGATCCAAAGAGGGCGTTTGAGCCGGTTCACGACCAATGACGATAAAGGAAAAGGCCGACAAGATGCTCCCCGAAGAAGTCGCACACCAGATAAGCAGCCGGTTCGGGTGATCAATGTGATTTCTGGAGGGTTTGCTGGAGGTGGGGAAACAAGCTCATCCTGAAAAGCTCATACGAGAAGGGCTAGAAATATGATGGAGGTTCAAGGGGTGGATACCTCTATTCCACTTTCCAAATCACCACGACTAGAAAGGCAGGTCATTACCTTCACCGACGATGGTGCACGGGGAGTACAACATTCCCATGATGACCCACTGGTGATTACCGTGGCAGTGGCCAATTTTACTATCCGGCGGGTGCTGATCGACAATGGAAGTTCTGCGGATTTGCTATTCTCTGAAGCTTTCAACAAGATGAGTATAGGAAGAGACCAGTTAAAGCCATCCAAATCGCCTCTAGTCGGTTTTTCTGGAGATAAGGTTTCTCCACTGGGGATAGTGACTTTTTCTTTCACTGTAAGAATGGCTCCAAGACAGCTTACCATCATGGTAGATTTGTTTGTAGTGGATTGCCCTTCTACCTATAATATCATCCTCGAAAGAGCAACTCTCAATGCATTCAAAGCAGTAACTTCAACTTACCACCTGCTGATGAAATTCCCAACTGATCATGGTTTAGGAGAGGTAAGAGGAGACCAAGCTATGACACGGGAATGCTATTCAGCCGCTCTAAGAGATAGAAGGTCACGGGAATCACTTGTTATCGAAGGTCTCAAATCAATATCAAGTCAAAATACTCCCCAACCAGAGCCAGTAGAGGACCTCATAGAGGTAAGCCTGGAAGAGGGCAGGAACCGAAAAATAGTAAGCATCGGGACTCTGTTCCCCGATGATGTTAAGGATCAACTTATTTGATTCTTAAAATAAAATCAAGACATGTTTGCCTGGACACATGAAGATATGTCGGGCATTGATCCTCAAGTTATGCAACATCGCCTAAATGTGGATTCTACTGCCAAGCATGTAAAGCAGAAGAAAAGAACATTTGCCCTAGAGAGGAATGCAACTATAATGTCGGAGGTTGACAAGCTTCTAAAGGTGGACTTCATTCGAGAGGTCCACTACCCCGACTAGTTATCGAATGTGGTCCTAGTAAAGAAGGCAAATGGAAAATGGAGGCTCTGTGTTGATTTTACAGACTTGAACAAAGCTTGTCCAAAGGATAGTTTTTCGTTACCAATAATTGACATCCTGGTAGAAGCTACTTCAGGGAATGAACTACTTAGCTTTATGGATGCATATTCGGGTTACAATCAGATCCCCATGCACCCTCTTGACTGTGATAAAACATCTTTCATCACCGACCGAGGCATTTACTGCTATAAAGTCATGCATTTCGGGTTAAAGAACGCTGGAGCTACCTACCAGAGATTGGTCAACAACATGTTCAAAGATAAAATTGGAAGGAACATGGAGGTCTACGTAGATGACATGTTAGTTAAGAGTGTCAAAAAGGAGAATCATCTGTCGGACCTCGAAGAATTTTTTGAGGTGCTTCGAAAACATAAAATGCACCTTAACCCAACCAAGTGCATTTTCGGTGTATCATCAGGAAACTTCTTGGGGTTCATGGTTAATAGAAGAGGCATTGAGGCCAATCCGGAAAAGATTCAGGCCATCCTGGACATGATGTATCCCCATTCAACCAAAGATGTGCAGCGGTTGACGGGAAATGTGGCTGCCCTCAATAGGATAATTTCTCAAGCTACTGACAGATGTCTTCCCTTCTTCAAGGTGCTTAAGAAGGTATTTGAGTGGACCCCTGAGTGCGAACAAACATTTGTGGATTTGAAGAATTATCTCGCTTCTCCACCCCTGTTGGCCCGACCAGTACCAGGGGAACAACTTCTACTTTACATAGCTGTCTCCTTAATGGCAATAAGTTCTGCCCTGATGAGAGATGATGGGTTTATTTAGATACCAATCTACTACACAAGTCGAGCCCTATGGGGAGCGGAAGAAAGGTATCCAGTAATGGAGAAATTGGTATTCGCCCTGGTTATTTCTGCTAGGAGATTAAGGCCATACTTTCAGGCTCATACGATAACGGTCCTTACTGATCAACCACTCAGGAAGGTGCTCCACAAGCCGGAAACATCCGGTCGCCTGATGAAATGGTCGATTGAGTTGGGAGAGTTCGACATCCGCTACAAGCCTAGAGTAGCGATTAAGGGACAAACACTTACATATTTCGTGGTGGAGTTCACCTATCCTCGAAAAGAAGCCCCTGAAGTTGCTGAAGAAATACTCATTCCTGAAGCAGAAGGACCAATAGACCCGGAAGTGCTCTGGACATTATATATGGATGGTTCATCCAACTCGCAGGCGAGCGAGGCAGGTTTGCTCTTAATCACTCATAAGGGAGAAAGATTCCCTTACGCCCTCCGGTTCAAGTTTAAAGCTACCAATAACGAAGCAGAGTATGAAGCTTTGATAGCAGGACTCCGAATATCGCAAACCTTACAGGCACACTACCTGAAGGTCAACACCGACTCCCGATTGGTTGTAGGCCAGGTCAATGGGGAGTATGAGGCGAAATGAGAAAAAATGAAGGCTTACCTACTGAAGGTAAATGAATTGATCAGTCAATTCAGAAAATGCGTAATCTGCCCAATACCAAGAGAATAGAATGGTCATGCAGATGCCCTTGCCCATTTAGCTACAGCTATTGAGCCAGAGGCTGATATATTTCCCTTGGAACATTTACATCAACCAAGTATTCACCAAAAGGAGACTACAATGATCATGCAAGTGGAACAAGGTATGGAATGGGCACAACCTATCATCAAGTATATCCAGGATGGGGAATTACCAGAAGACCGAATAGAAGCCCGAAAGATAAGGCTTCGTGCTACCAGATATGCTCTCATCAACGAAGTTCTTTATAAGAGGAGTATTTCTCTTACATACTTGCGTTGTGTCTCTACTACGGAGGCAAACTACATCCTCAAAGAGATTCATGAGGCTTTATGTGGAAACCATGCAGGGGGAAGATCTCTAGCCTATAAGGCTATAAGACAAGGGTACTGCTGGCCAACAATACAAAATGACGCATTACAGTACGTGAAGAAATGCGACAAGTGCCAGCAATTTGCTAATGTCCCCAGATTTCCAGCGGATGAATTAACACCCATGACTGGGCCATGGCCTTTCGTTCAATGGGGAATCGACTTGGTTAGCCCATTGTTTCGGGGTAAAGGTCAAACCAAATTTGCAATAGTAGCGATTGACTACTTCACTAAATGGGTGGAAGCACAACCACTAGCCCGAATAACTGCCAAGAATGTCAAAGACTTCACCTGGAAGTTGATCATTTGCAGATTCGGCATCCCTCGGGTCATAGTGTTTGACAATGGAAAACAATTTGATGGAAGTGTATTTTGAGATTTTTGTTCGAGTCTGGGAATAAAAAACCACTACTTTTCTCCTGGACACCCGCAAGCTAACGGACAGGCAGAGGCTACCAACAGAACGATTCTTGGGATGATTAAAAAACGTCTGGATAAGGCCAATGGGTTATGGCCTGAACAACTGCCCGTTATACTGTGGGCTTACAGGACTACGGCCAAAACACCCACGGGTGAGACCCCTTTTCTCCTTGCTTTCGGTAGTGAGGCTGTGACCCCAGTTGAAATCGGGTTGGAAAGTTACAAGACAAGTCACTATGATTCAGAACATAATGAAAAGGAATTGGCAGTCAGCTTAGATCTAATTGAGGAAAAGAGAGAGCAAGCCCAGATGAGGGTTTCTGTCTACCAACAGGCAATGGCATGATATTACAATGCGCAGGTAAAACATAGAAGATTTCAACTAGGAGACCTTATCCTACGGGAAGTCACCCCACTCACCAGCAACCGTGAAATTGTGAAAATGGAAAAACTAGCTCCCAACTGAGAAGGCCCCTACAGGGTAACCCGCACATACCGACTATGGGCATACTGGCTAGAGACCCTCCAGGGAAAGCAGCTACCCCGTCCTTGGAATGTGCAGCACTTGAGGAAGTATCACCAGTAAAAATGGGAAGGTAGCATCAGGGATAGTTTAAGCTACCCTTTATTTTCTTTTCTTTAGCATCATTTTGAGTAGTTTTGTTTACTTAGATTTAGTTTGCAATAAGCCATCGAACATTCTACAGTATAAGTTATTTAATTTACATTAATTGTTAGAGCAGTTATCCTGCTAATTATCAATAAAGAGAATTATTTTTCTACAATTCTTGAGCACCTATTGTGTTATCATAAACATATTCTTCCACCCAAAAAATGGGTCCCCTAACAAAAAGGGGGGGATGAGTGAAGCTCGGGGTTATAATTTTATTATTGAAATGATATGGCCGAGTGAAGCCCAAATCCTATAAATAAAAGAGAGTAAAATTACTACTCATCTTCTCACAAAAACTGCCTTAATATGAAAGGTCAAGTTTTTCCTACATAAATCAAGGATCAAGGTCTATAAACATCATTTCATTCATAAACTTTCAAAGTACATCAAATGAAAATGAAAGAAAATGAAACATCACAGCGACACTACAAAATTTCAACATAGAAAAAGAAAAAGAAACAACTACTGCCTACGACGTCCACTAGGATTGAATCCTGTGAAATCCTGGGCTGGATAAAAAGCAGTCGCCTGCTCGCGGAGATCCTCAAAACCACCAAGGTAATATACCAATTGCTGCTCCTGAAGCTCAGGAGAGTGTCTGAATTCCTCAACTGCAGCAATCCTTGTTTCACTTAACTGTTGGGCCAAAAGAGAGGTATGTTCCTCTTCTGCCCTCTTGAGGTTAGACTCATAGGTCCCCTTTAGCTTGTTAATCTCCTCTAGTCGGGCAGTCTCAAGTTGCCGGTGTTGACGCTCATAGTGGCCCCGAAGCTCGTTGATCTTCACTTGATGATTGACAGCCATCTGATCTCTCTCAGACTCAGCTCGCATGCATCTATGGGCAATGTACCAGCCTCGGGTCAAATTCTGCAAAAAGAAAAATGGGTCAACATATAAAATATAAAATGCGGACCATAAATAATGAAGATATACTAACCCATCCTGCATCAAGGAGAGATCTCCGATAAGCCTCTACAATAGAGTCCTTCTCGTTCTCCAATGACCGAAGGTCCTCATCTATCAAAGCGCCCATGAGTTTTTCAGTCGTTACCTGCACGCTTGACATCACGATATCACCCGATGAAGACTTGGACTCAGGGGCGGACATCCCAAAAAGGGACCAAGGTTGCGAAGACTGGCCGAAAGTAGGCAATCCAGAGAACTGGCTGAACCCAGTCTTAACGAAAGCCCCCGTGCTCCTAGTATTTGAATCAAGATCCAAGGTCCTAATGGGACCAGAGGATGCTCTTGCCATCATCTGGTGAGATGGAGAAGTGGGGAATCGGTGGCGACAAACCTATCTTGCGCTTTTTGTTTAAAAAGTTATCAAGCACATCTTGGGGAGACCACTGAGATCCCCCTGTGTACACAATAAAATATTGGTATTTGAAACAAAGTGAATAAGAAACACTAAAAAAAAAATGATGATACCTGTACTGGTGGAAGGTGCCCGACTCCTGCCAATTATTGGGGGTGAGTCAAGATCTTCAGTCGCTCGACTCACGCCAACTATCAGGGATGAACTAAGATCTCCAGGAATAGAAAGTGCCTGACTCCTACCAGAAATTGGGGGAGGACTGGAGAATGCCCGACTGTCGGTCGGAGGAGGAGCGGGGGAGGTCGGACCAGAGTCAACAGATACCCTACATCCTCCAGATGCCGGGGAATGGAGCTCCGGATGTGATGGCAAAGCTGACGAACTCCCACTCGGAGAGTCAGGGAAAGGAGGTACGAGTGAAATATTAGGGCTTCCACGAAGGCCAAGACAATATCCTAACAAAGCGCTTGAATAAAAAATAGACTCTTCCTTATGCCGGGCCAAGAAAACTTTTGCCCTCTTCAGTCTCTCCTTCATATGTTTTTTCTCTTCCGGTGAAAGAATGGATAGCTTTTTTTTCGCTACAAAAGAGAAGAGAAGATGTGCTAAAAAAAAAGTATTTTTTTTACCCGCTTCAGTAAGATCACCCGCTACCTTTGGAATGGACGGATCATTGTCCTCGCCTTCAACTGCGTCCAGTAACTCTAATTAGTTGCCTTTAGCGTGAAAGAAACGACTCCACCAAAGCTTTGGATTGTCACTAGTCTCCTGTGGGAAGCCCTTTACTGCAGTTAAAAAATTGGACTAGGCACCATTGCGCTGGATGTAATAGCAAGAGAGAAACTCTTGAAGAGACATGGATCCATTCCCGTACAGGAACCATAGAAGAGGAGCCCCTAGAATAGCCTTCCAGGCATTCAGATAGAGCTGGGAAGGGAGGAGACCAAAATGGTCCAAGATTTCTCTCGACAGTCGGGGAAGCGGAAGGCGCAACCCAACGTCAAAATATGAGGTGTAGAGAAACATCCCATGTGGAAGGGAGTGGTGCGCCCTTTGATTTAGACCCGGACAATTTAGCTCAACCTCATACGAAAATACAAATTCTTTCTTCAACTTATCAAGCATGGTCGGATGGACAGTGGAAATTACATCCTCTACATTTTTTTGTGCCATAGAATATTTTTATAAAAAATATTTGGGCAAATAAAAAATAGACCAAGGAAGAGAAACAAATTAGAAGTGGGGTAGTAAAATGGAGATATTGGAATTTATAAAAATCTACACGACCGTTGCTTGAATTTGTATCCATTGCAGCCCATTTTAAATTTCAAAATGAGCTTTGGTTACGTACGGACACGTGCCTGGCAAAGGAGGGCAATCAGGCGCATGCCCAACCACAAGCAAGCGTGTTTTACACGACCGTTGCTCAAATCTGTATCCATTGCAGCCCATTTGGACACGTGCCTGGCAAGGGAGGAAAATTAGGCACATGCCCGACCACAAGCAAGCGTGTGTTACACACCAGCCTCCCAACGTCCTTTCTCGCACGACACATGTATATATATATATATATATATATATATATATATATATATATATATATAATGAGTAAGGTGCCTACAATTGTTGACTTTTCTATACCTATTTCATATATATATATATATATAATATTCGTGTAAAGAAGCTTTACAATCTGAGAATCAAAGAACACTTCAGAGAATGGGAATGGAAATTAATTAATTTTCCTACCCACAAAGTTTTACATAATTATTTAGGAACCTTTAGTTAAAGGTTTTTCGTAATTAGTAAAATGACCCCTTAAATTTTTGAAAGAAATTTTTGAAGGGATTATATTTTACTGTAAATATATATATGTATAAGTAAATCACGACAGAAAAAGATTTCGTTCCCTAAACTCGGCAAGCGAATTCGGGAACAAGGGACAACTGATAGGTATAACTTGTACGACACGTGCAGATAAGGATTTATCAACCGGCTACCTACTACCATGACTCTACACATCTCAATAAAATACCTACGGGTAGTTATCAGAATCCTATCAGGATACATATGGGTAGCTGTCAAGATATATACAACACGCTACAACTCTATTAGGACCACCGCATTAAAAACCCTATAAATATAGGGTTGGAAAAATCTAAAAAGATACGCAATAATCACCCACCATTACTCCTGCTATATTTTTCTGAACGATCCAAGTTCTAACTTGACCGTCGGAGCCTATTTGGCCGGTACCCCACCGGTACCTCTTCCGGTCACTGTTTGTTCTTTTTGACAGGAATGACATCGTTTTCTACCCGACCATTCCACGCATCATCAGATATCTTCAAATTATTTGTAGATCCTTCACTCTCCTTAAATTTATTGGGCATGTTGGGAATATCATCCCATGAGTTAATTGCAAACACATCTTTCTTATGTTAATGGGAAAATCATCCCAAATAATGTTATTAACAAAAACATTATATATTCTTACCATTAAATGGGAAGAAAATATAATTTTCAACTATTTAATGAAGGTTAAGTAATTTTATGAAGTTGTGGAGCTTTTTCTAGTAGTGTTAGAATTTTACAATATAATTATGTTCCTAATAGTGTATTAGAATGTCGGTGTATGTTGTGTCCCTCCAAATTCTAAATAATTGCGATCGAGCAAAACGAGTATGTCGAGGTAAGGGTATATGGATTTGATTCCAAAAGCTTCGAGAATTTAAATAATATTTGTTTTGAACGCCGAAAGTTGAAGGCTGCATAATTATTTCACCAAGAAAACAAAAGATTATGCATATGGTTATATAGGATAGTCTTTTAGGATGTTGTCCCACATCGGATTCGGATGGGAAAGGTCTTAATACTTGACGATTGCTCCGGCTTTGACGGATTTTTGCGTGACAAACACGATGTCAAATTTTGTGAGAAACAACTGCTATCTCGAGATGCATCCTATAAGTGACAACTATTCGAAGAAGTATTTGAGTGGATCTATCTTGGCGATGAGGTGAGTGATCGCTGCTAGCATGTAATGTTTGAGCTTGTGGGTTGTCTAGGTGAGCGCACAACAAGTTCTTCTCTAGTGGGAAGTATCTACTCTCATAATCTATAAAATTTTCGTGTACTAGCACAATAAAGCTCGCTCCTTCTTGCCTGTGGCATTATGTTGTCCTAACATACAACCCATTGAGGAGTCCAGTACTAACAAGTAAAGGACCGGGGGATTGAGTAGGTATGTCTTGATTTTGTCAAAGGCCTCTTGGCATTTGTCGTCCCAATGCGTAGGCTGATTTTTTTTTTTTGAGGAGCTTGAAGATGGGCTCACGGGTGGCGGTGAATTGTGTTATGAATAAGCTGATGAAATGAAGCTTGCATAGGAAAGGCCTAACTGTTTTTTCAGTTGGGGGTGGCGACATTTCTAAAATGGTCTTGGTCTTGGAAAGGTCGATCTCGATTCCCCTGCTGCTGACAATGAAGCCAAAGAGCTTGCTTGAGGTTACACCGAAGATGCACTTAGCTAGGTTGAGCTTCAGTTGATATTTTTGGAGTCGATTAAACAACTTCTTGAGATTGATGAGGTGGTATTTTTCTGCTAGTTTGATCTGGTTGTAGCCTGAGAATCAGTCCATGAAGGTGAACATGTTGTGTTTGGCTATATTGTCTACTAAGATGTCGATGTGGGGCAAGGGGAAGGGATTGGGCAAGAAGGAAGCCAAGCCACGATAAAGGTAAAAAGGAAAAGGAAGAAAGCACGAATTTTCGATAATAAGAAAGAGATATAAAGAATATCGATTAGTGGAAAAAAGTGTATAGGGATTTTGCATATCTCACACCAGGTAAATCCTTAACTCTTCCACCTCTTCCTAAGACTATATAGTGTTCTGAAGTATAAATGGATTGGGTGTTAGTCCCAACTAACAACTTAAGCTTTTAGGTTGAGTAGGGAAACACCTATTCCATGAAAAGTGATCTCATAATGGGTCTTGTTGACACCTTAAATGAGCCAACACATGGCAAGGCAAGTGGAAGAAAATGGCCATAAATTGGGCCAAAATTGGCCATAAATTGGGCTAAAACGGACCAGAATTGGGTTGCAAAATGGGCTACAAAATGGGCATGAAGCTAGGCCAAAAAATTAAATGAAGCCCACCTGAAATTCTTGCCAACCAAGTTTGAAATGCTTTTGGAGTGTTGCACGCTTTTGAAGATTTTAAATTAAAGTTGGTATTAGTGTTTAGGTAGGATTAGGATTTAATGTTATTTATCTTTTAGTTATTAGTTATTTATTTCTAGGTTATATTTCACAAACAAGTTTAGGGCTATAAATAATGTACGTAGACATCTGTTTTAGAGGTCCCCGACCAAACACAAAAATCATGTATTTTCATTGCATTTAGCAATCTTTATCTTTATCGTTCAATTTATGTTTCTTGTCATCGTCATTTCAATACCATTTATTTTCCATGTTTTATTTCAATTCTCAAATTCTTTAATTTCTTCGCAATCGCACCTTCAATTCCTTTTAATTATTGCAATTTATTTTGTCTTGCAATCGCACATTTTATTCTTTCGGTTACCCAAAGTCCTCTTTGTTGAAGCAATCAAAACCCATTCGTGTGAGTTGAGTTCTTTCTCGCACAAATCGCCTGATTCTATTTCACAAGTTCAAAAGAGACGAAAACTCGTTCCATTTGAACCTATTGAACCCCGTCATCAGTTCTGGCATGCCTGCATCCTACGGATACGAAAAATATTAACGGCCCTATTATTCGGCCGATGATTATTTTTTAGAAAATGAAGAATATTATTATCGGCCCTATTATTCGGCAGATGACGATGAATATTTTTCGGAGCGAATATTTTTTGGCACGCCCAGTGGGACACCACTAGGTAACCAAGGGAATTGCAACATGCCACTACAGACAGTTTATGGTAAAACCTTACAGCAGTTGAGGGTATCGATTCAAGAAATAAAAGTGTATTGTAATGAGAAGAAAATGTATTATGTTGATGCAGAACAGATATCACAAGCTTGTTCTGAAGTAAAATAGATGTTTCAGGAGGTTTACGATTCGATGAAGAAAACATATGTGAATCTATCAAGTCAATCAAAACATCCTCCGAGACTTGGGGGGCAGTCGCTGGCCAGTTCACAAAAACCATCGTCGATTGAGAAAAAAATCATTGTTGCAGAAATTAAAGTTTCGGCAAAAACAAAGGTTTTGGCCAAAACCTCTTTTGTTGACACCAAAATGTCTGGGGTTGATAAGGGTAAAAACGAGGCAGTCGATACCAATCTAGCCAAAATAGGATTGGCCGAAACTCATCCAATTGGAAGGGTTTTGGCCAACAAAGATAATCTGGCAAAAATTGTAAAAACAAATCTGGTCGAAATTGCAGTGACCGAAACTGGTTTTGTAGCAGCATAAATTGAACCAATTGATGTCGAAATGACAGCGGCTAATATCAGACCTCCAGTGGCCAAAATTGGCTTTAAATCGATCAAAAATATTTGGGTTTCGGCCTGTGAGAAAAATCTAATTGAAGTCAAAACTTCGTATTTTATAATTTCAGCCAATACAACTGAAATTATAAAAAGATATAAAGTTTCAAGAGTAGTTTCCGTGAGAAATTTTCATTGGTATTGTGCCATTCTTCGAATGGAACCGACAATAAGATCGGTTAACATGATTTTGCACAATTTTTTAATTCCGGCCAATCGTATTTTCTCCCCACTTCAAGAGTTAAATGTTTTGAGTGTTGGGATCTTGTATGGGTTCAATGATCCACTGTCGATGAATGTTAAATAATTTTCTACCTAGTTAGGATTAGGATTAGGGGAATAAAGACCATTTTATTGTTGGTCCTAAATAATAAAACACTGAGCCAACTCAATTTTATTTTTCTTTCCAAGTGGCGGACTCGGGGGGAAAGGAAAGTTTATACAAGGATATGTTGACATCATTTTGGGCTAAAGAAAAATTCCAACAATCATAGTTTTGAAGCAAAATGGTGTTGGAATTGGGGAACATTGTTGACACTCTAAATGAGCCAACACATGGCAAGGAAAATGTGGAAGAAAATGGCCACAAATTGGGCTGAAATTGGCCATAAACTAGGCCAAAAACGGACCAGAATTGGGCTGCGAAATGGGCCAGAAAATTAAATGAAGCCCACATGAAATTCTTGCCAACCAAGTTTGAAGTGCTTTTGGAGTGTTGGACACTTTTGAAAAATTTAAATTAAAGTTGGTATTACTGTTTAGGTAGGATTAGGATTTAATGTTATTTATCTTTTAGTTATTAGTTATTTATCTTTAGGTTATATTTCACAAACAAGTTTAGGACTATAAATAATGTACGTAGATCTCTGTTTTAAAGGTCCCCAACTAAACACAAAAATTATGTCTTTTCATTGCGTTTAGCAATCTTTATTTTTATCATTCAATTTATTTTTCTTATTATCGTTCTTTCAATACCATTTATTTGCCATGTTTTATTTCAATTCCCAGTTTCTTTAATTTCTTCGCAATCTCACATTCAATTCCTTTTAATTATCGCAATTTATTTTGTATTACAATCGCACTTTTTATTCTTTATGTTACCAAAATTCCTCTTTGTTGAGGAAATCAAAACACATTCGTGTGAGTTGAGTTATCTCTCGCACAAATTGCCTGATTATATTCCATATGTTCAAAAGAGACGAAAACTCGTTCTATTTGAACCGGTTGAACCCCGTCATTAGTTTTGACATGCCTGCACCCTACGAATACGAAAAATATTATCGGCCCTATTATTCAGCCGATGATTATTTTTAGGAAAATGAAGAATATTATTATCGGCCCTATTATTCGGCCGATGACGAATATTATTTTTTGGAGAGAATAGGTCCAAGCCTTGATATAGTGTCATGCCGAGTGCCCACATAGAGGTGTGCAGGTCGGATTGGGTCCCCCTTGTTAGGGTAGATGGGTATGGCAGGGTGGCCCAAACCTTAATCTAGTACCACACCGAATGCCCATACAAAAGTATCCGAGTAAGATAGGGTGGGTAGTCCATATAACACATTGTAGTTTTGGGTTAGGAGTATGTAATGATTCTTGTCCCACATTGGATATGAATGGGAAAGGTTTGGGTATAAATAAGGCTGCAAATGAATCGAGTTGAGCCGATCTTTGGACTGTTCGGCTCGGCTCATTTGTTTGTTAGCTCTGCTCAGGATCGATTCGGGCTCGTGACGAGTCCTGAAATTTGTGATTAAGCTCGGGCTCGACTCGGCTCATTTAAATAAAAAATAATAATTAATATATAATTCAATTCAAGCTCGTCGAGCTCGTTTACTAACATTATATTTTAATTATAAAATTCCAATCACCTGTTATCAAATGAAACATAAAAACAATATTTATAATATTATTAGGCAAAAAACTCAATTTAAATGTGTAAGTACGAACTAATACGAACTTTAAATGAGCTTATGTTCACGAACTCAAATGAGCCTATACGAGCTCATGTTCACGAACTCAAATGAGCCAAGCCCACCATTGCTCAAGCTCAGCTCGTTTGTTAAATGAGCCTGGAAATTGAGATCAAGTTCAGCTCGTTTGCTTAACGAATGAGTCTGAGCCGAGCCCTTAACGAGCCGAACGCGAGATGTTCATGAACAACTCGGTTCATTTGCCGCTCTAACCACACCTGGATTTTAGTCAATTTCTTTTAGGTATGTTCTGCAGATCAGATCATAGCCTCGAAGATACCTTTCATGTTTTGGTGGATGCCCAACTTTGCCTTTAATATTTCCTGTTAAAGTTCAAAGGTAGTCTATATTTTCTTCCTCTCCAAAGGTGATGGTGTTGGTGGTATTCTCTCATAAGGAATGATGATTTGTCCATTTCGGTCATTTGGTGCTTCGATCCTCAATGATCATCCAGCCATAATGGCATCACAACAAATGGTCTGTCTCTCCAACCTATTCGGAGGTGGTAAATGTGAGATCGAAGGGTTCTGGGTTCAGTAGCAAGATTTAGGGCTGAAACGGTGGTGATGTGGGTGTGGAAGGTGAATAAAGGGTTGTGAGTGATTAGCTCATAGAAGAGGCTGGGGAGATTCCACTCTAGTGTAATGGTTTTAACTATGGAGCAGCTGATGAGTTTCACCGAGAAGAGCCTCATTCCAACGGTAGTGGTGATATCATTGAGGGTCTTCCAGGGAGGTATAACTTGCTCTCTAAATATTTTATAATTGCTAGCTTTCCATATATGGTACATAAAGCAAGCTAGAGCTAATTTCTAAATTAGAATCTACTTGGCTTTAATTTCTTTTTCCAGTTTGATGAAGCCCAAATAAAAAATTGATTCCAAGACTCAGGATTTGTATAATAACCACACTTATCTTGTATGCCTTACCAAACCTCTCTTGTGTACTTGCATTTTAGAAATAAATGGTCATGACTCTTAGCATCTTCCATAAATAAAATGCATATATTAGGTTGCATTGTGCGGATCATACTTGGTTTATCCTTTGTAGAAAATTTCCCTGAACTTCAAGCCAATGGCAAAATGAATTGTTTGGAATCATATAATTAAATCAAACAAGTTGGTGCCAGAACATTATAGTAAGATGATTGCCTTACATCAAATAATTAATTAGATTATTTGAGGTACAAAACACTTTGGACACTCCCATGTTACTAGAAAGTAATTGGAGGGTGGATTGGAAACTTCTAGAAAGAAAAATGCACACTATCAAGAGATTAAAAGATAGATACAACGATAAAAACATAAATAATAAGAAACCCCAACAACCCTAAATAAAAATATAGAAAATTCACTTTGAATTCATTAACAAAATATCGACTTTGATGAGTAGGAGTGCAACAACAATCAAGAATTAGTCAAGAATGTGGCCACAGTTTTCCTTACTTAAATCATAAGACTTAACACGTTCACAACGTGTAATGTACCCAATACTGTTGTTTTTAAGCTTGAACATGTTGATGCAAACGTATAAAGTGTCTGAATAGTCTAAGAATGCACTAACATGGCATCATAACCACACCGCAACGTATAATTCATCATGTCATTGTCATTTCTCTTGGTCGGGGTACGCACAAAGAATTTTGTCAAATGCAGTACCATGGGACAGTTGTCCGGTGGTGATAGAACTTCCACGTCTGCGCTCTAAAAGAAAATAGGAAACTATAAACCAACATATGCATAACAAGCTAATGGATTATCAAAGTCAGTCTCAGAATGATCCCTCTTGAACGCCAAATACTTAGTGTCATACCTTATGGCATTACCAAAAAAAGGAAGAGAGAAAGGACTACCGTCTTGTATTACTTCCGACCATGACCAAGTTTGGAGAGAAAAAGAAAAAAATTGGCTTCCCTAAGTGAAGATAATGATGTGATTACCGACAATGGTGTGTTCATCAATTTGATATTGATTATTCATCGGATGAAATCTATAATCCGAGTACACATGAATGGGGGGGGGGGGGGATACAGGGACCATGCCATCGAGGAAACTTCATATTTCTCGATTCCATCTGCAAAAGAGAGATTTTGATTGAAACCAAAATAAGAATCATTATCACCGGTCATCACAATGGGATAATACTTTTTGGCATTCATGGGACATTTTATGTTTTTAATGCGGTATGGTCTACCATTCGTTTTAAGGTGGCCACATGTATCAGGAGTGGTTACTTCGGTGGTGTCATCTATTTAAATTTTTTTACTAAGCTTGTCTATTTCAAACTCACCCTCAATTATGCATATATTACCTATGGTGAAAAAACTCATGGCAATGGGGAACTTATTGCTAGGTAATCTTAGTTTTCATGATGACAGAAGAGGAAATGGTGATGAAAATGAAGATGAAAATAAAGGAAAAAAATCAGGGATAACCCCATCATCAAAGCTAAGATTGTATATGTCAAATGAATAGGGCGACATAGAGCCCGCGAACTGGAATATCATGTACAACATTAGGGAGGTAGGGGTAGTCATCGATTTGATTCTAAGTAACAACAAGAGGGAAGGGAAGGAAACAGAGATGAATAAATTCAACTGAAAAAGACAATGATAGAGAAAAAACAAAAAGGTCAAAATAAATGGCATTAAAAATAGTAAGACACTATGAGTATTATGTTCTTCAATGTAGTGTTATGAGAGAGATATAATACTTACAATATCTAATTACTATAAAAAATTTGTGGCTAAAGAGCTTTGACGCTGTAAGAGAATATAATATTTGCGGAAAGATAATGGAGGAGTGAAGAGAGGTTTTGATAAAGTTTAAGTATAGCAAATGGGTTATGAAAGAAGAAGAGAAGAGGAAGGAGTGGGAGAGAGAGAGACAATGGATGCTTGTGACTTGCAAAATATATCCAAATTTATAAACGATTATACATCAAGTCATCTTAAGCATTTACCCCAAAATGAAGGACAATTTTGTCTTGTAGCATTTAGTATTTGCATGAAGTCACATTAACCATTCACCCCAAAATGAAGGAAAATTTTGTCATATTTTATTTACATCAAGTCATGTACAATTTTATCATGTAGTATTTGCATCAAGTCAAGTTAAGCATTTACCCCAAAATGAAGGTTAATCTTGTCCTATAGTATTTCGATTTTAACACTATGTCACTAGCCAAGAGCTCTGAAGTTGATTTTTTGGCGAAATAGCATGCCTACCTGTCGTTTTGAATGAGTCTCTACCTCCCATGATGGTCCCTTTACAGTAGTCCATTAATACAACTATAGAGTTCTAGATGTGAATGACCGGTTCAATACAATTTGGACATGTGGTTTAAAATTTTAAAAATGAATCCGGGATATAAAATTCATATAAATACGAATCAATGTCAATTGTTTTTCAAAATGATGTAAGCCACGTGTCTAAATTGTATTTACTAGGTGTGTTTTTCAATTTAAAAATGGGAGCCTCGCGGTTTGATGTAGATGTGTCGTTGTTTCACCACACTCCGGTTAACAAAAATTTATACATGCAAAACTTAACTTAAAAATAATATAATAATAAGCAGGATCGAACCACTCTCAACTTGGAACTCGTTTCGAGACTCGGATCCAAAACTTTAATTTTCAAAAATAAAAATAAACAAGTTTAAAACAAATTTTGGATTTTTGGATAGTAAAGTAAAATTGTTAATTAAAATTATCAAATGATTGGGAAAATCTCAAAGGAATAGAATCCACCACCTGGGTCCATATAAATAAATATTATATATTTTTATTGCAAATTTTTCTTCAAATAACCGATCATTTTACCAATTTCAATTATAACTTGAAAAGATAAAGAAAAATATGGCGTAAAATAAACACGCGGTTATGTAAATGAGTTAATCTTGCAATATCTCAATGGCTACCTATTGTTAAACACAAAATTAAATAGTGGCAGATATTCCCCGTATTTTCATTAGTTGGCAATCACAAAGAATCCTTTTTTTATCTTTGTGCTTAAGAAAAAATGTAAATAGCGGTAGGCATTTCTCATATTTTCATTAATTGGCAATCACGGAGAATCCTCTCTCTATTTTTAGCTTCCAAAATCTATTGTAAGATTTTTGTCATTGAGATTCGTAAAAGAATACTCTCGGGAAGAAGAATTAAACAATAAGAAACAGAATAAATTTAATTAGATTACACCCATGGTGGCTTCATCACCCCCTCGAGAGGAGTGTTTAGGCTAGCATATTGATAAGAACATAAAGTATGATGCTAGAACTATGTTTCATTGATAAAGAGAAAGATTAGAAAAATATAGCACACTGTCACAATTGTACTACACATATCCGTCTCTACAGCCTTTCGGCTCTAACCTCTCAAACCTCCAGTGATAAGCAAATGAATATATAAGGACTTGTATGCCACTTGACCCATTTGAATAATCTGTCTCTGATACAATTATTGACACTTTCAAATCCAAACTCGAATTGTGGGACGAATTCAGTATTGAAGGTAACCAATTTTTTTTTGCTCACTTCACCAAACTTTCCTTACCCAACCAATTTATCTCTTGCATTGGTTTGTGTAACATGCAATGAATCTCAGCACACCAACTTGTTTTCTTCCACATTTAATAACTTCATACACACATATGCCACGCACGTGTACATAAACAATTACATACATATGTGTATACCATTTCACATGGAACTTCTTTTTCTTTACCTTTTCTAATTCATACCTATAGAAAATAAAAAGATATATACAAGTATATTTATATAATAAAATGATAAATTGAAAGTTTATTTTGACATTTAAAATCCTCACTTTTGTGCACTTATCAGAGCCTCAAAGTAACCTCTTGCTTTTTTTGTTCCAAAAGATTCATGACTCCATACATGCTTAAGGACAATATATTTTTATAGGAATAAATTTGTTTCAACAAAATTCATGGACCAATTAATCTCCTCTTCAAAGGAGATATGTTAGTCAAATACATCAAATAGACATAAATAATTATATAAAATAAATCAAATAAAAAAAAGTCATAAGAAAATAATTTGAAAGTGCATAAAGAAAGTAACATACCCAAAAATACAAAAAACTCAATTGATATACAACCACAAACAATTATTATGATTAGAAAGAGAAAAAATAAATAAAACAATTACTAAAAAACAAGACCATAAAATATACTTACACTTACAGAAACTTGGACCTGTAAACTACAAAAGCCAAATAACTAAACTTGTGATGCGGATGAATTTTAGAGGGAGAGAAGTGGTGAAATAAGTGGGAAAAAAAAAGGAGTGCAGTGTGTAGCAGTGGTACTATTGTTGCATTGTAGCGTATAGAAGTAGTACTCCTTTTATCACTTTATGTGATATGCAAAATCTGAAGAAAATGACAGAATCTTATTACAAATAAATACATGGACAATCAAATATTCTTGTATGAAAGATTTTTGGATGCGTTTTTGGTGGATGGACCCCACTTGCAGTTATACATACACACACATTTATATATAATAGTATAATCACGTGAATTGTTATTCAAAAGATTTAATTTTATATTATTTAAAATTATGAAAAATATATAGAAATATTCTAAAGCCCTTAAACTTTTGTAATTGTATAAATATGGAGATGTTCATGACTCCACTTAAGGACAACATATTTTTATAGGAATAAATTTGTTTCAACAAAATTCATGGACTAGTTAATCTCCACTTCCAATCATACACTACAAGAAAAATTACTTTCTACCACGTATATTTTATCACGGGCCGGAATAACCCGTGGTAGAAAGTACCTTTTAATGACGTTCTTCAAAAGCCCGTGGTGAGAAACGACTTTCTACCTCAAAATTTTTAACCCTTGGTAGAAAGTTGCTTTCTACCATGAACTTAACACTGTAGTGGAAAGACCGTGGTAAAAATGTACTTTTCGTCACGGAAATAAAGCATGTGGTAAAAAAAGCCATACTTTTTACAACGGATATAAAGTCCATGATTAAAAACTCATACTTTCCACAACGGGCTTAAATTGTTTGTGATAAAAATCTACTTTCCTTAAATTGTCCGTGATAAAAATCTACTTTCCACCACTGGTTTAAAGCCCATGGTGAAAAACCCATACTTTCCACCACATGCATAAGCAGTGGTGATGAGGGTGTGGAATGTGAGAAAAGGGTTGTGAGTAGTTAACTCATAGAAGAAGGTCGGGTCTAGTGGTGGTGGTGGTGGTGGAGGTGGTAATGGAGAGTTCTGGGGTTCAATAGTAGGGTTTGGGGTTCTTAAGCTTAAACATGTTGATGCATACGTAGAAAGTGTCTGAATAGTCTAAGAATGCACTAACATGGCAACAATAACCACACCGTAGCTTATAAATCATCTTATCCTTGTCATTTCCCTTGGTCGGGGTACACACCAAGAATTTTGTCGAATACAATACCATGGGATAGTCGTCCGATGGTTACAGGTCATCCACATCCGCGCTCTCAAAGAAAATAGAAAACTGTAAACCAACATATGCATAACAAGCTAATGGATTATCAAAGTCAGACTCAAAATCATCCCTCTTGAACGCCAAATACTTAGTGTCATACCTTATGGCATTAGAAGGAAAAGGAAGAGAGAAAGGATCACTGTCTTGTTTTACTTCCGACCATGACCGAGTTTGGAGAGAAAAAGAAACAATTCAACTCCCCTTGGGTGAGATAATGATGTGATTACTGACAATGACGTGTGCATCAATTTGATATTGATTATTCATTGGGTGAAATCTTTAATCCGAGTACACATGAATGGGGGGAGGGGGGTGAGGAAGCAGGGACCATGCCATCGAGGAAACTTCATATTTCTCGATTCCATCTGCAAAAGAGAGATTTTGATTGAAAAAAAAATAAGACTCATTATCACTGGTCACCACAATGGGGTAATACTTTCCAGCATTCATGGTATATTTTATTTTTTAATGCGGCTGGGTTTACCATTCTTTTCAAGGTGGCCACATATATCAGGAGTGGTTACCTCGATGGTGTTATATATGTAATTTTTTTTACTAAGCTTGTATATTTCAATCTCACCCCTATCATGCATATATAAATATCTATGTTGAAAAAACCCATGGCAATGGGGAACTTATTGCTAAGTAATCTTAGTTTTCACGATAACAGAAAGGGAGATGGTGATGAAGATGAAGATAAAGATGAAAATGAAGAAAAATCAGGGTTAACCCCATCATCAAAGCTAAGTTGTACATGTCATACGAATAGAACGACTTAGAGCACACAGACTGGAATATCATGTACATCAACTTGGGGAGGTAGGGGTACTCATCAATTTAATTCTAGGTTACAACAAAAGGGAAGGGAAGGAAACAGAGAAGAGTACAGTTACCTGAAAAAGACAATGATAGAGAAAAAACAACAAAAACAAAAATGTCAAATAAATGGCATTAAAAATAGTAATACACAATGAGTATTATGTTCTTTAATGTAGTGTTCTGAGAGAGATATAATACTTACAATATCTGATTTCTATGAAAATTTTGAGGCTAAAAAGCTTTGACGATGTAAGAGAAGACAATATTTGTAGAAAGATAATGGAGGAGTGAAGAGAGGTTTGGGTAAAGTTTAAGTATAGCAAGTGGGTTTTTTAAAGAAGAAAAGAAGAGTAAGGAGTGGGAGAGATAGACAATGGATGCTTGTGAGTTGCAAAATATATTCAAATTTTGTCATGTAGCATTTAATATTTGCATGAAGTCACATTAAGCATTCACCCCAAAGAACAATTTTGTCATGTTGTATTTACATAAAGTCACGTACAATTTTGTCATGTAGTATTTGCATCAAGTCAAGTTAAGCATTTACCCCAAAATGAAGATTAATCTTGTCCTGTAGTATCTCGATTTTAACACTATGTCTCTAGCCAAGAGCTAATAAGTTGATTTTTTGGAGAAATAACATGCCTACCTGTCCTTTTGGAGAAATAGCATGGTGGTCACTTTACAATAGTCCATTAATATTGCTATGGGGTTCTAGATGTGAATGACTGGTTCAATACAATTTGAACATGTGATTTAAATTTTTTACAAATGGAAGTGAGATGTAAAATTCATATATATACGAATCAATGTCAATTCTTTTTCAAAACGATGTAAGCCGCATGATCTAAATTGTATTTACTAGGTGTGTTTTTTAATTTAAAAACGAGAGCCTCAAGGTAACCTCTTGTTTTTTCTGTTCCAAAGGATTCACAATTTTGCAAGACAAATAATGGACAATTGGATGATGTGGTGATAGCGTGTAGTAGTAGTAGTACTGCCTTTATCACTTTATGTGATATGATCTGAATTTAAAAATCTTGATCATTCAATAAGAAAAAGGACAAAATCTTATTATAAATAAATACATGGACAGTCAAATCTTCTAGTTTGATTAGGGATGGCAACGGGTCGGGTTTGGTACGGGTTTAGCTAATACCGTTACCATCCCATTTAAAAATTACTAATACCAAACCCACCCCAAATCCGCGACGGGTTGAAATTGGTAATACCATTACCATCCCATCGGTATAATCGGGTTTCATCGGTAATAAAATAGCATGAACATTTTTCATCTTGTTCTTTAAATTAAACATTTTTTTCTTTTTCCTGCTCTTGTTTATACAACAAGTGTACATGCCACCTGTGATTCACATATACATACAACTTATTACCATGTTTGGCCATATATATACAAGTTATGCATTTTGTCACCGGTGACAATATATACACAACTTATGCATTCTGTAACTGCTTATACAACTTAGACAACTTATGCATTCTCTAACAACATAAAATATCATACTGTCACTATTGAAAATTGCACAGGTTTACAATGGGTAAATTGAAATATGCAAATCCGTGATTATGCAAGAGGAGAGGAGAAGGAAGGAAGGGCGTAAACATTCTCGGTCTGGATTGCCTTTTACATTATAATCAAACAACATCAACACACTCACAAGTGCAAGAATTTCAATTATTTTTTACTGTATTATGATAGACTCGATGGGTTCAGAAAACACTTTAAATCAATGAAAATATAGAAACAAATACTTCAAGCTTATAAATACATTTAAATATAAACGGCAACCAACAAAGTAACAACCTCAAAAAAAAAAATCAAGATGCACTACTTCTAAATTAGTAATTTAACAGTCATTTCTTTCAAACCACAGACATCCTCTGAAAGCAGTTTATACTACTGAAATGAACCATTACACTAGTGGCTACATTTTCTATTTCTAATCATGTAAGCAATCACAAGGTTCGGTAATCACAACAATCTCATCTACTGTTAATTATATATATATATATATGTGTGTGTGTGTGTGTGTGTGTGTATTACCTGAACTGCGAAGAGCACAAGGAGAGGGAAGAGGCGGTCCTATAGAGAATCGAGATGGTGACGGGGAGACCACAAACATAGAATTGTTTCTTCAGCCAGATCTAGCCCCTAGGGCTTGACATTTGAGAAGGAGTTTTAGTTGTCTGAGACTCTGATAGAGCAGCGCTTGAGAGTTGAGATAGATGATATCATGTATCAAATTAGGTTTAAATTTGACTTGAGTTTGGGTAATGGGGTTTGTTTAGGCATAGGAGTAGGATTGTCCACTATAGGATTATGATTGTTTAGGTACAAGTTTTAGACTATCCTAGGATTTATAAATTTTAATTGATTTCAATTGATTGAAATTGATTAAATCTCTAATAAAAATCTCAACTAAAAATAGTGAAATTAAATTCAACTGAGTAAATTCCCTAATTTAAATTAGATTAATTGTGTTCAATAGAGTGAAAAAAATAAAATACCCAACATAAAGTAATGAAATTAAGTTCAATTGAGTAAATTGCCTAATTTAAATTAGATTAATTGAGTTCAATTGACAAGATCTCCAACACAAAGTAGTGAAATTGAGTGAAATTAAATTCAATTAAGTAAACGTCCGACTCAAATTAGTTAAATTGGCTTCAACTTAATGAAATTGAGTGAATCCGTAATTCAAATTAGTCTAATTGATAAAATTCTCAACTCAAAATAGTGAAATTAAATTCAACTGAGTAAATTCCCTAATTTGATTTAGATTAATTGTATTCAATTGAGTGAAATAAATAAAATACCCAACACAAAATAATGAAATTAAGTTCAATTGAGTAAATTGCCTAATTTAAATTAGATTAATTGAGTTCAATTGAGTGAAATTGACAAGATCCCCAACACAAAGTAGTGAAATTGAGTGAAATTAAATTCAATTAAGTAAATCCCCGACTCAAATTGGTTAAATTCACTTCAACGAAACTGATAAAATTCCCAATTTAAATTAGTGAAATTGGTTTCAACTTAATGAAATTGAGTGAATCATTAATTCAAATTAGTCTAATTGATAAATTTCTCAACTCAAAATAGTGAAATTAAGTTCAATTGAGTAAATTTTCTAATTCAAATTAGTTTAATTATGTTCAATAGAGTGAAATTGAACAAATCCTCAACACAAAGTAAAATTAAGTAAAGACCCCAAGTTAAAATAGTGAAATTGACTTCAATTAATTAAAATTAAGTAAATAATCCAATTTAAACTAGTTTGATTGTATTCAATTGAGTGAAATTGATAAAATTCACAACTTAAAGTAGTTAAATCGAGTGAAATTAAGTTTAATTGATGAAAATCTCCAACTCAAAGTAATTAAATTGAGTAAAATTGACAAGGTTCCTAATTTATATTACTGAAATTGATTTTAATTGGAGGAAATTGAATAAACTGGCGGGTTACCAACGGGTTTTTAGCGGGGCGGGGCGGGTTCGGGTTCTCGCGGGGTGGGTTACCATCGGGTTCTTAGCGGGTCGGTTTCGGGTCGGGTTACCGACGGGTTTCACAGGAAACCCAAACCCGACCCGAACCCATTTCACGTTTTCAATTTTCATACCAAACCCACCCCAAACCCGTTTATATGTGTACCGTCGGGTTCTTAACGGATCTGATCGGGTTGGAAACCCGCCGGATCGGGCCATTTTGCCATCCCTAAGTTTGATAGATGTTTGCATACGTTTTTGGTGGATGTACCACACTTGCAGTTATACATTTACACACATATTTATATAGAGAGAGAAAGGTTCATGACTCCATACTTAAGGACAACATATTTTATAAGAATAAATTTGTTTCAACAAAATTCATGGACCAGTTAATCTCCTCTTCAAAGGAGATTTGTTAGTCAAATGCATCAAATAGACATAAATAATTATATAAATTAAATTAAATAAAAAAGCCATAAGAAAATAATTTAAAAGTGCATGAAGAAAGTAACATACCCAAAAATGTGAAAATTTTAGCTGATCTACAACCACAAACAATTATTATGGTTAGAAAGAGAAAAAAAATTAAAACAATTAAAAAACAAGACCCTAAAATATACTTACACTTATAGAAGCTTGACCCGTAAACTACATAAGCCAAATAACTAAACTTGTTATGCACATGACTTTTAGAGGGAGAGAAGAGAAGTGGTGAAATAAGTGAAAAAGGAAAAAAAAAAAAAAAAAAAAAAAGGACTGTAGCGTGTAACAATAGTACTGTTGTGGCAGTGTAGCGTATAACAATAATACTCTCTTTACCACTTTTTGTGATATGCAAAATCTTAAGAAAAGGATTGAATTTTATCATAAATAAATACATAAACAATCAAATATTCTTGTATGAAATATGTTTGCATGTATTTTTGGTGGATGGTCCCCACTTACGGTTATACATAGATGTTTATAGATTATATAGGGCATTAGAGCATTCTAAATGAGGGGAGTTCATAGAAGTGGTTAGGGCTGTACGGAAGAACCATGAAACCGGGAACCAAATCGGAACCAGCGGTTCGGTTCCGGTTTTCATTTTTGGGGAACCGATATTTTCGGTTCGGTTCCGATTCTTGGCTCTCAAGAACCGAACCGAGATTCTATATATTATATATATATACTAATACTATATATATAATTTTACACCCTTTCTTGTATATGTTGTGTTAAAAGAAAAAAATGTTACTTGCTTGCATATATACAGCCAAGGAGAGAAATTTTTTTCCAGCCCTTTGTTGTCTTCGATTTTAATTGAATACAAATAATTTGTTTTAAACATACAATACCTTCATCTACTCTCTTACACCCACATTCAAATTGCTTAAGCTTAGAGGTCCAGGTATCTAAAGAATACCAACAAATGGCCAAGATCCTGAGGATACCATCAAACATCTAACTTTACGAGAGAAAATGCTAATCATAGTTGTGCAATCAACGACAACATAAAGGACATTGCAGTAGATCAAATGTCTAAAACAATTGACAGTACCCAAAATTGATAGCACGAGATAGAATTAATACTATGATTCCCATTCAAATTAATAGTTGAAAGATTAGGAACAAAAAAGATAGTACCCAATTTCTTTGTTTTTTTAAATGGGATAATAGGAACCGGAACCGAACCGAAATTTAGGCCTTGTTTGGTAGGTGATTATGGTTCCACTTGGTCTAATCTGGTCTCAAAATTTGGAACCACCAAATTGAACCAAAGATGGTGTTTTTGGAACCAGTTTTTTTTGTGGTTCCACATGATCTGGTCTGGTCTTAGTAACCAAAATAAGATTTTTGAGACCAACGATTAAGACCACCAAAAACCAAAATTGAATAAAAATAATAATATACAAAATAAATTAAATAATACATAAAAAAAATAATAATAAATAGACGAATAAATAATAAAATAAATATTTAAAAATTAATAATTAATAAATTAAATAAAAATATTTAAAATAAAATAAAAATAATGAATAATAAACAAAATGAATTAAATAATACATAATAATAATAATAAATAAATATAATAATGAATAAATAATAAATTAAATAAAACATATTTAAAAATAAAATAAAAATAATGAATAATAAACAAAATGAATTAAATAATACATAATAATAATACTAAAAATGAATATAATAATAATAAATAAATATAATAATAAATGAATAATTAATAAATATATTTATAAATAATTAAAAATGAATAAATAATAATAATAAATTAATAATATAAATAAGAAATTAAATAAAACATATTTAAAAGTAAAATAATAAACAAAATTAATTAAATAATACATAATAATAATAAAATTGAATAAATATAATAATTAATATATTTATAAATAATAAATTAATAAAATATATTTGTAAATAATTTTAAATGAATAAATAATAATAATAATTTAATAGTATAATAATATAAATAAATAATGAAATAATAATAAATGAAATGAATTAAATAATGAAATAATAGTAAATTAAATGAATTAAATAATATAAATAAATGAATAAATCATAAATTAATATAATATATTTATAAATTAATATATAAATGAATAAATAATAAATTAATAAAATATATTTATAAATGAAATAATAATAAATAAATAAAGTAAATAATACATAAAAATAAAAAATAAAAAATAATTTTATTTCTTTAAAGCGAAAATAACAGACCAGATCAATTTACCAAATATGGTCTGGTTCAATGTTTGTGAGACTGTAACCATCAGACCAGACTGCTTACCAAACATACTTTTAAGTTCAAGATCTAGACAAACCAGATCAAACCAAACCGGACCACACCAGACTAGACAAGACCGCCTACCAAACATGGCCTTAGGTTCCTGTCTGGTTCGGTTCCTTGTCCGAATGGTTCGCTTCGGTTTCAAATTTTAAGGAACATCCTGCACCCTTAATGGTGGTAGACTAAAGAGAATTCGTAAAGAGTTTTGTTGAAGCACAAAAGTTATCGACAGTAAGTCACTACACCACAGCTCTCATGGATTCAAGGTCTATTTTAGCGGATACATCCATTGCATTCAAATTCAATTAATCACCTCATGGACATTGGAAAAGGACAAATCGAAGCACCCACATATACAGAACACACTGAGGTGTACTTTTGTTGAAGACTAATCCTAAAGCTGTATTTCCTGCTGCCACAGATATATATTACTTTGAACAGTTTGCAACTCAAACTACGTATACACAATTAAACACCTCAGGCTCAAGTGCCATCCATGAAACTAATGTCCCTTGAAAGAGATGGTTTGTTTAAATAACCAATCTGACACTAGTATAAACAACAAACAATTAGATGCAGATTGTGTGTATCCAGAACCGCATTCACATAACTCAAACTTGTTAATTACACTAGTCAATTCCATTCGCAATCATCAAAACTGTAAAAATTGTTACAGGGAAGGCAATCGAGGAGCAGAACTATAAAAACTTCCCAAATAATAAGATTAAGTGAGCTTCAAAATCTGCAGATGCAAAACACCTGCCAAGAAGAATGCAACCATTTGACTAACTCGGCCTGCATTGATAAAGGACGTACCGGTCACCCCTAGCCAGTTTGGTAATTGAATCGCTTCAGTCAAACTCTTGGTCCCAAAAATAATTTTTCCTTGTTTTCAAACCATATATGTCATGCCCACCTGCATCAGATTAGAGTGGGGTACACTCAAATTTGCAATTCCCCTCCTGCAGTTCTTTCTCAAGAACGCGTAAAAGTAATTTATGACGAGCTTCTTAATGAACCAGGAATCCTTCCTTGCCCTAATGTCCCCATGACCAAGAAGATAGACTACACCAGATTCTTTAGCCTTCCGTATGAAAGACAGTTCCTTCTCGAGACTCTGGTCAGCATCAGAAATGGATGGATCTGAGGGAGACTCTGGCTTCACCACCCCTGAGCTGCTTGCTTCAGATATGGACTTGCTAGTGTCTGTGTAGTCAGCCAGGAGAGGAACGTTAAGTGAGTAGACACTACCGTTGGGAGCAATGAGCACTCGTGTGCAAGATTCATCTTCAGAATCTAAATCGTCATCTCCATCACTCTCCAGTGAGCGTTCCTGGGCTTCCCTGCGAATGAACTTCTCAAGGCTCTCAATTAGCAGCTGCTCAAATGTCTGGGGATTTTCTTTGCGGGCATCCTTATAGCCATATCTGTTAGTGGCAAGTGAGAGTACTGAATGTTCAAGGGTCTATCAAAAAACAGCAAAAATAAGGAAAATATTTAGGTATATACATACATAGACGACTAAAATATATTTGAAATGGTGTATTCAATTGGTACAGTGCCCATTTGCATCGATTCTTCATTCACTTGCAAAGAAGTCATAAAAGAGATGAATTCAACTCTTGTGTATCACGACCCAATTAAAACAAATGACAGGTAAAAGTTTCACATTTTTTACCGTCTTTCCAGCAATTGATGGCAGTGTATGTAGTTGTGCAAATGAGTTTCACAAACAAAAATTGAGAAGAGAAAAAAATGCATATGAGTTCTATTTCGAGAATTCTATTCAAGACAAGCCAGTTCTCTACGGATTTATTACAGTAGGTTGAGGAGAACAGATTCCACGTAACTTGAAACATCAAACAAGGAAATACTTTAGACTTGAAAGAACTGAAAATACAGACCTGGCAATGCAACGAAATATGTGGTAACTTTTTGGGCAAACTCGCCGGAACAGAAACCTTTCACTCTGAGGCACTACAGGAACAGGAACATACTTTATGCACACAAATATGATCATGGAATGAACAGCAGGAAGAGCGGTGAGAAAATGTCCAAATATTGCTGGTATGCCCTTCACCAGCTCATTGTAGAGCAAGCCAATGCCAGGAGCTCTAATTGTTCCAAGGTTGCAACCCAGCTCCCGCATTAAATCCATTGATAACTTTTGCTTGACCTCAGTTTCATACTTAAGCTTGCTCCCATAGTTCCAGATGTACATTATAAGAAACATAACTATTGCAAAAACCAATATGATCCAACTTCCATCAACCACACTCCATAATACCGAGGAGAAAAATGTCAATTCTATCCCCAAGGAAATAACTATGAAACTCAGCACAATAATGATATTTATTTGCCATATAAGAAGCATAACAATAGTTACTAAGATAGTAGTCATCATCATCACTCCAAGCTCCGCTATGCCTGTAAAATAGAACCAATATCAGACAAGACAACAGCACTGGATATACATTGATAGAAGATAAATTCATAAAGAAATAGTAAACATCAAATCAATCTCAATTTTAAACTAACAGGTGATATGAGTTTCAACAAATGGCAACTTATTTACTCCTCTTCAACAAAAACTCACTATAAGAACTATAAGTACATTTGTATTGTCAACCGGTGTATGGTACATAATTGTCTCCCCAGCCTCATGCACATGTCCATACATATATATATATATATAGTTAAGTTGACTGACAAGAGTAAGGGGTTCTTACAAGAAAAGAAAAGAAAATAGATCGTTGCCAGCACAATCTCACACATAACACGCGTCACTATAGAAGCATATACACAACACATAGATGAAGCACTTCATCTAGAAGCTGGTTTTGGGGGACTACTGGATCAGTTTACTCTTTTGGGTATAGGAGGAGAAGATTCGAAGGGACCAAAATCACAGGCAGGTAATCATTCTAAATTCTATGAATATATGCTTGTTTAATTACTCAATTATTGTTCTTATACCTCTGGATGCCTTATTATTATATGTTTATTTGTTGTATGTGAATAGAATTGGTAAGTTTTTCAAATCGAAAATGTATTTCATATGGTGGTTAGTTTAGGTGATTCTTAAGCTAATATATGCTATATGCTTAATTGATTGAATTTCATATTAATTGGAATATCACATTTTGGAAATGCTAACCCTATTGTGAGTATTGCAGGTTCCATGTTCTTACTGAGGTGCATCTTTAATTGCATTGAAGGAGAAGTTCGATCGAGTTAACATGTTATTGTATTGAGGAAGGTCTTTTCAGTTTGCTATTGCGGATAGTTTGTGGAATTGTACAGATTGTTGTATTCATTGTTATATGAGGACACAGGCCCGTTAAATAGTCCCTGAAAGGTACGAAGATATTATGTGAAGGGCATGGTCCTAAGGTAAAAGGGACGAAGACATTACGCGAGAGGTATGGTCCTAGGATTAAACAGTCCCTAAAAGGAATGAAGACATTACACAAGGGGCGCGGTCCTAGGATTTAACGGACCCTAAAAGGAACGAAGACATTATGCGAAAGGCACGGTCCAAGATTAAACGATCCCTAAAAGGCTTTGAAGATTAATGAGAAGTTTGGGATGTTTGGTGAAATCTAAAGGACCTTAGGTTCCTACATGTTTGAATTATAAACAGGGAGTATCACTTGGAATCATGACTTTATAGTTGAACTTGTTGCTTTATCATGTGTTCTAAAGTGCAAAACTTATCATTCCTGATTTATATTCTCTCACATGTTAGGTTGTTATAGAATCTACTTGGCTTATATCTCACTCATTTATTTGTACCCCTCTCAGATTTAGGACCTGGTAGATGCTAGAGTATCCAAGACTTACGCTTTCTACTCACATGCCTAAAAGTAGAAGGGTTTCTGTCTATATTGTTATGTATATAATTATTTTGGTTTGTAATAATTGGTTATGTAAAAACTCGGATCTAGTTGGCATGTTTCTAGGTTTGGAATGAAATACCTTTTGAAGTTCAGATTTTGAGTAATTGAAATGAGGGGATTATGAAATCCTGGTATGTGTAAAGGTTTTTATTACTTCTGGAAGTTCATAATTTAGTGAGCGTGTTGCCGAAATTTTCAAATAATCAAGTACTTTCAGAACATGTAAAACACGAACTCAAGGATGTAACCTGTACACTGAAAGTAAAATTTGTAAAAAAAATCTTAAATCCATGAACCCCACAGTCACACCTTGGGTTTTGGGACTTACAACGGCGTGAGTCACGTGACACCTTGTTTGTTCTTCACGCGTCTAGGCGTTCATCGTGCTCTCCAATTTTAAAAAATCAAAACCAGTATAATGGAATATAACATGACAGGGAAGTGAGTAGAAGATCAAGAAACATAAGGAGAAAATAAATTTTCTCAGAATAAAATTAATTTCATATCCAACTAACAAAAGGCCAACTGTCAATCTACTTTAACCTATAAAAGAAAATAACAAATAGTATCAGATGCTCATTCAGCATAAATTTAGTCATCAACCACATCCATCACAAAAGAAAAGCACTTGTGCCTTCTCCGTGGAAAATTTCCAAGTTGATTCAAGTGACAGTGTTGTTTCCTTTGAAGAGAAACGAAGATATTTTCCAAGATGAAAAAGAAAACTGAAAAAAAGATCAAAAAGCATATAAAATTGGTAGTCAAGGGGGAAAAGTATTACCATATGCATTTCCGATCTCGTCAATACTTGAGATGGTGCAAACGAGCACCAAGGCACCTACAAGCAGAAACCAGTTCATGATAGGAATATAAATTTGACCCATGAATTTCCGAGACGTGTGAATGATTTTGAGGCGAGGGAAACAACCAAGAGCTGTTGATTGTTTGATACAAGAAAAGGTGGCCGTTGTCATTGCCCGACTGGCAATTAATGCAGCAATATTAGCAATGACGAAGACTGGCCAGAAAGCAATGCCTGCAAACAGAAGGTATAGTTTCACAGAAATTAACATAAATTCGTATTATAGCCACGAAAATACTTCTAAAAATGT
This sequence comes from Cornus suecica, assembly GCA_963922005.1. NCBI lineage: Eukaryota > Viridiplantae > Streptophyta > Magnoliopsida > Cornales > Cornaceae > Cornus > Cornus suecica. Next base: position 38,862,812 of record OY998247.1, on the reverse strand, counting down.
TGATATAAAAAATGATAAATCAACCCTATCTTACAGAATGTCCCAGGAAATTAGAATTTATTAATTTTTCATCACAAGTAGGTCTTCCTAAACAGGCAACAATAAAAAGATTAACGGAATTTTTAGATTGAAAAGTATTTAAAATGAAGCTTACTTGGAATAGAAGAAAAGAAAGCCTGTGTTGTGTCAGTGTGGTTATTCATAAGGTAAGCAGCTTGACCCATGTACCCCAGAAGAAGGCAAGGGAGTACAAGAAACACAAATGTAAGCTGCACACAACCAATATTAGAGAGTAAGATAATCAGTTAAACAGGACACTCCAGAAAAGTTACGAAGAACAGAATCAACAGATTCATAACCACATTATATATATCAAAGGGATCCTATTGTAGAACTCATCCAAAGACTGCTACAATTACTGCTTTACCTGCACTGATCTCACAGAAAAGTAGCAAAGGTCTGCAAACATTGCCTCAGAACCTGAATTTTAATCAGAAATCAGCAATACGGATGAAGAGGATAAATACAATTTCAAAATGACAATGATTATGCTTAATCTCCGAAAATCATATTTGACTGAAGAGACAAGCATTTGCTAAACTACTTCTGTATGCCAACTAAAATGATTAGATTTCACATTATAATTTGTCTGCACGTCTGGGCTTGTGATATATCTATAAAATGTGCTCTTCTCAATTTAATCCCACCTTGAGGTCAAATTTATTTAGCATAATTAGGTCAGAGGCACTGCTCAACGCCTAAGAGAAGGTGATAACATTCGCTAAAACTCAAATAACAGAATTAGAAGCCCAAAGACCCTCTTATAACATTTTTTTAAATAAATGTCCAAGATTATAAACACAAATTCATGAACACAGAAGACCTACATGCTATGAATTCATGTATCTTTTCTCTTCTAATTTTAAGTTTTTTGAAAACATCCTTTCAGGCTGGTTGGGTATGGGAGACAGAGCAGAGTAAAACATATAAAGGCTGTTAGTTGAAGTTATGTTAGGCACCCTAACTAGTGTTAGTTGAAGTTGTGTTAGGCAGCCTAACTTGTGTTGTTAGGCTGTCTAACTTATGATGGCTAGTATGTTGTAAATCCCTATAAAAGGGATGTGTGTGTGTGTAAGTTGTTTTAAGTATCTCATTATCTTTTTCACAACTACAACTATATCTCTCTCTCTTTCTCCCTCTATATTATCTTAATTTACATGGTATCAGAGCCTAAAGATCATCTATTTTGATTGGTCCTTTCTCTTTTTCATTTTCTTTTCTTCTTCTTCTTGAATCTATGGATTTCTAGATGATTTTGTGGCATATAGTCACATGAACAAGGAAAGGCCGACCTAGAAAGTGTCGGTCGGGCAGTAAGGTGTCGTCTACAAGTTTTTCATTGACGAACCAGAAAGTATGTTTAAGATTTTCAGAATGCTATAATCTGAAAAATATGCTCTTTTCCAAAGTTGCTCTCTTTATTTCTAGCACAATTCAGTTATTTGTACGATAACTGAGGTTTCATCAAATACCTCTGGCCCTGGAGCTGTTTCAGAACTAATTTCCACCTCCACTAGATTAGTGGATGAGAAACTCGAAGGTGCTGCAAATTTTCAGATATAGAAGAAAACGGTGCTCGTCTCCCTTAAGGGTATGGCAAAAACACGTTATCTTACAGAGGATTCTCCACCTAAGGATGATCCTACCTATTCTTTATGGGAGGTTGAGGAAAGTCGGATCTTTGGTTTGTTACTCAACTCCATGGATAGGAAAGTCAAATGAATGATTACTAATTGTGATTCAATTAAACAAGTATCGGACAAGTTGAATATGTTATATTCAAATACTAATAATTTGTCTAGAGTTTGTGATTTGCTAAGTAGCATGTTTTGTCTAGATCAAAATCAAATGTCAATATCTAATTATTTTTCTGAGTTTCAGAGTCTATTTGACAAATTAGGTGCTTTATGGCCAATACCTACCACCCAAGATCAGATGTTGTCACAACGAGAGCAACTAGGATTTATGTGCTTACTATCTGGCATGGATGCAGACTTAGAACTTGTACATAATCAAATTCTCTCGGAGAGAGTATCACTCACTATTCCTGAAGTTTATAATCGCTGGAGTTGGGTTACACGACATAGATCCGTTCATAATGGGGATAAATCTACCCTATTATCCTATTCAGGAACTCGTGGTGGGAGGCGCACACGTGGACATGGGGCCGAGGAGGTCGTGATGGTGGAAGGGACACTCGAAAGTGTCATCATTGTAGACTACAAGGTCATTTAATTCAGAACTGTTGGAAGCTTCATCGTCAACCACAACATCAGAAAATGGCCCATGCAATGGCTCCTATTATTCCCGAATTTGATGGTTTTTTAGCTCCGACAAGGAAGATAGTCGAGAGGACAAATGAAGAATATGCTAGATACAGTCAGTTTACATCGTCACCGTCTTCCTCATCATCCACAACCACCTTTATCCAGACAGGTAATCCAGTTGCATTCATGGCGACTTCTCATCCCACTTGGGTCATTGACTCCGGTGCATCTGATCACATGACCGGAGCGTCAGGTCTACTATCTTCATATAGACCTGCCACTCAGCCTACTGCGGTTACTATGGCAAATGGCTCATCTGTTATTATAAAGGGTAATGGGTCTGTTCATCCTACTCCTTCACTGCCACTGACTTCTGTGTTACATATTTCTAGCTCTCCTTTTAACCTCCTGTCTATTAGTAAGATTACAAAAAAGTTAAAATGCTCGGTTATTTTTTATCCTGATCATTATATTTTTCAGGATCTTGTGACGAGGAAGACTATTAGTAGCAGACGTGTTAAATGGGGCATCTATGTTTTGGATAACGCACCAACATCTGTTGTTTGCTCCAGCGTGTCTTCCACAGTATTCGATGTTCATTGTCAGCTTGGTCACCCATCTATGTCCAGTTTAAAGAAGTTATGTCCTAATTTAGAGTCTATACCTCCAATTCACTGTGAGTCATATCAATTTGCCAAACACCATCGAGTCTCTTATTTTCCTAAAGTCAATAAACGAGAGTTCGTTCCCTTTTCCCTTGTTCATTCTGATGTTTGGGAACCTTGCCCTGTGGTCTCCAAGTTGGGTTTTCGGTATTATGTTACTTTTGTTGATGATCATCCACGGGTGACATTTATCTATTTGATGAAGAATCGTTCAGAATTATTCTTTATATTCAAAATGTTTTGTGCTGAAATTCATACACAATTCTCTACTAGTGTTCGATGTCTCCGAAGTGACAATGGCAGGTAATATTTTTCTGACCCATTTAATAGCTTTATGACCGAAAATGGGATACTTCATCAATCATCATGCCCGGATACTCCTCAACAAAATGGTGTTACTGAACGAAAGAATAGACATATCATGGAGGTAGCAAGTGCTCTTTCATTCCAAATGAAAGTACCGAAGATTTTCTAGAGTGAGGCGGTTCTTACAGCTTGTTATTTGATCAACAGGATGCCATCATCACTTCTTTAGGGAGAAATACCACATGCGGTATTTTTCCCCACACAAGAGTTATTTCCTCTTCCTGTTCGAATATTTGGGTGCATTTGTTATGTTCGTGATGTTTGATCTCAGGTGTCTAAATTGGATCCTAAGGCATTGAGATGTATTTTTCTTAGCTACTCTAGAGTTCAGAAAGGCTATCAGTGTTTTTCCCCATATTTAAATCGGTTTGTTATATCTCGTGATGTCACCTTCCATGAGTCATCCCCTTATTATTCACAATCCACAAAGTCCACCACTACAAAGTCCTCCCCACAATATGATATTTCCTCATCTATCGTGTCACCCAGGCATATCCAGAATCCTCTCCACTACATGCCTAAACTCTAGAGTCTTTCTATGGTCAGACATATTCTCGTCGTCAGCATATAGATGTTTCTCCTGAGACTGCCCCTATCGAGCCAGTCAACTCGTCACCGGATACTGCAACACCAACTCTTGTAAGTGATATTCCTATTGTTGTTCGCAAAAGTCATCGCTCTTGTAGAAATAATCCGTTGTATGTAGATTCTTTTAAGGGATTATCTGCTACTAACTAGTCCTTGATCTCAACATTAAGTACATTGGAGCCTCCTAAGACTGTTCGAGAAGCTATTAGTGATGCAAGGTGGCGGCAAGCTATGCAAGAGGAGATGAATGCTTTAGAAGAAAACAAGACTTGGCAGCTTGTGTTGCTTCCACCTGGCAAACAAGCAATTGGTTGTACATAGTTAAAGTAAATCCGGATGGATCCTTGGCTTGACTTAAGGCCCGGCTGGTGGCCAAAGGTTATTCACATACGTATGGAGTTGATTATTTTGATACTTTCTCTCCTGTTGCAAAAATGGCCTTGGTCCGTCTATTGATCTCATTGGCGGCAATTCGTCAATAGCCCCTCCACCAGTTAGATGTCAAGAACGCCTTTCTTCATAGCGATTTAAATGAAGAAGTTTACATGGAGCAACCTCCAGGGTTTGTTGCTCAGGGGGAGTCTGGGCAAGTTTGTAAGTTACATCGCTCTTTATACGGGTTGAAGCAATCCCCTCGTGCCTGGTTTAGCCAGTTCAGCTCGGTGGTTCAAGACTTTGGTATGATCCAATGTGGAAAGGATCACAACGTCTTTTATAGACATTTAAATGTTGGTTGTATCATGTTAATTGTCTATATAGATGACATTGTTATTACAGGAAATGATGATCGTGGTATAGTATCTCTCAAGAACTTCCTCATAACTCATTTTCTGACAAAGGACTTGGGGGCATTAAAATATTTCTTGGGATTAGAGGTTGATCGAGGAAATGAGGGTATTTTCCTTTTTCAACGTAAGTACATATACGATGTGTTAATGGATGCAGACTTGATGAATGCAAAGGCGATTGAGACACCTATGGAAACTGGTGTGAAACTAATGCCGGAAGATGGTGATATTTATTCTGAGCCAGAAAAATATCAAAGGATGGTTGGGAAGCTGAATTATCTTGCCACTATGACTCGCCCTGACATTGTTTTTGCAATTAGTATTGTGAGTCAAAATTGGGGTTGGCGACCACTGAAATCATGTGGACCCAACAAATTCTAAATGAGCTAAAATTGGATATACAACAACCTGCAAGACTTTGGTGCGATAATCAGGCTGCTATACATATTGCTACGAATCCGGTCTTCCATGAGCGAACTAAAAACATTGAGATAGATTGTCACTTCATCCATGAAAAGATCCAGAAAAGCATAATCACTCTAAATCATGTCAAGACAACCGAACAACTTGCTGACATATTTATCAAATCTCTAGTGGGACCAAGGGTACGATATATTTGTAACAAGATGGGCATGGTCGATACTCATGCTTCAGTTTGAGGGGGAGTGTTAGTTGAAGTTATGTTAGATAGCCTAACTAGTGTTAGTTAAAATTGTGTTAGGCAACCTAACTTGTGTTGTTAGGCAGCCTAACTAGTGTTAGTTGAAGTTGTGTTAGGCAGTCTAACTTGTGTTGTTAGGCTGCCTAACTTATGATGGCTAGTATGTTATAAATTCCTATAAAATGGATGTGTGTGTGTGTGTATGTTGTTTTAAGTATCTCATTATCTTCTTCACAACTACAACTATATATCTCTCTCTTTCTCCCTCTATATTATCTAATTTGCACCAATTTTATTTTTAAAAGGAACAATTGGTTAATCTACAATATAATTCATTACATCCTAATAAGGGTGCTTAATTGTTACTCTTAGCTGATGCACCCCTTGATTGAATAAATGCCCTAATAGCCATACCAGCATGTCCTCGTTATCATCAGTATTTACTCTTGTTCTTAGGAGATGTTAATAGTGCTTCAAGAGTGCCCTAACAAACCTTACCAGCCTGTCTCCTTTACCAATAAATGGAATCTGTCCATTTCGACCAATTCAAGAATGGAGCTGACTGGTATGATAACAACTACAAGAGAGACAAGACATTTGCAACCTCAACACTCCATTTCAAACACTGAACCCCCTATATTTTAATAGGAGTTCACGGTGATCTATGAACACATTTAGGAAGATGCTTAGGAAGATATCTTATACAGCTTAGGTACTGAACAGAACATTTCCGCAACACACCAGAGTGGATAACACTATTGACAGTTAGTTAGAAAATCATAAACAAAAGGCAAAGGCCTAATCAAGAATTATGATTTTGATAACACAGGCAAATTTACAAGTAACCAGTTCACCATCTTGAATTTGATCGTCCCTAAGAAGAAAAAGATCATAAAAGTGATGTCCATATAACTGCGACAGGTGAATCAAGTGTAACTCGGTTGCTCTTCGATTTGCGTGTGTTAAAAACAAGGAGGAAGCACACATACATGCGTCTGTGAGTGTTTGTGTGTGTATACTATGTATAAGTGATGAAGAACCGGGCAAAGCCCGTGAGCTTGAAGCCCACATGGCTCATCTTTGCTATTGGAGACGTGAGAAAGAGAGATGACATAAGTATATTATTTGAATTTTTATTTTTAGAATCATAATTAGTTTGCTTTCCATATCAATTAGGATTTTATTCCGATTTGAATTTGACTTCAAATTGGATTCTAGAACTTTTTGTTATTTGATTTCCATATTTGTTAGGATTTAGTATTCTTATTATAAGTTCTTGTCCTCCCTATATAAAGGGCAGATTAGAATATTTTAAGGGAGTTATGGGAATATTGATTATATCGTTTCTTTGACTTCTCTTCTTCTTTCTCTTCTTATTCTTGTTCTTTCTCTTCTCACCCCAAGTTCTTTCTGTCACCTGTCTCTCTCTCTCTCTTCTATTTCTTTTATTGGGTTCTGCATCAATAAGTGACATCTACAAGGCTTGTACAAACTTGTTTGGTTAAGAAAGATTATATTCATAGGATGAGGGAGCTAGAACGACAATGTCAGAGAAGATTAGTGGCAAAGACAAGGTGAAGAGTATGAAGCAAAAGCGATCCAGTATATTGAAAGAAAGCTCCAACTCTAGGAAAAGTGTGAAAGAAAGTCAAGTATGGTAGGTAAGCCATGTGCAACAATAGATGATAATTGCACTAAATGAGTAAAAAAATTTAAGTTAAAGGATCCCAAGAGACTGGTGAAAATCTCACCCAAATATATATCATAAATACGAGTAGAACCATGGTGGCTTACATTTCAATGAAAACTAAACAACAATTTAGTGCATTCTTATACCAAGCCCAAATATATAGGATTACAATTTGTTAAGTTGACAGGACCATGAATTTGGTTACCTATAAATAATTAAAAATAATAATAATCATAAATAAATAAATAATTCTATTGGAATATAGGCATAAGCAAACTAAATGGCTCCAAGATCCTTTTCGAATCGAGATTCATGGTTGCAGCTTAAGTATGTTACATTAAGGTATACATTTCACGTGCAAGAATGTGGCTAGGTACCAAATTTAGCTAAACACCAGATGCAAGGAGACACACATCGTTAAAGTTGGATTTTCTTCTCCGAAAATTGAGAAAAAAAAAAATTTAAATGTGTTCTAATGACCACTTTCACTATTCAGAGATATCCAATTCAGATGAAAATCTATTATCTCTTCACTTTGAACATACTTGATAAGTATATCTTCTATGTACCCTATACTGATAGCCACATATGTATGTGTCCTGACATACAAGCACAATCCTCAGTGAAGACACTTGACTGGAGAACAGACATGTTCAAACCTAAGGTGCAAGTCTGATACCCCTGCCGTATCTAACTTCAAGTCCTTTCAAGCCTACAACATGATTTTCACATGTCTCAAAGGAAAGCAACAAATATCATTGATATCTTATGTCCAAGGCAATATAAATCGGTCAAATATTCTTAAAAATCAGACTAATCATGTTTGCTCATAGGCAGCATAACTAGAAAGAAAAAGAATAAAACCAGACACACACACACACACATGGGTCAATCAAAAGGTAAAAATTGAATCAGTATTATGGCAACTTATCTTATTTACATGTCAAGTTTACCTGTTGCACACAGAAGACAACCCCCAAGTGAGTACCAAGCTTTGGTGGAGTTCCTCTTGAAGAAGTAGTAGATGTGAAGAGGATTAAATGCCTTAAAAACACTTCGGTCATATTTTATAATGTTGTAGATGCCAATGCCCGCAAGAGAACAAAACCATATGAATAACGCAGGGCCAACAACAAGCCCGACTTTACTTGTCCCATATTTCTGTACACTGAACAAAATTACAAGAAATGCGACCGAAATCATCACCACTTGTTCTGCAATAAACAATAAAATAAAATGAATAAAACTGATTTTATAAGACGTTGAAATAATACTATACTGCAACTTGCATGGGCATTAGCATCATAAATCCATATATACGTAGTTAAAAGTAGTTACTAGTTAGTAATATACTGTTTTTCTCGAGCAACCAATTGCATTATTCATGGAACATGTTGCCGTTCGTGAGTTCTTCATCTGTCCCATGTCTCTTCAAATCTTAAAGGTCCCATCACAGCCATTAGTGGCATGACATATGAACGAGAAAGTGTAGAAAATTGACTATGTAAAGCCAAAAATTTCACTTGTCCTGCCACCAAACAACCCTTACCCAACCAGTTGCTCGACCACTTAATCTGGTTCTTATTTAAGATTTGATCTGGGCTAGTTTAGCACATACATATATATAAGTCATCGGGTTTACTATGTGAAGAAACTAATTGTTCCTAATTGAATTAAATAGAGTCAGTTTTTTGCTAAATGTGCATATTTGGAACTGGTGTGCCACACAGAGAGAGAGACAGAACCAAATCACTAGAATGACTCACTTCAGTTGTTCCATAGATTGGCTGACGATAATCACGGCCTATTTTCATTGAACGGGTAAGATAAGTGGTGGGGTGATTCTGGGTTATCGATTGCAATTCATCGGAGGTTCTGTCAGACCCATTGGCTGAATCCAATGACATTCTTCATAACCTCCGCCGACATTGGTCATCGTATCAAAACCCTTGTGGTCGTCATTGAACAAGAAGCGTCCTTTGTCATTGTGAGTCAGCTTCCCGATTAGTAAAAAGTATTTTAAAAATTAAAGGACAACAGAGTAGTTTCAGATATTTTACCATTTTTACCGGGGTAAAAGGGATCGCAAAAATTTAATGTCCTGATCCCTGAGGCCAAACCCTTAGTCACAGAACGCATTAGTCTGAGTTTGTGAGTAACTAGGTCAAACCTCGGGGGAGGTCAATGTAAATCACATGGGTAATGTAGTGGGTTGGTACTGCATATTTATTGACTGATCACTCTTTTACATAAATTATAATGAAATAAATAAATAAAAAGACACTGCTGCAGGAAAGGTGCACCATGTTGCCGAGGAGAAACTACAGTTGTAGTCAGCAACTGACAGGATAGGTGTTTATGTGATCACCTTTGGTGAAGCAATTTTTATGATGCTCTCCCGGGCAATACCAAACTAATCCCTCGGTTATGCCAACTGGATCAAGACCTAATTTGGGGATCTTGGAGAGTTCAGTTAGTTTGTGTGTATATGTGGATTTTGGAGAGTTCAGTTTGTTAGTTCAGCTAGTTTGTGTGCGTATGTGGGTGGGTGGGTGCGTGTATGTGTGGGTGGGTGTGACAAAGAAGATAAAGTCAATGAATATCTTAGTTTCAAAAATTCAATGGATGATCAATATGCTACCTTGCGTAATCCCAGAAACTCCCACCTTTAAACCACCAACAGCAGACATCACTGCAATTAAAATCAAATAAAAATTAAAAGGCAGAATAATTAAAGATTTTAGATAATAAGTTCAGCCTAATTTCTGCATACTTCTATCTAAATACAAACAGAATGCACCATTTCATCCTAAAGCAGACGATAAGACACAAAATAGTTAATAAACTACCTGACATTGCTGGTGTAACAACCCCATCAGCTATCACCATAGAAGTACCAGCAAGAACTAATATCAGAAGAAGCTTTTTCAGTGTCACCGAAGTTTCAAGTCGTTCCTTTATTTTTAACGACCTCTCAAGTTCTGGAGATGGCACCTTAAGTCTGAAGCTTGATATCCGTGCGTCAGATGGAAGTTGATTCGGAATAAGACTGACCTTAGCGTGCCTACAAATCAATGAGTACAAAGCAAATGTACCACCTGCAGTAATTTGGCATCAACAGCACTCATTCCAATGCCCCATAAAGACATGTAAATGTAAAATTTAAGTGTCTGTAAACTAAGAATATATGAAAGGCATGTCTTCAACCACCAGCATACCTTCGCCATCATCATTTGCCCACAGAACAATAAGGACATACTTGATCAGTGGAATCAAAATCAAAGTATATAAAACCAAAGACAATGCTCCCAGTACATCTTCGTCTCCATTGACTGGGGCTTTATTAAACATCACACTGAAGGTATACAATGGACTCGTTCCAACATCACCAAAGACAACCCCCAGTGTCTGAAAAACCAGTATAATCCTCCTGCCCATGCTGAAGTCCTGCAATTACATTTATAGTAATGAAACATTAAATCCTCGTCATATTAGGCCTTACATTAATATGCCAAAAATATTAGATAATGATGGATTTTTCCTTCAAAAGCTCTCTTTTTTTTCCCTTAAAAGTTATATTACACAAATTTAGCACAAGGGTAAGACAGTGTACAAAGAGTATACTCCATGAGAGAAAGCAAATGAAGAAGCAAGTGCAACAGCATGACATGCAATGAAGGTTCACAAAAACAAACAAAAACAAAAACAAAAACAAAACAAAAATAAATAAACCAAGAAAAAAAAATTACAAAGTCAAAGACTCTTTTTTGTCTTTTTTATAAGAATATATACAAAAAGAAAAACGCTTAAACGGGGAGCGCATCCCATGCACAAGGAAAATGAGAAATCCCTTGGGCCCAAAAGACTCATGAAGAAATGTGAAGTTATGGCCCGAATTTGGACTCGGGGTGCGTTGCAACCCGGTCAACCAGAAAAGTGAGCTTTGTGTGGGCTCAAGCCCCCAGGGGAAAAAAATTTGACCCGTTTTACTTTTTCAGGCCGTGGGCCTGTTTAGTCTCTTTTGTAACCCGTTATAAATATAAGGACAATTAGGGTTTGGAGTGGTTGAGAGAAAAATAGAACTCTAATTCGCAGAGAAAGATAGCTAGGGTTTCTGGTGGTTATACTAATAATCTCCTATTTCTTGCTTGGTGAAAACTTTCGCCGGATCTCCGCCAAGGGTGTAGGCACGACTTGTGCCGAACCTTGTAAATCTTTGTATCTTCTGTGGCGTGCTTATTTTTCAGTTTTTGATTTCGTGTGATTTGGTGTGTTTGTTACAACAAGAAGTATATCAACTTGTTCACAAAATTAACCAGATTATTCCTCTAATCAAATCAGTACATATCTTGAGACTTCCACCTACAATAGCCATTTGACCAGTATGGACAAGAACAAAAATTAAGTTACCAATGAATATTAAAGGCAAAAGTTACAATCACAACAAAGATTGCTAATTCAATTTAGTGAATGACTCATTTCAATTTGGAATAAGAACTACTGAAGTATAATAACAGTCCTAAGTTCCGCTTTGGATTATCACCCTACTTACGATATCAATAGTAGGATAATTAACTATATTGTTACATTGACTCGGATACGTGTGTCAGACACGGGTATGTATCCTGTTGTCGGACGTGTCAAATATCTAATAGGACACATGGACACGCCTAAATATTCATTTTATTTAATATTTTTATTTTATTCTCAAGTATACAATGATGTTTTGATTTAATTTTACTATTTGAACTAGACATTTCACTCATTTGAAGTAATAATACAGCAACATGGAATCATTTTGATTTGAACTTAGGTAATTGTCCTACAAAAAGTGTCGGACACATATCCCATACCCATGCCCGATTAATGTGTCGGACTCTGGTACTTCACCTACTTTAGAAGAATCCATATGACATAGACCACAACATCAAATTTTTTTCTTCTTTAGATAAGTAACCACAACGTCAAACGATTTACCCCCCCCCCCTCGGGGCTGGAATGAAGCATGAACATAAACTATAATATGAATACGTAGCCATTTATGCCTTGTGCAACTGGCAGGAGAGACAATGATTTTTGAATATGCCATCACCACTCAATTGATCAAAACTAAAGCACCAAGTACCGAGAACCAATTTATCAATGTTGTCGTAGAATTCAAGCAAACCTTAATCGACAAGAAGTTAAAGATTATTGATTAGAAAAAAGGAAAACTTTTCAAGAAGCATCATTTTGGTCAGAGCCATAATACCATTACTGCTCACTTTTCCTTTTAATAATAAATTTACTAACAGCCGAGCCATTACTTTTGTAGAAGAGAACAAAATTAGCAATAGCATGGCCTTGACTTTTGTACTTAGCATGACACAAGGATGTGTGAGTTATATTACAAATATTTAAAGGAGATAGATGATTTTTCAGATGTATTGAGAGATAGGTTCCCTATTTGGTCCTTGAGTCGGTTTCGCAGGCTGCACTCTATTTTTGAGGGTTTTCTAATGGAACTCTACTTATCCAAGAAAAGTTGCAAAGATTCGAAAAAACCCAACTTTTTCCTCATTACAAATAGTAGCATAAACAAATTAATACAAAAAATCTTTTTTTCATCGAAAAAACAAACTTAAAGCACCAAGGTACCAAAATCTCTCAGATAACACCATGACTATATATAAGAGGCTCTCTCCAAAATACACTGACCTCCCCTCATGCTTGATTCAACTACACATGTATGTCATTTATTAAATTGACCCCCTTCAGTTGTCTTACACTTAGATGCGTGAGAGAAATGTCGCACAAAGACTCAAATATCATTTATTTATATGCCAAAAAAAAAGGCATAACATATTTGATAAAGAAGCCTTTAGTTCAAGATACATAAGGAGGGCTTTGATGTTATTGTGGAGGCGGCGCTCCTAGGAGAGAATGAGCTTTTTTATGGGGCGTTGGTTAGCAACGTCGAGCTAAGACTTCTCAACAACTTCAAGGAGGGAGAGGTCAATGTCGCCTTTTGGGACAACCAATGGTGTGGTGGTGGTAACTGGAATTTCGTTGGAGTTTAAGAAAATTCTCATGCATATAGGAAATTTCAATTCAAAGTCATTTTTATTTGAATACTGAAAAAAGGATGTTCATACCATTAAATAATAGGGGTACACAGTGTAATACACACCAATCGTAGTTGTCGTGTCGTGTGTAATTGAACCGCACCTCATGGGAGGTTAATGTAGTTAACCTTTTATTTTATTGCATGTACAGTGTATCCAACCACCAAACCTAAGAACATTACATACTGAGCTAAATTTCATATGCAACCCACACTATCAGATAGTACAATTTTCGAAACACCATTGGGAGCTATGTAGAAGCTAATACTATATCAATTAGACATTTTTAGACACCCCACATTAATTCGGCCTATTATCCCTTATCAAATGACCTGCCACTAAAAACTTCTTTCTAGTTCTTTCTTTCACAAAGAAGACCATCTTAATTAGTCCAATGGTAGACCGTGCCTTTTCCCTTATAACCTATTCTCTTTTTTCATAGAGTACCTAACACAAAGACTTAATTGGACAATCCAACACCAATCACATCCTCCACTTCTAAAATGTCCAACTAACTTCTCAAAAATGCCACCTCCTAATCAAGAAAATTGTTTTATAATTTCAATGTTCTGATACGTCCTATATCAACTAAACATGGAATGACGGATTGCAAACATAATATCAGACGCCCTTGATGAAGAAAAGTATAAATGGAAGAGAAAGTGGAAAAAAAATTCAGAACTCATAAATGGTTACAATTGGGAATTGACTTGGTTCCAAAAGTATTAGTTCCTGGACACAAGCAATCTTATGACATTGGAGGAAAGGATTACAAGAATATGAAACTCGAAACTTTCCCCGCCATACCATTTTTTATTTTGCAAAAAAAAAAAATCCTCGAGACACCATTTGCAAAAAAAAAGTATGATCTCTATTCATCTCAAGAATTACATAGATTCAGCATCAGCCAAAATCGCTAAATCAACAATATTATTCATCTTCTAAGGATATCCTCAACAACATTTTACTAAGCAACTCTATCAATGTTAAAGAAGAATCCACAAATGAATTACACAAATCCCCAGAGCAAGAAATACTAATCAAACATTACAGCTATGATATTTTAAATCCATCCTGAAACATAAACAATAGTCCAAACTCCAAACCCTTATTCGTCATGGTCACCTTGATTGTAAAAAACATGGAGGGATAATAAATAAGTCAAAATTTTATCAATTCATACCACTGATTTATTATGTAAGTTCAGTTTTCACTTCACTCATAGTCTAACAGAACATCTGCAATTTAGATTCAAGATGGTATTTCCAAAAAATGTGAATGCAAAAGAAATTGAAGTCAAGGACACTGTAACCATTACAGCAGTAAACTACACCACATATACATGCATACAAAATTAAGAGCAACTGAATCAAACAGTGAGCGAAATGCACCTCGAAATCGTTCCTTTGCGCGCCAGGGACCTCGAGTGCTTCAACGTCGAACGAATCGATCCTCGGCCCAGTCCGAATCAGCCTCTGCTCGGCATTATCCTCATCGTCCGAATCCAATCCCATCCTCACCGGAAGCTCCTCATCGTCGTCCTCCTCATCCTCGATATCCGATTCGTGCTCATCCTCGTCCTGATACACCCACCGCGACTCCACCGAATCCATCGACCCCAACCCTTCGTTCCCCCTCTCCGATCCATCGTCCGCCATTACACACACACTTTCTCTCTCTCTCTAGATCAGAGTCGGACTCACCAATTCCATGGCAACTCGGACTCCATTTTCTCTCTCTAGAATACGAGTATTGCTCGACTTTCTCTCTCTAGAATGTGTGTGTTTGTGGGGTTTCTCTCTCTAGAAATGTGTGAAATTGAAACCCTAGAAATTGATTTGTTTTGATTTGGTTTGGTTTGTGGATGTGTTGGTTAAAGGAAAGTGAATATATCAATATATCATGCTATATATAGATCGTCGCCGTCGTCTTCTGTCCGCTACCGTGTGTGTAATATAACTACTTTTTAACAACTACTGTGTTTTTTCACTACGCAGCCAGAGGGCGGTGTTTCTAACTTGCGCGGAGGGGGTGGTGCGCACCTGCTGGGAAGGAAATTTCGGGCATGTTTGAAAAGTGGTTTTGTCTGGTTTTGTGTGGCTGGATTGGTCTGGGCTAGTTTTGTTTGGTCTTGTGTGGTTTGGTTTGGTTTTGGTACTAATTAAAATTTTGTTTGATAAATGATCTGGTCTTTCTGGTTTGGTTTGAAAAAACTAAAACCAAACCATATTTCAAAAACTGTCTGCTTCCAATAAATGATCTATTCTAAAACTGATTGATTAAAATATTATATATAATATTTATATCATAATAAAGACTATTATATATATAAAAAAACATTTAAGTATATATTTTATGAAGTATAAAATTCGATATAATTATATATATAAAAGAAAAAATAATATAAAATGATAAATATATATATATAATATTACAAATAATATAAAATACCAAATGATGATATCAACTTTGAAAAATTAAATATAAAATTCCAAAAATGTATAAAATTTGAATAAATTATATAACATTCAAAAATATATATATAATGTCAATAAAATATATGAATTTTTTTTACAAATTATATTCAATAATATATAGAATTCGAAAAGAACCAAATAATTATTCGGCTCAAATATACAAATTACAATAAAATATACCAAAAAGAATATTCAAAATTACAAAATTTCAAATATGTATATATTCAAAAATAATATATAAAATTTGAAAGAAATATTTAAAATTCAAACAAAATAATTTTAAATCTGAAAAAATATAAAAAATGAAAATATATATATATATTTGAAAATAAAATATAAAAAAATTCAAAAATCATATATATAATTTTAAAAAATATTTAACATTAGAAAAATATATATATAATTTGAAAAAATATATAAAATTATAAAATTCAAAAATAATATATAAAATTTGAGAGAAATATTTAAAATTCAAAAAATATACATAAAATTCGAAAACAATATTAAATTCAAAAATAAATATATAATTCAAAAGAATATAAAATTTTGAAAAATTATATAAAAATTTAGAAAAAAGGAAAAAATATATAGATTCAAAAAAAAATTAAATTTCAAAAAACATACCTAAATTATAAAGTTCAAAAATAATATATAAAATTTGAAAGAAATATTTAAAATTCAAAAAACTTATATAAAATTCGAAAAAATATAAATAAATTAAAAATATATATATATATATTACAGAAATAAATAACAAATTAAAAAATTATTATTTTATTATTATTTTTTCTATTATTGAATTCATTTTGCTTATTATTTATTTATTTATTATTATTTTTATGTATTATTGAATTCATTTTGTTTATTGTTCAATATTTTTATTTTATTTATATATATGCTTTATTTAATTTATTATTTATATTATTAATTTAACATTTAATATTATTTATTTGTTTTTTTAAGTAATTTATAAATATATTTTATTATTTATTATCAAATTTTATATTTTTTAAAAATTTTATATATGTTTTCGAATTTTATATATATTGCTTCAAAATTTATATATTTGTTTCAAATTTTATATATATTTTTTTTAATTTTATTTATTATTTTCGAATTTTATATATTTTTTCAAAATATATATATGTTTTTGAATTTTATATATATTATTTTCGAATTTTATTTATATATATATTATTTTCGAATTTTTTTTTTTTTTCAAATTTATTACTGTGTATAAATTTTGGAAATTTCCATAAAAATTTATGGAAATTTTTAGTCAAAAATAACGGCTATAAGCCAAAAACCAAGCAAAACTATTATTTTAATATTTAATTTTAAGAAGCTCAAAACCAATACCAAAAACCAAAAACTAAACAGACCCTAAAACGATTCTGGCGAAATTTGTGGGCCAATCAGAGTTTCTACTGCGACTAAAGAGACCGAGGATATTAGAATGGTAGTTGTGTAATTTTTGGGGTTTGAAGGGATTTTCTAAAAGGAAATAGTGGCAGTACAAATTTATAAAAGGAAAGCGGAGAAAAAAAAAAGTGCGGATATCACCACCTTATTCATTAATACTAGCGGAAAAGTGTAAATTTTTTGGGATGTATAAATAAGGTATAAAAAGTAATATTTGTAATTCTATTATAAAGTTTAATAAATATTTTTAAATATATTTAATTTTATAAATACGTGAGGTAACTATAATCATACAATTTTTTTGTAGTTCTTACATTTATGTATTGATCAAACCATACAACTATGGAATAGTGAATTATAATTTGTTTTTAAAATATTATAAATTATCTTAAACAGACATTTTTAATGAGATTGGTAAAGAAAATAAATTCATTCACACCAACCCTAAATTGTCACCGTCATTTTGGGATTTCCATCATCAAACTAATGTGAGAATGAATGTGTGTATTTTTATAAATAACCTTGATTCATCTCTCTAAATTATGAATTATAATTTTGGATATTTTATTCTTTTTTTCACGTGTTTAGTTCATAGGTTTTTTAACTTGGTATTATCTCTAAGTTTTCATATTTTTAAAAAAATAAACTTTTATTTTTATTAATATCTAATATTTCTATTTAACATTATAGTTTATTGTAATAGTAGACGGTTAAAAAATAATTAATTTGTGTTTCATGCATTATTTTTGTGTTATTTAATATTTTTCTATGAGGTGCCAAAATTGGTATGAAATGCCTTTTTGGGCGTTTGTACATGTAATAATAGGGGTGGAAAGGTTAAAAAAAATAAAAGAATCTTTTAGCATCGAAATACACACCAATGTAATTACTCTTTATTATTCCAAGGACACCAATCACATTCTATATCACTGCCAATCCCCACATGAAAATTCTCTTAGGATCCGTTTGGCTCACAAGAAAACAAATTTTTTTTTTTACTGTTCACCCATTTCAAAAATAAAAACACGTTTGGCAAACGCGTTTATTGTTCACTTTTTTTTTCCCAAGAAAACTGTTTTCTGTGAATAGTGGATAAAAATGGTGAAAACACCAAAGGTCCCTTTGGCTCACTTGTTTTCTATTATCTTTTTTTACTGTTCACCCATTTCAAAAACATAAACGCGTTTACTGTTCACTTTTTTTTTCCCAAGAAAACTGTTTTCTATAAATAGTGGATAAAAGTGGTGAAAACACCAAATACAACTTTTAGTTGTTTTAACTGTTTAGAGTACCACCTCCGCCACTACCCCCATCGCCGCCGCCACCAACCACCACCACCCCTCGCCACCGGTCGCCGCCTCCGGCCCCCACCACCTCCGGTCGCCGTCGGGCGCCGCCGCCAGTCACCCACCACCACCGCCGCCGGTCACCGCCGCCCACCAATACCATTTTATTTTTCAATACAAATTTTGATCCAAACGCTTTTTTATTTTTAGTTTTTTGTTGAAAAAAACAAAGACAAATACAAATACAGTTTTTGTATTTGAAGACATAAAACAAATACAAAAACACAGGCTTTCCAAACGCACTTTTAGCCTTAGATTGCTTTTCACTTTTGTTTCAATCACAGGCCTTATATAATTGTCTTTTACAATTTTCTGAATCTCCCTTTGCTTGTGTTCGCTCTAAAAATAAATCGGTCGAAGAATTGGGCCGATTGTATTTTCTGTAAATCGCGGGCGTGCCAAAGCCAATGACGTGGCTCAAAAGATTCAAGATGAATGAATAATCGTCTCTTTTGAATAAATTTGTGAATCTGGCGATTACACGAGAGAGAATGAAAACTCGTGTGTAAATGTTCTTTTGCCTCAATCATGAGGACTTTTGGTAACCAATAAATTATACTACAAAAAACTAAAATATAATAAACGAAATTTGCAAGACAATAATTTAAAGATGCTGGTAAAATACATATTGCAAGAAAGTAAAAATAACGATGATATTGAAGCATAAGAATAAAATTTTGTTTTTAGTGCAGGACCTCTAAAATAGAGATCTACGTACATTATTTATAGACTTAAATTATTTGTGAAATATTACCTAGAGATAAATAACTAATAAAATAAAAGATAATTCAACCTAAATCCTAAACCTACCTAAACACTGACATCAACTATAACTCAAATTCTTTAAAAGTGTCCAACACTCTAAAAACACTTCAAACGTAGTGGACAAGAATTTCAATCAGGTGGGTTTTAAGGAAAAATTGGGTTAACACTCTTTATAAAACCATTTAATTTTCTGGCTCAATTTCGAACTATTTTCGCAGCCCCATTTTGCCCAGCTTCTGGCCTAGTTTCCTGGCCCAATTCTTGACCCAATTTTTCACCCAATTTTCGCCCAGCTTCTGGCCCGATTTGCTACCCATTTTCACTCCAATTTGCTTCATCTTTATCTTGCCATGTATTGGCTCATTTAGGGTGCAAACAATGCCCCCTAATTCCAACACCATTTTGCTTCAAAAATATGGTTGTTAAAATTTTCCTTTAACCCAAAATGATGTCAACACATTCTTGTATCAATCTTCCTTACCCCAAGTCTGTTACTTGGAAAAAATGAATTAATGAGTTGGCTCAAGTGTTTTATTCATTTAGGATCAACAATAAAGTGGTCTTTATTCTCCTAATCCTAATCCTAACTAAGTAGAAAATTATTTAGCGTTCATAAACAGTGGATCAATGAACCCACACAAGATTCCAACACTAAAAAATTTAAACTCTTGTAATGGGGAAAAAATACGATCGGCCGAAACTAAACAATTGTGCAAATTCATGTTAGCCGATCTTATCACCGGTTCCATTCGAAGAACGACATAATATCCATGAATATTTCCGCGGCAAGTGCTAATGAAATTTTATATCTTTTTATAATTTCATTTGTATCCGCTGAAATTATAAAAAACGAAATTCCGCCTATTGTTAGATTTTTCTCATATGCCGAAACCCAACAAGTTTCGGTCATTTTAAAGCCAATTTCGATCACTGTAGATCTGATATCAACCCATGCACTTGTGATATCAACCTCTGCAAATTTCGACCAAATTTTTAGTCACTGCAATTCTGGCTAGATTATTACTACTGGTCGAAACACTACAAATTCACATAATTTCGGCCAATCCTTTTTGGCTGGATTCGTATCGACTGCCTTGTTTATTTCCACATCAGCTCCAGATGTTTTAGCATTAACCAAAGAGGTTTCGGCCACCTCATCTGTTTCTGCCAAAACTTTAATTTCAGGAACAATAATTTTTTCCTCAACCGATGATGGTTTTTGTGAACTGGTTGTCAGTTTCCCCCCGTGTCTCGAAGGATGTAATGGCCGAGTTAAGGAATTCGCATATATTTCCTTCTTAAGCATCTGGAACATCTCGGAAAACGCTTTCTCCTTAGCAAGACATGCTTGTATTTTGTGGTCAATCGCTCATTGTTTGTCTGCCAATATCCTCAATTGTTGTATGATTTCATCATAGACTGTCTGTGGTGGCATATCGCAATTCTCTCGACTACCTAGTGGGGACCCACCGGGCATGCCAAAAATGTTCGCTCTAAAAATAAATCGGCCAAAAATTAGGCCGATTGTATTTTTCATAAATCGCGGGCGTGCCAGAGCCAATGATGTGGCTGAAAAGATTCAAGATGAACGAATGATCATCTCTTTTGAATAAATTTACAAATCTGACGATTACACGAGAGATAATGAAAACTCATGTGTACAGGTTCTTTTGCCTTAATCATGAGGACTTTTGGTAACCAATAAATTATACTACAAAAAACTGGAATATAATAAACGAAATTTACAGGACAAGAATTTAAAGATGCTGGTAAAATAAATATTGCAAGAAAGTAAAAATAATGATGTTATTGAAACATAAGAATAAAATTTTGTGTTTAGTGCAGGACCTCTAAAATAGAGATCTACGTACATTATTTATAGACTAAAATTATTTGTGAAATATTACATAAGGATAAATAACTAATAAAATAAAAGATAATTCAGCTTAAATCATAAACCTACCTAAACACTGGCATCAACTATAACTCAAATTCTTCAAAAGTGTCAAACACTCCAAAAGCACTGCAAACTAGGTTGGCAAGAATTTCAATCAGGTGGGCTTTAAGGAAAAATTGGGCCAACACTCTTTATAAAACCATTTAATTTTCTGGCCCAATTTTGAACTTTTTCGCAACCCAGTTTTGGCCTAATTCGCAGCCCATTTTCTTCCCATTTTCGCGGCCCATTTTGCAGCCTAATTTCGCCCAACTTTTGGCCCAGTTTTCTGACTCAATTCTTGACCCAATTTTCCAGCCAGTTTTTACCCAGCTTCTGGCCTGATTTGCTACCCATTTTCGCTCCAACTTGCTCCATCTTTGCCTTGCCATTTGTTGGCTCATTTAGGGTGCAAATAACTTGGAGGAGGAATTTAATCCTCTAATATTCCATGATCCAAAAATCATGGGAAAAAAATTAGAATTTCTTTGAAAACCATACATTACCTGCTAAAAAATGAACAAGATATATGTACTCACTAGTATATTTTTCATTGCAAAAGTTTGCAAATGTTGAGAACCAATGCTTAGGTTCCATCATTAATTCCTCACGGCTCATGTGTGAATTAAAAGACAAAAATATATATCTTTGGGAACCATACATTACCAGTTAAAAAGTGATGTCAAAGAAACACACAAACATGTACATTATTCTGTCACGTTACCACTTGTCTTGAAATCCCTAGAATGTTTCCATTCAAGGTTGAGAATTACATTTATTTTTCCTGATAATTGGAGTGTCTGGGTTTTTGCCTGGACTAATCTCCATGGACATGTGCAAAGCTCCCTTACAGGGATTAGATAAGTCAACAAATTATTTACAATTAGTTAAGGTCGGCCCTAAACTTCCAAAAATACTTAAAGGCCCTAGGCGAGATCAAATTAAGTCCCTTTATACCAAGGTTGTTAGGATCGCCATCCTAGATAGGATCGTTAGGAGTTCATAGGATTGGGACCATAGAATCGTAAGTAGGATGGTAAGATTCTACCACATTGTTATAAAAATAGTTCAAATTTGTATTATTAGTTTGGATTAGAGTTTTGTTTTATTTTTTAGTGATTGTTTGTAGTTAATTTTATATTATTATTTGTGTAGTGGGAAAGACTGAAATTAGGGGTATATTAGGAAAGGGAAGAGGTAGAATCAAAAAGTGGAAAGTGATCTGAACCCAAAAAGGAAGTTGAAGAAGGTGTATACGCAAGTTGAAGATAAGATGTCGTTCAATGGCTTACGTTTATTTCGACCATTCTTTCAGATTATCGAGTTTAGGTAAAATTAAGTGAATGTCTAAAAGGATGTATATGTGTAACATATTTGGATCAACTATTTGTTTCCTACATTTTAGGTTGTAGGAAAAATCAAGGAAAAATTACAAATTTTACGATAAAATGGAATATAATTACAAATATAATGAGAGAAAAATTGTATTTACAACAAGTAACGAAAGTCAAAACTTATTTACAGATTACACAAGTTGACCATAATATCCTTTAAAATTATTTTATTTTACTAAATTACCATAATATTATTATTTTACCTAATTAAGTATAATATTTTTTGAGACCAATATACCCTTACTTTATAAACACAATATTACTAAAATATCCAAAAAATATTATCATCATTTTCTCTCCATCTCCACCAACCTAGTCTCTGTCATTCTAATTAGTTTTCTCCTATTTTTTTTTATTTTCTCAATTCATCTTTTTCTCTTCTTATCACCCCAATCCCAAATCCTAACTCTAGCTCTAACTTATTCTCTCCATCACCTCATACGAGAAAAGGTCTTGATTTGTTGCTTCTTCTTCTCCTTCTCTTGACCATTGTTGTGGTTACTAATATTTCATTGATCGATTTATATCAATCTCATATATATATTTTCTCTGCTCATATAATGACAAATCCCAAATTCAACAAAAATTGTTTTTCTTCACCTTAATAATTAGATGTATCTAAACCAGCAGTATGATTATATTGTTATCACAAGCCATACTTGAGCTATAACAAATAAAATAACATTTTTCGGTTGATTTTCAACAGTAAAACAAACTTGAGAAGACTGTTGCTAATGTACTACGATTTTTTTTGAGATATTTGTTTAAATGCTAATTGGTCATTTGGTCATGCTAATATTTCACCGTGTCAAAATTAGTAGAATGATCAACAATGAATCAAAATTAGTAGAATAATTAACAATGAATATATTTTCAAAGTGTTTGAATTTCATTTCACCATGTCAAAATTAGTTTTTAAGGTGTTCGAATTTCATTTAATCTTGTCAAAATTATTTTTCAAGGTGTCCGGATTTTATTTCCGCATGTCAAAATTACTTTTCAAGGTGTCCGAATTTTTTTTCACCATGTCAAAATTAATTTTCAAGGTGTTTGAATTTTATTTAACCTTGTCAAGATTATTTTTCAAGGTATACGGATTTCATTTCAGCATGTCAAAATTTTTTTTCAACGTACCCGAATTTCATTTAACCATGTCAAAATTAGTTTTCAATGTGTCCAAATTTCATTTCACCATGTCAAAATTAATTTTCAAGGTGTTCGAATTTCATTTCACCTTTGTCAAAATTATTTTTCAGGATGTCTGAATTTCATTTCAGCATGTTAAAATTACTTTTCAAGGTGTCCGAATTTTATTTCACCATATCAAAGTTAATTTTCAAGGTGTCCGAATTGCATTTTAGTATGTCAAAATTACTTTTCAAGGTGCCCGAATTTCATATCATCATGTCAAAATTACTTTTCAAAGTGTCCGAATTTTATTTCATGATGTAAAAATAAATTTTCAATAAATTTCAAGATTTTTTACAATAATTAATTTTAAAAAAACTAAATTGTTGCGCGCAATTTGGGCGCACATTTTTCAAAGTATCCTAATTCGATTTCGTGTCAAAATTACTTTTTTAAGGTGAATAAGAAAATTAAGAAAAGAAAAAAAATTGTACATATTTTTAACCCGTGTCTATTTCTTGTTCCAATTACCTATTTTCTCTTCTTTATTTTACTTCTCCTATTTATTTAATTTATTTGAGGTGGTTAGCTCCAAATTAATTACATGTACAATTTGCAATTTGCATCATGTTCAAAACTGTTTAATTCTTTCATATTTATAATTGAACACCCACAACCAAGTATAGGTTCATGGAAACCAATTGCACTGAAAGAGAAGAAAAAGGAATTGACAGTGTCCTTCAAGCATGACTAAGTTGACAATGGTGGTTTGATCTTTCAATACAGATGGGTGGATGAATTATTCCTTGCTTATTAAAACATTGGTCAATTTGCACACTCCTACATATATGTGTGTATATATACATATATATATATATATATACACATAAACATCTACACACAACGAGAGGGAGAGGCGAGAGAGTGAGAGGGGATACCTGAGACGAAGTCATGGAGAGACTAAGAACCGGCGAGCAGGTGATACGGCCGGTGAGAAAGATATGAACAAGAGAGGCCAGAAAGGAAAGACTCTTACATGTGCGTGATGTAACCTAATTAATATCATTATAATTATACTCATTAAGGAATATTTAATCGATTAATGTAAATGCTAATTTGGTAACAAAATCCAATATAATGTTAGAGATATTTAAAATATTAGGGTATTTCAATCATTTAAAAATATGCATTTGTTATTTTTGTAATTAATTAAGTATAAAATGTGTAATGTGTAAATAAGTTTGCAACTTCTCTCTTGTTATATTTGTAATTATATTCCATTTTATCATTAAATATGTAATTTTCCCAAAAATCAAGTTCAATGTTTTCAATGTTTTGATTTTTTTTTTTTTTTGTGTATATATCTATATTTATGTACAAGCGTTTTCATGATTTACGCTTTGTTTTTTATTTTTTATATACCGAATCGTTATAGATCTATATTTATATAGAATCGTTTGTATTTTGATTTTAACTTACCATTTCCATTTATAGATTTATCTATATTTATACGGAATCGTTCAAAATTGTAATACACGTGAGGTAACTAAATTTTATGAGGTAACCAAATCACCAACTTCGAAGAAAGTTTTTGCTTTTTGTATATACTATAATCATACGGTTTTTGTCGTTGTTACATTTATGTATTGATCAAACCATACAATTATGGAATAGTAAATTATAATTTGTTTTCTAAATATTATAAATTATCTTAAATAGACATTTTTAATGAGATTGATAAAGAAAATAAATTCATTCACACCAACCCTAAATTGTCACCGTCATTTTGGGATTTCCATCATCAAACTGATATGAGAATGAATTGGTGGTTTATTTTTATAAATAACCTTGATTCATCTCTCTAAATTATGAAGTTTAATTTTGGATATTTTAGGATGTGTTTGGATAGGGGTGTTTTCGTTTTTGTTCTTGTTTTTTTCACTATTCACGGGAACAAAAATGCGTTTGGGAGCCTTTGATGATTTTTGTTTTTGTGAACAGTAAAAAAACGTTTTCTCACCCTTAGTTCAAAATTTGAGAACACCAAAATGATATTTTTTTGTTTTCGGGACTGTTTGTTCTCAACAAAAAAAGAAATTAATTGTTGCAGATTCCCTAACCTCCATCTTCAACCTCCAAACCCTAACCTCCATCTTAAACCTCCAAACCCTAACCTCTAAATTTTTTTTTTTTTTGTTCCCGAAAATTTTTTAGACAAAATTTCCAAAAAAACATATTTGTGTTTCCGGATTACCCTTAGGATAAGAACAAGAATTTTTTTTGTTCTCAAGAGATAAAAAACGAAAATGAAAATATTAGTTTCCAAACGCACCCTTATTCTTTTTTTCATGTGTTTAGTTCATAGTTTTTTTTAACTTGGTATTATCTCTAAGTTTTCATGTTTTTTAAAAAATGTACTTTTATTTTTATTAATATCTAATATTTCTATTTACCATTATAATTTTTTGTAATAGTAGACGATTAAAAATTGATTAATTTGTGTTACATGCATTATTTTTGTGGTATTTAATATATTTTTATGAGGTGTCAAAATTGTTATGAAATGCCTTTTTGGCGTTTGTACATGTAATAATAGGGGTAGAAAGGTAAAAACAATAAAAGAATCTTTTAGCATCGAAATACACACTAATGTAATTTTATTTCACTTGAAATAAATTACAGTTTATTATTCCAAAAACACCAATCACATTCTATATCACTGTCAATCCCCAC
This sequence comes from Cornus suecica, assembly GCA_963922005.1. Classification (NCBI taxonomy): domain Eukaryota; kingdom Viridiplantae; phylum Streptophyta; class Magnoliopsida; order Cornales; family Cornaceae; genus Cornus; species Cornus suecica. Next base: position 38,836,422 of record OY998247.1, on the reverse strand, counting down.
AGATAGATGCTAGAGAAAATTCTCTCAGGCTTGCTATCTCTTGACTACTCCAAAAACATAAAACTGTTTTTTTTAGAACTAGAGAATATAGAAACTCAAGAGTTGTAACTCTTAAAATAAATAAATGAAAAATAATTGACGAAATTTTGAAATAAATAAAATTGCATAGGCAAACAAACAAACAAATTACATTAACATAAATAATAAAATAAATTGAGAGGTGAAAAAACTAAAAATAACTATTGAGTACATCAAACATGTAAATGTTTAATGACATATAGTTCATTAATTTGTAGATATATTATATAGAAATAGTAAATATCAAATAAGAATTGAAAATAATATAGAAATAACAAAAATATCCTAGGACTTTCGTTCTTACTTTTTAGTACATGTATATAATCTCTTCCTCCCCGTTGAATAAGAATTTTGTACTCATTTATGGTAATAACCGTCAGGTGTGATTAACGTATATATAGGAGTTAATATTTAAATTATAAAAAATTATATTTAATAATTATTGTGATAGGTGAATATGAATTTTCTTACTCACCAGACCAAGAGAACATTACTCCATGTATATAAGTCGAAATATATAAACTTACTCTCATTCACAAATTGCATCTATTTGATTTCTGGTATATAATTATGGATTCTTTTATTTGAGGAAAAAGATAACAGACAAGGACGTTATAGGGGTCGTATCTTTCTTTGTAATTCATTAAAATTCATTTATAGTTTGGTTTTGAGAAATTATTATACGATTCTCAAAAATTCAGAATATATATATCTAAATTTATCCAATATATATATAATGAGACCCTTTTTGGTAGGTGGTATGGTTCCAGGTGGTCTGGTCTGGTCTTGCGTTTTATGGGACCAGACCGTGTTTGGTAGCATTGGTCCCAAATTTTTGGTTAGACCAAATAAGACCAAATGAGACTAAAATGGCCTCATTTCAGACAAAAAAAAAAGGTGGTTCCTGGTGGTCCGGTCTGGTCTTATTAATAAAATATATTAATAAATAATTAAAAATGAATAAATAATAATAAAAAATTAAATAAAACATATTTTAAAAATAAGATATAAATAATAAATAATAAACAAAATGAAAAAAATAATACCTAATAATAATAATAAAATGAATAATTAATAATATAAATAATAAATTAAATAATACATAATAATAATAAAAAATGATTACAATAATAATAAATAAATATAATAATAATAATAAATAGACTAAATAATAATTAATAAAAATAAATTAATAAAATAAATAATAAATTACATAAAACATATTTAAAAATATAATAAAAATAATAAATAATAAACAAAATGAAATAAATAATAATAAAAAGTAAATATAATAAAAAATAATAAATAGATATAATAATAAATAATAAGTAAATATGATAATGAATAAATACTTCATAATAATAAATTAATATTAAATTAATAAAATATATTTTTAAATAATTAAAAATGAATAAATAATTTATAAATAAAATGAATTAAATAATTAAATAATAATAAATAAATATAATATATTTATAAATTAATATATAAATTAATAAATAATAATTTAATAATATAAATAATAAAATATATTATAAAGTGAAGAAATAATAAATAAAAAAATAAAGAATACATAAATAAATATTATAATAAATAATAAATAAATAGTAAGACCAGACCGCTTACCAAACAGAATTTTCCAGATCAGATTAGACCAGACCAGACCGGACCGGACTGTACTGGACCAGACCAGACCAGAAAGACCGCCTGCCAAACATGGCCTGAGTGTAGAAAATGATATCTGGTATATAATCATGGACTCTTCTATTTGAGTATGTATCCATATGCACATGTATATAATTAGAGTGCAGAAAATGATCTTTTGCAAACCACGGAGTAAGAAAAATTATTCAGACCAATTAGAATGATCATTGAATGTGATCGATATGTGTTATTTATGGTAATTTCTTTAGTTACACCAATCACGTTTAATGTTAATATGCATAATGTAAAGAGCTATTAACAAAAAATAAAAAATCTCTTTTAGTTTCAGTTTTTGATTAAATATTCACCAGATGTGTCATATTACCCCTTCCATTATAAAAAACCTTTCAGAGACCTTATTTCTGCCTCAAAACAACAATTTTTTTGTTAAAGCGCTATTGTTTGGATTCACGAGTTGAAAAGTGGGATTTGCGACATATTTTCATAATGTAAATGAAATTCTTGTTTACCAGTAAGTAAGAAATCATCACTCGTGTGTGTGAATATATGTTTAACAATATTCTAATTTAATAATTGATATTTCGAGAGTGTTGTGACACAGTTGTAAAGGGGAGCTCGTGAGTGAATGGCTCGCAAGCTAGGGATGCATTACGAAATGCATAATCGCAATAAAAGTAAAAGACAAACACGAATTGGGAACTGGCCCAAAAGGGGATATCGCAATGGGATATTGGATACGCGAGGGGGTGCATTACAAAGAGGCAACCATGGGGGGTTTGATGAATGGCATATCTAATATCAAAACTCATGGCCCTATATACCACTCGCGTAAGGAGTGTTAGATGTAATTCAAGGAGACATTATGGGAAGGTAAATGGAGGGTCGCGACCTCATTTACCCTTGCCCAAAGTGTAGTACTTTAGAAAGGCCAGTAACATTCATGATCATGAGAAAGAACATGCATGCAAAAGGACATGACCCAGGGAAAGAGATATGACATCAAAAAGGGGGGGGTGGGTGCAGAATACCCAGGGAAAAGGGGATGCAATAAGGTAAGACAAAGGTCGCAAGGGTCACCTCACGACCAGAAGTGCTAGGCCGCGAGATGACCTCACGAGGAAGGTCGCGAGGTCTAGGTCACGGGGTAAGATCATAGGATTGCGGATTGATGCTAACATGACATTAACTTATGCCAAATCCAATGCCTATAAATACCAGGTCAGGACTCCATTTTGGGAGGACTTCTCAGAACTTAGAGAGAGAAAATACTAGAGAGAGAAAGTGTGATCTTTAGGCATTCTATACTGTTATTCTGCTATCTTTTCCACAATTTTGTAATCATCACAAAAATCAATAAAGCTATCATTTCATTTCTAGTACTGTTGAGTGGGTGTATAAACTATTTCTGCATCATACATATAAGAACCCCAACAACAGTCTATCCACTTATGTATAAGAATAAAGATAAAAACAAAGTCTAGGAGTACTCGTTATTAATTTTCTTTTATTATTCTTGAAATTTATGTTGGATTTTGCTTTCAGCTTTTATGTGGACAACAATCCTTATTAGGATCTTTTAGAACAAAATAAATATTAGAGAAAGCTACACTTCACATGCAATGATGTAAGAACAATTATTGTAATTATTTATGTGTGACATGTTCTAAACAATAACCATGTTGAGTGAATTGTCATATTGAGTGAATTGTGGATTCGGGAAGGTTTAATAAGTATTGACAAGTTTTATCAAATTCAAATCAAGCCTATAGAAGTGAAGAATACAAGATAATTGAAGAGGAAACAAGTTTTAGTAAAAAGTGCCTCCTAAAAGGCAAAAATGTCATTTTTATGAGCCGTAACTTCAAGAATCATGATAAGTGACTTGAGGAGGTTCAAATGGCACAACTATTAAGAAAAGTTAGTTTCGAATATTTTGCTACACCTAACCTACGCCCACAACAACAAAAAGTGACTAGAAAGTGTAGTTTCTACGTCCGGAGCAGACACACACAATATTGGCCTACACCCCAGGCGTAGAGGTCTGGCGATTTACAGTGCAAGATATATCAAAGAATAGGGTTTTACTTGGTTTGGTATGAAATTAAAATAAAAGGAAATTGATCGGTGTCTAAACCTCGATAGATTTAGGACTACTAAGAAGGGATAATATATAATAATGATAATAATAGTGTGTGCAGATAAACCCTTATAGTTGATCTAGTTTTCCCTATCGCAAGTGTACGAATCAATTATAGTATAGTATCAATGAGATAGGGTATATCGAATCCACAAAGACTAATGATTCTTCAACTCTCTTATAATTACTTATAACTAAATTATAAAGGATAGTTTGTTTTGTTTTGTTTTCTATAACTAATAAACATAAAAGATAAATATGAGAGATAATTGGTTTGAATTGTGAATCAATGGAGATAAAGATCTAGGGTATTTCTAACTCCACCACTAACCTTGTAATATATTCTCTTAATCATTTAATTGTAAATGGCGGTCCATCATATGTGAATCAGATATAGGGTCGCAAACATTGGCAAACCCTAATCCCAAAAAAGAAACAATTTATCTATCATTTGCACAAGCCATCTCTATGTGAGCATAACGAGTACGTGCATCTATTCTAAACTACTCCTACTAACATAAATTAAAAGCACGTCACTAATTATCCCTTTCAAGCATTGTCTGTCTAAATCAAGATTACATGTTAATAACCACTATTGTGTAGAAAATCATAGGTTAAGCATCCGAGTTCTAGCCCATATTGAATAACCATAATTGTGCAAGATAAAACATTCATTCAAGCTAAGACAAGACATAGAATAAACGTAGAATCTTATATAAAATCAAACGTAATCACTCATCTACACAATCATCACATACGTGTCCTTCAGTTTCCCTTTATACAATAAAAATAAGAAAAAATCTTCATTAGTTGGCTAGGGTTTTGTTAAAAACCCTAGATACCGGTTTAGTTGTTCATGGTAGTGATCGTCTTCATCACTGATATAAACAAACCCTCAATGGTTGATATTCTGCTCCAATCTCTAATATAACACCAAGACAAAACTTCAATTAATCCTTTCTGCGATCCCTCGAACTCCTCTCTGCTGTAGGGGAGACCCCTATTTTTTATAGAAAAAGAAGCGTCTTTATTTGGTAATATGATTGTTTCATCGTTAACTTAGGAACCTATCTTGTGATACATATTGAAGAATGATATATAATCTCTTCATATATGGTCAATATAGCATCCAAAATAGAATAGAGATCATTCCATGTTGAGTTGAGTCGAAACGAGTCCCACAGACTTGTATATAAATCGCTGAAATAACTGGCCGCATCTGGGCTTACCGAGTACTCGGTAATCTTCAAAATCCGTGACAACCAGTGCAAGTGCGCAAAAGTTCTCGGGTGAAATTTATGTCATCTGCGCAAGTGGTGGGCGTTAGGTGTGTACAAAATATGTGATTAAAAGTGATACCTTAATGACACTGTAGGTTTTACCCTTCTGTAAGCGCACAAATCAATTGTAGACAATTTTGCTTGAGTAGGGGAATATCGATCCCACAGAGACAATGATTGTTCACTTCAATAGTCTAAAAACACTGAATTATATTTTTCCAAAAAGGGTTTGGTTTTGTGAATTATCTAATACTAATGAAAATAAAACAGAAAACAAGAGAACACCATGGTTTCCTTACTCCACCACTAACCGCATAATATAGTTCAAATTTTATTTCAATTGCATGAGGGCGATCCATAGACTATGAATCAGGTCACACCGCGCCAACAGTTTGACCCCAAAAAGGATTACTCTCAACCGGATTGCGACAACCCATCTCAAGACTAAACTGATTAATACATGCCAACTACTAACAAAAAGTAAATGCAGAAAAGTAAATTAAAACATGAAAATAAACTAAAGCATGTCTATATCAGTTTATCAGGGCATAGCCTGTGTTAACCTAGGGTTTCGAGTTTTATGACCACCATTGTGTAAAAAATCACAGATTAAACATCCGAGTTCTAGCCCATAGTGAATAATTGTGATTGTGTAAGATAAATACATTCAAAAAGTCTAAGACAAGAATCAATTCAAATATATAAACTTGTATCACAAATAAAAATGGTCTCTCATCTAACACAATCATTACAGTATAGTCACAGTCTCCTTTCTCTACAATTGAATATAAAATTAGAACTACATTACTTGGCTATGGTTTTGCGAGAAAACCCTAGATACCGAATTAGTTGATTTTGGCGGAGAGAGTCTGCATTATCGGTGTAGAAGCGCTCTTCATGGCCTTCTTCTCCAGATCTCTACGTCTTCAATGGTGGTTCTCTTCAATGGAAACAAGTCTGAACTTTGAACGTGAGAACTTTATGAATGAATGTGCGTGAATATTAGAACCAGAAATCTAAACCTAACCCTCTCATATTTATAGACAAGTGAGGAAAACCCTAATGGTTTCCCTTTTCTATAATTTCATAATACATGAATAATGTCTATAAAATCTAATGTAAATATGTGTATAAGCCGGTATGTAGATGTCTAAAATCACCGATCACTTAAAATATCGAAGTAGGGACAAAACTGGAAAATTCTGAAACAACTCTGAAACAACTTCAACACGTAAAGGGATCACGTGGCCATAAGGTGGGACTTACGCTCCTGACCTACGCTTGGGCGTATGTCTAGGGCGTAGGGCCCCCCTTTGGCTCACAAACCAAAGCGTAGCTCAGGTCCAGTCTACCTCTTTTTCCCTCTAACGACGTAGGGTATTATACATCTTTTGATGTAAAAACACATTTTTTCATATTTGAGCTAGACTGGTCGCCTTTGACTCCTGAGGCTTTTGGGTGAAGTAATAATGTCTAAAAATTACATTTTTGCCCTTCGGTGAGATAAAAATGTCGGAAAATGACCATTTTTCCATTTGGTAGTTATTATTTGTTCTAGCACACCTCTTGATTCATTTCTCGAGATAGAAAAGAACACGAACCCAGTTAACTCACCGAGATTAGCTTTGTTTCTTCATTAAGCTCCTGAAACATGCTTACACATATAAACGGGATAAAAATACCAAGTAACGAAATGTAAAGACATAACAAACACAAAATAGGGCCGAAAAATGACCAATATTGAGCACCTATCACACCCTCAAACTTTCATATTGCTAGTCCCTTAGCAATAAATTCAGAAAGAACTGATTGTGATGATTCTTATTTTATCTAACCTATCTACTCTAACCTAATCCCTTTACTTTCGTGAGGGTCAACGATTACACTTAGCATGTGTAATAAGTCTTTTAAACCCCCATGTTACCTCTAGTGGATGAGTGAAGTCTCGTGAAGGTTTCCAGTGATGGTACCTACAAACATCTCAATTCTTTTATAATTACGCATTCATGAGTTCACACACACAAGTCAAATAAGTTATGATACAACACACAAGATAATATGAATGCAAATACTCCCACTCACTACCGAACAATAACTATCTTGAGCTTCGTGTCATCAATGGTCCCCACTTAAGTGAATGATTTTGCTATTTTTTACTTAAAATTCAGACAACCTTATGTGATTTTGTGAACATTCAACTACAATATTTCAGTTTGTTTTCTCCTACTTAATTGATCAAACTTTGTCATTTTTGGTAAAAACTTACTATTTCCATCTTTCCACTTTTCATCCCTTTTTGTCATTCTATGTCTCTGGACTTTCTAGCGAGGATTTTTAGTCCCGACTAACTGGGCCCGAGCTTCTTCCATGGGATTTATGTTCATCGGTCTTCTCCCCTTTAAACGCGAATAGTGATATTGGTGATACCAAAACCCAGTTACTCAGATCAAAGAACTGTTTTTTTTGCACTTTATTTTCTTATTTTTTTAAAAAATATTTCTCCATTTCAACCAAAACAATTCCCCTTCTCCCCTTCTATTGCGGCAAAATTATTTTTCAACTACATAATAAAAAATCAACCTATTTCTCATAGTGAATGTGTGCTTGTGTTTATAGCTCAAAGTCTCTTAATTTCAATTTCACTAATCACTCACCTATGTAAAACCACATCACTTCACTAAGTCGATCTAATCATTACTCTCATGAGCGGGAACATCACATCACATACTACTTATATATTATAAACATAAACTTAATCCACTCATAATGCGAAACACTCATGCATGAAAACAAAGAACTCCTCAAAACTTTTAATTTATTTTCAAAATTTTCAAAAATTTTCCTTTCTTGTAACTATATACCCTCACCCCCAAACTTAAATGTGACCATCTCCTCATGGTAAAAAAAAATGAATGAGAACATATACAGTTACCCTTGAAGCGTAGTCCTGGATTCTTCGAAATGCTCAACCTCCTTCCCCAAACTTGATTCGGATCACCTGTAAGTATACAATAAACACATACCCAAATATCATAGCAAGGGAAAAGAAATTGTAAAAATTACCAGAAATTGATACACATTTTTTCAAGGAATTTTTGAAAATTCTCTTTTTGGATTTTATTGAAATATATATTTTTAAATGAAATAAAAAAAATGATTTGGCCTTAAGGGCCCACAATCTCTAAGAATTGAAATTGCATAAATAACTTACCTATTATTATATAAACTGAGGCTAGACAGCCTAGGACCAATATTTAACGTCTTTGGCATGACGTTCCAGAAAAGGCTATCCAACACCTTTCCTCTCTGACATACTTCCCTTAATCAAAGGATAAAATGTAGGAGGTGACTCTCTAAGCGATCTCACCCATAGACAATTAGTATTACTCATGACATCAAGTACATAACAATAATCACTACGTTAAATACCCCCTTTTTCTTATTCAAACTTCAGCCCCTATATGGTCAGTGCTTCCATCAAATCCTACTTCAACACATTAGACAACAGTCCTTCCACCATCTCATCATTCTCTAGTAAACTGACAGATGCCATAAATTCCGGTCCCGAATCAATCTCCTTATAATATCTCTGTCTTCGCCCATGTATCTTGGACCTTTTATCGAATACCACTTCTCTGCGGAGGTAAACCGATCTAACCATGTGTGGTCCTTCCCATTTTTGTCGAAGTTTACCTAGAAACACTTTCAACTTTGGATTACATTGCCATTTCCGGCCAAGCTTAAGGAACTTAGGATAAACATGTTTAGTATGATGTACTCTTGTTCGAGCTATGTAACTCCGAGCATCCTTATACGCACAACTTCGTATCCCCTCCCACTTGTCTCTCAATCACAGATCTTCTAAGACATATAGCTCTTCTACCTTATGTATACCTAACATTGGTTAATCTAGAAAGGTGTCCTTAAGAGGGGGGTCATCCTTAGTAGGTTCTCTAAAAGTTCGTGACCATTGATCATCTCTAGCATTCTTCACACATGTTTTATCTTTTAATTCATCATCCTCCACATGCAACACCATCTTGGGAAGCTTACTTTCAGGCACCAACTTCTGTGGAGGAATAAGTTGAGGTCCAAGCGACTCTCTTGATGCTTTCTCTGACAGTGAATACAATGCAGCTTCCAACACAATAATATTTTCCCATATGGATCATTGTTGGTCCTCTCCATTTTCAAAATTCACCTCCAACATTTTCATCACAATCTCCAAATCATCTCTTACACTACTCTGATGTACAACTTCTTCAACCATCTCCTCTATGTTAAAACACTCAGCTGGTTCAGGTAGTTGATGGTTGGTATCAAAGACATTCATCCTCATGTTTAAATTCCCAAAATATATGTCCATAACCCCTGTTCTGCAATCAATGCATGCATTCGCCGTAGCCAAAAATGGTTTTCCTAAGATAATAGGGATATGTCTCATCGATCTATGGTCAGGTTCTATGTCTAATACTACAAAGTATACAGGATAGTAGAGCTTACCCACTTGTACTATGACATCCTCCAAAATTCCTCTTGGCTGTTTAGTTGATCTGTCTGCCAATTGAAGCACCACCGAGGTAGTATTGAGATCTCCCAACCTAGCTACTGATATACCGAGTAAGGTAATAAATTAACACTCACACCTAGATTAAGAAGAGCTCTACCAATCTTCTAGTTACCAATGATACAAGAAATAGTGGGAGCACCGAGATCTTTCCTCTTAGGTGGAGTATCACTCAGTAAGATCGAACTCACTTGTTCAGTCAACAAAATATTTTTCGGGACCTTAGTTATGTTTTTATGCTTTTGAGTACAGAGATCCTTCAAAAATTTAGCATAGCGTGGAATTTGGTCAACAATGTCTGGAAGAGGTTTATTGATCTCGACTTGCCGACATGGATCCAATATGTCCTTATCCTTATGCTCTTTATACAAAATCGACTCTTGGAGATGTTGAGGGTAAGGTGTTACTTCCTCATATGGTGCCCTTTCTGGTTCTTCATCTTCCTTCACTTGAGGTTGATCTTTCTGAGCTTTCTCAACCTCTTTCTTCTGAGCTTCTTCTTTTGTCTTTCTTTAAACTTTTTCGACCTTTTGCTTCTTCAGCCTCTCCTCATGCTGCTCCTCAGCCTTACTATCCACTTCTCTTCCATTTCTCAAAATTGTGACTGCTTGGACTGTCTCATGACGAGTCTCAACAAAGGATCCAGACTCTAGTATTTGTTGCGGTTTTGGATTCACCACCGGTTGACTAGGCAATATTCTCACTATCCTATCTATAGCATCCGTTAATTATACCATTCGGGCTTCCATTTGAATAAGGCATTGGGAATGAGAGTTCAGTGTTTGGATGGTCGCCTGATAATTATTAGATTAATTTTTAAGCTCCCTCAGGGTACTCATCATCTCTTCAAAGTCAGGTGGTCTTGATAGTGAATTTTGAGTTGGATGTTGATGTTGGAAATGTTTTTGAGGATATGGAGGGTAAGCTTTATTTAGATTGAATCCTTGGTTTTGGTTTCTTTGAGGCTGGGTCTGATAGTTATATGACTGGACAACTTGATTATTATTGAATGGCTAGAAAGCCTGAGAATTATTGGATGACTCTCTGGGTTGGTAATTTGATTGAGAATTTCGAGTCATTATTCTTGGCTGAGATTCGAATGATTGCTGACTCTGTTGGAACCTTGGTTATGGATATGATTGTTGTTCCTGAATGAACCTTAGTTGACTCATTTTGGGAATACTTGACTTCTACCTCTGAGACTTCTTTCCTAGGTGAATGATTTTGCTTGAGAATCTTGTCTACTTTCTTTCCTAACAACGCCACTGAATCTCTTACATCATCATGATTCACCTCATACGTTTTTTCAGATCTCTTGTCAAGACCACCCCTAGACCTCAAATCAGATTCGTATTGGATTCCATTCTCACTGATATTGTCAAACAAGTCTAAAAGTTCTTTTGCCAGCTTCAGGGTAAATTGACCTTGTGTTGACGCATCTATCAAAGTCTTATGTGCCTCTCCAAGTCCCATGTAAAAATTATTAGCCACATCTTGTTCAGTGAACCTATGGTGGGGACACTTATACAAGATTTTACTATATCTCTCCCAAGCATCATGAAACTACTCACCAAACAATTCTCTAAAACTTTTTATTGCATCTTGTGCTTTTAAGGTCTTTCCTATGGGATAGTGTTTTCCTATAAATTCTCTCTGAAGGGCTTCCCAATCAATTTTAATCGCCTTAGCTAATTTGATGTACCATCTTTTAGCTTTGTCTCTCAACGACCAAGGAAATATACGCACTCGAAAATTATTTTTAGTCGAACCCTCAAACCTAACTGTAGATGCAACCTTTAAGTAATCATATATATGCTGATATATGTCCTCTATCCTAAGGCCATAAAATTTTGGAAGCATATTGATCATGCTTAACTTGATCTCGAAGTGCTTCACGCCTTCTTCTTCTGGGAAATCTGCATAGGAATCATACCCCTCCAGTGCGTAGTATCCTTTCAATGACATCTCTGGAGCCTTTTGTTGATTCATTCTTTGGTCACCCATTGTGCTTTCTTCTATCCGACGATGATGCTCTTCAATATCTCGATGTAAACGACTTAGAGTTCTTTCGATCTCAGGATCGTAAACAACTAATGCTGTACTTGGATTAGAACGAGTCAATCTATCGGTCATACACTAAGCTCACAAAAAGTTTTTTTTTTTCAATTTTTTTTAATAATCACAAACTCGCAGTTTTGAGGTCCTAAACGACATTTTTGGGCCAAAAATTGACTGAGCTCTTGTTTAATGGCACTTTTCCACTCAAAAACCTCACATCATTTGCGAAAATTGGAATATATATTTTTTCATAAAATAAAATTAACTACTTCTAAACTCTTCTAACTATTAACATAAATAAAGCTAAAAATTATGTGGATAATTAAGATAAACTAAAACTCATAAGAGGTCCAACGACACAACTTTCACTACTCCGCCAAATCCCCTTATGCTTCTCAGAACACCTCACAAAAACACACGAATTCAACCTTTAGATACAATCTAAAATAACGCAATGCAAATAAACTACTAAAGCTATTAAATAATGCCAAGTCCCCGACAGCGGTGCCAAAAATTTGGTGGGCGTCAGGTGTGTAAAAAATATGTGGTTGAAAACGACACCTTAATGACACTTTAGGTTTTATCCTTCTGCAAGCGCACAAATCAATTATAGACAATTTTGCTTGAGTAGGGGAATATCGATCCCACTAAGATGATGATTGTTCACTTCAATAGTCTAAAAATACTGAATTATATTTTTCCAAAAAGAGTTTGGTTTTGTGAATTATCTAATACTAATGAAAATAAAATAGAAAGCAATAATGAATAATGGTTGTGATTCAGAGAGAGAGAACACTAGGGTTTTCTCACTCCACCACTAACCGCATAATATAGTTCAAATTATATTTCAATTGCATGAGGGCGATCCATTAATTGTGAATCAGGTTGCACCGCGCCATCAGTTTTACCCCAAAAAGGATTACTCTCAACCGGATCGCGACAACCCATCTCAAGACTAAACTGATTAGTGCATGTCAAATACTAACTGAAAGTAAATGCAAAAACTAAATTAAAGCATGAAAATAAACTAAAGCATGTCTATATTAGTTTATCAGAGCATGGCCTGTGTCAACCTAGGGTTTCGAGTTTTGTGACCACCATTGTGTAAAACATCACAGATTAAACATCAGAGTTCCAGCCTATAGTGAATAATTGTGATTGTGTAAGATAAATACATTTGAAAAGTCTAGGACAAGAATCAATTCAAATATATAAAATTTATCACGAATAAAAACGGTCTCTCATCTAACACAATCATTACAGTATAGTCACAGTTTCCCCTCTGTACAATTGAATATAAAATTAGAACTACATTACTTGCTATGATTTTGCGAGAAAATCCTAGATACCGAATTAGTTGATCATGGCAAAGAGAGTCTGCATTGTTGGTGTAGAAATGCTCTTTATGGCCTTGTTCTCCGAATCTCTAGGTCTTCAATGGTGGTTCTCTTTAATGGAAGCAAGTCTGAACTTTGAACGTGAGAACTCTATGAATGAATGTGCGTGAAAATCAGATTCAGAACTCTAAACATAAATCTCTCATATTTATAGACAAGTGAGGGAAACCCTAATGGTTACCCTTTTCTGTAATTTAATAATACATGAATAATGTCTATAAAATCTAATGAAAAATATGTGTATAAGCTTGTATGTAGAGGTTTGAAATCATCGATCACTTAAAATATCGAAGTAGGGACAAAACTGGAAAATTCTGAAACAACTCTGAAACAACTTCAGTACGTAAAGGGATTACGTGGCCACAAGGTGGGACCTACGCTCTTGACTTACGCTTAGGCATAGGTCTAGGGCGTAGGGTCCCCCTTTAGCTCCCAAACCAAAGCGTAGCTCAGGTCCAGTCTGCCTCTTTTTCCCTCTGATGATGTAGGGTATTATGCATCTTTTGCTGTAAAAACTCATTTTTTCATATTTGAGCTAGACTGGTCGCCTTTGACTCCTGATGCTTTTGGGTGAAGTAATAATGTCTGAAAATGATATTTTTGCCTTTCAGTGAGATAATGATGTTGGGAAATGACCATTTTTCTCTCTGGTAGCTCTTCTTTGCTCTGGCACACCTCTTGATTCCTTTCTCGAAATAGAAATGAACACGAACTCAGTTAACTCACCTAGATTAGCTATGTTTCTTCATTAAGCTCCTAAAACATTCTTACATATATAAACAGGATAAAAATACAAAGTAACAGAATGTAAAGACATAACAAACACAAGATAGGGGCAAAAAATGACCAATATTGAGCACCTATCAGCAAGTAAGAGATCTTTCGTACTTGACCGAGTACTTGGTAGTTCTTCACCTTGTTTCTTTACTCTTCAACTTCTTTGCTCCTTTTCTCTTCTCAGCTTCATTATTCTTCATCCCTATTGCATCCTTGACTTATTTTTGGTCTTTTATTTATGATTTTGGCTCTCGAACAATCTTGAGTCACGAATCCAGTTAATTCACCGGATTAAACTCGTTTTACATAACATCGCCTGAAATATCTTAAAATATAAAAACCATATAAAAGTACCAATATAATGATAATCATAAACATAACAATGTATAATTAGGAACCTTAAATATATGATATTTGGCTCTGATCAGAAATATTATGGTTTCTCCTCAGCATTGTTTATAAATACCATGGTCTTTTACAGATGTGGGGGGCCTTGGAGCCTTTGAGAGATCTCTACAATTATTCTACAGTTCATATTCTTCTATAGAGATAGAGATAGATAGAGAAAATCATTGAGTGATTCTATATCTTCTAGTTTTCTCTTGTTTAGGGTTTGTTCAATTGTGTTTCTACATCGATGATCATATGCACAATTAAATGACCTAGATTATGAAAAATCTACACACCACCTTGTGCAACATGGTTGCTTAGATCCATTTAAAAAACTGAGTCGTCTAAGTGCGGAGATTGGATCAGGAGGCTTCGTGGTTCATTGATCCGTTAAGAAGCAGAGTCGTCAGAGTACGGAGCGGAGCGAGAGCTTTATAGAGCGTGAGTGATTCAAGTTCGTCAGACGTCAAGTGGAGAAAAGAAGATTATGAATGATTTATAAGTCTAAAGTTTCATAGAGTTTATGTACTGCTTGATTCATAGTGCATCGATACCCGAGCGTATCCGTGATTTTTACTTGGAGTCTTTCCAAAGTTTTCCACGTAAAAATATCGTGTCTCTATTGCTTTATTTTCTGCACTTAGATTAATCTTTGTATGATTTATCTTGTTAGAGAATTGAATTAAACACAATTAAATATTAATTTGTCAATAAATCCACAAAAGCCTATTCACCCCCTCTCTACGCTATTTTCATTGATCGTCTAGGTAATTTCAATTGGTATCAGAGCGTGGTTGCCTAGTTTAGGTTAACAACCTAATCTTAGATTCTGAACTTAGACGATGGAGATACCTCGTGAAGAAGGTTTTGTATCTAGGTCCCCTTTATTTGATGGATCAAATTACATGTATTGGAAAACAAGGATGAGAGCGCTTTTGAAATCATTAGATGAGAGAGCTTGACTGGTCATAGAGGTAGGATATTCACCTCTTACTATGATGGATGCAATGACTAATTAATCAAAACCAAAACCATCGAGTGAGTGGACTGCTGTTGAGACAAATAGTGCTAATTAGAACTCCAAAGCATTGCATGCTTTATACACTGTTATGGCTGAGAGTGAGTTTAAGAGAATTTCCACGTGTGAAATTTCTAAAGAAGCTTGGGATATTCTCCAAGTAACTCATGAAGGAACTTCAAAATTTAAGCAATCGAAACTCCAAATTCTAAATTCACAATTTGAACAACTTAGGATGGAGGAGGATGAAGTTTTTGGTGACTTTGAGGCTAGATTAATTGACATAATAACTAGTTGTCACAATCTATGGGAGTCTATTCCCGAGACTACCATAGTGAAGAAAATTCTTAGGTCTCTACCTGAAGGTCTTTGGTCTAAGGTTATTGTCATATATGAAATTATGAGTTTCAAAGAGATTAAACTTGAAGAATTGACAGGGAATCTAAAATCATATGAGATGGAGATGTGTGTTCAATCCTATAAGAATTTAGCGGCACAAAAGAGAAAAACATAGCTTTTAAAACCACTAAGGATGATCCTAGTGAGTCTGATAAGAGGGTGAGAGTAAACCAAGACAGATTGACATGATCATGAAGCAGTTTTATAAGTTTTAAAATTTTTCTTATGGTCAAGAATTGATTAAAGGATAAAAATTTGGAGATAAATCATATGATTCTAAAAATAGAAACGTTCAAAATCAGAATGATAAGGTTGACCATAAAAAGAAGAAACCTCAATGTTTTGAGTGTCAAAGGTTCGGTCACATAGCTGCTGAGTGTTCCAATAAGTCAAAAAGGACAAAAGGTCTTGTTGTTACTTGGAGTGATGGATCTGATGATGGAACAACTAGTGACTATGCTGAGTCTGACGTGGCTGATGAGTCTGAGAATTTCACCGTGTTTGCTACACAAAGTAAGAATGTAGGTGAAATTGCTGCAAGTTGGGCAATGCCTGGGGATGAAGATTCTGAGGATAATGAAGATCGTGGGGACTCGTATAAAGATGCATACAATAAACTGTATGAAAAGTTTGTACATATTAACAAAGTGTACTCAAAATTTATGGTTCAATTGAAAATTTTTGACAAGGAAAGACAATCCCTAAGAGAATAGTTAATTGAGTCTGAACAATAAAGGAATCAAGCTTTGAAGAGTGTAGATGATCTCAATAAGGAATTAAACATTCTAAAATTGAAATTGAGTGAGAAATATACAATGATTGAGAGTTTGGAAAATGAATTGAAGGATGTTAACTCAACTATCCATAAATGGTCTAGTGGAACTCTTAAGCTTAATCATATGTTGAGTATGGTAAAATCTGCTGGAAATACAAAGGGGTTGGGGTTCAAAGGAACAACAAGTAATTTAAACATTGTTTCCAAAACAACCTTTGTAAGGGGCTCCCAAGTAGCATCTAGTTCTTCTCAAGGTAATTCTTATAGAAATTTTAATGTTCAATCTTATGTCAGAAAATCAGTTGAGAGTAATCCTCCTTTTATCTCTAGAGTCAATAAGGGTTCAAAAAATGGTTTTCAAAGGTTTATCCCAGTATGTTATCACTGTGAAGTGAAAGGTCACATTCGACCCGTATGTTCAAAGTTGAGAGGAGAAACTTTGAAATAAGAGTGGAAACAGAGAATTCACAAAGGACCCAATGTTGAAAATCAAATTCGGGTGTTGAGTGAAGAGGTGAGGAGGTTGTCTAGGCTAGCAAATAGAGCACCGAAAATTAAACAAGTGTGGGTTAAGAAAAATGACCTACATTGTTTGGGTTCTGATACTGTATGTAGAGCGCACGACTCTAGTTCTGAGAAAGGTCATGAGTATATATCCACAAAGTTTGAATTGACAGACATCTCTATAAAACTATTAGATTTTCAAAAGCATGTGCATCTTAGAAAATCTAGTGACATGTTATCATTATGATAGATGACTTCATATGTATCATTCTAGGGATATCTTACATTATCTTTTATCCTAGAATTGATACATTATCATGCATTCTGTATTATTTGCATGTTTATTTATTTTTATGTATGCATCATGTTTTGCGACTAGTAGGATTATTCATGCAAGCATCATTATGACAAAAATGATAAAAAAATTTAAAATAAAATTCTTAACATGTTGAGTTTGGTTAAAGGTACAAATGGTTGTCATATTTTACTCTATTCTCATATTTACTTATCTTATTATGCTTATGAGAATTAGAGGTATTAGTTTGACCCACGGATATGAGTTGTTCACTTGACATGTTTAAGTACTATTTTTTTAACTCATTAACTTTGAGTGCTTGTTTTACTTCGGAGATGAGTGTAATACTTATTGAAACTTTTAGTCTTTCTCATCTAATCTGAAGTGATATGTAGGTTTATGAGCTATGCTAGATTGATCTATGCTTTAAAAGGGGAGAAGACTAATGAACATAAATTCCAAGGAAGAAGCTCGGGCCTAGTTGGTCTGGACTAAAATATTTTGCTGGAAAGTTCGGAGCTTAGAAATAAAAAAAAAGGATAAGGTGAAAAAAAAATTGTATTTATTTTATTTAGCAATAAGGTCTGAGTTAAAGATTTGACTTAGGTTTTGGACTAAAGTATCATCACGGTTATTGATGAGATTATTAGAATTAGTACGTATTGCTTTCATATTATTTTGTGTGTTGTATCATAGCTTATTTGACTTGTGTGTGTGAACTCATGAATGCGTAATTACAAAATAATTGAGATGTTTGTAGGTACCATCACTGGAAACCTTCACGAGACTTCACTCATCCACTAGGGGTAACCTAGGGGTTTAAAAGGCTTGTTACACGTGCTAAGTGTAATAGTTGACCCTCACGAAATCAAGGGATTAGGTTAGAGTACATAGGTTAGATAGAATAAGAATCATCACAGTCAGTTCTCTCTGAGTTTATTGCTAAGGGACTAGCAATATGTAAATTTAGGGGTGTGATAAGTGCTCATTATTGGACATTTTAAGCCCCTATATTGTGTTTGTTATGTTTCCATATTCCATTATTTGATATTTTTATTTTGTTTGTGTTTAAGCATGTTTCAGGAGCTTAATGAAGAAACAGAGTTAATCTCGGTGAATTAACTGAGTTCGTGTTCGTTTCTATCTCGAGAAAGGAGTCAAGGAGTGTGTTCGAGTAAAAAAGTAGCTACCAGAGGGCAAAAATATCATTTCCAAACACTGTCACTTCACCGGAGGGCGAAAATGTCATTTTTTGGAGCCGCAACTTCAAGAATCATAGCAAGGGAGTTGATGGGGTTCAAACGAAGTAATTATCAAGAAAAATGGTTTCCAAGGGTTTCCTATGCTCTACCCTACATTCACAGTCTCTAAAGGAGGCTGGAAGCAGCAAAACAGAGCACAAGGAGTGTACTTACACTCCTAACCTAACCTTGGGCGTTGTGAGCAGTATTTTCTGCACAAATTTTTAGCAAACTTCGAGCAATCATATCTCAGTAAAAAATGGTTCAAATGAGGTGATTCTTGAGCCTAAAATCAAGAGCTTAAAGTTCTCTTTCTAACGATATATTGTGCGCCTCCATAAAATGTGTATAATTCAAGTTATGATCAAAAGAGTGAGAGGTAACCTGCAGAAAAAACTGGAAATTTCAATTTCGGACTGAAATCCTATTTTGACCCGGATTGATTTGTTTTCACCCGGATGACTTCAAATTCGACCCTAACACCTCTATACATGTAATATACATATATTATACATTAGATATTAGGGTTTTGCTTGCTTGGGTGTGAAATTACCAAAAAGGGTAATTATATTCTCCAAGTTAGGGTTTCCCTCAACTTTGTCTATAAATACCAAGCTCTACTACAGATTTTAGAGAGCTTCTTGGCACGTATAATTTTTAGATCCACCTCTGGAGGTTCATTTTATTCAAAAGGGAGGAGTTATTCAAGACCTAGAGATTCGGAGAAGAAGGCCATAGAGGGAGATTCTATATCAACGATGCAGTCTCCTTCTATAATGATCAATTAATTCGGTATCTAGGGTTTTCTTAGCAAAACCCTAGCCAAGTAATGTAGTTCTAATTTTGTTTTAAATTGTAGAGAGGGGAAACTGTGACCATATTGTGATGATTGTGTTAGATGAGAGATCATTTTTATTTGTGATACAAGTTTATATGTTTGAATTGATTCTTATCTTAGAATTTTCGAATATATTTATCTTACACAATCACAATTATTCACTATGGGCTGGAACTCGGATGCTTAATCTGTGATTTTTTACACAATGGTAGTCATAAAACTCAAAATCCTTGGTTGACACAGGCCATGCCTTGACAAAATGATATAGACATGCTTTAGTTTATTTTCATGCTTTAATTTACTACTTTAATTTACTTTTCTGCATTTACATTCTGTTAGTAGTTGGCATGCACTAATCAGTTTAGTCTTGAGATGGGTTGTCACGATCCGGTTGAGAGTAATCCTTTTTGGGGTAAACTGTTGGCGCGGAACGACCTGATTCATAGTTAATCGATCGCCCTAATGCAATTGAAATAGAATTTATACTATATTATGTGGTTAGTGGTGGAGTGAGGAAACCCTGTTTTTTTCTCTCTCTAAATCACAACCATTATTTATTATTGCTTTATGTTTTATTTTTATTAGTATTAGATAATTCACAAAATCAAACTATTTTCGGAAAAATATAATTCAGTGTTTTTAGACTATTGAAGTGAACAATCATCATCTCCGTGGGATCGATATTCCCCTACTCAAGAAAAACTATTTATAATTGATCTGTGCGCTTGTAGAAGTGTAAAATCTAAAATGTCGTTAAGGTGTTGTTTTTAATCATATATTTTGCACACACCTGACGCCCACCAGTTGGTTCCGAGTATTTTGCTACACCTGACATACGCCCATAACAACAAAAAATGGCTAGAAAGTGCCATTTATATGCCTGGAACAGACGCGCAAAATATTGTTCTACGCTCTAGGCATAACCAAACCAACGCCCCAAGCGTAGAGGTCTGGTGATTTACAATGCTGGAAATTCTCGATTTGACCCCGACTTGTTCTCCTTTGAGGCGGCTGCAACTTATACCTTGAGATAGTTGGTACACAAAATTCCATGCCACATGGTGTTAGGGAAGTAGGCTACGTGGTACAGTGAGGGGGCACGTGTGTCAGTGTAAAACTTCAAAGAAAAGTTGGGCTTAGGAAAGTAAATTGATAAAACTATTAGAGTGCGGCTTTGATTGGAGTCTAGATAGTGGGATGTTGAGATGATTGAGCCTAAAATATAGGAATTTCGATTTTAAAAGAGGTAATGAATCTGGCCCATATGGAGGCCAGGTTCGTATGAGGAGTTTGGTTTACATGTACCTATCAAGGAAAAGCCTAAACATGTGATAGAGTTATGATAGAAGTGGGAGACGTGGGTTGATTAAAGTGGGAACATGGGACACGTGGAAGGTGCGGGAAATACATATGGCAAGACAAGGATAAACGGTTGAAAAACAATTCTATTAGGCAAAGTGTAAAAGTATAAGTAAAATACTAAGCCAATATTTGGCTTTCTCTCCAGCAGCAAACACATAAAATTTACACATTACATTGCAATTACTTTACAAATTTTAATTTTCATTCAAAGTCTTTCAATTCGAGTAAAAGTTATTTCAATTCCTTTACTTGTTGCAATTTCATTTCTTGTTAATTTCCTTTATTGCGATTCAATTCCAGTCTTGATTCAATTCAGTCTCTTAGTTTTATTCCTTTCACAACTTTAAAATATAAGTCCTTGTAATTAAGGTAAAAAGAACCAAAAACAATCGTTTGATATCAGTCATCTTCCAAGGGAATAGTCTCCAGTTTCCTAGGAATTCCTCTTTGATTCAACTTGAATCTTGTATGCCCGCACTCATTAAATCTGGAGAAGATTTGTACAAACATTGAGTCCCACGCCTGCAACGGGATCCGTGTTGAAGTTTGGAAGATATGCCATTAAGGCTGAGGTCTGCAAAGAATACCATAATGAGTGAAGAAGAATATGAAGTTCCAGTACTAGTTTATACTGAAAGTTCAAACCTTAGACCAGAGTGTGAAGTCTTACTACCCTCAGATGAGTCATTTGCACGGATGCAAACGTCATCATTGGCAAAATTATTTAGAGGGCTCCATACAAGGTTCAATGCTATGGAAGAATCGATTGCTGAACTTAAAGCATCGTCAAATACCACGGGGTCAGTTTCAAGGCTGACACCATGTTCAAATGTGCAAGCTTCTATTAAGTTACCACCACTGGCCACTTTTGTTGTGGCAGCCACGACCAGTCAGAATATTCCACAAACCATCTACTTATCCACGCCTCCATGTGTGAACATTCTAGCCAGCATGCTGGCTCCATGGCCAGAGATGCGTCCACAACTAAATATTTCACCAGTATTCTCAAATAATCCATAACCTTTACCTTATTTACCACCAAACCATTTACCCCAGCCATTTCAACCTCTTCACCAGCCATTCTTCCCTCCAAATCTTCCAGGACGTGATGCTCCAGACCCGAGGGGCAATAATCATCATTGACGTCCAAATCCTTTGTTTCTTCCTAAGGTGCATCTTCCAGCAGTGCCCAGAGGGAAGAATGTTAATCATCCTCCACTTCTAGCAAATCAACGAGCCCAACCAATAATCTCGGATAGGGGCCAGTTAGCCGATCTGATTACTCAGGAATATGGTTATGCAAGAAGAAGATTGAGTAGGCGGCTTATAGAAAGCCTCACCTAGAAGTGGTTGATAAAATTGAATTTCCCAGAGGATACAAAGTTCCAGACTTTGTGACCTTTGGAGGGGAAGGAAACCAGTCCACTGTTGAGCATATTAGAAAATTTACTATCCAATGTGGTGAAGCAGGAGAAAACCCTTAGTTGAAGTTGAGGCTTTTTCCTAATTCCTTGACTAGGCCAATTTTCACTTGGTATATCCATCTTCCAGTAAATTATGTGCAGAATTGGAAACAAATGGAGGAACTCTTCCATACAGTTTTATCGGTCAGATCTAGAGGCAACCTTGGCTAATTTTTCCAGGCTTTCTCAACTATCATCTGAGTCTGTGGAAGAGTTTATTTCCAGGTTCAGAAAGGCAAGATTGAAATGCAGAGTGGATCTTCCAGAGTCCGAATACGTCAGACTTGCTCTCAATGGTCTAGAGTTTGAATTAAGGAAGAGATTTAAAGGTATGGAGTTTAGGGATCTCTTTGAATTGGCAGATCGTGCAACCAGATATGAGATTATCCTAAAGGAAGAAAGGGACAGGAAGAATGTTTCCAAGGGAACTTATTATAGGGATCCAAACTATGAAGTCTTCGTGGCCGATACAGAGGAAGAATTGAAGGCTAGTCTAGCAAAACTTCAAATTAAAAAAGCCTCATGCTTGTGAGATTTTATCCAATCCAAAACCTTCCAGTAGTAGTTTTCAAGCATCTTCTAATTTGGCTAAGAAAGGTATGACCGATTTTGGGAAGACATACACCTTTGACTACACCAAAACAGAACAAATATTTGATCACCTCATGGCTAACAAGATGATCATTCTTCTAAAAGGGCATACGTTTCCTTCAGTTGGTGAAATGAAGGGCAATGAGTATTGTAAATATCATAATTCTTGGAATCATACAACTAATAATTATTTTATTTTTAGGAATGCATTGCAGAAAGCCATAAATGAAGGGAAGTTAAAGTTTCTAGAAAAGAAGAAGGAAGTCATGGGGGTGGATGAAAATCCATTCCCTTTCATAACCAACAGTAATGTGATTATGTTGGCAGGAGGTGAAAGCAAGCAAGCAAAACAGACACAGCCAACAAACACTTTAGGTGTCAAAGTTCCAGTGGTGAGGAACAGAGTGGAAGAGTTGGAAAGGAAGTTAAGGGAATCTCAAATGACCCTCATTAATCATGGTTATTGTCCAAGATGCAATAAATTTAAAGATAAAGGTAAAAGGCCTATGAAGTATCTACATCATCACCAAACTTCTAGACCTAGTGTTCATGAAAGGATAACTTTCCAACATGAAAGAAGAGACTTTCGGCCTAGTTTCAATGAATATAGGCCGAAATGAGTTACAGTTATTCAGTCAAGAAAAGTTCATCATGGAAGAGATAGGTCAAGCTCGAAGAATAGGCCTGTTTTCCATAAGAGGCCTCCTTTGCAATCGGAAGTTTGGATCCAGAAGGGAGAAACTTCTCACAGAGTTAGGATGGTCAAGCCTCCTCTAGTTCCATTAAATGTATGGCAGAGGTTACGTCATCAAAAATTTCCCAAGTGGAGAAAAGCCTCAGCAAGAAGGAATCCTTAAATCAACCAAAAGAAGGCTTCAAAGGAAGAGATTTGAACAATAGAAGATGGAAGCTGGAAGTAGCTAGAGTATGGAAATCAAAGAAGGTGGTGAACAAATTAACTCAACTCCTGCAGGATAGGTAAAAGTTACCAGTATGGAAGGGAGTGACTTGGAAGATGTAAATTTAAGACATGCCCGAAGGAGAAGGATCCAGTTTGGTTTTTTTTCAGTGGAGGCTACTTGTAATGTCGTCTTCAAGTTAGCAGCCATCTTCTAGGCACCAGACAATCAAGAAGAGGAAGAACCAAATGGAAGTGTTGATGGTGCAGTGGTGGAATGGGCTGCTCAAGACATAGAGATCAAATCTAGAGGAGTTTCTACCAAGAGAAATCCAGCTTCTTCCAGTAAGGAAAGTGTCTCTGACAAGGTAATATTTGAGAAACCTCCTATTGCTATGACTCAATAATTGAGGCCCTTGTATGTAAAGGTGTGGATAGAGGGTCATCTTGTGAATAGGGTTTTGGTAGATAATGGATCTATTCTTAATGTAATTCCTACCAAAATAGTAAAGAGTTTAGGAAAATCCATGGTAGATGTTATCCCTAGTCAAACATGTATAAGTGGAGTAGAATGAGGGAAAGTTAACACAAAAGGAGTCTTACCTTTAGAAGTGACCATTGGAGGAGAAATAACTTATGTAGCCTTTTTCATTATTGACACCTCTTCCACCTCTAACCTTTTACTTGGAAGATATTGGATTCACCCAAACATGTGTATACCTTATTCAGTTCACCAAATGTTAATATTCTAGGATGAAGATGACGTCAAAATTGTGGAAGCAAATAACAAGCCTTTTGTAGGTAAAGTGTGTTCAGCCAAGGCTGCTCTATATGGGGAAGATTATGTGCCAATCAAATTTACTGAGGTGAATAAATTTGGAAGACCAGTTGCAACTACAATAAAGAGAAGATTAATAGGGATATAGATAGATGAATTGTTTCTAGAAACTACTAGGCCAAAGGTAAAACTTTAGGCCCTTGACAAATCAGTTTCCTATGATTATTAAAGAATTGAATAAGGAAGAGGAGCAAAGGCTCCGAGAGCAGGCTTATGCAGCTACTTGTATTCAATTGAAGTCTTATTTATTTAAGAGGAGGATGTACCTAGAAAGTCAGGAAGAAATTGAGTTTTTGGCCAATTTGGTCAAAGCTCAAGATAAAATTCTGGAAGAAACTCAAGGAAGGATGGATGCCATACAGTTGGAGGATTTAGAGCAAGCACCTCAAAGGATGGATGATGGGTTGGTTGAAGTGCATGATCCCTTATTAGAAGTGAATTTGGGAATCGAGGAAGATCCAAGGGCAACCTATGTAAGTGGTTTATTGGAACCAAACTTCTAGGCATAAATAGTTGTTTTACTTAAAGAATTTAAGGATTGTTTTGCTTGGATTTATGAAGAAATACCAGGACTGTCAAGGGAATTGGTGGAGCATAAGCTGCCCATAAAAGAAGATTTTCGGCCATTCAAGCAAGCCCTAAGAAGGATGTCTTAAGAAGTTATCTTAAAGGTAAAGGAAGATATAAAAAGTTTATTCAAGGCTGGATTCATAAGAACAACAAGATATGTAGAATGACTATCAAATGTGGTTTCAGTGGTTAAGAAGAATGGGAAGATAAGGGTTTGTGTGGATTTCAGAAATCTCAATTTGGCCACTCCAAAGGATGAATATCCAATGTCAATGGCCGATCAGTTGGTAGATGCAACTTCCAAACATAAGATCATATCTTTCATGAATGGCCATTCATGGTACAATCAGATCTACATTATTGAGGGAGAAATTTCAAAGACTGCCTTCAGATGTCCAGGATCGATTGGAACTTTTGAATGGGTAGTTATGCCCTTTGGGTTAAAGAATGCTCGAGCAACTTATCAAAGAGCCATGAATGTCATCTTCTATGATATGATTGACAAATTCATGAAAGTCTATATTGATGATGTAGTTGTAAAGTTAGCCACAAGAAATAAGCATTTGAGAGATCTAAGGTTGGCATTCACCAGGATGAGGAATCACAAGCTGAAGATGAACCCATAGAAATATGCCTTTGGGGTGTCAGCTGGAAACTTCCTTGGTTTTCTAGTTCACCAAAGAGGCATAAAAGTGGATAAAAAGAAGGCTAATACAATCATGGAAGCATCACCTCCCAGGAATAAAAAGGAGCTAAGGCAGTTCATTGGACAAGTGAGTTTCCTTAGAAGATTTATTACTAATTGTGTAGGGAAGTTCCTTAAGTTCCCTCCCTTGTTAAAACTGAAAGAAGGAGAATAATTCGTCTAGGAATAGCAACATCAAAAAGATTTTGATAAAATCAAGGAATATCTAACAAAACCTCCAGTACTTATGCCTCATAGGAAGAAATACCCACTGAAGTTATATATATTAGCCTTAGATGAATCTATTGGCAGCATGTTGGCCCAAAACAATGAAGTTGGCAGAGAGTAGGTCATTTATTACTTGATAAAGGTATTATCTTCCGTAGAGTGTAGATATTCTTCCATAGAAAAGTTGTGCTTACCTTTGTACTACGCTTCCATGAAATTAAGAGTTTATATGCTCCCTGTTGAGGTTTATGTCACTTATCCAACTAATGTGATTAAGTATATGCTATCAAGGCCTTTATTCACTAGTAGAATTGGTAAGGGACTTTAGACTTGATGGAATTTAACTTAACTTATGTTCCTAAAAAAATAATGAAAGGAAGGGCTTTAGCCTAGTTCTTAGTCGCCCATCCTTCCACTAATGTGGAGCCACAAGTGTTAGATGAATTAGATGAAAATGTAATAAATATAACCTCATGGACCCTGATGTTTGATGGTTCAAGTACAACAGATGGTTCTGGAACTGAAATATTGATCTTATAATCTCATGGAAGGAAAACCTCATTTTATTTCTTCCTAGATTTTGAATGTTCCAACAACCATGCTGAATATGAGGCCTTGATAATCAGCCTTGAAATCCTATTAGAGATGGGAGTCAGAAATGTTCACATTGTAGGAGATTCCAATATGGTGATTAGTCAAGTATCAGAAGACTTTAGGTGATTAAGTTAGAAGCTAAGACCATTTCATTCCTTAGATACTCAACTCATTCAACAATTTAATGAAATCAGCTTGGAACATAGGTCAAAGAGTTTAAATAAGTAAGCAAATAATTTGGCCTAAATTACATCTGGAATTAGGGTCCCTGAAGGCATGGAAGAAATATTTGTGAAAGTCATAAGGATAGCTTTTCCAACAATAGAAATGAGGAATGAAGTGATGGCAAAATCTTTTGCCATTGATATTTTTAAAGCTGGAGTGGAAGATTGGAGGAGTCCTATAGTAAATTATCTGGCAGATCCAAGTTTCCTAAATGCCAGAAGGATAAGACTGATGGCAGTAAACTATGTGTTGCTGGATGGGGAGTTGTATAAGAAAAACAAGGAAGATGGACTCGTCTTACAATGCATATCCAAGGAACAAGTTATGAAGGTCATGGAACATGTGCATGAAGAACTGTGTGGAGCACATCAAGCTGGAAGAAAAATGAGATAGCTAATCAGAAGATATGGTTATTATTGGCCAAGAATCTTAAACGATTACATCACTTATGCTAAAGGATGGAAGCCTTGTCAACTACATGGTCCAATTCAAAGAGTACCAGCCATAGAAATACAGTTCATCATTAAACCATGGTCATTTAGGGGTTGGGCAATTGATATGATTGGAATGATCAATCCTCCTTCCTCTAAGGGCCATCAATGAATTGTTGTGACCTCTAACTACTTCACTAAGTAGGTAGAAACAAAGGCTTACAAGTCAATAGATCAAAATGTGGTTATCAAGTTTTTGAAAGAAAAGATCTTCCATCATTTTGGAATTCTAGAATCAATCACTTTTGATAATGGAGGGGTCTTTACTAGAGGAGCAATGAACGAATATGCCAAGTTATATGGAGTAAAAACACGTTGTTCAACTTCATACTATGCATAGTCAAACAGCTAAGTGGAAGATGCCAATAAAGTTATTACTGACATCATTGAGAAGATGATAGAGAAGAATCTAAGGAATTGGCATAACCATCTTCCAGAAGCTTTATGGGTATACATAAATTCCAAAAGAACTAGTATTGGAGTTACTCCATACATGATTACATATGGCCATGATGCAGTTCCTCCAATGGAAGTGGTGGTCAAATCTTCCAGGGTTGCATATCAAAATAATCTAACTCTAGCAAATTATTCAGAGGGTATGTTGATGGAGCTGGAAGATTTAGATGAAACAAGGTTGGGAGCTTTGGACCACCTAATAGCCTATAAGAAGAAAGTGATGACAACTTATAACAAAAGGGTGAAAACTAAGTCTTTTGCAAAGGAAGATTTGGTTTGGAAAGTTTGCCTTCCAACTAAGAAGAAAGATCATAAGTTTGGGAGGTAGAGCCCAAGCTAGGAAGGTCCATACCAAATTTACAACGTTTTTGGAAATGAAGCTTATCATTTGAAAGATTTAAATGGTAACATTCATCCCAATCCAATTAATGGCCGATACTTGAAAATATATCGGCCAAGTTTCTTTGAGATTATACATAAGGAAGAATCCTAAGGCTAGCATGTTGGTAGCCTTAGGGAATGTAAATAGTTAGTTTATTTTCCTTTCTTTGTTCATTTTGAAAAATTTTCTTTTATAAATATTGCAATGAAGATAATTAGCAGTGGAAGATTTGCAGACATGAGAGAGCATATGAATTCTAAAAGGGCTAACTATAGTCATCTTTTCCATATAAAACATGTAGAGGAAATAAAGTTCACAAAATCTACGGGAAGAAAGATAGGTTTGGCCCGTTAGGGAAATTCCAAACTCAAAACAATAAGTTTACAAAACATTGTCCATCAACACAATTCAAAATTTAAATAAGAAATTGTTCAAAGATTGTCCACAACACCCTTAAAGGTATCCCATGAGAGCATCCCTTTCTGAATGGCCTCATCGTCTTGGAGTTGCTTGGCAGATAATTGTTGAGTTTATCCATGGAGGGAAATCATGTGGTTCTTGAGCTCCTCAGTTGAAAATTTCAGCTGCTCTGATTCTCCCAATAACTTATGTTGTTCAGCCAAGTTCTCTTTAAGTGCCTCTTTCAACTTCCTTTCTCTAACTTGTAGAACTTAAATCTGCTCAAGAACCACTGTGAAGGCTTGTGTGTTCTCCTTGAGCCTGCCAATTACCACATTCTTCTGGGTTTCTTTCACTGTAAGAGATTTATTGACAGCTTCAGAGGACTTGAGAGCTACCACCAGTGAGTCCAGCTGAGACTTGAACTCCAGAATGATAATCCTGAAAGCTTTAGAGAAATTAGGATGATTGCCTACACAGAGGAGAGCTATGGAAAGTTCATTCTCAATAGCCAAAATATCTTCCTAGTCATGTTGCATGAGGCCTGATAAGATACGCCTTGGCTGGGCCATATTTGAATCAGATGGAAGAGGATTGGAAGGGGCATTGCTGGAAGAAGTAATCACTCATACTAAAGTGTTTTCCAAGTCTTGAAAATAATTGGCTAGATTAGAAAACTTGTCAAGATCCGATGAAGGCATAGAGAAGGATGAAACCCTGAAGAAGTGATAGAAGTTAGAAAATGGAACTTGGTAGGAATAAAAGGGAAGTGAAAGGAAAATCTAAGAGGGATGTTACCTTTTCTTTGACAGAGGTTTGAGCCTATTGACATGGAGCCTTTCTCTTGGAAGAGTCAGGAGCTTGCATCACTGGGAGATCATGAATTTGGGTACTTTCCATGGGGGAGGAGTCCTGAAAGAAAATTTAAAATTTAGGGAAAGAATAGGAGGAAAATGGTAAATTCTACCTTGGTGGAGTCTTCTTCATCTTCGAAGTATTTGATTTTTTCTTTCTTCACTGTGACAGTTGTCTGAATAACCTTTTCTTTTCTATCTTTTATTTCTTTTTGGGGTGATTCTTCTTCTGTTTCTTCCATGGCTTCATCATCCCCACTTTCAATTTTCTCAATACTTCCAGCGTCTTCCATTCTTTTCTTTTCAATTTCTGATCATGAGATGTTCCAGTTTCTTTGGTACTTTCTTGATGTGACTTAGGATTGGGGGTGTTGGTCTTTCTACTTCTTATTGTGCTTGCCTTTTTGGTTGGGGTGCTCTCTACCACATTCTTCTTCTTCTTTTTCAAAGGAGATTCCTGCACCTCTGAATCACTAGGGACTTCAATTATAGTGCCAGGTGGGATGTTGGAAATCTTCTTACCCAATTGGCGCTGGGACTGCCTCTTATCTTGTTATAAAATACATGGGAGTTAGAGGAATTGGAAGAATAAATCAAGGAGTAGTAAAAATGCATGAAATGAAGGTACACTGGTTCTTGCTGCAATGACTTCTTTTTGTGCTCTCTCAGTAGCCTCCTCCTTTTGAATAACAATTACTCTTTCAACAGCTTTCCTCACTATTTCAGCAGAGGATTTTTGTAAGATCCTGCGTTTCCTTTCTCCTTTTTGGAATTCTTTTCCAAGTGTTAACGTTTTGTGACGTCACTTATTTATGACGTCTTGTGTAATCTTGGTACATATAAAAATTTCCGCGTTTATGTTTTGGACTTAGCGGGACGACGTCGTAAACTTTCATTTCCGACTTTGTGAATTATTGCTCATTGGCGACTACGTGGGTTCGTGCAACGTTTTCTCGTTGGAGCTTCGGCAATCGTGTTGCATTCCCAAACGTGTTAACTTAGTTTATTGTAGATGTTTTGGTGTAGCACTTATGTGAATTGCTTGTTATATTTTTATTTTGTGAATAATGAGAATAGTTATAAACGATTTCGGGAAAGAAATGACTGAATGGTAAATTGATATTTTTCATATTTAGAGCACTTAGTGAAAAGTGTAGAGATTTGACTAAGTGTTGGGGTATGAATAATATAGTGGTAAATGGAGAGGATGACAAGGGGTAGAAGGATAATTAAGAGGCATAACTACACTCTTGTAATTAACCCTAAGTTTGGAAGAAATTGGTCATTTCCCATTTTCAAGTGGTGTCTCACTTATAACCATTGATCTTCTTCTCCCATCATTGTTCTCAACCCTTGGATCATTGAGCCTTGTTTGGATGACACTTAAATGCAAGAATGCATTATTCTTAGTCTTTCACTATGCAAGACTTCATGTCAACCCTTGGATCTTTTATTCATTTTCATTGTCTTATTCTCAACCCTTGGATGTTAAGGCCTTGTTTGGCAAGTGTATGAGAGTGGTGTGTATTGGTTTAAGTCTTCCAATGGCATGACTACTTTGTGGCCCTTGGATTAAGCTTTCATCTCCTTGCTTTATTCTCAACCATTGGATGGTGAGAGTTGTGAGTGGTGAATCTCTACAACTCTTAGGGTTGACTCACTTTGCAAGACTATCATTATATCATAAACTATTTCTCTCTCTTTTCCTTCTTGGTTCTTCTCCACTTATGGGTTGATTTCATCACCCTAAGTTGGGAGTTTGATGTGGACTGCAATATGGAAATTGATCATGAGGTTCTTGTCTTCGGTTTGAGCTAAAGACGGGTAAGTGTTCTTCCATCCTTGTGTGTTTTATTTCCAAACCCTAGTTTTGGGTTTCTTGTTGAACCACTTCATGATTCTTATTCTACTCTTGTGTTGGAGTTTGATTCATTATTAGGAGGCTATGGTAAAGCTTTCCACTGATTTGCTCATTTGATTTCGGTGTTGGGTGAGAGCTAGGGTTTCTTGGACTTGCTTAGTGGTTTTGTTTTGCTCTTCATGGAGGTCGGGGAAAACTTCTTAACTAGCTCATCTTGTGATTGTGTGGGTGTGAGTTTGATTCTAGGGTTCCTAACCTTAGTTGTAATTACTAAGTGTATCCTTGAAAATGTGAAGTTAGGGTTTGAACATGTTTATGTAAATGAACCCTTGTGTATGGAGGACTTGGTGATGATATTGATAGGATTATGATACATGCTAGTTGGGTGGTTGTTCTTGAGATTTTCAATATTAAAGTATGCTTGTATGTCTATATATATGGGTATAGTTGTGTATATATGTAAGTGAAATTATACATATGTATATGTAGGTATTAAGGATGTAGCCTTGTTAGTGAGATTAGGCTAGCTCCTTTGGTGAGAACTTTTGAGGATATACTATAGGATTGGTGCAACTCGGCATCTCAACTTAGAGCGACTATCTAGTTCCCCTTTTGTGAATGATATTTACTATTTCGGGAATTGAGGTTATGTTTGCGATGTGATTTATGGAAAACTTGCTTTAATTGAACTAAGAGCATGTTAAATGAATGGAAATGTTATCCTTGTGAATTAAATGACAACTTGATGATTTGAAAATCTGAATGGTGCATGAGAAAACATCATTGTTGATTATTGCTTTTATGAGATTTAAAAGCATGTTGAATGATTAATGACATTAGTATTGACATTTTGAAAATGTTGTTCATAAATATGATGATATACATATTTGTGTTGATGCACTAGGTTCCCTTTAGCGATCTTAAGGATTGGAGTATCCTTGAAATTGTGGTCACCATTGATTAAGTCGTTATGGAGTTTAGGAAATTGGATTTAGAGCTAAGTGTGGCTGGATTGAGGTTAGTGTCCTTGTGAAGAGTTACTTGCCTTTTTTCCTTTAAGGTGTCATTTACTTCGGTTCTTCATTTCCTTGCTCCATTGAGCGTCTCTACATTTGCTTTGGTTTTTCCGTTGGTGTTTCGGTTTGTTTCCCCGAAAACAAATTTTTCATAAGACTTATATTTAAGTCCATTCGGTCTTTAAGTGAAAAACCCGTTTCCGCTCACCCCCATGACCCCGATAAAAACTTTGAGTTTTGAAATGGTTTTAAATATATTCAATAAAAGATTTTAACCTTTGAAAGTCGGCGGTGTACAAAACGGAGACCGGGGGTAAGATGATTATTTTTACGGATTTTTAAGTAAGTGTCTTTGATAAAAATAAACTGAGATTAGATAATATTTTCTCATTTCTAAAGTTTCCTAAATGAGTTGGAGCCCTTATTGCAAGTTTCTTAAGGGTTTAAAGCTGTTTAGGGGTCATTTTTTAGGTTTCCTGAACTAGGTAGTTGACTGGGTCAACCAAGCTATTTTCCGCAAAGATTTTGGAACTCTTTGTCTGAGCCAGTCGATTGGGTCAGCTTGTTGTGAAGACTAGTTTTAAAACTTCCGTAATTTCCTCTTCGCACGTCGGAATTGAGTCCTATTTGTTCCTATGGCTTGTGCTAGATCCAAACTTTGTATTTAAACTTTAAAATAATTTATTTTCAATTGAAATGACTGTTTTAACCTTGGTAAAAGAGGGGTACTTTAACTTTCTATTTTTGTCGGCGTTGTCCGATACCCTTTTCAAAAATTCATATCTCTCGTCTCGTGGCTTTGATTTAAGTCCCGTTTGTTTCCATGGATTTTCCTATGTCCAAATATTTAATACAAAAATTGAAATCATTTATTTTCACTTGAAATGACTATTTTACCCTTGGTGAAAGATACTTTAACTTCCTATTTGGGTCGGCGTTGTCCGATGCCATTTTCAAAAATTCATATCTCTCGCGTTGTTGTCTTGAATTCGATTTCGTTTGTTTCTATGGTTTGAAATATGTCCAAATAGGTGGGGTAAAGTTTGAAAGTACCTTTTTTCCCTTGAAATGACCATTTTACCCTTGGGCGAACATGTGACCTTTGAGTGGTCGGTGTAATGGGTTGTTTAATCTCTTTCACTTCCTTTTTGATTTTAGGAAACCTTTGTGACTTACTTTAGGTTGTAATGACTATTTTACCCTTGTGTTAGGTGTACGGATGGTGAGGAGTGACATGTGAAGTGATTAGTAGCATGGTTTGATGGTGATTGGAGGTTTTAGAGCTCGGCATGCTCGTGATCTAAGAAGTATGATTGTTATCATTACTGGGGTGTTATGAATATGAGTGTTTCTCCCATGATTGGTGTTTAGTGTTATGTTGGTTGTTAGTGTTGGACTGGCGGGTACGAGTCATGGTGATCCCTGAGATGGTCTGTATTATGTGACTTGTATTGGATGTATGTCTCTATATATATACGTATATATATATATATATATGTATAAGGGTGCATTTATTATATGTTGTTATGTTATGGTTTCACTACATGCTAGTTACCCTATTTATTGATGCATGGTAGGGGACTAAAGGGATGTATTTTCGGGGTCTTGTATTGCCGTGAGTGTCATGTGGGACATCTGACTGACCTAGGGTAGATGCATGTACACGGGTTGGTTCTCACTCAACTTGGACGATCGGAGGATATGATGGTTAGGATATTTTTTCCTACGGGGCTTGATGAGCTCACCCCAGCGTTGGTTTGCCCTGGTGGTCCACACCAGTTTGTAGGTGATGTTTCGGCTACGGACAACATAGGGTGCAATGACACCTTTCTTTTGATTTCTCATTACAGGTTCTGGATTTACCCAGAGTGTTACGGATGCTATTGCGGGATTTAGGACGGTCATACGTAGAGTTGTTCCATTTTAATTTCCTTTAATTGCCCCCTGTATTGGGACTGTTGTTGTACTTCTTGGGAGCAAGTCTGTTGTCATATCCCTTCCTTGTATTTGACATCCTTGCATTATTGTAGAGATGTATTCTTTTGGCGCCTCAATGTGCCTTGTGTATCATTTGGTTTAACTTCCGCTTGCTTATGTATGGAATTATTGTTATTTATAATATTTCATTCGTTTTATGGTTATTTAGGATCTTAATTGGTCGCTTCTTGTATGGATCACAACCCGGATTCCTCGGATGTTCTGGTCGGGAGTCTTTGAAATTTAGGGATGTGACAATTTTGTAAGGTTAAGGAAAATTTGGCGAAGATTAATGTTGGCTACCATTTGTGATACAAAATCATTTGATTTGTTTGAAAGGAAAGAAATATATATCGAGATACCCATAAAGGAAATTTTGTTAAAAAAGAAAGTAAAGGCTTACCACTTTGGGAAGAGGATTCCTGTGGATCTTGCCTTGCTGTTCTAGAAGGCACTTGAGGCCTTTAAAGTGGCATTTGAGGATGCTTTCTTTATTTTCTTAGAAGGAAGGATTGATGGCAAGGGCACATCTCCATGGAAGGTAGGAGAAACAAACTTGAAGGAGTTGATCTGTTGCAACACTAATGTTGAGCCTTTCATCAGTCTAGTCTTCGAAACATATGATTCCCACCAAAATTCAAAAAATAAACTTGCATCAGAATGGGGTGAAAAAGGAGACAAAACAAAAACTTCTTTTAACTGTTGGAATCTTCTACTGACATCACAAACCACTTCATCATCAGTAAATCTCACTTGTCGGCAAAAATGATGATTGTATGATTGGAAATGAGGTAGTGGGATCATTAGTGTCAGGCCGAATTATCTTGCAAGTTATGTAGGATTATAGAACTCTACACCATATTTTTTGTTTTGAGAACTTATGGGGCTGACACCATAGTGTAGATCTCTACAGATTAGAAAATGGACCATTAAAGAAAAAAACTCATCTGAAGGTGGATCAGAATCCTCCTTAGATGGAAGTAACCATTCTGGAGTTTGTGGATAGTTGACAAAGGGAATGAATTTATCTGGGGTTCTTTTTTGACAATCATCATATAAAAAACAAAAATATTATTTAAATGATTGGGCCTTTGGATTGGAAGAGGGGTAACTAAAAGTGACAAGGAATCTTTGGAAATGATTTTCACTTTTGAGCTTAATTCAGGAAAATATACATGGATCCAAACTTAGAGGAGCCACCAAGGGCCTCCAGTTTTGGACAAGTCAGACAGAACCATATCATTTAGACTTATATAAAGGTAAGATAAAAGGAAGGAGGCCATGTCAATTTGAGTTCCCTTAGACAGGGCAATGGCTAAATTAGTAAACTATTTGGTAACATGAGCTGAGGGTACACATAAGATAAACTTGTTAAGCCAAATGATAAGAAAGGCTATGTGTTCCCTATCATCAATTGGATTTTCAGAAGATTTACCTTTATAACTCGACATGAATTGAGGATATGCAGAAACATAGGGTTTAGATCCAGAGGTTTTAGGAGGATAGGAAAAATCTATATCTGGGAGCAAACAATTGACCTCTTTTCCAAAGGGCTTGTCTTTTATAGTGGGATCAATCATACCAAAATTTAAGTGAAAAGAGTTGGTGGCGGGACTCCAGAAAAATAAAGAAGCGAAAATTAAAGATTTTTCAGGGAGTGGAGAGATCTTACTCAGATGAATGACATCGAAGATACCCAAGTTCTTCCACAAGTCACCCTTCGCTTGTGAAACTCTATCTACCCAATCAAACCAATCCTCCATGGCATTGGCCTCTGAAAGGATTTCTCTTATGTAGAGAAGTTGCTTTTCGGCCATTGGATAAACTTGATTGAGTGAGATGGGAGGAACTTCAATAAAAGCAGAACCTAGGGCTTTTTGTTGGTCAGGAGCAGATATAAACGTGGCCTGAGAGATTATGGCTTGTGATTCGTCTATAATTTCTCCAACTTGGTGCGCCATTGTTGTGGTAGAAATGGAGGGAGAGATTAATTCGCAATCAGGGTTAGTTTTCCTGAGTTTTGGTGCCATGATTGAAACTTGTAGTGGAAGGTTTGAAGTTCTAGGGTTTGGGTGATAAAAAGGGAAATGCAGAGCAAGGGGAGTGAAGTCTAAAGGTTTGGGCTAAAAGTTATAAGAATATATATATATATATTTATATGTATATATATGTGGCTATATATGTACATATAGATATAAATATTTGTATTATTTGAATTCAAAAGGGAGAAAAGATGAAGAGATTAGAGAAGGAGAATCTTGAAAATGATGGAGTAAATTGAGGTTGTTCAAAATTAGAGATATGATGAGGGTTTTAGTTCTAAGAGATAATTTGGAGCTAGAAAGGTTTATAGATGTTATGATTACTGTGGACTTGGTCAATACGAGTAGCATTGGCGACAAAATACCTGAATGACAGTGGAACACGTAGGTGAATAGGAGATAAAGTATCAAAGTTTAAATTTTAAAGCTTCTAAGGCCTAGTTTGGAAAGAGTCCGTAAGGTCATGGAAGCTTGGGGGGGGGGGGGGGGGGGGGGGGGGGGGAATGTTGGTACACAAAATTCCATGCCACATGGCGTTAGGGAAGTAGGCCACGTGGCACAGTGAGGGGGCACATGCGCCAGTGTAAAATTTCAAAGAAGAGTTGGACTCAGGAAGGTAAATTGACAAAACTATTAGAGTTGGGCTTTGATTGGAGTCTAGATAGTGGAATGTTGAGATGATTGGGCCTAGAATATAGGAATTTCGATTTTAAAAGAGCTAATGAATATGGCCCATATGGAGGCCAGGTTCGTATGAGGAGTTTGGTTTACATATACCTATCAAGGAGAAGCCTAAACATGGGATAGAGTTATGGCAGAAGTGGGAGACGTGGTTCAATCAAAGTGGGAGCAGGGGACATGTGGAAGGTGCAAGAAATACAGATGGCAAGACAGGGATAAATGATTGAAGAGCAGTTCTGTTAGGCAAAGTGTAAAAGTATAAGTAAAATTCTAAGCCTATATTTGGCTCTTTCTCCAGCAGCAAACACACAAAATTTACACATTACATTGCAATTACTTTACAAATTATAATTTTCATTCAAAGTCTTTCAATTCGAGTAAAAGTTATTTCAATTCTTTTACTTGTTGCAATTTCGTTCCTTGTTAATTTCTTTTATTGTGATTCAATTCCATTCTTAATTCAATTCAGTCTATTAGTTTTATTCCTTTCACAACTTCAACATTTAAGTCCTTTTAATTAAGGCAAAAAGAACAAAAAACAATCGCTTGATATCAGTCATCTTCCAAGGGAATAGTCTCCAGTTTCCTAGGAAATCCCATTTGATTCAACTTGAATCGTTAGGAAAGTGTCTCAAATTCTATTGTAATTAGGTTTCCTATTTAGAGTTATATTATAAAAGGAATTTATTATTAAAGAGTTTTATTCTCCAAGGAGTTGTAATCCTTATCCAACAAAAAATTGAGTTTTTCTTGTTCAACAAGGAAATTAGTTTAAGTCTATATATAGGGACCTAGGGTTTGTGTTGAAACTTA
Organism: Cornus suecica; assembly: GCA_963922005.1. Taxonomy (NCBI): domain Eukaryota; kingdom Viridiplantae; phylum Streptophyta; class Magnoliopsida; order Cornales; family Cornaceae; genus Cornus; species Cornus suecica. The sequence continues at coordinate 38,798,577 of OY998247.1, read as the reverse complement.
GAGAAGAGATGTGAGGAAAAAAGGAGATGAAGAGGGTGTGAGGGTGATGTGTGCACCGGGTGAGGGTGCTATGTTGTTCACCTATGTAATATCTTTCTAATAAATATTCATTCTCTCCGTGGACGTAGGCCAAAGTTAGGGCTGAACCACGTTAAATATTGTATGTTATCTGTGTGATTTGTGTGTGTGAGTAAAAACAGGTGTAGATGATCTTGGCAGGATTAATTCCTAAGTGTGAGATGGGAATTAATTCCTAACAAGTGGTATCATAGCAAGGTTTAAGCAGATCGGTATCAGAAAGTTCCAGGTTGAAGTAAAGAAGAAACTCGTACGTCTTGGCCCATATTCGAAGATCAGAGTTGTTATAAATCAGAAACCAACCATACCAAGAGCTTCGTCTTGATGAGACGAAGCCGGGACAGTCAAATGAATCGCCGGAAATAGCAGCATGCACCCCCACGCGCCGCATTAATTTCTGGCCAGATATTTTGGCTCCATACGTAGCAGTTTTGTTTCGGGCCTATTTTGCGGAGCATCAATGATTAAGACAAGGCGTATAATATATCAACGGAAATATATTTTGAAGACGAACATTTTGGCACAAAAAGAAGCATCATAGGAAAAGGAACACTCCCAAAAGCGCCCCGAGAAGTTTCTGACGCCGTGAGTAAATTTTTTGTCTTTTGTGCTGATTTGTTTTTTGGCCCGTTTGGAGTCGTTTTTGACCCGTTTTTTATGCGGTCAGAGGCGTTCTTAAGGTTTTGGACCGCTCCGGATGTAATCATAAGATCGGTTTTGCATGATTCAACTCTGAACACCTCGAATAGGCCTAATGGGAGCTATGAGAGAAGAAAAAACAAAAAAGTCAGATGCAACAGAACTTGGTTTTGGCTATTTTTGATGTCGATGATATGGAGGTTGTGTTTCGATTGACGCATGGAGGCATGGCGCATAGCGGCACGGTGGAGAGTGCATAGCAATAGTGGCTCGCATGTGCTAACGAAATTGTTGAGTTTTAAGTTGATGATGATGCTGAGTCTTTGTGTGATTTGAGCGAGACAACAAAGCGACAAGTGGTTGGGATGAGGTTGAAGGCGCTGGTGGGACGATATGTGAGGAAAGAATTCGAGGGTAGTGGTGTTTTTCTTGGGAAGATTGTGTCATGTGATAGTGATTGGATAGTATAAAAAAAATTGAGATGATGAAGGTGGAGATTGCGGCTTGGTATGGAGGTGACTGAGCTTGAAGAAGATAAAGATGATGATGTAGATGAAGAAGATGAAGTGATTGCGGAGAAAACGCGATTATAAAGATAGTGTTGAAGATGATGTTGATGTTAAAGAAACGCACATAGTCACGGTGGAGGTGGAGCATGATGCGTGTAGATGAAAAAGAAGAAATTGAAGAAGAAGAGTGTTGATAAAAAATAAGAAAATAATGAGTAGAAAAGTATTGATGCTTAAAGCAAGGTGGACTTTTGAGAAGATGATAGAATTTGAGCCAATGTGGAGATTGTTAGGAAAATGTCTTAAATTCTATTGTAATTATGTTTCCTATTTAGAGTTGTACTGTAAAAGGAATTTCTTGTTATAGAGTTTTATTCTCCAAGGAGTTGTAATCCTTATCCAACAAGAAATTGAGTTTTTCTTGTTCAACAAGGAAAGGGGTTTAACTCTATAAATATGAACTTAGGGTTTATGTTGAGACTTAGAGAAGAGATGTGAGGAAAAGAGGAAAGGAAAAGGGTGTGAGGGTGATGTGTGTACTTGGTGAAGGTGTTATGTTGTTCACCTATGTAATATCTTCCTAATAAATATTCCTTCTCTCCGTGGACGTAGGTCAAAGTTGGGGCTGAACCACGTTAAATATTGTGTATTATCTGTGTGATTTGTGTGTGTAAGTAAAAACAGGTGTAGATGAGAATTAATTCCTAACATAATCTGGCACGCCCGTACTCACTAAATTTGGAGAAGATTTGTGCAAACAAATATACGTGTCATACACATAATATACATTATATAATAGGGTTTTACTTAGTTTAGTGTGAAATTACGAAAAAGGAAAAGATTAGGGTTTCTTCTCAGCATTGTCTATAAATATCAATGTCTTCTACAAATGTGGGGGGCCTTGGAGCCCTTGAGAGATCTCTCAATTATTTTATAGTTCATATTCTTCTACAGAGATAGAGATAGAGAGAGAAAATCATTGAGTGATTCTATATCTTCTAGTTTTCTCTTGTTTAGGGTTTGTTCAATTGTGCTTCTACATCGATGATCTTATGCATAATTGAATGACCTAGATTCTGAAAAATCTACACACCACCTTGTGCAACGTGATTGCTTAGATCCGTTTGAGAAACTGAGTTGTCTGAGTGCGGAGATCAGAGCAGGTGGCTTCATGGTTCATTGATCCGTTGAGAAGCAGAGCCGTTAGAGTACGGAGCGGAGCGAGAGCTTCGTGGAGCGCGAATGATTCAAGTTCGTCAGACGTCGAGTGGAGAAAGGCAGATCATGAGTGATTTGTAAGTCTAAAGCTTCATAGAGTCTGTGTACTGCTTGATTCATAGTGCATCGATACTTGAGTATATCCGTGATTTTTACTTGGAGTCTTTCCAAGGTTTTTCACGTAAAAATATCATATGTTTCTATTATTTTATTTTCTGCACTTAGATTAATCTTGTTAAATAATTAAATTAAAATTGAATTTTTTGGAATTAAATATTAATTTATCAATAAATTCACAAAAAACCTATTCACTTCCTCTAAGCTATTTTAATTGATCGTCTAGATAATTTCAAATGCAATGCTAATAGAAACAAGTTTCAAACAAAGACTGAGCCCCATTTAAAGCCCATTTTCAATGTTTTAACATTTTGAAGGTTGCCCATCTCGAGACTCCAAATAATATCTAGAATTGTAATCACAATAGGCATTGGTAATTTGGTGGAATAGATTGAAGTTCTAAAAATTAAACTTCACTACCAAGTGCATAAGAGGCTGTGACTGTGAGAAGTAAGTGCATGAATCATGACTGGGGTGCGGACCGTTCCTTTTTTCCCGTCATGTTTTTTTATTCTGGTTCCTACTATCATCTTTATTATATTTAATAAATTTTTTTTTTCAAAATATCATAAATCAAAAAATAATATAATTAAAAAATTCATGACTATATCTAATAATAGTCATAGATATCATGTTCCTCCAAATTGTTTCAATCATAAAGCTTAAAAATTGAATTCTACGGCATACATTTTTAGCTCTTTAACCCAGTTTTATCAAAGTAGTTGTGACAACATTATATTGAAAATTAGAAGAAAGCTATATTTATAAAAATATTGAGATATTTTCACATGAAGTCCATCACACATTGAAGTTAAAATTATTGACAATGAGATACATTATAGGGACATACATATACCCTCCAGTAGTATGTATATGTATGGGTACGATCCACCATATTTTGGTATTCTGCTACAGTTTCAAAATTAAACATACTCCCTTTGACAATGATTAGTTGTCCATGTTTGAAAAATCAATAATTTTTTTGTATTATTTTCTTTTTTATTTTATCCTTGAAAATGTAGTATAATTGTGATTTTTAATGCGGCCCATTATTTTTTGAAATTAATAAAAAATGATAATTTAAGAAAGTATATGATAATATTATATTGGGATTCAAGGACAACTAATTTTAGACAAGTAAATTAGGTAAAGTGGATAGCTAAAAATGGACTGAGGGAATATATTGAATTTATATTCCATATTATAGGACCTGCAAGCACTAATATACATATAATACTTATATAGAAATGTGGATTAGCCGAGGTGCGCGTAAGCTGACCCGGACATCACTATTATAAAAAAAATAAATAAATTTGAGGATCAAAAATAAAAGACAAACGTCATAATTAATATCCTTTCAAAAAAAAAAAAACTTCATAACTAATATTTAATTAAAAGAATAGATAGGTTCATCTAACAAAATCTATTCATATGAATAAATTTAGTGCAGTGACTTCATGCAAGCATCGGATGATTTTATCTTGACATCAGTCTTGGCGAGGAGTGGACTCAAGCTTCTAAATGTACTTCCGAGCATCATTTGCTACATGGGATGGCATGGGGTCTTCGAGGGTAAATCTGGAAAGAAGTCATTATAAATAGATAAATAAAAATACATAACATATAAATATCAAAACTCTGATACAATGTTAGAATCAGTTCTCAAATACTTTTAAGCCACACAAAACTTCGTCATCACGATTTTAAAGTGTATTTTTTGAAATTTATAGACATTCTTAAAATATATGCGTGACAAATTAGGTATTAGATACCTTTTATGGTGCTCTTTAAAGTAATTTTGAAAGACATGACAACAACAACCAAAAAGAAAAAAAAAACATCTATTGAATTTAAGAGGAACGTGAAAGAAGCAATATATTGGTTTTACCCATCAAAAACAATGTCACTATAAGAAATTTTGTTTTGGCTTTGAGAGTGTGTTTTCTACATGAAAGTTGATAGCATATCTCTTATTACAAGAAGTTGACGAGTTCTTATATATATATTAATATATATATTATTCTAATTTATACTTCTTCTTTTTTTTCCTGATAAGTTCTAGTTTATTCTTTCTTAGCAAAAAAAGAAAGAAATATTATTTTGGCTACAGAATGGTTACGAAAACCTTTTGCCACAAAATATAAATTTTCAGGATTCATGGTCAAGATTCGTAATAAATTTTATATTTTGAATAAAATAAATATAAAATACAAAACAGATATATATATATATATATATATATATATATATATATGTGAGGAAAAAATTAATTTTGTACTCGTTACAAATATTTTTACCACAAAAAAAATACGTGACAAAAAAAACTAATTTGTATAATGTGCCATCTTAACCATATTAAAAATTGTAAAGCAATGAGATATATATTTTATGTGTATGTATATTTATATGAGGAGGAAACAAATTCACTCATGCTCTCTTCGGACCATTGGTGGAGCTGTTCCCGCCTACGGTGCTCGATCCATCTTTATAGTCCGGCAATGGAACACGATCCGACTCGATCATATCAATATCTTCCAACAATATCTCATAGTGCCTTTTTATCTCTTCAACGGTCTTTGTGGGAACTCTCGAAGCTATGGTCTCAAATACATTGGGAGAGTTAAGGTCCATCTCGGCAAGACAATTTTCAAACAACTTATTTTCTTCAAAAGTCCAACGGGTGTGTTGTGTTTGGGATGGTGAGGACGTAGAAGCCATTGATGAACTCATTAATGTTGAGAGCTTGAAGGGTAAAAAAAACAATGAGAGGGGTGAAGTGAAGGGAAGAGAGCAAACCTCTCTCTCTATATAAAGACATAGACTATAAAAGTATTGGAATTATTATATTTTAGGATACATTTTAAGGAAACTTCCTAGCAGTTTGACATACCTTCGTTTCTAGCTTTACCCATAAGAAAAATAAAAGTAAATGCTATTTTAAAAAGATGGTATTCCCCAATTTTTTTAAAATATTTTTCGAAAACCCAAAAACTCTTCTAAAAAAATCAAAAACAACGTTTGAAAAACCAATTCAAACATGTTCTAACTTGTTTTATATAAAAATGGAAAGAATTGAAATTGACCAAATTAATTACAAGTAAAATCCTCGTGGGAATATTGCATGCAATATTTATGAAAATTTATATTGCTGCATGGCCAGAATATATTGAATATTATTTGATTTTAATTCTGATTAAAAATTGGAACTTTTCAACTTTAGAATCACAAAGTTTTTTGCTTAGCAAAACGGTAAACTCGTAGTTTATTATTACAAATATAATGGGTGAATAAATAAAGAGACAGTTATTTAAATCAATATTTTAATTCTGAGTGTTTTATTTTTGGTAATTAAAAACTGCAGCTATTAAAACTAGAATGAGATTTAAAATAAAATTAAGGATAAAACTTGTCTCCTACCCTATAAAGAGGAATTTCCTCCTACTCCATGATGTGACTGAATAATATGCGGACGTATTTTTTAAAATAATAACAATTATTATATATATATAAAATAGACTTATAAATGGAAAAACAAATTCTCCATCTCTAAAACAATTCTCTAAAATGTTTGAACCTTATTAATTAGTCATTCCGGCTGCCGCCGACACTGTCACGAATATGGGAGATAAAAAAATATAAAAAATACAGTCCCGAAAATCGAGTAGAATATGGCGAAGACTTGCCGGAGTGAGTTGAGCAAGAGGTGGTTCTCGTCCTCGGCGAAAATCTGGAGTTTGGAACCGGAGTATGCATTGTCAACAAATTGGTCGATGCTAAAAAGGTTATGGGATTGAATTGGCAATCTGTATAGACATCACAGAAAGGACCATAATGAGAACAAGAATCCTCTTTTGATCACAATTCTCTTAGATTCAGGATATCTATATATATATCTATATATATATATATACACTATGACTAACTTATATTAACTATGGCTATAACTCCAAAATGAATGTCCTTGAAAAATATATATATATATTTATATTACTTATTTGAAAGTCATTTTTTTTTTTATAGAACTTTACACACCAGTTCGTAAGTTTACGGAGAGATGAGAAGTTAGACTCAATCAAAATGGAAATGGAATATTTAGCCCTATTAACCTTTAAAAATCAATCTAAATCATATTTAAATATATGACACGTGTTCATATTTTATTAGGTTATATCATGGGTAGGAGAAAGATCCCCTCCTCGGATAGAAGAGGAGACATGTATTGTTCTAATATTAAAACCTAGTTTCTTGTTTATTTTGGTAATCTAATGTTGAAAAATTCGAAGACGTGTAGCATATATTCCTAATATGGTCCTTTCCTTTTATAGAAGAGTTTCTTTACTGCCAATTGATTGTTTCCATATACAAACATTAATATATATATATATATATATATAACAACACAAACCTTATTTTTGTTTCACATGAACAAGGATGTAAAAGTTGCATTGTGGGTTGGACCACAAATATATGGACTTGGATGATTTTGGATGGATTGGGCCAACCCGAAGTGTCAGGTAAGCCCAAAATTCAAGTCCATAATTAGGGCTGCAATTTGGGCCAACCCAATCCAGCCCAACTCGAACCCGACTGGGCTAGATCCGGGTTGGGTTGGATCGGGCCAGCCCTTAAGATATGTTCGGATTCGGGTTGAGCCCGACCCATTCTTTCATGGGTTGGGTCGGGTCGGTTTGAGTCTCTCTTTTTTTGGGTAAATATCTATGGTCTTATATACCAAACAAAACATATAGATATACATTATACACAAAACAAAATCACCCCCAATTACATTTCTCTCCATATCTATCTATCTCTATAAATATATATATATTTTATCTGTATCTATAGATTAATGATTTCAATGGCGGATATATGTATCTGTATCTGTATATATATATATATATATGTATCTGTATCTCTATATAATCACAGATACATATATGGAAAAATAACTTGTGGGTTTTTACTGTACGAGAGGGGCGATGCGAAGAGAGCCTGAGTTGGGGAGATCGACGGAGAGGATCACATCCCTCTGGATCATGACGATCTCGACGATTGTTGTGATGGTTTCGACGATTGTTGTGGGTGTGATTAGGGTTTCGATCGAGATGAGGCAGAGGAGGATCGATAGACCATAAGAACATCATGAAATCACATAATCATTGTTGGCTTTGAAATTTACTTTCGGCAAACAATTCCAAAATTGATGATAACAAACCATTGAAGAATGTTTGATACTAATGAATTATCAAGTTTATGTTTTCAGCAAAAGACAGGTGAACGACTCGGAAAACAAGCTCAGAAAGAAAGCTTGAATTAAAGCAAAAAGCCGTGAAAGAAATTGAAGCGAAAATGGAAAATCAAATAATTCAACGGCAAAGGCGAAAGTCGAAGACTCAAGACTTGGGGTAGATAGGTCGGGGAGTGATCATTGTAACAAGGTAATTTTATGCATCGATTTTATCGTATAAGCTCAAGTATAAAATGAACCGAACTCAAATGGAATGAAAAACGCTTTACCGAACTTAAACGGAAAGAAAAATATTTTTATTAAATGTTTTTCAAGTTATAGTCGACTAGAATCACCATGTGTATTTTCTAGTAGTCGACTAAAACAATCAGTAGCTATTGATTTTTCATCCACATCAAAGGAGTCGATTGAAAGTACTTTGAGTCGACTAGACTACAAGAAGTAGTCGACTAGAACACATTCTAGTCGACTAGATGTATCATTGTAGTCGACTAGAACTCAATTTAGTCAACTAGATGAAACCATGTAGTCGACTGAAAGAAAAAGTAGTCGACTAGTTGATCCTCAAAACCTGCAGATTCTTCAGAAAACATTTCCCATGTTTTGTGGATTGTATTTAATGGTGTTCAAACGACTCTTGTCTTTCAAATACTATAATCATTCTTTAAAACCCTAATGCAATGCTATATATAGAATGAGATGTGTATATTGAAGATGTAGAGATTGAAATACAAAGAGAAAGAAAGCTATCAAAAATTCTGCAGAAATTTTCTCTACAAAAGCCATTGAAACCAAGCTTTGAAAATCTGATTTTCTCCAAGTTTCTTTGAAAATCAAAATCTCTAGTATCTCTTCTTATTCTCCAAATATCATTCATTGATCATATCCTTTGAGAATACATTTTTAGAGCTATTGTAAAATCTGTTATCTAAATCATGCTTCTGTTATATGTATATATATAAATATATCACGCATACAAATAAAGGAAACTGACCCGAAAATACAATAATCACAGAAGAACAGAAATAATCCGAGCCCTGTGTGATACCACAGTTTTCTTAAGGCAAAATTGCTCCCTCTACGGTGCTTAAGGATTCTGAACAAATGCCTCCCAAGATAGAACGGATTTCGCCTTCACTGTTGCAGCACTGCAATGGTGAAGCCCGACGAACTCAAGTTCTGTGTTTGTACTCAAACCCAAACCTATGTATATATATGTGTGTATATGCGAATGTAGGGAGAGGCAGAATCAAAAGCGTGTGTTATGAATGAACTGCAACCTATAGATATAGAGAAGAAAAGGTGTTACAACTGTATTGGTATCCATTCCAATGGGTGCTGAAACTGTTTATGTAAAACTGTAGACGTATCTCTTCAGAAGAGACATTTGCAGTTTTGGCAAAAAATAAAACTACATTGGGTAGAATCGACGACCCACCCACCCGCACCGCGCCACGACCACGGCCCGGGCGGGCTGGCGGCGCGCGCGCGTGTGTGGTTAGGCTAAGACTTGCATGGTTTATGCATGGTTTAGCTCTCCTCCCATGCCTCTAGTTATTCAAGTCACTCATTCAATGCAACCATATATAAACACTTTTACACTTCACTTTATTTCCAATGTGGGACAAACATCATTACCCAAGTTCAAGTGGGTCACTTTGAGATATAATTTCTCATTCAATAATTAATAGTTTTGAACATGTAATTATACCAACTTGATCTCCACACCAAGGAGAACACATTAGTGCTTGGTCCCGTTAAATTCGGAGTTCGGGTCCCATAATTATTTAAGCTCAAAGTTGAGTTTAATTACTGTTTTTTCCAAACTATTTCCAACAAAATCACCAAAAACACTTAAGCTTATATTGATTTATCTTCCATAAAAACCTTTGGGTTTTGAGTGTTTTTGTTCTTGAGTGATTTTATTGATTACATACGAATTTGTAATCTCGGACAAGTGAAGTCCACCGATTGGTCAAGAGAGGGTTGTTCTATTGACTGAGAGACAAGCTCGAGAGGCTTGTGTTGTAAAGGTTTGCCATTCCACCTGTGAAGGAAGGGCCATAGTGAAAGGATCGGGAAAAGTCTCAAGAAGGGGTTCTTGAGCCGAGGAGTAAGAGTTACCGAACCTCGAAAAAATTACGGTGTCAATCTCTCTATCTCTTTCTCTTTACTTGATTTATTTGCATGCTATAATTGCTTAAATATCTTGTATGCTATTTTGTCTTGAAATTAATAGTTAGAGAAGTTTAAATTGAATCATTCACTTGATTTTTGAGAAATTGATTTTTGTTTAGAGTGTGTTCCAATTTCAAAAAGAATTAGAATTATTTTTGAACACCCTATTCACCCCCCCCCCCCCCCCCCCCTCTAGGGTTAATTAGTGACTAACAATCATGTATATATTACAAAGAGCATTAGTTTCCCTTTATGCAAAATACGAGCATTTACATCAATATATATATATATATATATATATATATATATATATATATATATATGTATCTCTATCTCTATCTCCATTCTTCTCAAGAACTCTTCAAGCTCCATTGTTCTCTGCACAACTTTTGCCATCTCTTCCTCTTTCTGTCTCAAAATCAAATTTGTTTTCTCTTCTAATGTCTTCAAAAGCACCGATAGTTGTTGCTTTTTCTTCTCTTGTAAAGCCAATCTCAATCTCTCATTCAACAAAACTGAGTTTCGGGTTGGGTTTGGATTTAACCTGAACCCAACCCAATTTAAACATTGATCCGATAAAACCCAATCCGTGTTGACCCAAATTGAACCCGACCCCGACCCAAGCCCGAAATTTTCGGGTTGGGTCCGGGTTGGGCTAGGCCAACCCACCCAAGTTGCACCCCTATCCATAATTGCGTTTATAAAACTAATCCAAAAAAATAAAGTTTTTTTTTTTTTACTTAAATCATACTATTTTGAGTAGATTTTGACATTAATCTCATTTTAAAAAATTATTTGAGATTGGTCCCATTTTAAAAAATTTCTCCTTACCCTAAAATCTATTTTGTCTATATTCCAAAACTGCCCCTAAATATTGGGGTTAACTTTAAATAGTCAAAAAATAAAATAAAGGAAAATATTATGCCATTAGAGCAGAATACCAACAAAGCATGATGATCTCGTCTAACATGGCTCACGTTTGAGATTTAGAAACACAAATTTGGGGCTTTGGGCCGTCTGATGGAAACTGGTGGTTCTATGTTTTTGGGGACATCTTATAAGGATCCCATAACAAATTTTAATCTTATTTCAGAAGGTCTTTGCTTAGCACCGTGAGACAATACCTTATTCATCTGCATTCTCTTTTCAAAATGAATGAAACATATTTCATAGTACTTTTTCTAGTATCACTAAATTCCCTTACCATTTCAGTTAATTGTGGTAAAACAATTTCAGCTTTATTAGTCAATTGTTCTAAAAGAACTTTAGGTTATCTTTTGAAAAGTTCCTAATTGCATCTTTGATACCCCTTACATATGAAAACACGGGGTACATGGCTTCCTGGTTCGGTTTTGAATATTGCTCAGTGTTGTTTGTTACCGACTAATCATCCAAAAAAGCAGGAAAACAGTTTAGCCATTGTATAGAGAGACGAAGATTGTTGCCCTTATAACCCTTACATATGATTTTCCATGTTAATCATATGACAATGAAAGAGCTTGGAGAACAAGTAATGTATGCGCTATAACCTGTTCTCTCTTCTAACCCTAAACAAAAGAAAAACATAGAGAAAGAGAAGGAAACCGGTCAACGACAGATGAAAAAGGAGAAATCTAAATTTTAGGGTGGTTATGGTGTAAAAACATTTAAGGGGCATTTTTGGAATACTAAAAAAATACTCTTGAAACTTAACCTTAATTGTTAGTTGACTAACCAAAAATAATAAAATTGAGACCAATCTCAAACAATTTTTAAAATTAGAACTAATCTCAAAATCTACCCAAAATAATAGAATTTAAGTAAAAAAAATAAACCCAAAAATAAATATATTTTTTAAAAAAATGCATATCATGCAGTATATCACATATACATATATGTTAAAGTTATGAATATCTCATATACGTATATGTTAAAGTTACAATATTTACCCCGAATTGTTAAAGAGATTTGGGACAGTGAATATATCAACGGTTGGATGGATTTATTAAAGACCCAAACGTATTTGTATTTATCCATCCAACACTGGATATGCATTTAGTATCCCAATTTACTTTAGCAATTTTGTGTAAGAAATATTTTCCTTTCTTTAGTGCGAATATCACCTCCCATTTAGATCCCTATGATAAATAAGTATGGTGTAAAAAGTAATAGTACTACTTTATAATACAATTGTAAAATTTAATAAGTATGTTTAAATATATTTATAAAATTATTTTGATTATTCAAATTGTATTTCATAAATAGTGTAAGATACCCACTCATAAGAATCATTTTTCAAATCAAATAGATAGAGATAGTACAAACCATTTTTATATAATGGAAAAAATATATCAATATCAAGAGAGGTAAAATCTCAACAGTTATAACTGTTGAAATAAATAAATAAAAAATGAGAATAATTCACAGAATTCTGAAATATATAAAATTCATTGGCAAATAACAACATAAAGAATAAAATGAATAAAACAAACTGAGAGATGAAAAAATATCAACGATTATAACTCTTGATTACACCAATATATTAAATGTTTTTAGTATATCAATTTATAAATTCAGATATTAAATAAAAATAGTAAAATATTTAATACGAAGTAAAAAATTCATTTGTTGTACATATATAGCATGAGATATATAAATTCAATGTCACTAGAAATTGCTTAAGACATGGTGGTCTATCGACTTCTGGTATATAATACTCTATTTGTCCCAAAATAAGTTTTCATATTTGACTTTTCAAAATTTTATAGAATATTTTGTGTTTCCACTTTTGCCCTTTAAAAATATAGTATATTTTTTGTTTTTTAGTGGGCTCATTATTTTTTGAAGTTAATGAAGACATTGAATAAGGATAAGTTGAGAAAATATAAGATTATATTGTATTGAGATTCGAAATTGGACACTTATTTTAAGACGGATAAAGTTATAAAAGTGGACACTTATTTTAGGACGGAGGGAGTATGTAGTTGTACAAGTTAGTATTGATCGGTCCAGGTCGTGTGAAAATAAAAGTGTTAAATATAGTGAATTAGCATGATCTAGTTTTACCTCTTAATCGCAAGTACGCGAGTAGTATATAGTATATTTGGATAGAGAAGGTTATCGAACAACATACATCAAAGTCGTATTCCAAATAATCATAAATTTAGTAAATTGAATTATATTAAAAATAGTTTGATTGGTTTGTCATTTATAATCTACTAAACATAAAAGAAATAAATAGATAATTGTTTTGGTGAATTCAAGATAAACAAATTTAGGGTTTTGTTCCAACTCCACCACTAGCCTAATAATATATTCCTTTAATCATAATATTGCAAAAGGGAGATACAACTCATATGAATCAGATTAGTAACGCTACAAGCAGTTGTTTAATCCCCAAAGAGATGCAATCGGTCCGATTCGCTACAACCCATCTTCGATTACAGTATGATTAGTGCATGCATCTACTCTACAACTACTCCTAAAACATCAAATTAAAAGCATGTCTATATCATCTTTTCTTAGCATAACATGTGTAAATCTAAAACGTTATCATGTCAATTAAGAACCATTATGTAGAAACCATTATTAAACCTTCGGGGTTCTAACCCTTAGTGATAAAATATAGTTGTTCAAGATTAATTTATTTTAATCTAAGATAAGAAGAGAATCAACAAAGAATTTTATTTAGGTAATTTGTTTGTTCTCTCACTACATAATTATCATATAAATAATTAAAGTTCTACATTACTCGGCTAGGGTTTCGATGGAAATCCTAGATACCGACTTAGCCGCTCATGGATAGAGAAGACTGCATAATTGGTGTAGAAATTATTTCCATGATTGGGTAGTCTGTTCTTGGGTTCTTGAGAGAATTCTATGTATTGTCAAGAAAACTTGATTAATCCCCCTTTTCTTCATGGAGTCTTTACATATTTATAGACAAAAGTTGGTGTAATTATGACATGTCTTTGCTTGCACTGCAAGATATATAGCTTGGTGTGATGACCAAATAATAGCTTGAATTGACCAATATGTCCTTCATTTATGCTTGCACAAGTAGCCAAAGAAATAGCAGTCTATTTGCATGGTTCCCAATGTCGGCGCGGCTGATCGATCGGGAAGCTCACCGATCGTTCGGTGGCTTCTGAATTTCTAATATTTTATTTTCTGCAAATTTATGTTTTGATGACTTGTACTCTATATAGCTGACTTGTACCTTACGTTGAATTGAGTACTTTTATTATTCTAAGTGTCATTTCGGATCATGAATTTTTTCTAAAATCCCAGAATTAATTCATATTTGCATTAAAGCCTCTATAACATGCTTAAACACACAACTTGGATAAAAATACAAAATTAATAAAATAAAGAGACTAATAACGGATTACTTAACGCCCGGAATAACCAATTGTACATGTGAGTTTTCTAGGCCCATGAAAAAGCCCATCCCGACCGGATCGATCCAGGAAAGACCCGGGACTATGATATGACTATTTTACCCACGTCATAACCCGACCGACACATCAACCCTGTGGTCCGGAGGAGTATCTTAGCCCGACCACCAGATCCATCTTATGCCCCGACCCGAAGAACATTTTTGAAGAAACTCGAATGTTCTAAAATAGATGACGTGTAAAGTATGGACAAAATGACAACATGTAAAGTATAGACAAAATGACCTGTAAAGTATGGATAAAATGATAAAATAGGAAATGTTGCCCTAATGGGCCAAAGGCCCATGAGAAAAGTGTATATAATTGAATGAAGAATAAGGAGGAAGGGATCTTTTTGTGTTGTGCAAATTTTGTATCTACACAATGGCGCCGTCTGTGGGAAGTTAGGTCATTTTTCACCGACCATCTTCCTACCTCAAAAAGCTAAGCGAAATCCAGATACACCCCCTAAACCTTCAATACCATCCTCTCTGCCCAGATATAACCATGTTGGTGACCAGATCCCACTCGGAAGCATAGATCCCCGGCACCGGACAACCGAGTGCTCCACTGACGATTGAACACCTCCTGCGGCAGCTCGTTGAAGCCGAGAAACGCAGCCAGGCCACCGAGGCGAGAAGCCTGGCGGCGGAGAGGAGGAGCGAGGAACTTCTGGCCAGATTGAATCAGGCAACTATCCCACCGGTAGTTCCCGATCAATCATAGACCCAAGGAGAAGCCGAACCATGGGAAGAGCGCGATGAAACCTCTCATCGACCAGGAAAGGCCCAGGCCACCGATAATGTTCCCATCACCGACGAACCTCTGACATCACAAAAGCTCCAAGAGATGATGACAGAGTTTCAGAAGAAGGTCATGAAGGATCTGAGGACCCGATCTACCGATGACCAGGCCCTCCGAGCCTCTGCCGACTCGGTTCAATCGCCGTTCACTTTAGAGATCACCCGGGAACCCTTCCCCAGGAAGTTCGTCATGCCCAGATTCACTCCCTACGACGGAACGAAGGATCCCGAGGAACACATTTACCAGATCCATCAGAAAATGACCATGTATAACAAGAATGAAGCCTTGCTATGCAAAGTATTCCCGACTAGTCTTATCGATACACCACTCCTCTGGTTTAGGAAGCAGCTGCCGAGATCCATTGGCAGCTGGCAGCAACTGTCCGACCTCTTTGTGGCTCAATATTTCGGGAACAAGAGGCAAAATAAGACCATCTTTAGCCTCTTTACCATGACTCGGGAAAAAGGAGAATCCCTTAAGAGCTTCTTGTCCAGATTCAACGTCGAGTCGTCCTCCATCGACAACTGCGACCAGCACTCTGCCGTCGAGGACTTCAGGATGGCCCTGATCCTGGGGACCAAGTTCCACCAGTCACTTGTGAAGCGACCCCCCTTGGGAATTGGATAACTCAATTCTAGAGCTCAGGGCCACTTGAGGATCGAAGAGGAAGAAATGACCCGACAGAAGATAGCAGCACTGGTCAGCGTGGAGGTCAAGTCGAAGGATAAAACGTCAGACACATCCTGACAGGATATTAATCGCAAATGCTCAAATCCCACGAATCACTCTTCATCTCAGTGTCCTCAACAGCCCGAGATACGTGCCAAGCTCGAAGAGAAGATCACTCCATTAAAAGTGACGCTTGCCAAGCTCTTTCAGGAAAACAAAGCTCGAGGAATCTTCCAAAATCCTCCCCTAATCAGGCATCCACTTGACCAGAGGGATAGATCCAAGCATTGTGCCCTCCATGGTGATTTCGGCCATACGACAAATGATTGCCGAAACCTGAGATGCCAGGTGGAGGCAATGATAGCCTGAGGGAAACTAAGGGACTATATCCAGAGGGATGGTCCAAGATCCAATCCACCAGCACAGTATAACCAACGGAATCAAGGCCCTGCTCACCCAGTCAAAATCATCAATATGATCTATAGAGGTCCCAACCCATGAAGCGGCGAAGGATCGAGATGCTCGCAGATGAGAAGAGCACATCAGGTTGCCAGGATATCCGGGATAAACCAAGTCCACCACAGAACGGGGCAATCTCAAATAATCTTCTCCCAAGAGGACCTCCAGGACATCCAAGTCCCGCACGAGGACCCGCTAGTCATCACTTTGATGGTCTCGGGATGTCTTGTCAAGAGGGTCATGGTCGACCCGGGAAGCAACGCCAATATCATGACCAAGTGGGCTTTTGATAAATTGGAGATTAACCCGAGGGACATTGTAACTTCTCGAAATCCAATCGTCGGGTTCGATGGAAAACAAGTCGAGCCTCTCGGGGAGATCAAGCTACCTGTGATGGCGGCCCAGAGAACTCTATCTGAAACCTTTGTGGTGGTGGACGTGAAACCGTCATACAATCTTCTTATGGGAAGAGGATGGATACACAAGATGCAGGGCGTACCATCAACTCTCCACCAAATGATGAGGTGTGTCGGGCCAAATGGGTACGACATAATTGACATCAAAGGGGATCAAATGGCGGCCAAGCAATGTTACGCCGTCACCATCAAAGGAATGAAGGATAAACCCAATCGAAAGAGATCCCGAAAAGAGAATGAGGATCTGGAGTCCAAATAGCAACTACAGGACGGGGAGTCGGATCCCTCGATCGTGGTAGAGCCTCTGCAACCAGTATCAGTAATATCTGACCAACCCGACAAGATCACCTACGCAGGTACAAGCCTCACCACTTGTGAATTGAATGAACTGACAACGTTCTTACAGGACAATCATGACGTCTTCGCATGGTCGATCTAAATATTCGACCTGTCCGACAGAAACAAAGGCGAATGGGGGGCCAAAGGAACCAAATCATAGCTGACGAGGTGTCAAAGTTGTTGGAAGCCGGGTTCATCAGAGAAGTTCATTACCCCGAGTGGTTGGCCAATGTAGTGGTTGGCCAATGTGGTGGTTGTGCAGAAAAAGAACGGGAAGTGGCGAGTCGGCGTCGACTTCACCGACCTAAACAAAGCCTGCCCGAAAGACAGTTTCCCCCTACCCAAATAGATCAAATGGTCGACGCTACTGCAGGCTACGAGAGATTAACTTTCCTAGATGCCTACTCGGGTTATAATCAAATCCCGATGGACCCGAGGGACGAGGAAAAGACCTCATTCATTACCGAAACAGGTACATATTGCTTTAGAGTTATGCCTTTCGAACTTAAAAATGCAGGAGCCACATTTCAAAGACCGGTGAACAGGATATTTAAAGGGATGATGGGTACAATGGTCGAGGCTTACATTGACGACACAGTGGTCAAGAGCAGAAATAAAACTGACCACTTGGGACATCTCCGAAAGGTGTTTGATACCCTGAGGAAACATGGGATGAAGCTCAATCCAGCCAAATGCTCCTTCGGGGTGTCATCGGGGCAATTCCTGGGACACATAGTTGATCGCTAGGGCATACAAGCCAGTCCAACCCAAGTGAAGGCTCTGCTCGAAACAAAAGAGCCAGCCACACACAAAGAAGTTGAAATCCTTACCGGAAGGGTTGTGGCCTTAAGCAGATTCATTGCAAGGCTGACCGACCGATGCCGACCCATCTTCCAGGCGATTAAGGCAAATAAGGGAGAAGTATGGGGGCCCGAGAAAACTAAAGCCCTGTCCTGATTGAAGGAGTAGATGCTCAAGCCTCCCATTCTTGCGACACCCGAGCCCGATGATATCCTGCTCTTGTATCTGGCAGTATCATCAGTTTCAACTAGCTTCATGCTCATAAAAGAAGACAGGAACCTCCAAATGCCCATCTTCTATACCAGTAAGGCACTGGCCGATCCCGAGACCCGGTACAACAAACAAGAGAAGTTAGGGCCTGTTTGGTTAGGGTGTTTTTGTGTTTGTTTATGTGTTTTGTATTTATAAACTTGTTTGGTTAGTGTTTTTGGGATATGTGTGTTTAAAAACACTTTTTCACTTTAGGCAAATTTTAGGCATATGAGAATAAACATGAATTTGGTGTTTATTGGAGTGTTTATCACTTACACTTTCTTCACTTTATAATATATTTTATTATTTTATTATTTATATTATTAAATTATGATTTATTAATTTATAAATATATTCTATTTATTTATTTATTATTATTTCATTATTTAATTCATTTTATTTATAAATTATTTATTCATTTTTAATTATTTAAAAATATATTTTATTAATTTAATATTAATTTATTATTATTATACTCATTTTTTATTATTATTATGAAGTATTTATTTGTTATTATATTTACTTATTATTTATTATTATATTTATTTATTATTTTTTATTATATTTATTTTTTATTATTATTTATTTCATTTTGTTTATTATTTATTATTTTTATTATATGTTAAAATATGTTTTATGTAATTTATTATTTATTTTATTAATTTATTATTATTATTTATTATTTAGTCCATTGTTTATTATTATATTTATTTATTATTATTGTATTCATTTATTATTATTATTATATTATATTATATTTATTATTTATATTATTAAATTAGTATTTATTAATTTATAAATATATTTTATTTATTTATTTATTATTATTTCATTATTTAATTCATTTTATTTATAAATTATTTATTCATTTTTAATTATTTAAAAATATATTTTATTAATTTAATATTAATTTATTATTATTATACTCATTTTTTATTATTATTATGAAGTATTTATTTGTTATTATATTTACTTATTATTTATTATTATATTTATTTATTATTTTTTATTATTATTTATTTCATTTTGTTTATTATTTGTTATTTTTATTATATTTTTAAATATGTTTTATGTAATTTATTATTATTATTTATTATTTAGTCCATTTTTTATTATAATATTTATTTTTTATTATTGTATTCATTTTTTATTATTATTATATTATATTTTATTTATTATTTATATTATTAATTTTTAATTATTGATTTTTAATTTTTCAATTTCAACCCAAAAAACATCCCTACCAAACATACTTCTGTTTTTGGATGAATAAACAAAAAACAAAAAACGTGTTTTTTGTTTATTTCAACACAAACACAAACACAAACACAACTCTACCAAACAGGCCCTTAGTCTTATCCATGATCAATGTCAAACGACGTCTCAGACATTACTTTGAAGCTCACCAGATCATTGTCCCTACTACCACTCCCATTCGTGTACTTATGGCAAAGCCTGATCTTTCCGGAAGGATCTCCAAATGGGCCATTGAACTGGGGATTTATGACATAACTTACGTACCTAGAGTCTCGATCAAGGGGCAGGTCGTGGTCGACTTCCTATTGGAAGGGGAAACCGAGGAAGCTAATCAACCCGTTGAGTTAGAAACATGGAAGTTATTCGTGGATAGCTCGGTGTGCGCTAATGGAGCAAGTGTCGGGCTGGAGATCCATACTCCCGATGGGACTAAGTTACAGGCCTCGATGCAATTACAATTCTCAGCCACTAACAACAAGGCAGAGTACGAGGCAATCATATCTGGCCTAAGATTGTCCAAGAGCCTGCAAATACAATCCCTATCCGTGTACAGTGACTCCCAGCTAATTGTTAGGAAAATAACTGGTGAGTACGAAACCAGAGATCCCAAAATGGAATCTTACAGAGCGCTGGTGCTCAAGGAATCAAAAGGTTTTCAAAAATTAACATTCAGCCAAATCCCTCAGGAAGAAAACACCTATGCTGACCATTTAGCTAATCAGGCGTCTACAGCTAGTGAGGATATGACCCGAGTAGTATTGACCGACTTAATCACTACACCAAACATTCGAGAACCCGACAAACTGATATGTGTAGTTCTCCGAGAGCCTAGTTGGATGGATCCCATAATCGACTACCTAAGTGTCGAGACATTACCCACTGATAAGGCAGAGGCAAGGAAAATCAGGATGAAGTCAGCTAGGTACTCGATAATCCAAGGACAGCTCTACAGAAGATCTTTCTCAGGTCCATATCTGAGATGCGTAACTCCTTCCGAGGCAGAGACAGTAATGTAAGAGATACACGCCGGAGCATGTGGAAATCACTCGGGAGCTCGGTCTCTTACCCACAAAATCTTATCCCAGGGTTACTTTTGGCCCTAGCTGTCCCGGGATGCAGAGGAATATGTGCGTAAATGCAAAGCCTATCAGATGCATGGTGACGCTATACTTCAACCATCGGAGTTTTTGAACCCGACAATCGTCCCACATCCTTTTGCCCGATGGGGGATGGACATAGTCGGACCACTCCCAAAAGCCATCAGGTCAAATACCCATGTACTCCTGGCCACCGACTACTTCACCAAACGGGTTGAAGCCGAGGCCTATCCCTCTATAAAGGGCAGCCACGTAGTCAAGTTCATATGGAATCACATCATCTGCAGGTTCGGGGTGCCTCGAACCATCATGATGGACAATGACACAAATTTAGACTGTGAACCGGTCAGGTCCTTTCTGGCCGAGCATGGAATCAACCAGAATACCTCCTCGGTAGGAAATCCACAAGCCAATGGACAAACGAAAAGGACTAATCGTTCCATCTTCAACACCATGGCAAAGAAACTTGAGAAGGCCAAAGGGGCATGGTTGGACAAATTACCAGAGGTACTGTGGTCGTATAGAACCATTCCTCGATAACCAACTGGTGAGACACCCTTCACCATGGAGTATGGGGCAGAGGCCGTAATCCCGACGGAGTATGCCGTCCCGGCATTGAGATCAATGGCCTGGGAAGAGAGAGCAAACAACCAGTGTTTGGCCCACGAACTCGACCTGCTGGAGGAAAGGAGAGAAACTGTCGGGATAAGACTGGCTGCTTACTAGCAGCGGGTCAGAAGTCATTTCAATAAAAGGGTGAAAATAAGAGGATTCCAAGTCGGGGACATGGTCCTTAGAAGAAAGATCGGACACGTGGGTAAGCTCTAAGAACCATGGGAAGGACCCTACACCGTTACTGAAGTGATAGGGCACAGGGCCTATCGATTACTCAGGAACTCTGATAACAGAAGGGAGCCCAACACACAGAATGCATCCCGACTTAAGATGTATTATCCCTAGAAATACTTTGATTTGGCTGCTGTGAAGAAAGGCCACTAGAGCCCAAAAGATTACAATAGAAGCTCCATTTATCCCGGATCATCTTCATGAGTATAAAAATCACCATGATAATATCATTTTCAAAACCTAAGTGTAAAATCTTCTCCATGGGCCCAAAAGCGCCCGGGAGATCTTCACAGATCCACCAGTGGTCGAGTTTTATCAAAGATCATTTTCAAAACCTAAGTGTTGAATCTTCTCCATGGGCCCAAAGCGCCCGAGAGATCTTCACAGATCCACCAGTGATCGGGTTTTATCAAAGATCATTTTCAAAACCTAAGTGTTGAATCTTCTCCATGGGCCCAGAGCGCCTGAGAGATCTTCACAGACCCATCAGTGGTCGGGTTTTATCCAAGATCATTTTCAAAACCTAAGTGTTGAATCTTCTCCATGGGCCCAAAGCGCCCGAGAGATCTTCACAGATCCACCAGTGATCGGGTTTTATCAAAGATCATTTTCAAAACCTAAGTGTTGAATCTTGTCCATGGGCCCAAAGCGCCCGAGAGATCTTCACAGACCCACCAGTGGTCGGATGTTTCCAAAATTCATTTTCAAAACCTAAGTGTTGAATCTTCTCCATGGGCCCAAAGCGCCCAAGAGATCCACAGACCTACCAGTGGTCGTGTTTTACAGACTATCAATATATCAACGATTATTATTTGGTTTTTATTATTATTCTTACGAAGTCATAACTCAGGATCCCAATTCTTATTATCGTATCAAACGAAACAGGTATGGATCACACAGATCCTCCAACAAAATGTGAATGAATAAATTCATTTATATTAAGGCCCCGGTGGCCAAGGTTGATACAAAGATAAAAGGAAAAACATCAAAAGGGAAAAAAACTAAGTAAAAAGCCCTATTCCACCGCTTCAGGACCTCTATTTCCGCCTGAGCCTATGGTCCCGAGGGGCTGTCCTTCTGTGGCTGGAGGCTCATCCAGGCCAGATTGATAAGGCGGAGCGGGCAAGGGATCCTGAAGGAATTCACCAAATGCCAGGTCCTCAGTTTCAGCCTCGAGATCATCATAAGGAGGCCCCATTCCTATACTGAGATCAAGATCCTCTATAGTCGGGATATATCTGTCCCCCTCGGGCTTTTGAAGCTCTAGTATGCATTCTCGCCAACCCTGCTCGTAACGGTACTTACAGGTTAGCTCAAAGCGGGAGATCATCTGTTTACCACCCTTATGGCACATCTCTACCCGGGATCTCTCCACGCCTAATGTATTCTCGACCTTGACCTTCTCCTCAAGCAATTGCAGCCCCAAAGTCTTTAACTTTTCAACTTCTTCATAAAGGGCTTGCACTTGGAGAGTTAAGGCCTCCCGAGCCTGGGATTCCCGATTAGCCATCTGCTTAGCTTCTCGAGCCTTGCCCTCAAGCTTTGAGATCGTTGCCTTGGCAGCTGCGAGCTCTTCCTCAGCTGAAACTGTGAGCTCTTCCTCAGCTGAAACAACCCTATATGTCAGGGACTGAATCTTGTCATTGGCGTTCTTGACCTGCTCTAGAGCCTTGGCACACCCAGCTTTATGGACCTGAATGTCCCGAGTCAGGCATTTATGACACGGGCATCATCCTCAAGCTTTCAATTGTACGCCTGAGTAGCATGAAGCATCTGGAAAAGAAAATAATGTTAGTTAAAAAAAAAAAATTATTATGTCGGGTTTTACCTTCATTGCAAGCTCGGGCCCATTCAAGGCTAAGCTCATCCTGTCATACCACCCCATTGCCAACTTATCGGCCGGGGTCCATGCTCCCAAGGCCATCTCCTGCAGAGCTTCAGAGTTCCCAATCGTCTGATCCCCCATGAACAAGTATGGATGCCCTTCCTAGTCTCCAGCTTAAACCGGGGCCCATGGGGAACATCCTTCCCACCTTCAGTTGCTTTCTCTATCTCCCTGTTATCTTGTTTCCTGACATAATGCGAGATGGCGGTTCACAGTTTCGTACGTCGGGATTAACCCTCTTCGTCAGAATCGTTCTCCCGAGCATCATACGTCGGGCCAGGAACCCCCAGTGCCATACTGAGGCTCGAACCGGGCCTGACTGTGGGGTCGGTCTGAGGCGGATTCTGACTCTGACCCGAACCTGTAGACCTTGGGACTAAGGCATGATCATTCGCAACCTCGACCGCCCCCGATGCAGCCGTTTGAGGGTTTTGAGAAGATGGAGGAGGGGGTGTGACCGGAGGATGCTCTAACGGATGAGGAGGTGGGGGCGTGGCGGCTCGCCTTTCAGTCGGCCCCGCTGATGTAGTAACCGGAAGGTTCTCAGGAACTGTAGGGACATTAACCCCCACATACAATGGATGTGGAACCGGTGCCAGCCCATTTAGCCCTTTTTATTGAAAGCTTGGGCATGGTAACCGCTTTCCTTTTCTGCTGACCTCCCGACATAGCTTTCTTGAGCTTTTTGGTTGCTGATGACTTTGACTTGGACTTGAATCTCTTCAATCCAGACGTAGTCGCAGTGGAACCCGAGGCGATCGCAGACGATCCCGATGCAAGCTCCTGCAATACAGATCTGGTAAGGCAATTCTGGCTATCCCTCAAATCCTGACTCCATACTCTAGCCTGCAACAGTTCAAATCGAGATCTTATATACCCGACCTCCCTTTTCTCTTGAGAAGCCTGAAAAAAGCCCATCACTATCATGCCCAACTTATTGTTGCACAGGTCGCAATAGCAAGAGGCTCGGGTATGAAAGTTTTTAAACTCAGGAAGTCGGGTCAGTTGGAAAACATGGCTGACAGGTATGTTCATAGTGTCCAGATGCCTCCACTGACCACTTACTACTATCATCCTTTATTTCCATCCTTTGTTGGAGGTCGGGACGTTGTCACACAATTTCCTCTTAGCATACGATGTTAGGTTGTACCGACCCCTATTATCCTTCTGTTCCTGAAGTTTGTATGAAAACAGGAGCTCGGCCAAACCTAGGTCTAGGTGCAACTCCTTGTTGATCAGTAGGATCATGGCCAGGATCCTATAAAAGTTGGGACCGACTTGAAGGGGGGCCAGACCCAAAGTCGCCAGTGCCAAGATGAAGAAATGATGTATGGGAAACTTTAGTATGGCTAGGTGGAATGAGGAGAGCAAGATCTCCCCGTCCTTCAACCCCTCACCAATCCTAAAGTCTTTGTCCCGAGGGTAATGCCTAACCTTCACCCTTTTGGGAACCCCGAGGCTCTTAAGTTGAGCGTCCTTCCTATATTTGGCCGGAAGGGGGTCGGTACAAAAATTATCCTCTTCCTCAGCATCCTGATCCCGATCAATCCCAGTATCACCCTCTACTACTCGACCCCCTGCATCTTGAGTAACTTCTAGTGGACTAGACCTAATTACTCGGGTAATCTCTACAGAGGGGGTGCTTACTGAGGTTTCGAGATCGGTAATGGTCAGGTCGGTGTCTGTCAATTGCAGGTCACTAACAGAACTAGTGTCATCACTCCCCGACATTTTTGATGAAAGGTAGAAAAATGAGAAGAATAAACTTACAAAAAGATAAGGAAGATTCCGGCAATCCCCCCCGTTGAGTTTTTCTCCGGCGAATTATTTGCAGAGGCTGGCGGCTGCACCAACAGGCAGAGATGGGTGCATCCGGTTAAACACTTCGCTGCAAGGCACAAAACACTCCACCCAGTGCAAAACTCGACCAAGATTGATGAGATTTGTAGAAATTGATGAGGCAATATGGGGATTTTGTAGGTTTGAGAGTGGATTTGAGTTCGCAGATAATGTTTGAGTATACGGTAGAGAGTAATGAAAGAGGAACAATCCAAAAGTGGTGCAAGTGTGGCGTATGTGGATTGTATAGATAAGTATGACGTTTCAGCTACCCGGGTCAGGGTATCAGATCGATATGACCCGGCCCATCTCACGCAAATCTATACCATCTCAACCACTAGTTCAAAATTACAATGATGGCGACAACTGTAGTATTAAATGCATCCCGCGTCATCCGACACGCGTCCCCGCATCATCCGGCACGCGTCCCGCACACCAACTTCGAGGACTCTTTGATGGGCTTTAAGATTCTTTCACCTAATGGGCCCATTGAATGCAGGCCCATGAGCTAAAAGAGGGTCTGTGTACATGTGAGTTTTCCCGGCCCATGAAAAAGCCCATCCCGACCGGATCGATCCAGGAAGACCTGGGACTATGATCCGACCATTGTACCCGTGTCATAACCCGACCGACACATCAGCCCTGTGGTCCGAGGAGTATCTTAGCCCGACCACCAGATCCATCTTATGCCCCGACCCGAAGAACATTTTTGAAAGAAGTCGAAGGTTCTAGAATAGATGACGTGTAAAGTATGGGCAAAATGACAACATGTAAAGTATAGACAAAATGACCTGTAAAGTATGAATAAAATGATAAAATAGGAAATGTTGCCCTAATGGGCCAAAGGCTCATGAGAAAAGTGTATATAATTCAATGAAGAATAAGGAGGAAGGGATCTTTTTGTGTTATGCAAATTTTGTATATACACCAATATTCTGGTCTTATCAAGTATTTACCATTTCTACATATTATATTGTAGGGCTATTAACATAAAACCCCATGTGGTTTCAAATTTTTAATAAACACCCCCTCTGAGGTGTCATCTAGCCCCTTGCACTTTTTTCACCTTACACACAACCCTTATTCTGTTACTATTCCGTTAATAAACACTCCTCTGCCATTAGAAATTGGTCAGATGCCCTTTAAATTGATATTTTATGCCCAAAATACCCCTAAATGGATTTGAGTTGATTTGTTGAAGTCTATATACACATTTTTTCCAAAAACACAAATTGGTAACTAAATTAAGATTTTTGAATAAATTAAAAATGATTTTTTTTATTTTTATATTTAATTTTACTTATTTATTTAAATTCTAATTTGAAAATATATATTACAAATTATAAGGAAAAAAACCTTATAATGTTTCTATACATCTATTCTCTTAAAAAGAATAAAAAAAAATTATATTTAAAGTGTATTATAAGGGCTTAACTATTATTAATATATATATCAGTATATATTAATAATAGTCAATATTAATATTAGAAATTGGTCGCATACACCATTTCAAGCCCATTTTCAAGGTTTTAACATTTATGGTTGCCCATCTCAAATAATATATACAATTGCAATGGCAATAGGTATTGGTGGAATAAATAGAAATCATGAAAATTAGACTTCACTCAACAAAGTGCATATGAGCTGTGAGAAATATAAGTATATGAATTATGACTTTGTTCTAATAGTCATAGATATCATGTTCCTCCTCCAAATTGTTTTCAATCATAATAACATACTTTAGTACATGGATGGTTTGAACTACCTCAATTATTAAATGTGCCCATGAAATAATCATAATTGATTGTAATAAGGAGTTCAAATAAAATAGCTAAATAATATTTAACTCTAATGACATACAATTTTAGATTTCATGAACCTCATTTTAAATAAGTAGTAATGTCAGCAATAATAATATTATCATCTAATATAAAAAAATTTAGAAGAAAACTATATTTCTGAGGATCTTGAGATGTCCATCACTCGTTGAATTAAAAGTTATTGACAATGGAATATATTACAGGGCTTCCAATTCTTATGTCGTGTCCTATTGAGCTGGTTTATACTTAAAAAGTTAGATATACCCTCACAATAAAACACATGGTCATAACTCATATTTAACTGAAAGAATAGTCAGGTTCATCTAACAAAATCTATTTATATTAATAAAGATTAATATAGTGCACGTGAGCTCAGCTAAATGAATCAAAATAAACAAAAAATTAATTGAAAGCATATGACATATAAATGTCAAAGCATTAATTTATACTCTTACAATATGTTCCCAAATACTTTTAAGCCACACAGAAATGAATGAGAATATTTTGCATCTCACACAAACCTTGTATCTATTTTTATACTGTTATACACATACAAGAAACAAATAATTTTAGTAGGATGACCGCAATACAAATTATTCTTAAACATATTAAGCTTCTCCACTTGAAGACACCTCACAAGAAGGTATACACTATCGTCAGTCAGTTCTCAAATATATATATATTTTTTATTAAATTATAGCCACGTGTTTAAATTATATTGAGCTGAGATGACCAACTTTATCTCCTAATTAAAGATGACCAAAATATTGTGTTTTTTAAATATTTTATAAGCTCAGTGAAACCCCAACGAGAGCCTTTATGTTTTGAAATTTATAGACATTGTAAAAATACTTGAGTGACAAATTAGGTGTACGTTATTCTTTTTCTACCTTTTATGAATTACGAAATAATTGCAAAATTATAGTGATATAATGTATAATTGGTAGAATGCAGTTGAACCGGGGTTGTGTTCTATTTTTCGCATAAGTTGGTTGTAGGGATATCTGGAGTCTAGATATATATAATTTTCTGCTTTCAAACTCTAGATCATTCGATTGCTTAATTGGTCATTTTTCTATTTTATTATATTATTGTAATACGAATAATTCGTAGGAATTAAAAACAAAACCGGCTCAAATGAGACTCTAAATCACACATAACCCAATTTTCAGTTTAAAAGAACCAATTTCTACAAACAATTAGCAAAACCAGATTTCTAAATCGCACAAAAATAAATCAAAAACGGAAATTTGTAGAATATATAAGTAAATAGTTATATTATTAAAGGATTATAATATAATTCCAATGTAGAAAGTTATAGAAATACATATAATTATATAACTCACATGACAAATGATAAAAATATATATGTAATTATTTTATACGGTCTAGGGCGGGGCGGTTCCCTCCCCTCAAACCGTGCTCCGCAGCATAACTGTCAATTTTTTTCTTCCCTCGATAACCATCCCATTTTCAAATGGGACAGTTTAAAAACCGTAAAAAATGGAGCGATTTGAGGCCGTTTCCCATGGGGCGTGGGGTTTTTGCCCACCCCTATTCAATACACATTCATTCTATTGAACAAGAAAAGGAGATGTCACATTCATTCTAGGATTAACTTCATTTACACCCCTGAGATTGGCAGGATTATGGATCTAGTGCTTTCATGGTTGAGATAGTAAATTGAGTGATATGGTTATAGGGCCAAGGATAACCATTATTACTTGAGGATTAGGTGCTTTGATCTATGGCCTTAGCATATGTTTTACTAGGTAGCGGATCCTTTTGGTGTTCTTGAGGTTGAAGATTTGATCTCCCTTACTGAGGTTAATATAGTGCACGGACTTGAAGTACGATCATTATGGTCATAGGAGTCTTGATAGTGATTATTAGACTTTTAGTCATACCTTGAGTTTTGGAATTGGGATTAGTCCCTTTGTGTTTCTGAATGATTATGGTGTAGTAGCCTACTGAGTGGGTTATCATAGGAGCTCAACGGGGTTCGCAGTACTTGTTCCATGTGTTATCCTTCTCTTGTGCGATCTGGATCCATTTCATGTCTTAAGATGGACGAGTGTCGTTGTTGCTACAGAATTGTCCTACGGGGAGCGAACCGTGAGGACATTAGTTGCTCGAGGGTGAGTTTTATGAGGCAAAACCTTTATGTTAGTAAAGGTCAAGGAAGTGATTTGTGAACGTGAGCGTGAAGTACGGGAAAAATACCCGGACTTGTTTTCTACTATAGGTACATCTTGATTTTGAGGACGAAATCTCCTGAGGTGTGGAGGTTGTAACGTCTGGTATTTTTACGTGTTAATTAAAAATTTTTATTTAAACAATTAAGTGCTTATGTGATTATGTTCTTAATGTGTTTATGTGTTTTAACATGCCTTACATGTTGTATATGATATAAAATTGTAAGTTGCATGTTGTATTTTCATTTTGAAAATAATGAAAATTATTAAAAATGATTTCGGGAAAGAAATGACCGAGGGGTAAATGAGTAATTTTACATTTTGAGCAATTAGTGGAAAGTGTAGAGATTTTGGCTAAGTATTAGGGCATGAGTGACATGTTGGTAATTAGAGAGGATGACAAGGGGTAAAAGGGTATTTAAGAGTCTTGATGACACTTTTGTGAATAACCCTAAGTTGGGAAAATATTGGTCATTTTACACTTTTGGGGTGGTGTCTCATTTCTAGCCCTTGATCATCTTATCCCTTCTTTGTTCTCAATCCTTGGATCATAAGGCCTTGTTTGGATGATACACCAATGCATTAATGCATTAATCTTGGTCTTCCATGGGCAAGACTTCCTCTCTACCCTTGGATTATTTACTTATTTTCCTAGCTTCATTTTGAACCCTTGGATTATGAAGTGAGTTAGTGGAAATTCTCTACATGTTATATATGGGATTGTGTTGTCAAGAGGTGAACCCTTAGATCAACCTCTTTTTATCCCAACTTCAATATAAACCCTTGGATTAGAACACTCATTTATGAGTTATACATATACATAATTATGTATTGATTCTTGTCTTCTAAAGTGCAAGACATTTCTCTCATTCACCAAAAATCTCTCTATCTCTCATACGTTTCTCTCTAGCTCTCCTTCACTTCACTCATTCTTTTTCAAGTTGTGTAAATTTCTCTTCCTTTTGATGGGAATTTGAAGGAGGTTTGTCCATGAAAGTTGATATTGGTACTCTAAGCTTTCTTTTGAGCCAAAGCCTGGTAAGTGATTTTTCCTCCTTTGGAAGTTCTAGTTTCAAACCCTAACTTATATTATTGAATTCTTGTCTTCAAAATTTGATTATGGGGTTGTCTTATCCATAACTCTTACTTAAGACTCTATTGAAGCTTAGCTACCGGGTGAATTGAACTTATTGTTGGCTTTGGAGGATGTTGGGTTGATTCGACTTCACTCTTGGAAGCCTTTACTCGTTTTGGTACTCTTGTTTGGAATTGAGGTAGGGGAAGAACGATTTATGATCGTCTTTGTATGAGGGTGTGTGCGTCTATGTGTATATATGCCGTATATATATATACGAGTTGGTCTTGATAGCTTAGACTATGATTTAGGCCTTTAAGAACATGATTTTGTGATATAAATGCATGTTGTGTTTTATGGCTTATAAATGTGCATTGTAGCATTGTTATAAATTGAGTACAATATATTGCATAAAGAAACAAGCATGTATTGTGATGACATAGGGTTATGATCGAAAACCTTTATGCATTTTGGTTACACCTTGTAGAGGCAATGACGCTTCCTCTACCGGGCTAGTGAGCTCACCCCACGCCTTTTATATTTTTCAGGTGATGATTTCGTTGGGAGAGTTCCGTAGTCTCTCCATGGACGTGTGGCATTATGTCCGCCCTTTTATGCATGGGAGACGGACCATACTTATATTTTGTTGGGCATTAAGTTGATAAACATGTATCAATATGTTCCTTTTGCCCATGTAAATCAAACTTGTAAAACTACTTTATTTTGATCCGGCTAGCATGTTAGTCGAGGTGTATTGTCTATGTACATCCCTTAGAGCGCTATACGTGGGAATTATATTCTTTTGGTGCACTTCGGTGCCGGATTGTGGAAATGTGTATTTTGAACAAACTATAACATGTTTCGCCTTAGAGCGCTTTAATGTCAATATTGAATCATTTCATTTGAAGTTGTGAATGTGAAATGGATTATTGGCCATGAAATGTGAGTATTAGGTGTTTAGCCGAAAATGACATTTTTCTAGGTTCTCAAACCAATCCTTTTTTATTTGAATGGAAAAACCCGTTTTTGCCCACCCCCGTAGCCCGATAAATTTCCTTGTTTTAGAAATGATCTTAAACTCATTTTACAAAGATTTTGAGTTTCAGAAACCGACGATATTTAAAACGGAGACCGGGAGCAATACGGATAACTTTAATAAACCTTATAGGAAGGTTTTCGGTTTAAACATATACATTCGATGAATATAATTTGGGGTACGGACCTAACTAAGGGTTTATACAAGCATAGGCATGTATACGTAGTTGTTACGGTGATTTTTGGGCCAATTTGAGCATTTTCGGGTCCGGGAGTTGACTGACGAAATTGCTTTAGTCAACTGGAAAATAGCTAAAAATTTTCTGTTCAGGTTAGTCGACTGATGGCCCTTGTCAGTCGACTAATTTTCCCCAGGGTATCCTAGTGTAGTTTTGTTTTGACACTCCTTCACTCTTTCGGTCATATCTGGAGCTACAGATGTTAGATTGAGGTGATCTTTATCGTTTTAGAAATCTAACTTAAATCTATTGATGTTAGGCTTTTGAATCATTTCATTTGAGTCATTTATGAGGGCGTAATGGTCATTTGAAAGTGACGGTACGTTTTGTGCATCGGCACCTCACGACGGCCGATTTCTCAAAATGTTGTAGTTTCCATCTCGTACCTTCACATTCGGTTCCGTTTGTTCCTATAACTTCTTTTAGGTCCAAAACTTGTATTTATACCTTGAAATTTCTACTTTATCCTAGAGATGACCATTTTACCCTCGAGTGGGCACATGTGCTTAAACGGTCCGTTTAAGATACCGTTTGTTTCATTTTATTCCTATTTCGATCCCGAGTGATCTTATTGACATATTGTAGGGGTGAAATGAAATTTTTACCCTTTTGTGGGTCTTTGATGACTGAAGGTCATTGGTTCTCGTTCTTTTTACTTCCGCATTCACTCCCTTAACTCTTAGACTCGGGTTTCGGAGTCCTAGGAATTTTGGGGCGTGACAACTTTCAACACTCTATCTCCCTCCTTGAACCATATGTATCGTACCTTCTTATTGTAGCTCGTTTCTTGTCGCTTATTGTATTCTTTTTGATTTATAAAGGCTTCTGCCCTTGTTTCCTCTAATTCTTTTATATCCAATAGTGTATCCTCTAGACTGCTTTTGCACGCCAGTATTTTAGCAGCAACCTCTAGCTCTGTAGGTAGCACAACCTCTACTCCATAGACCAGTGCATAAGGGGTCATATTTGTCGCACTTCGGTATGCAGTTCGATGAGCCCATAGTGATATTAGAAGTTCTCTTGCCCATTTTTTTTTATTATCATGTACCAACCTGGACATGATTCGAATTAACGCTTTATTAGAGGCTTTGGCATGTCCATTTCCTTTTGGATAGTAAGGTATGAACTTGTGATGAATTACTGAGTATCTCCCCAACAAATCCGCGACTTTAGTATTAACAAAAGGAGTCCCATTGTCCGACAATATCATATTTGGTATCCCAAATCGACAGATGATGTTTTCTTTTATGAATCAAACCACA
Source organism: Cornus suecica (assembly GCA_963922005.1). Classification (NCBI taxonomy): domain Eukaryota; kingdom Viridiplantae; phylum Streptophyta; class Magnoliopsida; order Cornales; family Cornaceae; genus Cornus; species Cornus suecica. Next base: position 38,765,885 of record OY998247.1, on the reverse strand, counting down.
TTATCTGCTGTCGTCCGTCGTAGTGGGATAACTTCCACCCACTTTGTGAACAATTCAGTTGCCACTAAAATCCACACATGTCCCTGAGCCTGTTGTGTGATTGGCCCAATTATGTCTAGTGCCCACGTGTGGAAAGGCCAGGGGGTAGCCAAAATGTGTAATTCAGTTCCCGGAGCATGAATAAGATCCCCATGAAATTAACTGTTGAAACACTTTTCCAGGGCCTTGATGACTAAACTCGTGAGTTTGTTTCAATACTTCCCCTGCTTCTTCTTCACTTACATATCTCAGTAGCCTTCCTTCAAAACTTTTGCGGAACAATCTTCCCTCCTGTAAGACAAATCGCGAGGCCAATTCTATCATGTCTGCCACATTACCTTCGCTCGCGGAAGGATATGCATTATAGTTTTGGCAACTACTTTGCAACTTGACTGCATCATTCTTCATACCTGGCCAAAAGAAACCTTCTAGCTGCAAAATTCGATAGAGACTAACATCTGTTTAACCACATATTTTCTTGTGAGTTTTCGGTAGCAGTTTTCTTATCTCGCTTATGACCACGCATCTGGCTAGAATTCCTCCGACGGCTATGTAATATAACACACCTTTTATGATCTGGTATTCTCATCTCAAGGCATTGTTATCACTTTTTAGTAGAGCTTGTACTATCTGTTCTCTCTAATCCTGTTTTTTATACACCCCTGATTCCTTCCTGCTACTGACAACAGAGTTGGTTCTTTGCACTATTTGCACAATAGACTTTATTTCCGTGCTGGTGGAACTGGTTAAGCCCCTTGAGTCTATGTTGCTGCTTCTTCTTCTGCAACTTGTTCGGTGTGCCGGGTCAGTGGACGACCTCTCCGACGAGTTTGACGAGGCTCAACTTGTGCGGAAGACATCTCTTCCCCAGCATAGTCGTCTTTAATGTAGGGGTTCGATTTTAGTGGGATTTAGAGATAGTTTCCACACAAGATTGACAGGAAAATAATGATGCTTATACCTTTATTGCTTTTGATGCTTTACAGAAAAATGGAGAAGGAGGAAAAATGGAAGAGAAAATAATAGCTCCAAATGATACAAAATACTTTCTCTAGCTAGAAAATTTATCTCCCTTAGTCTCTGAAAAGTCCTCCTTAAGTGAGATCTAGCTTATCTATTTATAGACGTAAGAATCCAGTAGGTTTTCGCGAATTGTCTTTGCCACGTCAGCATTACCTCGAGACATGAACCATGAAATGCCAATCTGCGCCATGAATATCCTGTACAGTATCATCTCGCGACCTCGATTACGCGATACCGATTCACATGATCTCTTGCGCGGATCATACTGTACCTCTTGACCTGTGATCCGTGTTGTTTCTTCGCGGATCTGATTTTTCCTTAGCCAAGGAACCTTGATGCTATAGCTTTCCTGGGTCATGACCTTTTTGCATGCATACCTTTTTCATGACCCTAAGTACTATCGGTCTCTCTAAGGTACTTTTGTTTTGAATGGTGTAAATAGGGTCGCGACCCACTATTTACATATCCTAAGCATTTCCCTAGATTTCTAAATAGTACTCCCTACGTGAGCAGCATATAGGGCTATGAGTTCAGATGTTAGCTATATCCACATTAGTTCCTCATAATTCCCTCTGTAAAATGCTAAATCTCCCGTATAAACCTTATTTGGGTCATTTTTCCAAAGAATCCTTTACTTGGGCCAGTTTCCCAAATAAACCAATGATTGGGTTAGTTTCCCAATAAGCCAATCTTTGGGTCAATTTCCCAAATAAACACATCCGCGAATTTAACTTTTCGCGAGTCACCATCCTTACATTTTTACCTTTTTGCGAGTCACCCCCCTTACATATTGTATTTTATTTTTAGCAATTCCATGCTTTATTTACATGTTTCTTTCATCTAGAAATTTATGTAAAGTTTTTATCCGCTTTGGTTTTTAGCAAAATATTTTTAACTCATACATATCATATACTATTTGATTACTAAATATATGTGCAAACATTAATGACTAAAATTAATTAATTGATCATGTATATAAAGCCTTTATCCTCTTATTGTCTTGGTTTTGAGGAAATTATTTATATGACTTATACATGCTTATGAGATGTATCTGATCATGTGCAAAAATTAGTGAGTAAATGTATTAATTGATCATTGAATAAAATGATTTTGAAAAAAAAAATTGAAAAAATATAGTGCATAATTTAAAGGGTCTTTTTCACAAGTATAATCACTTTTTTTTCACTTTTATGGTATGGAAGACAAAATTAAATTATTACTGGTTCATTGCATTTTTTCCATTTAATCTAATGAAATACATGGTGGAAAGTTAGTTTTCGTCTTCTTTTCGTTTCATTTTCCAGTTTTACTTTTCATCATATTTCTGTCTATCAAACGGACACTTAACATTTTAAATTGAGCTTTTCTTTCCTTACTTTAGCGTTACAAATTGGTATTCTATATAGTAAATTAAGAATCTAAGAGCTGCATTTTGTTGGTTGGGGTATTTAGATTGGTTTTATGTTAATGCTTTCTTCGCATCTACTTTAGTGTGAATAATTGTGGTGTTGAATCTGGTCTTGTAAGTACAATTTTTCTATTTCTGCCTCCCATATCCGTTGCAGCCTTACAGTTGGTACTAATGTGTTCCCATTTTCTCTGACAAATGTGTTTAAGGTTTTCGGTTAATGCCTTTTCTTTTACTAATAACTCCTTACTGCTATCTGTGTTTTTTTTTCTCCCTCCAGAGAGCGATGGTTTACCTTTATATAACCTCCCATTTACCTACCTCTTTTTGTTATTATAAATATTGCTCATATATTCCGTATCGAAAGTGTTCAATATATGTTGACATATTGAGAATATACGATTCTTGATTTTTTTACTCCAGTTGTAACTAATACGGTTATAATTGATTGTTCTTGGATGAAAAAATGGATGATCGTGCCCGATAATAATTGGTTAATGGATAAAAAAATAAACAGAAGCTTTTCATGCCTTTAGATTCAGAATCTTGTACCTTTAACCTTTTGTTTTGGCGACTCATATTCCATGCATGCCTCTTTCTTTCTCATTGTTCAATGTGACAATATTTATTACACGTTAAAATTTATTGCATTTTTAGTTGTAACTGATATGATTCGGTTATATATTTGATTGTTGCAGCGTCTAATTTACTTGAGTATTGTCGTGGGAGATAAGAGTTGGATAATAGATGAAGAAATCAACAGCCAGGTTAATGTCTTTGAACAAGTAAATAGGGTTGATCTTCTGGATGGTAAACCAAGCATCGGAATGTGCTTTGATTCCGAGCAGCATGCATATTACTTGTACAATGCTTACGGAGGTAATATAGGATTTAGTATTTGTCGTGAGTGGGGAAATCCTAGTAGGAAGGTCAAAGATCAGGTGCTTCAATCGGAAAGGAAACTGACTTCAAGGTTATTTGTATGTTCAAAAGAGGGTGTAAGAAGAAGTTCGAAGGCACGGAAGAAGAAGACTCTTAGAGCTGATACACGAACGGATTACCTTGCACGCATGGGTATAAGCTGGGATTCTAGTTTAGGGCAGTATGTGGTCCATAAATTCATTGAAGAGCACAACCACGATCTCATACCGAGTAATTTGACCCACATGTTGTCCTCTCAATGCAAAATCAATAGTGTGCAGACAATTCAAGTTGAGATGGCTGCAGACTATGGTATACCCTTACGGCAATCTTTTGAATTATCGTGTAGACAATCGGGTGGGAGAGAATTTGTTGGGTTTTCTAGGGTTGATGTCCAAAACCATTTGAGGACAAGGAGGCAGAAGGATCTGGAAAGCGGGGAAGTCAGTTGGCTTATGAAGTATTTTGAAAAGCAACTTGTTGTTGATCTTAGTTTTGTGCACGTTGTCTAGCTCGATGTGGCCGACATGATAACTAATATATTCTGGGCAGATTCGAAGATGGTATCCGACTATGCTGCTTTTGGAGATGTTTTATCCTTTGATACTACATAAAAGATTATGCAATGTAATAGACCGTTTGATGTGTTCATTGGCTTAAATCAACATCGTCAGACAACGGTTTTTAGTGCTACATTGATGTACGACGAGACGGCGGATTCCTTTGCATGGTTGATCGCTACATTCTTGCGGTTCATGTGCGATAAAGCTCCGAAGACCATTTTTACCGACCAAGACGCAACAATGGCCAAGGCATTGTCACAGGTAATGCCCGATACCGCCCACCTTCTATGTTGTTGGCACCTCATGCAAAACATACACAAGCATACGGGTTCGAAACAGGTGGATACATATACGGTTAAGGGGACAATTTCTCATTTAATGTTTGGGGTGGAGTTTGATGTGAAGTGGGATGTGATGGTCAAATTGTTTGGATTGCAGAACAATAAATAGATAACAAACATGTATGATTTGAAGCATGTTTGGGGAAAGACATATGTAAAGGGTGTATGGACTACGACAATACGTAATACTCAAGTTAGCGAGTTTCAATGGTAGGCTAAAACAGTACCTTGCACGGCAATATGCGTTAGCCAAATTTTTCCAACATTTTGACACATTGTTGTATGATAAACGTTATAAAGATCTGGAAGCAGAGTATGGGCTGTTGCAAAAGCTTCCCAACATAGCAAATCCATGCATGCTTCTAATTGAAGCAGGAAAGGTGTACACGAAGAAAATTTATGACAGAGTCAAGGCAGAATACATAGAGGCTTGCATGAATGCTCAGATTGACACTGCGTTCTGCGATAACGAAAATGGGTGTTGTCTTTATGAAGTTGGTCAATCTGATAAACCAAGCAAACATGTGGTTATGAGAATTCTGCTTGATGACCACCTCACGTGTTCTTGCATGAAATTTGAATCCGAGGGTATTATGTGCATGCATACCGTAAAAGTGATGAAAGATATAATGAGAGTGCACAGAATCCCACAATGCTATATTTTAAAGAGGTGGACTAGAAATGCGAAGGAGGGAAACCTACAAGAACTCGTTCGAAATGATGTTTGTACTAATGAAAGACTGGAAAAACAAAGAAGGCATAAAATCCTTTGTCGGTCTATGATTGAAGTAGCCAACATTGCCAACGTATCATCTGAAGCTTTTGAAACTGTTATGGCTATGGTTTTTAAGATGAAAACAGTTGCTGAGCAGAGTCTTGTACGTCACCACACCCAGCCACTGGCCATTCAACCAAGTAATGTTGGTGTCAACATATCTGAAAAGTTGCCAGAGAATTCCCATGTCAATACTTCCACCGTTGCTAAAGCGAAGGGTATAGCTATGAAAGACAGAACTAAAGGCCAGAAACGGAGGCTAATACCTACCATTGAGAAGGTTATGAAGAATAAAAAATAGCTCGTAGCCGCGAAGGTACGTATTCGGATCTTATTGCATCAAATTGTTTCATTTGTCCAATATTAGTAGAGGGAAATTGTTATTGTGATTTAAATATCTTTTGCAAATGGTATTTTGCAAATGTGGATTTACAAAAATTGGTAATTATATCCAGGTTTGAGTATAACATGGTTAGTTGTTGTAATTAAATCCATTATTTGATAAAATATAATCCTGTTGCATCAGATATCAAGCTCTGACATCGCTTCGGGCACCTCATATTTCTTATCCAGCTTCAACTCACCATCATCTTAGTTCATAGAACTTACCAAAGTAATTCTTATATTTTCCTTCAATGCATATCAGACCTCATATTTATTGCTTGCATTATCTCAGTTCATGTAGTTTCCTAGAAAAAGTTTCCCTTTGTAATTATATTGAGGTTATCTTCTTCCCCATTTTAGGTTACAGAGAATTCAGATTATTCATCTGAGCCCTTTTTATAATTTATGGGCTATGGACTTCCCTCTCATCCACCTACTCCATCGGACGCTCCCGTGGATGAATCAATTCCTTTAACCACGGGACAAGAGGTGTTTTTCAATAATGTATTGGTTTCAATTCGCATATTATTTATAGTGGGATCACTTACAGATTGTACCGTTTGTTTTCTCTTTTTTGCATCATTGTTTTCCCTTTCAGGTCAATGATAATCATGTTAGATCAGAAAACCGTATGGAAACCAATTTCTTCCTTGCTGGTCATGCCCCTTTAGCTCCTCCATCGTGCGTTGTTGTTTTGTTATCATATCACTCAATTGTCGTACCAATTCGAGTAGAGGTATTATTTCCTTTTAATTCTTTGAGCATATGCTTTGGTGTACATATATGTAAGATTTTCTTCTTGAACTATGTTTGCGACCCAAATTTTATGAGCTTAAAATTTTATCACTCTTTGCTGTGTTTCAGGATACCCAATCTCAGTCCAATTTAAAGTTAATTCAAAGCAATTTATTTGGTCGTGGGGTTCGAAGCCCTGGCTCCAATGCCACAAACATTCCAATTCATTTTATGGATGAGTCAATGGGTGTTAACAACCTACATCAGGTATTACCGCCATTCCATTTCATGTTTTCTTATTAGTGTTCCTTCACATTTTAATATGAAGTTGGTCGTGCTGCTCTACTTAAATGATTTATGTTGTATTTTTTTGAAAACTAATTCAGACTGCATCTTCTAATTTTGTGTGTTGTTACAATGAGCACCAGTCTGCTTTAGGATTAAGCCTTCTAAGCACTCCCTTTTCTTTCAAGGGGTCGACAACCCTAAATCATGTAAATAATTGAATCCGATAATTTTCTTTACACAATCCCCTTCGAAATACTATTATTTTTTACATCGACTCCCAATCATATCTGTGGATATTTGTTTCGTCCAGGGTCCCCAATCTAAATAACCTTCGACGCTAAAACTTTAATTTTCTTGGACACCATGATCATTCACCCAACCCTAAATCATGTAAGTAACTTGAATCCGATATTTTACTGTACATAATTCCCTCCAATATACTATCTTTTACATTGACTCCCATTTATTATGTGTTCATATTTGTTTTCCAGCCAGGGTCATGAAATCTGAACGGCCTCTGGTGCTAAAACTTCAATTTATCGGACACCATTATAATTCACCCAGCCGATGACAACCGTGTGCACAATAAATGGCATAATAAATGTTTGATTCACTACAGATATGAATATATAGTTGTTCTATTGTAACATTTTACTATAAACTATCATGTCCCAAGGTAACCATGAGTTGAATGAATTAATAAATTTCAATCACACCTGAAACATAACCTAGGAGGATTAAAGCTTTCATAAAATCTGTAGATTGACTTCTCTATAAGGTTTCAATTAACGATTTATTCAGTAGACATTGGGTTTTATTCAGTACACATCAGGTTTTGGACAACCACATTTTACCGAACTGCACTAAGAGCGGTTCCAATGCATATTTTATGAAGCCGAGTATATAACAACGATTGATAGTCTGAAAATATTTGCCTACAAATACCATATCTCATTAAAAATGTTTGAGGAATCTATGACCATATCATATTCTCAACACTCTACCGTTATCAATCACTCAAGTTTATTTTTGCGAGTAGAGTTCTTAAACATGCTTCTTCGGTTTTTCATTTTCTCTGCTTTACATTTTAGACATAAAATATTTAAATAATGTTACAATGGACGAAATTTGATTTATTTTTTTAGAATTATATGACAAATAATCTAGTATTTATGCGTGCATGATGTTTTATAAATTATATCGATTTATATCGGATTGAACCACCTAAATCCATATGTGACTTGTCAATGAGCTCGGACTGTCAGATTTAGATCATAATCAGATTATCGAATTTATTTCAGTAATCCATATAGGATCGGATTCTGCTTTATTCATATATCTACCATTTGCAACATTTGAAAAGTAAATAGCTTTGCTTGATCACGTATTAAATATAGGGTCATTTTCATAAAACCCCCGTATTTTACATTCCGGTTACAAATCCCCCTTGCTCCGAAAAATGTCCAATTTTCCAGTCATGTGGCTTATGAATTCCACATTTTTCCCCTTAATCACCTTATTTCATAAAACCCCCAATAGTTAAGAATATATAAATATATTTGGGAAAAAATGTTTCGGAACAATTTTCCAATCATGGGGCTTCTGAATTCCCCATTTTGGCCCTGAATCACCTTATTTCATAAAACCCCCAATAGTTAAGAATATATATATATATATATATATATATATATATATATTTCAGAAAAAATCTATACTTGGGAAAAAATATTTATATTTCAGAAAGAGTATAGATTTGGTAAAATAACACATACTCATGAGAAATATTCATATTTTTCCAAAATAGATATTTTGGAATATATATATATATTTGGGAAAAAATATATTTATTTGTCATAAATATGTGTTATTTCTGAAATCTATACTTTTTCCGAAATATAGATTTTTTTCTCAAAATATATATATTTTTTCAGAATTATATTTATTTTTTTCGAGATATATATTTATTTCCTGAAATATATGTTTTTTTGAAATATATATAATTTAAGTACTTTGCATTGAAGTTTTGTTTTTGATATAATATTTACAAAGAATTCTGAATGACTATATAGTTATTTTAATTACAATATATATAATTAATTATGATTAATATCGATTTACTTAAATACATGAAATGAGATTAAGTTGAAATGACAATTGCGATAGTATTTACACTTGATAGATAATTTATAAAAATTCTAAAATAAGTCATAAAAACTTTTTAGGAAACTATACTATGACTATTTATGAAGATTTATTAACACCGTATAAATTTTATATTCATTCTTTGGTGTGCGCAAGCGCCGACACTATATTGCACTACAATAAATGATATTGCTTACTGTATCTGAAATATGTGATGCACAAAAGTCAAAGCAAAATTTATTCACTCTTGGGCAGGTGGGGAGAAATCTGAGTTACAGAGTGCTGAAAAGAGAACCCTCCCAAATGAATGCCTAAACTCAGTAGCGCTAATAGGTCATCATACCTAATTTCAATTAATGCGATGTCTATAATTGAAAATACTAAAGTATAATATGCTACATATTATCGCAATGGCTGGTCAATTTCGATTAATCCACTTTTTAACAAAGACATCCCCTGAGATTTGTAAAGTATTTCAATGACATTAGGGATGTCACTAAGGTATTAATTGTCATGTTATTAGTGTAAACTATTGTAATACTTGTGGGGCTAATATTGGACACATGTATGTTATTGTCCTTTTATTGGTGCAATGTTCTTTTATCTTCGGTACAATATATCACAAGATATTGTGCATTGTACTCAAGTAGAGTTCTTTTCATCGTTATATGGTTAATATATATCCTTTTCTTTTAATTACACTGTGTAATTAATTTGTACCTTGTGGTCATTTGGTGAGGTCATCAGTACCAACGTCATTAAGTAAGTCATTAGGTCTTTGGAGATGGTGCAATGAAGTACATACGATTGAGATATGGAAAGATCTTATACGTTAGCATCAGTACCAATGTTTCACTTCAAAAGATATGTCATTAGATTATGTTGGCCCAATTCTGGAGACAAACATCTGTTGTCATTATACATGAGTGGATGGCCATATATAGCTATAATGTGGAAAAAATCATTACCTATATATAATAAGGTAATGATTGTATGAAGATCAAATTTAATACTATCAGATATTATAATTTAGTTGCACATAAGACTACAGTTTTTACATGCTTGTAAATCTTTTTTAGGGTTTATAAAGAAATGATAAGTAGGTGTCATATGCAAACCAACTTGTACATTACATTACCATGGGGCAATAAAACCACACCCTACATTACATTACCAGCTTGTACATTACATTACATAACCAAAATATACGCTGACAAAGCCACTAACGGGCAAGAAAACCACATAAAAAGACTTCACGTGCAAGAAAAACATAACAAAAAAAACTCCATTTCGCAGTGGACAAATCCAACCCCAACTTAGTCACCCTACATCATATGCCCGGATACACTATACGCACCACAATAGGTTCAATACACGTGCCAAATAATCGCCCCCACCCTATGAATAGCTTCTCGGACTTCATCCAATTTCGTCCGACCCATCATCATCAGAGTTATCACTGGAGATGATGACGGTACCGGAATCCTCGCCATCGGTGTCCTCGACGTTCCTTTGTCTTTGGCCTAGCATAGTTGGGGGATGTGTCCTCTGGATGTGCTAGTTGAGACGTGTTCCTATGTCTCTCACTTCCAGAGTTAGCCGCTCTAAATGGATATATACCTCCGCCATGTGCTGCCGGTTGCGCTCCTCAATTGCTGCAACTTGCCTTCCAAGTAGTTGTACCTATTGTACAAGGTCATGGTAGGAGGGCAAGGGTGGAGGGGGGGAAATGGGCACCTGTGGAGGAATGTTGTTGGACTTGCCTGCGAATGCTGGAAGAACCACCGGAAGTTGACCCAACAGAACTTGCCATAACTTCGAAACAATTCTTGAAGGTGGTTTTCACATAGTAGAACTTCCCATAACAAGAGCAATGATGTAACACCCCGTTTCATTTTCCATTTTTCTGAATTATTCCCGATTTGTTTTCGGTAATGACGTCACTTGTTCATGACGTTATGGTTACTCTGTGTATTTTACGTGTAAATTTTTCGCGTTTAACGTTTGGAGCTGAATGGGCGGATTGGACGATTATCTCGTTGAGGACTTCGTGGACTGTTATTGGCGATTACATGGCCTGACCTGACGGTAGTGTTTCGGACTTAGTTAAACGTTTACGTGAATTATGGATTTGACAACACAACGCTGCAATTGTCTCTTCGATGACTTCGTGGGGTTTCTTTTGTGGTTACGTTACTTGAGATGGTGTTATCGACTAAATGAGTTTGTTTCTATGCTTGACGATTAGGACTTCGACTCAGTGATTTGAGTTCGGTAGTTAGCGCTTTAGGGGTCGACGTTTTGTTTCCCCTGGTTATGGGGTTAGTACGTGCTTTGTTTCTCTGACGTGCTTAGGAGTATTGATAGTCTTTTCGCTCGTTTTATTTATGTTTTTATATACGTGCTCTATGTGTTGATGTGAATTTATGTGCCTTAGTTGTATGACTTACGTGCTTATGTGTATTGGTATTATCTTGTTTGTTCTTCATGTGTATACGTATGTAATAAGTGTTAATGCGATTTTGTTTAAACCTATAGCGTTTAGTACTTCGACTTGGCGACACGTTGGGTTTGTTCGGTATTTATGGTTTTTGATTCGATTGTGTTAGTGACGACTCCGATGACTGGGTAGTTGAGTCTTGTACCCGGAGCGTTTATTTCGACTTGTATTACTTCTCGACTATCTGTAGAGTTTACGGGAGCGTGTAGTATAAATCGCTAGGCGATTAGTGATTTAATTTCGTTTATATAAATATTTATATCCGATTATATAACCGGGTTATTCATTTCGGATTATATTAATTATTCGGAGTTCGGTGGGGCATTCGGTGATTTAATTTCTGGAAGAGTTTCGTACTCGGAGTGCTTGTTTAAGCTCGTATTATTGTTTGGAGTCCGGGTGAATTTTATGGGCTCGCGTGGAATTATTTCAGTGTCCCCAATATATTTTATGGGACTTATTTTATTTATATGAATTTAATTATGATTATATATATATGAGTTTCATACCCTAGATTATTTATTTTAGTAATAATTATTTATTGGGCGTTCCGTTATATTTTCGGGCATGTGTTTTATTATTTCGGGGTTCCCGGTATATTTTCAGGATTTATTATTTGTATAAGTATATTATTAATTGGGAATAGATATATATATAAGTGGGTATTTAATAATTATAATTAAATGAAATTATATATATATATATATGTATAGGTATTATCTGTATTGGAGAACAGAGTTTCACGAAGCTTCCTAAGACTTCTCGGTCTTTCTCCTTCTGTCTCAACATCATCAGACCTGCTCTTCTCTCTTCATTTCTGGTTCGGTTAGAGAGAGAGAGAGAGAGAGAAGCTTCTGAGAATGAGGGAGTCGCTACTGCTACAGTGTTCGTCGCCCTGTTGGGTGCGACCTGGTGAGAGAAAATCGAAGGTAAGGGAGCAGAGGTGATCGTGGTGGCTCCAGTAGGTGGTCGTGTGGCGGCATGATGTTGGGTGCGACTACCTGCGATCTCGTGGCTAGGTTGTTCGTCGGAGGGGAGAGAAGCAGCGACGGCGATTTGGGTCGCTAGTGTTGTTGACGACCATGGCATATGTCGGCGATGGTGTTGAGAGCAGACGCGCGACAGCATGGTGGTGGTGCTAATGGTTCGGCCAGTGGTGGAGCAAATAGTTGGTAGGGATGATGAACAGTAGCGAGTTCGGACTGAGTCGGGTCGACTCAGTGGCGAGTTGGACTTGGTTCGGGCTGATTTTCGGAGGATAGCTCGGCCTTGGTACCGTGTATGCTATATCCGAAATTGGAGCGAAACCGTTGAGCGGTTTGCCGGGAATTTCATATTTTCGGTAAGAATTTTCGGTTGATATTCTTTAGATTTATTCAAAATTACTTATCGATAATTAATGAGCTTCGGGTATATTAATTAGGTTGGCGAGGCGGATATTTTTCCATATTCGAAAATGGATTAGCGCAACTTTGTTCGGCGAGCTTATTTCCGGTGACGACACTATTCATTATCGGTTAAAGCGGGATTGTTTGTAAGCGTTTAAATTAGGTGGGGAAATTTATATATATTTATATATAAATATGTTTATCTAGCACTCACTAATAGTACGTAGAAAATGCTAAGTTGCCCCGTTGTATGTTTATGGATAATAAAAACATGTAATTATATTCCTAAGTGATAAAGGGAATTTAAGGATTTTATAAAATTCACAAAATACCCATAACCGAATAAATGAGGTCGGAAATAGAAATTCCTTGGGGAAGCAAATAAATTAATTCCGTGGATATTTTTAAGAATTAAATCCTACTTAATTAGGATTAAAATAGGTGGTTTAGTACCTCTGGACTTAAAGTAAGATTGTGTAGAACTATGTGATTGAAATTGAGATACAGTACGGACATAGTGGATGTTGAGGGATGTAGAGCTGACGAATAAATTATCCCTTGCTATTGAGGAACGATAAAATGTAGACATAGCTTTAGTTCCTCTTCTAGTTTATTTTTTTCCCGTGAATTATGATTAAGTTAAATGGCGACTTTAATTGTTCTTGAGGTGGAATAGTTTGAAATTAATCACTGAGAATTGAAGTAAAGGCATGCGAGTTTATAAGAATTTATTAGGGTTGGGAAATTGAGAAATCGGATGATCTTAAGATAAATTAAAGTGATTTGCTGTTATAGTTGAATATTAAAGCTTATTTTTAAAGAAAAATGAAAATGTTTATATATGGTGAATTGGTTGTGTAAATGGATTTTGAGACATATTTGTCTTTTGAAAATATTATTATATTGATTTTGACTCACTGTTGAGACATGTTATACATATTTTATTCACATTGAGCATTTATATTGCATTATGTATGGTTTCATGTCTCGTTCATGTATCGTTGGTTCAAGTGAGTCTTCCGGGTCGTCGCAACAACTGGCCAGACGGTGTCTCTCGCTACCAGCGGACTAGTAATCCGGGAATCAGGGAGGCGTGAGAGGATTCGATCCGAACACGGTTGGTTTTGTTTCACGAGTTGATATGATCGTCGTGGTTGTGTTACTATGGCGACATTATACCCGGTGGTCCCATGCTAGATAGGGTGTCATTTGCATTGTCATTGCATTGTATTCGCATTGAGCATTTATTCTTTTATATTATTGAAAATTTCTGTTATTAAACTGATGCTAATTGTAGCTTTATTATAAATGATGAAATTAACTCAATGTGAATGAATATTTAAAGATTTAAACTTGTAAAGAAAGAAAGAAAGTTCATCGATAATAAAAACTTGGATTAGTAGAGCCATGGTTGGCATGTGCTCTAGGTGGTTACGTGAATATAGATGAAAAGAGGTTTAAATAATTAATTGTTTTCCCCTTGCGTTGGAGTTGAGTTGAGTTGGATAGTTGTATATTGATACTTGGTTGTGGTTGTGCCTTTGGCCACAATAGACCTTTGTGATTGGAGATTAGGGTTATCACTGGATGATTATTAGACCACTTTGGTAGTGGAGAGAGTTGTTCAGGTTAAAGGTTGGGTAAGACTCGAGGTCAGTTCTGAGATCTAGATATGTTTTTAGAGATTGATGGTTTCAGATTTCTCCTAGTTGTTCTGAGGAACACTTGAATCCTGGTGTTGGTTTGGTAACCTTTGAGGATTTGTTTATAAATTCCTATATTAAGTTGAAGGTCTTAGAACCTGTTTCGAAATAAGTTTGAATGTGACTTTGAGGTGATATTTGGTTGAACTCTAGTAGTTCTTTTCCCTTTGTTATAGTTTCTTGGGTTTTAACCCGAACATGTGTTTCTGAGGTTTCATTCCTTAAGGTAAGAAATATGATCATTTGTGTTTGTCTGTGGATCTTATCAGGTAAGAGAAGTGAGATTAAGTTAAGAGTACATAGTGCGATTCCTACTATTTGGTTGGGTTAGGAGGTATTGGAACAAAATATGATTTGACCGGGCTCTAACTTTTTCTTAAAAACCGGTTGAATCCTTCGGGGTTCAACATTTTTCTTTAAAAACCCGAGGGTCATGGCATATGTTTGGGACTAAATGACTCCAGTAACCCTTTCTTGCGTCTCGATAGGCGGTATGAGTTAGAGGTGACCTTGTTGATCTATACCCTCTTTAGTGCCTTGATAGGTGGTGTGAGTTAGAGATAGATCGGTTGGTTACCGAATCCATTGTGGTGATAATATATTCCCTTCTGTATTTCTTTGAGGTGAATGGATTAGTTCACGAAATATTGTAAACAGAAAGGACTGTATTGAGGATAGAAATTGTGAGAGTGAGACTCTCCAGGTATGATTTGATAGATGTGATGTGTAAGAGTTATAAATTAATTGTGGACATGATTATGGTTTTTCTCTTCTAGTAGTGTTAGTGAGGGATCTTACCTCCTAGAAATCTTGAGTGGCGTGCTCGGTGCACGGTATAATAGATAGTTAGTTCTGGTTGTATCCCTAGACGAGAGTGTGTATTCGACTAGGTGCCTTTATACACCAGGTGTTAGGATTAGCTGTTTACAGGACTTTGTGTATATGTATATATGTGTATATATATATGTTGATTCGACATGTGCATATACGAATGGTAGATATATCTTATGAGTTGTGCTGTTTTACGACTTCTGAGTAGTTTCGAGATTAGTTGTGAGGTTATTGTTGGGTGTTTTGGATTGGCGGGGGTGCCATGGTAGACGATAGCTTGACCTAGGATAGATGGTTAGCATTTTCTAGACGGCTATGAGTGTGATGTTTTGATATTATGGTGAGCGCGTGGTTTTTTGCTCACCCCCCACACAAAACATTTTCAGGTTTGCAGGTGGATGCAGCACAACGCGTACGGCGGCGATGGTACGGGGGATTTGGGACGGTAGATTCATTCCTCCTTCCGTAATCATATTTATTATTCTTTTATTCTCTTGGGAACCAGGTTGTTGGCAAATTCCCTTATGTTGTATTTTCAGTTCATGTATTTATTATTTTGGGGTGACATTGTATTTGTTCGGCACTACCATTTAATTTTATGTATTCTTATTTGAGCTTGGTGGCTCAGTCAGTACTTGTTGTTTTGGGGTGCCTTTATATCTTTTCGGCATCGCCATATGTTTTTCTTTCTATTTTCATTTGAGCATTTGGGGCTCTATTGATTTTAGAGGGGTCTGGAGAGGTGTTGGTGTTCTTTTCCACTACCTCGGCCCTACAAGGTTTCTAGAATGTTGGGCTACGTGCCACTGTTTCTATTCTTGTTATTCTGGGCAGGTTGTGCTATTGTGTTGAATTTGAGTGGTCCGGATGTTCCAATTACAAACGGAACTCTACCGGATTTTCGTTAGAATTCTTTACCGAGTTTCTTTCACTCAGGTGACATGGAATACTTCATTTTCATTCCTATTCTATGTATTTCGATGTTATTGTTGATTTCGGTTGTCATTTTCTATGACGTCACACCTCGGGATTCGCTGATTCTCCAGATTGGAGTCTCAAGAATAACGGGGCGTGACAAATGACCTACGTTTTATAGGAGTAAATGAAAATGATTCAGTAATTTAATGTGGTTGGAAGTGGTGGTTAGGTCATTTAATTGTACGTACATTTCATGTCAAAAGTAAATATAGTTCTCATCATGGTAAGTGGAGGTTAGCTTGCACTTATTATGCAGTGGAATATTATGTGAGATTGTGCAACTATATATTCGTGTGGTGATTAAAACAATTATTTATTCCTCATCCTAAATATTTAAAGGACCACTCATCACTATATTTTTATGTGCGATGTAACTGGAAACAAATTAACTATGTAAGAGAAACTTATAGTACAATGTAAGATAAATACGTGAGCCATCAGTATACATATATGTTGACTCTTGGACCCAATAAAACTGAAGAGATAATTTTTTAGTTCCGATGATTGTATATGAACATTAACCTCGATATTTCCAACAAAAAGAATAGTGAAAGTGGAATTACTCATCAATGTTTTAGTCCTCATCGTAAATCTTTAAACTTGCAACCCTTATTCTATTTAGATATTCAATGTAACTGGATAGGAATTAACACTGTTACATATATGTGTTGTGCATTGTAGTCGGGTATATACTCGAGCCTTCCCCCACGTACAAAATATACATAGAAGACAATTGTGTGAAGGCGAGTGTAGAAGAGTGGTAACGAGACTATAAACAATTATCATATTCAAATATGTTGAAGATTTTCTAAGAGAAATATGTGAGCCATCAGTAGAAATATATAAGTTGACCATTGGACCAAATAGAAAGAAGAGATGATGTTTGAGGTCCCGATGATTGTATAGGAATGTTTAGGTCGATATTTCCAGCAATTCAAAGAGTGAAAGTGGAATTAATTGTCAATGTTTTACTCCTCATCCGAAATCTCTAAACTTGCAACCCTTATTATTTTTAGATGTGCAATGTAACTGGATAGGAATTAATACTATTACAGATATGTGTTATGCATTGTAGTCAGGTGTATACTCGAGCCTTCCCCCACGTACAAAATATACATAGGAAAATTGTGTGAAGGCGAGTATAGAAGAGTGGTAACGAGACTATAAACAATTGTCCTATTCAAATATGTTGAAGATTTTCTAAGAAAAATATGCGATCCATCAGTAGAAATATATAAGTTGGCCCTTGGACAAAATAGAAAGAAGAGATAATGTTTGAGGTCCCGATGATTGTATAGGAACGTTTAGGTCGATATTTCCAGCAATTCAAAGAGTGAAAGTGGAATTAATTATCAATGTTTTACTCCTCATCCGAAATCTCTAAACTTACAACCCTTATTCTATTTAGATATGCAATGTAACTGGATATGAATTAATACTGTTACAAATACATGTTGTGCATTGTAGTCGGGTGTATACTGAAGCCTTCCCCCATGTACAAAATATACATAGAGGACAATTGTGTGAAGGCGACTATAGAAGAGTCGTAACGAGACTATAAAAAATTTAATAATTCTAATATCTTGAAAAATTTTATTCCGTATTTTCCCACATATGTAAAACATCAATATATGTTAACTGTTGGACGAAACCTCTAATAAGAGATAACTTGTGAGTTTCGAACATTGCATAGGAACGTTTACCTTGATATTTCCAAAATAAATAAAAAGCGAATGTAAAATTATACGTCATATTTTTTTCATCATCCTAAATGTTTAAACTATCAACCCTTTCTTGTTTTTCATGTGCAATGTAGCTTGAAAGGAATTAACTTTGTAAGAAACAAAATTGAAGGGAAATGAATGTGCTAAACTAGCACAACAATTTGATTTGGATTTTGAATTTCTAGTTCAAAACCAAGTTTCCGAATTATTAATAACTCTTGGCCCAATGAATGGGTAATCCCAAACAATTCACAATTAGCAAATATTTCGCAAATTCTAAATATTGAAAGCGTAAACATGATTTCAATTCAAACGAGAACACCAATTTTTTGTTCCACAAAACAACATTAAGTCAACATACCTTATACCAGAACCGCATTGTAAAACAACCATTATCAAAACCCTAAACATTACAGATTGGAGTTACAAATGAATCAATTGCTCATTTTTAAACACCCCATCTTAGAAATCGACCACTAAACCCTAAACCAACATATATCGAATGGGAAACAAAATTACTTTCTATCGAAGCAAATTACTTTCCCAAGCAAAATTCTATTAACACTACACATTACGGTCACACAAAAAATGACCCCCAAAGTTTATGACCATTGAAGCTCGCAAAAAATAATTTTTTCTGGTTAGCGTCAATACATTTCCTTTAACTTAGTCCTTAAATATTCCACTTGTTCGTTGCTGGGGTCGTCCATCAATTTCAGCAGAAATTTCAAACACAAATACACTGGATTGGTTTGTATTCATCACAAATACATATGTTAAGATCGAAAAATAGACGTGTGATGGAAGGCTATAGATTTGTAATTTTGAAAACTCACCGAGATCAAGTCTCCAGCCAAGCATTGGCCGTTCCAAGCCTCCATATTTTGCATGACAAAGCTACCACATGAGGACCTGGTCACAACAGTGTATTACTTCTCCAAAAACTTATTTCACCATATAACTCAAAGTGGAATACATTAATCGGTTGCCTCATACCCATCCTTCGATGTGGGTATGTTTTGGACTTTCGTGTATACGTAGTTGCTGAAGTCCTTTTCGAATATGAACCCCACTAAGAGGTTGTTTTAAATGAGACAATAAATAATAGCGGTTGTACCATATATATAAACTAAACCTTTTAAATTGCGTTCAAAGGTACCAGTGTTTTCATACCAGAGTTTTCATCAACGCATGGTATCTGAATTGCTTCCCCCCAGAGCAAAGGTAATCGATGAATTTGCGGCGTTGGTTAACAACTAATTAAAACCAATAGCGATTTACGCAAGCTGGGAAAAAAATCTGAAACAATGGGAAAGGTAAACACAGATAAGATAATGACATGATTGAGTAATATGAAATATTAATCAGTCATGGCAATTAACAATCATAATGTACCAGCTCGGCATTCTTGACGTTATCCAAATACGGACATAGTGCGACTCTCTTATAGTAAGTCAAAAGCTCTTGAGGAGTCATTGTCGAACTGTGAGCTTTTTTCTTCCTACCACCATAACCACCCATTGCATCTATCTTCGCGACAACTTGGGATTTGAAATAATATTTCGCTCGTCTTTCTCCTTTTTGCCTCTGATTCAGCTTCTCAGTAAATACATTGATTACCTGTGTTCAATCCGAGAGTGGTATATTTACGAAAAAAAATTAATAAACTAATCATGCCCCACCCCCAAAAATATTTCACTTGTATTCAGACAGTGTTTCATCAATGGACAAAATGTTTTGTGAATTGTTGAAGGAAATAATGAGTGATGAGGAGGAAATAATCATCGATGAGCAAAAAGTGATGTATATACGAAGAAGATGTATTGCGTTTCTTCCTTATTTCTAAAGCTCAAAGGCTTTTGACTCTATACGAAGAAGATGTTTACTGTGACATCCAACACCATTTCCCTTACTCAATCAACGTTCAATAATAAGGTACGTTAAAATATTACCTTCTATTTGCTTTAATTTCCTCAATGTAATGACTATGCATTCTGTTTATTATCCCTACCTAGGGCTACAGAAAAGAATCGGAATCGGCATTTCGGTTCGGTTCCAAATTTTCAAGAACCGTAAATTCTGGTTCCGTTCCAGTTCTCACCTCTTTCGAAGCGAACCCGAACTGGTTTTTATAATATAATATATATATATAATATACGGTTCTTTAATAATAAATTTAACTTAAGTTTTAATATAATATATTTATATATATACATTATATATCTAAGTTTAAATTTAACCTGTTATTAAAATAAATTGGAAACCAAAAAAAAACATAAACAAAATTACAAGTCTGTTAGTATGGAAACTGTTAGATAATTATTGGAAAGCAAATAAAAAATATTAAAAATTATAACTCATTAATATTGAAACTGTTAGATAATTTTCGCATATGAATTAGTTTTTTAAAAAATTAACGTTCGAAGCACTAACTTTTTGCAACATGACATTCTACCCACTTAATTGGTTTTTCCTTCTATGAATGTCATTGGGAATGTACAAGTTCACTAACAGTGTCAAAAAATCATTGTTTATCGAAGAGAATCATAAGGTGTCGGCGCTCCACAAATTGGTTTCCATACTTCACCAAAACCTTCCTAATATAATCAACAAAATAATACGATTAATAGTTGGCAACAAAGTACTATTAGGATGTAGCGAAATAAACATAAATTGTTACCATTTTCCTCACACACCTTTCATCGCAACCTTCCATCGAGGCATAATGAAAAAGATCCAATTGGTAATCGTTACGATTAGTTACTTCCTCTACAATTTGAATCAATGATGAGTACGCGTAACGTCCAGGCTTCTTGCTCCTTTTTCCCCTACATGCCTCTTCACAAATTGTCTTCGAAGATGAAAAATACACCCATCACGCCTTCATAACTGCTGGAGTAACTTCAGCACGCACCATTTCATATTCCTCTTGGATGGAATTTCCAATGTGTTCTTTCGCCAGACGATACACAATGCTTGCAAGTTGACGATCTCCATCAGAGTCAGTGGCCTCTTGTAATGATTTTTCTGCTCGGTTATCCATTATCTCATTCAAATTATCGTGCAAACTTTCACATAAACTACCAGCAGTAGCAAGCCGGTCATCAATGTTGTCGTTATCAACCGGAATAACAACATCGGATGAGGATTTTGCGACGTCACATTGTTCCTCCTCTACTTCAGCAACTCCAACAACTGCTGATTTTCCTCCTTCTACTACTACACATTCACCTTGTATATTTCCTTCACTTATTCCATCATTATTATTTTCCACAACCATGTTTGACATTACTAATTCTCGATTTGCTGGTACACCATTGACTTCTTTGTTGCCTCTTCCTTCTCCTACACTCATTTCTTCTCCATGTACATCTATTTTTTATTGTACATTTGATTCCATTACACCTTCCCCAAATTTTTCAGACCCCAGGGCCTCATATGAGTCTTCATGTAGAGGCATGTGTTCTCCCCTGGTTTGTTCTTCTTCTACTCCTTGTTCATCCACTGACAGAGCCTTTCATCTTGCCAATTTTTCTTCTTCTCTAAACTCTTCATCTTCATCATTTTCTTCTGAATCAGAATCAGATTCAGAGTGAGAATCTCTATACTCTTCCTCTTCTTCTGTTTCTGAATTGTCCGACTTTATTTCGAGTTCTTCCATTACTTCTTCAACAACAGCCTTGTCATTTCCCTTACATCTATCTCTAACCTCGTTACTCTCCACGCCTCCCTTCCTCCGTTTATGTCGCTCAACAACCTTAACCTCACCTCTGCCATCGACCTTCTTCTTGTTCTTCACGCTCTTGAGATTCTCAAGCTTTGAAGCTTTATTTCTCAGCTTTTTAATGCACTCATCAGCAGTAACTAGAATCTGTGAGGCTATATACCTCATGCGATGAATAACTTCCTGTAAATATTCACATATCCGCAAATAATTTAGGCAATAGCTTAGGAAAAATAAATACTAAAGAAAATCCAACATAAATACGTAGGCATTAACTTACATCAACTTCGATGTGCAACGATTTATCCATGTGTACATTGCATGCTCTCTCGCTCATTGCTGATGTACAACCAGTGGAACCAATGGTTGGCAGACTGATATTCGTGCTTGCAGTAGCAGGACCAATCGGGATCAACTATGGACATATTTAACACCATAAATTTATGAAGACACTTTAAAAATAAAACATAAATATAAAGTTCATGTCTTATCTTGTGTGTGCCATATGCGCCCATACCCTCGTCCCATTTAATTCTGCGGCGTACGAGGTCCGCCGTCCAATAGATAAGGGTTTGAATGTTGCCTTGCGGGTAATGAAATTGGACAGACTCAAAACGCATATAGTATAGAAGTTGTTGTAAAGGTAAAAAAAAATGAATAACAATTATTACATTCAATGGATGACAAACATGATGCACAATACCTACAAGAACAACAAGCATCCACGATAGGAAGTCTTTAACGCCCCCCCCCCCCCCTGATCCGGGCCTTATGGATTTCACAAGCGCATCTGCAACATATTTGGCCTAGTTGTACGTGGCAATGTCATCGACTTCGGTAACAGCAGGCAACACGAACATGTGACAATCATCACGGCACATTGGTGTTAGCACAACAACATAAGCCAATACAACAAACAATCATTTGAATTGTTCTTTGTTTTCTTCCTTGATGACTTTTTCTACAACCTTGGATATCTTCAAACCATCACACTCATAAAGACCAGTTGCCACCATCCACTTTGCCCTTTCAAAATGTTGTTTGGTAGGAACTTTGAATAAACCAGTGGGTATTCCGAATACATTTCCCATTTCACAGCCATTCACATGAAGCTCTCTGACATGAGGAACTAGAACTCGGTTGGTTCTACAATCAAAGTTTGAAATCAAGTACATAGTTAAATCTTTGCCTATGACATTACACTTAAGGTCCAACAGCTTCCCAAACCCAATATTCTTGATCATTTTCTGTTGCTCAACGGATAGATGGGACACGGTATTGATAAACTCTTTCAAGTGTGACATTTGAAAGCCACTTATTTTCTCCTCTTTAGCTTCATACCTGTTTCGCAATGAATTGTAAATTTTAAAAAATTCAAAGCAATCAACCAAATCATTCCAACTCCTCTTATATACAAGGTTAATAGATGAGATAAAATATAATCAAAGGCATCCCCGATCCAAGATACGAGGTTGGGCCTAGAGAACATGAACACTTTCAATCAAGGGTGCTCTCACCTCATACTTTATAGCAAATAATTAGTTAAGTATGAAGGGATTGATGCTCATTCATATACTAACCACCTCAACTACATTAAGGATGGATTAAAAAAACCTTAATGACTGAAAATATTGCATCTTTCACAAATACTAACCACCTCAACTACATGAATGATGGATTAAACAAACCTTAATGACTGAAAATTTTGCATCTTTCGCAATTTCATACCTATGAACCAAATCATTCCAACTCCGACTATAAAAAGGTTTATAGCCGGATTTAACAATTTTGAGAATATATCCAAATTAATTCCTTCTTCATTGAACAGAATTCCTAGGGATCCAACGAACATAATTCCTTCTTGATTTAACATATTAATGTACGACTCATAAGGATATGAATAAGGAAAATGCTAGACATCAACATTTTAACTTGAATGATGTGAAAGGATGAGGTGGCATAATCTTTAATTCACTTATAATTTTGCCTTTTCAATTCAATTTTTTTACATTATTCATTTTTTCTCCCATTATCTCAAGACCCAAACACACAATTCTTTTCCCCCCTATTTCTTGTGTAATCAAATATTTTGTTCATCAATTTTTATCAATTATTTGTTCTACACGCCTTTGCAAAGCACCCTGTTAATGGGTTCTCTACTGGCTTGGTTGATGAGACCAACGTGTTTCAATGCAGTGTCGCCATTATTAGACTTCCTGATACTCTTAGTATGCATTAATTCATTACCAAATATTATATATTTCCACCAAAGATTGTTTTTTCTCTTATGTGGATGGTACATGTAGGGTCATCTGGGATTACAAGAAAATTGAGAGAAAAATAATTCTGGAAACTTGTACTAGCAAGAAGAATTGATTGACAAGGGACGATGAATTTTTGTTGTGCTTTTTAGATTCTGATTTCGTTATAGGCTAATGGATTCTGCCAGGGTTTCACACAAAGTTAAGTTTAGTAAAGGAGATGGGTTTGGCAGGGACATCCTTGAGGTTTTTAAATTTTGATGGAAGTTTTATTTGTATTTTTCAATTTACTAAAAGACTTATACAAGTCCAGTCAGATACCACGTCAATTCAAGTTATTAACTTGAAATATTTTTCATCATGTGTAGCGCCGCTCTATGAATAAATGTTCTCATTCAAAAATTATGATTACTTACTTGAAAATTTTCAAAACTGGATATGTATGATTATAGAAATGTTTCAGATTCATTAAAAATCAAGTTCTTTATTTTAATTGGAAATTTTTGATGACATTATCATTTTCAATATCAGCAAATATAAAGACATGAAACATATTAGAGGAGCATAGTTTCATAAGTGAAGTTTCATAATTGAATATGTACATTTAATTCAATTGAATCATGTACAATTTTTAGTGAAGTTTCATAAATGAAGTTGTTATGATAGTTTCATAATTGAATCTGTACAATTTTAATTCAATTGAATCATGTACACTTTTCAGTAAAGTTTCATAAGTGAATCATGTTGGCCAAACATGGAATAAAGCACCTATAATTGAAAATATAGACTCTAAATTGACATAAATCCCTAAATCAAAGCCCTCTATTCTGAAAACCCAAACTGAAATTCCTTTCAATTAAAAAGCTAAAATCAACGATAAATTAAACTCCTCTAAAATGCAACCGCAAATTGAAAACTTTAAACATATTAACTATTGATGATTTCAACTAGAGGAGCATAGTAACATACATATCAATCATAGAAAAAACCACATACAATAGCACATATAATTATAAATATATACCCTAAAATCACCCTAAATCCCTAAATAAAACCCCACTAAACTGAAACCCAAAATTGAAAATCCTTTTTAAATTGCAAAGCTAAACTAAACCCTAAATTAAACCCCTGTAAAATGTAACCATAAATTGAAAACTCAAAAGTAAACCCTAAATTGACACCTCCAAACTCTAAATAGAGACCTTCAATTACATTTTATCTAATAAAAACCCGGAGTAAAAAATCACATACCTAAGTTAGATTTTCCATTAAAATGTTGATGGACGATGGAGGAGGAGGGACGGTCCGCCCAGAATAAGATGATGTTCTTTTTTTCGCCGATTTTACTCCTTTTTTTGCCACTCTCTTCCGCTTCGTCTTGGACGAAGCTTTTCCTTCCCGTACACCAACATCCTTGCCTTTACCTTTATCGACCATTTCGAGTGATAAATTAGGGATTTTTATTGGGTTTGGCTCCCGTGCTTTTTAGGGTAGGTTTTGATGCTGGTTTAATCAGTTTGTTGGAGATCTCAAGGGGAAGAAGCAAGATAGAGTTCTAAAGGAGAAGCCCTAAATTATTGCTACAGTTCTTATTTTCACTTTGAGACCAAAATTTTAAACAAAAACCATTTGCTACAGTGCTTCGTTTCAATTTCAGCCCAAAATTTTAGAGCAGTTTGAACTTTAACACGTGTTGGAGCCAAAATGTGTAAGAGTTTTGAAATTTACCACGTGTTGGAGCCAAAATGCTTCAGGAGTCAAAGCTTGTACAATGCCGTATATATAAAAAATTGCGTATAAAGTATGTGATATACACAGTGAAATATATATAATGATATATGATGAGGTGGAGAGTCAAAAGCTTCTAAGCCAATCAGAACCCAACATCTATGAATGGAAAAAGGTCCAGTCAGAGAAGGACTGGACCTGATTTTTTTTCCCATATGGAAAAAAATCAAATATTGGGAGCCAAATTATTTAGGAGTCAAACTTTGTATAGTTCCGTATAAAGTATATGATATACATAGTGAATTATATACATAATGATATATGCTGATGTGGAGGTATAATTGCTGAGGTAGATTGTTGAGCCAATGAGAAGTCGCCATGTGTGAATGGAAGAAGGTCCAGTCAGAGAAGGATTGGACCTTATTTTTATCCATTTGAAGAGTTCTTTGTTTGTTTCAAGTGTAAATGATTTTGTACTTCAAGACATGTTACTTTAATACTTGGGGGTCCCTCTAATTACTGCTACATTATCTTCTAAAGATTGTAAAGACATTGTGTAGAAAATGACTAAGAAGGTTCACTATTGGAATAACAGATATTTGTCTATTGCAAGAAGGTTAAAACTTATTCAAATTGTCTTTGTTTGTAACTCAAATCTACTGGGCTTCTATGTCTCCCTAAATATGTGATGAAGCAATTGAATACTATCATGAGAAGATTTTTGTGGAGGGTATTGAGTTGAAACAAGGAGGTGAAAAAAATACCTTGGCATCAACTTTGCCTTCCTAAGGATGAGGGGGGTTTAGGTTTAAATAATCTGGAAAACTGGAATCATGCTGCCATTTGCAAATCTATTTATGGGCATTATGGGTCCATGAGGAGTTAATTGAAAACATGAATTTCTAGTTACTAAAGATTTCAGACAAATGTTCATGGATTTGGAGGAAAATCCTAAATTTGAGTAGTCAATTTAAAAGATATTTTGCTTTCAACATTGAAAATGGTAGTTCCATATCAATGTGGTATAATAAAAGGTTTTATGAAGATTCTATATATGAGATTATGAAACACAGGGTTATATATGATTCAGGCTTGAGCAGAACTGCAAAGCTAGAGGTTTTTATTGATCATCAAGGCTCAACTTCCCAACCCAAATATAAATCAGGATAACAGAATTATATGGAACCCTACTGGGCACAAATTTAGTATCAAAACTTCTTGGGAAGCTATCCAATCTAGGAGAATGAAAGTGGAGTGGGCTTCATTGGTTTGGTTTTCTTCTTGTATTCCAAAACATGCTTTTAATCTTGGGATAGAATGCAAACTATGGGTATAGTGCAGGCTTGAAAATGCGTTCTATGTCACTTGGAAGATGAATCTAGAGATCACTTATTTTTCTATTGTCCTTTCTCTAAGCAAATTTGGAATGTTATTATGCATAAAGCAGGTTTTGGTGCTATTGGCTATTCTTGGACTATCATTTTGAACTGCTGCAATATTCATTTAAAAGGCAAAAGCCTTCTCAAAGACATTGCAAAGCTATCTTTAGTTGCAACTGTGTAACATATTTGAGGAGAAAGGAACAAAATAATGTATGGTAAGGAGGTGAGAAATGGGAAACTCATCTTGCATGACATTATCGAAAATGTAAGATTCAGATTGATGTCTCTCAAAAGGATCAAAGTTAATTCAGTAAATGAGAAACACAACGCTAAATTAAACCCCTCTAAATTGGAAAATCCTTTAAATTGAAAATCTAAACTCAACCCTAAATTAAACCCCTCTAAAATGCAACCCTAAATTGAAAACTCTAAACGTATTAACTATATATTGATGATTTCAGCTAAAGGAGCATAGTAACATACACATCCCCATAGGTACATAGTGTGAACACTAAGCAGATAATATAGTATTCAATATATATGTGATATATAATGGAAAAAGTTCACTTCTTTTCATGGATATTCAAACAATGTTCACATTCTCACAGAAACCCAACAAAATTTATTGAAAACCCACACAGATTCTCTCAAGTTGAAAGCTAAATTTGTGATAAATTGAGTTAGGGCTCTCCTCTGAAGCTGTTTCAGAAACTGCGATAATGTCTGTGGAGTCGATTTCTGTTTCAAATAATGATAATATCAAAGGAGTGCTCACTCATGGCAGTCGATATGTCAAGTACACTGTGTATGGAAATTTTTTTGAGGTCTCTAACAAGTATATCCTTCCCATTAGACTTATTTTTAGACGTGTTTATGCCATTATTTTTAGAGGTGTTTATGTCATTGTTTCGTAACTTAATCAAACACTTGGATGTGTTATATAAATGTATCTATAGGTTAATTTGAAGTTGGTTCTGGTTTAATTTAGGTTATTTAGTTTTATGGTTTTGAGATTGAGAAAATCAAAATTTTAGGTTTTACTATTTTTACTAGTTTTGTTTTGCTCAAGTTTGAAATGGGTCTTGGGACATTTTAAATAGAAATATGTGGAGTATTGTCTTGGGACATTTTAAATAGAAATATGTGGAGTATTGTTTATATATTCAGGTATAGGTTGGTGTTTGTTTCTTACTGGATTAAG
This sequence comes from Cornus suecica, assembly GCA_963922005.1. NCBI lineage: Eukaryota > Viridiplantae > Streptophyta > Magnoliopsida > Cornales > Cornaceae > Cornus > Cornus suecica. The sequence goes on along the minus strand of OY998247.1, from coordinate 38,737,846 downwards.
TTTTTGGGGTTAATTTGGGTTGGTTTGTTTTATAACTATGTGCTTATGGCTTATGATCACCCAAAGTTCAATTTATTTAGTATTGAATGTTAGCTTTATTTGGTTTAGATCTCAAATGGGTCTTTGGATATTTTAGTTAGGAATATTCAGATTAGTCTTTATGTATCAAATTTCTGAGTTGAAGTTTGTTATTACTGGATTTTTGTTTCGTTAATTTGGACTCTTTGTTTTATATCTTAGAACTTATCCCAAGTTTCATAAATTTAAAATTATTATTAGTTTTTCATGCTTAAACCTCAAATGGGTCTTGGGATAGTTTAGATAAGGTTTTTTGTGGATGTTTATTTTATATATGCAAATACTAAGTTGAAGTTCATTTCTCGGTACATCATTCAAGTTAATTTATTGTTCTGTTCTATCTTGGGACTATGTGCTTATGAATATTTATATTAGTTTGTTTTGCTTAAATTCAAATTAGTCTCATGAGATTTTGGATATGAATGTTTAGATGAATTATTTGTACACTTCTCTATCCTTTATTTATTTACTAAATTATTTATTTTTTCCGGAGAAGAGACATAGCATAATCAAGGATAAATTAAGAAGTTTAATGGAACCCTAAATTGAAAACTCTAAACATATTAACTATTGATGCCTTATGGTATCAGAACCTGAGTGTTCATGTATGATAACTTGACCATTTTAGTTGTCTTGTCCACCAAGTAATGAGAACTAAAAACTCCTTATGTGTGTTTATGTATGTGTTTCATGTTATACATCTACTAAACATAATAGAATAATGGGATGGGAAGATGGTTTCTGTAATTTTGCAGCTTCAACGGATCCCAAAACTACCAGAGACTTTTCGAGCTCATAGTTCTATGGACTGCAACGGCCATGGCGCTTGAAAACTCTAAACTCAAGTAAGAAACCCTAATTTAAACACCTCTACAATGTAACCCTCAATTGAAACCTCTAAACTCAACCGCTTGAAAAATCGATATTCAAACAAATCACATACCAAATTAACAAACCTGGATTAACAAATCACATACATAAGTTTATGCAAATTTTCCACCAAAATATTGATGGACGATGGGGGAGGGACGGCCCCAGAAGAAGATGATGGTGGGTTTTTCGCCGATTTCTTCACTCATTTTTTAGCGGCTCTCTTCGACTTCGTCTTGGACGAAGCTTTTCCCACGGGTGATTTCTTCGATGCACCGGCAACATCCTTGCCCTTATCGACCATTTTGAGTGATGAATTGCCCTTATCCACATATATTAGGGGGGTTTTAGGGATTCCCTCCCGTGATTTTTAGGGTTAGGGGTTAGGTTATAAATTGGGGATTTCTAGTAAGCTAGAATAGAACACATATGTAGATTAGAGAGGGAGTTTATGGTTAGGTTTTAGGTTATTGATGAATCAGTTTGAGGTATTTACACGGAGCTCTCAAGGGGAAGAAGAAAGACAGAGTTCTCAAGAGAAAACAACTAAAATTGCTACAGTGGTTCACACAATTAGCAAATGTTTGACTTTCAATTTTAGGATGTGTTTGATTTGGAGCCAAAATGTTGTAATATTAGGAAGTCAAACATGACACAGTGCCGTATTTCTAAACAGTTCCGTATAAGTATGTGATACACACACACACACATATATATATATATATATATATATGAGCTGATATATGCTGATGTGGATAATTGAATACCGTGCAACCAATGAAGATCTGCCACCTGTGAATGGAAAAAGGTCCAGTCAGAGAAGGACTGGACCTGATTTTTTTTCGAAGGTGAGTACCAACATGGGCTTTGATTTTATTTACTCTGAAAAAATATTATATTCACTGAAAAAACATGTGCTTGATTTTGGCGCCAAAATATACTACATAATAGCAGCTGGTAAAGTTGCAAAATTTATAGAGGGGTCAAATTGATAAAAGTTAAATCTTTATTTCTAAACACGTTAACACATTAAAGATAGTTTAGGTATTAAAATAAAATTTCAAAATAATGTCATGTTTTATTTGACTTGAAAGTAACATTAGGGGATATAAATGATGTGTGTCAAAAAAATAAAACATGTAAATAAAATTTCTCAAACCTGAAGGGTCTGATTGAAATTAAAGCAAACTTCAAGGGGTATATATGAAATTAACCCTTCATTCCATTAAACAAGAAAATGAGAACCAGAGATGTAGGGTTCTTGTTTGGGGTGCACACGATTCGGTTTGACTCCAGTTCCGTCCAACGGTTTTTTTGGTTCTTTAAAAATAGGAACCGAACCAAAATTTCGGTTCTGGTTCCTACTGTCAATTTTTTAAAAATTATAAAAACACTAAATATTAAAAGATAATATAATTATAAACTAAATTAAATAAAGTATTTCAAATTTTCAATCGGTTCCGGTTCCTACTGTCAATTTTAAAAAAAAAAAAAAAACACTAAATATTAAAAGATAATATAATTATAAACTAAATTAAATAAAGTATTTCAAATTTTCAACTATCATAATTGCTCATTCAAGGAAAGAGAAGTTAGATTCATGGTATTGCTAGATTCGAAGCAATAGCCAAAACAAAAGTTCCCTATTGTCACAGGGGTTAAGCTTTGGCCCTATGATGGCACCAAATCAGACACTATAACACAATTCCTGACTTTGGTTCAGCCACTCACACACTTATGCCTTACAATGCACCAAGTGTTTGCACCCCACACACACACTGTATATATGAATATAATAAAAATCAAACAACACCCACAATTTACAAAAACCACAATGAATGGTTTCTAACCTTTTACTATAAACACAAATAGTATAAAGGATCTCTCTCACTCAGGCCACACTAAAACACCATACAAGAAATTTACTTCCTCTGAAATTCGTGCCTATACAAATGTTATCCATGTGCCTATATAGGCATACATTGAAAACTGCATATTTGTGTGGATGACATCCCCATCCACCTAGGCTAAGTGTTGGCACCATTCAGAGGTTGCCAGCACTAATAATACAGTTTACACCAAACTGCCAGGCTATTGTGGCCTTCTCCTGCAATGCCACATATCTCTCTGGTGGTTGCATTCTGTTGAGTATCCAAACTGCACCAACTGACTTGTTTGAACTAGCCCTTGCCTTGACCAACCTTGTTTTTACCCAAGTCTCTGAGCCAAGTCGTACCACCATGAGCCATCTTCATGTCAAACATGTGCCATCAGTGCACAATACTTGCATTTATGAGCCAATGTCAATGTCTCAGCTCCTCTTAAGCCTACGCACACTTGAGAGCATTGCCAAATATGAACCAATGCCTTCATCATCGTGCCTGCACCTAGCCACACCCATGTCTTGGTTCTGTCAATGCCTTGGAACATAGGCCATGCCACGCCATACCTATGTCTTGTGAAGTCAACCATCAGTGGTGTTACGGCCTTGTCAAAGACAAGTTAACATTACCAAGACTCGATGTGTGCATGGCTTGCCAAGCCACGCACATTGCATGTACTCCAGCACATGCCAAGTTAAAGCAATCCTTGCCCAAGGGCAAGTTAGCAAAATAGTGAGCATGACACGCAAGGCTAGCCAAGCCAAGTGCACACACAAGTGCCCACATTGTTATCAGCACCGCACCACCATCACAGACCCATATCGTCAAGCCAAATGTTGTCAAACCATGCCCGCGCATGTCCATAGGCCTCCCTATACATACCCTAGCCAAAGCCTTGCTTGGTTGTTGGCTGCCAACTTTTGTCAAGCTCACATACCCCCCTATATATGTAAAATACACATAATCCAAAGTGACCAGAACAGATATCAATCATGTATGAGGAGTAATAATGGATTTAATTAATAATTCCCAATAACATCTTTTTTCATATTCATGCCATTTACCATAAGCGTGTTTCTTAACTTTTCTCCAACACTTGGTTTATTTTCTGACTTCTTTCTTAATGTCACTCTAAGTGTCATCTCAAGCCACTCCAAGTGTCATTCTCAGCCCCCTTTGCACATAGGTGTTGTCATGGGGACTTTACCCATGTCACAAAGGCAAAGTCTCACCCCCAAGTCTTCAAGGGGCTAACACCTATCCAGTAATACATATTCAACAAAATAAAAGAAATATATTTCTTAGTGACAATAATCACCCTGCCTTAGAAAACAGATGATCGGTCAATCTAAGAAAAAAAAATTCAAAATAAGATTATATGCTTAAGAATGACAACAGATAGATCAATTACTCAATAACACTAATAAAAATAAAAATATACAAAAAAAATGATTCGGTTCCAAAGGGATAAGAACCAGAACCAAACATAAAATTTTGATTTTTTGATTTTTGGAACTGGAACCAGAACTTCTTCAGTTCCACCAATTCTTTGTGCACCCATAGTTCTCGTGGCCTTCAAATAGCCTAATTTTGTGGTTGGTGGTAATCATATAATTAGGTTAAAATCAATCAATTCTATTGATTAAATGAATAGAGTAATTGAATAAATGAGGTTTACCTTTCAAAAAAAAAATTATAAAAAAATAAAAAAAATGAGACTATTCAAAATAAAAGTATCATTCCATTTAATCTAAATTCTCTATTCAATTGGATGCAACAATATTTTATGTGTCTTTTCTTTTTCTTGCATAAGGAAATATATGCGAGCCTTAAATTTCCTTAATCTCTTTTTGAATTTCATCTAAGATCTTTCATCCAACCTTTTGAAGATTTGCATAGTCTATGTGAGCCTTAATGTCGTCCCTCCGTCGAGACATAATCTTGTCCATTGCGATGTTGCTGCTCGCAACGATCTGTTAAAATGCAGAGAGGATGCTCGTGAGAGTTCAAGAACTACATGAGAATTCAAACTTCGCAGCCGAGTATCTTATTGGTTCGCCACTAGCAAAAGTTAAGCAGTTGTCTTTCAATGACATCATTTGTGAATAGAGGCTTCACTTTTGCTAGTGGCGAACTAATAAGAAAACCGGCGGGGAACTCTCCTGAGGTGTTTTTTGCTCTTTCAAATGATTGTTAAGCTCCCTGAAGTTCTCTGGCAGGCTTCTTTCAGAACGCACTCGTGTAACCACATATCTATATATATCTCTACCAATGTCATCTTCATAGTTTTAGAATGAGAAGCACAAAAATTCACTTATGAACTATCCATTCATATTATTGCAAAAAGAATTCAAACGACAAAATATTAATAATAAAAAGTAAATGAATAAGTAATAAAACACTAACAATGTCAGAAACTTTGAAAAATATAAATTATATGATCAAATAAAGTAATGCACAGTTCAGTTTCAGGATAATACTAATACTAGTAAAAATGTCAATTGCAATAATGTACGACTTATCAAAGAAGCATATCTTAGAATATTATACATCTTCCTCTTTAAGAAGCATTAGATTACACAATAAAAAAACCTCTTTTGGATCAATAGAAGAATTGATACACCCTATAGCTAACAATGGACGTGCCGGTGTTGACAGGATAGGCTATAGAATAACCTAGGGATTATGGAAGTTAGTAAAATTAATTAGGAGAAACACTTCTAAACTTTGCAAAATCATATAACATCTTTGTAGCTAAAACAACGCATAAGAAAATTTAATAAGGACTTGGATCTAATAACGTGGATAAATGCTTAGGAATTAAGATTGAGTCGAACTAAGACATAACATATGAAATGTAAATATAATAAGGACAAGATCTTGCCAATATAAGGATATAGGTTTGAATTAGGGTCAGAATGGAATAATAGATAGCAATATAATTAGTACTCCCCGTGTCTCATATTAGTTATCCACTTTCTCAACTTTACTTGTTCCAAAATACTTATCAAGTTTCAAATTTCAATACAATATAATTTTATATTTTTTCAAATTATTTATTTTCATTAACTTCAAAAGGCAATGGGTCTCACTAAAAATTACATCTATACCATATAATCAAAGGGCAAAATTGAAAAAACCAAATAACCAAAAAAAATTGAAAAATCAAATTTAGACAACTAATTTGGGACGCAGTAGTGTGATAAAAGAACAACACACCAGTCTAAAGGAAAATTCTGAAATTTGTAAATGTTTCCTCTCTATCACTATCTTTATTGATGGTCACATTGAGAGTGAAGGAGATGAGAATAGTGAGGGAAATAATCTTTTGTGAGGCAATAGTGTATCCTAAATTAAAAGTAATCTGAGAAGTTTTACACACTACAATCTGTAGGGAGTATCAAATTACTTACTATCTAAAACATGTAAATAACTAGTGATACAAAGGGTATGGTACATATGGATTCACAAATACAAGAAAAGACAAACAAAATCTCTCAAACTGTACACCTTTGGATAAGGCAATGGCCACTTGTGTCAAATCTTTTGTGACTTGATACTCAGGAACACAAAGTAAGAATTTACTTAACCAGACTAAAAGGAAAACTATGTGTTCAACATCCTCTACAGGGTTATCTTCTTTCCTAGTTCTTTATAGAAACATCCCATATGAGGTGTCATGCTTTTTTAAAGACATCATGCCACAATAAAGATGGAAGGAGTTTGAAGTGGGACTCCAAAAGAATAGAGAAGAACAAATTAAAGATTTGTCAGGAATATGAACTAACTTACTTAGGTGGATGACATCAAAAATTTCATTTTCTTTTCAAACCTCACCCTTGGCTGCAGATATTCTGTCCATCCAGGTTGCCCAATTTTTGAGAGAAGATGGCAAAATCTTGAAATAAAATTGGATTTGTTCCCCATTTTCCTCTTTTGGGAGTTGTTTTGAATATATATAAGAGTTCGTCTTCAGCCATAGGATAGAAAACATCTAAGCCTGTTAGGGGATCACCAAGGAAAGCTGGCCCAAGGGCTACACGATCATCAGATGAAGGGATGAAGGTTTGAACAAAGAGTTGTTCTTGGGGGTGGTTCTTGACCAATTGATGAGCTTGTTGGTTTATGGAGGAGGAAGACTCAGAGGGATCAACCAAATCGGAAGAGAAATGCTGAATTTTGGTGGGGAGAGCCATGGTTAGGGTTTAAGGATGAAGGAAGAAGAATTTTGGGGAATAAAATAAAGAAAAAAGGTTTTGGACAAATTCGGTATATATACATATATATGTATATGGGTGTATATATATATATATATATGTGCGTGTGCCAAAGACGGCAAGACGGTCTAAGTCTTTTCTTGGAAAATTGAAGGTAATGATGAGGAGAGAGAGAAGAGGGTTCCCAATGCTGGTGTAACTAAAAGGGGATTTCAAAATGTTCAAAAGAGAAGATAATGACGCTTGTCTACAAAGCCATTTGGAGTATGACACGTGTGGAGGATTTATTGACTGAATATTTTGAGATTACATTTTGAAAGAAAACATTTATGGCCGAAAATCAAGTATGATAAATTACTTCAAATAAAAATTTGTTAAATCTTGTTTGGAAGAAAAAGACTTTACAAGTTTGGGGGGCGATGTTGGTACCCTAAAATGGCATTCTACGGGGCAGACTTCGATTGGTGGAGTAAATGAAGAAGAGAGAGACATGTGGTTGATTCTGAAATAACAACTATAAAGGAGATAAACTCTATTAGGGCCTGTTTGGTTGGCTAGGTTTGTGTTTGTGTTTATGTTTTTTGGTAAAAAAAACTTGTTTGGATGACTTGTTTTGGGCTAACCGGTTTGTGAACAGTAAATAAACCCAACTCATTTCACAGTACAATTTGAGAAACATGAATTTGGTATTTTTTCAAGTTTTTTTTACTGTGCAATAAAACTAGATGAAAAGAAAAAGAAAAAAAAAACGTCGTTAAACACACTTGGAAAAACCTTTCCCAAAAACTGTTTTCTCACAAGAGCTTGTGCTAGGATTTCTCATTCACGAAGGGGCAATTTGTGGTGATTCTTCTCATGTCTTCGGATCTGGCCATGAATTTGTGATATTCATCATCACTTTCGCTGGATCTAGGGTTTCACGAAGAGAGGCGACTGCTAGGGTTTCGATTGGAGTGCATTTGGGCTTCACAGCTGGTTGCACAAAGAGAGGCGATTTCCGTGACTGTTCCTTGTCAATTTCAGATCAAGTTGACTTTTAAATTCGTTTTTGTTTGATGGTGTTCGTGTTGCATAGAGAGAGGCGATTTGTTGCTTTTTCTGTAATAATATTCCCTTCTTTATTAAATCCTGATATGATAATTGATCTATCTAGTTTTTTCCAAGCATGGTCTGGTAAACACTTTATTTTTCATATGTTTATAGCTGCTCCAGTGTCTATGTAAAATGCATAATATCTTCCTAAGTATCATTCATATAGTACTTTACCTAATATGTAGATCTCTTCTAAGCTCATGTATTGACCTATTATCTCTCTTTATCTCAATTTTGCTTCTATTATTAGGATTTGTTATTTCTAAACTATTTTCATTTAATTTCCAAGGTGCTACTGATCTTAACCATTTCGTTCCTAATATTATTTCTAGTTCACAATCTATCTGTAGATTTATTAAGAAGACTTCTCCTCCTATTATTATTTCTTTGTCAACTTGTTGTTTACATTATTTCGTAATTTCTTCTAAACTTTATACACATGATTTGAACTTTTAATAGGTGTATCTCCAACTAAATTATAGGGGATACAATTTTCTCCTGCTCCTGTATCTATTAATATAGGTATTAGCTTTCTATCTATTTCTCCTAATATATGATATTGGTAAATAAAATTTTTCTTTTTTCTGATTATTTCCAAATTATCTATATTTTGGTTGCCATTTTCTCCTATTTCATTGAACCTTTTTTATATAATAGATAACTCTTTAGTTTCATCTGGTTATATTTATCTATTCAAAAATATTTTTAATTCTTTTCGAAATTGGAACACGCTATAACAAAAAAAATATAATTTCTCAATAAACAAGTGGATTATTCAATTTCAATTCTCTAACAATTAATCTCAAGACAAATTATAGCATACAAGATATTCAAGTGATTATAGCATGCAAGTTAATCAAGTAAAGAGAAAGAGATAGAGAGATTGACACCGTGATTTTTTCGAGGTTCGGTAACTCCTACTCCTCGGCTCAATAACCCCTTCTTAAAACTTTTCCCGATCCTTTCACTATGGCCCTTCCTTCACAGGTGGAATGACAAACCTTTACAACACAAGTCTCTCGAACTTGTCTCTCAATCAAGAGAACAACCCTCTCTTGAACAATCGGTGGACTTCACTTGTCCGAGATTACAAATTCGTATGTAATCAATAAAATCACTCAAGAACAAAAAACACTCAAAACCCAAAGGTTTTTATGGAAGATAAATCAATATAAGCTCAAGTGTTTTTGGTGATTTTACAATAGCTCTAGAAATGTATTCTCAAAGGATATAATCAATAAATGATGTTTGGAGAATAAGAAGAGACACTAGAGGTTTTTATTTTCAAAGAAACTTGGAAAAAATCAACTTTTCAAAGCTTGGTTTCAATGGCTTTTGTAGAGAAAATTTTTGCAGAATTTTGAGAGCTTTTCTTTCACTTCTTTCTCTTTTGTTTTTCAATCTCTTGGTCTTCAATGAACACATATCATTCTATATATATCGATACAATAGGGTTTTGGAGAATGAGTATTTTATTTGAAAGACAAGAGCCGTTTGAACACCATTGAGTACAACCCACAAAACATGGAAAATGTTTCTTGAAAAATCTGCAGGTTTTGAGGATCAACTAGTCGACTACTTCTTGTTTTAGTTGACTACATTGCTTCATCTAATCGACTAGATTGAGTTCTAGTCGACTACTTCTTGTAGTCCAGTCGACTCAAAGGTCATTTTAATCGACTACTTTGATGTGGATGAAAAACGTGTAGCTACTGATCATTTTAGTCGACTACTAGAAAATACACATGGTTATTCTAGTCGACTAAAACATGAAAAATATTTAATAAAAATATGTTTATTTCCATTTAAGTTCGGTAAAGCATTTTTCATTCCATTTGAGTTCGGTTCATTTTATACTTGAGCTTATATGATAAATTCGACGCAAAAAATTACCTTGTTACAATGATCGCTCCCCGACCTATCTACCCCGAGTCTTGACTCTTCGAATTTCGCCTTTGCCGTTGAATTAATTTATTTTTCATTTGCGCTTCAATTTCTTTCACAGTTTTTCGCTTTAAATCAAGCTTTCTTTCCGAGCTTACTTTTTGAGTCGTTTCCTTTCCGAGTTTGATTTCTGAGTCGTTCACCTGTCTTTTGCTGAAAATATAAACTTGATAATTCATTAGTATCAAACACTCTTCAATGGTTTGTTATCATCAATTTTGGAATTGTTTGCCGAAAGTAAATTTCAAAGCCAACAATCTCCCCCTTGATAATGACAAAACATTTTGTGTTTGCTTGGTAATTAGCGAAACATCAAGAGATGCTCCCCCTCAGCATGTGCATAATATTTTTTTCAAATGCTCCCCCTTGGTAAATGAAATTTGCAATTTAATGGGAATTTTGATACAATATATAAATAGATGCACATTTGAGATAATAAAAGAAACAGCATTTCATAGATGGTTCGATTTAATACAAGCCACACAAAAACAGAAATTGCTATTGTCGGATAATGAAATACATGAGAATACGATGGCATAATTGTTCCCCCTTTTTGTCAGCGTCGAGGGGCGCTTGAGCGAGGGTGCGTGATCTTAAGAGTAAGATCATCTAGTGACCCAGCAAGACCATTTATACGGCCAGAATTTCCTCATCAACATGAATAAGGCGCTCGTTGATCAATCGAATTGCTTCTATATTGTTGTTCACGGTTGCATCAAGGCGCTGAAGAGTCTCCGCATTACTCTGAACAACCCCAAGAATTTGGTTGAGAAGAGCAATATGAGAAGCTGACGCACTGTCCAACTGAGGAGCCGAGGAAGAGACTTCCTGGCGCAGTGCAGAACCACTAGGAATAGGGCGCGAACGAGGAGCAGGCGCACTTTCAGAAATGAAATTTCCTTCTGCATCCAAAGAAATGTGCATATGCTTGACATGTGTGGTGTCAAGAAAAATAGGGTGATGCTTGGACACTTCATTCGAAATTGAAAAACCTTTCCGCTACAGTAGATATGTAATATGCGCGGGAAAGAAAAGCGGGCCAGATGCCTTTCGCTGACACGTAAAGATGACGGATCGGAAAATATAAGCTAAATCAACACGGGTTCCTGTCATGACGCAGTAAACTAAAAATGCCTCCATGCGAGATACACTACTACGACTACCAGTTTTAGGCAAAATAGAGTAAGTAATGACATTATGAATTAATCTAGTCTCGGGTAGTAGCATAGAAGAGAGAATACCGGCATCTTGCGAGATGTCCTTGTCGACGCAAATAGTTCGAACTGCTTCAATACTGTCGAACCCATCAGCCCTATACCAATCCTTGGAGAAATGGCGAATATCGTCATTCGGAAGTGAGAAAATGCGCTGGATTTCGCTGTCATCCACAGTCTCGTCTTCACCACACAAATTGAAATGAAGATGAAGGAGGAATTTATTCTTGTGATTTTCAAGAGAAGCGTAGAAAGCTTTGACAATTCGCGGAAGTACCGGAATGTCAAGAGAAATGAAAAAATCCCAACCAATTGCTTGGAACAACTTGAATGTTCGAGCCCTAATTTCAATGCACAAAGCGTGGGTGATAATACAGCAAGGTGAAGGAGCACGATGATAAAAAACAGTGATGAATTTATTTCTATCATCATCAACAAGAAGAAGTACCTCAAGAAGCAGAGGTTCATTTGAATCCTCTTCGTCAACAGCCGTAGGAATGCTTGGATTGGTGGAGCTTTGACCTCCATCAATGCGGGAACGTTTCTGAAAAAGACCTTGAGTCTTCGGTGGCATTGTGGATGATAATGCACAAATATATAAAGAAGATGGTGTATATATAAATATATGATGGTGTATAGAATGAGTTACACTGCACAGGATGAGTTGACTAGAAGGTAAAAAAAATAAAATAATAAAAAAACCATGAAATAAATACACAAAAATAGCAAGAAAATATGGAAAATAAAGATTATGACAGAATTTAAGATAAAACATCAAAATCCATGGCCATTCCGATTTCTCGTTGAATTTTAGAAAATGATTCGTCCGCAAGTGGTTTTGTAAAAATATTCGCCAATTGATTTTTAGTGTCAATAAAAACCAATTTAACGTCACCCTTAGCAACATGATCACGTAAAAAATTATGTCTAATCTCTATATGCTTGGTGCGTGAGTGATGAATAGGGTTCTTTGAAATATAAATCGCACTCGTATTATCGCATTTAATAGGCACGTGAGAGAAAGTAAGACCAAAATCAAGTAGTTGTTGCTTAATATAAAGAGTTTGAGCGCAACTACTACCGGCTGCCACATATTCGGCTTCGGCTGTAGATAATGCAACGAAATTTTGCTTTTTACTTGACTAAGATACTAGCGAGTGTCCTAGAAAATGACAAGTGCCGCTTGTGCTTTTTCGATCAATTCTACATCCCGCAAAATCGGCATCCGAATAACTAATAAGATCAATTGAAGTTCCACGTGGATACCAAAGCCCTAAGTTTATTGTACCACTTAGGTAGCGAAAAATGCGTTTGACCGCAAGCAAATGAGATTCCTTAGGACATGATTGAAACCGGGCACATAAGCAAATGAGATTCCTTAGGAGTTATGGCATGTTTGGTAGCCTCCATACCAAATCGCTTTAGCAAATCTTTAGTGTACTTGGATTGGCTAATGAATAAGCCATCCGAGCTTTATTTGATTTGCAACCCTAAGAAGAAATTCAACTCACCCATCATGCCCATTTCAAATTCATTTTGCATGCTTGTAGCAAAATTCCTACATAAAGAATTATTTGTTGAGCTGAATATAATGTCGTCAACATAAATTTGGACAATCAATAAATTATTCTTAATGATTTTTGTTAAAAGTGTATTGTCAACTCTTCCTCTTGTAAAACCATGTTTAGTCAAAAATCCGCTAAGTCTCTCATAGCAAGCTCGAGGAGCTTGCTTTAAACCATATAAAGCTTTAGCTAATTTGAAAACATGATTTGGAAAAAGATTATTTTCAAAACCGGGTGGTTGCTTCACAAAAACTTCTTCTTCTATGACACCATTTAAGAAAGCACTTTTGACATCCATTTGATAAAGAGTGAAATTTCTATATGATGCAAATGCAAGAAGCATTCTAATTGTTTCTAATCTAGCTACCGGTGCAAAGGTCTCATCGTAGTCGATGCCTTCCTCTTGATTAGATCCTTGAGCTACCAATCTTGCTTTGTTTCGAATAATTACTCCATTCTCATCCTTTTTGTTTTGAAAAACCCATTTTGTGCCAATTATAGTTTGATTTTCGGGTCTAGGAACTAAACGCCAAACTTGATTGCGTTCAAATTGATTTAGTTCTTCTTGCATTGCTACGATCCAAGAATCATCACATTGAGCTTCGTGGAAGTTCTTGGGTTCGATTTGCGATACAAAAGCCATGTGGTTGCAAAAATCTTTAAGTTGAGATCTAGTACTAACCCATTTTGATGGATTACCTATGACTTGATCAAGAGGATGATTGTGAACAATCCTACATGCTTTAGGCATTGAGTTGGTCAAGTCATCATTAGATTGATGCTCAACTTCCCTCATTTCCTTTTAGCAACATGATGAATTGGGGATATTGAGAGTATTTAAATTATCCTCAATCCCAACAATCTCATCGTCTTCTAGGTCAATTCTAGGTGATGGTGATGAGGGTGATTCATCAAATACAACATGAATTGACTCAACCATAGTTAAAGTCCGTTTATTAAAAACACGAAAGGCTTTACTTCTTGTAAAATATCTTAGAAAAATTGCTTCATCCGATTTGGAGTCGAATTTTCCTAGGTTATCCTTATCATTTAACACAAAACATTTGCACCCGAAAACTTTGAAATACCCAATATTGGGCTTTCAACTATTCCACAACTCATAAGGCGTTTTCCCCAACTTCATCCGAGTAATAACACGATTAATTATATGGCAAGCGGTGTTTACCGCTTCCGCCCAAAGGCTTCGAGGAAGGTTGTGTTCATTTAACATGGTTTTAGCCATCTCTTGTAGTGATCGATTCTTTCTTTCAACTACACCATTTTGTTAAGGGGTTCTAAGGGCCGAGAGATCATGAGACACACCGAGGTCATCACATAATTTCTCTAAGTCTTGATTTTCAAACTCCCTACCTCTATCACTTCTAATTTTCTTGATTTTCAAATCTTTTTCATTTTGAATGACTCTATAAAATCTTTCAAGAATGGAATGAGTTTCATTTTTATGAGCAAGAAAGTGAACCCAAGTATATCTAGAGTAGTCATCAACTATAACAAGTACATAGAGTTTCCCGGCTAGGCTAGCCGTTCTCTCCGGACCCAAAAGATCCATGTGAAGTAACTCTAAAGTTCTAGAAGTGGTAATGTCTTTCTTTCTCTTGAAAGAGGACTTTACTTGCTTCCCTACTTGACATGCGCTACATATTTTATCTTTCGAAAATTTAGTCTTTGGGAGGCCCTTGACTAAGTCATTTTTGGATAAACGATGAATGAGATTCATACTAGCATGTCCTAGACATCTATGCCATAACCAACTATTTTCGCTAGATGTGACAAAACATTTAACATCTTGTTCATGCAATTCACATAGCAACAAAGTATACAAATTTCCGTTTCGTTTGGCATTGAACATTTGCTTCCCATCTTTCTCGATTATGCATGCATTTTTCCTAAAGATATCATCATAGCCCTTGTCACATAGTTGACTAATACTAAATAAATTATGCTTCAAACCATCAACTAAGAGCACATCATCAATAGAGAGAGAAGATGAAATACCGATTGAGCCAATTCCTATAATTTTGCCTTTAGAGTTGTCTACAAAAGTTACGTTTCCTCCTTCATATGATTTTAGTAAGATAAACTTTGATTTATCTCCCGTCATATGCCTTGAGCATCCGCTATCAAGAAACCACTTTTCTTTTGATGCGGACTTCAAGCATACCTACAAAACAAGATCAAGCAACTTTTATTGGTACCCAATCTGTTTTGGGTCCATTTTGGTTAGATAGAGAGGTAATAGTTCCTTTTGGAACCCAAACCATTTTTGACATAATTTTCTTCTTTCTATGAAAGCATACATTATCTTTGTGCCCTTTTCTATTGCAATAGTAGCAAGTAACATGTTTATAATCATTTGAAGATGCATGAAATGATTGTCTAGTAAATGTAGAGCTAAGTGATTTTCTCTTTTTCAAAATGATAGCATTTTTGTCAAAGGCATCATATCCTAGACCACATTTATGAAATGCTCATTTTTGTCTTCCTAACTTAATAGTAAGGTTCTCTTTTCCTTTTGTAAATTTAGCTAGGATATTTATTTGATCATCTATAGTATTTTTCAACCGATTATTTTCCTTTTCTAGCTCAATGTTTTTGTCATTACAAGAAATTTCCAAGTTTGAACTAGTGAAGTTACATGGGGTTTTAGCTTTCTTGAGAAGAATGTATTTTCTAGCTAATTTTTCAAATTCATCATGTAATTCTTCAAACGCGTCTTGCAAACCATTATAATCAAGGAGAAGTTCATCATATGATAGTTTTGATTTATCTACAACATATGAATTTAAATGTACCTCTTCTTCATTTGCCATGAGACAAATGTTTGTCGTTTCCTCGCCATTTTTATCCTCATCGGAGTCGCATGAGTCATAGTCATCCCATGTGACATTCATTTCCGTCTTGCTTGGTCTTTTCTCATTTTCCTTTTTGAGCTTGAAGCAATCACTTTTGTAGTGTCCCGGCTTACCACAATTAAAACACGTTGGGGGTTCTCTTTTGTTAGGCTCGCCTTTTGATTCTATTCTCTTCATGAATCTTCCACCATTGGCTTTCTTCCTTTGAAGGTATCTCTTGAATTTTTGAGTGAACAAGGCAATGTCTTCATCATCTTCTTCTTCACTCGGCTCATTGATTTCATTCTTGGTGGAGGCTTGCAAAACTATCCCCTTTCTTGGCTTGATGTCATCCTCACGAGATTTTAATGTGATTTCCCAAGTGAGTAGAGAGCCGAAAATCTCATCAAGACTCATGGTGTTGAGGTCATGAACTTCTTTGATTGCCGTTACTTTTGCATCCCATTTGGCCGGAAGACTTCTAAGCACCTTTCGTGAAGCATCGGATCTAGGAACAATTCTACCAAGATGCTTTAGTCCATTCAAAATATTTGTAAAACGAGACATCATAGAATTCACATTTTCATCATCTTTCATAGAAAATAATTCATATTCATGCCTGAGTATGTCAATTTTAGATTCTCGTACTTGAGATGTTCCTTCATAGGTTACCTCAAGTTTATCCCGCATTTCTTTTGCCGTTGAACAAGTAGATACACGATTAAATTCATTTGGACTTAAAGCACAATTTAAATTTACTTTGGCTTTAGCATTGTACGACATGAGTTTACGGTCATCATTATCCCACTCATTGGGTAATTTGGGGACGGTTTTTCCATCAACAATTTTAGTTAATACAAATGGTCCTTCAAGAACTACTTGCCATATTTGGTAATCAATAGCTTAAAGAAAATCTATCATTCTAGTTTTCCAATAGCTATAATTTGATCCATCAAACCATGGGGGCCTATTGTTCGATTGTCCTTCAACATGAGTGACTAAATTCGACGACATGATCGTTTTCTAAGACGGTAAGTCTAAAATAAATAGAGATTAGGCTCTGATACCAATTGTTAGTCACTAATTAACCCTAGAGGGGGGGTGAATAGGGTGTTCAAAAAAATTTCTAACTCTTTTCGAAATTGGAACACGCTATAACCCAAAAAAAAACAATTTCTCAATAAACAAGTGGATGATTCAATTTCAATTCTCTAATAATTAATCGCAAGACAAATTATAGCATACAAGATATTCAAGTGATTATAGCATGCAAGTTAATCAAGTAAAGAGAAAGAGATTGAGAGATTGACATCGTGATTTTTTCGAGGTTCGGTAACTCTTACTCCTCGCCTCAAGAACCCCTTCTTGAGACTTTTCCCGATCCTTTCACTATGGTCCTTCCTTCACAGGTGGAATGGCAAACCTTTACAACACAAGCCTCTCGAGCTTGTCTCTCAATCAAGAGAACAACCCTCTCTTGAACAATCGGTGGACTTCACTTGTCCGAAATTACAAATTCGTATGTAATCAATAAAATCACTCAAGAACAAAAAACACTCAAAACCCAAAGGTTTTTATGGAAGATAAATCAATATAAGCTCAAGTGTTTTTGGTGATTTTACAATAGCTCTAGAAATGTATTCTCAAAGGATATAATCAATAAATGATGTTTGGAGAATAAGAAGAGATACTAAAGGTTTCTATTTTCAAAGAAACTTGGAGAAAATAAACTTTTCAAAGCTTGGTTTCAATCGCTTTTGTAGAGAAAATTTCTGCAGAATTTTGAGAGCTTTTCTTTCATTTCTTTCTCTTTTGTTTTTCAATCTCTTGGTCTTCAATGAACACATATCATTCTATATATATCAATACATTAGGGTTTTGGAGAATGAGTATTGTATTTGAAAGACAAGAGCCGTTTGAACACCATTGAGTACAACCCATAAAACATGGAAAATGTTTCCTGAAAAATCTGCAAGTTTTGAGGATCAACTAGTCGACTACTTCTTGTTTTAGTCGACTACATTGCTTCATCTAGTCGACTAGAACTCAATCTAGTCGACTACAATGATTCATCTAGTCGACTAGATTGAGTTCTAGTCGCCTACTTCTTGTAGTCTAGTCGACTCAAAGGTCCTTTTAGTCGACTACTTTGATGTGGATGAAAAACGTGTAGTTATTGATCATTTAGTCGACTACTAGAAAATACACATGGTTATTCTAGTCGACTACAACATGAAAAATATTTAAGTTCGGTTCATTTTATACTTGAGCTTATATGATAAATTCGACGCATAAAATTACCTTGTTACAATGATCATTCCCCGACCTATTTACCCCGAGTCTTGAGTCTTCGACTTTCGCCTTTGCTGTTGAATTAATTTATTTTTCATTTGCGCTTCAATTTCTTTCACAGTTTTTCGCTTTAAATCAAGTTTTCTTTCCGAGCTTACTTTTCGAGTCGTTTCCTTTCCGAGTTTGAATTCTGAGTCATTCACCTGTCTTTTGCTGAAAATATAAACTTGATAATTCATTAGTATCAAACACTCTTCAATGGTTTGTTATCATCAATTTTGGAATTGTTTGCCGAAAGTAAATTTCAAAGCCAACAATTTGGTTTCTTCTGAACATTTTAACTTAGCATTTCCAGTAATACTCAAGCTGATCACAATAGTAAATGTTATAGTCTGCACATGACTGATCACTAATAAACTGAAGAGTCATAGGTTTGATTAGATTAACAGACCTGAGTTTATTATCTTCACTACAGTCATGTACCATATTATCTTCTTGGAGTGATTCACGTGCTTCCTCTCTCTAGAATTTACTCTCTCATTGTTGATCAATTTGTTAATCTGCAGTCTTTGTCGTATCCTTATGTTTCCCTAATGCCATAACTTACCGAAAGTGGATGCTTCTTCATTCCATTGTCAATTAGATTAGGAATTTAGACACATTTTTCCAACAGGGATAATCTAGTTCGACTGTCCATACTTTACGATTTACATGTCTGTTATGATAACCCACTACTCCAGATGCCACACACTACTTGTTGCTCAAAAGTAAAAGACAACAGTATTGGATTTGTATCTTGTTCACAAGCTTGAAAATAAACCATAATATTCCTGGATAAAATCTAATACAATGGATTTATGAGGTATGAAACCAACGGACTACCTGATGGTTTTGTTTAAACGGTAAGTTGGTAAGGTAGTAGTACAAGGCATGATAAACATTCATCTTCCTATTGCATTTATAGTTTTTGTTCCTCATTTTTTAATGCGATTTGAAAGATGAAGTGCAAGCTAGAATGGGTGGAGGAACTGGCATTAGTGGTG
The DNA here is from genome assembly GCA_963922005.1 of Cornus suecica. Lineage (NCBI taxonomy): Eukaryota > Viridiplantae > Streptophyta > Magnoliopsida > Cornales > Cornaceae > Cornus > Cornus suecica. The sequence goes on along the minus strand of OY998247.1, from coordinate 38,718,796 downwards.
CCCCTGTTATTGCAGGGGTTGCGAAATCAATGGGTATTTTGACTGTTGGTATTGTCACAACTCCTTTCTCTTTTGAAGGATGAAGGAGGGTGGTCCAAGCCCAGGAAGGAATTGCAGCTTTGAGAGACAGCGTTGAGACACTGATTGTCATTCTGAATGACAAATTATTGACTGCAGTTTCTCCTTCGACCCCAGTAACAGAAGCATTGAACCTAGATGATATTCTTTGACAAGGCGTTCGTGGGATCTTTGATATAATTACAGTATGGATTAGAACTCTCATTCTCATCCCTGCCATTACTTTATTAAAAGTAAAGGAACCTCAAACATGTAAAGTTTATAAAATTTACTTTCTTCAGGGTTTTTCTAGATAGGCTGTAGGTATCATTGCAGGAGTTGCGTATAGCATACCTATGTTCTGTAACTTTTATTATCTATCCTCATGTAAGCCATAATAAAGTTATTATTTACATGATTGATATTTAAATGAAAGGGTTGAATTGTATACCTTTAGTTTCCACTTAAGAGTCTTTCTGGATCCAATGGTATACTAATAAGTTATTGTCAATGTAGAACAGAGAAGATAAACGCATCATTTAACATTATTATATGGGGGTTTTCGACCCTTGAACCTTAGATGTCGATGGTACAACATATCTATTAATCTCATATCTAGAGTAAAACTTTGTATGCGCATACAATCCTTAGATACATCCATATCTTTTGGTATGAAAATTTAATGAGTTTTGGTTCTTGAAAAGATTGATCTTATGAGTTTCTTTATTTTGCATTCAACTAAAATGAGTTACCTGCAGATTCCTTGACTGGTGAATGTGGATTTTGCTGATGTGCGAGCTATTATGGCAAATGTTGGGTCTTCATTAATGGGGATAGTGAAGTTACCAAACGTATTTTTCTGTTTTTGTTCTCTGAAATTCAAAATAAACAAACTATGTCAAATATGTTTTTCTGTTTCTGTTATGAAAAACAGGCTATGCCAAACGTGTTTATTGATTTTAAAATTTTCAATTTCGACCCAAAAGACATCCCTACCAAACATACTTATGTTTTTGGATGAATAAATAAAAAAACAAAAAACGTGTTTCTTGTTTATTTCAACACAAACACAGCTCTACCAAATAGGCCCTTAAGAGTTTGTTTCCTATTTTCATGGGATGAGGAGTTGTGGTTGCAAAGAAGATGGAGAATGAAAGTGGCCTACTTTTTAGTTATGATCAATACATGCAGTGAGCGAGTTAGTTATATAAGGAGTCTTAAAACTTGACAGTTAAGTAAGGAATGAGAATTGACAGTTACAACTTGAAGGAAGACACATGGCACTTTAGGATAGAATTTGAAACTAGCTTTGTATCTATAGTATATATAGTTTGTTTAGGAGAATTGGACAAACTCTCCAATAGCACAACACAAAACTTATATTTCTTGTATTTTCAATTCCTCCAATTTTAATACAGTCTTGTCTTTCAATTTCTTTATTTTTCCAGCACTCACGTCTCTTGCACTTTACTTTCAAGCATTGCACTTTTCATTCAAACTAGTTTAGCAACTTCAACACCAAAAGTCCTTTTTATTAAGGCAGAAAGAACCTAACTAAGAGTTTAGTATCATTCTCTTGTTCAATCGTTTGATCTTAGTTCAAAAAGGATACTAGTTGTCCTTTGTTTCATTTGATTCTTCAATGAATCTGGCACGCCCGCGATCACGGCAAAAACCAGAGACAACACAGAAACATATCTATTCACACACTAGTGGGGGCGTTTGATTATTTATAATTTTACCCACAAAATCTATGAAATTCTAAATTTGTCTTGCTAAAAATACCTATTCGCCCCCACTGAATTCTAGGTTTTCAATTATATACCTACATAAATATACTTAAATATGTATAAGAATGAAGATACAAAAAATCTAGGAGTAGTCGTTATTAATTTTCTTTTATTAAATTTATGTTGGATTTTTCTCTTAGCTTTTATGTGGACAACAATCCTTCTTAGGATCTTCCAGAACAACATAAATATTGGAGAAAGGTTCCCTTCACATGCAATGCAAATAGAAACAAGTTTGCCAAAGAAAAGACTGAGCCCCATTTTCAACGTTTTAACATTTTGAAGGTTGTCCATCTCAATACTCCAATAATATTTAGAATTGTAATGACAATAGGTAATGGTAATTTGGTAAAATAGATTGAAGTTCTAAAGATTGAAGCTCATATTTTGAAGTGCATATGAGGATGTGAGAAATAAGTGTATGAATCCAACTTCAAGTCACAGCAGCAAGGCACACTCTCAGAGAAACCTTTATGGTGGTGGATGTTGAACCCTCCTATAATCTCCTTATGGGAAGGGGTTGGATCCATCGGATGCACGGAGTTCCGTCAACCATGCATAAGGTCATGCAGTGCATCGATCTGAACGCAATTGATGTAATTGACATCAGAAGCGATCAGGTAGCAGCCAATGAGTGTTACGATGTCACCATGAAAGGTCTAAAGAAAAGGGCTGAATCGGAGTGAGAATCACGATCCAAAATGGTACCCGATGATCAATAATTGGATTTCTCCCACTGGTTCCACTCTTATCCCATCAAATCCGGCTTTCGGGCTTCTACAAAGGACTATCTCTTGAGGGTTGATCTCTAATTTCTCAAAGGCCCATTTGGTGATAATGTTGGCGCTGCTTCATGGGTCAACCATCACTCTCTTGATCAAGCAGTTCGAGACCATGAGGGAGATAACCAATGGATCGTCATGTGGTGATTGAATGCTCCACATATCTGCAGAAGAAAAAGTTATCCGGGCGTCCTCTTTCGGGCTTCGAAACTCGCTGACTTCCCCAACCCTTCGCAGCTTCTGGGCTTGACGCATCTGGGATCTACATGTTTCATCTACTTCTGATCGACTTTGTCCTCCATGAACCATGTTGATGACTCTTACCGGCTGTCCCATTGCCCCCTTGGCGGACGCATGTGACGCTTGGTTTGATCGGGTGCCCTCCTTGGCAACGTAATCGGTCAACTCTCATTTTGCTATCATTGCTTCCACTTGTCTCCTAAGGCTTCTGCACTCATTGGCATGGTGCTTGTACTAGCCATGGAAGGCACATTTGTTGTCTAATGGGTGGTGGTGACCGGAAGATTCCTTTACCTTTAGTCTTCTGATACAGCTTAGCCAGGGTAACCTTTAATGGGGTGACTTTCTCTTCAAATCTCTGGCATTTCTCTGGGATAGGGGAGGGTGTAGGAGGAGCGCTTGGTTCTTTTCGATCAGGTGCCTAGTCCTTTACCCTGGAAGGCTCGGTTACCCTTGCCTCTACGCTTGCAAAGGCTGTCCTTCTTTGGCGTATGGCCAACTCCTCTTCTATTCGGAGATTCCCTTGTGCCCCAGAATTGAGTTCTCCGATGTCTGCTGGTGGCCTCTTGACTAAGGACTGATGGAACTTGGTTCCAGGGATCAGGGCCATTCTGAAGGCTTCGACAGCTGAATGTTGGTCACAATTATCAATTAAGGACATCTCGACATTGAATCGCGAGACAAAGCTTTTCAGGGATTCGCCTTTCTCCTGGATCATGGTGAATATACTAGAGATGGTCTTCTTTTGTCTTTTATTGCCGAAGTATTGGACAATTAATAGTTCACGGAGTCTGAGCCAGCTTCCAATGGATCAGGGTGGTTGTTTTCTGAACCAGAACAGGGCTGCTTCGGTTAGGCTGGTGGGGAAGACTTTACAGAGTAAGGCTTCGTTTTCATTGTAGACATTCATCTTGGTATGAACGTGGTAGATGTGCTCCGTTGGATCTTTTGTGTCTTCGAATAGGGTGAACTTCGGTAGTCTGAACCTCTCCGGGTAGGGCACCCTAGTGATCATCACGGCGAACGGAGTCTGCACGGCGTCGATGGATGCCTCGGAGGCCAAATCGATAAGGGTTTGCATTTTCAGATCCTTAAGCACCTCCCTCTGGAATCTAGTCATAATTTCCTCCAATTTCTTCATGGTTAGAATATCCTCGGGCTTGCGTCCCCCGAGAACCTGTAGAGACGACTCTACGTGCTCTTCCCGATCGTTGTTGGATTTTACTTGGTGGTTGTCCCTTTCTGACCGGTGGCCTATAGACCGCTCCTGCTGGCTGGACTGTTCATCGTTCTGGATCTCTTGAAGGTTCTGAAATAGGGCCAGTTTTGCAACTAGTTCAGCATTTTGCCTCTCTAATTCGGCGGTCCTCTCCTCTAGGGCTCGCCTAATTGGATCCTCAGCTTGTTGGCCTTCGTTCGGAGGTAAGTCAGTTTGTTGTGAACGGGTGATCACCGCCATTGATGGTATGAATCTCAACTTTTTCGTAGAGAATGAGAAGCTTATTGAAAAAGATCTCAATAATAGTGTTTCCCACAGACGGCGCAAATTGTGTAGATGCAGAAAAATACACAATTATAATTGGGTTCAAAATTGGATCATTTATTCAATCTTTGGCCATGTATTTATACACAATTTCAGTAAATGGGTCAAGCCCATTTACCCAAGTTTATCAATTCCTTAAATCATGGGATTTGATAAACTTAATTCTTTTTTGGACTCTCTTTTCCATAAATAGGACAACTCCATGACTTATGGATCACTCATCTTCTAGAGAATTCTATGGGTCCATTTATTTCTTCGGCCCATCCGTCATTGGCCCATCAGTCCTATGGGACATCTTAGTTACACCATGTATTATTTTAACTATTACAATATGATATATAAATGTCAAAGCATTAGGGTAGAAAATCAGTGTTATATAAAATTAAAAAAGAAGAAAAAAAACATTAATTGAAAGTATATGACATATAAATGTCAAAGCATTCATACTGTCTTAGAATATGTTCCCAAATACTTTTAAGCCACGCAGAAATGAGTGAGAATGTTTGTATCTCACACAAACCTGTATCTATTCTTATACACATACAGTACAACAAAAACAAAAAATTAGTAGGATGACCGGAATACAAATTATTTATGAAAATTTAAGCTTCTTCACTTGAAGGCACCCCCGCGCAAGAAGGTAAACACTATCTTCACAAAGTTCTCAAATATATATATTTTTAATAAATTGTAACTATGTGTTTAAATTATATTGAACCTATTTGCGAGATGGCCAACTTTATCTCCTAAACAACACCTAAATATTGTTTTTTTAAATAATCTATAATCTCAATGAAATCCCAGCGAGAACCTTTATGTTTTGAAATTTATAGACATTGTAAAAATACATGTGTGACAAATTAGGTGTTATTCCTTTTCCTACCTTTTATGGCGCTGTTTAAAAGTAATTTTGAAAAATATGACAAATCGAGCATAACAACACCCAAAGAGTCAAACTGTTTCACGTTTTTCTTAAATATTGTATAATAGAATTTGAAAGGAAGAGAGCAAAGATGATGATAGAAAATATTTGCAAGGTTGGCAAATTAAGATTAGTTTGTAAATAACCCATCTATACATTGAATCAAGGGTAAAGTGAAAAAAAAACTCTCAACTATTACCCAATGAGCAAGAAACACCATTCAACAACAAAATGAGCAAAAAAAAACCCTCAACTATCAATATAAGGGCAGTTGATAAGTCCATTTTACATACATATTTTATCCCCAAATGTATATTTGTTAGTAGGTAAAACTATTTATTTTAATTAATTTAGAAGTGTAATAATGATAAATGCATAAAACTTAATTTATATAATAAAATTGTTGAATAAATCATTTTCAATGTCATTAAATTACATCTACATTTATGTCTTTCATTTATAGGTGTAAAGTGAGAAATGAATCAAATGCACATGGATGAAGTTGGATGAATCAAATGCACATGGATAAAAGTTGGAAGATTCAAATGCACATGAAAAAAGAACAAAATGTGATGGAAAGTGATGAAAAAGAAAAGAAAATAATATTTCATTTCTCTTTACAAGTTGTAATTTGATTCCAATATTTCTCTATAAATATGGATACATCTTGAAGAGGAAAAAAGAGAGGAAAGGAGAAGAATAAGGAGGAGAGCAAGAAGGACACCAAAGAGGAGAAGAATTTATCTTCAATTCCGAGTTTTATTGTTCTTACTTTGTTATTTTCTTTTTAAGCATGTGTAACTAAATTCTCAACTAAGGTTGATGATGAAACCACCATTTATGAAATAAATTCCTTTTAGTCTTTTATCAATTTTCATGTGTATGGTTTAAATGCTTATGATTTTCGCTTCATAGTATTAATTGTTTTAAATTCCTTTCACTATAAATATCATGTATTTATAGTAGTTAAGAATTCTTATCACAATTAATCAAGCTTGGATTTGATGAGTTTATAAGTAAAAATCTTTGATCTTATGTGATCCATTAAATTGCATACATAGAATGCTTAGAATTTTACACTTTAAAGCGAAGGAAAATCTATTTATTGAAAATATATTTCATTAGTGCGTTATTGTTAAATCTTGATAAAGTAATAAGATTGATTTCTAAATTACTACTCTAAAATTGGAATTGATAAAGGAATAATTAGAAGTTTATGGATTAGTGGTGGTGGATTCCGATACCTTAGTATTTTCTCCCTATTATTCTCGCTTTAATTATTTGTATTTCGATATTGCATGTTTAGTATAAAAATCACTTCAACAAACAAACTTTGAGAAACTAGGTTAGTTTTAGATTAATTTGAGTTTAATTAAGTTCTCTTTAAAGCATTCCCTTGGGTTCGACCTCGTTCTTGCATAACCCAAACTAAAATTGATTCGTGCACTTGGGAGTAATATTTTAAAACACATCAAGTTTTTGGCGCCGTTGCCGGGGAATAGCAACAAGAAATTAATTAAATTTAAGTTGATTTAATTCTTCTACTAGTTATTTAAAAAAAAAAAAAAAAAAAACAGATTTTAGAAGCTACTATTTTGCTTGAATCTACTGTTTCGAAATTTTTTTTTTCTTTAAAAAAAAAAAAAAAAAAAATCGAAACTACTGTAGCAAGTTCGTGATACTGTAGCAATAGTGTTGTCACTTTGAAAAAAAAAAAAAAGCTATCCAATGTTGTGACACTGGGCATAGGGACTTGTGTGAGCCTTGAATGAATAGGGTCTGTTAGAAAAAAAAAATATTTCATTTGTGATAAGCTATTGCTTTGTTTAAAAAATAAAAAATAAAAATTTCTTTCTAATTGTGATAGTACTGTAGTGTTTCTTCACTTTTAAATTTAGAGATTAGTATTTTATTAGTGATAACAAATTAGAAAAATAAAAAAAAATAAAAAAAGTTAGATTCGGTTAGTATAGTGGTCAGTGGTCACACAGTAGACAAACATTGGACATTTGATAGTTGTAATACAATTTGTGATTTTTGCATTAAAATCAAATTGTTTGTTTTAATCCACCAGAGTGTTCATTTCCCAACAACCCATTTTACCCAAACCCAATTCTAAAATAAAATAAAAAATAAAAAATAAAAAATAGAAATCACTACCCTTGAATTAAATTTTAGATAAAGAAAATACTTGTTTTGGTAGTGTATTTGTTGAGTCATGGAGTCTTCCTAGTGCATGTTAGGTCGGCGATCTCTGAAATCAAAGTTGGCACCTTTAGATCTAGAAATTGAGATAACTTTTGGAAAAGGTGTAAGGAATTCTAGTGTTGGAAAGATCATTGAAGTCAAGATGGAGGGAGAACATAATGAAGTGAAAGCCCTTAAGGATTATTTTACTCCCGCACATATCACAAATCCTTCTTGTATTGTCTTGCCTGCTACACAACATGCCCATTTGGAGATACGGGCAGCAGTAATCAATTTACTGCCGACTTTTAGAGGTTCGAACTTTGAAGACCCATACCTTCATGTTAAGGGATTTTTAGAGATTTGTTCCACCTTGAATTTTCAGAATATTCCCGAAGAGTCAATTAAGATGAGGTTATTCCCGTTCTCTTTGAAAGAAAAAGCCAAGTCTTGGTTATATTCATTGGAACCAGAATCAATCAAATCTTGGGATGAACTCTGTAAAAAATTCCTCACTAAATTCTTCCCTAGACATAGAACTAATTCCCTTCGCCGAAATATCATGGAATTTGCTCAAAAAGAAGGTGAACAGTTTTACATGTGTTGGGAAACATTCAATGATTTGCTACTTAAGTGTTCCCACCATGGTTTTGAAAAGTGGCGCTTAGTTGAATTCTTTTATGATGGATTATCAGCTCAAAATCGTCAACTAATTGAGTCACGAGGTGGGGTAGATTTCATGTCTAAGAATGAGAATGAGGCTTGGAAATTTCTAGATGCGTTAGCTGAGAGTTCCCAACATTGGGAATACTCAGGGAGGGTTGAGAGAAGAAGTTTACCAATGTCTATGGATACCAAAAAGGGAGGAGTCTATGAGGTTAGTGAGGGAACTGATTTGAGTGCAAGGATAGCTAGTCTCACCAGAAAAGTGGAGGCTATAGAGATGAAAAATGGAAAAAGTTCTTCGGTCCATGTTATTAGTGAGACATGTCAACTTTGTGAGAGTCCATCTCATACTGCTCAGACGTGTCCCTCTATAGCATCATTCCATGAGTGTATAACTGAACAAGCTAATGCACTAAACGGCTATAAGAAACCATTTGGCAGTCCCTATTCTGACACATACAACCCCAATTGGAGAAATCATCCTAATTTCTCATGGAGTCAAAATCAGTCTCAAAACAACTCGGGTATGCAACATATGCAATCCCAAAGGCAACCACCAGCATCATATCCTTCCATGTCCCAAAATTCTCATCCATATGTCCCCCAACAACCAAGGAAACCAACACTGGAAGATACATTACAACAGTTCATGCAACAAACTAGTCAATCGATTTCTAAATTAGAAACAGATTGACCAGTTAGCCACTGTTGTAGGAGAGAGGGAAAAAGGAAAATTTCCTAGTCAGCCCATTCCCAACCCAAAGGGTCAATATCATGTGAGTGAACAGTCGACCTCTGGTCCAACTGATCAAGTCCAGTCAATCATAACCCTAAGGTCAGGCAAACAAGTTGACAATCAAGTCAAAATTCCAAGAAGGGAAACTGTGAAAGGTAACCATGAACCAGAAAAGGAAAACAAAATGGAATCTCAAGTTGACCCAAAAGTCCAAATTCCCGATCTTGTCCCCAATCCTCTAGTAGAACCTTCAGTTAGGAACTTTGTTCCTACTGCACCATTTCCTCAAAGACTCCAAAAGCCTAAGAAGGGGCATCATTACAAAGAGATTATGGAAATATTCAAACAAGTCAAAATCAATATTCCATTTCTCGATGCAATTCAACAGGTCCCCTCTTATGCTAAGTTTTTGAAAGATTTGTGTACGGTTAAACGTGGATTGAATGTGTATAAAAAAGCCTTCCTTACAGAGCAAGTAAGCTCAATTATCCAGCACCGCACACCACCTAAATTCAAGGATCCCGGTTGTCCTACAATCTCATGTACAATAGGTAACCAGATAATTGAGCAAGCTTTGCTTGATTTGGGTGCGAGTGTAAATCTGTTGCCATACTCTGTGTATGAGCAACTCGGTCTTGGTGATTTGAAACCCACAAATGTAGTGCTACAGTTGGCAGATCGTTTAGTCAAGGTACCTCGCGGTATCATTGAGGATGTGTTAATTCAAGTTGACAAATTCTTCTTTCCAGTAGACTTCATAGTCTTAGACACTCAACCTGTGGCTAATCCCAATAGCCAAATTCCTGTTATCCTTGGTCGACCATTCCTAGCCACTTCAAATGCTTTAATCAATTGTAGAAATGGTGTCCTGAAACTTTCATTTGGAAACATGTCTGTTGAGCTTAATATTTTTAATGTGAGCCGACAACCATCAGACTCTGAGGATATAAGTGATGTGAATCTAATAGAGAGCTTAGTACAAGAGACTTTTGAACATTCAAGTTTTGATGATCCTTTAGAGGCATGTCTAAATCACTTTGGGTGTGATTTTGATCTGGATAGTGCTTGTGAAGAAGTGAATACCTTGTTAGATTCTGTCACTTTTATGGACATTGAGAATTGGAAAGCCAAGGTAGAACTCCTTTCACCAATTGAATCTAAACATGTCTCATCTGTTGAGTCACCTCCAAAATTGGATCTGAAAGTTTTACCTTCTGAACTGAAGTATGCCTACTTAGGTCCAGATAAGAGTCTTCCTGTCATCATTGCTTCTGAGTTAAATAAAGAACATGAGGAAAAACTCTTAAATGTCCTTAGGGAGCATAAATCGGCTATTGGGTGGACTATAACAGACATTAAGGGTATATCGCCATCCGTGTGCATGCATCGTATCCATCTTGAGGAAAATGCTAAAACTTCGCGACAAATGCAAAGACGGCTTAACCCCAACATGAAAGAGGTCGTTAGGGCAGAAGTCTTGAAGTTGTTAGATGTGGGGATCATATATTCTATTTCCGATAGTTCTTGGGTAAGTCCTGTTCAGGTCGTGCCTAAGAAATCAGGTATCACGGTAGTCACAAATGATGCCAATGAGTTAGTACCGACCCGAATGACCACTGGATGGTGAGTGTGCATTGATTATAGGAAGTTGAACTATGTCACTAGGAAAGATCATTTTCCACTTCCTTTTATCGATCAGATGTTTGAGAGATTAGCCGGTCATGAGTACTACTGTTTCCTAGATGGTTATTCTGGATATAACCAAATTCCTATTGCACCTGAGGATCAGGATAAAACCACATTCACTTGTCCTTTTGGAACATTTTCCTATAGACGTATGCCATTTGGATTATGCAATGCACCTGCTACTTTTCAGCGGTGTATGCTCAGCATATTTTCTAATATGGTAGAACGTTTTCTTGAGGTGTTTATGGATGACTTCTCCGTGTTTGGCTCATCCTTTGATGAATGTCTCATTCATTTGAAACTCGTGCTTACACGTTGTGAGGAGAAAAATCTGGTCTTAAATTGGGAGAAATGCCATTTTATGGTGAAAAAGGGAATTGTCTTGGGGCATGTTATTTCAAAGAAGGGTATAGAGGTTGACAAAGCTAAGGTTGATCTAATTTCCAATCTTCCACCACCACGTACGGTCAAAGAGATTAGGTCATTCTTAGGTCATGCAGGATTTTATCGTCGATTCATTAAAAACTTTAGCAGCATTTCCAGACCCCTTTGCAACTTACTTGCTAAAGATGTTGCTTTTGTCTTTGATGACGAATGCCTGAAAGCCTTTGAGAAGCTCAAAACATTGTTGACCACAGCACCTATCATGAAGCCACCGAGTTGGGATGCGCCTTTTGAGATTATGTGCGATGCATCTGATTATGTAGTTGGAGCTGTGTTAGGGCAACGTGTGAATAGGCTACCCCATGTGATCTATTATGCAAGTAAGACATTAAATGAGGCACAACTGAATTACTCTACCACTGAAAAAGAATTGTTAGCAGTTGTGTTTGCATTAGACAAGTTTAGGTCCTATCTGTTAGGGTCTAAAGTCCTCATTTTCTCAGATCATGCTGCACTTAGGTATCTCTTCTCTAAAAAAGATGCTAAGCCGCGCTTAATTCAATGGATCCTATTGTTACAAGAGTTTAATCTAGAAATTCGAGATAAGAAAGGGTCTGAAAATGTAGTAGCTGATCACTTGTCTAGGCTCATTCTTGAGACATCCTTAGACTCCATGCCTATTCTTGAGTCTTTCCCTAATGAACAACTCTTTGTTGTATCTGAGTCACCTTGGTTTGCCGACATTGTGAACTATCTTGTCACAGGTCAAATGCCTTCATATTGGACTAAGCAAGATAAATCCAAATTCTTATCTGAGGTCCGTCACTTTTTTTGGGATGATCCGTACTTATTCAAGTATTGTCCTGATCAGATTATTCAAAGATGTGTCCCTAATTGTGATCAAATTAGTGTAATCTCCTTTTGTCATGATCATGCATGTGGAGGTCATTTTAGTTCAAAGAGAACCGCTGCAAAGATATTGCAATCTGGATTTTACTGGCCCTCAATCTTTAAAGATTGTCATTCTTATTGCTTAGCATGTGAGCGATGTCAAAAGTTAGGGAGTATTTCACGTCGAAATATGATGCCTTTAAACCCAATTCTGATTATTGAAGTTTTTGATGTTTGGGGCATTGATTTCATGGGACCATTTCCTAATTCGTTTGGCAATTTGTACATCCTTGTCGCAGTTGATTATGTGTCTAAATGGATTGAGGCAATTGTATTTAAAACTAATGATCACAAGGTGGTAGTCAAGTTTTTGAAAGATAATATCTTTTCACGTTTTGGTACACCCCGTGCTATTATTAGTGATGGGGGGAAACATTTTTGCAATAGGGTTTTCGAAGCATTAATGAGAAAATATTGTGTAACCCACAAAATTGCACTTGCTTATCATCCCCAGACTAACGGTCAAGTTGAGTTATCCAATAGAGAGATTAAACACATTTTGGAGAAAACGGTTAACCCAAATAGGAAAGACTGGTCCTTGAGACTTAGTGATGCACTGTGGGCATACCGTACTGCATTTAAGAACCCTATTGGAATGTCTCCTTACCGAATGATGTATGGCAAAGCTTGTCATCTCCCAGTTGAGTTAGAGCATAGAGCCTTTTGGGCTATTAAACAACTCAACTTTAACCTTGACAAAGCAGGAGTCCGTAGGAAGATTCAGTTGAATGAGTTGGAGGAAATTAGGAATGATGCTTACCAGAGTACAAAAATCTATAAAGAGCAAATGAAAATAAGGCATGACAAAAGTATTCTTAGGAAAACTTTCACACCTGGTAAAAAAGTCTTGCTTTATAATTCTCGGTTGCATTTGTTTCCAGGAAAGTTGAGATCTCGATGGTCTGGTCCGTTCATTGTTCGAATTGTTCATCCATATGGAGCCATTGAGATTGAAAATCCAAAAAATGGTGATGTGTTCAAAGTTAACGGTCAGCATTTGAAACCATTTTTAGAGTTATTTTCTCAAGAATGGGAGGAGATCTTTCTGAGTGATCCTGTTTATCAGGATTGACCTATGTGCTCTTGTTGTACATATCTATTTTAGAATTTTTTTACTTTATTTTTAATTTTTGTTTTGAATTCTAACAACTCATTGTTATTTGATAGCAAGTTTGACCAGATCAACCTACCATGAGTCAGGTGATACCTTTTCACTCTTGTCTTTTTGTTTACAAAGTGTGAGTTTGTCCAACATTAGGGACAATGTTGAGTTTAGGTTTGGGGGTATAGTGTCTAATTTGTTGTTTTGTAATTCATTAATTTTGAAAAAAAGTAAAAAAATTGAAATTTTTCAGAAAAATAAAAAAAAAATTTGTTTTCACGCATGAATGTTTTGCATTACAAGTTGATTGAGTTTGTGTTTATGATGTGTGAGTAGTATGTGATGCGATATTCCCATTCATGAGAGTAATGATTAGATCGAGCTAAGTGAGGTGATGTGGTTTTACATGGGTGAATAGATTAGTAAAATTGAAACCGAAAAGGACGACTTTGACCTATAAGCACAAGCACACATTCACTATGGGAAAAACAATTGATCTTTGACTATGTAGTTGAGAAATTAATTTTTCCAGAATAAAATGGGAAATGGGGAGTTGATATAGATGAAATGGAGACAATTTTGAAAAATAAAATGCAAAAAGTAGTTCTTCGATCTGAGTAACCGGACCTTGGTATCACCAATATCATTGTTCGCGTAAAAAGGGGAGAAAACTAATGAGCATAAATCCCAATAAAGAAGTTAGGGCCCAGTTGGTTGGGATTAAAAATCCTCGCTGGAAAGTTCGGAGCTTAGAAAGATAAAAAGGGATGAAAAGTGGAATGATGGAAGGAATATTTTTTTTTTTTTTTTGGAAAAATTTGATCAATGAAGTAGAAAAAGAAATATTGAAATACCATAGTAGAATGTTCATAAAAACACGGAGGGTTGTCTGGATTGGGAGTAGAAAGTAACGAAATCTTTTACTTTTGTGGGAACCATTCATGACACGAATCTCGAGATTAGTTATTGTTCAGTAGTGAATGGGAGTATTTGCATCCATAATATCTTGTGCATTATATCATGACTTGGTTGATGAGTATGTGAATGCATGAATGCGTGATTATAAAAAATTGAGAAGTTGTGGGTAGTATATCCAACCCTCACGAGAATCGATGTTTGTGGGTATCATCACTGGAAACCCTCACGAGACTATAACTCGTCCACTAGGGGTTCAAAGGCTTATTGCATATGCTAAATGTAATCGAGATAACCAGCGAAAATGGTGTAGTTAGAATTTTATTTCTTTTTGTTTTGCTCAAGGACTAGCAAAATATAGGTTTGGGGGTATTTGATAAGTCTATTTTACATACATATTTTATCCCCAAATGTATATTTGTTAGTAGGTAAAACTATTTATTTTAATTAATTTAGAAGTGTAATAATGATAAATGCATAAAACTTAATTTATATAATAAAATTGTTGAATAAATCATTTTCAATGTCATTAAATTACATCTACATTTATGTCTTTCATTTATAGGTGTAAAGTGAGAAATGAATCAAATGCACATGGATGAAAGTTGGATGAATCAAATGCACATGGATAAAAGTTGGAAGATTCAAATGCACATGGAAAAAGAACAAAATGTGATGGAAAGTGATGAAAAAGAAAAGAAAATAATATTTCATTTCTCTTTACAAGTTGTAATTTGATTCCAATATTTCTCTATAAATATGGATACATCTTGAAGAGGAAAAAAGAGAGGAAAGGAGAAGAATAAGGAGGAGAGCAAGAAGGACACCAAAGAGGAGAAGAATTTATCTTCAATTCCGAGTTTTATTGTTCTTACTTTGTTATTTTCTTTTTAAGCATGTGTAACTAAATTCTCAACTAAGGTTGATGATGAAACCACCATTTATGAAATAAATTCCTTTTAGTCTTTTATCAATTTTCATGTGTATGGTTTAAATGCTTATGATTTTCGCTTCATAGTATTAATTGTTTTAAATTCCTTTCACTATAAATATCATGTATTTATAGTAGTTAAGAATTCTTATCACAATTAATCAAGCTTGGATTTGATGAGTTTATAAGTAAAAATCTTTGATCTTATGTGATCCATTAAATTGCATACATAGAATGCTTAGAATTTTACACTTTAAAGGGAAGGAAAATCTATTTATTGAAAATATATTTCATTAGTGCGTTATTGTTAAATCTTGATAAAGTAATAAGATTGATTTCTAAATTACTACTCTAAAATTGGAATTGATAAAGGAATAATTAGAAGTTTATGGATTAGTGGTGGTGGATTCCGATACCTTAGTATTTTCTCCCTATTATTCTCGCTTTAATTATTTGTATTTCGATATTGCATGTTTAGTATAAAAATCACTTCAACAAACAAACTTTGAGAAACTAGGTTAGTTTTAGATTAATTTGAGTTTAATTAAGTTCTCTTTAAAGCATTCCCTTGTGTTCGACCTCGTTCTTGCATAACCCAAACTACAATTGATTCGTGCACTTTCGAGAAATATTTTAAAACACATCAGCAGTGTACCCCCTCTACAAGATTTTCCAGTGCAAAAATATAATTTTACCCATACAAAAATAAAATATATATATATAATTCGAAAAATATATATAAAATTAAAAATATATATATAATTCAAAAAAAATATATAAACGTCGAAAGAAATATATAAAACTTCCAAAAAAAATATAAATTTCTAAAGCAATATATAAAATTTGAAAAACATATATAAAATTCGAATATATATATATATATATATATATATATATATAATTCGAAACAAATATATAAAATTCAAAACAATATATAAATATTAAAACAAATATATAAATTTTGATGTTTTTTTATAAAATTTGAAAACATCATATAAATTTCGAAAATATCATATAAATTTCGAAAATATATATATATATATATATATATTTTGGAAATATATGTATATATATTTTGGAAAAATATATATAAAATAAGACCACTAATTGATGTTGGTGGTAAGTAGTTTGATTCAATTCATTAGAAAAGATATGACATTTTACCAATATATATATATATATATTTTTTTTTTTGATTATTTTCCCAAAATATATATATATATATATATATATTTCGAATTATATATATATATATATATATTTCAAATTTATATATCTTTTTTCTCCGAATTTTATATATTTATTTCAAATTTTATATATTATTTCAAAATTTATATATATTTTTTCAAAATTTATATATTTGTTTCGAATTTTATATATTATTTTCTATTTTTATATTTTTTCAATTTTATATATTTTTTCAAAATTTAATATATTATTTTCGAATTTTATATATTTTTTCAAATTTTAATATATATATTTTGAATTATATATATATATTTGAATTATATATATATAATTTGTGATTTTTTAATTTAATTTAGGCATAAATATGTCTTTTACGAACTGAGGGGGGTTAATTGCACCAAATTGATAGTTAAGGAATTTTTTTTATAGTTGGGGGAGGTTTTCTTGCTCATAGGTAATAATTGAGGGGTTCTTTGCAGTTTACCCTTGAATCAATGAGGATGTGAAAGAAGCAATATTGGTCTTACCCATAAGAAACAATGTCATTGTAAACTTTTTATAGGATAAACTGCATTAAATTTCCTGAACTATTTTCTCTCTCTCAACAAATTTTCATGAACTATGTGATGACCCCTTAAACTATGAAATTGTTACAATTAAAGATGCTTCATTATAACACTGTTAGTTAATTTATGATAATTTGCACTTAGATCCCCTGAGGTTTCGATCAATTGCACTCATCCCCTGAGATTTCATTTTCCTTACAATGACACCCCTGAAGGGGTGAAGACCCCATGAAATGACTCTTGTGCCGTTACTTTAGTGTAAAAGATATGTTGGAAAAATTAATGGACCAAACAACTCTTGTGTCTTAAGCTCAATTTGGAAACTTTTTGAAGTATTTCGGACACAATGATTTTTGAAATATTATCACCTTTCTTTAAATTATGTTTTAAAAATTGTCATTTTTGTAATATAGGCCCCAAAATTTATCATTTTTTTAATTTTTTCCTAAAACTAATACTGTGACCTTTTACATTAAATAATAATAATACACTTTATTTATGATTATATTTTTTTATATATATTTTAGAAGGTGATACATGTATAAAATATTTGTGAGCTCATATGATTTAATTGATTTTGTAAATAAATAATATACAACTCCTACAATTTAAACAAGTAGTAATACATTTTAATTATAGTTTTTGTTGTATTGTAAGAGGTGATAAATGTATAAAAATGTTACAAATGGTTTATAATTTATTATTATTTCTGTAAAATTAATTTAAGCCCTTACACTTTAAAATAATAACAAACTTTACTTATTGTAATTTTTTTTATATTTTTATAAAAATATTACAAATGGTTTATTATTTATTAATTTTTTTGTAAAGTTAATTTAAGCCCTTACACTTTAAATAATGACAAACTTTACTTATTATAATTTTTTATATTGTAGAAGGTGATAATAAATCGAAATATTAAACAGTCCTTGTGTTTTTATTAGTAGTATATAGATAGATAGATAAATATATACAAATTTATGTATTTTAAATTATATTATTTTTCCTTGCCGAAATATATTTGTTTTATATCTTTTGAAATATCCATTAGAATTACATTTCAATTAATTTATATTAAATAATTAATCTTTTACTCTATATCGTTTTGACATTAATGTTGCACTTCAACTAATACATATTAATTTTTATTTTGAAGAAAATATTTGGAAATATTCCCAACCCCTCACATTTTAGAATAGTTGTTATAGATATATATACATTATAGAGTTTTTATCTTGGGGCATGGAGGTAATATCACCACCTAGACCTGTCAATGGATCGGATTTGGATCGGATCAGTTAAATCCAAATCCAATTTGTTAAGAAATCGGATTATCGGATTCGGATCATAATCGGGTTATCGGATTTTGTTTTCAATCCATATCCGGTTAATATTGGATTCGGATCGGACTCGGATCATAGTCGGATTATTGACAAGTCTATTGTTAAGGATGACAAAAATTCCCGATCCGCGATCCGAATCCGATAATTTGACAGATTTTCACTTAGTTAATTTATATTCGAATTTCTTCATTATAGAATATCTTATCCGAAAATTTAATTAAAAAAATACAAAAGTACAAAAATCAATAAATACTGAAACACTAAAATTATTCACACTTTTAATAATTGTATTTAAGATCAATCATTATTAATAAATAATAAAATAATTAATAACTAACATTTATATACATGTACAGTATTAAATATATACACATAAAAATATCAAATATATATATTTTATATCGGATCGGGTTATTATCGAATCGGATTGACATAAATCCAAATTCAATTTGTTAAGAAATCGGATTATCGGATTCGGATCCTTATCGGGTTATCGGATTTTATTTTCAATCCATATCCGGCTAATCGGATCGGATTCGGATCAAAATCCGATCCATTGACAGGTCTATCACCACCTAGATATTTATCTCATGAAATAAGGGAGACAACACAAGGGCATTCCGGTCATTTCTCCCCTTTAGGGAGTGTCTTTCCAAGGAAAATAAAATCTCAAGGGGCGAGTGCAATTGATCAAAACTTCAAGGGATCTGAGTACAAAGTACCCTAATTTATCTAACGGTGTTATGACGAGAGATAGTGAATTGTAAAACTTGGAATAGTTTGGGGAATTTAGAGTCTAAAACATAGTTCAGGAGGTTCGTTGAGAGAGAGAATAATTATGGGGTTTGATTCATTTTTACCCATTTTTATATCATTCTGAATGAGCAGATCAAATAGAGAATGAAACATATATATTATGCAAAAACAGACTCATGTTTACACCTATATGGTCTTAATCTGTTGATGAGGTCAAAAACATACTTCAGACTTTAATTCATGAGGTCTTAATCTGTTGATGTAGTGGTTAATGATTCTTTTTTGTGTAAAAAAATTCTTATGTTCTCTTTGAAAGGAAATTACGAAATAATTGCAAAATTATAGTCAGATAATGTAACAATGGGTAGAATGCAGTTGAATCGGGTTTTTGTTCTAGTTTTTGCATAAGCTGGTTTGTTGGATTCTACATATATATAATTTTCTGCTTTCAAATTCTAGATTATATTTAAAATGCCTTTAAACCAAATACTATTTAAATCAGTTTAATCCTAGATATTCTAACCCATATCGAAATATAACCCTAAATCTTTATACAAACATTACCCTAAACCTATATCTAAAAATATTGGTACTAACCTTCGGTCATGGTCGCACTTTGTTGCTTCAGTCGAATCAGTCCCCTGTTGTCTCTCTCTTTCAGTTTCTCTCATAAGATGACAACATAGTCCATCCCTCATAGTGAGAGTTGGGTCAAAAGGGTAGAAATTCTGAATTGATGGTTGCCCTTTTCGTCTTTTTGTATCTTCAATTTTTTCTTTTAATATTTTAATACATACATTCAGGGGTATATTTGTTAATTTACCTCTCTTGTACTGAAAAAAGAAAAAGAAAAATGGCACTCCTTTGCACCTAATATAAATGATAATGGTAGAATCCAAACAGACCTTTTATAATTGAATTTTTCTCTGAAAATTATTTTTATAGTATTGAGTTTTCTAAAAATATTTTTCAAAAAAAGTTCAAATCAAACAAAATTTTCTAGAACTGAGTTTTATAAAAGCAATTGTTTTTTTTAAAAAAACTCCTTGATACTTTGTACCTTTTAAATTTTCAATTTTCAATTTTCACAAAACATAAAATTATTTTTAAAATTGCAAAAACTACCCAGATTCATTCTCAATAGTATGTGTTATGTTGTGTAAATTATGTGGCAAACTAAGTCATCTTGTTTCAGTTTTTTATTTGCCCTTTTTCGCCTTTTTGTATCTTCAAATTTTTCTTTTAATATTTTAATACATACATTCAGGGGTATATTTGTTAATTTACCTCTCTTGTACTGAAAAATAATTGAAAAATGGTACTCCTTTGCATCTAATTTAAATGATAATGGTAGAATCCAAACATACCTTTTATAATTGAATTTTTCTCTGAAAATTATTTTTATAGTATTGAGTTTTCTAAAAATATTTTTCAAAAAAAGTTGAAATCAAACAAATTTTTCTAAAACTGAGTTTTAAAAAAACATTAAAAAAAAAGAAGAAAAAACTTGATACTTTGTACCTTTTTAATTTTTCACAAAACATAAAACTATTTTTAAAATTGCAAAAACCAAGTCTACCCAGATTCATTCTCA
This sequence comes from Cornus suecica, assembly GCA_963922005.1. Taxonomy (NCBI): domain Eukaryota; kingdom Viridiplantae; phylum Streptophyta; class Magnoliopsida; order Cornales; family Cornaceae; genus Cornus; species Cornus suecica. The sequence continues at coordinate 38,698,457 of OY998247.1, read as the reverse complement.
ATGGTATGTTTATATATTATGTCATCTTGTTTCAGTTTTCAATAAAAATTTCAAATTTCTTTGTTTTTTTATCACTTCAACACAACCACCAATAATTTATCATTGAATGTTGATGGAACAATATTGAGATTAAGTATTTTAGGATTAATTTCTTCCATGAAAATAGTATTTTAGCATGATCAATATGGATGAGATCAAAAGAAATTAATATTGTATTTCGTTTTCAAACATTTAATTATAAAAGATGGAGTCAAATGTAGATATATATACATTCTAAAAAAGTGGCCGCACATGACCATGAAGGTGAGTGCCAACATGGGCTTTGATTTTATTTACTTGGAAAAAAATTATATTCACCGAAAAATCATGTGATTGATTTTGGCGCCAAAATATACTTACATTACATAATAGCGCCCGGCAAATTTGCGAAATTTATGGAGGAGGTATGGAAGGGGTCGAATGGATAAAAACTGAATCCTTATTTCCAAACACTATTTTAACACATTAAGAATAATTTAGGTATTAAAATAAAATTTTAAAATAATATCATGCTTTATTTGACTTGAAAGCAATATTAGGGGATGTAAATGATGTGTCAAAAAAATAAGAAGTGTAAATAAAATTTCTCACACCCCTGCTTGAAATTAAAGCAAACCTCACAGAGTGTAAAAAAATTAATCCTTTAAAAGTTGAATAATTAAATTGAAGTTTTTGAGCTAGTAATATATGGTTCTCGTGGCCTTCAAGTAACCTAATTTTGTGGTTGATGGTAACTATATAATTAGGTTACAATTAACCAATGCCATTGATTAAATGAATAGAGAGTAATAGAATGAATGAGGTTACCTTTCAAAAAAAAATTATAAACAAATAAATAGAATGAGACACTATTCAAAAAAAAAAAAAAAAAAACCCTAGTAGAGAAGTATCATTCCATCTAATCTAAATTCTCTCTTCAATTGGATGCAACAATATTTTATGTGTCTTTTCTTTCTCTTGATCATTCACTTGAGATGATGTACACACTCAACAAGGAAGATCGAAAACACAAAATACGGTCCGTGAAAAGGGTAGAGTTTGGAACAGGTCCTCACCCATCGTCTCTATGTTTTGGAAGAATAGTTCCGTTGGAAGCGAGAAGCACCACCTGACCAGTTTGTTGTGATGATCCGACACAAGTCTACTCACACATGGTTACACAATCGGGCATAAACGAACACCAATTGAATTACAACGCAAAATGTGTACTAAATATACAACTATGTCTCAAATGAATCATGCATCAACACAAATATGTATTTCATCATATTTATGAAAAACATTCTCAAGAATGCCAACATGAATGCCATCAATCCTTTAACAAGCTTTTAAATCATAATAAAGTAATAATTCACAATGATACTTTCTCATGCACAATTCATGTTCTAAATCAATAAGTTGTCATTTAATTCACAAGGATAACAACTTCATTCCTTTAAACATGTTATTAGTTCAATTAAAGCAGGTTTCACAATCACATCTCAAACATAATATCTAACTCCAAGATAGTAATATAATCCGAGAAGAAGAGAACTAGATAGTCGTTCTAAGTTGAGATGTCATATTAGACAAATTATATAATTACACACTCTAACTCACTAACCAAGGGAGCTAGTCTAATCACGCTATAAAACCTACATCACTAGCGCCTAAACACATATGTATACTTATACTTATACACAACCATACCCATATATATATATATAGGCATACAAGTATATATATATGGGTGTACAAGTATACTTTTTATATCAAAATTCCAAGAACTAAAATCTAACTAGCATACATCATAATCCTATCAATATAATCATCAAGTACACTTTAAACATGGGTTATATCACATAAACTCATATAAACTCTAATTCACATTTTCAAGTATACACTTTCACATACACATCTAGAGTTAGGAAACCCTAGAATGAAAATCGTACACTCACGTACCAAAAGATGAGAGAAAATAGAAATTTCCCCTACCTCAAAGCAAGAACAAAGCAAAGCAACAAGGCAAGGCTAATAAAACCCTAGCTTTGACCAAGCACCATAATCGAAGGAACCAATTGGAGGAAAGTTTCACCATTGCCTTCTAACAATGAATCAAGACCCAATCCAAAAGGAAATCAAGAATCAAAAGGTGGTTTGTCAAGAAAACCCAAAACTAGGGTTTGAGAGAAAACCCACAAAGAGGGGGAGACACTTACCAATCCATGGCTCAAATCGAAGAGGAGAACACCATGAACAACCTTTATATTTGAACCATCATCAAAATCCAATCCCCATGTGATGATATGGGCAAGGATGAAGAGAAAAAGAGAGATATCCCGAATTGGGGAAAAGAGGAATTGAAATGAAATGATTTTTAGGTCAAAACCCGCTTATATAAAAATCTGAAGACTTTCTCGAGGACTCGGTAAAATAGTCCTTGAGTACTCAATGAAATAGTACTTGAGTACTCGGTAAAACAAATCTCGAGCACTCGGTAAAACAGTGCTCGACTACTCTATGAAATAGTGCTCGAGTACTCTATGAAACAGTTCCCGAGTACTCGGCAACTCCAGCACCAACAAAGTGAAAATAGGGGCCGAAGGCCTTAAGATGACACCGAAAGACTCCAAAATAATCCGAAATACATCGAAACACTTAGGAAGACTCTCATACTTCCTCACCAATTCACACACAAGTGAAATACCAAAAATACCCCTTAGTCATAAAAGCTCTAAAAATAAATATAAACATATAATAACATAACCGATGCTACCCCGGAACGTCGACAATAAAGTAAAGCAACATATTCGAGTACGGAACACGATTTCCGAAGCACCAACAAGAAATTGTTGGAACGAACCCACACAATCGCCAACGAAAAACAAACCTACGAAGCCGGAAACGAAAGTCCATGAAGTCGTCCCGCTAAGCCCGAAACATAAATGCGAAAAATCAACACGTACCAAGAATACATAACACATTATGAATAAATGACGTCACAAACCATTACAAATGGAAAAGAGTTCCAAAAAGGAGATAGGAAACGTGGGGCGTTACACAAGACATACGTGATGGTAATATAGTTGGGCATCAAGATCTTACCATCCCACGAGTTAAGGTAGATCCTTGTTATTGGATGACTATTGACATGTTAGGTACCAAAAGATAAGTGCAATTATACACTTGTGAAGTTAATTTATTGCCTTTGTAATGGGTATTAGATCTCCTTGCCTGAAATTATTTATGAGAGTATTGTGAAAAATTAGATTGTTTTTGCTAATGGAGGAGTTGGGTGTCAAAATTTGAAGTTGCCAGATCCATTTTTAATTCATTATTTGGTTTGAGATCAATTAGGTAAAAATGTTATGTCTCGCATGGTACCTAGTATGTGGCGCCCCAAGGAATATGATTCTTTCAAATTCCTTGATAAGGTGGAAACTGAGGACATAGGAAGGTGGGGGAGTATATTTTATCTCTCTATAAGGAAGAAAATGGCTAAGGTTAAGTGATTATTAGTGATATGGAATGGATTAGTATTTTATTATTTTCAAGTCTTTTAATTTTATTTTTGTTAAATTTTTATTTCAAGAAGTTGTAGGCCTATGACCAAGTTATCATTTATTTCTTATTAATAAAATTTATTTCCCCAACATTTATTGTCTTATTCAAATTATTATTAATAAATTTCTATGCTATAATCATGATCTTGGTCTTTTGGCTAGACTGCAGATTACAGAATACACCAAGTTTGGGGGAATTTCTATCACATTCAGAAATCTTGCTCCACAAAGTGGTAACATTGTTCTATGTCCAATGTTTTTATTATTATTATAACCATGAGGACATGGTTTACTTCAAGTTTCGGGGTGGGGGGGGGGGATAATTAATTAAAGATTGACATATAAATATTTAGAAATGTATAAAAACAATTGCTGCAGTTTTGCTACTGTTTTCGGAAAAATGGTATCACCGAATGATCAGAAGACTAGCCGATCGATCGGTTGATTTAAAAAAAATGAAAAACATTTAAAAAAATATAAATAATAGTAATAAAATATATTTATATACATATACAATAATAAAATAAAATAATAGATATAATAAAATATATATATTTATGTAATATTAACATAACTACAATGTATATATGTAATATAATTGATATATTTAAGCATATTTACGATCATTAAGTAAAATATTTTTACAATCTTTATTTAAGCTTATTTATGATTAAACTTGTGAGTTAATCAAGAATATGAGACTAGTCTATAAAGTATATGTATGTGATATTTTCTGCTTATCTGAATAATAATTAAATTATAGCACTAAAGAGATGTGGTTCTCCATAGGTAAATGGACTGGTGAAATTGAAACCGTAAAATACAATCTTGATCTATAAGCACATGCACATGATCTCTATAGTGTCATTTATGATCATAGAAATATTATCTCTACATATATAAAAGAATAAAAATAAAAAAAGAAAAAGAAAAGAGATTATGTAAACATTCTCCACATGAGTAATTGGGTATCTTACCACAAGTAAGAGCACTCGCATAAAAAGGGTAGAGGGTGGCGTATAGAAAAAAATTGAGTGGAAAAGGCAAATAGGAGAAGAAATCATTCTCCAAGAAAAATAAAGAATAATATAAAAAATGAGAGAAAAAAGCAAAAAAGAGAATAAAGCCTTATCCAGAAAAAATATATAGAGATATACTGAAAAATGAGAGTAAATATGCTATAGAGAAAGTTCACTAAAACACGGAAGGTTGTCGGCTTTGGAAGTAGAAATTAACTAAGTCTAAACATTAGTGGAGATCATTCTAAACACTAATCTGAGATAATTATTGTTAATGTATAAGTAGGATTTATTTGCATGCATTTATTCTATGGATTATATCATTACCTGATTAATAAATAAGAATATTCATGAATATGCGAAAATAACGAATATAAAGAAGTTGTGGGTAGTCTAGTTAACCCTCACGATACTTCATTCGTCCACTAGGATTTTTCCCAGTGTTTTAAAAGGAATATTACACGTGCTAAGTGTAATCGTTTCACCTTTGTGAAAGGCAGGGATTAGTTTAGAAGTACTTAGTTAAATTAAATTTATTTCTTTTTTTATGTAGTTATTTAAGTTTATTTATTGCTAAGGGACTAACAATACTTAAGTTTGGGGGCTTGACGAGACCAGAATATTGGTTATTGTGGGCAATAAGTAATCCATTATTAGTCTCTTTATTTTATTATTTTGGTATTTTTATCCAAGTGGTGTGTTTAAGCATGTTACATGGGCTTTAATGTAAATATGAGTTAATTTCAGGATTTTAGCAAAAATGCCTGATCCGGAATGATACTTAGAAGAATAAAATAACTTAATTCAGAGCAAGGTACAAGTCAGCTATGCATAGGCCCTGTTTGACATAACTTCTGCTTTTGGCTTTCCGCATAAGAAAAAGAGAAGCAGAAGCTGTATTGAGAAGTTAGTACCCCCCAGCTTCTTTAAAACGCTCTTCCAAGGCCCAAAAGCTCTTCTAAAAATTTTGCCAAACACCGTTCGAAACAACTTTTACCTCCAGGAAGCCAAAATCAGCGTTTGAAAAACCAATCCAAATAGGGCGTTAGTACAAAATTGCAAAAAATAAAATATCAGAAATTCAGAAGCCACCGAACGATCAGTGAGCTTCCTGGTCGATCGATCACATCGACATTGGAAACTATACAAACAGACTGCATATTCTTTGGCTCATTGTGCAAGTATAAATGAAGGACATACTGTTCAATTCAAGTTATTACTTGGTCCTCACAGTAAGTCATCTTGGAGTGCATGCAAACACATGCCATAATTACACAAAATTGTTTCTATAAATATGTGAAGACTCCATGAAGATCTATATCAAGAAAAATCAAATCTTCTTGAAAATATACATAATTCTCTTATCACGCCCCGAATTTTCTAGGACCTCGAAACACGAGCCTAAGAATTAAGGGAGTGAAGCGGTGGTAAAAAGAAACAAAAAAAATCTCATTAAGTTGTCAAATACCCGTACAAGGGTAAAATAGTCATTTCATGTCCCAAATATGTCAAAAGGATCACTCGGGATCGGAAAGGAAATGAAATGACTCAAACGACACTCTAAACGGATCATTCCAACACCCCATGTTTACCCAAGGGTAAAATGGTAAATTCAGGAGTAAATGATATGTGCACAAAAATGAATATTTTAAATGTCAAATAAAATATTCAATTATCATTTTATTGCATTATTCTCCTTATATATGTATATATGCATGTGTATGTACGTATGCATTCATGCATATGTATATATGAATATGCATATGTATATGTATGTGTTAGTGTGCTAGATGGCAGATTGCATGGAATTTAGTTATCACAAAATTGGTTGAAACAAACATTGGCCAGAAGACCAACTAAAAATTTGGTTACAAATTCAAGTTAGGTGGTGTGTTGGCAATTGCGCATTCCAAGACAAGGTTGCTCATTTCAAGGCTCTCAATTCAGAAATTCAATTGAAGACATGACACAATAATTGTATCATCTAGGTCATGTAATAGCTTATATATATATATGGGTGTACTAGAGTTGTAGGGGGATCGAGAGAGGCTAGAGCGAAAAGGCTGTAGAGACGGATCTGTGTAGTACAATAGTGATAGTGTGCTATATTTTTGTAATCTTTCTCTTTATCAATGAAATATAGTTCTAGCATCATACTTTTTTTTCTTATTAATATGCTAGCCTAAGCACTCCTTTTGAGGGGTTGATGAAGCCACCATGGGTGAAGTGTAATTAAATTTGAATAGGTTTTTTGTGAATTTATTGACAAATAAATAATAATTGCGAAAAAATCAATTTTAATCCGATTCTTTAACAAGATAAATCAAGCAAAGATTAATCTAAGCGTAGAATATAAAGCAATAAAGACACGATATTTTTACGTGAAAAACCTTGGAAAAGCTCTAAGTAAAAATCACGGATACGCTCAGGTATCGATGCACTATGAATCAAGAATAATACAGATTCTATGAAGTTTTAGACTTACAAATCCGTCCAGATCTACCTTTTTCCACTCGACGTCTGACAAAATTGAATCACTCACGCTCCACGAAGCTCTCGCTCCGCTCCGTATTCTGACGGCTCCGCTTCTCAATGGATCAAACAACCATGAAACCTACTGCTTCGATCTTCGCACTCAGATGACTCTATTTCTCAACGGATCAATGCAACAACAATGTGATGATTTTCCAACAAATATATCATCCAATTGTGCATGAGAATCGTCGGTGTAAAATCACAATTGGAAGAACCAACACCAAAAGAGAACTCAAATATATATGATCACTCTATGATTTCCTCTATCTCTGTATATCTCTGTAGAATATGATCAGTAGAAAAACTTGCAGAGATCTCTCAAAGACATTGCCTCCTCTGTTGTAAACCTTGACATTTATAGATAAAGTTAAGGAAAAATCCTAACCTTACTCTTTTGTGTAATTTCACACTCAACTAAGTCAAACCCCTCAATATAATATATAATATGTGATATACACATGCTTATAGGTGTTTGGGTCAAACTCAAAGTCATCCAAATCAACACGGATCAATCCGACTCAAAATAAGATTTCAGCCCGATTATGAAATTTCAAGTTTTTTTCTGCGGACACCTCTTACTCTTTTGATCATAACTGGAGCTCCACACATTGGATGGAGGCGTGTAATAGCATTTGGGAAATCTGACTTCAAGCTCTAGATGTTAGGTTCAAGAATCACCCCATTCGGTCTTGTTTTGACCAAGATATGAGCTCCCGAAGCTGAATGAAAATTTTGCTGAAATCATTGTAGCATTCCGCACCTAAGCTTTAAGCATAGGCTTAGGTGTAGGCTAAGTGTAGAAACTCACTTTCTTGCCACTTTTATCTTCTGTAAGCGTAAGCATTTTCATGAAAACCACTTTTCTTTGCAACTGTACCAAACTGAGCGCTTTGACTCCACAATACTTTTTGTCTGAAGTGACGGCTTCGAAAAATGCCATTTTTGCCCTTTGGGAGACATTTTTTCCCAATACACTCATTTTTGCACTTCACTTGTATTATTCCCTATTTCAATGCTTGATTTTGACTTTGTTGAAGCTTGTAGATGTCGTTGAAACCAAACCGGCCTATCTAACACTCAACATGATTATTATCTATAACATGCCATAAATAACCAATACTCAAAAGTGTTCTTACAATCCCCCCCTTGGCATTTCTGAGACAAAACTATGTTTTACAATATACCCTAAAAAATAACAACATAACATCTATACCTATGAACACACATCGACAAACATAGATATAAACTGTCACATTGCTTTCATGATGATCTACCAATCCTGTAACCACAACACTGAACACACCATTAAACGCGAGTGTGGAAAACAGATTTAAAATGATCATAAGAAAAACACAATATCCAAGTAATCATAATGATCATAAAACACACTCCTTCTCCCCCTAAAATCATTACTCGCCCTTACTCAATACTTCTTCCCCTAAAACCATTACTCCCCCTTACTCAATATTTCTTCCCATTTTTGTCACTGAAATGATAAGGAATAATAAAAATAATCAAAGCTCATGAGAGAAACAAGGGAAAGCCTCTAGATGAAAATATAGGAAAAGATCACAATATAAACATAGGGAAATGATCAAAGAGGAGACTTTAGAGAATCTAAGCTAAACACTAAATACTAAGATAAAGTACTCTATAAGATTATATCCAGATTCTCAAGTAGCAAAAAATCTCTACAATGCATGAACTTAAGACTACTGTATGAATGCAGAATGTCATGAAAAAAAACAAGAAAAAACTATTTTTTATTTTTTGAAATCTGTGAGTAAGGAAGTAAAGACAACAAGCTAACAAATTAAAACATCATATTCTCAAATCTAACTTAGCCATTATATACACAGTAGTGAAGAAAATCAGCACACATACCTTGTAGACTCAAGAATGCACAAGTCAAGTTTTACAAATATATATATATATATATATGAAAATTATCATGTGCAAGTACTAAAGTAAGATGAAAACAATATAGACTAATTTTGATAATCTCCTCACCAACCGTGATGATAATTTAATCCAAGATCCAAACTAGAAGTCAAGTAGTTAACTTGAACCTTATTGCCAAAACAAAAACACCATTTTCAAATAATTTATTCTTTTGCACCTTATCCCTTTTTGTCTTTCTATGCTCCGAACTTTCCAGCGAGGATTTTTAGTCATGACCAACTGGGCCCGAGCTTCTTCCATGGGATTTATGTTCATTAGTCTTCTCCCCTTTTTACGCGAACACTTAATGCTTACTAATGCAAGATGCTCGGTTACTTAGATTGAAGAACTACATTTTGTATTTTTATAATTTAAACAACTCATCATTTCCTCCTTTCAACATTATCACGACATTCATAAGCATACAACGGGTATTTAAAAGCATAGATCAATCTAGCATAACTCATGAACGTATATATCACTTCGGGTTATATGAAAAAGATTAACAGTTTTAGCATGCATTACTATTATCTCCGAAGTAAAACAAACACCTAAGATTAAAGTTTCTCAATATAAAATAATCATGTCAAGTGAATATCCAAAATCCTTAGGTCAGGCTAACACCTCTACTTCCCATATGCATAATCAGTCAAGTAAATATGAGAATAGAGTAAAATATGACAACTTCTGTACTCTAGCCAAGCTCATCATTTCAAAATTTTCATTTTATGATTGTTTTTTCTTTTTCCTTTTTGTAATGATGCAAGCATGAACAATCCTAATTTTCATGAAATAATATATGATGTACGCATAATAATTATACTAATAATACAATGCAAAAATGCATGTTAATGTACCACTTCTAGGATTAAAATAATGCAATATGTTCCTAGAATGATACATATGAAGACATCTACTATAATGATACCATATCACAAGATTTATTAACACTTACATGTTTTTGAAAATCTAATGATTGTGTAGAGATGTCTGTCAACTAAGAAGTTGTGGATAAAAACTCAAGACCTTTCTCAGTACAAAATTTAGGAAATATGTGATACCCATTATCAGATGTATGTACACCTTCAATAAGACAACTTCCAAGAGAGTCATTAATAATGCATTTATCATGATTGAAATTAACATATTGATAATCATTGCATATCTGGCTAATGATAAGCAAATTAGTCTTTAGGCCCTTATCAGAATCAACATGTTCTAGTCTAGAGAAGGGGGGGGGGGGGGGGGGGGGTGAATTGGATTTTTGTGGATTTATTGACAAATTAATAATAATTGCAAAAAAGTTAATTTTAATCCAATTATTTAACAAGATAAATCAAGCAAAGATTAGTGTAAGTGCAGAATATAAAGCAATAGAGACACACGATATTTTTACGTGAAAAACCTTGGAAAAGCTCAAAGTAAAATCATGGATACGCTCGGGTATCGATGCACTATGAATCAAGAATAATACAAACTAAATGCAGTTTTAGACTTACAAATCCCTCAAGATCTATCTTTCTCCACTCGACGCCTGACAAACTTGAATCAATTGCGCTCCACGAAGCTCTCGCTCCACTCCATACTCTGACGGCTCCGCTTTTCAACAGATCAAATAACCACGAAGCCTCCTACTTCGATCTCCGCACTCAGACGGCTCCGTTTCTTAACGGATTAATGCAACCTCGTTGCAATAAATAGTGTGATGAATTTCCAGCAACTATATCATCCAATTGTGCATGAGAATCGTCGGTGTAAAATAAAAATTGGAATAACCAACACCAAGAGAGAACTAGAATATTTATAGACAAAGTTAAGGAAAAACCCTAATCTTGCCCTTTTGTGTAATTTCACACTCAACTGAGCCAAACCCTTAAATATAATGTATAATATGTGATATACACATGCTTATAAGTGTTTGGGTCGAACTCAAAGTCATCCAAGTCAACACGGATCAATCCAAGTCAAAATAAGAATTCAACCCGATTATGAAATTTCCATCTTTTTCTGCAGGACACCTCTTACTCTTTTGATCATAACTGGAGTTACACACATTGGATGGAGGCATGTAATAGTATTTTGGAAATCTGACTTTAAGATCTTGATGCTAGGCTCAAGAATCACCTCATTCGAACCTGCTTTGACCAAGATATGAGCTCCCGAAGTTGACTGAAAAGTTTCCTGAAATCACTGTAGCATTCCGTACCTAAGCTAAAAGCGTAGGCTAAGCGTAGAAACTCATTTTCTGGCCACTTTTTGCTTCTGTAAGCGTAGTCATTTTCATGAAAACCACTTTTCTCTGCAACTATGCCAAAATGACCATCTTGACTCCACAATACTTTTTGCCTGAAGTAACGACTTCGGAAAATGTCGTGTTTGCCCTCCGGGACACATTTGTCCTCAATACACTCATTTTTGCACTTCACTTGTATTATTTACTACTTCAATGCTTGATTTTGCCTTTTCGAAGCTTGTAGATGTCGTTGAAACCAAATCGACATATCTAACACTCAACATTATTTTTGTCTAGAACATGCCAAAAAGAATCAATACTCAAAAGTGTTATTATAAAATTTATTTTATTTTTTATTGTATAATTCTACTTTCTGAGAGTATTCTTTTACGAATCTCTATGACAATATCCTTACAATAAATGTTGAAAGCTAAAAATAGAGGAAAGATTCTCCGTGATTGCCAATCAATGGAAATATGGGGAGTTCCTACCACTATTTACATTTTTTTTAAGCAAGATGATAATTGGAGGATTCTTCGTGATTGCTAATTAATGAAAATACGGGGAATGCCTACCACTATTTATTTTTATGTTTAATAAGAGGTAGTCGTTGAGATATCGCAAGAGTAACTCATTTGGAGAAGGATTTGCAATAGAAATATATAATATTTATTTATATGGACTCGGGTGGTGGATTCTCTTCCCTTGAGATTTTTTCAATCATTTGATAATTTTATTTAATTATTTTAGTTAACTATTCAAAAATCCAAAAATTATTTTAAGCTATTTATTTTTATTTTCGAAAATTAAAGTTTTGGATTCAAGACTCGAAACGAGTTCCAAATTGAGAATGGTTTGACCCTGCTTATTACTATACTATATTCAAGTCAAGTTTTTGCAGGTTATAATTCTTGTTGACCAGGGTGTGGTGAAGCAACGACACATTTATACCAAAACCGCGACCCGTCAAATGGCGTCGTTGCCGCTTCAACATTAAGACTTCGGAGTCCAAAGATTTAAAATTGCAATTGTTAGTCACTAATTAACCCTAAAAGGGGGGGGGGGGGGTGAATAGGGTGTTCAAAAATAATTCTACTCCTTTTCAAAATTGGAACAATAAATATATATTCAATACTCAATTTCTTCAATAGTCAAGTGAATAAATTCAATTCAATTTTATTTAACAACTAATCACAAGACTAATTTGCATACAAGATATTCAATTAAATATAGCATGCAAATTAATGAAATAAAAAGAGAGAGATAAAAAGATTGACACAGTGATTTTTTCGAGGTTCGGTAACTCCTACTCCTCGGCTCAAGAACCCCTTCTTGAGACTTTTCCCGATCCTTTCACTATGGCCCTTCCTTCACAAGTGGAATGGCAAACCTTTACAATCACAAGCCTCTCGAGCTTGTCTCTCAATCGAGAACAATCCTCTCTTGAACAAACGGTGGACTTCACTTGTCTGAGATTACAAATTCGTATGTAATCAATAAAATCACTCAAGAACAAAAACACTCAAAACCCAAAGGTTTTTATGGAAGATAAATCAATATAAGCTCAAGTGTTTTTGGTGATTTTTTAATAGCTCTAGAAATATATTCTCAAAGTATATATCAATGAATAATATTTGGAGAATAAGAAGAGAAACTAGAGTTTTTGATTTTCAAAGATTTTGCAGAAAATCAGATTTTTGCTTCTAGCCTTCAATAGATTTTGCAGAAAAAATTTATGTAGAAGATGAAGATTTGTTTCACAATTTGATTCAACTCTCTTAATCTTCAATATACTCATCTTATTTTATATATAGCATTGCATTAGGGTTAAGACATTGAGTATTGAATTATTAGAGTCAAGAGCCGTTTGAAAACCATTAAGCACCATCCTCAAAACATGGAAAATATTTTCTAATAAAACTGCAGGTTTTAAGCTACAACTAGTCGACTACTCTTCTCTTTTAGTCGACTACAATGTTTCATCTAGTCGACTAGATTGAGTTCTAGTCGACTACATTGATTCATCTAGTCGACTAGAATGAGTTCTAGTCGACTACTTCTTGTAGTCTAGTCGACTCAAAGTTCTTTTAGTCGACTACTTTGATGTGGATGAAAAGCCTGAAGCTACTGATTGTTTTAGTCGACTATTTGAAAATACACAGGATGATTCTAGTCGACTACAACTTGAAAAACATTTAATAAAAATATTTTTCTTTCCGTTTAAGTTCTGTAAAACATTTTTCATTTCATTTGAGTTCGGTTCATTTTATACTTGAGCTTATACAATAATATCGACGCATAAAATTACCTTGTTACAATGATTGCTCCCCGACCTATCTACCCCGAATCTTGAGTCTTCGACTTTCGCTTTGCCATTGAATTAATTGATTTTCCATTTGCGCTTCAATTTCTTTCACAGCTTTTCGCTTTCAATCAAGCTTTATTTCCAAGCTTGCTTTTCGAGTCGTTTCCTTTCCGAGTTTGATTTTTGAGTCGTTCACCTGTCTTTTGCTGAAAATATAAACATGATAATTCATTACTATCAAACACTCTTCAATGGTTTGTTATCATCAATTTTGGAATTGTTTGCCGAAAGTAAATTTCAAAGCCAACAATCTCCCCCTTGATGATGACAAAACATTTTGTGTTTGCTTGGTAATTGGCGAAACATCAAGTGATGCTCCCCCTCAACATGTGCATAGTATTTTGTTCAAATGCTCCCCCTTGGTAAATGAAATTTTCAATTTAATGGGCATTTTGATACAATATATAAATAGATGCACATTTGAGAAAATAAAAGAAACAACATTTCATAGATGGTTTGATTTAATATAAGCTGTTTAAGCGAATGAAAATAAGGAAATAACAAACAAGTCGCAAATAAACATAACAAGCCACACAAACACAGAAATTGCTATTGTCGGATAATGAAATACATGACAATACGATAGCATAATTTCTCCCCCTTTTTGTCAGCGTCGAGGGGCGCGTGAGCGAGGTTGCGAGAGCCCAAGAGTAAGATCATCTAGTGACCCGGCAAGACCATTTATACGGCAAGACATTTCCTCATCAACACGAATAAGGCGCTCGTTGATCAATCGAATTGCTTCCGTGTTGTTGTTCACGGTTGCATCAAGGCGCTGAAGAGTTTCCGCATTACTCTGAACAACCCCAAGAATTTGGGTGAGAAGAGCAGTTTGAGAAGTAGACGCACTGTCCAACTGAGGAGCCGAGGAAGAGGCTTTCTGGCACAGTGCAGAACCGCTATGAGCTGGGCGCAAACGAGGAACAGGTGCATTTTCAGAAATGAAATTCCCTTCCGCATCAGAATAAATGTGCATATATTTGACATGAGTGGCGTCAAGAAAAATAGGGTGATGCTCAGACACTTCATTCGTTAATGAAAAACCTTTCCGCTGCAGTAGATATGTAATGTGCGCGGGAAAGAAAAGCGGGTCGGATGGCTTGCGCTAACAGGTAAGTATGACGGAACGGAAAATATAAGTTAAATCAACTCGGGTTCCTGTTGAAATGAAGATGAGGAAGGAATTTCTCCTTGTGATTTTCAAGAGAAGCGTAGAAAGCTTTAACAATTCGCGGAAGTACCGGAATGTCAAGAGAAATGAAAAAATCCCAACCAATTGCTTGGAACAACTCGAATGTACGAGCCCTAATTTCAGTGCACAAAGCTTGTGTGACAATACGGCAAGGTGTAGGAGCACGATGATCAAAAATAGTGATGAATTTATTTCTATCATCATCAACAAGAAGAAGTACCTCAAGAAGCAGAGGTTCATTCGAATCCTCTTCATCAATAGCCGTAGGAATGCTTGGATTGGTGGAGCTTTAACCTCCATCAATGCGAGAATGTTTCTGAAATAGACCACGAGTCTTCGGTGGCATTGTAGATGATAATGCACAAAAATGTAAAGAAGATGGTGTATATATAGATATATGATGGTGTATATATAGCTATATGATGGTGTATATATGATTGTGAGAAATATGATGAAAATGAAGAAATTAATTGAAGGAAATGGGTGAATGATGGTAGAAATGCAAAATAAATGAAAGATTTGTGAAGATTTGAAGGTAGAAATAGGAATATGAGAGGTATTGATATGGGATGAAATGAAGGTGTGTGAAGATGGATAGAGGTGGATAGAGAGAAAGAGAAGAATGTTGGGTTTTAAAAGGGGTTGAGTCGACTAGGGCTAGGGTTGAGTTGGTTAGGATAGGGTTTGAGTCGACTAGGTGTGGTTTGAGTCGACTAGGAAGACCAAGTAGTCGACTAAACCAAGGTTTGAGTCGACTAGAATGTCATTTGAGTCGACTAAAGGTGCAATGTAGTCGACTAGAATGGTGAAGATCATGCAATGGTGAAGCTACTGACTAAAGTAGTCGACTAGAATGGTTTGAACTACACATGATCAGTCGACTAGAAGGGAAAAAAATGATAAAAATAGAGAAAAAATCATGAAATAAATACACAAAAATAGCAAGAAAATATGGAAAATAAAGATTATGACAAAAATTAAGATAAAACATCAAAATCCATGGCCATTCCGATTTCTCGACGAATTTTAGAAAATGATTCGTCCGCAAGTGGTTTTGTAAAAATATCCACCAATTAATTTTTAGTGTCGATAAAAATCAATTCAACGTCATTCTTAGCAACATGATCACGTAAAAAATGATGCTTATCTCTATATGCTTGGTGCGCGAATGATGAATAGGATTCTTTGAAATACAAATCGCACTCGTATTATCGCATTTAATAGGCATCTGAGAGAAAGTAAGACCGAAATCAAGTAGTTGTTGCTTAATATAAAGAGTTTGAGCGCAACTACTACCGGCGGCCACATATTCGGCTTCGGCCGTAGATAATGCAACGGAATTTTGCTTTTTACTTGACCAATATACTAGTGAGTGTCCTAGAAAATGACAAGTGTCGCTTATGCTTTTTCAATCAATTCTACATCCCGCAAAATCGGCATCCGAATAACTAATAAGATCAATTGAAGTTCCACATAGATACCAAAGCCCTAAGTTAATTGTACCACTTAGGTAGCGAAAAATACGTTTTACTGCAAGCAAATGAGATTCCTTAAGACATGATTGAAACCGGGCACATAAGCATACACTAAACATTATATCCGGTCTACTAGTGGTTAAATAAAGCAAACTACCAATCATGCCTCTATAATTAGTTGATGCAGCCTGTGGAGGAACATTTACACAAAAACCCGTAGACTTTCTATGGAGTCTTTTTAAGAATCTTAGTGAAGATTCGCGAAAAAAATATATCTAAAATTAGAGCACCGCGAATTATCTTTTCTAATCCTAAAAGAGCGGACAATGCATTTGAAGTTAGTCAGATGTATGAAGTAACATCAAAAATGGATGAACTCAATTAAAATTTCGACCGATTAATGAGAAACACTCACGTGAATCCCACATCTCAAGAAGTCTGTTCGGTATGTGCCACTCCTTGACACTTTGCTATTATATGTCCCCAAATACAACAAGAACCTGAGTTTATCATTGAGGATGTTAAATTTACCTTTACCAATCTGAATAATGATCCATTTTCAAATAGCTATAATTCAGGTTGGTGAAACCATCCTAATTTCTCATATAAAACTCAAAATAATACATTTAACCAAAATCCTAATCAACAATTTATTCAATTCCGTCCATTCAACAAAAATCCTAATCAATAAGTTAATTATTTTCATCCTTTTAATCAAAATCCTAATCATCCATTGATGTGCATCTGGTGTGTATAAAATACGTGGTTAAAAACAACACCTAAAGACGCCCTAAGTTTTACCCTACGCAAACGCACGTATCAATTGTAGAACAACAACGGCTCGAGTAAGGGATATCGATCTCATAGAGACTAAGATTGTTCACTTTAACAATTCAAAAACACTAAATTATATTTTTCTGAGAATGGTTTATTTTGGTGGTCAGAGACCAAATTATCTATTTTAACTAATAATTATGTAGAAAGTAAAGTAAATTGGTTGTGATTCAGATGAGAGAAAAAACTAGGGTTTTCATCACTCTACCACTAACCGCATAATATAGTTCTATCAATGTAACAATTGCAAAAGGGCGATCCATAACTGTGAATCAGGTCATACCGCAAATAGCTAAATATGACCCCAAAAAGGAGTACCATCAACCAGATTGCGACAACAATTATATAACTCTAATCTACTCCTAATGCATGAAAATAAACTAAAACATGTCTATATTAAATTGCCAAGACACAACCTGTGTCAACCTAGGGTTTCAAGTTTCATTACCACCATTATGAAGAAAACCACAATTAAGCATCCAACTTTTGCTCATATTGAATAATCATAGTTGTGCAAAATAATACATTCATTCCATCTAAGACAAGAATTTAGAACAAACATATAATTTTATATTTCAAATTAGAACGGTCTTTTAACTACTACAATCATCACTGTATGGTCAACAGTTTCCCATATTTACAATCGAAAATAATGAAAGAATTATATTACTTGGCTAGAGTTTTACTAGAAAATCCTAGATACCAAGTTAGTGATAGGTGCTCAATATTGGTCATTTTTTACCCCTATCTTGCATTTGTTATGTCTTTACATTCTGTTTCTTGGTATTTTTATCACGTTTATGTGTGTAAGCATGTTTCAGGAGCTTAATGAAGAAACAGAGCTAATCTCAGTGAATTAACTGAGTTCGTGTTCATTTCTATCTCGAGAAAGGAATCAAGAGGTGTGTTAGAGCAAAAAAGAGCCAGTAGAGGGTAAAATGGTCATTTCCCGACATCGTTATCTCACCGAAGGGAAAAAATGTCATTTTCAGACATTATTACTTCACCCAAAAGCATCACGAGTCAAAAGCGACCAGTCTAGCTCGAATATGAAAAAATGAGTTTTTATAGCAGAAAATACATAATACCCTACGACGTCAGAGGGAAAAAGAGGCAGACTGAACCTGAGCTACGCTTTAGTTTGTGAGCCAAAGGGGGACCCTACGCCATATACCTATGCCCAAGCATAGGTCAGGAGCATAGGTCCCACCTTGTGGCCACGTGATCTCTTTATGTGCAGAAGTTGTTTCGAAGTTGTTTTGGAATTTTCCAGTTTTGACCCTAGTTCAATATTTTAAGTGATCGGTGATTCCATACCTCTACATATAGGCTTATACACATATTTACATCAGATTTTAGAGATATTACTCATGTATTATGAAATTACAGAAAATGGCAACGATCAGGGTTTCCCTCACTTGTCTATAAATATGAGAGAGTTAGGTTTAGAGAGGTGTGCTGTTTTTGAGTTCTGGTTCTCATTTTCACGCATGTTCATTCATAGAGTTCTCACGTTCAAATTTTATGTTGACCCAAGGTTTTCCACTATGGGTAAACATGACATTTTGATGATAACAAACCATTGAATGTGGTGAATTTAATGTCTACTTGAGTTATGCTTAATAGGTTATTGATTCAAGATAAACTCAAAAGAGCTAGTGGATTCATGAGAAGATCAAGAAAATGTGCTTAGAGCTCAAAAGATATTGGAGACAAGGATGGAGACATCAACCCAAAACTTAAAGAAATTGAAGATCAAAGAAAGGGTAAAATAGTCTTGGGTGAGTGCTAGATTAAATGTAAAGTTATTTTTGAAATAACTTATTTGAAAGCTCAACTCTTGACCATATAGAATATAGGATCATGCATATCATTCATGAGTCATTGCATCATTAACATTAGACTATGAACATCATTTAGTCTTTGCTAAAGTTGAGTTAGTTCAAGCTTTCATAAGCTATGGAAAAACTCAACAAAGATGTTGTCCTAGAACCATTAACTTAACTCATATCACTTGAAATGGATTCTAGATGCATATTAAAGCTTTGAACAAAATTGTTAAACCATGAAAAGTTTTTGTCTAATATTGAGAATTTGTTTAAATTGGAAAAATATTTTATGATTTCAATATTGACTTTAGGCATGTCAAGGACCTGAATAAGTTTCTAATACATCCTAGGAGTGTGTCTAAGTCATTTCGAAAAAATTCCAAACGATTTCACGAAAAACCATCAAGTGGGTTAGAAGTTCAAAATGAAGCATCACACTCAAACGACCATATCGGACTCAAAAATAAGTCAAATGGAGTCATTAAACATCCTAAAATCAAGGACTTGAAGTCTTCTTTCCAAAAAGCTAAAGAAAGCCTTTAACCGAGTTACGGAGCTCTGGTTATGACCAAAAGAGTGAACTGTGTTGAAACTGGGCTGAACAGCCCAATCGACTGGGTAACCACCCAGTCGACTGGGCCAAGAAGGCCAATCGACTGCCTGAGTCAGAGAGTTACAAATAAAATTCAGAATGAATTTTTGAAGACCCAGCCGACTGCCCCAAAACACTCAGTCGACTGCCTCATCCGGAATTTGAATTCTAACGATTAGTTTCGGATCCAAAGTGTTCCAAAACTTCCTCAAACACCCCCAAACGGCTATATTATGTTCCTATACTATATATATGCCTTATATGAGCCAAAAATGGTTAAGATAAGAAAGGTATATAGGAGTATGAAAAATCTATCATTTGTGCTTCAATTTTGAAATTATTTTTGGGTAGAAAACTCCTACATGAATCACCACATGAGCATCATTCATATTTTCTTCTTGTGATTCATTCTTCATACTTGATTTGAGCTTTTCAATTGAGTATTTAATTTATGACTAAGTATGTGAGGAAGTGAGCTTTGAATTTCTATATCCATCTATTGAGAGATATTGTTGTACACTTAAATTCAATTCTTATTCATTTGAGAGTGAAATTCCAATAAGTTGTCTTGGCATGGGAATGGCTTGTTGAAGCTTTGTAAAGGTTTCTCTCAACCTTAAAAAGAGAGGATTTGGTTGGCTCTCCACCCGCAAGAGTGAGCAATGGACGGCTCTTCACCCGGAAGCAAGAGTGTTCGAAGGTTGGCTCTTTACCCGAAAGAAGGAACGTGTAAGGGTTTGCTATTCACCCAGAAGAATGAGGCATGTAAAGGTTTGCTTATCCCCGGAAATAGAAGCACGATAGTGGAATCCTTGAGAGGTTATCTCAAGGCATGGAGTAAACCAAAGATTTGGTTAAACCATGTAAAAATCTCGGTGTCTATGGTGTGCATTTTCTCTAACCCTTATCTCTTTACTTTAAAATCAATTGCCGTTTATAATCTTGAGATTTATATATATCAATGCTATGGAATTGTTTGTGTTTGTGTATCCATGAAGAGGTTAGGAAAAGTCATAGTTGAAATGAATTAAAATTGTGAACATGATTAGATTATAGCTTAGACTACCTTCTCATTTAGATATAATCCATGTGTACACCAAGTGTTTGATCAAATTCATATTCAACACACCTTAGCATAATATGTTCATATGCACCGCAAGTGTTTTACACAATGCATATTGAATATATAATTCTTCTTAAAAGTTTATATGCACAAAATGTTTAATTACTTTTTGTAAACTCTTGAAAGTATTCTTTATGACAAATAACACTTTGCATCATTTCTATACATATGTGAGAAAAGTGTTTATACATATTAAGTTGTAATGAATGCTTGAACTAGTTCTCATTATTGAATCCATTATGTATATATTTGGTAATGCAATTCATTGTTCATGATTCAAAGTATGAAATGAGGTAGTCACTTAAGGATCATCTATCTAACTAAGTGTTTGACTAGAGCTCTACAAAGATTACTTTTGTTAAAACAAAGTCGAACCGAAAAAGACTCAAAGTTTGTAATTGACCTTATTCACCCCCTCTAGGTGTCAATATGTGGCCAATAGTTTAGACTTGCTTCCATTGAAGAGAACCACCATTAAAGACCTAGATATCCGGAGAAAAAGGCCATGGAGAGCATTTCTACACCGACAATGCAGATTCTCTCAGCCATGATCAACTAATTTGGTATTTAGGGTTTTCTTGCATAGCCAAGTAATGTAGTTCTAATTTTATATTCAATTGTAGAGAGGGGAAACTGTAACTATACTGTGATGATTGTGTTAGATAAAATACCGTTTTTATTCATGATACAAGTTTATATATTTGACTTGATTCTTGTCTTAGACTTTTCGAATATATTTATCTTACACAATCATAATTATTCACTATGGGCTGGAACTCAGAGTTTAATCTGTGATTTTCTACACAATGGTGGTCATAAAACTAGAAATCCTAGGTTGACATAGGTTATGCCCTGACAAACTAATATAGACATGCTTTAGTTTATTTTCATGCTTTAATTTACTATTCTGTTAGTAGTTGGCATGCACTAATCAGTTTAGTTTTGAGATGGGTTGTCGCGATCCGGTTAAAAGTAATCTTTTTTAGGGTCAAACTGCTGGCGCGGTGCGACCTAATTCACAGTCAATGGATCGCCCTCATTCAATTGAAATAGAATTTGGACTATATTATGCGATTAGTGGTGGAGTGAGGTGATGTGAAATTTAGAGTAACCCAAAAGATAGATTAACCCAAACCAAATTTTACTCGCAAGTATACAAATCATAATAGTAAAGAGTACAAGTATTGCGAGGTCATTCCCACGAGGATTTATTAGACAAATTAAATCTAAAAATTACTATCTAACTAATTCAACCAAATATTGATGATTTTGATAAAAGAATAATTGTAAAAGAGATGAAAGAACAATGATAAAGAAAATACCAAGGCTTTGATTCCAACACTAATCAATATAATTCCAATTTTCAATTGAAGTTATTAAATAGCCAAATAATCTTCACACATCCAATAAAAAATAATTATAATCAAACATATGGATGGCCTATCCAGGTTAGGGCATAGGTTCAATTAAATATTTATTATCTTGATCATGAATAATAAACAAATAATTGAAAGAATAACATAAATCACAACTAACTATCCATGGTCAGGCATAAATAATTATGATTTACTTTCTTCTTCTTAAATCGCCAAATAAGATTACATGCTCATGGTCAGACACAAGTAACCTATATGCTAAAGTTCCAATAAATTCAATTAAAGTCTTGGTTAAAGCACATAAAATTGAAAGTATAAGAAAACATTAAAATAATAAGAAGAAGAATTTAAATGAAAGATTCAACTACTTATTTCAATTGAAATAATAGAATTGTAAATGAAAAGGGTTTCCTCTCAGCCCTAGCCGAGAGAATTAGTTACACATGAAGAAAAAAATAATAAAACAACAACCAAACCGAAATTGAAGATGGAAGAACGCCTTTGCTTTCTCCGTGGATTGCACCAGTCTTCTCTTCTTTTCCTTGACTCTTGATGATCTTTTGTGCATCCATATATGCCCTATTTATAGGGGTTCTCAAGGTTTCATCTAGGAAAGTAAATAAGAGAATACAATATTCCCATATTTCTTTTCCTAATTTGTGATATCTTGCAGCCCACTTTTGACCATTTTGGAGAGTAAATTTGGAAGATATTGATGATATACTCTTTTCTTGTTAATCAAGTCTTCTTCCCACAGCCCTTGATTTCATTCCATTCTGAGCGTTTCTTCAAAATCTGTGATTATATTACCAAGCTGATGCTGATTTTCGCACCAAATAGTATGCCAGATTTAAAATGTCTTTTTCGCCCTCTAAACTTCAGAATTAGGGTTTCTATGTGAAATACCAATATTCTTTAAATTGAATCAGCTTTCTAGGAACACTGGGCTCACACAAATCCGAACAACGGACTGAAATATATGACCCAAATACTAAGACGTGGTCTAAACAGATTTTGGGTTTGTTTAGATGGATTTAACCCTTTTGTACCAGAAATCACCAATAACCTATAAAAATATAAAAACACAAATATTAATTAAAATAAATAACTAAAAAATATATTTTTGGAGGTTAATCGTGTATGAATTATGCACTTATCAAACACCCCCAAACTTATATTTTGCTAGTCCTCGAGCAAAACAAAAATAAAAACAAAAAAACCTAACTATACCACTTTCGCAGGAACTCTCGATTGCATTTAGCATATGCAATAAGCCTTTGAACCCCTAGGTTACCCCTAGTGGACGAGTTATAGTCTCGTGAGGGTTTCCAGTGATGATACCCACAAACATCCAAAAAATAAGTTTCAAAGCAATATACAATCACATATGTAACCTTGAATAGTAAATTGTCATCAACTTGAGATTTTCAAATCATTAATTTATTTGAGATGTCAAACCCATATTCTCCGTCTAAATTAAATTTAAGCTAAGTCTAATTCACTTATCAAAATTTAGTTAAAGACCCAAATTGTCCATCCTTGTTGTAAAGTGCAACAACTAAACACTAATTCAGAATTGGTCAAAACCTCATGACATAACTTCAAAATCTCAAAAATCATCGGGTTTCCAGAATAAGAACAATTTTACATTGGTAACTCAAGTGATTATTTTTTTTTTCTTTGACATACTTCCACAAGGAATTGTTTACCCAAGAGGAGCTTAATTTACTCCCAACCTCAAGTCAACCCTTTGGATTTTTTTTTTTCACAAGGAATTGTTTACCCAAGAGGAGCTTAATTTACTCCCAACCTCAAGTCAACCCTTTGGATTTTTTTTTTCATCACAAGAGTCCTGATTGAATCTCATCCTAGTCTACCGATTTTTTTCTAAGATAATAGAACGATATCACTAAATTTTAGACCTTTTCTAAAAAAATGTAAGCTAACAGTGCTCGTGAAATATGTTTCAAGGTTTAACTATGAGGGTCATCAACTAAATAATGATAAGTATAAAAGACTAAGAACTATCATTCATTCTGACTAGATTAAGTATTTTAGTCTCAAATATACTAATGATTTTCAAATCTCAACCAAACTGATGACAATTCAATACTTAAAGATATAGAAATACTGAACATATTGCATAGGCTTTGAAACCCTTTTTTTTTTTTTTTTCTAAATGAAAATATATACATATATCTATAAAAAAAATTCCCTTTACCCCCAAACTTAGATCAAATATTGTCCTCAATAGTTAAAAATGAAAGTCACAAGCGCAAGTTTGAGAATTACCTTGGATGACGTACTATCCAACTTCGAGCAAGAACAAGGAGAAAAATAATAATAAAAAAAAAATGGATCAGAAGGAATTACAAGTATGCCACCCCTTAACTTGGATTATAAACATCCACAATTTATTTTTTATTTTTTTTAAACTCAACAATTTTGATAAATGGGGTCCTCAAGACGAATACACTCCACATCTCTATCTACCAACTCATCTAAATATGGTTTCAACCTCTGCCTATTCACTTTGAAAATACTACCATCCTTAGGGTTTTGAATCTCGACTGCCCCATGAGAAAAAACATTTGGCACAGTGAATGGACCAGTCCATCTAGAACGCAACTTTCCAGGAAAGAGACGTAATCTAGAGTTGAATAACAAAACTTTTTGGTTGGGCTCGAAGGATTTCCTAAGAATAAATTTGTCATGAAACATTTTAGTCCGCTCTTTATAAATCTTGGCATTCTCATATGCATCCTTACGAATCTCTTCTAACTCATTGAGTTGGAGTTTATGATGTGACCCAGCCTTACCCATATCAAAGTTGAAGGTTTTGATAGCCCAATAAGCACGATGTTCTAATTCTACAGGCAAGTGACATGTTTTTCCAAAGACAAGTCGATAAGGGGACATTCCAATCGGGGTTTTAAATGCAGTCCGATAAGCCCAAAGAGCGTCGTTCAACCGTTGCGACCAGTCCTTACGATCGGGTCGAACCGTTTTTTCTAAAATAGTTTTGATCTCCCGATTGGAAATTTCCACTTGTCCACTTGTCTGTGGGTGATAAGGAGTGCCAACTTTATGAGTGATGAGGTACTTTTTCATGACAATTTCAAATGGTTTATTGCAAAAATTTTTACCACCATCACTTATAATTGCACGAGGCGACCCAAAACGAGAAAATATGTTATCTTTTAAGAATTGAATCACGATCCTATGATCATTTTTCCTACAAGGTACAGCCTCCACCCACTTGGACACATAGTCAACAGCTACAAGTATGTATAGGTAACCAAATGAGGGAGGAAATGGACCCATGAAATCAATACCCCAAACATAAAAAATTTCTACAATAAGGATGTTAGTGAGGGGCATCATGTTTCTATGAGAAATACTACCCATACGTTGGCACCGATCACAAGTGGAGCAAAATGCATGTGTATCACGAAAGAGTGTTGGCCAATAGAATCCACATTGTAAAATCTTTGCAGCTGTTTTCTTAGAACCAAAATGACCACCACATGCATGGTCATGACAAAAGGAGATAATACTATGAAACTCATTTTCAGGAACACATATCCTAATGATTTGATCAGGGCAATACTTGAACAAATAAGGATCATCCCAGAAAAAATGTTTAACCTCAGCAAGGAACCTAGATCTATCATGTTTTGTCCAGTGTTCAGGGAGTTGACCAGTAACAAGATAATTGACAATGTCAGCATACCAAGGTAACTGGGAGACAACTAAAAGTTGTTCATCAGGAAAAGATTCATTCAAGGGTGATAAATCCTTAGTGCATTCTGAGACAATCCTAGACAAGTGATCAGCTACGACATTCTCAGAACCTTTCTTATTACGAACCTCAATATCAAACTCTTGTAATAGTAAGATCCAACGAATCAAACGAGGTTTAGCATCTTTCTTTGAGAAAAGGTATCTCAAAGCAGCATGGTCAGAGAACACAATAACCTTGGACCCTAAGAGGTATGATCTAAACTTATCTACCGCAAATACAATGGCCAGTAGCTCTTTTTCTGTGGTGGAGTAATTGAGTTGGGCATCATTCAGAGTCCTACTAGCATAATAGATGACATGGGGCATCTTATCTACTCGTTGCCCTAAGACAGCTCCAACAGCATAGTCAGATGCATCACACATAAGCTCGAAAGGTAAAGACCAATTGGGGGGTTGTATGATGGGAGCAGAAGTCAATAAGAGTTTGAGCTTTTCAAATGCTTGTGAACATTCATCATTAAAGACAAAAGTGGCTTCCTTATCAAGTAGGTTGCATAAGGGACGAGAGATTTTGCTAAAGTCTTTAATGAATCTCCTATAAAATCCAGCATGACCAAGGAAAGATCGAATTTCCTTCACTGTTCGTGGTGGAGGAAGGTGTGAAATCAGATCAATTTTAGCCTTATCCACTTTTATTCCCCTATGAGAAATGAGGTGCCCAAGTACAATGCCTTGTTGTACCATAAAATGACACTTCTCCCAATTTAACACGAGATTTGTTTCTTGACATCTTTCCAACACAAGGGATAGGTGGTGTAAACACTCATCGAAAGAAGACCCAAATATTGAGAAATCATCCATGAATACTTCAAGAAAACGCTCAACCATATCAGAAAAGATGCTCAACATACATCGCTGAAAGGTAGCAGGTGCATTGCATAGCCCAAAAGGCATGCGTCTATAAGCATAGGTACCGAAGGGACAGGTAAATGTGGTTTTTTCTTGATCTTCAGGAGCAATAGGAATCTGGTTGTAACCAGAATAACCATCCAAAAAGCAATAATGGCTATGTCCGGCTAGTCTTTCAAGCATTTGATCTATGAAAGGGAGAGGAAAATGGTCCTTCCTTGTGACTAGATTCAGTTTACGATAATCAATGCACACACGCCACCCAGTCGTCATTCTCGTAGATATTAACTCGTCATTAGTATTTTTGACAACCGTAATCCCGGACTTTTTAGGCACTACTTGGACAGGACTAACCCAAGTACTATCAGAAATAGGATAGATGATTCCCGCATCTAACAATTTGAGCACTTCGGCTCGGACAACTTCTCTCATGTTAGGGTTAAGCCTACGTTGCATTTCACGAGTTGCCTTTGAGTTTTCCTCAAGATGAATACGATGCATACACCTAGTGGGGCTTATACCCTTGATATCTGCTATTGTCCACCCTAAAGCTGTTTTATGTTCTCTAAGAACATTAAGTAACTTTTTCTCTTGTGCACTATCAAGATTAGAGGCAATGATGATAGGTAACTTATTAGAAGGACCTAAGAATGCATACTTGAGATGCTCGGGCAAAGGTTTAAGATCAAATTCGGGTGACTCTTCAACAGATGGGACAAGTTTAGACTTGGATGGTAAAAGAGGTTCTACCATGGCTTTCCATTTAGTTGTGTCCATAACAAGGGTAGAATCAAGCAATGAATTGACTTCAGTGATGGAGCTATCTATGGCAAAATCTAAGCCAAAATGGGCTAGACAAGTCTCGAGGAGGTCATGAGAAAATAATTGTGGAAATGAGTCATGAACAAGGCTTTCAATCATGTTAATTTCAAAAGTATCCTCTAAATCTAGAGGTTGTTTTTCCACATTAAACACATTGAGTTTAACATTCATGTTGCCAAAAGATAGTTGCATAACCCCATTTATACAATTTATGACAGCATTGGATGTGGCTAAAAATGGGCGACCTAAGATGACCGGAATGTGGTTACTAGGATTTTGGACAGGTTGGGTATCTAAGACGACAAAGTCCACTGGAAAAATAAACTTGTCAACATTGATTAGAACATCTTCAATAACACCACGAGGAATTTTCATAGATCTATCAGCCACGATTTTAATTCACCAAGACTTAATTGCACATACACAGAATATGGCAATAGATTCACACTAGACCCTAAGTCGAGTAATGCCTTCTCAATCATATGATCACCAATGACACAAGAAATGGTAGGGCATCCAGGATCTTTAAACTTAGGTGGGGTTTTGTGACGGATGATTGA
Source organism: Cornus suecica (assembly GCA_963922005.1). Classification (NCBI taxonomy): domain Eukaryota; kingdom Viridiplantae; phylum Streptophyta; class Magnoliopsida; order Cornales; family Cornaceae; genus Cornus; species Cornus suecica. The sequence continues at coordinate 38,670,327 of OY998247.1, read as the reverse complement.
GCTTACTTTCTCTGTGAGGAAGACTTTCTTGTGCACATTTAACTTTCGTTTCTGAGTGCAAAGATCTTTCAAAAATTTGGCATAGGCGGGAACTTGATCGACAAGAGTGAGTACGGGAATGTTTACTTGAACTCGCCTAAACAAGTCCATCATTTCACTATAATTCGTCCCTTTCTTGACTGGGGTCAAACGTTGAGGAAAAGGGGCCTTGGGTATATAATCTTCCATAGGATTGGACTCAGAAGAGGTGGATGATTTTTGACACTCTGGTGAAACATCATTTTCTTTGAATTGCTTGTTGTTCCCTTCTTCTACATCATACTCTTTGGACACAACTTTTGGTTCATGCCTAGGTATTTCTACCTTGTTATCAATTTGTTTACCACTTATAAGGGTAGTGATGGACTTCACTTCCTCGTATTGTTCATGCTTAGAACTAGAGCTCGCCTCATGTTGACCCTTTGGATTAGTTATGGGTTGACTAGGAAACCTTCCCTTCTCTCTCTCTGGTTAAGGTAGAGGCAATTTGACCCATTTGAACTTCCAATTTAGTAATGGATTGAGAATTAGAATGCAAGCTTTGTTGGGTATCTTTTTGGAATTGAAGTGAACTTTGCATGAAAAGATGGAAAGTGTCCTCAATGGATGGCTTCCTAGTTTGTGTAGGATATGGTGAAAACTGTTGAGTTGATGACTGACCGGAAGCTTGAGGATAAGAATGAGTGTTGGAATTCCCATATGGAACTCCTTGATTTGACCCTTTGGACTATGATAAATTTGGATGTTTAGCCCAACCAGAATTATAGGTCTGTGAATAAGGATCATTGTCTGGTCTCCTAAAAGCATTCTAGGCATGGGCTTGCTCAGATGCATGTTCAGAAAATGTCATATTATATGGACAAGACATTATGAGGTGGGTTGGGCTTGAACAGATGGAACACACCTCAGATTTAGGTGTCAATGGGGGCCCACTAGCTAACATCAAAACATCGACTTTTTGAGCCAAGGAATCAATTTTTGCATTAAGGTCTACAGTACTTCCTATCTCATATATGACACCCTTCTGTTGAAGATGAGTATTCCTTTCCACCCTAGTTGAATAATCCCATTGTTGGGAATTTTCACACAAAGTTTCAAAGAAGTCCCAAGCTTCGATGTCACTTTTATCCATAAATGTTCCTCCACTAGTGGCATCAACCATGCGACGGTTTTGAGGTGTTAAACCATCGTAGAAATATTGAACTAGTCGTCACTTCTCATATCCATGGTGGGGACACTTAAGAAGTAAATCTTTCCATCTTTCCCAACATTTATAAAATTGTTCAACCTCTTTTTGTGTAAAATTTGAAATTTCTCTCCGAAGGGAATTGGTTTTATGAACAGGGAAGAACTTGTTCAAGAATGTTTTTGACAAAACATCCCTAGTAGAGATAGATCCTGATTCTAAAGAATTCAACCATGCCTTCGCCTTATCTTTTAAAGAAAAGGGAAAGAGACGTAGACGAATGGACTCATCAGAGAAGTTTTGGAACTTGAATGTGGAACAAATGTCTAGAAAGTCCTTGACATGATAATATGGATCCTCACTATTTAGACCATAGAATGTGGGCAGAAGTTGGATGACACTTGGTTTAAGCTCAAAGTGTGTGGCTGTTGTGGCTGGCAACACTATACATGAAGGTGTACTACATTGGACAGGGGCAGAGTATTCCCTAAGTGTTTTAGGCGCAACCTCTTCTCCCATCTCAACCAAAGGTTTATCCAATTTATTTTTACTTTTAGATCTTTTCCTAAATGTTCTTTCAATTTCTGGATCAAAGGATACTAATTTTGGATTTTGAGATCGACAACCTTGCATATACTAGACACACACTCAAGAAATTTAACAAGAATATACCTAGCAACCAAACAAGCCAAACAAGTATTTTTTTTTATTATATATATATATTGTTTTTCTAATTTTCTTTGTGAGAATTAATTCAAGGGCAATGTTAATGTTTATTTTCTAATCTTGTAGAGAATTATCAGGAATAGCCACAATAATTCTCTCCTAATTAGAGCTCCTACTCTCTTCCAAAGTAAATCAAAGGATGACTAGTTAAGGCCCGCTAACTAAACAACCAGGTGGGTTCCCAGGTAGGTGGAGAGGCACTAGGTCTGCTTAATGACGGGACGTCCACACAACCTTAAGCAACAAAGTCGTCGTTTGACAGAACCTTTCTAGACATTGTTAAGTTGGAAGGTGCTCACTGGAGTTACCAAAGATTATCTTTTTCCAAGAGGGTCCTATGAGCTATATGAAAATCCTAGGGCCAACGTCCACTTGATTTTAGATTAAAAAAATTAGGCTTGGGTTTGACAAATGCAAGGAGATTTTTAACTTAGGTGGGCAAGGAATTGGTGATAAAATCCAATCCTTATCTTGTTAGGGGTTAGTGCCCTTACTAAAATTTTATGTAGAATGCTAAATTAAAATGCACAAATAAAACAAGTAAGAAATAAAGGAGAGAAGAAAAAAAAAATACAAAGGAGTAATAATAAATAATAATAAAATAAAAATAAGGTTAGAGTCACTTACCTGAATTGCAAAATTATGCAATAGTGCAATTTTTTTTTTCTTTTTTTTCTTTACGCCCCTTTTCTGTACCAAGCGTCCTACAGTTGAGGAAGCAGCAATATCAAACCTGTAAAAGGATGACAATGACTTGGATGTTGCTTGGAATTAAAGGAATCACAGAAATTTGGAATGAAAAAAAAAATAAAAAATAAAAAATAAATAAAATAAAATAAACCTAAACTAAGAATTATGATAAATAATAATCTTCAAATTTAATTGTATCAAATACAATCCCTGGCAGCGGCGCCAAAAACTTGTTGTGAAATTTAGAGTAACCCAAAAGATAGATTAACCCAAACCAAATTTTACTCGCAAGTATACGAATCATAGTAGTAAAGAGTACAAGTATTGCGAGGTCATTCCCACGAGGATTGATTAGACAAATTAAATCTAAAAATTACTATCTAACTAATTCAACCAAATATTGATGATTTTGATAAAAGAATAATTGTAAAAGAGATGAAAGAACAATGATAAAAAAAATACCAAGGCTTTGATTCCACCACTAATCAATACAATTCCAATTTTCAATTGAAGTTATTAAATAGCCAAATAATCTTCACACATCCAATAAAAAATAATTATAATCAAACATATGGATGGCCTATCCAGGTTAGGGCATAGGTTCAATTAAATATTTATTATCTTGATCATGAATAATAAACAAATAATTGAAAGAATAACATAAATCACAACTAACTATCCATGGTCAGGCATAAATAATTATGATTTACTTTCTTCTTCTTAAATCGCCAAATAAGATTACATGCTCATGGTCAGACACAAGTAACCTATATGCTAAAGTTCCAATAAATTCAATTAAAGTCTTGGTTAAAGCACATAAAATTGAAAGTATAAGAAAACATTAAAATAATAAGAAGAAGAATTTAAATGAAAGATTCAAATACTTATTTCAATTGAAATAATAGAATTGTAAATGAAAAGGGTTTCCTCTCAGCACTGGCCGAGAGAATTAGTTACACATGAAGAAAAAAATAATAAAACAACAACCAAACCGAATTGAAGATGGAAGAACGCCTTTGCTTTCTCCGTGGATTGCACCAGTCTTCTCTTCTTTTCCTTGGCTCTTGATGATCTTTTGTGCATCTATATATGCCCTATTTATAGGGGTCCTCAAGGTTTCATCTAGGAAAGTAAATAAGTGAATACAATATTCTCATATTTCTTTTCCTAATTGGTGATATCTTGCAGCCCACTTTTGACCATTTTGGAGAGTAAATTTGGAAGATATTGATGAGATACTCTTTTCTTGTTAATCAAGTCTTCTTCCCACAACCCTTGATTTCATTCCATTCTGAGTGTTCCTTCAAAATCTGTGATTATATTACCAAGTTGATGCTGATTTTCGCACCAAATAGTATGCCAGATTTAAAATGTCTTTTTCGCCCTCTAAACTTCAGAATTAGGGTTTCTATGTGAAATACCAATATTCTTTAAATTGAATCAGCTTTCTAGTAACACTGGGCTCACACAAATCCGAACAACGGGCTGAAATATATGGCCCAAATACTAAGACGTGGTCTAAACAGATTTTGGGCTTGTTTAGATGGATTTAACCCATTTGTACCAGAAATCACCAATAACCTATAAAAATATAAAAACACAAATATTAATTAAAATAATTTAAAATAAATAACTAAAAAATATATTTTTGGAGGTTAATCATGTATGAATTATGCACTTATCATGCGGAAACCCTAGTTTTCTCTCTTTCTGAATCACAACCATTATTTATTATTATTTTCTATTTTTTTTCAACAGTATTAGATAATTCAAAAAACCAAACTCTTTTTGAAAAAATATAATTCAGTGTTTTTTAACTATTGAAGTGAACAATTCTCGTCTCTATGGGATCGATATTTCCCTACTCAAGCAAAATTGTCTACAATTAATCTGTGAGCTTGCAGAAGGGTAAAACCTAAAGTGTTGTTAAGGTGTCGTTTTTTATCACATATTTTGCACACACCTGACGCCCACTAGTTAGTTGGTCATGGTGGAAGGTAACTGCATCAGTGATGTAGAAACGATCTCCATGGTCTTCTTCTCTAGATCTCTAGGTCTAACTATGGTTCTCAACAGCAGCAAGTCTGAACGTGAGAGAACTATCTGCATGAACCAGCCAACCTCCCTGAATGAACAAACCCCCAACACTGATTTATGATCGTGTATATATAGCCAATGGTGTAGAGAAGTCATTTTCAGTCTTTTCACACTAAACCTCATGTAAACCCTAAAATATGATATATATATATATATGTGTGTGTGTATATATACATGTATACAGAGTTCTGGAGTCGCAAGCACGTCTTGGAGTCGAACGGGGGGTAAAATAGGCAAAAACCATCGAAAATCACAAAATCTTGCTGTAGATACACTTCAAGTGTATCTGACCTACACTTTAAGCGTAGTTGGCCTATGCTTCAAGTGTACCTTCAAGCATAGGTCCAAATGTATAAATGTGATTTCCAACCACTTTTTGAAACTGAAAGCGTAGGTATTTTATGGAAAACCACTTTTCTCCATGAATGCACCAAAACAACCATCTTAAACCCATGATACTTTTTGCTGAAGATGACGGCTTCTGGAAATGCCATTTTTGTCTCGGACTACTTCCTTGACTCTCCTCTTAGATACAAAGAACACACTCTTCAGTTAATTCACCGAAGTTAGCTCAATTTCTTCATTAAGTTCCTGAAATATGCTTTAACAACAAACAACATAAAAATATCAAATAATGGAATGAAATGACGTAACAATAGCGAGTTGAGGGGTCAAAAAGACTAATATTTAACACGAATCATCCACATTTTAGAAATTTTAATAATACACAACCTATGAGACCACCTGGTTTTGAACAAGAAATAAGACGTGTGTTGAACTAGTTTAAAAATGCTACATAACTCCTACATACACATTCCCAATCTATCTCTAAACCAGAAACCCAAATAGTGAAAATAGTAAATACCATGAATAGAATAGAAGAAGGGAAACTGCCAAGTCAACCCATAATTAACCCTAAGGGGCAACATATGATTGAGCATATAACGCCTGTAGGAGAGCCAACTAATGAAATTGTTCAAGCAATAACAACTCTTCAAAGCGGTAAAATCATAGATAATAAGGCTGAGGAACAATTTGAAGAAAGAATGAAGAAACGGAATAATAGTGAAGAAATAATTCTTGAAAAGGAAAAAGAATTAGTTTCTAAAAAGAAAGAAGAACCTGTTATAGAGAAACAGTCCTACACCACCAAAAGAAATAGGAGAAACGAGCTATGAACCAAAAGCACCATTTCCACAATACTTAAGAGATTATGTTCCTTATGAAAAATAAGGAGAAAATATTCAAGAAATGTTTGAAACTTTCCAACGAGTAAAGATTAATCTTCCTCTTCTTAAAGCTATTAAACAAATACCTCTGATTCTGACTTAGAAATATCCCTTAGAACTATTGCAAAAGCATGGAGAATTCCCAATGAGATATCCTCGGAATTATAAAATCAATTTCCAAAAATGTCCACCCCTGATGTTACAACTCTTACTATGGCTAGGCGAATTTGTGGTAATGATAATATAAATTTAATTATGGGAGGAATTACAAAAGCCAAAATTAGACCTGAGCTATGGTTTTTGGATAATATTATTACAAGACAAGTTAGTCTTAAGTTTGGTAATATACCAGAGTAGTTACTTATTAAAATGCTCTATTATTTTGAACAAAGATACTGGGTGTGAATCCCAAATATTATTTACGATCATATAGAGACATTCTGGGAAGTTGTAAATACTGTGAAATTCCTTTCGACCAAAAGTGGAAAATTCCATTTCCGTTCCTAATACAAGCTATGATAAGAGATCAGTTACGGTATTATTACATTTTATTTTTGAGTCTTTATTTTTATTATTCATTTATATTAATTTTTCTTATATATATTATTTATAATTAAATTTTTATTTATATATATAAATATATATATTAAAACAAATTCTATATAAAATATAATATATATAGTTATTTTTATTTTTATTTTATATTTTTAAAATATATATATTAAAAATTTTAAAATTTTAAAAGCTACCAATCGATCGGTAGATACCTCGATCGATTGTCAATCAAGACAGGTAGAAGTTGAGAATTGGAACCTACTACATTCACTCTTTATCTCTTCTCTTACTTACCATACATAGAAAAAGTAATTTTCAATTTTCATTTACCAGAAAATCAAAAATTCAAAAATTCTCTCAAATCCTAGCCATTCATTAAGATTCGAATATATAGAGTCATATTATTTACCATTTAAGTATATTTTGGATTTTTATGCGATTGATCGAGTGTTCGTTCAAGTAAATCGACAATGATCGATTGATTATCGTTCAGTATAGCATCAGCAATTGTTCGGTAGGTTTAAACGATTGTTCGATACTTCTTGTGATCGATCGGTACAGTAGATTTCAGCCTTTTTGATCCAGTTTCCAGTTTTCTCTCTCCTTTTCTTTTGTTTCTACTCTTCTCCGCTATAGCCCCACACCGTAAGCAGACCACTGATGCAGGACCGTGCCACAAGAGGGGTCGAGTCGCGACTATAGACGAGGCATGTTCAGTAGTAGCCCGGGCTGTCAGGAAGCCCTTAGAATTTGTGTGAAAAGAAAAGCATTTAAAATGAAGAATTAACACGATCTAGTTGATGTCTGTCGGGGTGTGCTAAAAATATGTGTTAAAAATGGCCCCTTATGACGGCTTAGGTTTTACCCTTCTGCAAGCGCACAGATCAATTGTAGATAGTTTTACTTGAGTAGGAGAATATCGATCCCATAGAGACGAGGATTGTTCACTTCGATAGTCTAAAAACACTAAATTATATTTTTCCGAAAAGAGTTTGGTTTTATGAATTATCTAATACTAATGAAAATAAAATATAAAATAATAATGAATAATGGTTGTGATTCAGAGAGAGAGAAAACTAAGGTTTCCTCACTCCACCACTAACCGTATAATATAGTCCAAATTATATATCAATTGCATAAGGACGATCCATTGACTGTGAATCAGGTCGTACCGCGCCAGTAGTTTGACCCCAAAAAAGGAGTACTCTCAACTGGATCGCGACAACCCATCTCAAGACTAAAATGATTAGTGCATGCCAACTACTAACAGAAAGTAAATGCAGAAAAGTAAATTAAAGAATGAAAATAAACTAAAGCATGTCTATATCAGTTTGTTAGGGCATGGCCTATGTCAACCTAGGGTTTCGAGTTTTATGACCACCATTGTGTAGAAAATCACAGATTAAGCATCCGAGTTTCAGCTCATAGTGAATAATTGTGATTGTGTAAGATAAATATATTCGAAAAGTCTAAGACAATAATCAATTCAAATATATAAACTTGTGTCACAAATAAAAACGGTCTCTCATCTAACACAATCATCACAGTATAGTCACGGTTTCCCCTCTCTACAATTGAATATAAAATTAGAACTATATTATTTGGCTAAGGTTTTGCGAGAAAACCCTAGATACCGAATTAGTAGATAATGGAGGAGAAAGTCTGCACTGTCGGTATAGAAACGCTCTCCATGACCTTCTTCTCCGGATCTCTAGGTCTTCAATGGTGGTTGTCTTTAATGGAAGCAAGTCTAAACTTCGAATGTGAGAACTCTATGAATGAACGTGCGTGAAAATCAAAACCAGGACTAGCCTCCTCTCTAAACCTAACCCTCTCATATTTATAGACAAGTGAGGGAAACCCTATTGGTTGCCCTTTTCTGTAATTTCATAATACATTAATAATATCCCTAAAATATGATGTAAATATGCGTATAAGCTTGTATGTAGAGGTCTAGAATCACCGATCACTTAAAATATCGAAGCAGGGTCAAAATTGGAAAATTCTAAAACAACTCCAAAACAACTTCAGCACGTAAAGGGATCACGTGGCCACCAGGTGGGACCTACGCTTGGGTGTAGGGTCCAAACCAAAGCGTAGCTCAAGAGTGTAACTTAGGTCCAATCTGCCTCTTTTTTTCTGACGACATAGGGTATTATGTATCTTTAGCTGTAAAAACCCGTTTTTTCATATTTGAGATAGACTGGTAGCACTTGACTCCCGATGCTTTTGGATGAAGTAATAATATATGAAAATGACATTTTTTCCCTTCGGTGAGATATCAATGTTAGGAAATGACCATTTTGCTCTCCGTTAGCTCTTCTTTGCTCTAGCGCACCTCTTGATTCCTTTTTCGAGATAGAAATGAACACGAACTCAATTAATTCACTGAGATTAGCTCTGTTTCTTTATTAAACTCCTGAAACATGCTTAGACACACAAACGGGATAAAAATAACAAGTAACGGAATGTAAAGATATAACAAACGCAATATAGAGGCAAAAAATGACCAATATTGAGCACATATCACTAGTTTTACCTCTTAGTCGCAAGTACGCGAGTAGTATATAGTATAGTTAGGTAGAGAGGGTTATCAAACCACATAGATCAATGTCGTATTTTAAATAATTGTAAAGTATCAAATTGAATTATATTTTAAAAAGTGTTTGATTAGTTTGTTTTATAATCTACTAAACATAAAATAAATAAATAGATAATTATTGTGTTTGAATTCAAGATAAATAAGTCTAGGGTTTTGTTCCAACTCCACCACTAGCCTAATAATATAGTCCTTTAATCATAATATTGCAAAAGAGAGATACATCTTATATGAATCAGATTAGTAACGCTACAAACAATTGTCTAATCCCCAAAGAAATGCAATCAGTTCAATTCACTACAATCAATCTTTGAATAAAGTATGACTAGTTCATGCATCTATACTACAACTACTCCTAAAATATTAAATTAAAAGCATGCTTATATCATCTTCTCTTAGCATGAACTATGTAAACCTAAGGCTTTATCATGTCAATTAAGAGCCATTATGTAAAAACCATTATTAAATCTTCGAGGTTCCAACCCCAAGTGATAAAACATAGTTGTTCAAGATTAATTATTAATTCAATCTAAGACAAAAAGACAATTAACAAAGAATCCTATTTAGGTAATGTGTTCGTTCTCTCAATACACAATCATCATATAAGTGTTCTTTAGCTTCCCCTATTTGTAATAAAATTAATTAAAGTTTTACATTATTCGACTATGGTTTCATTGGAAACCCTAGATACCGACTAGCCGCTCATGGAAGGAGAAGACTGCATCATTGATGTAGAAATCATCTCCATGATTGGTTGGTTGGTTCTTGAGAGGAATATTCTCTCTAGAGAAAGAATAAGACTTGAATGTTCTGAATGATCAGTTCTACAGACTTCAGACTTTAGACCATTTTCTTCCTGAAGTCTTCACATATTTATAGACAAAAGCTGGTGAAATTATAGCATGTCTTTGTTTGCACTCCAAGATGATTTGGTGTGAGGACCAAGTAATAGTTGTGAATGGACCAATCTGTCTCTCAATATGCTTACACAAGGAACCAGAATACTGCAAGAGGTCTTCGCACGAAATCCAATGTTAGCGCTGCCAATCGATTAGGAATACCACCGATCGATCGATGGATCTTGATTATGAATATTTTAATATTCTGTAAATTTATGCTTTGGCTGCTTGTACTCTATTTGACTGACTTGTACTTTGCTCTGAACTGAGTTTTTTTATCTTCTAAGTGTCATTCTGGGTCAGGTATTTTTGCTAAAAGCCCATAATTAACTCATATTTGCATTAAAGCCCATGTAACATGCTTAAACACATAACTTGGATAAAAATACCAAATTAATAAAATAAAGAGACTAATAATGGGTTAATTAACGTCCAGAATATCGAATATTCTAGTCTCATCAAGCCCCAAAACTATAGGTTTGCTAATGTCACGCCCCGAATTCCTATAACTCCGAAACCCGAGCCTAAGAGCTAAGGGAGTGATTGCGGAAATAAAAAGAAACGAGAACCAAAAGACATTCAGTCATCAAACACCCACAAAGGGTTGCAATGAATGCCCAGATACCATGCTGTCACGCCCCTAAAGGGTGACGCAAACCAAGCGACTACTAGAGTCAACAATAACAAAGAGGTACATGGAATAACAATAAGAATATACTCCATGCCAACACGAATACTAGAAACACAAGAGTATCCTTAGATACCAACAGACACCCGAACTGGGACATCCAAGGTATCCAAGATGTGATCCTTAATACGAATGACCAACTAAGACATCATTAACCAAGAAAACACATGGGTTAATGATAGAAATGGTATATTCCATACCCAAATGACCAATAAAACTAAGCAGCGGAATCTAACGAAAATCCGGCAGAGTTCCGTTTGTAAATGGAACATCCGGACAACCAAACACAACACAATAACCTGCCCAAAGCAATTCAATAATCACAATGGCTTCCAAGCCCCACATTCATCAATCCTAATAGGGCCGAGGTAGTGGAAAGAAACCAAAACCCCTCCAAACCCTCTAATATCAACAGAGCCACAAATGCTCGAATAAGAATACAGAAAAGCGTCAACTGTACAGAATAAATACAATACATCCTGAAAGAATAAATACAGGAAAGTAAAGAATACATCAATAGGGATATGCCAACAGACTGGCTCCCAAAAGAGAATACATAACAATGGGTAGAGAAACTGAAAGCGGATACCTATCGTCCCCAAACCCAGTCGTGCTGCAACCGTAACCGCATCACCCAACGCAACTCCAAAACCTGTAACAAGGAAACCAAGGAAACTGCCGTTGCACTGCATCCTGCCCATAGCCGTATAATTCCTGCAACCTGGCGTGGAATACCAGGGGGGCCAATGAAATTCCCTCCGTGAGCAAATAAGCTCAGTGGGAAAAGATATCCTAACTACCACATCCTCTGATAGTTTAAGTAAAGCCAAACCGTCTAATAAGATATAAATATAGCCCAACTAGTCCCATCCATGCAAACCCAAGTCACACGCTCATATACTATCGTAAACGAGTATACATAAGTATATAGGGAATATATATATATATATATATATCTACACATATATATATATATAAATACACAACATGAGTCTCTAAGACTCGTACTCCAAGTACCCAACACCAGTAGTCTACACTACTCTCACCAACGTACACTAGGTACACGACACTAAGGTCAAATCTAACCAATCATCCAGCGCTCACAATGCTAACCAGAAAATCTAAACAGAGGGGAAACACACTCACCTCTAATATCCACAGGGATCAAAATCCACCACTAGTACCAAGGAATACTCATAACTCACTCCCCGATACACAGGAGGAAAAGTACTCACGTCCTTGCGTACTAACACGACCGTCATCTATATATATATTGTAAATGTACAATATATATATATATATATATATAACAAACCTCAATCATATCACCATATCATAAATCATATCGACCTCATAATACTATCACCAATAGGGTCAATCACATCACTAACACTCTCACTGTAGGCGAGGAAGACCACCCAATCAAATCACTAGAGTACACGGACTCAACTCACCAGAACGACCACCCAATGGTCACCGAAACAAAGCAAAGGAAAAGACTTCCCAATGCTAAACCAACAGATAACCGAGACAACAATGTCAAGGTTAAAACACCACAAGTGAACAAGGAAAGAACACCAAGAGGGAATAAGGAAACCAAAAACGAATGGCCGAGAGTGGAAGTAATAAAAAGATGAATCCCAGAGATTCAATAGTTTTTAAGAAAAAGGTTTTCAAACTCGAACCAATCCCTTTGGTATCCGTGCCCCTAACGTAAGAAAAACTCATATCACCTAGGTGGTGATACCAACAACCCAGAAAAGGGAAAGGCAACACTATATGTGTGCACTGAACAACAACAAGCCTCAATCCGAGACTTAGCATGATAGGAAACAAAGGTGAAACAATGGAACACCTTTCAAAACTCTACAAGATAAGATATTGAGAAAGAAGTCTCGAAATCTCGGAATCCCAAGAAAATAATAAAATGGTTTTACTTTTAAGAACCACATAGTAAAAATGACCGTCTTGCCCCCGGTCTCCGTCAGTTGCCATCACTGGCTTTTACAAGTTGAAAATCATTTCAAAGAAGATCACAAGATCATTTTATAAGTATTAAAACTTTTCATTTATACGGAGGTAGGCGAAAACGGGTTTTTCCTTTTAAATACAAGAGTTTACTTCAAAACTTAGGAAACACCGTTTTCGAAATGACAGCCAATAAGAGAAAACACAACTCTATGGATTCCTATAATGTCCGAGAGGACGGTAAAGGAAGAGTACTACATTGGTTTCACGGAACACAACTGTCCGTTCCCAACCTCACGAAACCAAACGACAAAACATGGAAGAGGTTCGGCACCACGCCGTAACCAACGAGTCAAGGAATGACATGTAAGTCAAAGGCCACGTACTAGTGTATAAACACTGTACAATAAATGCTTAGGGGAATGAACTAAGCACTAGAAACCACGCTACAGTACCCTAAGTACTTAATGAAATTACTTCAATCATAACCTCTACCCATTCCTCAAAAGAATGAAAAACACTTAAAGGTCTATACTACCACATCCACTAAGACCACAATCACATCAACCGCCTTATCTAAGGCCTCAATCACAATTGATACTAAGTCAATCACTGACCTCAAATCTCTAAAGGTATCACACAACTAACTACAACCACAAAACAATTAACAGTCCTCTCTAAGGCCACAAATCAAAATCAACTCCACATCCACCAGTAGCCTCAACTACTCACAGAGATTACTACGTCAATACACTTAACCTCCCTCAAAGGCATAAAAGCATATAACACAAGTATAAAGATTATATGTTTCATTTATACTATAATGATTTTCTCATTTAAAGGCTTGTTTCACATTATTCATTTTCATCTGAGCATTTATAAAATATGAATTTAATTCACAATATTCATAACTAGCATGCTCCAACATCACATGTAATATAGCACATATACATGTTAAACGAGATCACATAAACAGTGTGCAGTGTAATGTGACTCAACACCCCACGTGATACTCACACACAACACACCCTTCCCAAGGGCAACGGATACAAACTCTGTCCACTCATCATAGTGTAGAGTTACCACACCGACCTTTCCCAAGTGATTTTTCTCTTTATCACTTCAACAAGGAAGACGGTTGTACGAGAGCCCAACTTGCAACTCCGTACGCCATGACTACCCTTGAGTCAAGAACATGAGCCTCTACCTGGACTCCTAACTCACATTTGTCGGCTTTTTAGTTCCGTAGGCGTGATACCTCCTGGCCAGTTGTTGTGATGATCCGACACAAACGTCTACTCATAAACCACACGAAATGAAGTAGCCCACACCAAATGAACTCTCTCTGTCAATGGTGAAACCGTGCACTACACGCACCAACACCCATGTGCTCACACGACATGGTGTACAATCAAATCACATCTCAACATAAATATATCATGCATCATATTTATGTAATTATCCACATGATAATATCAACAAAAATTCTCAAATCTCCTTACATGCTTTTAAAAATACAATAAAGCATTTAAACTATATGAAAACAATTTCATATATAATTCATGTTCTCCAAAAATATATTTTCTTTTTAATTCTTTAGAAAATATCTCATTTTCAATTAATATGCCTTTTCAAAATGATTTAAACAATTATTTCACGTATTCCAAAAAGAACCTAGCACATCGTCTAAGCTTTACGAATCTCTATACTAACCCATTTAAATTCGTAAGGGTTTTCTAAGCCGTCTATTCTTATTTAATTTAAATAAGAATATTATTTAATCATATAGGAATAATTTAATAGATTTTCTTAAATTAATTCCTAAGCCACATTCTGATCCTAAACAATTTATAGATATTTAAACTAACAATTTAATATATCTATAATAAATTAAATAAGGGTTTTGCACCCCTAAACTACTTCAATAATGCGGAGTGAGAAATAAAGTTTCCCACCTAATTTATACGTTACCGAACAGTCCAAACAGCACAGTACCGGCGCCCGAACACGAAGCCCGCCGACCAAATTCGTCCGATAATTATTTCGAATATATCGAAATGTCCGTCTCGACAACCTATACGATATATACGAAGCCCATTAATATTTGGTTAATTAATTGGGTTAAATCTAAAATACCCCAAACGGAAACTATAACCTATAATTGCGATTTCCGGACAAATCGTTAATCCTAAAATCATGAAATTAATATATATCGAATACCATGTATATACGGAGCTACTCACCGAAAATCGGCTCAAACCGATCACCGGAAGGTCGCCGAAAAATTGGCCGAAGCCCAACCGGACACGTCCCTGCTCACGCGCGTCTCTGCACTGGCCGTCCCTTGCGCCACCACCGACGCCGCCCTGCGCCGCCGTGCGCGACCACCACCTGCTAGCCTCGCCGACCACCGCGAACCGCCGCCGTCCACAGCCCTGCTCCAGCCGCAGCTCTCACAGTCCGGCGACTCTGCGTGTTGCCGCCCGCTAGCGACCACCCTTTCAGCCGACTCTCTTGCCGGCGATCATGGAGGTAGAGAGGTGCTGCCGCATCAGCCGTGCATGAAGAGAGGAGAAGAGGTGGTTCCGTCGTGGAGAAGGAGGAAAGAAGTGGTCATTCAGCAGTAGTGTAGGAGAAGATGCACGTATACATATACATATATCATATTTATTTAATATATATATATATATCCTAAAATTGAATTTTGTACAACCTAATTGTCAATAGGCTCATGTGACATGCCATGTGACCAAAAGAAATAAATGTGACAATAGCTTCCCAAATTACAATACTAGCCCTCTATTTATCTATAATTACGAAATAACCCCCAAAACTATATATATATAATTACAATTAAATATATATATATACGATAAATCCCAATAAATACCGGGAACGTCCAAACATAATCTCGTAAGTCCAAAATAATAACGGGACGCCCAATAAAATATATCGGGGTAGAAACCCAAACGTCGGAACACTTAAACAAGCCCGACCAATTAAAATGTGTCGTCATCCAATTGAAACGCTAATCATTAAACGTCGAATAAACTAACGTCGAAACGAGACCGTGTAATCGATAACGATAATTCGCGTAGTCGTCCAGGAAAAAACGTAAAGTCATCCAGTCGACTTTTAAAACTAAACGCGAAAAATTTACAGGTACCCAATACCAAGAATAAACAATACGTCAATAACAAGTGACGTCATTATCGAAATTAAATTAAATATAATTTCAGGAAAAAGGAAAATAACACGGGGTGTTACAGCTAATCCCTTAGTAATAAAGAAATAAAAATACTACATGCAAAAGAAATAATTTTAATTTAACTAAATGCTTTTAAACTAATTCCGTTTTTCATGAGAGTAAAACGATTACACTTAACATGTGTAATAAGCATTTTAAACCCCTGAGAAAAATCCTAGTGGATGAGTAAAGTCTTGTGATGGTTAAATAAACTATTCACAACTTCTTTATAATCTTTATTTGCACATATTGATGAATATTCTTATTTATTAATCAGAAAATGATATAATTCATAGAATAAATGGAAACAAATAAATCATACTTATATAAGAACAATAATCAACTTAGATTAGCGTCAAGAGTGATCTCCACTAGTGGTTAGACTTAGTTAATTTCTACTTCCAAAGCCAACAATCTTCCGTGTTTCTGTGAACTTTCTCTATACCAAATTTACTCTCATTTTGAATTATATTTCTATTTATATATTTTTTTTCTTGGAGAAGGCTTTCTCCTCTCTTTTTGCTTTTTCCACTCATATTTTTAAATATACATATTTTTTTTCTGGGAGAAGGCTTTCTTCTCCTATTTGCTTTTTCCACTCATTTTTTTCTTGATACCCCATTCTCCACTATTTTATATGCAAGTGTTCTTTACTAGTAAGATATCCAGTATTTATAGGGAGAATGTTTACGTAAGCTTTTCTTTTCTCTTTCTTCTTTTCACTATACTATTTTTTTTAGAGATAATACTTTTTATTATCATAAATGAAACTATAGAGATCATGTGCAAGTGCTTATAGGTCAAGATTTTCTTTTCCAATTTCAATTTCACTAGTCCACTCACCTATGGAGAACCACATCTCTTCTCTGCTTTAATTTAATCATTATTCAGATAAGTCGAAAATATCGCATACATTTAATTTACAGACTAGTCTCATTTTTTTTATTAACTCATAAGTTTAATCATAAATATGCTTAAATAAAGTTTTATAAAAATAATGCTCACTCTGTCCCAATTTATAAGTCCATTTTGGGGAATCTAACTTTTTAAGATGTTGTATTGGTAATAAATAAAATACCAACTTTGTCCTGGTCCCATTATAGTGATGTGATGATTTATTGTATAGATGATTTTATAATTTCAATGCATGAAGGGTAAGTTAGTAAAGTGGTATGATAAAGTGCTTTGACTTTTCAAATGAGACATTTATTTTGGGACAGAGAAAAGATTAAAAGTGGACACTTATTTTGGGACGAAAGGAGTAGTATAATATTTTTATTTATTTATACATGTATATATATTATATACTTAGTCATATATACATATATTATTATATATTTATTATATAGGTATATATATATTTTTCTATTATTAATTTTTTTTGCAGTCTTTATATATGTATATACATATAAATATATATATATATTTATTTGGTTATATATATATATTTTGGTCAACCGATCAATCGCTAGGTCTGTCGATTGATCGGTGACTGCGATATGCGAAATCAACAGTAGCAAAACAATAGCTACTGCAGTGTAATTTTTTTAAAAATTCCATAATATTTTATGTCTAACATTATTCCACCCCCAAACTTAAATCGAACAATGTCCTCATGGTAATAACAATCATGAAATCATAGGGATAGAACAATATTACCACTTTATGGAGTAAGATTTCTGAATGTGATAGAAATCTCCCCCAAACTTGGTGTGTTCTGTAATCTAAAGTCTAGCCAAAAGATCAAGACCAAGATTATAGTATAATAATAATTAAAGAAGACAATAAAGATTAGGTAATGAAATTTTATTAATCATTAGTAAAAGAAAACTCGGCCATAAGCCTACAACTTGCAAAACTTAAAACAAACCTGTAGAATGGAAAAATAATCTAGTCTTAAGAATTGAAAATTGCAACGACAGAATTTAAATAAACTTGAAATAAAAATTAAAACTATTCCACCCCCTATTACGAATAATCTCTCTTAACCCCTAGCCACTTTCTTCTTTATAGAGAGACCAAGTATACTCTCCCCACCTTGCCATGTTAGTACCCTCTTCATCATCCTCTAATTTATCAAGGAATTTGAAAGAATCATATTCTTTAGGACGCCACATGCTTGGTTTCATTCGAAAAACAATTTTTCCCAATTGATCTCTAGCCAAAACATGAATAAAAAATGGATATGGCTATTTCATATTTTGACGCCCCACCTCTTCATTATTAAAAATAATCCAATTAGCTACAATACTTTCAAAAATAATCTCGGGCAAAGAGATCCAATATCCGTTATGAAGGCAATAGACGAGCTTCACAAGTGTGTAATCACACATATCTTTTGGTACCTTCGGACAGATTTACCTACCCAACAAGTCAACAATCATCCAATAACAAGGATCTACTTTAACTCATGGGATGGTCGAAACTCGAGTCCCCACTGTGTATCCATCACATATATCTTGGACCATTGTAGAGAAAGAAGGGTATGGTATAGGGAAAGGTTTTTCACCACCCACTGGCTCGAGAGGAAGATTTCATACCTTAGAAATTGTAGAGGGTGAAACTTCAATAATATGATTCTTCTTGATCAAAGTAACCATCACTCCCTTCTCACGCCTATCCTCATACTCCAAATTTTCATAGAAATCATAAACTAATGAGGGAATTGCTATTCTTGAGGCAAGAACAAAGATTGGGTTTAGCTTTCTCTCATAGAACATTTTTTTTTTTGTGTTTTTAATGGTGGGTTCTATGTAAGAATCTTGATAGAAAGTAACATCATATTTGAGCTTGGGTTTGGAGGAAGAAGAAGAAAAGAATACTGTAACACCCCGTTTCATTTTCCCTTATTTCTGAATTATTTCTGATTTATTTTCAGTGATGACGTCACTTGTTCATGACGTCATGGTTACTCTGTGTATTTTACGAGTAAATTTTTCGCGTTTACGCTTGGATTCGATTGCGCGACTTGGCGATCATTACCTTAAGGACTTTGTGGAGTATCGATGATGACTATGGGACTGGACAGTAACGTTTAGTATATTCGGACTTGGTGAAACGTTTACGTGTGTTCTTATTATCGACTACGTGATTGAGTTGTGACGATTGACAGCTAGTGTTGCCGACTAAATGAATTTGCTTCGACGCTTGACGCTTAGGGCTTCGACTCAGTGATTTGAGTTCGGTAGTTAGTGCTTTAGGGGTTTGACCTTTTTGTTTCCCCTAATTATGGGGTTATTACGTGCCTTGTTTAGTTGATGTGCTATGTATTTGTACTTACGTGTTTGTTTGTTTTATGTGATTATTTCTTCGTGTTTTTAAGTGCTTCTACGTGTTGATGTAGCTGTATTTGATTATTATTTGGAATTCTTTTCGTGCCCTAGTTATTTGTAGTTATTCGATGGATCTTATGCGTACCCAATGTTCCGGTGGTTGGGTTTGATACCTTGGACCATTTATTTTAGTTTACTTTATTTATTCGGCGTTGCGATTTGAATCGGAGTTGTTAAGGACGCGTTTGGTTCGTGGGCTTTATTGTTAGGGGCTACGCGGTTTAGTTTCCAACTATTGAGTTTAGTGCTTTGACTGGGCTACGACCAGTGATTTTAGGAGTCTCGGTGAGTTCAGATTTTATTCGGGGTTTCGGTGATTGGTTTCGTAACCCGGAATATTTATTCGGGCTTATATTATTTGGTTGGCGTCTTGTGGACTTACAGGTTCACGTGTTATTAATTGGAGGCTCCCAATATATTTTGGGATTATCGGGTATCCCGTTTATTTTTCGAGTTCGCGTGAGATACGTTGCGAGTCGATTCGGGATTTATTTTATTTTATATCCGACTATATAGCCGAATTATTTATTTCAGACTTTATTAGTTATTCGGAGTACCGTGGGGCTTTTGGTGATTTAATTGGTGGAAGAGTTTCGTACCCGAAGTACTTGTTTAAGCTCGTATTATTATTTGGTGACTCGTGAATTTCATGGATTCACGTGGTATTATTTGGGAGTTTCGGTATATTTTCGAGGTTTATTGTACACATATATATTATAAGTAAAATTATATATATATACGTGAGTATTTATTGGGAATATATATATATATATGTATGGTGAGAAATGTTGAATTATTATTGCCTAGTAATTAAAATATGCAATAGTAATTATTTATTTGTTATTAATCAAAGTGGGCAATTATATATATATATATATTAATGGAAAATGGATATATATAATATATATATATATATAAATAATATATGTCTTGGGGATTTAAGTGTGAATTGACAAGACATGAGAGTCACTAGTGCATTTATGGAGAATTAGAAAGTTATTTTAGCAATTATGAAAAATGAGGTAGTCACTTGTGTAATTATGCTAAGTATGAGAGTTGGTTTTGCAATTTTCATATATATATATATATATATATATATATATCTGGTGAATGGCGTGTGGCAGAGAGAAACCCAGCGTCTTCTCGATCCTTCTTTTGCGACCGACCATATTTATCTCTCGTCTTCATTTGGCACTCGTTTTCCTCTACCCCATCTTCATCATTTCCGTCTTACAGAAGAGAGAGAGAGAGATGGGTTGTCGAAGAGAGAGAGAACTGAAGTTGGATGGCTGGGTCGCAGCTTAAATCGTGATTTGACGGTGCTGGGTGTCGCCGGCGAGGAGTGGCGTCCAGGTGACGGTTCGCAGTGGTGGCCATGATTGGCGGTGCAGTCGTGAGCAGGAAGGTTGGCAGTGGTGGTCGTTGGAATCCATGGTGATAGAGAGAGAGAACCTGATGGATTTAAGCTCAGCCTAGGGTTACGGCCAGAGGTGAGTTCGCCGGAGTTTCGAGGCGGCCATGGCTGAACTGGATGGTGGTGGTCGAGCGGCGACTTGGTGGTGGACAGTGGCGCAGTTCGCGCCTGTGATGGTACGCCAGTTTCGGTTTTGGCCCGACCGAGTCGGGTTGACTCAGTGGCGAGTCGGGCTTGGTTTGGGTTGATTTTCGGAGGATAGTTCGACTTCGGTACCGTGTACGATATATCCGAAATTGGAGCGAAACCGTTGAACGGTTTCCGGGAATTTCAGATTTTCGGTATGAATTTCAGTTTCGTTTTCTGTAGATTTGTTCCGAATTAATTATCGATTGCTAATGAATTTTAATTATATTGAATAGGGCGTTAAGGCGGTCGTTTCGACATATTAAAAATAATTTTCGGACGACTTTGGGCGGCGAGCACTATTCACGGCCGGTACTGTCCATGGCGGGACTGTCTGTAAGCGTTTAAATTATGTGGGAATTTTATATATATATTTTTATATATATATATTTATCTAGCACTCACTAATAGTGCGTAGAAGATGCTAAGTAGTCCCGTTGTATGTTTATGGATAATAAATGCATGAAATGAAATTCCTAAGTGATAAATGAAATTTAAGAATTTTATAAAATTCACGAAAAAACTCATAGTCGAATAAATGAGGTCGGGAATAGAAATTCCCTAGGAAATTAAATAAATTAATTCCCTAAGAATTTTTAAGAAATTAAATCCTACTAAAATTTGATTAAATTAGGTGGTTTAGTACCCCCTGGACTTAAAGTAGGATTTTGTAGAATTTTGTGTGAAATTAGAACTTGTAGTTAGCCCCCGGAATTATATGTAACTGAAATTAAAGTACAGTGGGAGCGGGGCAGATTTGATATTGAGGGACGTAGGGTCGGTTAATAAATATTTCCTCTATTATTTATGTTTTATTGAAATTAAAAATATGTTAGGGGATTTACGAGAACGTGGAACGTTGAAACTTAAACACGGGTCTAGTTTCCTTTTATTTGTATTTTTCGTAAATTATAAAGAAATTAAATTGTGAATTAAATTGTTTAATTTCCCCTGAGGTGGGCTTTATTAGCCGATGATTATTGGGACTTAAATTAAAAGCATGCTGGAATATAAATTCTATAAAGATGGGGTAATTGAGGACCCGAGTATTTTTGTGGAAAAATGGAAATTTAATTATTATGTGATTTAAATTGTGAAACATGATTGATATGAGATTAATTGGCTTGGATGCCGTGTTATGGAGCATATTTAATTCATATGGAGGCATTTTACATTTATATGACACCATGTTATATATATTGTTTCGGTGCATGTTGCATGCCTCATTTATATCATGTGCATGTCTGGATCGTTTGGAATGTCGCAACAACTGGCCAGGGGTGGTCTAGCACCAGGGAGCTAGTAACTCTCAACTCTCTAGACATTTGGGGGTGAGGGCTTGGGCCTCACTTGCCGGTTTTCCGCGCGGTCGTGGTATCCGCACTTTCTTGGGCGACGCCCACCCTTCATGTTGTGGGTTTGTTGCCCCAGCAGTGAACGGTTTGGGATTCCTGGATATTAGTGGCTAGGGCTGCATTGAAGTTGCATTGTCATGGCATTTACATCCATATTGGACATTTATTGGATATGTGTTTGCCTGTTATTATTGATTATCGATATTGAGTATGTGATGTTGGAGTAGTAATTAAATATCTGTATTATTCTCTTTGGTGCTAAGGCGCGGTGTTTGTAATTAATATTTTAACTGTGGTTAAAATATAATGAATATTTAAAGATTTAAAATTGTAAAGAAAGAAAGAAAGTTTGACGATAATAAACCTGGATTAGTGGAGCCACGATTGGCATGTGTTCCAGGTGGTTACGTGGATATATATATATAAAAAGGTTTTGATAATTAATTGTTTTCCCTTTGAGTTGGAGTTGAGTTGAGTTGGCTAGACGTATATTGAGACTTGGTTGTGGTTATGCCTTTGGCCACATAGGCCTTTGTGATTGGTGATTAATGTTATCACTGGATGATTATTAGACTACTTCGGTAGTGGGGAGAGTTGTTCAGGTTAAAGGTCGGGTAAGACTCGTAGTCTGACCCTGTTTCTCTTAGCTTGTGTATGTTGAGCTTGTCGCTCACCCTTCCACTTTAAAAGTGTTTCGAGTAGTAAATGGTTTTTAGTCGTGTGTTTTGGAAATCTCCTTTCCTACATGTTCTGGTAAAGTAAGTGAACTCTGGACATGGTTTGTCCCGCTCTTGAGACTCGAGATCAGTTCTGAGATCTAGAGATGTTTTTAGAGTTGGATTGTTTCAGATTCCTCCTAGTTGTTCCGAGGAACACTTGAATCCCGGTGTTGGTTTGGTAACCTTTGAGGGCTTGTTTATACGTGCCTATATTAAGTTAAAGGTCTTAGAACCTGTTTCAAAATAAGTGTGAATGTGACTTGAGGTGATATTCGGTGGAACTCTAGTAATTCTTTTTCCCCCGTGTTATTGTTTCTTGGGTTTTAACTCGAACATGTACTTCTATGGTATCATTCCTTAAAGTAAGAATTATGATCATTCGTGTTTGTCTGTGGATCTTCTCGGGTAAGAGAAGTGAGTTTAAGTTAAGCACACATAGTGCGATTCCTAGTGTTTGGTTGGGTTAGGAGGCATTGGAACCAAATATGATTTGACCGGGTCCTAACTTTTTCTTAAAAACCGGTTGAATCCTTCGGGGTTTAACATTTTTCTTTAAAAACCCGAGGGCCATGGCATCTGTTTGGAACTAAATGACTCCAGAAACCCTTTCTTGCGCCTCAATAGGCGGTATGAGTTAGAGGTGACCTTGTTGATCTGTACCCTTTTTAGTGCCTTGATAGGCAGTGTGAGTTAGAGATAGTTCGGTTGGTTACCGAATCCTTGTGGAGATAGTACTTTCCCTTTTTGGTGTTTCTTCGAGTGAACGGGTTGGTTCACTGGTTGTTGTACGTAGATGAAGGGTTATTCCCTTTCGGTAGTCCTAAGGAGTGACCTATTTACCTCCTAGGAACCTTGAGTAGCGTGCTTGGTGCACGGTATGGTGGATAGCTAGTCTTGTTGTATCTCTAGATGAGAGCGGAGTTCAGATTGTTTGTCTATAGGCCTAGGCGACAGGCTTAGTTACGTTCAGGACGTTATATATATATATGTACGTAAATATATTTGGTGTTTATATCTTCATTGTTATGTAGTTCGTATGAGTTTCGTAGTTACTCGAGGATTAGTGATGAGGTTATTGACGGGGTCTCGGATTGGCGGGGTGCCATATGAGACAATTGACTGACCTAGGGTAGATGCATGCACACGGGATGGTTAGCATTTTCTAGACGGCTATGAGTGTGATGTTTTGATATTATGGTGAGCCCCCGAGGTTGTGCTCACCCCCACAACAGGTTGCAGGTTTGCAGGTGGACGCAGCAAGGCTTATGCTCGGTAGCGACGACACGGGTGATTTGGGACGGTAGTTTTGCTACTCTTTCCGTAGATACGTTTGTATATTCTTTTATTCTGTTGGGAGCCAGGTTGTTGGCAGATTCCCTTGTATTGTATCTCTATTCTGAGTATTTATTATTTTTTTTCGGGGTGCCTTTGTATCATTTCGGCACTACCGTGTGATTCTCTGTATTTTTATTTGAGCTTGGTGGCTCAGTGGGTGTTTGTTGTTGTTTGGGGTGCCTTTATACCTTTTCGGCATCGCCATTTGATTTTCTTTCTATTTTTATTTGAGCATTTGGGGCTCTATTGATTTCTAAAAGGGTTTCGGAGAGGTATTGGTGTTCTTTTCCACTACCTCGGCCCTAGTAGGTTTCTGGAATGTTGGGCTACGTGCCGTTGTTTTTATTCTTGTTATTCTGGGCAGGTTGTGCTATTGTGTTGAATTTGAGTTGTCTGGATGTTCCAATTACAAATGGAATTTTGCCGAATTTTCGTTAGAATTTCTTTACTGAGTTTTTATCACTCAGGTGACATGGAATATTTCATTTTCATTCATATTCCATGTATTTCGGTGTTGTTGTTAATCTTGATTGTCTTTTTCGATGACGTCATACCTCGGTATTCGCTGATTCTCCAGATTGGAGTCTCAGGAATAACGGGGCGTGACAAATACCATGATGTAAGAAAACAATAATTGCTAGGGTTTATTGAGATATGAAATATTAAAGACCAGTGGGATGTATTTATAAGAAAAATCAAAATACTCCTAACACTAGGAAATAATCATAAAGGAATGTTTATTACATGGTTATGAAGAAAATACATAATATAGAATAATTCTAAGTACAAAAGATTTAAAAAGGAAAATATAAAATTTTCCAAACTTGTTAAGGTGAAAATTTCGGACTTTTGACCAGGATTTCGACCATATTGGTCTGAAAAAGGATTAAATATGTATATTCTTGAAAAGTAATAAAATATCAGTAAAATAGTCTGTCGATCGATCGCTAGTATCTTCGATCGATCGATGGCTTATTTTATTTATTAATTAATTTAAAAATTAGGTAAATGATATATAAAGGTATTTATTGAAAATATATTTATAAATAGAATATATAATATATGAAAAATATTTTCTCTCCCCCAAACTTATTTAGAAGAGAGTTAAAAATAATTTGATTGATAAAATAAATAAATAAAGAAAATTAATATA
The DNA here is from genome assembly GCA_963922005.1 of Cornus suecica. NCBI lineage: Eukaryota > Viridiplantae > Streptophyta > Magnoliopsida > Cornales > Cornaceae > Cornus > Cornus suecica. The sequence continues at coordinate 38,644,910 of OY998247.1, read as the reverse complement.
GTTATATTTAAATATTTATGGTATATATGTAAATATATATATATATATATATATATAAATTATTGAGTTAAATCAATATAACTATATAGAAATTATCAATATATATATTATTATATATTTTGTTTTTGTATATATGTATATGTATATATATATATATATATATTATGTAGAATGAATAAAACAAAAAAAATTCAAAAACCATTTTTTTTTCTTTTAATTTTGTTTTCAGTTTGGGTACAAAATAACACCGTAATGTACAAATTGAAAGACACAGGTGAATGATAAAAATGTCTACAATAATCACTCACACTCGTGCTTTCCGCACCTATCTACTGTGCAGGTGGATCCTGGGGAAGGTATGAGTCACTAGCGGGAAGAACAGGTTATACACCTCTAAGTAAACGAACCTCGGCCCTAAGTACGGCTACATCCACCCTAAGCCCCTCCCATTCAGCCTTAAAAATAGAAAATACCTCAACTGGAGCAGGTGGATCCACTGTAGGAACTACAGGTGGTGCTGGTGCTGGTGGTGGCTGGGCAGTAGCTAGAGCATCAGCGCATGCAACAACTTGTGCAGCTATACGCTCTGCGCGGTGAGGAACATGGTGGAAATACGACAGCCGCCAATTGGCCTAAGCATATAACACCCCTGCCGCTGTGCGTGAGTCATCAAGAGTAGGTTTAATACCCTCATGGAATATCAAACTCATCGCCAGAACAAGAAATATGACAGCATAACGAAAACTGTCCACCTCTTAGGGCCTCGTCATCCGCCTCATTGCCCAGTGCATCTAATAAAAAATAATGTGAGGGAGCGAGATCCAGTAACGCCTCTCAAATGCATAGAGTGTGGTCTGAAACATCCTATGCCTCTTGGTCTTATGCCCCTTTGGGTGCACCTGTGCTCAAAACACCTCATTTATAAACCACATCCGCTCGGGATAGTCCACCTTGGTGGTAACCGCCCACCACAACACTCCTTCGACACTAGTCTTGTGGCCGGAGACGTTGTCGACAACTCTGGGTATATCGCCCGTACCTCCAGAGGACAGTCGATAGGCAACCTTTATGCCACGGATATCGTTGTAGGGGTGATCTCAAATTGGCGACCTCGTATACTCGTGAAAAGCTGAATCTGGTCCTCCGCTATCTCAACCTCCATATGCGACCAAAACTGTCACTGTATCTCTCCGTAGATAGTGGTCGAGGGTCGAGTCAACAACAACCTCAATCTATGAGCAGTAATATCGCCAACCTCTCACATTTAGGGGTATTTTTGGTATAAAATATCAATCTTTAACGATAAAGGAGTGTTTATTAACGGAATAGTAATGGAATGGGGATTGTGTGCAAGGTGGGAAAAGTACAGGGCTAGTGACACATCAGGGATCAGGGGAATGTTTGTTAAAAGTTTAAAACCATAGGAGTTGTTTCTTAATAGCCCTTTTTTTTATTATTATTTTTAGGATTATTTGCGAAAAATGCCCTGTAGTTTCATACTAGTGCACAAAACTCCCATTTATTACAAAATGTGTATATAAATTCATTTTGTTTTCAAAATGTTGCAACTTACCCCATTGTGCTTTAAAATAATATGAAATCCCTAAAATACCCCTTCTAACCTAATAAAAATAATAAATATTGTATTAATAATAAATAATGTATAATAAAATGATAAAGAAATAAAATAATTAAATAAAAATAAAAATTTGAAAGAAACCGGCTTAATTTTTTTAATCATAAATAAATAAAAATAAAAAGTGTTTAAAAAATATGCTTATTTTTTTAAAACTTTTTATTTAATATTTTTGAAAATAAAATTGTAATTCTTTTGTTTTCTTGATGATTTTCTTAAATATATTTTTTATAAACATATTTTCATAAACTGGATAATTTTTTTTAATCAAATGTTAAATAAATAAAAATATTGTTTTAAAAAAAATAAGATTATTTTTTTCCAAAATAATTTTAATATATATATTTTAAAAAATGTAATTGTTTTGTTGATGATTTTCTTAAATAATTTTTTTATAAACATATTTTATGTTTTTGTTTTTGTAATTTTTCTTAAAATTTTTTTAAAAAAATATTTATGCTAAAAGTATTTCAAATAATTCATTCCACAATTAGGTACAAGATGCACATATTTTTAAAAAATTTTTTATGCTAAAAGTATTTCAAATAATTCATTCCACAATTAGGTACAAGATGCACATATTTTTGATAATTTATTTCACAATAGGGACAATATGTAGATACTTTCGAATAATAGGGTTAAAGAACAGAAAAGGGTTATAGGCACTATATTAAAAGCTCGCGCGACCCTTTTATATGTGTAAAAATGTCAAAGTTTGACAGTGTTTGTTGCCATGTGTAGATTCCGCTTTGCTCTCACGTTATGGTTCTCTATGGTTGGCTTTTGTTAATATCCTAATACACTCATTTCAGTCGCAAAGGGAGGATAATTGAATCTGTTCAAAAGATTAGAAGCAGGTCAAGCAGCCACAGCCCTCATCGAAGGTAAGGATGCTCTGTTCTGCCCTTTCAAATGCTATTAACTTTTACCGTGCTTTGATATGCTGTTATAGAAATTTTCTCAAGTACTGTGTGACATTTCTATTACCTTTATATGCCTTGAATGCCCATATATATTTGGTAAAATTTCAAAGAGATGAGCATCGAATGGAAGTAAGAAGTGAATACAACTGAAACAAAGAAACAAGTTCTGGATGCCCTCACTGTCTTCCTATATTCTCAATGCTTGAGTGGAATAATCTTATTTATGAAAATAAAATAAAATAAAATAAGTTATATTTTTGCCACTCCTTTGCCTCAGTTTCTTTTGGCTCATTTTTTCTCTGCCAATGTGGTGGTTGTGTTTTGTAATTGAATATGTAGCAAAGTGGAATATATGAATGGGATTCATGTAGAATTGTCTGAATCATTGCTCATCAAACAATATAATAGTAATTACAATTACTTTTCTCTGAAATTTACCATTTAAGAATTAGAAATTGTAAATCTATGGATCATTACTTGTTTTAATCAAATATACTTCTCATTTTTTTTTTCTGGAACTTAGAATATTTAATGCATAATACAACAATCCGAAACATGCTATTATCTAACAGTGTTTAGGTAGGGAACTCATCCGAATAATAGAATATGTGCCGAAACATCCGATATATTTATTGAAAGGAAAACCTGGAGTCATACTCTTTCCTTTGCAAGGGTGTAATTTTCTATAGGATAGATCGAATGGTTTACCACGTTTGTTTCGGCAGCCTGAACAGCCTTTTTAGTTTAAAGGTGGAAATCAGTTAAGGATGTCTGGATCCAAATTGTATTTGTTTTTAGAAACCATATCTCTTAGTTTTAACCATTCTGATTTTGGTGATCAAGTATCTTCACTGCCATGGAAAATTAGCAGATATTGATTTGGAGTAAGTTGAATGGATGTATTGTAAATAATTATAAACCATGTTTAGTCTTTTTTTGGTGGTTCCTAATAGAGGCACGAATATTTTAGTAAGCCACTCTGTGGAGCCATATCGAGCTCAATTTTAAGAATGCTAGCCCGGTCTTATGGGTTTTTATATATGTCTGTATAACCCCTAAGTGTTCACTTGGTACTTAACAGCCAAGTACTTAACATACTGAAATGGTTAAACATCTAGGAGTTCAGTCCTACCCAATTAGTCTTTATATATGTCTGTATAACCCCTAAGTGTTCAATGGTTAAACATCTAGGAGTTCAGTTCTGTTAATGGTGTACGTATGTTGTTCTTGGCATTCTGATATTAATCTAAGCAATATTTGTTGTGCCGTGGCATTCTGATATTAATCTAAGCAACATTTGTTGTGCCATGTCTTTGTGATCTGACTAACTAGGTGAACAGTTACGGATGTTTGCTATGACATGATTTTTTTTGTTCACACAGATTTTCTTTTCTCAGTGTTTTGACTTCATCACTGAGTTTACCTACAAGTTTTTTGAAACGTTTTCCAGGTATCATGATTATTGTTATAGAGACAGGGATTATAGGAGGAGAAGTCGCAGTAGGAGTTGGGATCGGTATGATCGTGACAGGTACCACAGGAGGGACAGGGGGTATCGCCGTCGCACCAGGAGCTGCAGTGCAAGTCGTGACTATGATAGAGGCCATGGTAGGGGACGCTATGATGATGAACAGCTGAGTAGGAGTCAATCATTTAAAAGGTTTTAAGCATAAGCTAAGCACGTATTTACTATTATTAAGTATAATGTTCTCTTCTGTTGTGCCTATTCTCTCATATGATGTCATCTATGAACTCAGTCCGCGAAGGAGTTTGTCGCCCCTCAGGACGCCTTCTCCCAGGGATGAAAGTCCAGATAGGCGAAGCCGTGGGAAAATATCTCCAACTCGAAGTGTTTCACAGCGAGGTCCACCTTCTGATTCTCAAAGCCCTGCTTCGCGTTACTCTGAACGTGAGTTCTTGATCTGGATATTTTTAGTTTAAGTTTTCTTGCTGGAATTGTTTTTTTTGTAACTTTTATATTTGTAACTTGGACTTCTGTAGGAGGGACTCTGGCTGGATGTCTAATATGCAGTGGAGACAACTGTGGAGTGTATCTCTTGTGGCCTTCTTGGCAGTGTGATGGAGCCTTGATTGTCACACATCCCCTAATTGGAGATCTAGATACTAGCTGGGTAGGACTGAACTCCTAGATGTTTAACCATTTCAGTAGAACTTAATAAGTACTTAATTTAGATCGGTCAGTAACTTTCCTTTGTTGAGAACTTTAAATCTTGTAGACAGCGTAGTTTTTTAGGTTGTAATTAACATATTGATCTAAATTTGATACTGTGGATTTGCTTTTATGTCTTATTCTGGTTGTTAGTTTTATTTTAGTTTATATTATTTTTCTATTTGCTTCCTACCCCTTCATTTCTATTTGGCATGTGTCTTAGTTTTCCTTACTCTATTTGCAGTTGTACTAACTTGCATAAAACTAATACTGGGTTTTATAGTTGTGTTCGGGAAAAGAATGTATGAGGTTGATGGCCAGAGTGATGATGTTGTGGCTGTTGATGCTGTTTACATTTGTAGATTAGTGATCCTCATTTCGCTGCTGATTGTGAATAGCAGTATGCTGGTTGCAGGGAACAATGAATGAAAATTTCTCCTTGAAAGAAAATCTGATTGGTAAGGCTATGTGGTTAAGCTCTTTCTTTTGAAAACACTAATAACCTACCAGTTTCTGATATTGATCTCGTTATCCTTGATGATATTTTGATATTTAGTGCTTTAATATTGGCCTTGAAATAGGCATTGAGTTGCTAAAACGGTGTAGATGGTGGACAGAAATGAACGAGTTTCCACCCGTGGCAGATTGAGGAAATGGGATTCACATTGATCGACCTTGAAATAGCATTGGGTCAGTAACATGGTCTAGATGGTGGACAGACATGAACGAGTTTCCACCATAGCTGATTGAGGAAATGAGATTGAATATCGGTCTTGAATTAGCATGATTTACTAATATGGTCCAATTGGTGGACAGACATGAACAAGTGTCACTGTTGAGGCAATGAGATTGACTTGTATTTAGCTAAAATGAAATCTGTTATGCTTGACTCGACGTTGCATTCACAAGTGTAGGACACAGTAACAAGTTTCTACTTGCTTTTACTTCTACGTTGGTATTTTATTAGGTTTCACAATAACTATCTGCTAGCTGGTTGACGTATAGCATCTTGTACTAGATCATATGCCAAATGGGTTTCTGGGACGGTAGCTGATGTCCTTTCGGCTGTTTATGATGTGGGCTCCATGCATGTAGGTCTGGAGTGGTACTGAAGCAACCTTTGGACTTTGCGCAGTTGTTGCTGCCTTTCTTGTGGGTTGGGTCTCGTTGGGAGCTGCCTATCAGGGTTGCTGGTTTGCAGTTGGTTGCAGAAGAGTCCCTTGTATTTCTGCTGCTATAATATGTGACTTTTTAAATTTTTGCTGGACATCTTCTACATTTTTTGTTTGTCGGTGTTGGATCATTTGCACTATCATAGATGGATGTTTACAATCTGATTTTTGTTGAATTAGCTGCAATCACATATGGATAATTAGGGCTTGTAATCCTTCAAACTTCTTGATTTATTTTTTGTGTCATTAGACTACCTCCTGAAGTGCAACTTTCAACTTTCTACGAATTAATGTAATACTTGATTAGAAATGCCATATATTTGCACAAAAGAAAATAATGATAAGAATAAACAACTATGAAGTTATGTCCAAAATGTTTTAGTTGGGTATTCTCTGTCGCAGCATTTGTTTGTGAGTAATTGATATTCGATTTGCCAAAGTTTTAGTAGTTGCAATATAAATTGCTTCTCTCTATTTAATTTAATAGTTCGAGGTGTGAGGTGCCCTTTTTAGTTTGACTCTTGCTCTGTATGGCAAAGCTTATACTCACCATGCTGCTTTACGCATGGGGTATCATATTTTTAGTCAGATTGATGTGAGAAAATAAACTGGAAGTTCTATGTCAAATACTAACACAGATTATTTGGAAATAATGAAAATATATGTGTATATATCTACTATGTACATTGTTGTTTGGCTGTGTAGCTCCTTGGCGGTGTGTTTCAGTTTTACTACGAGTGTTTAAATTATTTGAAGCATACTGTTGAGATGGATTTTTCTAGATGGAGGTTTTGCTGACTACACTAGACATACTTGGTACCTTTTCCATTATGGTATGGATTGTTGTCTGGTTGTTATTGCTTCGAGGCTTGACGGGCCTTCTCAAGTTTTCTTGAATGCGTATGTTTCTGTGAACTTTGTTCATTATGCTCTCAGATTTCTTTTGCATTTAGCATGATTGATGATGAAGCACACCGGATATTTTTATGTTTACAAACACTGGAATTGACTTCTGATAGCTTTGTTGCAAGAATTGCAAGTTTTTGGAAGGCTGGTGATAAAAAAAGCTGTAGGGTGTGACCTGTAGTGTGTTTCATTTGATTGTGTTGCATAGTGCTGATACCTTTGTTTTTGTAATTGACGTTTTGTTTTGTTTTGTTTTATTATTATTTTCTGAATTCTCCATGGTTCATTCAGTTTTTGAACTTCTGAGGATGTGGGGTCTTGGGTATCACTTGATAGTATGCTTTGGAATTGCTGTTGATGTATCACTTGACTTTATGTTTGTGCAGACATTGACAATGGTGGTGTAAAAACTACTAATACTGAAACTTTAGCATGCATCAACTCTTGCAACTAAACTATAAACCCTTTATATTTATTTTTTGTTTTCAGAAAATGAAAAAAAAGAACCAGCTCCTGTAAATCAATGGTACAATCCCATATTTCATAAGAGCAGTGACAGGTCAAACTGAGGACGAAGATGCAATATTATAGAAATGATCAGACCAAATCAAATGTCTATCTCCTCTTTGAAAGAGGAAACAAGAATGGGGTGTCACTGCTCAGAAAAAGGGACAAAAAATGAAACCAAACCAGGTCTATGCATGAATGAAGAGTCAATTTGTGACCAAATCAGAGAGGGTTGAGTTGATACTTGATTATACCAGTTGACTTTATTGTTGTTTGCTTATGATATTGCCCTGTAATAAGTAAACCTCTTAATAGTCACACTGTTAGTAAATTTGGATTATTTAGACAATCACAAATTCCCTATTCAGGATCCTTTTTTTTGGAATATCAAATAACAGAAAAATAGAAAATACAATACAAATATTTATAGTGAAAAATTCCAAACCAGAGAAAAACCACTGTCGTTGTCAAAGACAACCAGAGAAAAATTCACTATATGGAAAATTGTTACAACCACACTCTCGGTAATTTTCTCTCACCCCAAAAACACCCACAAGAACAAATACAAGCCCAAGAGAATTTTTTCACAAAATTCTCTCCCTCACAAAGCTTAACTCTAAAGTTTTTCTCTTCTTTGGGATTACAAGTTTTGGTGTGTATTCAATGAAGAAACCAAGGCCTTATTTATAGTTTTCACAACACCTCTCTCACACCGCTTTGACAGCCCAAAATATAGCAAATTCTCCTTTTGCTTCTTCATCAGTGTTAGGCAGCCCACCAACATTGAAGCTTCTCAATTTTGCTTCAATCTTTTACCAATCCCATCAAACAAAATGCCAACCCCATGCATAAACATGTGAAATGCATTTTGCCTCCTTATTTTACTTTTCTTCCTTCTTTTGTTTTTTATTATTTATTTTAATCAATCTCTAACACACACGTGGTCAAATTGCCTGGTCTCATTATTTGGAAGGACTTACTAATGTTCAAAGGAATAATGACATGTAAACCTGTGGTATGTACTGTGGCCAAATCACTCATGTAAGTTGAAGAAATCTACATGTTCTTGCTCTATTACCAGCTTTGGAAATTATATGATAATTACAAGTTAGTTTGCTTGCAGGAGTAGTGCTATGACTTATTCTATATATGACCAAGTCTCATTTTGCAACTTGGGTAGCTGATATAAATATATATATATATATATATATATATATATATATATATATATATATAGTTGATATCATACTAATATGATTATAATACCTTATTGCTTATCCTTGAAGAAAAATTAATGGCTGAATATGTTGTTTCCTTTGTTTTGGAGAGGCTTTCCAACCTGGCACAGGAGGAAGCAAAATTGTTGCAGGGAGTGAGCTTCCAAGTTGGGCAGATCAAAGTTGAGCTAAAGAGGATGCAATGCTTCCTAAAAGATGCAGATGCGAGGCGATCAGAGAGCGAAAGTGTCCGGAATTGGGTGATAGAAGTCAGAGATATTGCTTATGAAGTGGAAGATGTGATAGAAGTTTTTGTTATGAGAGTGGCATCAAGGAGGAGAAGAGACGGTGTCTACAATTTGGTTTATCGTCGGAAGGTTGGGCTGGAGATACAGGCTATTAAGACTCGGATTTTTGAGCTAACCACAAGCTTACAAACTTATGGTATAAGAGAAGGAGAAGGGTCATCACAAAATGCTTCTGCATATCAAAGGCAAGGGCTGCTGAGGTTGTCGTATTCTCATGCTGTCGAAAGGGATTTCTTAGGTTTGGAGGAAGATGTGGAGAAATTGGTGGCTGTTTTGGTGAATGACGATAAGTACCAAACCGTTTCAATCTGTGGGATGGGTGGTTTGGGAAAGACTACCCTTGCTCAAAAGGTGTACAACCATAAGGACGTAAAGCGCTGTTTTGGTGGCTTTGCTTGGGCTTGTGTGTCTCAACAATGACTGGCGAAAGACGTTCTGCAGAGTATACTAGTTAAGCTGATCCCGGAGAGGAGGGAGCAGATTGTGCAAGTGATGGGAGAGGAAGAGCTGGTGAGGCTGCTTCTTTGTGTTCAACAGGACAAGAAATGCTTGATAGTTCTGGATGACATTTGGTCAGGGGCAGTTTGGGACTGTCTAAAGCATGCCATTCCGAGTAGGAAAATGGGCAGCAAAATATTGATCACGACGCGTAATAGAGAAGTGGCATTGCATGTTGATCCACACGGTTTCATCCATGAACCGAGACATTTGAATGAGGATGAAGGATGGGCATTGCTTCAGAAGAAAGCACTCACAAATGGAGCTGGTACAGGTAATTCATCTACCTCCACTACTTCACATTATTAGGCAGTTATTACAATCCTTAATTTATTGTGCTTCTCACTCTTATATTCCATATGAGGTTTGAATCCTAATCATAGACTGTTGAGGTCTCTCTTTACTTACCTAGCTCATATATTATATAGTACGAAACTAGGACCAACACTAGGTTGTGCCCTAATTACAAATTGATGTTAGTTATGTAAAACCCTATAGAAAAACTCCTGAAATTTGGTGACCTGTTTTGTTATCTGAGGGCCAGGATTGTCTATTTGACCCCACTGTGAAATGCATACTAGCATTTCTGAGGAATAAATAAACAAGCATCCAATTTTCTGATATAAATCCTATCATTTAGAGCTATATCTGCGTACAATGCGCACACTAACATGGATTAAACGGAAGCATGATTACACAAATATTCATGGTGCCATAATTTTAGTATTAACATAAATTATATAGTGAATGTAAGTTCCATGCCTGCATGTGGACAACCGCCGCCAGCTTTCCACCATCAACAATCAACTTACAACTGTCAAGTGGACGCATGTGTTGTTGAAGTCAGGAATGACGGCCGAGTTGATCACGCGTGAAGTGGAGTCTTGGCAGCTTCTGAAGATCATGTTTACACAAATCCCACGCCTGTACAAGTGGATGTTTGTTTGTATTATATTCTTCCTGCTATATATATATATATATGGGCAGTGTATGAAGTGTAAGATAGAGCAGAGAGCTAGAAAGAGTAAACCACAGAGAGTGTTCTGTGATGTGAGTGAGAGTGTGAGGTTGAGTAGAGAGATTGTATCCTCCTCCCCATTATCGGTTTTTCTTCAAACCGAAAGATAGTGAAACCTCTCAAAGTGAACGTAGGTACCAATTGGACCGAACCACTATAAATTTGGTGTCTATTGTGTGTGTGTGTTTGAGTTTTGTATTATTTTGGACCCAACAAAGTGGTATCAGAGCCATTAGAGCTAAACAGAGTCGTTTCTTGAACCTCTATTTCGAACCAGTGTACAGATCAAAACACCACACCACCCATATTTTCAGACGACCCATCAAACAAGGAAGATTTTCCCGTCAAGCACAGCCTCAACCGCCGCCGCACGCGCCGCCCAACGCTCCGCGCATCCCAGCTCTCGGCGTCACGCGCCTCACTCATCGTCTACCTCCAACGCGCGTGAGGCCCACGCGCCGACACATCAGCGATGACGTCATCCGGTCTGACACGTCACTGCTGACGTCAGCAGACGCCACGTGTCTTGCCACGTGTCACCACTGACATGCTGCCACATGTACTGCCACGTGTCACTCCATGTTGCTGCCACGTCATCACCTACTTTGCAAAATTACAGTTTTGCCCCTCGCCATTGTTTTGACTATTCCGAACTCATCCTAAGTCGAATTTGAGCTCAGTCAGAGGCGATCTTAAGGTTTTTGACCGTTCCGGACGCAACAGTACACTCCGTTTTGCGTGATTCTACTTCAAACATATCAAACAAGCCAGGGAGAGCTTAAAGGTTCCGATTCGATGGAAGATTCAGGATCTGGAGCCATAATTAGATTGACCGCAGCAAACTATTCATTGTGGAAGTCAAAGATGGAGGATCTTTTATATATTAAAGATCTGTGGAAGCCGATCAAAAGGACCGACGATGCACCTGACGGCAAACCGAAGGACATGACCGACGGAGACTGGACGGTACTCAATCGAAAATGTGCCGCCCAAATCATACAATTGATCGACAAAAACATTTATCAAAAAATTTCCAACGACAATGATGCTTATGCTCTTTGGCAAAAATTGGAGAAGATGTACGCACGGAAGACATCTCAAAACAAGGTAAATCTTTTGAGCCGTATTGTAAATCTTAAATACAAAGACGGCAAAAGTGTGTCAAAACACATGAGCGAATTCCAAGGGCTGTTGAATCAATTCAACTCTATGAAAATGGTTATAGAAGATGAGATGCAAGCAGTATTCATATTACACTCTCTTCCTAAAAGTTGGGAAACGCTAGTTGTCTCTGTAAGCAACTCAGCTCCAAATGGTATAATCACCATGGAAATGGCGAAAGATAGAATGCTGAACGAGGAATAAAGAAAAAAGGAAGAAGGATATAATCCGGATTCAGAAGCTCTTGTCACTGAAAGACGAGAAAGAAAAGAATGGCGCGGTAGAAGCAAAAGCAAAAATCATCGCAATCATACACAACATCGTGGGCAATCAAAGTCCACTTTCATAAGAGACAAAACTTGTCATCACTGCGGCAAGCCAGGCCATTTTATTAGAGACTGCAGGAAGCTAAAAGCCGAACAGTCTAGACAACAGACCAGAAATAGAGGTGAAAAAAGTACCTCAGAAGCAGCAGCAACAACCGGAGAAGAGATCGTCATCGTGCAAGATGATGATTGTGTCCACTTCACATCCGAAGATTCTACCTGGGTTATTGACTCAGGTGCTTCTTGTCACGTCACTTCAAGGAAGGATATGTTCACATCCTACACCAATGGTGACTTTGGACTTATGAACATGGGAAACCACGGAGCATCCAAAATTACTGGCAGGGGCGATATTCTTTTGGAAAGCAGCAATGGATGCAAACTACTCCTCAAAGATGTGAGACATGTCCCAGATATTCGTCTCAACCTGATCTCCACTGGCAAGCTCGATGATGAAGGCTACAACAGTCACTTTGGTGATGGTAAGTGGAAGCTAGAAGCAATCTTGTGGTGGCCAGAGGAAAGAAGACCAGCTATCTCTCCACAACGCAAGTAAAACTGTGCAAAGTTGAGGTGAATACGATGGAGAAAGAAGTCCCCACCGAGTTATGGCACAAAATACTCGGTCATATGAGTGAGAAAGGGCTCAAGATCCTTGCTAGAAAAGAACTCTTACCTGGAATGAAAGGTACTCCATTACACACTTGTGTCGACTGCATCATGGGGAAACAACACAGAGTTGCATTCCACAGTTCCCCTCCATCTAGAAAACCAGACATTCTAGATCTCGTACACACGGATGTTTGCACCATGCAAACTAGAACTCTTGGAGGTGCCCTCTATTTTGTCACATTTATTGATGATCATTCCAGGAAATTATGGACCTTTGCCTTGAAAACTAAAGACCAAGTGCTGGAAGTGTTCAAGCAGTTCCATGTAAAGGTTGAAAGAAAAACTGGGAAAAGGCTGAAGTGCGTACGTGCAGACAATGGTGGCGAGTACAGAGGACCATTCGAGGAGTATTGCAGAAACTTCGGCATCAAACTCGAAAAATCAGTGCCAAAAACTCCTCAACATAACGGCCTTGCAAAAAGAATGAACAGAACTATCTGCGAAAGAATCTGGTGCATGTTATCTAATGCCAAGTTGTCAACTCCTTTCTGGGGTGAAGCAATGAGAACAGCGGTTGACTTAATCAACCTATCTCCCTCAGTTCCATTAAACGGTGATGTTCCAGAGAAAGTATGGAGAGGGAAAGATGTTTCCTACAAACACTTGAAGGTGTTTGGCTACAGATCATTTGTCCACATCCCCAGAGATGAAAGATCCAAGCTTGACGGAAAGGCCAAACAGTGCATCTTCCTGGGATATGCCCACGAAGAGTTTGGTTACAGACTCTGGGATCCGATCAACAAAAAGGTCATTAGAAGTAGAGATGTGGTATTTTTCGAAAATCAGACCATTGAAGATCTTGAAAAACAGAAGAAATCAGATTCACCTGAAGAGTTACCAGCTAATCTAGACCCGGTTCCTTCACCGAGAGCACAAAATGATGGGGGAGCTATTCAAGGAGATCCAGCTGATGACGGTGCAGAACCAGAACCAGTTGCAGAAGAAAATCCCGTTGATCCTCAAACAAGGAGATCTTCCAGAGAGCGACAACCGAATCGCAAATATTCCTCCGCAGAGTACGTGATGCTTAGTGACGGGGGAGAACCAGAGAGCTATCAGGAAGCTGTTGCAGATAGTAAAAAAGGCGAAGTGGATGAAAGCCATGCAGGAAGAGATGAAATCGTTGCATGAGAACCACACATATGACTTGGTCAAGCTACCGCAGGGAAGGAAAGCTCTCAAGAATAAATGGGTATTCAAACTGAAGACTAAAGAAAATAATCCACAACCAAGGTATAAGGCAAGACTGGTTGTGAAGGGATTCGGCCAGAAGAAGGGCATTGATTTTGAATAAATATTTTCACCTGTGGTGAAAATGTCTTCCATCCGAGTTGTTCTTGGCTTGGCAGCCAGCTTAAGCCTAGAGATCGAACAACTGGATGTAAAGACCGCATTCCTACATGGTGATCTGGATGAAGAAATCTACATGGAACAACCTGAAGGATTCAGAACCAGAGGAAAAGAAAATCTTGTGTGCAGATTGAGGAAGAGTCTCTATGGGCTCAAACAAGCACAAAGACAGTGGTACAAAAAGTTTGATTCATTCATGGACCAGAATGGGTACAACAGAACCACTACAGATCACTGTGTATTTGTCAAGAAATTTCCTGACGGAGATTTTATCATCCTCTTGCTATATGTCAATGATATGTTGATCGTTGGCCATGACAGTAGCAAGATTAACAAGTTGAAGAAGGAATTGAGCAAGTCATTTGCTATAAAGGATTTGGGACCGGCAGAACAAATCTTGGGAATGCAGATCTCTCGAGACAGACAGAAACATAAGTTCTGGTTATCTCAAGAAAGATATATTGGCAAAGTTCTTGAAAGGTTCAACATAAGCAAAGCAAAATCAGTCAGTGCTCCACTTGCAAGCCACTTCAAGCTTAATATTAAGCAGTGTCCTTCAAGTGAGAAGGAAAAAGTAGAAATGAAGAAAGTGTCTTATGCTTTAGCGGTTGGCAGCTTAATGTACGCTATGGTATGCACGAGGCCTGATATTGCTCATGCAGTTGGAGTTGTCAGTCGGTTTCTGTCAAATCCTGGAAAGGACCATTGGGCAACAGTAAAATGGATTCTCAGGTATCTTAGAGGAACTACCAATATTTGTTTATGCTTTGGTAGTGGTAAACCTTTATTGGAAGGTTGCACAGATGCAGACATGGCCGGAGACAGTGACTCAAGAATATCTACATCAGGATACCTAATCACTTTTGGAGGGGGAGCAATCTCATGGCAATCCCGATTGCAAAAGTGTGTTGCCTTATCCACCACAGAAGCTGAATACATTGCAATAACAGAATGATGCAAAGAGATCTTGTGGATGAAGAAATTCCTTCAAGAATTGGGACAAGAGTAGGAAAAGTATGTCATATATTGTGACAGTCAAAGTGTTATTCATCTTAGCAAAAATTCAACCTTCCACTCAAGGTCCAAACACATCGACGTCAAGTATCACTGGATCCGTGATGTGCTAGAAAATAAGCTTCTACAGCTAGAGAAGATTCACATAGATGATAATGGATCAGATATGATGACCAAGAGCCTATCCAGAGAAAAGCTAGAAGTGTGTAGAGAAGAAGCTGGTTTAACAGCAACTCCAAATTGGCACTGAGGGGGAGATCAACTGAAGACGTTCTCCTCCGATTGGTATGGAAGGGGGAGAATTGTAAGTTCCATACCTGCATGTGGACAACCGCCGCTAGTTTTCCACCATCAACCATCAACTTGCAACTGTCAAGTGGACGCATGTGTTGTTGAAGTCAGGAATGATGGCCGAGTTGATCACGCGTGAAGTGGAGTCTTGGCAGCTTCTGAAGATCACGCTTACACAAATCCCACGCCTGTACAAGTGGATGTTTGTTTGTATTAAATTCTTCCTGCTATATATATATATATATATATATATATATATATATATATATATATGGGCAGTGTATGAAGTGTAAGATAGAGCAGAGAGCTAGAGAGAGTAAACCATAGAGAGTGTTCTGTGATGTGAGTGAGAGTGTGAGGTTGATTAGAGAGATTGTATCCTCCTCTCCATTATCGGTTTTTCTTCAAACCGAAAGATAGTGAAACCTCTCAAAGTGGACGTAGGTACCAATTGGACCGAACCACTATAAATTTGGTGTCTATTGTGTGTGTGTGTTTGAGTTTCATATTATTTTGGACCCAACAGTGAAGGATGATTATGTAGGATATTAAGAAATATAATCCTGTGATAAGTTTGATAAAAGACAGGAAGGAACAAAAAGAATTGTGCTGTTTGCATTCAAATTGACAAGCTTAGTGTATATAGAAAGCAACTTTAAGGATATAAACAAAATTCCTGTCGCAGGAACTAGAAAATGGCTTCCAGTTTAACATTTCTTGCCCATTTTTCTTTTTGAATTCTGCATTATTGCATTCAAATTGACAAGCTTAGTGTATATAGACATTCGAGGCACACTGAAACCTAGATCATGGCATACTTTCTATAGTGTGTGTGGCATACCATTCTTTGAAATGTGCGGAAAGTGGCGTAGATGTTTAATATTTAAACCCATCAGACTTTGGGATGCATTCAAGCAGCTTGAATCAGTTAATCAAACAGTTCTTCAAGCTCTAATATAAACTAAATTTGTGTGTTGAAGCAAACAAAAAAAAAAATTTGACTTTTAAATTTCTCCATTTGTTTCTTCTGCAGGTCATAAGGCTGAAAAAAATATGGAAAAACTAGGAAGGGAAATGGTTAGACACTGTAGGGGCCTACCGTTAGCTGTGGTTGTCCTTGGTGGAATTCTGGTAACCAAACACACATTCAGAGAGTGGGAGATAGTGCATCGGAATATTGATTCATATATAAGGAGTGGCCAAGGCGTCCAACAACAACACGGGGGAGTATTACATGTGTTAGCTTCGAGCGACTTACCATATCAGTTGAAACCGTGCTTTCTTTATTTAGGCGGCTTCCCTAAGGACTATAAAATAGAAGCAGACAAGTTATACCAGTTGTGGATGGCTGAAGGCATGATTTCACTGGATGATCAAAGCGCCTATCGAGAAGAAACGATGATGGAGGTTGCAGAGCGTTATTGAGGTGAACTGGCCAAGAGGTACATGGTTCAGGTCCAAATTGATGTGTTAACCGGAAGGTTTAACTCTTGCTGGCTCCACGACTTGATGCGAGACTTGAGTTTGTCAAAGGTAAAAGAAGAAAATTTCCTCAAAGTCATTGATTTCCGGCATGAAAAAGAGAAGCTTGTGGATTCTTCTTATCCTTCTTCAAGTTGCAAAATACGCAGACTTGCTATCTACTTTGACAAGGGTCTTGATAACTGTGCTTTCCCCGATACCAGAACAGAACATCCCCTTCGTTCCGCGCTATTCTTTGCTCCAAACCAGCATCTTGGCGTGCCTGTGCCAGGATTGACGAAATCCCATTTGAAAGACTTCAAAGTGTTGAGAGCTCTTCATCTTGACGGATTCGTTTGTTCTAAAAAATTAGCCAAAGCAATAGGAAAGCTAATATACCTCAGGTATTTGAGCTTAAAAGACTCTGGGCTGACGCAGTTGCCCACATCTATAGGCAACTTGGGTTGCTTACAAACACTAGATGTAAGGCCTCATGCTCTATTTAGTGCAAGTCCAGAAATACCAAATGTCCTATGGAAGATGAAAAGCTTGAGGCATCTATATATTCGGAACACCACTGATGGAAGAAAGAAACTGAGATTGGATGGCCTGAGCAACCTAGAGATACTCGAAACTTTCCATACCGATCTCTTTCATGTTAAAGACCTCCTCAACTTGATCAATCTTTTCAAACTAAGAGCATATATTAAGGTGGAATATAAGGACCTTGTGGCTATTATCAATTACCTAAGCATCACAGCAAACAAACTCCGGTACTCATCGATTGACATTGATTACAGCTTTTCTTCTGAAGAAGCGGTCACTCTTTTGGAGCAACTTTTAGAGTGTCATCATCTGAATACATTGCATGTGAAAGGGGTTATACTTAAGTTACCAGAACCCCATCATTTTTCGCCCAGCCTCACCACGTTAAACTTCAGTAAATCCGAACTGAGGGAGGACCCTATGGCAACACTTGAGAAGCTGCCAAACTTGAGAAGCCTCATCTTGGGATTTCAGGCCTTTGTGGGAGTGGAAATGGTTTGTTCTGAGATGGGTTTTCCCCAACTCAAATTTCTGCAACTCAAATTGTTGCCGAACTTGGAGGAGTGGAGGGTGGATGAAGGAGCGATGTACAATCTTTCTTCTTTAGAAATACTTCATTGCAGGAGATTGAAGACGATTCCGGGTGGATTGCGATGCATCAGCACCCTTCAGGAAGTTAAGATTAGAAACATGTCAGAAGCATTCGAAAGAAGATTGCAAGTGGTAGATGGGGAAGAAGGAGCAGATTTTCACAAAATTCGACACGTTCCTTCGGTTATATTTTTGCATTGATGAATCAAAACATCCATCAATCAGGTATTCTGTTATGAAGGAAACTATTTTTATTGATCTCATTAACTAGATTTTTTTTTTTTTTTTTGTGTCTCAGACTAGTATACATTTATATATAGAAACAAAAGCTTCTTCCTTCTATGTTTTCATTCTTTATTATGTAACCTTGTAGTGATTTACTATACATGAAGTGATTGGGCTCACTGAGGATTTAAAAGTTTAAGAAAAGGAAGAAGAAGATATAATAACAAAAAAGCTTGAATATGCATGAAACATACAATATATATATATATATATATATATATATATATATGACTGAACTCATCAAACCAGATATGAGTAACTGATCCTTGTTGATCTATGACCTACATTCTTGCCACGAGGAGGTCTGATTGGCTGCAATAGTTGGTACTTATTTTCAACCGTTGATACTCCCATTGTTAGATATGGTGACTCATTTCCTTGCAGGGAAAGTTAAACTTAGCCACCAAGCTATCTCTATTTGACTAGGATCTTGTTATATTTGGTGACTCCTTTCTTAAGGGGGAATATAACTTAGCCATCAAGTAAATCACAGTTATGGTAGGAGATCAATTCCTAATTGGATTGATTGACTTGTCCTCCACTCTAGCTTCTCCTATAAATATAGGTGTAACCTATTGTATTCGGTGTACCCGGCAGATGGCCAGATTAGGCCGGCGCCAGAGGGCCGGTACCGGTGCGAGTGAAACACCTAGTGCGAGTAAAGCACATGCGGTGCGCAGAGAAGTACACAGAAATAAAGAGAGAGAGTTAGGAATAATATACGTTTATATTATTCCGGTGATACATGCGTGAGTATACACAATGTGTGTGCGTGTGTGATCTGCGAATCACCCCCTTGTAATCCTCTCAGTGATTTTTTAGTGAAACGGTGCTCTCCGTGGACGTAGGCTTATTTGGCTGAACCACGTATATATTCTTGTGTCGATTGTTTGGTGTGTTTGTATGCGTTTTCTGATTTGCAGGTGTGCAAGGCTTCGTACATAGGGTGTGCGAACCCTAACAAGTGGTATCAGAGCGTTTTCTGATCCTAACAAGTGGTATCAGAGCCCCAGGTTGGAGCAAATCACGAAGCCCGACGATCTGGTCCAGATCTGATTTTTTCGAATGCCCTAAATCAGCAACCGATCACACCAGGAGCTTCGTCTTGATGAGATGAAGCCAGTAGTGTCAAGCACGTCGCCGGAAAGTTCTTCACGCGCCGCCTGAAGTTCCGGCCAGTTTTTTGGCTCCGTCGAGCAGCAGTTTCGGTTCGGCGTGATTTTTCGGAGCATCGTTTATCGGAACGAGGCTTATAATATATGTACGGAAAGAGAATTTGAAGCCTGACGTGTTGGCGCAAGAATCCGCCCAATCAGAGCAGGGACGTGTCCGCACGCACCAAGAGAAGATACTGACTTCGTGATTAAATTTCTGTCTTTTGTGCGAATTTGTTTTGGCCCGTTCGGAGTCGTTTTCGACCCGTTTTGGACGCGGTCAGAGGCCTTCTTAAAGTTTTGAACTGCCCCCGACGCAACCGTATACTCGGTTTTGCGTAATTAGACTCTGAATATCTCTAATAGGCTCAGTGGGAGCTATGGGAGAAGAAAAGACAGTAATGATCAACAAAGGTTGGAAGACAAAAAGGTCAGACGCGATAGCGATCGCAAGACGGAGAGGTCAGACACAACAGATGTCACATTGTCTGCACCATACCAGATATTGCTCATGCAGTGGGAGCTATCAGCATAGTCATGATGACTAAAGTGGGTCTTCAGGCTTGAAAACAGGAATGATAGCATCGTAATGCACTGATCATTGATGGAGTTGATTGATTGGATGGAAAGTCGTCAAGTGGGAGATTGTTAGATATGGTGACTCCTTTCCTTGCAGGGAAAGTTAAACTTAGCCACCAAGCTATCTCTATTTGACTAGGATCTTGTTATATTTGGTGACTCCTTTCTTAAAGGGGAATATAACTTAGCCATCAAGTAAATCACAGTTATGGTAGGAGATCAATTCCTAATTGGATTGATTGACTTGTCCTCCACTCTAGCTTCTCCTATAAATATAGGTGTAGCCTATTGTATTTGGTATACCCGGCAGATGGCCAGATTAGACCGGCGCCAGAGGGCCGGTACCGGTGCGAGTGAAACACCTAGTGTGAATAAAGCACATGCGGTGCGCAGAAAAGTACACAGAAATAGAGAGAGAGAGAGTTAGGAATAATATACTTTTATATTATTCCGGTGATACATGCGTGAGTATACACAGTGTGTGTGCGTGTGTGATCTGCGAATCACCCACTTGTAATCCTCTCAGTGATTTTTTAGTGAAACGGTGCTCTCCGTGGACGTAGGCTTATTTGGCTGAACCACGTATATATTCTTGTGTCGATTGTTTGGTGTGTTTGTATGCGTTTTCTGATTTGCAGGTGTGCACGGCTTCGTACATAGGGTGTGCGAACCCTAACAAGTGGTATCAGAGCGTTTTCTGATCCTAACACCCATTGCTGATTACATTGTTTCTCGAAACTCTGCTACTTAATCAGCAAAACTCGAAGATATTGATGAGCCGAATAGCTAACGAAAAATTACGTTTAACCAATGTCTTTCACTCGAATAGGTAGAATAGTGTGTTTTAATTATGTTGAGAGATGTCGAATTTGATGGTCTAATCAATGTCATTAAACCTTATACAAAAGTTTAAATCGAATAATACATAAGAAAAATTATTTCCCTCGATATTGACATTTTCTTCAATGAGTGAAAGTAAGAAGAATTTCATCCATACATGCATGGATATTTTTGTGGATGCACCATTAATCACCAAGCGACGTCAATCTATTTCTTCATTGACAAGTCCAATCAATTGATTTTAAACCAACCTCAACCACCTGATCGCACATGGCCTTAAATTAAGTTTGAAACCTTATAATTGTAATTTTTTATGTGAATTCCTTATGCTTTTGCTACTCTAACAAAATAAAAAGAAAAAAAAAATGATGAGTGCCAAGGAAAATGTATGATAATGCAAATGTTCTTCATGGATTTTAATGGATGACCATATAGGCTGTTTGGACATGAATTTCGAGACAAAAAAGAAACATTTAATGGTTTAGTTTCCTTTAATGATTCATAATTAATTTTTGTGCAATGTATGATAATGCCAATGTTCTTCATGGATTTTAATGGATGACCATATAGACTGTTTGGACATGAATTTCGAGACAAAAAAGAAACATTTAATGGTTTAGTTTCCTTTAATGATTCATAATTAATTTTTGTGCTTAAGAGGGAAAATCAAAAACATATTTATATGATCCATTTCCTTGGGGAGAAAAAGATAAAAAGAAAATAAAAATATGTTTCATAAATCCATTGAACATAGTTTAAAGTATGTAAAACGTTTTTGACTGAATAGGGGCATTCATGTTAGGTCATTTCAGGAGTAACACCGATTGAACAAGTCTTGTGTTTTTGGCATGGAAGAACCGAAACCCACAAAAAAATTAAGTGGACAAGAGTCCATTTGGACACAGTAAAATGTATTATTATTATCGGACCTAAAAATGGGTACCATACCAAAGACCTAATGGTCTAGGTACCAATCCCTTGCTCCTAATGGGAGGTAGAGGATCGTGTGCTTAACTTTTTTAAAAAATTAAAAAATGGTAAGTTAGGGTTACTTACAGTGACACTCCATGTGATTTGAGTAAATTACAGGTAGATACAATGTTTGGAGAGTGCGTTTCAATTACCTCCTGATGTTTAAAAAAGTCGACAAAGACACCCCCAACACCTAGGAAATGTCCATAATACCCATTGACTTTGGATTTGCAATATAAATAGTTTTTCCTCTCTTTTTTTGCTCTTTATTCTTTAAGTTGAATAGATTAAAATAACCATGCATATATTGTAATTTTTTAAACTTTTGTGTTGTAACATTATTAATCCTCAAGTTAACTATTTTTTAATTTTTTTATTTATCATAAGTACTTTTTACCATATTCAAAATACGCCCCTGACACAATTTTTCGGTCTGCCCCTGTGTGTGTAGATTTTAGTTTTTCTTTTTTTTTTAACTATTAACCATTATTTTTAAATATAATCGTAATACTTGTTAATTAACTTTATTTATATAAAATAAATTGAAATAAACAGTATCCACTTAGAATAGTAATATCTTCTTATATTTGGTAAAGTTGTTAGACAAATTGACAATTAACTATATTTGTCAATTTTTTCAAACCTTGGGGGCAATTGAAATGCACTCTCTAAACGTTACGTCTACCTGTAATTTACTCAAACCTCAGGGGGTGTCACTGTAAATAACCCTATAAGTTAAGATATTTTTCATTTGAATTTGATATGAATTAAAAATCTTCTAACACTTGGGGCTCGTTTAAATCGCGTTGTGGTTTTCGCGTTATACTTTTCACTAAAACAGAAGCAATGCATGTTTGATATCATAAATTTAGTGTACAAAATGGAAGTTATAAATCAAACATTTATACTTTTTTTCTTTGCTAAACATTTGAAAACCCCAAAAAGTTATGTCTGAAATTTGTGTTTTTGCTTCGAAAAATATCACTATTACTCAAAGTATAGCACCAACGCCAAATATGCTTATATTGTTAAATAGTGGTATTGTAGTATTTCGAAGCATAAGTAACGAAAGCACAACATGAATTAAACAAGGCCTTAATATCACTAGGGTAAGATTTCATATATGATATTAATACGAATTACAAAGGTTCAAGTTTATAATCATCACCCAATAGTTTAACGTTTTGAATCAGACCACAAACGTTAAATCTATTATAACTAATATCAGGGCAACTCAATCCCATATCCGATGTCACCCACTTAAGTAGAGGGGTCAACATTACCTAAGTGAGCGAACAACAAACATTGAATCCGTTATAAGTAATATCAGAGCCAACTCAATCTCAAATCCGATATCACACACTTAAGGTAGAGGGTCAACATCACCTAAGCATGCGCAATCGGTTTTGTGTACAATTCAAGCCCATGTGCAGCCAAGTCACGCTCCAACACAAATATGGCTGAGAAACATCCATGTATATAGAGTTAACTATAGAACACAACAATAATCAAACACCTCTCTCTCTCTCTCTCTCTCTCTCTCACACACACACACACGCAATCAAATCAATTGGCTCACGTTTTCATCATTTTTGGTTAGCAATGTCATCTTCAATCACTATTAAAAAGGAAACTAAACTTTCTAACATCTATATAAAACAGGGATGAGTCACTCTCATTCTAAATATAGTGTTTTGTGTTAGTGTCAAAGCATTCAGTAATGTCTAAGATAAAAGCAAGTGAAGGCACCAAAAGAGCTCCAAAAGGGCACTTTGTGGTTTATGTAGGTGAAGCACTGAGGAGGTTTGTGGTTCCTACAT
This sequence comes from Cornus suecica, assembly GCA_963922005.1. Lineage (NCBI taxonomy): Eukaryota > Viridiplantae > Streptophyta > Magnoliopsida > Cornales > Cornaceae > Cornus > Cornus suecica. The sequence goes on along the minus strand of OY998247.1, from coordinate 38,621,493 downwards.
CTTATTTGAAGAATCCCACTTTCAAGCAACTGCTAGAGAAGGCTGCAGAAGAGTATGGATATCACAGCCAGAAAGGCATTGTTCTTCCATGTGACGAATCCACGTTCCGAAGGGTCATAGATTCCATGGCCAAATCATCTAGCTAGAAGATCATATATATATTGATCTTCTACTATCCTTCCCTTTTGAGTCTTTGGTTAGGAGACAGAACTGAGGTGACATCTTCTCTTCAAAGTTGTCTAGAAGTTGTAAGTATGCCTAAACTACATTTTAGCCAGGAGAAAGTTGAAAAGAATATTATGATCTTGTTGAGGGCTATGGTTTTGTTAGCAACTATTGATGTTATATATAGGAATATTGGTCACTGTATCCAAAAGTGTGGTGATGTAAAACTAATTGTTACATAAGCTACATATATATCTTTGTTACATAAGTTACTCGAGGCTCACAATTCGATCACGGGCGCGATAAGGAACAGAATAATAATATAATATGATAAATTTAAATAATATTAATATTACAAGTAAATAGTGATATAACATAACAATAATTTTAAAAAATATTAAAATACTTAATTTATATAGATTTTAGTGTCACTGTACAAACAAAAACGACTTTCACACATTCAACTTACAAAATTTTAAGCAATTACATTTTTAATAGTAAATAGTGAATATTTTGTTGATTTTTTTTAATTTTTTGGGGCAGTGGGAAATAAAACACGTTCCGTCATTATGTTGGTCATTTTCTCTTCTATTCTTAATTTTTTTCGTGTCAGTCATAGTTGTAAGTGTGGAAATTGTCTAAGTTCATTAACCCTTCAAGCTCGGGCCCATCAGGTTGCTGGCCCAATAGGGTTTTCTCAAGTTTAGTAACCAAACTCATTTGGAGATATGAGGGGTATGTCATGATGATGTAATAAAGACAGATTTGCCCTAATGGGCCTAAAAGCCCAAAGGAGAAATGTATATAAGGATAATCAAAATTTAATAAAATGTATTTTTGTGTTGTACAAATTTAAGCATTTACAATAGTATTCCCAATCTGATACAAAGTCAAGGTTTATTCAGGATTGAAGAAGAAAGTCTTCATTAGAGGAAAGAACTTTGGAAGAGAATTGGAAGTTTTCATTAGTCTTAATTTTTTCGTGTCAGTATTCCCAATGTTATCATTTGTTACTGATATTGTTATGTGATTTTATTGTCATTTTACAATATCTATTTTTATAAATATATATATATATATATATATATATATATATATATATATTAAGGGTATTTTTAACATTGGACTCATTCGGTGACGGTAAATGAAAAACAAGTGCAATACGAAAATTTGTTGATACTACATGGCGTTAATCGCACTATATCAACACTACAAGAGGTTATTCGCTCGAGACCCAACAAAGGGTAATATAGGAATTTCATTTCTATAAATGTCATCTGCAAAGAGTAATATAGAAATTTTACATTTTCACAGCCAAAAAATGATCGTTGGTGACCGAGAGGGGGCAAAGCGCATTATTTTTAGAAACTCATGAATTTATTTACACAAAATTTAACTGGGGTTTCGCACAAAATCACAGACTCTAGAAATTTTTTCGCTGATATCCCTTTTTTTTAATATCAATATTAATAACCTCCCATGTTATTTTGACGATCCTCTTCTTGTATCTTCTATTACAATTAGTCTTCTTTGTTATATATTCAAACCATCAGGGCCGCCCCTGTAGGCGGGCCTCCGGTCCTGGGTGCCACAATTTATTATATATATTTCTATTTCTAAAAAAAATTATATTTTTATAACCTCAAAAAAATTAATTAGTTTTTCCATCCAATTCAAAACAAAACCTAATATGATTACACAATTTAGGGCGTAAGATATTTTCTTCTTTTAAAAAATTATTTTACTATAAATCCAAAAAAAAAAACTTTTGTTCAACAATCCAATTTATACTAAATTCAAATCCAATTTCACAATTTAGGACCCCAAAATTTTATATTTCACTTGCTATTACTATATACTTAAAAAAAAATCTCAAAATTTCAATCCAATAAAACTAAAATCTAATCTAAATCAAATCATTATTCTCATTAGGGCTAGAAAATTCTTGTTGTACTCGTACAATATTTGACGCCAACACTAGAGCTGTTGCGACTCCCGCGCTCGCACATCGATAATTTTTCACACGACTACACATGAGACTTTCGTGACTGCCGCACTCACATTCAACAACAACTCCTTATGACAACACCAAGACGAATGTTATTTTTAAATTTTTAAAATTAATATTTAATGTGATTTTTTAATAATTGTTTTTAGAATTATAATTTTTTTTAAGTTCATAAAATAATACGTATAATAAATCTTATATTTGATCTCGTCCAAAATTTCTACATATTTTCAAAATTTCAGGACCGAAATCTATATTTACGCTCTCTAGTTATTTCGTCCCTTGAAAACCATCTATATTTACTCTCTCTAGTTATTTCGTCAATGAGTGTTACACTTTAGAAGTCCTCATTTTCATTAGTGATCATGTACATTCTAGATAATCCTAGTAATCCATTTTAACGTGCTACATGAAGACCTTTTATATATATATATATATATATATATATATATATATATATTTTCAAGGCCACACCATGTGACATGTTCTAATAACGGACCTAAAGAAATTTGTAGACTGTGCTATTCCTTTATCATAAAAGCCCCACAAGCTTCTCTCAATTTTGTTCAATCCATTCCAATTCTTACTAGTTTCATCATTATCTATGACTCCATCGTGGTGTGTTTTAAATTATTAATAGCAAGTGCACGAATTAATTGAAATTTAGATTATGCAAGAACGAAGTCGAACCCAAGAAAATACTTTAAAGAGAATTTAATTAAACTCAAATTAATCTAAAACTAACCTAGTTTCTTAAAGTTCGTTTGTTGAAGTGATTTTTATACTAAACATGCAATATCGAAATACAAATAATTAAAGCGAGAATAATAGGGAGAAAATACTAAGGTATCGAAATCCACCACCACTAATCCATAAACTTCTAATTATTCATTTATCAATTCCAATTTTAGAGTAGTAATTTAGAAATCAATCTTATTATTTTTTCAAGATTTAACAATAACGCACTAATGAACACTACAACAAATTAAGCAATTTACTACAAAAATTTTCGTAGCAAAATAACAATTTTTTGTAGCAAAAGACTTTTAGAGACAAAAAAAAAATTGTCACCAATTTGTAGCAATAAGTGGCGTAGCAAAAAGTCATTCGCTACAAATTTTTAATTTTGTAGCAAATATAATTCTATTACTACCACTCAATTTTGTAGCAAATGGTAATCTTCTTGCTACAAAATTTAAATTATTTGCTACAAGATTAGTTTGTAGCAATTCACCTAAGAATTGTCTACAAAAATGCTACAATACACTTTCGTTGTAAATATCTTGAATTCACAATAATAATAGTAATAATATTAAATATATAAATAAATAAATCTGTTAACAATAAAAATCAGCTGTAATAAAAAAGAAAAACAAATAAAACATATGGAACAACAATACAAAAGCAAAACATGGCACTCCAAACTTCAACTTTCCAGTAAATTGCTAGTCAATACAACAATACTTAGCAAACATGTCAAATGTTCATTATTCATCTCCAAGCCTACTTGCTTATGCCCATACACAGTGAAATATCTAATTTGTAAGTGTCAACTGTACACAACAATATGATTCCAGAAAATTGCAAAGAATATTAAAAAATAAGAGTAGTGCACCACAATATTCAAATTGAACAACGATTGCCGAAAGTTGCAAACATAGCCCGGACCCTCTCATCTATCAAAGTGCCGACCCTCTCCTCAATCTTTTGCTCAACCCTCTCCTCAATTCCCTGCTCCGCCATGTCATCGAGCCTTTGCATCCTCTCCTCCAATTGTTTGACTCTTTCCATTGCCTCCGCACAAGTCCTTTCCGCGTCCTCAGCCCTCTTATGAGCTGTCTCCAGCTCTGCTCTCGTGCATCGGCCTGCTGAAGTAGGCTTCATGCCATACCCGAGCCCACGACTGTAGTATGGATTGTCACCAAGAATTGCTTGGAAAATATGGAAATCGTCACTCATGGTACCATCATTTGCTTGTGACTGCATGACCATCTTTTCCTGTAATTCAAACCAACACTTCTATTAATGTGGCAGAATTTTATGGTTAAATTAATACCAAACATCCATCATCATCTCATAGACCTAAAACTACCAAGAAATTATGAAAATTATAGCTATAAATTTCATCAGAGAATTCTTACATATAGCTCTTCAGCATCTGGATGTGTCCAACCCTTTCCTTCCCTATAGTGAGTTTCCTTGTACATACGAACGAAACTGACTCCACCAGTTATCCCTTCATCGTGCTTCATCATTCAAGAAAATTTAGTAGAAATAGATTTCACAGTTGAGTATATGAAAATTGTTTGAAATCATTAAGGGAGCTTTCTAATCTTGTAAGTAAGCTGGCACAGTAACTATCTCCACCAGGCAACATATATGAACACTATTAACAAAACCAACTTGTATGCAGACACTTATAATGGGCAATAGGGATGATATAGATGAGATGTCTTCTGGAAATGCTAGCGTGCTCACCACAGTATTAAAGCTTATTGATAAGTATGACCTGTATGGGCAAGTGGCATTCCCGAAGCATCAGAGACAAACTGATGTCCCTGAAATCTATCGCCTCGCTGCAAAAACTAAGGTGTGCTTAAGTTCACAGTTCTTAGAGCTCGCTTTTTATGGTTTATGTCGATGACTCATTAAGCTGTTTGAAATATGACAGGGAGTTTTCATAAATCCTGCTCTAGTTGAGCCTTTTGGGCTTACCTTGATTGAGGTTGGTTTCAGTTATTTACCTCTCTTTCATGGCTCATCTTGATCTGCTTAGGGAAAATATTTTGAAAGTTATTTGTTTGGAAAAATGCAGGCATCAGCACATGGACTTCCAATGGTGGCGACTAAAAATGGTGGTCCAGTTGACAAAACAAGTGTGTTGTGTGTACATGTGTTGGTGTGTGCGCGTGCTATGGAATCAGTCATTTGATTTGATTTGGGAAGTGATATAACAGTACATGTGCATATAAAAAAATCTTACTAACAACAAATTTAAGCTCACCATCTCCTCGAGGTAACGAACAAAAGATTTTGAGCCCCCACAATGCGGTATTTTATAACATTTTCGGTTCTTGCTATTTATTGCACTTCGTCTCTACATGGTAATATCAGAAAATTAGTAAATAAATAGCATTCTACTTATTTTAAAAAGATATTAAGAAAGTATGTCAGCAAGTATTTAGGAAATCATTGAATATACTATCTTTGAAAAAGGAGATTTACCTTGAACTTTTCCGAGTTGAACCTATCACATAATATCTGCCAAACATCATGTGGAACACCATCATACAGATTCTGAATTGCCACCTCATGTGGTAGGAACTTAGCATAATGCAATTTAAGTCTGTGCCTATAATCCCTTAATCGGCTCTTGATATGCATTTCCACAGCCTCCCTCACATGTTTGTCATTCATATCAACCTCAAATATGTCCTGAAACAAAAATCAGATTACAACGATTATCACTGTGTAGTATTTCAGACAAAACTGACGATATCAGATTGATAACATCACTAAGTTTAATAGCACAAAAAAAGTCAAGACTACAAAGACATAAAAGTTTAATAAAGAACTTACCATAACTTGGACAAACAAATATTTCTTATGGCAAGGAGGAATTTTTTTCCAGCTCTCATATAGAAGTGAACTATTTAAGCGAGTAATTATTCCAATCTCAGTGGTCCACTCTTTCACATAGCCATTCACTGGCTTGAACAAATCTGGCTTTATGTGGATTGGAAGACGCTTATTCCCATTTTTATCTCGAATCTTATCAACAACATTACTTGTTGTTTTCCCACGTCCTTTTCCAAACCTAGAAGAGTTGGAACCTACAAAATAGATACAATCATCTATTTTACATAGTTCAGTTTCACACAAAAGACTTCTCTAATTTCAAATTGCAAGGATTTAATAATGAAACAAACTATATATACATATGTAGAATACAATAATCTCACCTCGAACAGCTGGACCAGTCTCAGAAGCAATAGGAATAGACAATGAAGGTCCTATATGTTAGATTTCACATCAATCAATGTGAAAAACTAGACTATCTCTTAGAAGTCATAAACTACTTCATATGTAGTATTCTAACCTCCACTAGATGGAACTGTGTTTGAAGCAATAGGGCTAGACATTGAAGAACCTGCATACAAAATATCCTTATTTTTATCATTATTTGTAAGCATCCTTTTAATTTTGATGTTTAGATTAGCAGAAGCATGATCAAAATATAATGCAGACTATAGCAATCATCCATGATCATTGTATATATCATCATTCAATCAACCCTCCTTTACAAACCTTTCTATCACAATGTAAGCTATCAAAAACAAAGTAATAAGAGCCAAAACTGAAATTTCTTCACCAGTTTTAAAAGGGGACAGAACTAAAACTATTTTCATATCTGTAACTTTTACAAACCAAAACTAGGTCTGATGTGAACTAGAATTCTAAATCAGAGAACCATGGATCAAGTGCTTCTTGGCCCTCGCGAAGATTGAAAAAACAAGGCAAAAGATTAACGGGTTTTCCAAATTCATTATCAAATTCCTTTCCCTATCAGTTTCCAGAGTAGAATTCGTAATAACAGATCAAAAGTCAAACCATCTAATCGAAAAACCAATTACCCACACACAAAAACACACATGTAAGTGTTTATATAAATGTATAGAGAATATAGTTCTTGGAGTTTGGAGATTGTATAAAAAGAACTCTCAGAAGCAATAATTATTACAGAAAAACAGTAATCTGACCTCGAACAGCTGGACCAGTCTCAGAAGCAATAGGAATAGACAGTGAAGGTCCTATATGTCAGATTTCAAATAAATCAATGTGAAAAAAATAGACTATCTGAGAAGTATTTAACTGCTTCATATGTATTACTCTAACCTCCACGAGATGGAACTTTGTTCGAAGCAATAGGGCTAGATAGTGAAGACGAACTAGTCTCAAAAGTACCAGAAACAAACTGTGAATCACCCTGCAATGCATCATGAGTGCTCAACCTATGTGTAGAGCGCAAAGATCCCAGAACTGACATCGTAAAACCTGATCTGTAATAGATTGGGCAAGAAATTGAATTGCCAATTAAAACAATAAATTGCAAAAAATAAAAGAAGAATGAAATTGATTCATGAGGAGTTACAAGCCTTCTCAAAAACGGATATGTGATTGTTAGGGCAAAAACTAAATCATAAAATCGGATCTGTGATTATTAGGGCAAAAACTAAATCATAATATCGGATCTGTAATTATTAGGGCAAAAACTAAATCATCGTGCATTGTTCACACACACACACACACACAAACTTTACACGCACACAAACACATCGTATACATATATACGCGTATGTGTATGTGTAAAGAGAGATATAGGTGTGTGTTTGTGTACATATATATACACGCATATATATACTATACAAACATATATATATATACATATACATACATATATATAGCTTGGATTATACCTAAGTTGTCGAGGAATAGAGACAGCAACGGAGTCGATCGAGTTGTGGATGAAGAGAGAGAGAGAGCTCTGGAGTGAGACTGAGAACGAGGCTGAGACAGAGTAAAAGTAATTTTAGAGACTTTATATAGTTATATTTAATATAATTGAAACGTTTTAGCAAATGTATATAAAAGGACCTTATGCCACAGTGGTTATTTTTGACTTCTTAAAATTGTTAGAGGTCTAGTGTTCGAGTCATGAGAGTGGAAAAAAGCAGTTTTAGCATATTACTACAAAAAAATTAATTTTGTAGTAATTAGTATTATATTTGCTACAAAATTGTTTGCATAGTAAAAATAACACTCTTTTACTACAAAATAAATTTTGTAGAAAACTTTTTGTAGCAAATTAACTAATTTGTTGTAGTGGAAATATATTTTCCTTCGCTTTAAAGTGTAAAATTCTAAGCATCTTATGTATGCAATTTAATGGATCACATAAGATCAAAGATTTTTACTTATAAACTCATCAAATCCAAGCTTGATTAATTATGATAATAATTCTTAACTACTATAAATACATGATATTTATAGTGAAAGAAATTTAAAACAATTAATACTATGAAGCGAAAATCATAAGCATTTAAACCATACACATGGAAATTGATAAAAGAATAAAAGGAATTTATTTCATAAATGGTGGTTTCATCCTCAACCTTAGTTGAGAATTTAGTTACACATGCTTAAAAAGAAAATAACAAAGTAAGAACAATAAAATCCGGAATTGAAGATAAATTATTCTCCTCTTTGGTGTCCTTCTTGCTCTCCTCCTTCTTTTTCTTTTTCTTTTTTTCCTTTTTCTCTATTTTCCCCTCCTCTTCAAGATGTATCCATATTTATAGAGAAATATTGGAATCAAATTACAACTTGTAAAGATAAATGAAATATTCTTTTCTTTTCTTTTTCATAACTTTCCATCACATTTTATTCTTTTTCCATGTGCATTTGAATCTTCCAACTTTCATCCATGTGCATTTGATTCATCCAACTTTCATCCATGTGCATTTGATTCATTTATCACTTTACACCTATAAATGAAAGAATAAATGTAGATGTAATTTAATGACATTGAAAATGATTTATTCAACAATTTTATTGTAAAAATTAAGTTTTGTGCACTTATCATTATTACACTTCTAAATTAATTAAAATGAATAGTTTTACCTACTAACAAATATACATTTGGGGATAAAATATGTATGTAAAATGGACTTGTCAAATACCCCCAAACCTATATTTTGCTAGTCCTCGAGCAAAACAAAAAGAAATAAAATTTTAACTACACCATTTTCGATGGTTGTCTCGATTACATTTAGCATATGCAATAAGCCTTTGAACCCCTAAGTTTCCCCTAGTGGACGAGTTATAGTCTCGTAAGGGTTTCCAGTGATGATACCCACAAGCATCGATTCTAGTAAGGGTTGGATATACTACCCACAACTTCTCCATTCTTTATAATCACGCATTCATGCATTCACATACTCATCAACCAAGTCATGATACAATGCATAAGATATTATGGATGCAAATATTCCCACTCACTACAGAACAATAACTATCTCGAGATTTGTGTCATAAATGGTTCACACTAAAGTAAAAGATTTCGTTACTTTCTACTCCCAATCCAGACAACCCTTCGTGTTTTTATGAACATTCTACTATGCTATTTCAATATTTCTTTTTCTACTTCATTGATCAAATTTTGCCAAAACATTATTCCTTCCATCATTCCGCTTTTCATCCTTTTTTATCTTTCTAAGCTCCGGACTTTCCAGCGAGGATTTTTAATCCCAACCAACTGGGCCCTAACTTTTTTATTGGGATTTATCCTCATTAGTTTTCTCCCCTTTTTACGCGAACAATATTATTGGCGATACCAAGGTCCAGTTACTCAGATCGAAGAACTACTTTTTGTATTTAATTTTTCAAATTTTTCTCCATTTCAACTATATCAACTCCCCATCTCCCATTTATTGTGGAAAAATTAAATTTTCAACTACATAGTCAAAGATCAATTGTTTTTCCCATAGTGAATGTGTGTTTGTGCTTATCGATCAAAGTCGTCCTTTTCGGTTTCAATTTTACTAATCTATTCACCCATGTAAAACCATATCACTTCACTTAGCTCGATCTAATCATTACTCTCATGAACGGGAATATCGCATCACATACTACTCACACATCATAAACACAAACTCAATCAACTTGTAATGCAAAACATTCATGCGTGAAAACCATTTTTTTTTTTTTCTGAAAAATTTTCATTTTTTTTTTCAAAATTAATGAATTACAAAACAACAAATTAGACACCATACCCCCAAACCTAAACTCAACATTGTCCCTAATGTTGGACAAACTCACACTTTGTAAACAAAAATACAAGAGTGAAAAGGTATCACCTGACTCATGGTAGGTTGATCTGGTCAAACTTACTATCAAACAACAATGAATTGTTAGAATTCAAAACAAAAATTAAAAATAAAGTAAAACAAATCCTAAAATAGATATGTACAACAAGATCACATAAGTCAATCCTGATAAACAGGATCACTCAGAAAGATCTCCTCATTTTCTTGAGAAAGTAACTCCAAAAATGGTTTCAAACGCTGACCGTTAACTTTGAACACATCACCATTTTTTTTTATTTTCAATCTCAATGGCTCCATATAGATGAACAATTCGAACAATGAACGGACCAGACCATCGAGATCTCAACTTTCCTGGAAACAAATGCAACCGAGAATTATAAAGCAATACTTTTTGACCAGGTGTGAAAGTTTTCCTAAGAATACTTTTGTCATGCCTTATTTTCATTTGCTCTTTATAGATTTTTGTACTCTAGTAAGCATCATTTCTAATTTCCTCCAACTCATTCAACTGAAGCTTCCTATGGACTCCTGTTTTGTCAAGGTTAAAGTTGAGTTGTTTAATAGCCCAAAAGGCTCTATGCTCTAACTCAACTGGGAGATGACAAGATTTGCCATACACCATTCGGTAAGGAGACATTCCAATGGGGTTCTTAAATGCAGTACGGTATGCCCACAGTGCATTACTAAGTCTCAAGGACCAGTCTTTCCTATTTGGGTTAACCGTTTTCTCCAAAATGTGCTTAATCTCTCTATTGGATAACTCAACTTGACCGCTAGTCTGGGGATGATAAGCAAGTGCAATTTTCTGGGTTACACAATATTTTCTCATTAATGCTTTGAAAACCCAATTGCAAAAATGTTTCCCCCCATCACTAATAATAGCACGGGGTGTATCAAAGCATGAAAAGATATTATCTTTCAAAAACTTGACTACCACCTTGTGATCATTAGTTTTACATGCAATTGCCTCAATCCATTTAGACACATAATCAACTGCGACAAGGATGTACAAATTGTCAAATGAATTAGGAAATGGTCCCATGAAATCAATGCCCCAAACATCGAAAACTTCAATAATTAGAATTGGGTTTAAAGGCATCATATTTCGACGTGAAATATTCCCTAACTTTTGACATCGCTCACATGATAAGCAATAAGAATGACAATCTTTAAAGATTGAGGGCCAGTAAAATCCAGATTGCAATATCATTGCAGCGGTTCTCTTTGAACTAAAATAACCTCCACATGCATGATCATGACAAAAGGAGATTACACTAGTTTGGTCACAATTAGGGACACATCTTCAAATAATCTGATCAGGACAATACTTGAATAAGTACGGATCATCCCAAAAGAAGTGACGGACCTCAGATAAGAATTTGGATTTATCTTGTTTAGTCCAATGTGAAGGCATTTGACCTGTGACAAGATAGTTCACAATGTCGGCAAACCAAGGTGACTCAGATACAACAAAGAGTTGTTCATCAGGGAAAGACTCAAGAATAGGCATGGAATCTGAGGATGTCTCAAGAATGATCCTAGACAAATGATCAGCTACTATATTTTCAGACCCCTTCTTATCTCGAATTTCTATATCAAACTCTTGTAGCAATAGGATCAATCGAATTAAACGCGGCTTAGCATCTTTTTTAGAAAAGAGATACCTAAATGCAGCATGATCTGAGAAAATGATGACTTTAGACCCTAACAGATAGGACCTAAACTTGTCTAATGCAAACACAACTGCTAACAATTATTTTTCAGTGGTAGAGTAATTCAGTTGTGCCTCATTCAATGTCTTACTTGCATAATAGATCACATGGGATAACCTACTCACACGTTGTCCTAAAACAACTCCAACTGCATAATCAGATGCATCACACATAATCTCACAAGGCACATCCCAATTCGGTGGCTTCATGATAGGTGTTGTGGTCAACAATGTTTTGAGTTTCTCAAAGGCTTTCAGGCATTCGTCATCAAAGACAAAAGCAACATCTTTAGCAAGTAAATTGCAAAGTGGTCTGGAAATGCTGCTAAAGTTTTTAATGAATCGACGATAAAATCCCGCATGACCTAAGAATGACCTAATCTTTTTAACCGTACGTGGCGGTGGAAGATTAGAAATCAGATCAACCTTAGCTTTGTCAACCTCTATACCATTCTTTGAAATAATATGCCCCAAGACAATTCATTTTTTCACCATAAAATGACATTTCTCCCAATTTAAGACCAGATTTTTCTCCTCACAACGTGTAAGCACGAGTTTCAAATGAATGAGACATTCATCAAAGGATGAGCCAAACACGGAGAAGTCATCCATAAACACCTCAAGAAAACGTTTTACCATATCAAAAAATATGTTGAGCATACACCGCTGAAAAGTAGCAGGTGCATTGCATAATCCAAATGGCATACGTCTATAGGCAAATGTTCCAAAATGACAAGTGAATGTGGTTTTCTCCTGATCCTCAGGTGCAATAAGAATTTGGTTATATCCAGAATAACCATCTACGAAACAGTAGTACTCATGATCGGCTAATCTCTCAAGCATCTGATCGATAAAAGGAAGTGGAAAATGATCTTTCCTAGTGACAGAGTTCAACTTCCTATAATCAATGCACACTCGCCATCCAGTGGTCATTCAGGTCGGTACTAACTCATTGGCATCATTTGTGACTATCGTGATACCTGATTTCTTAGGCACGACCTGAACAGGACTTACCCAAGAACTATCGGAAATAGGATATATGATCCCCACATCTAACAACTTCAAGAATTCTGCCCTAATGACCTCTTTCATGTTAGGGTTAAGCCGTCTTTGCATTTCTCGCGAAGTTTTAGCATTTTCGTCAAGATGGATACGATGCATGAACACAGATGGAGATATACCCTTAATGTCTGATATAGTCCACCCAATAGCCGATATGCTCCCTAAGGACATTTAAGAGTTTTTCCTCATGTTCTTTATTTAACTCAGAAGCAATGATGACAGGAAGACTCACATCTGGACCTAAGTAGGCATACTTCAGTTCAGAAGGTAAAACTTTCAGATTCAATTTTGGAGGTGACTCAACAGATGAGACATGTTTAGATTCAATTGATGAAAGGGGCTCTACCTTGGCTTTCCAATTCTCAATGTCCATAAAAGGGACATAATCTAACAAGGTATTCACTTCTTCACAAGCACTAACCAGATCAAAATCACACCCAAAGTGATTTAGACATGCCTTTAAAGGATCATCAAAACTTGAATGTTCAAAAGTCTCTTGTACTAGACTCTCTATTAGATTCACATCACTCATATCCTCAGATTCTGATGGTTGTCGGCTCACATTAAAAACATTAAGCTCAACAGACATGTTTCCAAATGAAAGTTTTAGAACACCATTCCTACAATTGATTAAAGCATTTGAAGTGGCTAGGAATGGTCGACCAAGGATAACAGGAATTTGGCTATTGGGATTAGCCACAGGTTGAGTGTCTAAGACTATGAAGTCTACTGGAAAGAAGAATTTGTCAACCTAAATTAACACATCCTCAATGATACCACGAGGTACCTTGACTGAACGATCTGCCAACTGTAGCACTACCTTTGTGGGTTTCAAATCACCAAGACCAAGTTACTCATACACAGAGTACGGCAACAGATTTACACTCGCACACAAATCAAGCAAAGCTTGCTCAATTATCTGGTTACTTATTTTACATGAGATTGTAGGATAACCGGGATCCTTGAATTTAGGTGGTGTGCGGTGTTGGATAATTGAGCTTACTTGCTCTGTAAGGAAGGCTTTTTTATACACATTCAATCCACGCTTAACCGTACACAAATCTTTCAAAAATTAAGCATAAGAGGGGACCTGTTAAATTGCATCGAGAAATGGAATATTGATTTTGACTTGTTTGAATATTTCCATAATCTCTTTGTAATGATGCCCCTTCTTAGGCTTTTGGAGTCTTTGAGGAAATGGTGCAGTAGGAACAAAGTTCCTAACTGAAGGTTCTATTAGAGAATTGGGGACAAGATCGGGAATTTGGACTTTTGGGTCAACTTGAGATTCCATTTTGTTTTCCTTTTCTGGTTCATGGTTACCTTTCACATTTTCCCTTCTTGGAATTTTGACTTGATTGTCAACTTGTTTGCCTGACCTTAGGGTTATGATTGACTGGACTTGATCAGTTGGACCAGAGGTCGACTGCTCACTCACATGATATTGACCCTTTGGGTTGGGAATGGGCTGACTAGGAAATTTTCCTTTTGTCCTTCTCTCCTACAACAGTGGCTAACTGGCCAATCTGTGTTTCTAATTTAAAAATTGATTGACTAGTTTGCTGCATGAACTGTTGTAAGGTATCTTCCAGTGTTGGTTTCCTTGGTTGTTGGGGGACATATGGATGAGAATTTTGGGACATAGAAGGATATGATGCTGGTGGTTGCCCTTGGGATTGCATATGTTGTATACCCGAGTTGTTTCGATGCTGATTTTGACTCCATGAGAAATTATGATGATTTCTCCAATTGGGGTTGTATGTGTCAGAATAGGGACTACCAAATGGTTTCTTATACCCGTTTAGTGCATTAGCTTGTTCAGTTATACACTTATGGAATGATGCTATAGAGGGACACGTCTGAGCAGTATGAGATGGACTCTCACAAAGTTGACATGTCTCACTAATAACATGGACTGAAGAACTTTTTCCATTTTTCATCTCTATAGCCTCCACTTTTCTGGTGAGACTAGCTATCCTTGCACTCAAATCAGTTCCCTCACTAACCTCATAGACTCCTCCCTTTTTGGTATCCATAGACATTGGTAAACTTCTTCTCTCAACCCTCCCTGAGTATTCCCAATGTTGGGAACTCTCGACTAACGCATCTAGAAATTTCCAAGTCTCATTTTCATTCTTAGACATGAAATCTACCCTACCTCGTGACTCAATTAGTTAACGATTTGAGCAGATAATCCATCATAAAATAATTCAACTAAACGCCATTTTTCAAAACCATGGTGGGGACACTTAAGTAGCAAATCATTGAATGTTTCCCAACACATGTAAAATTGTTCACCTTCTTTTTTAGCAAATTCCATGATATTTCGGCGAAGGGAATTAGTTCTATGTCTAGGGAAGAATTTGGTGAGGAATTTTTTACAGAGTTCATCACAAGATTTAATTGATTCTGGTTCCAATGAATATAACCAAGACTTGGCTTTCTCTTTCAAAGAGAACGGGAATAACCTCATCTTAATTGACTCTTCGGGAATATTCTAAAAATTAAAGGTGGAACAAATCTCTAAAAATTCCTTAACATGAAGGTATGGGTCTTCAAAGTTCGAACCTCTAAAAGTCGGCAGTAAATTGATTACTGCTGCCCGTATCTCCAAATGGGCATGTTGTGTTGCAGGCAAGACAATACAAGATGGGTTTGTGATGTGTGCGGGAGTATAATAATCCTTAAGGGCTTTCACTTCATTATGTTCTCCTTCCATCTTGACTTCAATGATCTTTCCAACACTAGAATTTCTTACACCTTCTCTAAAAGTTCTCTCAATTTCTAGATCTAAAGGTGCCAACTTTGATTTCAGATATCGACGACCTAACATGCACTAGGAAGACTCCATGACTTAACAAATACACTACCAAAACAAGTATTTTCTTTATCTGAAATTTAATTCAAGGGTAGTGATTTCTATTATTTATTTATTTTTAATTTCCTATATGAGAGATTATTAGGAGTAATTTCAAAATAATCTTCACCTAATTAGACAGTTTCTACTCCCTTTCAGAGAAAACTAGTGGATGACTAGTTAAGGACCATCAAACTAACAACGAAGTAGTTCCCAAGAAAGTGTGGCGAGGCACTAGGCTTGCTTAATGTCGCGTCAGCCACACTCCTAGACAGAACTGTCCTACCGTTTATCAATTTGATAGTGACTCACTGGATTACCAAAAGTTTAACAATGTTCAAGAGGATCCTATGAGTTATATGAAAACCTATTGGGCAACGTCTACTTGATTTTAAATTAAACTAAATTTAGCCAAGGGTATACAAATGCAATGAGATTTTTAACCTAATGGACAAGAAATTGGTGATGAAATCCAATCCTTATCTTGTTAGAGGGTTAATGCCCTTACTAAAAGATTTATGCAAAATGCTAAATTAAAAATGCACATACAAGCAAGTAAACAAAAATAAAAATAAAAGGAGTGAGTGTGTGAACTTTTTTCTTTTTTTTTTCTTTTTTTTTTATAAATAAATAAATAAACGAAATAAACGAAATAAAATAAAATAAATAACAAAAATAAATTTGAAGAAAGTGTGTACCTAAAGGTTATTTCTAGTGTTATTCTATCCTAAAGGTAGCATGCAAAATTTCACCTATATAAAAACTATGTTCACCTAATCTAAAAAAAAAAATACTACTATTTATTAAAGATAGGGGTACTTACCTGGATTCCGTAGTAATGCCAGTGAAGTTGTCACAAAGAAATCCAAGTATTTGTTTATCCAATGCGATCTCCAAAGAAAATGAAATACTACCTACAAAATTAAAAAGTATCAATTACTTAATTAAAATAAAACAAAAATGATAAACACACACTAATTCTAAACTTAAGCTAAGAATAAATAAAATAAGAAAAAAAAAATTGCTATAGTAGCCGAAATGTTACAGTAGTTTGAAATAAGTTTTTTTTATTATTATTATTTTTTTATACTGTTTTTGTTTTGCTACAGTAGTCGAAATGCTACAGTAGTTTCGATTTTTTTTTTTTACAACAACTACTGTTTAGCAAAGCTACTAGAGTATGATTTGACCAAAAAAATAATAAAAAAATAAATCAAAAGCTCACAATGAATAATAAAACTACTGGAATATGATTTATTTTTATTTTTTTTAAACAAAACAGTAGCTTCCTTGTGCAGTAGCTTATGCAAAATATTTTTTATTTTTATTTTTCTTAAATAACTAGCAGAAGAATTAAATCAACTTAAATTTAATTAATTTCTTGTTGCTATTCCTTGGCAACGGCGCCAAAAACTTGGTGTGTTTTAAATTATTACTCGCAAGTGCACGAATCAATTATAGTTTAGGTTATGCAAGAACGAGGTGGAATGCTTTAAAGAGAACTTAATTAAACTCAAATTAATCTAAAACTAACTTAGTTTCTCAAAGTTTGTTTGTTGAAGTGATTTTTATACTAAACATGCAATATCGAAATACAAATAATTAAAGCGAGAATAATAGGGAGAAAATACTAAGGTATCTAAATCCACCACCACTAATCCATAAACTTCTAATTATTCCTTTATCAATTCCAATTTTAGAGTAGTAATTTAGAAATCAATCTTATTATTTTCTCAAGATTTAACAATAACGCACTAATGAAATATATTTTCCTTCGCTTTAAAGTGTAAAATTCTAAGCATCCTATGTATGCAATTTAATGGATCACATAAGATCAAAGATTTTTACTTATAAACTCATCAAATCCAAGCTTGATTAATTATGATAAGAATTCTTAACTACTATAAATACATGATATTTATAGTGAAATAAATTTAAAACAATTAATACTATGAAGCGAAAATCATAAGCATTTAAACCATACACATGGAAATTGATAAAAGACTAAAAGGAATTTATTTCATAAATGGTGGTTTCATCCTCAACCTTAGTTGAGAATTTAGTTACACATGCTTAAAAACAAAATAACAAAGTAAGAACAATAAAATCCGGAATTGAAGATAAATTCTTCTCCTCTTTGGTGTCCTTCTTGCTCTCCTCCTTCTTTTTCTTTTTTTTTTTTCCTTTTTCTCGCTTTTCCCCTCCTCTTCAAGATGTATCCATATTTATAGAGAAATATTGGAATCAAATTAGAACTTGTAAAGATAAATGAAATATTCTTTTCTTTTCTTTTTCATCACTTTCCATCACATTTTGTTCTTTTTCCATGTGCATTTGAATCTTCCAACTTTCATCCATGTGTATTTGATTCATCCAACTTTCACCCATGTGCATTTGATTCATTTATCACTTTACACCTATAAATGAAAGACATAAATGTAGATGTAATTTAATGACATTGAAAATGATTTATTCAACAATTTTATTATAAAAATTAAGTTTTGTGCACTTATCATTATTACACTTCTAAATTAATTAAAATAAATAATTTTACCTACTAACAAATATACACTTGGGGATAAAATATGTATGTAAAATGGACTTATCATTAGGATTCTAAATACACAAAGTGATTTGTTTTTTTTTTTGGTAAATACAAAATGATTTGTTTCAAGTGCTATGATCATATATATACAATATCATATAATCAATATTTGCTCTTGATCAAATTTGCAATACAAATTTTCAGCACAACATCTTTTGTAGAAAAAATTATATTTTACCAAAGGTCTAATGACCAAGCTTAACTTTGATCAAATGAGAGATCGAGGTTTTAAGTCTTAGTGGAGGCAGTGTGTGGGTATACTTAACTTTCAAAAAAAAAAAATCTATTTTATGTGATTAATGATTCAAGTTTTTTCTTTCGCAGTACATCGACGTGACATCAGTGTGAAAGGGGTTCAAGAATCGGTTTTCTTTTTATAAGGGTTAAAATTACTTATTTTGGCTTTTTTATCCCATATTGTAGGATGGATCTCGAAAGATATGAAAGATCTCCCTCCAAGCCTTACATATGACTTTCATCGAATAAGGCTTTTCACATAATTCTGTTTATTCTCTTTAAATTGACTATCCGGTTCCCTCCCTTTCCTGCTAGGATTGATTTTTCATAAAATATAATTGGGTCAAGTCGTGACTATAAATTTGTGAAGACTAATATTTTGGTACAATGTTCCTGATAAAAAATCATTTTTAATCACGAACTTAACACTGGTAAAAATATTTGTGGCTAAGTTCAATATTTCTTATATTGTACCCTATATACGTTTTACTTTAGTTGGACTCATTCTTAGTACGTTTTTCCATTCTAAAGCAATTTTTTTTACCTTCTTAAGAAGTGAATGACTGGTATGTAATTGTAAATTTGGAATTGTGGTTGAACTATTGATACGTGAAAATTACAATAATCGGTAAATTAATTACTGATAGTATCTTATTATATATGGATATTTTAGCACAATGTGAGAGTGCATGCGACACTAGAAGGTCCAATGTTTGTACATTATGAGCCATCCCATACGACTCCTTAACCACTGGTCATCCCTATGGTTCAGTGCATGTATGTGTCTGTCAATTGTATAAGGTAAATAATACACTACTCTTATAGTTTGACTCATAGGATATGTATGTGTCTGTAGATTGTATAAGGTAAATAATACACTACTCTTATAGTTTGACTCATAGGATATGTATGTGTCTGTAGATTGTATATATACATTTCACAAGAAATTCTCATCTATTTCGTCATGTGATGATTTAAAACATAATAGAGATTTCCATGTGTTACAACTAATAAGTTACATGTTACAAACTTCCGAGTTATAATCTTTGGTAGCTTAGTGAGTGGTTATATAGTTATATATATTGTAAGAGCCAAAATTCTTGGCCCTGTTATATACTACTTTATATTGAAAGTTGTCACACATCGACTGAAAGGCAAAACCATTTCTATATCATTTCCTATAAATATAGGGTGTCTCCTATTATATTGTGTGCATAAATAGAGAAAAAAATAGAAGAGATACATGCTAGTATTCTTCTTGGTGAAAGTTAGGAATAAAATAAGTTGATACAAGCGTGAGTATATATTGTGTGTGTGCGTGTGTTTGATCTGTTGATCAACCCCTTATAATCCTCTCTTTGATTATAGTGAAACGATACTCTCAGTGGTCGTAGGCTTATTTTGGTCGAACCACTATAAATATTTGTGTCCGTTGTTTGTTCTTGGGCGGGTCTAAAAACCCTAACAAGTGATATCAAAGCTTCAGGTTGAAACATAGAAGAAGCCCGTTCATTCTAGTCCAGAATCGAATTTCAAAAGTGCCCGAAATCAAAACCTAACCATACCAAAAGCTTTATATCGACGAGACAAAGTCAACAATGTCAGTGTATCGCCAGAAAGTTCCGTACGCGCCCCCACGCGCCACCTGAAGTTCCGGCCAGATTTTTAACTCCGACGCGCAACAGTTTCGGTTCAGGGCTTTTTCGCAAAGCATTGTTGATCCATACAAGGAGTATAATATATAGACGGAAATATATTGCGAAGACAAACGTTTTGACACAAAAATCATCCCCATAGGTACTGGAACGCTCCCCGAGAAGGTACTGACGTCGTCAGTAATTTTATGTCTTTTGTGCAGATTTATTTTTTCACCCGTTTGGAATCATTTTTGACCCATTTTTTACGCAGTCAGAGGCGTTCTTAAGATTTTGAAACATTCCGGATGCAACTGTGTGATCGTTTTTGCGTAATTTGACTCCAAACACCTTGAATAGGCTCAGTGGGAGCTATGGGAGAAGAAAAGACATCAATGATCGACAAGTTTGATGGTACAAACTTTGCATATTGGAAGATGCAAATTGAGGATTTGTTATTCCATAAAATTTTATTATTGCCATTAGAAGGGAAGAAGCCAGAATTGATGAAAGACGAGGATTGGACAATCCTAGATCGAAAAGCTCTTGGTACGATCAGACTTACGTTGTCATAGTCCGTCGCCTTCAACATCAAGAATGAGAAGACAACAAAGTCTTTCATGGATGCTCTTTCGAGCATGTACGAACAACCATCTAGAGCGAATGCGGTACATCTCATCATTAGATTCACAAATCTGAATATGTCCGAGAATGAAAAGGTCAGTGAACACTTCAGCGTTCTTACTGAAATTATTGAGCAGTTGGAATCAGTTAAGATGCCAATCACTAGCAATGAAAGCGGCTTTTCTTATAAGACAATTTCCAAAGAGTTAGACTACTACAAAGGCTATTATTAGTAATTGTTCAAGGGTGGAACCGTTACAGTATGATTCCGTAGTGAGTATGATACTCACAGAAGAGATCAGAAGACAGTGTGAGTCAGACTCTTCTAACAGTGGCTCAATATTGAATGTTGACACCAGAGGCAGAGGTTCGAACATAAGAAAAGACGGAAGTAATGGATGTGGTTGTTCCAAGTCGAGATAGGAGTCTCAAAATTCCATTGAGTGTTGGAATTATGGCAAACTTGGTCATTACAGAGGCTAGTGCAAATCCCCGCAGAGTGTAGCGGATGACAAGACTGAAGTGAATTTTATCTCAGAAGATGATGCGTTGATATGCTTTTTGGAGAGCAAGATAGAGTTTTGGGTCTTGAACTCTAGAGCATCATTTCATGCCACCTCAAGTCGAGAGCTCTTCGAGAGCTATACACCTAGAAACCTTAGCAAGGTTTATTTAGGTGATGATCAGCCCTACAATATTGTTGGCAAGGGTGAAATACATATCAAACTCAGTGGATCGATATGGAAGTTAAGGATGTCAGACACATTCCAGACTTGAGGAAGAACCTGATCTCAGTAGGCCAGTTGGCGAGTGAAGGTTATGTGACCACTTTCAGTGAAGATAAGTGGAAGATTTCCAGAGGGCTATGACTATAGAACGAGGGAGGAAAGAAGGTACGCTTTACACAACCACCAAATTTAGCACAGTGATTACAGTTGTAAAAGGCAAAGAGGATCACAACTTGTGGCACCAGAGGCCTGGTCATATGAGTGAAAAAGAGCTCACAGTTATACATCAACTTCTATGAGTATAAGTAGAAGAGGGTTAGTTTCAAAAGCAACAACAGAAGTCTCACAATGGAAAAGCTTGAGATAGTTCACATGGGTATCTGGGGGCCAGCAATTGTCTCATCTCTTGGCAGAAAGTCTTACTTCGTGACTTTCATTGATGACCATTCCAAGAGGATATGGGTTTACTTCTTGAAACATAAAAGTGAAGTGTGCGATGTGTTCAAGAAATAGAGAGCCATCGTAGAGAAGGAAAGATGGTTGAAGGTAAAGAAACTGAGATTCGACTTTGGTGGAGAAAACGAAGACTTCGAGTTCAAGATTTTTTGCTATGAGAACAATATCAGATTAGAGAAGATTGTTCCAAGTACACTACAGTAGAATGACGTAGCAGAATGCATGAATCGGAAAGTGACTGAGATAGCCAGAAGCATGCGCATTCAAGCAGGGTTGCCAGAACAGTTCTGGGCAGAAGCAGTCAGTACAGCAACGTATCTTTTGAATCGTGGTCCATTAGTACCATTGGAGCACAAAATACTAGAAGAGCTATGGAACGATAAGGCACAGAGTGATCCTGTGTATGTTGAGATAGAAGATGTTCTAGACAGTGAGAGTCCTCAATCAGAAGGACATGTTGCAAATAGCAAGACTCAACAGGTTGATACATCGCAAAATTTCTTGCTTACAAATGGAGATGAACCAGATGATGATAAAGCATGCAATGCAGCAGATGCGAGCGAGTAGGAGCTTGCGATGGAAGATGAGATGAAGTCCCTTATCCTCATCAAAACATGGAAGCTAACCGAGCTGCCGGTAGAGAAGAAAGTTCTCCATTCTTCGGTTGTGAAACTGAATACCATTCATTCAAGCATTGTTGAAGCAGAAGTTTGCATCTAGAGCTGTTAGATGGCAAATTGTTTTTCCTCCAAGGTCACCTAAAAGAGGAGTGTTATATGCAGCAACCGGAAAGTCTCTTTGTGAAATGGAGAAAGAAGACAGACGTGACAAAGTTTGCAAGGCGAAGTCAGAAATGACAGTGGTTGCAAGAGAGAGTGGCCAGACGCAATAGAGGTCGCACATAACAGGATAAGTGCTTCGACCCAATTGGTGAAGCCCAGTTAGTGAAGCCAACTTGGAGCTCAAGACAAGGAGCCTGGTTAGATAAGAATTGCAATTGTAAAAGGAAATCAAATCTCTGAAATTAAGGGATTTGATCCTAATCATATTGGGTTAAGAAACCCATTTACTATTGTATAAATACAGCCTTAAAGCTTTAATAACATTCATTCGAGAGTAGAGTAAAAAACTGCATCTACACTTTGGTGCCCTTTATGGGAAGACTACAATTTTTCTTCGATTTTCTTCCAAACTTTAACCCTACTCTTCTCACCAAGAAATCTTGCAAAATCATCCATGGCGATAACTAGGTCTTCTGCAACAGCAGGGGATAGTGCCGCCCAAAATGTACAAATTATACAGATCATGCAACGATTGGATATGGTGGAGAAAAGAATGAAGACCTTGAGCAATAGAATGTAAACCTACACCGGCAGATAGCCCAAATTCCAGCACCAGCAGGCGTGGTTAGTGGAGTCAATAACAATGGAGGTGTCCCAGATCCGCCGGAGCACGAGGAGGGGATCGGAAGCAAAACAGTAGGTGATTAAGAGGAGATCTCTATTCCAGTACCCGGAGGTCTGCCTCCTCAGCAACCTCCAACTATGAAAGATTTGGAGGACTTGGCTAAGAGGATCCAGAGGCAGGTGCTTGAGAGCATGAAGGGCCAGACCCCCTCCACGAAAGACCTAGCAGCCCACGCTGCCGTTGATATGAACAAATTGCCCTTCACGGATGAAATAGATCAGGCATAATGCCCGAAGAATTTTCGCCTGCTGACCTTTACCTTAAAATTGATAATAAGTTTTGTGTTCAGGTTGCCATCTAAGATTGAAAAAAAAAAATTAGAATGAATAGTTTTATTTTTAAAAGAATAGACAATTGCTAGGAATAAATTTTGTGGCAAAAAGTATATTTTGCCACAATTATTTAATATTCATGGCGAAAGAAAAATTTTACCCACGAAAATATGTCGTCGCAAATAAATGAGTCATTTGCCACGAAAATAGCTATGTGGTAAAAATAATTGTCAATTGCCACAACTAATAATTCTTGGTAGAAAGATTATTTGACCACAATTATAAAACATTCGTGGAAAAATATAATTTTTTGCCACAAAAAATTATCATGGTAAATTATTGAGGGATTGCCACAAAAATAGTTTCGTGCAAAAAAAACAAGAAATTGCCACAAAAACTCCATCGTGGCAAAATTAAAAATGATTGTGGCAAAAATATATGTTTTGCCATGACTTTCATGTCATCGATAATGCTCGTGGCCAAAACCCATTTTAGCACTTAACCGAAGTGAAACATTTGGCGGGAATATTATTTACGATGAACTTTGCCACAAAAAAATCAGTTCGTGGCAATTGATATCATTTAGCCACGAAAAATTGTTTTTGTGGCTAAATTACTATATTTTGTGACAAATTTTTATGTGTGGCTAAATATTTCATGGCGAAAACCCAAGTTTGTTGTAGTGCTTATATGATGGGACCAAGGACCCATTAGATCATATTTGTCAGTACTAAACGAAGATGACCGCCTGGAAAAATGATGAGGCCCTTCTCTGCAACGTGTTTCCTACCAGCCTAACAGAGGCACCTCTCATATGGTTTAGGAAGCAACCACCTAGATCAATTGGAAGTTGGAGCAAGCTGTGAACTTTTCATAGTGCAGTACTACGGTAACCAGAGGCAAAAGAAGACTATCTGCAACTTGTTTACGATGACCCAGTAGAAAGAGGAAAGCCTCCAAAGCTTCTTATCCAAGTTCACAAGGGAGATGCCCTCCATTGACCAATGCAATCAGTTATCAGCAGTTAAGGCTTGCATAATGGTCCTGATCCCAGGCACTAAGTTTCATGCGTCTCTGGTAAAGAGGCCCCCCAACAACATTGGGGAGTTAAATTCAAGGGCGGAGCCAGGATTTGAAGGTAGGGGATGAAATAAAAAAATTCAAGTATTGAGTAGATGTATATAAAAAATATTTAGCTAAGCTTTTGTGTATATACTTATACGAAAATAAAATATTATTTATATATATATATATATATATATATATATTTAAATGTTAAGGAACCTACACACTCCCACACTCCCAAATGAGCCCTATAGAACTCGAACCCCAGACCTCTCCCAATTTGGGGAGGAATGGAAATATAATTAGACCACAAGGCCATTGGTAAATATTATCTATATTAATCATTATAAAAAGGAAAAAAAAAAAAGAGACCAAAACACGATAGCTACTACAAATTTGAACTCAAATAACACAATAGCTACAGAAAAATTAAGCTCGATGATTTTTTGAAAATTGAGGATCACCTTTTCTAGAATTAATTAAAATCCAAACAATTTATTTTAATAATGATACTTAAAAAAATTGTAAGAATTATATAAAATTAAAACAATTATTTTTAAGTTTATTTTCCGGTAAATATTATTTTTAAGTTTGAATGAACTATAATGTGCCATTTGAATTGTATTTAAGACAACTATTGAGAATTAAGTAAATTCACACCCAAAACAATAATGTGCCTATGTTAATGCCACTAGTGATGATTATTCATAACCCCGTTCAATAATTAAAGCAAAATTGTGAGTCTGTACTGTCATAATTTTACAGATAATAAAAATTAATTAGTAATAATCACTAATAAGTAATTATTGTATGTGTGTATAATCTCATAAAACTTTAATTTTTAAAGATAAGCAATTTAAGTTGTAATTACATTGAATAATGAGAATACAAAATTTGAGTAATAATAATGTTGTCATGCTCACACCTACACAAGAATTTTAAAGATTTTTTTTATAGAAATTGATAATTCTTAATTAGGGTATCAAAAAGTATTTCATTTAATTCATTTTTTAAATAAATTGTTAGGTCACAAAATTATTTGGGTCTTTTCTATATTTTTTGAGGGGGGGCAATTAACCTATTTCTTATATTTACCATTAGACCTATATATAAAAAGTAAAAAAAAAACAAAAACAAATTGGGGGGACATGGCCCCTCCTTCCGCCCTTAGTTAAATTTAAGAGCTCAAGGTTACCTCATAATCGAATAGGAGGAAGCAGTCTAGCGAAAAAGAGTAATTATGGTTATTGTTGAAGCCCGCACAAAGGATCGTATCAAGGGTCAGAAGCCGGCTCGCCCAGAACCTCCATTCTCTTTAAACAAACAAGCTGATAAGAAGCAAAGGGTGGAAGAAAAGGTAACTCTCCTCAAAACAAGTCTCAACAAGCTCTACTAGGATAAGAAAGAGAAGGGAATATTCAGACCCCCTCTGCCAATGAGGCAACCTATGGAGCAGAGGGACATGACCAAACATTGTGCCTTCCACAGTGAGTATGGCCATCATAACAACGATTGTCGGAACCTACGCAAGCAAGTGAAGGCCATGATTTCAAAAGGAAAACTAGCTGAGTATGCGGTAAAGGACTAGACCCATACGGAGCATCAGAGGAATTCCCCTCAGAATAACACCCAAGAGGGGCAACCAGTATGAGTGATCCATATGGTTTAGGGCGGGCATACTACCGAGGAGACGGAAGGGGTCAGGAGATCCCAGATGCTCTAGGCACACAAACTCAGAAGAATTGCCAAGATATGCCAGACCTCTAACAGGATGGAGGACCCCCATATCAGCTTCAATGAGACCGACCTGAAGAATGTGTAAGTGCCTCATAAAGATCCTATGGTTATTTCACTTTTAGTGGCTAACTACTTGGTCAAAAGAGTCATGGCAGACCCTGGTAGCAGCACAAATATCATAAATAAATGGGCCTTCGATAAACTTGGGGTTGATACCAACCAGATGCATCCCACGAGAGTCCCCTCGCTGGATTTGATGGACGAATGGTGGAGCCGATTGGGGTCATTCAGTTGTCCGTATCAACCGTCAGAAGGACATTGAAAGAAAACTTCATAATAATAGATGTCAAACCATCATACAATCTCCTGATGGATAAAGGCTGGATCCACAGGATGCAGGGGGTCCCCTTAACCCTTCATTAGGTCATGAGATGCGTTGATCCCAATGGGGTGGATATAATAGATATTCCAGGGGATTAGGTGGTGGCAAATGAATGATATGCAGTAACCATGAAGAACTTGGATACATAGACTAAGCCAGAGGAGGAGAGGCAAGAAGGTTCCAAGCAGAGGGAGAAATAACAATTACAGATTGACCCTTTTGAGGAGGGTCTGGAAAGTCAGATTACGATAGAGCCACTCTAGGAGGTAGATATCAGCCCCACTAGAGATGGCAGAACCACATTCATTGGGTCTTCTCTTTCAACCATCGAGAAGATAGATCTGATCAAAATATTGCAAGATAACATGGATATATTCGTTTAGTCACACTTAGATGTGCCAAGCCTAAATCCCTCAGTCGTATAGCACAACATCAGCGTCGACCCTGAAACTAGACCAATAAAGCAGAAGCAGAGGCGGTTTGGGGTGGAAAGGAATCAAATCATAGCTGAGAAAGTTAGAAAACTACTCAAAGTCGGGTTCATTAGGAAGGTCAGGTACCCCACCTAGCTTTCTAATGTGGTTGTCGTCATGAAAAAAATGGGAAATGGAGGATCTGCATTGACGTCACCAACTTACACAAGGTCTGTCCAAAAGATTGCATCCCTCTACCAAAATCGACTAGATGGTGGACGCTATAGCAGGGTATGAACGACTCTCATTCCTGGATGCTTACTCTGGATACAACTAGATCCCCATGAGGAGAATACGTCATTTATCACAAAAGAAGGTACGTTTTGTTATAAAGTAATGCCTTTTGGATTGAAAAATGCAGGTGCTACCTACCAGATGCTGGTAAAGAGAGTCTTTGGTCACCTGATGGGACACACAATAGAGGAATACATTGACGGCACTGTGGTTAAAAGAAAAAAGAAAGGGGACCACCTCCAGCACTTGAAGAGGGTATTTCAAGCAGACAGACTCTATGGGATGAGGCTCAACCCCTTTAAGTGCTCATTTGGAGTCTCATCTATGCAATTTTTGGGCTATATCGTAAATATAACGGGGATAGAAACCAGTCCAACTCAGTTCAAAGCCTTGATACACACAGAAAAGCCAAAAACTCATGAGGAAATTCAGACCCTCACAGGAAGGGTAGCTGCGATAAGCAAATTCATCTTCAGACTCATAGATAAATACAAACCTTTCTTCTAGGCCATCAGAGCAGGAAAGAGTAATGTCTGGGGACAGGAGCAAACCCATGCACTTTGAAAGTTAAAGGAGTACCTTGTAAGCCCTCTAGTGTTAATTTCTCCAGAGCTAGGGGCAACACTACACCTCTACCTAGCAATTTCAATTTCCTCAACAAGTGTTGCACTAGTCAACGAGGAAAAAACATGTCAGACTCCGGTCTTCTACACCAAAAAGTCCCTATCAGACCCTAAAACCAGGTACACCACCACTGAGCGAGTTATTTTATCACTAGTCAACACCAAAAGAAGGCTCAGACACTACTTCGAAACGCACCCCATTATTGTCCCAACATCATTCCCCATCAAGGCAATAATGTCCAAACCTGACCTGACCGGGAGAATTAGCAGAAGGGTAATTGAATTAGGGGCCTTCAACATCACTTATATACCTAAGACAGCTATCAAGGGGCAAGCCCTAGCGGACTTCCTTTTGGAAGCAGAACCAGAGCTGGAGCATCAAATACCAAAGGATACAGAATGGAGTCTATTTGTCAATGGATCAGTCGGAGCCTCTGGGGCTGGAATAGGTCTGGAAGTCATGACACCTGATGGTACCAAAATCCAACAAGCAGTCCGTCTAGAGTTTCCAGCCTCCAACAATGAAACCGAATATGAGGCACTACTAACAGGACTCAGACTGTGCCAGAGTCTCCAGATTAAGTACCTCAAAATATACAGCGATTCCCAGCTCGTTGTTAGACAAGTTAATGGAGAATATGAAGCAGGTTAAAAGATGGAACTTTATAGGGCCCTAGCTCTAGCAGAGCTAAGCCATTTTGAATAGTTCAGCCTTGAGCAAATACCAAAGGGATAGAATGAAAGCACGAACAGACTAGTCGACATGACATCATCTAACACTCAGGATCTAACCAAGGTGGCTCCAATAGATTACCTTAAGATCCCAAGTATCAAGCAGCCAGTCAGTGTCTGCATAATACTATGGGAACCTAGTTGGATGGACCCCATCGTATCTTACCTGAGGGATAGGACCCTGCCTAAAGACAAACCCGAAGCTAGAAAAGTTCGAATGAGATCTTCGAGGTATTATCTAATCAATGGGAAATTATACCGAAAGTCCTTTGGAGGACCATACCTCAAGTGTCTTACCCCCTTTGAAGTCAGAGCCATCATGAAAGAGATACATGGATGGACGTGTGGAAATCATTCAGGAGGGAGGTATCTCGCTCATAAAGTGCTGAATCAGGGTTATTTCTGGCCCTACTTTTCT
The DNA here is from genome assembly GCA_963922005.1 of Cornus suecica. Classification (NCBI taxonomy): domain Eukaryota; kingdom Viridiplantae; phylum Streptophyta; class Magnoliopsida; order Cornales; family Cornaceae; genus Cornus; species Cornus suecica. The sequence continues at coordinate 38,592,117 of OY998247.1, read as the reverse complement.
CAAGTCACAAAGACCTTTATCAGAAGATGCCACAAATGTCAGATCCATGGAGATAGAATTCATCCTCCATCAGAGCTTCTCAACCCCACGCTCAATCCACATCCCTTTGCCCAATGGGGGATTGATATCGTGGGACCACTCTCAAAAGCTTTAAGGGAGGTTAAGCTAGCACTAATAGCCACAGATTACTACACTAAGTGGGTGGAGGTAGAATCCTATTTGGTAATCAAGTTCATCTAGACAAATTGGAGCCCCCAAAGTAATTATGATCAACAATGGGTTGAACTTGAACGATAAATGGACCAGAGCTTTCTGTGAATAGCACGACATCCAATTAAAGACATCCTCAGTTAGGTACCCGCAAGACAATGCTCAAGCAGAAAGGTCCAACAGATCAATTTTGAACATCCTTAAAAATAAGCTGGAGGATGTCAAAGGACTGGGCATATAGGACTACTCCCAGGATTCCCACTAGAGAAACTCCATTCTCTATGACATATGGGGCAGAAGCTATGATCCCTATAGAAAATGTAGTGCCGACCATAAGAACTGAAGGCTATCAGGAAGATCAAAACAATCAGAATTTGGTGCATACTCTCGACATCCTGGAAGAAAAGCGTGACAAGGCAACTACCAGACAAGCTGAATACCACTATAGGATCAGAAGGAGCTACAACCAGAAAATGAGAAGGCCAGAGTTCTAGGTTGGGCACATGGTCCTCAGGAAAAAGATCGGGATCATCAGTAAGCTTCATGAAAATTGGAAAGGACTCTACACTGTGACCGAAGTCATTGGCAAAGGGGCTTACCGGTTGAGGAAATCTAACAAGCGCATGGAGCTCCACTCCCAAAACGCCTCCAAACTAGAGAGGTATTATCCCTAGATAGATTTTTCAATTTCTCAAAATTGACAGGGGTTATTTACGTCCACGTTATTTTTCACTTATTTCCCTACAATGAATAAAATAGGTTGAAGCTTGATTTCATTCTTTTAATTTCGTACTCTAACAATAAATTGCCAATGTATCTCTTCTTATTCTTATTCTTAATTACGAAGAGGAATTTATTCCTAAGTTATAAAATGGCAGAGGCATATGCCTGACCCATAACAAAGAGGAATTGATTCCTAAGTTATAAAATGGCAGAGGCATAAACCTGAACCATTAAAAAGAGGAATTGATTCCTAAGTTATAGAATGGCAGAGGTATGTGTATGACCCATTACAAAAGAGGAATTTATTCCTGAGTTATAAAATGGCAGAGGCATAAACCTGAACCATTAAAAAGAGGAATTGATTCCTAAGTTATAGAATGACAGAGGTATATGTCTGACGCATTACAAAAGAAGAATTTATTCCTGAGTTATAAAATGGCAGAAGCATAAGCCTGAACCATTAAAAAGAGGAATTGATTCCTATGTTATAAAATGACAGAGGCATATGTCTGATCCATTAAAAAAGAGAAATTTATTCCTATGTTATAAAATGGCAGAGGCATATGCCTGACCCATCACAAAGAGGAATTAATTCCTAAGTTATAAAATGGAAGAGGCATACGCCTGAAGCCATCACAAAGAGAAATTTATTCCTAAGTTATAAAATGGTAGAGACATATGCCTGAACAATGAAAAAGAGGAATTTATTCATAAGTTCACCCCTACTCGAATTTGCAATCAAACAACAAATTATATGCCTGAGGCATACACTGGTGAAATGAATATCAGTTGAAGGCATACAAATTTTGGTAAGATTCAAATTAATCAAACACGAGATCATTCATGAATAAAAGAAAGTTTTCATTGAAGTAAAACTTGTATTATAAAAATTTGCCCAAGGGGCTACAAATGTCCTGAGGCAAAACAAAAAAAAAACCACAAGAAATGAAGTCAAGATGGTCCTATTGTAGAGGTGATAGAGCCATAGATGAGATATATTGCAACTCAAGGCAAGAACAAGATCTGTATCGTGACTCTATCAAATGCCAAAGGGGCCTAGGTCTTACATAGAGCACTAAACTTTGGCCCCAAAGGCATCCACAATCTGTGTGGGAGAAAGGGCTGGAGCCTCAGAGTTCTGAGGATCAATAGCAGGGTCCCTTTAAAGGAACTTCAAGAAGAGCTCCTCAGCTGGATTGGGGTCAGGAGCCTTGTAAGGATGTTGAACCCCAAGATGAGCATCCATAACATCAGGATCCTTAAGGTTCTTTTTCTTTGGTTTCTTCAGAGCATTAATAAAACCACTGCGCCAGAACTCACCAGCAACACTGTTATTGAAGATTTCATAGCGATAGTGCATGTCCAACCCTCATTTCTTGCACATCTCCAACTCATAGTGGGAAAGGGTCAGGCGATACTTGAGATCTTCATTCACATGGGCCCTACTCTCCTTCAAAGCTGCAATTTCCTTATTCAGAGTGGCAGCCTCTTGGACCTGCAGAGTTTCCTTCCCATCTGCTAGGGCTAGAGCAGCTTTGAGGCGGGCCACCTCATCAGACTGATGAGTCAACTCATCAGTATAGGTCTAACGCATGTAGCACAGAGCCCCCACAGTATAAAATGCCTACAAACAATATAAGGCAATAATTGTCAGGGGTTAAAATGATGCATAAAAAAGGGGAGCAAAACACAAAGGGGAAATGTACCTTCATCATCATGCCCATCACCCTGTTTGTCAGTTATGGACCATCGAGGGCCTTGAAAGCATCCAAATCCTCCCTTCTCTAGATGAACTTAGCTCTATCAGTTATGACATTCATGGTGGTGGGGATTGGGGCACCCCCACCATTTTTTCGAGCCTTCCCTTTTAACTTCTACCTCTTCAAAGACCTATCTTCAGTAGAAGGGTGAGGACTAGATGGAGGAGGCTGGGGCAAGGAATGGATTGCAGTCTGTCCTATAGCAGACCCAGACGCTACAGGGGACCTAACGTTGCAACAGACCCAGACATTGGGGTTGCCATTATGACTCGAGCAGAAGTTCCCTTAGTGGCAGGGTCTGAAACAATCTCCAGATCAACATCTATAAGCTTGGGGTGGCTCGGGAGAAGCTTGTCTGTTGTGCCTCATAGCTGGGATATACCCTGCAAATTGGCAAGAGTCAGAATACCAGTACACAACGAACGATCAGACCAAAGTTTTCTCCTCAGCACTTTAACCCTCTTGTAGACCCTACTAGAGTATGAATCTTTACAATCAACACCAAAAGTCTTATATATATTATGCCCTATGTATGTAACACCCCGTGTTATTTTCCTTTTTTCCTGAAATTATATTTATTTTAATTTCGGTAATGACGTCACTTGTTCATGACGTATTATTTATTCTTGGTATTTGGTACCTGTAAATTTTTCGCGTTTAGTTTTAAAGTCGACTGGACGACATTACGCGAATTCTTGTTGTCAATTACACGGTCTCGTTTCGACGTTAGTTTATTCGACGTTTAATGATTAGTGTTTCGATTGAATGACGACGCGTTTTAATTGGATCGGGCGTTTTATGTTCCGACGTTTGGGTTTCTACCTCGATATATTTTATTTGGCATCCCGTTATTATTTCGGGCTTGCGAGATTATGTTCGGACGTTTCCGATAATTATTGGAATTTATGGTTTATATATATATTTAATTACAATTAAATATATATAGTGTTGGGGTTGCTTTTGCAATTGTGTATAACTAGGGGGTCATTAGTGCAATTAGGTCTTATATACGAATATGTATATATAGACCGTGTATCTCTGTTGCAGCTTCCTCTCCACGACTACATTTCTGCTCCTTCATTGACCACCTGCTACCATTCTCTTCATCACCTCCATGGCCGGCGAGGAAAGGAGAGAGAGAGAGAGAGAGTTGGACGTGAGAGAGGGGCGGCCAGACAACAGGTTGCCGCAGCAGCAGCTGCGGCTGGAGCGGCAGCAGCGACCTACAGCGGCGACGCAGCTGGGTGGTCGACGGCGTCTGGTGGCTGCGGCGAGCTGGCGGTGGTCCGGTGGTGGCACAGTGGCAGACGCGTACGGTGGTGACGCAGCTGGAAGCAGCAGCCGCGCGGTAGTCCCGGTTCTGCTGAGCTTCGGCTAATTTTTCGGCGACCTTCCGGTGATCGGTTTGAGCCGATTTTCGGTGAGTAGCTCCGTATATTCATGGTATTCGTCATATATTAATTTCGTGAATTTAGGATGAACGATTTGCCCGGAAATCGCAATTATAGGTTATAGTTTTTGTTTGGGTTATTTTAGATTTAACCGAATTAATTAACCGATTATTAATGGGCTTCGTATATATCGTATAGGTTGTCAAGACGGACATTTCGATATATTCGAAATAATTATCGGACAATTTTGGTCGGCGGGCTTCATATTCGTGCGCCGGCACTGTGTTGTTTCGGACTGTTCGGTAACGTATAATTAGGTGGGAAATTATATTTCTCACTCCGCATTATTGAAGTAGTTTAGGGGTGCAAAACCCTTATTTAATTTATTATAGGTATATTAAATTGCTAGTTTAAATATTTATAAATCGTTTAGGATCAGAATGAGACTTAGGAATTAATTTAAGAAAATTTATTAAATTATTCCTATATGGTTAAATAATATTATTATTTAAATTAAATAAGAATGGACGGCTTAGAAATCCTTACGAATTTAAATGGGTTATTAGAGATTCGAAAAGCTTAGACGATATGCTAGGATCCTTCTGGTATACGTGAAATAATTGTTTAAATTATTTTAAAAAGGCATGTTAATTGAAAATGAAATATTTTCTAAATAATTAAAGAAAATATATTTTTGGAGAACATGAATGGTATATGAAATTATTTTCATATGATTTAAATGCTTTAATATATTTTTAAAAGCATGTACAGAGATTATGAGATTTATATATTACCATGTTGGTATTTTCATAAATATGATGCATGACATATTTATGTTGGACATGATTTATTTGTGTACATCATGTATTGTGAGACATGGGTGTGGGTGCATGTAGTGCACGGTTTCACCATTTGCAGAGAGAGTCATTTGGTGTGGTCTACTTCCTTTGTGCGTGGTGCACGAATAGACGTTTGTGTTTGGATCGTCGTGACAACTGGCCAAGGGGTGCTTCTCGCTTCCCGCGGAACTAATCTTCTGAGAAACTGAGACGATAGGGGGAGGACACATAGTCCAAGGCCCTATGTGCGCGACTAGGTCGTGGTGGACGTCTTCCTTAGTTAAAAGTGTGAAGTGTCAAAAGCACTTGGGAAGGACGGTACGATAAGTCTACATTCCTTAGTGAGCTTGTATCCTCAGGGGAATGGTAGAGAATGATCCAGTACCCTTGGGAAGGGTGTGTTTTTGTGTGTGTGTACTACAGGCGGTCTGTGAGTACGGTGCGTTGCATATCATCATGTGATTTATTGATATATATATATATATGTTGGAGCATGATTATTTATGAATATGCAAAATGAATTCATTTTATAAAATGCTCAGTTGAAAGTGATAAATGTGAAAACAGGAATTAAAAGCAGTAATTATTAAAGTATAAACGAGGCGTATATCCTTATACTCGTGTTGTATACTTTTGTGCCCGTAGGCGGCCTGGCGACTTCTGTGGTTAGTTGAAGTTAGAGATGGATTGTAGAATTGAGGTTGAGTTGATGTGGAGTAATGCCTTAGAGAATGTGGTTAATAGTTTTGTAATTGTGGTTAGTAGCCTTGTGATTGTGGCTAGTAGTTTGGTGATTTTGGTTAGCTGTGTGACCTTGATCCGAAATTGATTTTAGTATCAGTTATGATTTGGGGCCTTCGAGAAGGCGGGTGATGAGATTGTGAGTTGTAGTATGGACCTTTAGGTGCATTTCACTTTTGAGGAATATGTTATCAATTGTAACTGAGATTTTGATTGGGAGATAAGAGGTTATGGTTGAGGTGAGTTCTATTAAGTACTTAGGGTACCGTAGCGTGGTTTATAGTGCTTAGTTCATTCCCCTAAGCATTCCTTTTACTGTGTTTTGTACGCTAGTACGTAGTCGTTGACTTGTACGTCATTCCTTGAGTCGTTGGTTACGTGTGGTGCCGAACCTCTTCATTGTGGTGTCATTTGAGTTGGTGGAGTTGGAACGGATATTTGTCTTCCGTGAGTCCAACGTGTTGTTCGTCCTTTCCTTGTCCTCTCGGACATTATAGAAATCTGTGGAGTTATGTTCCCTCTTGTTTGGCTGTCATTTCGAAAACGGTGTTTTCTAAACCTTGAAACAAACTCTTTATATTTAAAAGGAAAAACCCGTTTTCGCCTACCCCCGTAGAAATGAAAAGTTTTAATACCTTATAAAATGATCTTAGGATCTTCTTTGAAAAGATTTCAACTTTTAAGAGCCGGTGATGGCAACTGACGGAGACCGGGGGCAAGACGGTCATTTCTACTGTGTGATTTTCTAAAAGAAAACTATTTTATTAATTTTCTTGGGATTCTGAGGTTACGAGACTTCTTTCTCAAAACCTCGACTTGTAGAGTTTTGAAAGGTGTTCCATTGTTTCACCTTTGCTTCCGATCATTTTTAAGTCTCGGTTTTGAGGCTTGTCGTTGTTCAGTGCACACATATAGTGTTGCCTTTCTCTTTTCTGGGTTGTTGGTTTCACCACCTAGGTGATATGAGTTCTTCTTACGTTAGGGGCATGGATACCAAAAGGATTGGTTCGAGTTTGAAAACCTTTTTCTTAAAAACTATTGAATCTCTGGGATTCATCTTTTTATTACTTCCACTCTCGGCCATTCGTTTTTGGTTTCCTTGTTCCCTCTTGGTATTCTTTCCTTGTTCACTGGTGGTATCTTAACCTTGACATCGTTGTCTTGGTTATCTGTTGGTTAGCATTGGGAACTCTTTTCCTTTGCTTCGTTTTAGTGACCCTTAGGTGGTCGTTCTTGTGAGTTGAGGTCTTGTACTCTTAGTGAATTGATTGGGTGGTTTTGTAGCTTATAGTGCAAGTGTTAGTGATTGATTTATCCTGTTGGTGACTTATTGACTTGTTGGAGATAGCATTGAGGTTTTCGCATATTGAGATGATGGGGTGATCCCATCCTTGAGGTACAGACTTACTCTAGGAGAGGGATGAGATTTGTTATATATATATATTGTGTGTATATATATATATATATTGATTATGGTTGTGTTAGTACGCAAGGACGTGGGCGTTTTCCTTCCTGTGTTATCGGGGTGTAGGATTTGAGCCTTCCTTGGTACTATTGGTGGATTTTGTTTCCTTGTGGATATTAGAGGTGAGGTGATCTCCTCGGTTGGATCTTCTGAATTGTGTTGTGAGTAATTGGTGATTTGTTAGACTGGACCTTAGTATCGTGTACCTAGTGTACGTTGGTGAGAGTAGTGTAGACTACTGGTGTTGGGTACTTGGAGTACGAGTTTTAGAGACTCATGTTGTGTATTTATATATATATATATATATACGTGTAGATATATATATATATATTCCCTATATACTTATGTCTACTCGTTTACGATATTATATGAGTGTGTGACTTGGGTTTGCGTGGATGGGACTAGTTGGGCTATATTTATATCTTATTAGACGGTTTAGCTTTACCTAAACTATCAGAGGATGTGGTAGTTAGGATATCTTTTCCCACTGAGCTTATTTGCTCACAGGGGAATTTCATTCGCCCCCTGGTATTCCACGCCAGGTTGCAGGAAATATACGGCTATGAGCAGGATGCAGTGCAACGACAGCTTTCTTTTGTTTCCTTGTTACAGGTTTTGGAGTTGCGTTGGGTGATGCGGTTACGGTTGCAGCACGACTGGGTTTGGGGACGATAGGTATCCGCTTTCAGTTTCTCTACCCATTGTTATGGGATTGTTATGTATTTTCTTTTGGGAGTCAGTCTGTTGGCTTATCCCTATTGATGTATCTTTTATTTCCTGTATTTATTCTTTCAGGAGATTATTGTATTTATTCTGCACAGCTAGGTGCTTTACTGTATCTTATTCGAGCATTTGTGGCTCTGTTGATTATTAGAGGGTTTGGAGGGGTTTTGGTTTCTTTCCATTATCTCGGCCCTAGTAAGATTGATGAATGTGGGGCTTGGAAGCCATTGTGATTATTGAATTGCTTTGGGCAGGTTCTTGTGTTGTGGTTGTTGTCCAGATGTTTCATTTACAAACGGAACTCTGCCGGATTTTCGTTAGATTCCGCTGCTTAGTTTATTATCCATTTGGGTATGAAATATACCATTTCCATCACTAATCCATACGTTTCCATGGTTAGTGATGTCTTAGTTGGTTATTTGTATTAAGGATCACATCCTGGATTCCTCGGATGTCCCTGTTCGGGAGTCTTAGGAATTTAGGAGCGTGTCAGTTGGTATTGGAGGATGCTAGTGAGTTTCTAGCATTCTACTTGACATGGAGTATATTTTTATTGTTATTCCATGTGTCTCTTTGTTGTTGTTGACTCTAGTAGTCGCTTGACTAGCGTCATCCCTTGGAGATTCGCTGATTCTCTAGATTTGAGTTTCGGGAATCTTAGGGGCGTGACAGCGTGGTATCAGATCATTTTACCCTTTCGTGGGTATTTGATGATTGAATTTCGTTGGTTCTCATTTCTTTTTACTTCCGCAATCACTCCCTTAGCTCTTAGGCTCGGTTTTCGGAGTCCTAGGAATTCGGGGCGTGACAATGTAGGTCAAACTCATGGCATAAACAAGAAATTGTGTGGCCATGAAGAATATTGTAAGGATTGAATTTGTTAAGGCCAAAGACACTGGGAATTGGGAAAATAGAGGAATAGGTGTAAAACTAGGGACCCTTAATCAGAACCATTTTCTTTTTCCACCCCTTCTCATAGTCGTTAGTCCCCGCACAAATGCCTCTGCCTTTAAAATGGTAGAGCATGAACCTTCCCACATTACCAGAAATTTCCAAGAACTGGTAGCACAAAAAAAGGTCAACAAAACCCAAATGCAATTCATGATCACAGTTTGCCAGGATTAGCATGGAAACAATTAGGAAGAAATTGGGGTTAACCTGCAAAGGGGCTACCCCTAGAACGTAGAAGATGAAATGGAAGAGGGGATAAAGGGGGAATCTGACTAGTTTGACCTGATTATAAGACAAAAGGAGGTCATAGGGGCCAACTCCCTCCCCTTGGGTAAAATCTAGCTCAGGGCCATAAGCCTCAAACTTCACTCCCTAATGAGGCTTTACTAATTTCTTAAGGGATTTGACACTAGGGGTTTTGCGTTGCCCAGCATAAATTTTATCAGGTTTTTATGGGGGGGTTCTTCAATGTCATCAACATGCTCATCTTTCAGAGGGAGGACAGGGAGTTCCTCAGTATGGCTCTTAATGAATTCCCCATGGGAGAGAAGATACAATGCCTCACTAGCACTGTTGGAACTGGTATGAGATTCAGACATGGTGTAGAAAGAGGCAGAGTTTTGAAACACTTACTGAATTAAAGGAGAGTTCGCCAGAGAAAAATATGAAACCCAGAGAATAACAGAAAATCAGTAAACACGAGCAAATGCAAAAGGAGATTGACAATAAAGAATGCAAGAGAGAAAAATGATATAAAATTTTGAATAGATTCCAAGTGTTAGGTAAATTGGGTATATATAGAGATGAGGTGGTGCGTCCAAATGATGCATTAAATGGGGCTGAGCCGTTATAACTTTTCAAGACAGAACGACGCATCAATTAAGGGAATCAAGCCATCAAAATTTAATTCAAGATACACACGAAACCGGGTCATGATTGTAGTGATGTCATCAAGCTAACCCACGTGCATACACATTAGTATATGAGAAGGCGAAATGAAAAGACACGTCTCAAACCTAATGTTTGGGTCAGGCCTATGGGACATTGGGTCTGACCCGAAGGGGCTAGTGTAAGGGCCAAAATTCTTAGCCCATCAGAAGAGATAGCCTAATGATAATTATCCACAAGGCAAGCAGATCAGGGCCAATAAAGAAGAAGAAAAGCACATCTTAGAAGGCCCATAATAGGATAAGTGCTTAGGACCAATTGGCGAAGCCCAATTCACGAAGCCAACTTGGGGCTCAAGACAAGGAGCTTGGTTAGATAAGAATTACAATTGTAAAAGGAAATCAAATTCCTAAAATTAAGGGATTTGATCCTAATCATATTGGGCTAAGAAACCTATTTACTCTTGTATAAATACAACTTTAGAGCTTCAATAACATTCATTCGAGAGTAGAGAAAAAATTGCATCTACATATATATATATTTAATGTTAGATGGTGCATGGTTTTGGACTTTTAATGATGATGGAGATAGATCAAATCAGACGGAGGTGAGGGCGTATTACAACTAGAAACGATTAGTATTGAGGTGTTGAACATTGTGTTTAGTTTAAGGTAACACATTTTCTCCGTAAACATGATTCTTTTAAATGATCTCGTTGAAAAGTGGATAATTGAATATACTAGTTGGATAATGTTAAATTTTGAATTTTTTTGTATCTCATACAATTGAGGGAGGTGAAAGAGATTCCAAGATGTTATCGAATTATACAAACTAGTCGAATAAATTTTGACTTATTAAAAAACTTTTGTAATTAAAACCTGAAATAGTAATGGGGTAAATAATTCTGAGTTGTTTGAGAATTGAATAATTGAATTCATCTTTGAAAAGTTTGAAAGAAGTTTTTTAGTATCTCATAAATGATAATTGCTATGGAAGGTGAAAAGAGACTTTAAATAATGTGATTAATGATAGACATTAATCAAACAAGTACAAAAATCTCAAATATTATTTCTTACTTAAAATTTTAAAAAATCTATAAAAGAATTAAAAGAATCCTTTTTATCATTAATCAAATAAGTACTAAAACCTCAAATATTATTTCTTGCTTAAACATTTAGGGAGCATGAGATGTAAGAAAATTTTATGTCCCACATGATTTTTTTTTCGAACATATGTATTTTGTTTATTTGTGGTAGTCTAATTAAGTAGAATTAGATGTGGGATTAAATTGGTTACCTTATCGGGAAAAAGGTTTCATATATCTTTTATGGGAAGTGGGGTTATGGTTACAATAGAAAACATGTCTTCTCTCTAGCCTATAATAGTGCATAATATCCATCATTTATGTACATTAACGATACAACAAGCCTTAGGGGTTTTATGAGTGTAAAAGGCCAAGATATAGTGCATAATATCAATCATTTATGTACACTAACGATACAACATGTCTTAGGGTTTTTACTTGTGCAAAAGGTTAAGAGAGAGAAACTTGTTTCCACTAGAGAGGAGTTCACCGGTTTCATTGTTCATGATCGTGGATTAGAGAATATTTCCTTGTAACTAATGGATTAGGGATTTGTACGCATCACGTGTGGATTGAGGTATGTTGATTATTTATCTATTACTGTGAGCATAATGAAGTTCAATTTCTTGGGTTAATGTTATTAAGGTTTACAATACGTGTATCTTTCATGTTTGTTAGTCTGCATGCGTAGATGTAGGTGTGGATGTTAGTTTGTATGTGTAGATGATTTAATGCACGCTTAAGAATTATGACTTACATGAGAGTAGAGGTGACAATTTTAACCCAAACCCACCAACCCGCCCTCAAATTATAGGTTAATGGGTGAGTGGTTTATGATACGGGTTGGGTAAAGTAAGACCCTCAAATAAGCGGGTTGTTAACGGGTCCAGTGAGGGTACCCGTGTCAACCCGTTCTACTCTTCTCACAAACTCAGTTGCACTCTCTTTCTCTTGTCTCTCTCTCTCAGTTCACACAGCTTAACACTCACAAAACCCAATTACCTTTGTTGACTCACTGGTGTGCTTCTCTCTTGCCTATCTCTCAATTCCATCTCCTTTGTGTTGTATATATGTTTATATATAATAGCCTAATAGCACATGCGATGCACGTGAATCTTTAAAATGATCGATATAAAAAATGGTAATTAAACGTTGCTTTCATTAATAGATTGCCACATATTTTTTTCATATTTACTTTTCTAAAATATAATGCTTTAGTCCAAACATCAATCTATTTTTTATAGACTTTTCTCGGGTAATGGAAATATTAGAATTCTAGAAGTAAGGGTATTACTTGATAATATTTGTATAAACAAAATAATGATTAGGAAAGATTTGGTAGATGGGGATGTTAAATTAATAGTAAATAAAAAATTCAATGACCATGGTTTCATATAAAAATAAATGTAAATAATTAATAAAACTATGATATAACAAAATCTATTATAATATACTATGGTTAGGAACAAAACTTTCATATGAAAATGTTTTCATTTATCCGGAAATCTCATACAACACCATTTTAAGCCAACATCCATCACAAACTTATTTCAAACCAAAATTCTAATATCGGTCTTTAGTTTGTAAATCCATTGAAATTGAAGAAAAAAAAAACTTTTAAATAAGTAAACAAATAAAAAGGTATATATGTTTTTAGGAAAATGGATCATAGTTTCACATGAAATATCAATCAATATAAATTTTTATAATATAAGAAGAAATAGAAAGATAGATTCAAAATATATTAAATCAAACTGTGAACAAAAAAATGGAATAAACAATAATTGATTATAGACTTTGGGATTACATGAATACCTTCAAATGAACAACTGGAACAATGATGACTGTGTTATTCATTGCAGATTGGGGTTCCAAGTTGGCAAGTTTCCTGTCAAGTATCTTGGGGTACCTCTTCTGTCTACAAAGCTTACCAAGGATGACTATGTTATTCTTGTTGCGAAGATTTCAAGGAGGGTCTCTAACTAGTCTTCAAAATTCATTTCTTTTGGTGGAAGATTACAACTAGTGAAATCAATCCTATTTTCTTCTCAAGTGTACTGGGCTTCAACTTTTATCCTTCCAAAGTCCATCCTTCATGATATCACTATTATCTTAAAAAAGTTTATTTAGACAAGATCAAAGATGTGTAAGGGGGGATGTAAAGTTGCATGGGGAGTGGTTTGTGCTCTTCTTGATGAAGGGGGTTTGGGAGTTAAGGACTTATAATAGTGGAACAATGCAACAATGACTAAGCATACATGGAACATCTTGAAGCCTGGTTCTACCTCACTTTGAGTTTCTTGGGTGAAATCTCATTTTATCAAGCACAAGAATTTTTGGGAATTAGGGGATCCCCAGAATAGTTCTTGGACATGGAAGAAATTGCTAAAGCTTAGGCCATTAATAAGGAGTGCTTTTAAAATGGTGATAGAGGATGAAAGGGCCACTTCTTTATGGTTTGATAACTGGCATCCTCAGGGCCTCTTTATGCTCTTTGCCCAACTAATATTATTAGATTCTCTGGAATTGGTGCAAATGCTTCAGTTAGTAGGTTGATTAGTGCTTCAGGTTGGCATTTTCTAGCACTTAATTCTCAATTTTGACTTGACTTCAAAGTTGGTTTCCCTCAGAATTTCCTCCCTAATATGGATAGGCCAGATCAGTTAATTTGGGCACCTACCAATGGCATTTTTTCTATCCATTCTTCTTGGGACTTCTTGAGAATGAAGTTTGATAAGGTTCCTTAGAGAAAGGTGATTTGGTTCAAGCATTGTGTTCCAAAACACTCATTCTTGGTTTGGATTGTTCATCTTGATAGACTTCCTTCATTATATTTTCTTCTCTCCATTGGAATTGTGCAACAAGCTACATGTCTTTTTTGTGGTTCTAGACAAGAGGATAGAAACCATCTGTTTTTCTAATGTAGTTTTACTTCTAGATTGTGGAAAGCTGTCATTCAGAGGGGTTTATTGGAGTGGCCTGATGGAGATTGGGATAGCTTAATTCTTTAGATGATTGATAGGCTTAAGGATAAATATTTGGTGCCTTAGGCCCTGTTTAGTAGGTGGTCTGGTCCCAAGTGATCTGGTCTGGTCTTGCGTTTTATGGGACCAAATCATGTTTGGTAGCATTGGTCCCAAATTTTTGGTTAGACCAACTAAGACCAAATCAAACCAAAATGGCCTCATTTCAGACAAAAAAAAAAAGGTGATTCCTGGTGGTCCGGTCTGGTCTTATTAATAAAATATATTTATAAATAATTAAAAATGAATAAATAATAATAATAAATTAAATAAAACATATTTTAAAAATAAAATATAAATAATAAATAATAAACAAATTGAAATATATAATACCTAATAATAATAAAAAATGAATATAATAATAAATAAATGAATAAATAATTAAATATATTTATAAATAATTAATAATTAATAATTAATAATATAAATAATAAATTAAATAAAACATAATAATAAAAAAAATGAATACAATAATAATAAATAAATATAATAATAAAAAAAATGGACTAAATAATAAATAAAAATAATAAATTACATAAAACATATTTAAAAATATAATAAAAATAATAAATAATAAACAAAATGAAATAAATAACAATAAAAAAATATATAATAAAAAATAATAAATAGATATAATAATAAATAAATATAATAATAAATAATAAGTAAATATAATAATGAATAAATACTTCATAATAATAATAAACAAATGACTATAATAATAATAAATTAATAAAATATATTTTGAAATAATTAAAAATGAATAAATAATTTATAAATAAAATGAATTAAATAATGAAATAATAATAAATAAATAGAATATATTTATAAATTAATATATAAATTAATAAATAATAATTTAATAATATAAATAATAAAATAATAAAATAATAAAATATATTATAAAGTGAAGAAATAATAAATAAAGAAATAAATAATACATAAATAAATATTATAATAAATAATAAATAAATAGTAAGACCAGACCGCTTACCAAACAGACTTTTTCAGATCAGATTAGACCAGAGCAGACCAGACTAGACCGGACCGGACCAGACCAGACCAGACCAGACCAGACCAGAAAGACCGCCTACCAAACATGGCCTTAGCTAAATAGGATTGCTTTCTCAGCCACTATTTATGAGATATGGATTGAAATAAGCAAAATGTTGTACTCTAATGAATATCAGACTTTTGACCATATTTTTAGGAGAATTATTAACTCAGTGAAGTATACTTTATTTCCTTTGTCAAAGTTTGCAAGCACTGTCCAGAATCAGGAAATTGTTAAGGCTTGGAGCTTACCTACTTATATTCTGAATTCATGATGTTATCCTTGGTAAGAAAATACTGGTTGTTGTCCTTGGTTTTGGAGACAAGTCTTATGTATGTTGTGTTGCTGGTTTGGAGCTGTATATTTTGCTACAGAAGTTGTATTTTGGAAGCTGTCTTTGCAGGGTTCTATTTCGCTTTGGCATGTCCTTTTGCTTGGAGTTGTTTCAACACATTGGAGCTGCTTGGATTTGTGTTTTCGAAGCGGTATCTGCAGGGTTCTAATCGCTGGCTTTGGCATGTGTTTCTGCTTGGAGTTGGATTTGATTTTATTTCATAACACTATAGCTGGTTTTGCTCATTTAGCTGCCATGTTGGGATTGAGGTGGTCTATTTTTATGATGCAACAGGTTTATGAGTAGTGCATTGTTTGGTTTATGAGTGTTGGGAGGCCTATGCTTCAGGATCACTGGCCTCATGTTACTCGTATGTGTTGAAAGATAAACTTGAATCAGCCATACATATCCATGCAGGTATCAATCAACTACAAATGTCAAGAAAAACTGCACCAACTACCATGTGCAAGTTTGTCAAGAGCATGCGTGAAGATAACACTCTCAAAGTCAATAATGGCTGCCAATTAGATTTCACTTGTCATTTTATGTATTTCATATCTATATATAGGTGTGGTGTGTTGTATTGAATAAGAAGGAAGAAAAGGAGAGGAAAATCAGTGTGAGAGTAGTGTATAAGTTTTATGTTCAATTCTCTGTTTTTGAAATAAAAGTGAGTGTTTTCTATATATGAGTGTATCCTGGGCATTACTAAATCATCACAAGTGATTTACAACATGGTATCAGTGCCTGTTGAAGCTTGAGCAAGCCCAGAAGCAAAGAAACAAAACAGAGCCGAAGCTTTCAAAGCTTATTCGTGACTTACAGGTGTTCAAACCACACATTTGACCACATAAAGAGCTTCCTTGTTCCAGTAGGAACACAACCGTGAAAAGAATGCAGCCACTCTCCTCCGTACGCACCCTCACGCGCCTCCACAAGATCGGCGAGTGAAGCCCACGCGCAACACACGCGCCCAGTCGTCTTCAACCTCCGGACGTGCGTGACGCTCACGCGCACCCACGCACCCCACACGCCCACGCGCACCCACGTCACTAGTGACGTCACCTCCCTTGCCACGTCATCCCACCTGCCACGTCAGCAAATATTTCTGGAAATTACCAAACTGCCCCTAGTTGGTATTTTATCCGTTCCGGGCTCATTTTAACTCCGATTTGAGCAAACGAATAGTCATTTTTGAATAAACAGAACGCTCCGGACGCAACCGTGTTGTCGGTTTGACCAGATTCAATACCAATTTTCAGAAATAAGCACCTCAAGTGTTTAAAGAAACCCGATGGCGTATTGTTAGTCACTAATTAACCCTAGAGGGGGGGTGAATAGGGTGTTCAAAAATAAGTCTAACTCTTTTCGAACATGGAACACACTATAATCAAAAATCAATTTCTCAATAAGCAAGTGGATGATTCAATTTAAACTTTTATAATAATTAATTTCAAGACAAATTAGCATACAAGATATTCAAGCAAATATAGCATGCAAAATACTTATGTAAAGAGAAAGAGATAGAGAGATTGACACCGTGATTTTTTCGAGGTTCGGTAACTCCTACTCCTCGGCTCAAGAACCCCTTCTTGAGACTTTTCCCGATCCTTTCACTATGGCCCTTCCTTCACAGGTGGAATGGCAAACCTTTACAACACAAGCCTCTCGAGCTTGTCTCTCAATCAAGAGAACAACCCTCTCTTGAACAATCGGTGGACTTCACTTGTCCGAGATTACAAATTCGTATGTAATCAATAAAATCACTCAAGAACAAAAACACTCAAAACCCAAAGGTTTTTATGGAAGATAAATCAATATAAGCTCAAGTGTTTTTGGTGATTTTACAATAGCTCTAGAAATGTATTCTCAAAGAATATAATCAATGAATGATATTTGGAGAATAAGAAGAGATTCTAGAGGTTTTGATTTTCAAAGAAACTTGGAGAAAATCAGATTTTCAAAGCTTGGTTTCAATGGCTTTTGTAGAGAAAATTTCTGCAGAATTTTGAGAGCTTTTCTTCCTTTTCTTTCTCTTTTGTTTTTCAATCTCTTAGTCTTCAATGAACACATATCATTCTATATATATCAATACATTAGGGTTTTGAAGAATGAATATTGTAATTGAAAGACAAGAGCCGTTTGAATACCATTAAACACGATCCACAAAACATGGGAATTGTTTTCTGAAAATCTGCAGATTTTAAGCAATCTTCTAGTCGACTACTTCTTCATTGTAGTCGACTACAATGGTCCATCTAGTCGACTAGATTGAGTTCTAGTCGACTACTTTGGACCATCTAGTCGACTAGAATAAGTTCTAGTCGACTACAATGAGTAGTCTAGTCGACTCAAGCTTGTTTCAGTCGACTCTTTTGATGTGGATGAAAAACCAATAGCTACTGGTTGAAATAGTCGACTACTAGAAAATACACAGGGTGATTCTAGTCGACTATAACAAGAAAAACATTTAATAAAAATATTTTTCTTTCCGTTTAAGTTTGGTAAAGCATTTTTCATTTCATTTGAGTTCGGTTCATTTTATACTTGAGCTTATACGATAAAATCGACACATAAAATTACCTTGTTACAATGATCGCTCCCCGACCTATCTACCCCGAGTCTTGAGTCTTCGACTTTCGCTTTTGCCGTTTAATTGATTTTCCTTTTTCGCTTCAATTTCTTTCATAGCTTTTCGCTTTAAATCAAACTTTCTTTCCGAGCTTGTTTTTCGAGTAGTTTCCTTTTCGAGTTTGATTTCTGAGTCGTTCACCTGTCTTTTGCTGAAAATATAAACTCGATAATTCATTAGTATCAAACACTCTTCAATGGTTTGTTATCATCAATTTTGGAATTGTTTGCCGAAAGTAAATTTCAAAGCCAACAGTCCTCGAGTAATTTCTTCTAGCTCCAGCTTCCGCGCTTGGATAAAACCAATTACGAGAATTGATCTATCCAAATGAAAGTCCCGTTTGCCTCGCAAGATTTGTGGGACTTTATTGAGACCGGTTATGAAGAACCAATTTCAAAAGAAAACGAAGATCGACTGAGCGAGACCCAAAAGGTTGTGCTCAAAGAAGCCCGAAAGAAGGACAAGAAGGCGTTGTACCTGCTTTATCAAAGTGTCGATGAAGCAAGTTTTGAAAAGATCTCAGCCGTCAACACCGCCAAACAAGCATGGGAAATTCTTCGAAAAGCACATCGAGGAATTAAAAAAACAGTTAAAGTTCGACTCCAAGTTCTAAGGGGTGAATTTGAACTGTTGCAAATGAAAGACACGGAGTCAATTTCTGAGTACTTTACCAGAACATTGACTATTGTGAATCAAATCAGAAGATATGGCGAAAAAATTGAAGATGTTTGTGTGCTTGAAAAGATTATGCGCTCCCTCAACTCAAAGTTCGAGCATGTAGTTGTTGTTATTGAAGAATCAAAGGATCTCGATGCAATGACAGTAGACGAGTTGATGGTCACGCTAGATATTCACGAACAAAGAATCAACAAGAGGAACACCCCAGGTACTCTAGAGCAAGCTCTTCAGTCAAATTTAACATTTAAAGAAAATAAAGAAGAACGATGGGGAAATTCTCAAAGAGGCCGAGGTAGAGGTCGTGGTTATCGAGGACGAGGTTCTGGATCCAGAGGCGGTGGTGGAAGAACCAACTCCAATACCGAAAGAAATAATCAAGGTGGAATAAATCAACCTTTCAGAGGACGAGGGCGAGGACGAGGCCGTGGAAGCAATTTCAACAATCGCCAGAATTATGACAAAAGCAATGTTCAATGCTACAACTGCAACAAGTATGGACACTACAGCAACAAATGCAGAGGAAAGACAGTTGCTGAAGGAGGGGAACAAGTAAACTTTGCTGAGAAACAAGAAAATGAGCCGAGATCAATGTTGTTGATGGCTCAAAATGAAAATACTGATGACGAAGGTATATGGTATCTAGATTCAGGAGCCAGTAATCACATGTGCGGAAACAAACACATGTTTGTCGAGCTTGACGAGACGACACAAAGGCAAGTCTCATTTGGTGATTGTTCAAAAATCGCAGTAAGAGGAAAGGGCAGTATTCTGATCAAGCTCAAGAATGGAGACCATGACTTCATATCCAATGTTTACTATGTTCCAGATATGAAGAACAATATTTTGAGTCTCGGACAGCTCCTGGAGAAAGGCTACGACATCAGCATGAAGGATTTGTGTCTATCAATCAAAGAAACAAATGAAAATCTCATTGCCCGGATAAAAATGTCAAAGAATAGGATGTTTTCTATGCACATTCAGCACGATGCAGCAAAGTGTTTAAATGCAGTTGTTGAAGACAAGGATTGGCTATGGCATTTGAGATACGGACATCTCAACTTTGAATGCCTGAAGTTGCTCGCAAGCAAACAGATGGTGAAGGGACTTCCCTACATCAACCGTCCTAATGAAGTATGTGAATTTTGTGTACTTGGGAAACATCACAGACTGAGCTTTGCTAAAGAAGTAAAATGTTGATCATCAAAGCTGCTAGAACTCGTTCACACAGATGTGTGTGGTCCACTGAAACCAGAATCATATGGAAAGAGCAGGTATTTTCTTACCTTCACCGATGATTATAGCAGAAAGACATGGGTGTACTTCTTGCAAAAGAAATCAGAAGTATTTGACAAGTTCCAGGAGTTTAAAACTCTTGTTGAGAAGCAAAGCGGCTACAATATCAAGACGTTGCGGTCAGATCAAGGAGGAGAATATTTTTCGAATGCATTCCAGAATTACTGCAAAGAGCACGGCACCCGACATCAAACAACACCAACCTATACACCTCAGTTAAATGGTGTTTCTGAAAGGAAGAACCGCACGATTCTGGACATGGTCTGAAGTATGCTGAAAGGAAAGACAATGCCCAAGGAATTTTGGGCTGAAGCAGTATCTTGTGCTGTCTATCTGCTGAATAGGTGTCCAACCAGAAGACTCTAGTTCAAGACACCTGAAGAAACCTGGAGTTCATACAAGCCAAGTGTCAATCACCTCAGAATTTTTGGGTGTATTGCGTACACCAAGATTCCAGAAGCCAGAAGAACCAAGCTTGACGACAAAGGACAGAAATATATCTTTATCGGCTATGGCGACAGAACAATGGGATATAAGCTGTTTAATCCCAGCACCAAGGAAGTAATCATGAGCAGAGACGTGATCTTTGAAGAAAATGAAGCTTGGAGCTGGGATCAAAATGAAGATGGAAAAACCAAGGAGCTTGTACTTGAAGAAGATGAAGAAGTAGAAAAAGAAGTTGCAATGGAGCCGCAAATTCTACCACATCAATCGCCTGTACCTGCAAGAAATGATCCTTCATCGTCATCATCACCAGATGAAAAATCAAGTGAAAGACCCAGGAAAGTGAGAAGCCTGAGAGAACTATATGAAGCCACTGAAGAAGATCAAGACCAGAATTTGCTATGCCTATTTCTGGATAGTGATCCTGTCAACTTCACAGAAGCCATCCAAGAGAAGAAGTGGAAGTCAGCAATGGATGAAGAAATCAGGGCCATAGACAAGAATGACACATGGGAGCTGTGTAGTCTACCAAAAGGTCAAAAGCCTATTGGAGTCAAATGGGTCTACAAGACAAAGAAGAATGAAAAAGGAAAAGTTCAGAGATACAAAGCTCGCCTGGTTGCAAAAGGCTACAAACAGAGACATGGACTCGACTATGGTGAAGTATTTGCTCCTGTTGCCCGATTAGAGACAATCAGGCTGATGATATCTATTGCTGCTCAGAATAGATGGAAGTTGTACCAACTTGATGTGAAGTCAGCATTTCTGAATGGATTTCTAGAAAAATAAATCTATGTCGAACAACCGCTGGGATATACAAATGAAGGACATGAAGACAAAGTGTATAGGTTGAAGAAAGCTCTCTATGGACTGAAGCAAGCTCCACGTGCATGGAATACAAGAATTGACAAGTATTTCCATGATAATGGGTTCGAGAAATGTCCATACAAGCATGCATTGTACCTGAAGAAAGGTCCAGAATGAAGTGTACTATTTGCAGGTCTATATGTTGATGATTTGATCTTCACAGGAAACAACCCAGCCATGTTTGAAGAGTTCAAGAAAATCATGATTCAAGAATTTGATATGACAGACATAGGTCTGATGTCACACTTTCTTGGAATTGAAGTGAAGCAAAATACTGAAGGAATCTCGATCTGTCAAAGTAGATATGCAAAGGAGATTCTCAAGAAGTTCAGAATAGAATCAAGCAATCCAGTATCAACTCCAGTGGAAAGCAGCGTGGAACTCAGAAAGAATGAAGATGGAGGAAATGTTGATCCAACATACTTCAAAAGTTTAGTTGGAAGTCTTCGGTACCTGACTTGTACCAAACCAGATATACTCTACGGAGTTGGATTGATCAACAGATACATGGAGGAACCAGATCAATCACACCTGAATGTTGCAAAGAGAATACTCCGCTACATCAAAGGTACAATCAATGATGGTTTGCTATATACCTCAACTGATGAATTAAGATTCACTGGCTATTCAGATAGTGAATGGGGTAGAGATTTGGATGAAAGAAAAAGCACAACTGGATTTGTGTTTTTCATTGGAGATACAACATTTACTTGGTCATCCAAGAAACAACAGATAGTAACTCTATCATCATGCAAAGCTGAATACGTAGCAGCCAGCTCAACTGTGTGTCATGCTATTTGGTTGAGAAATGTGTTGGAGCATTTGTGTTTTCCACAAGAAAAGCCTACAGAAATTTTCATTGATAATCGTTCAGCAATTGCACTTGCAAAGAATCCAGTCTTCCATGAACGAAGCAAGCATATTGATACACGATATCATTATATCAGGGAGCATGTGCAGAACAAAGAAGTGGAATTAATATCTTGCAAGACAAATGATAAAATTGCAGATATTTTTACAAAGCCATTGAAGCCAGACATGTTCAATAGATTGAAGATGATGTTAGGAATGCAGAAGTGTGGAGAATCAAGTTTAAGGGGGAATGTTGAAAGATAAACTTGAATCAGCCATACATATCCATGCAGGTATCAATCAACTACAAATGTCAAGAAAAACTGCACCAACTACCATGTGCAAGTTTGTCAAGAGCATGCGTGAAGATAATACTCTCAAAGTCAATAATGGCTGCCAATCAGATTTCACTTGTCATTTTATGTATTTCATATCTATATATAGGTGTGGTGTGTTGTATTGAATAAGAAGGAAGAAAAGGAGAGGAAAATCAGTGTGAGAGTAGTGTATAAGTTTTATGTTCAATTCTCTGTTTTTGAAATAAAAGTAAGTGTTTTCTATATATGAGTGTATCCTGGGCATTACTAAATCATCACAAGTGATTTACAACAGCATGCATGCTTGTTCTATAGGAAACTCTATTATGAGCTTCACTAATTTTCAGATTTCATGTAATTTTAGGCACATGAGTTATATCTTTTGTTTTTTCTTATGGTGGATAGATGACTTTCACATTGTAATATGGGTATGCCCCATAAATCCTTGCAAGGCTTTGGCCTATTTCTTTTATATCATATCTTACCATTAAAAAAATAAAAAACAAATTAACTGGAAAAATGAATCCAAACATGCAAACACAAATGAAAAATAAAAAAATTTAGTTAGAAAGAAACCAAATTGTACTAAAAAAAAAAATAGTTAGAGAAAAATCAAATTACACTCAAATGAAAAAAGAATTACATGGAGAGAAACCAAATGCAAAGATAAGATTCAAAATATATTGACTCAAATTGTGAACAACAAAATGAAGTAAACAATAGTTGATTATAGATCTTGGTTAATACTAAATTAATATATTATTAAAGAAGACATCATGCATTTAATTTAAAATTCAAAATAACCCTATTTTTATTAGGAAAACACAATTAAAAATGCTCATACTTTTATAGTAGTGTGTGTGTGTATATGTATAGGTATAGGTATAGATTTTACATGTATTAAATGCATTGTAATTATGAAGGACCACTTACTTTTTGATTAATAATATATTCGAAATTATATTTTTTTATATATAATGTAAATGTATATAAATATTTTTAGAATAGGAAAATGTATATAGTTTTTAATACTTCTTCACTTTGTCTTTTGAAATGTTTTGGAGTTAGACTTTCCAATAATAATGATAATGCATATTAATTATTACCATCCCCAATACTTTACCTCTTTCTTTAAATTACCATCCCAATACAGTTTGGTAGCACTAAACATTAGCACTCGCACTGACACTTAAATCACCGCACCACTGCAAGTGGTTGTCCACTCCCTGTATGCCTGTATAACATGGTTGTTAGGATCACGATTTTATGGGAATGATTCTACTATTCAAAACGATCATGATCCCATAAAAATATTTTATAAGGTAGGATCGTCATTCTATGGGGTATGATCTTACGATTTCAAGATCTTATCACCCAAAACGATCTCGATCTCATCCAAATGATCCTACTATTTGCATGCAATTTAGGACCTTTTAAGTAAAAAATTTAATTTTGGATTGGGTTATCCATATAAAATGGCCAATTTTTTTAAAAAAGAAACAAAAAAGTACTTTTAAAACTCAAATTCAACTTAATATATTTCTATATCTATACTATTATAAAGTACAAGGCCCTTAGAATATTTCTATACATTATTTAATTATTTTAAAATAAAAAATGTTGAATTACTTATTATTTAACATTTATTTTTATATTGATCATTGAAAACTCTTTTGATTTTCCCATTAAATGTATATATCTATCCATAGTTACTACTTATCTATACTCGTTATCTAATAAAAACTATTAACGGGTCTAAACCTATTTTTATATTTATTATCTCTAATCTATATCTATACTTAGTTATAAAGTGTAACGTATTTTAATTATTTCCATTTTTCATGTGTTCTAAAATATAAACTAGTTTACCAAATTTCTTATCCACTCATGGATCAGAAATTTGGTAAAATATTTTACCAACTATTTTATTCGTGCACTTTTGTAGTATTTTAGATACAATATATATATATATAATTTTTTATTTTTTTAATTATGATTCTTCCCTCACGTGCATTTTGAATGTGACTTTTTTTCATTTTTTTTTACCAAAATATGTATATAATTAATATCATAATTTTTATTTTATCTATTTAATTATGCACGTGACTACTATTCTAAATGTGTGAGGGTCGGGAATATTTCTAATTTTTTTAAAAAATAATAATTAATATTCATTAATTGAAGTGTAACTCTAATTGGTATTTCAAAAGACATAGACTAAAGAAATATAGAGTACTACTATATGATAGGTCAAATTTATGTAATTACTAAAAAGGAAAAAATGGGACTTAATTATTCTTATAGAATTAGTTATTATGTTTAAAATGATTAAACAATAATAATAATTAAATTCTATCAATAATTCTTTAATTGAAAAAATAAAAAATTTAATCCTTTATATTAATTATGTAATAAATACACAAAATCTATTTAAAAATAATAATGCAATAGAAAATTTAAGCATATATATTATTTGTGTAATGCTTCACAAAATTGATCGGTTCTAGTCATATGAAAATAAAAGTGTTTAAAATGAAAAATTAACACGATTCAGTTTTACTTCTTAGTCGCAAGTACGCGAATAATATATAATATAGTTGGGTAGAGAGGGTATCGAACTAAAGAAATCAGAATCGTATTTCAAATAATTGTAAAACAGAAAATTGAATTATATTATAAACGTTATTTTGATTGATTGTTTTATAACTACTAAGCATAAAATAAATAAACAAATAATTTTTGTGTTGTGAATCAAGATAAACAAGTCTAGGGTTTTGCTCCAACTCCACCACTAACCTTGTAATGTATTCCTTTAATTATTCTATTGTAAGAAAGGGATACAGCTTATACGAATCAGATTAGTAACGCTACAAGCAGTTGTCTAATCCCAAAAGAGATGCAATTAAGTTTAGTTTACTACAATTCATCTTCGAATGACATGACCATGGTATGCATCTATACAACAACTACTCCTAAAATAATAAATTAAAAACACACTAATGGTCATATTCTCTTATTATGAACCGTATGCATCTAAAACCTTATCATGTCATTAAGTACCATTATTTAAACATTGGATTTCTTGCCCTTAGTAAAAACATGATTGTTCAAGATAAATCATTAATTCAATATCAGCTTAATATGAGAATTAATAAATAAATCTTATTTAGGTAATTCGTTCGGTCTCTCACTATATAATCATCATATAAGTGTTATTTAGCTTCCCTTCTTTGCAATAAAAATAAATAAAAGTCTACATTACTCGGTTAGGGTTTAACAAAACCCTAGATACCGACTAGCCGTTCATGGAAGGAAAAGACTGCATCGTTGATGTAGTCACCATCTTCATGGTTGGGTAGCGGTTCTTGAGTTTTTGAGGAGAGTCTCTCTCTTGAGAGAGACTTTTTGTATGAATGATGATATATGATCCAAGGATTTAGAATATCTTCTTTTATGAATTTTTCATATATTTATAGACAAAAGTTGGTGTAAATATGACATGTATTTTCTTGCACTCCAAGAAGATTTGGTTTGAGGACCAAGTAACAGTAGTGAATGGACTAATCTGCCCTCTGATATGCTTGCACACAAAATTAGAATTTTGTAGTATCTTTGTGCACATTTCCCAATATTGGGTGTGGCCGATCGATCGGGAGTTTCAACTAATCGATCGGTGACTCCTGAATTTTAATATTTCTTTATTCTGCGATTTTATGCTTTAGTCGCTTGTACTTTGCTTTGCTTACTTGTACCTTACTTTGAACTGAGTGCATTTATCCTCCAAGTATAATTCCGGATCAACCATGTTTGCTAAAAATTCGGAATTAACTCAGATTTCCATTAAGACCCCTGAAACATGCTTAAACATACAACTCAAATAAAAATATCTTATTAATAAAATAAAGAGACTAACTAAAAGTTTATTAACGCCATAATACCAAATATTCTGGTCTGATAAAAAAAATTACTTTAAAAGTTGTAACTCATATTATTTTGGCTATTTGTTGACATTAATTAATACTTTTATTATTATTAAAAGAATGTTTTTAAAATATTTTTAAAATCAATTTTAGGATTATGTTTTTTTATTATATTTAATATTTTGAATATATTTTTATTTTATTATAGATTGATTAAGAAATTTATTTAAACGTTTTTTATAATAATATGATAGAATTTTACTATCCTATTTACAATTTCACGATGTCAATCCTACATACCACCTAACGATGTTACATGGAATCGCGATAACCTTGCTATACAACCCATCATTCCATAATAAATTCCTCCACTCCATTCCACTAAGAGCAATCAATTCGGATAAATGAAAAGTGAACAGTTGAAAAGTGAATTAAATACGATCCTACAAATTCTTAAATGAACAGGTAATTTTATTACTATACAACTTCTGTATAATACTATTATTTGTGGAAAAGAAGATGTAAGGACAAAATTATCAAGATGATAAATTATAACTCTTTAATAGATTTTATGACTCATAATTTGATACTATCATTAAATAGTTAATAGCTTTAAAAAGAATGAAAAAATTATTTTATATTTAAAAATAAAAAAGGTATATAGAAATATTCCAAGGGCCTTGTACTATACATATAGTATATATATATAATATAATATATATATAGAAAGGTATAGATAGATAGATAAATGGATATAATAATAATTATGATATTTAATGGGTATATGAAAAGAGTTGTAACATTAACTCTATAATAAGATATTTAAATACTGAATGATTAGAATAGTTATCTTGTTTAAATGATTTTTTTTTATATATAAAAAAAACACCTTAAAATTAAAAAATGTATAGAAATAATGAAAAATCCTTAAACTTTAAGCTTAAAGAAGAAGTTAGTGTTCACACAAAAAAAAACACCTTAAAATTAAAAAATGTATAGAAATAATGAAAAATCCTTAAACTTTAAGCTTAAAGAAGAAGTTAGTGTTCACACTCTATTTCTTTTGAAATAACCATTAGAGATACACGTCAATTAATGCAAATTAATTATTTTTATTTTATAAGAAAATATTTGGAAATAATCCTCACTCCTTACACTTTTAGAATAGTTATAGTTATAGATTATAGATATAGATTATAGATAGATTTAAAATATAAATGGCTTTGATTTAAAATATATGTAACCTTGTAATTATGTAATATATATACATATAGATATATGTAGATATAAATATACATATAGACATGAATGAAATACAAAATTATTTTTTATACAACATGCATTAATGATGGTCTTAAATGAATTACATTCAATAAGACATAATTAATTTTTATTTTAAAATAAAATACAAAAGGTTTGAAAATATTCCAAGAGCCTTGCACTTTTAGAATAATTATAGATAGATTATATATATAGATAGAAATGTTTGAAAATAATCCTCACCCCTTACACTTTTAGAATAGTTATAAATAGATTATAGATATAGATAGATAGATAGATTATAGATTATAAATTATAGATAGATCTAAAATATAAATAGCTTTGATTTAAAATATAAAGAACCTTGTAATTATGTAATATACATAGATATAGATATATGTATATATAAATATACATATAGACATGAATGAAGTACAAAATTATTTTTTATACAACATGCATTAATGATGGTCTTAAATGAATTACATTTAATAAGACAAAATTATTTTTTATTTTAAAATAAAATACAAAAGGTTTGGAAATATTCCAAGGGCCTTGCACTTTTATAATAGTTATATATTTATATATGAATATTAAGGGAAAGTGATATATATATATATATATATGTGAACGTACATATGAGAAATTTTTTTGGGTGAAAGTGTGTATGATATTGGAATTCTAATTCTAAGATCTATTAAGGCCCCGTTTGGATACAGAAAAACAGTTTTTGTTTTTTTACTGTTCAACGAGTTCAAAAAAAAAAACACGTTTGACAAACGCGTTTATTGTTCACTTTTTTCCCCCCAAGAAAACTGTTTTTTGTGAATAGTGTGTAAAAGTGGTAAAAACACCAAATGCAACTTTTAATTGTTTTTTAAATTTTTTCACTGTTTAGGGTACCACCTCCGCCACCGCCGCCACCAACCACCACCACCACCACCTGCCACCAGTCGCCGCCGCCGGCCCCCACCACCTCTGATCGCCGCCGTGCCCCACCACCGCCGGCCACCGCCATTCACCCACCACCACCGCCCCCCGCCGCCACCGGTCACCGCCGACCACCACCGCCGCCTACCAATACTATTTTATTTTTCAATACAAATTTTCATCCAAACGCTTTTTTGTTTTTAGTTTTTTGCTGAAAAAAACAAAGACAAATACAAAAACAGTTTTTATATTTGAAGACAGAAAACAAATACAAAAAACAGGCTATCCAAACCCACCCTAAGTTTTTTTTCAAAAATTTTACTGTTTGATGTATATATATAATGTATATATTTTGGGAATTTTGTTCGTCAGGGCCAAAATCTCAAATGATGGTAAATAATTCAGATTCAATTAACTAAATGGTGCAATTTTGAAAATTCAGATAAAAACTTAATGGATTTTTTTCAAATTTTTGATCATAAAGTTGAAAACATTAGCATTTCAAAAAAAAAAAAAAAAGTTGAAAACATTAGGTTATCATTATAGAAGTTGTAGTTCAATCCTTGAGATTGTTAGAAACTGTGCGTGTTAGCATTTGCAATAAATATAATTCTATTTTATTGTAACATATATATATATATAGCAATTTTAGTTTTGCAGGACTTCTCACCAGTTTTTTTTTTTTTTTTCTTATAAAAATTGGGTTATAGATCCACCGAAGTGGGTACTTGGTAGCCTTAACCGGATGTGTGGTAACCAGTTCAGTAGTGTTGAAATGTAGAGAGAGAAAGTAGGGGGAGGTGGGTGGGTGAGCTTGCAAACCAAATAAAGGCTCTCTGGTTGGAGGTAAAGTTGGATCCACCTCTAGAAAGAGAAAGCATGTGTGTTCTGCATAGAGAAAGAGATGGGAATAATATAAATATATATGTGTAGTTGTTTTTATCTTTATCTCTAATTTATAGGTATATTCCATACATAAATATATATATAAGTTTTTACCTTTTCAAATAAATTAAATTCTAAAATTACGGGTCGGGTTGGGTTGGGTCACGGGTTGACCCGACCCATTAATGATCCAACCCAATTATGACCTGTTTCAACGGAATTAGAATGGGTTTATGACATGTCCGCTTACAACCCAATCCAAACCTGCTCGTTTGCCACCTCTACATGAGAGTCCTCTGGTCTATGTCATGTGTATTATTTTTCTTTCTTGTCATTACTTTTTTATCATTAATTTTAGGGTTAATAGCAAAAAAACCCCCTCAACTATACCCTCTCTCTAACTAAACCCCCTGGTGTGCACTAAGCCCCCCCGGACTATACTTTTCGTGCTGAAAACCCCCCAAACTATAGTTTTTCTTACACAGTTATAACACTGTTAAGTGAAATTGCATTGGGATCCCTTGAAGTTCTTATTAATTTTGTTCGTCCCTTGAGATTTCATTTTCCTTGCAATGACACCCCCTTGAAGGGGTGAAATGACCGGAATGCCCTTGTTTTGTCTCCCCTATTTCATGAAATAAATATCTAGATGGTGAAATTACCTCCATGCCCTAAGATTAGAACTTTATAATATTTGGGGATATTTCCAAATATTTTTTTCAAAATAAAAGTTAAAAAAAAGAGGTTGAAAATATTTCAAAACTTTTAAATAATAATAATAACTAATTAATATGCATTACTTGAAGTGTAACTCTAATGAATATTTCAAAAGATATAGAGTAAGGAGTTATAAATATTTTTATATATATTTTTAAAAATAATTAATTAATATATATTAATTAAAATGTAACTCTAATGGATATTTCATAAAATATGGAGTAAAAATATAAGACAAATATATTTCGGCAAACAACAAGTGTTAACCCTTTAAAATAAGATTGTCAAGAACTTGTAACCACTTGATTCATTTAAAATTGAATGGTCTAGTTTTTCGAATATTTATCAAGATGAAAATTACAGGTTGATCATTTATTTCTTAGTTTTCATTCAAAATTTTATTTTGAATGGGTTTTTTTTCTTGTAAGTATTATTATTATTAGTTACATAGCTGTCTTTCATCAAGCAACAAGCCACAATCATTATAGAATATCTCATATGGCCAAATTTTGTTCAAAATAGTTTCCTTAAATGAAGTTGGAGCGTTACTAGAAGCAGTGTGTGACATAGAAATTCAAGTGAGTGACAAAATTGTTACCTTAAAGTTTCAATGTATATATGCGGTCGTAAAAAATTAATTCTTAGAAAGTGAGTAATTATTAGGTTGAAGATTTGGAATAGGAAGTCACAAAATTTGTTCTTAACGATTAACACTTGTTGCTTGCCGAAATATATTTGTCTTATATCTTTACTCCATATTTTATGAAATGTCCATTAGAGTTGCATTTTAATTAATGTATATTAATTAATTAATATTTTTTAAAAAATATGAAAATATTTATAACCCCTTACTCTATATCTTTTGAAATATTCATTAGAGTTACACTTCAAGTAATGCATATTAATTAGTTATTATTATTATTTAAAAGTTTTGAAATATTTCCAACCTCTTTTCTTTAACTTTTATTTTGAAAAAAATATTTGGAAATATCCCCAAATATTATAGGGTTCTAATCTTGGGGCATTGATGTAATTTCACTACCTAGATATTTATCTCATGAAATAGGGGAGACAAAACAAGGGCATTCCGGTCATTTCATCCCTTCAAGGGGGGTGTCATTGCAAGGAAAATAAAATTTCAGGGCGCGAGCGAAATTAACAGAAACTTCAGGGAATCCCAGTGCAATTTCATTTAACGGTGTTATAACTGTGCAGGAAAAATTATAGTTTGGGGGGGTTTTCAGCACAAAAAATAGTTCAGGGGGGTTTAATAAGAAAGAGGGTATAGTTCAGGGGGGTGTTTTGCTATTAACCCTTAATTTTATTACGTTCTCATCACCCTCTAGTCCGATCTTATTTTTTATAATAGTAATAACTCAATAAAGTTACAACTTCCTTATAACTACAAACCTCCTCCATTGACAACAGTGAAATTTCTATATGCATAAGAGAGGTTTTTTTTATTATTTTTTTCAATATTTGCAAATTTCATTGTACTGATAGCATATTTGCACATATAAAATGAAAGAAAGTATAAAAAGAATATTTTCAAAAAAAAAAAACATATATAAAAGGAAAAAAAAACTGTTAAAAAATATCATGCCACTTTTCTTATTACTATTATACTAAATATAATGAATAAGTAAAATAATAATATTATCGGACACTCAGAGTCAGATAAAATGAAAGAATAAATAATAATGACAATTTTAATTAATATATCCCTTCTATAATGTTTTCCTTTTCAATTTTCACACCTAATATCAATATAACACACAAGCAAAATATTAAATAAAAATTAAATAACCTTCCCATTTGATTGTACATTAATTAAAATTTGAGGACCACGGGAGATTATCTATTTTGGTCACTTTCAATCGTTAAATTATACATTATGTAAGTCTCACGAGTTTTATTATTACATATAATGACCGAAAATGATTTAAAAACACATAATATTTCAATCTTTAATATTCAAATCATCAATACAAATATGATAAAAAGTGGAGCTCAATTATTCTCTCGCTGACTTTGGTAGATCTGATGGACCAGATTTCATCAAGCAGCAAGTCAAGTGGATTACCAATATGAATCCAACATAGAATATGGTCCATCATATGTTCAATGCACCAAACATATCATGTGATTATCCCTCAATAATTTAATATTTACCAACATAAAATACGCAATTTAAAAAACAGAAGGTATGCAAGAGATATATTATTAAACTAATCCACACTAAGTCCTCTCATTAACAATAAAAGATTACAAAATTAAAAGTCATTAAAGCATACCAATAACAAGCGTCAACACACACTCACACAGTGGTCCTCCTCCACGCGTCACCATTCTAGGAGGAACGAACACGTGGACCAATCACATGGCGCGAACAGATCGTATCTCAACCCTCCCTCTCGTCCACGAATTCTGATACACATCCTATGTGCACCGTGGTGGTTTTGATTTACTCGCCACGTGTCACTTCTTAGTGAACCCTATTTTTTAATATTTAAAAAATAAATAATAAAAACAAATCCAAAATTTTCAGAGCTCTCTGTAAAGCTCTTCTCTCTCTTTCTCTTTCTAGAAATTCCTAGATTTCTCTCTCTAAATTTTCCCAAAAACTAGGTTTTTATCGCCGCTTTTGTATCGAAAAGCGTTGTATTTTCCGAGAAGTTGTTGGCTTTCTGGTGAGTTTTCCGGCAAGATCTTGTTGGAAATGATGGTTTTGTATTGATATATATCTATATATGTATGTATCCGTTTGTGTATACTTTTGGTACTTTTTGAGAATTTGGAGTTACGATTCATGATTTGTTTGGTTGCTGAGAAAAAACGATGAAAGAAAAGAAAATGAAAATTTGAGGTTTTTTTTTTTTTTTTTTTTTTTTTTCCAGTATGTGGTAGTGAAGAGAAGTGAACTTTAAGCGATGTGTGAGCTTGATTGACTGAGTTGTGAGTTCTGGTATTTTAGTAAATATATTTGAACAAAAAAGCTTTTTCTGTATTCTTGTCGAGAAACTTGTTTGGTTGCTGAGAAAATGAGATAAATGAAACAAACATAACCATTGTAGTTTTATTTTTCTGCGATTAACTGAGTTGTGAATTCTATTATTTCAGTGAGTATAATAAAGTTTAGATTTTTCTATTTACTTGCTCTGAGAAACTTGTTTGGTTGCTGAGAAAATGCGACAAAGGAATAGAAAGAAAAATGCGACAAAGGAATAGAAAGAAAAAATGCTCCCCCCCCCCCCCCCCCCCCCCCCCCCCCCCAATGGTGTTTTGGTACGGTATAAAGTTAGGAAACTTAATGATGTGTGACTTTTTAATACCTGGGTTGTGTGCCCTATTTGTGAGCAATGTTTGAAATTGAGATTTTTGTGTGTTTGAATTATTGTTTTGTTCTGCTACTTTTGGTGGCGTTTCGATTAATGATTTATTTGCTTGGGGAGAAAATTCGATAGAAGAATAGAAAATGAAAATTTGGGTGTCCTTTCCCTTGTTACATGAATATTTTGTTATTGGAAAATGCAAGAGTTTTACAAGTGATATCTGATCTTCATTATGGTAGAAGAATAAGAGCTTTAAGCATAATTGATGGTTTGGTTGGAAACTTTATTCCTGTGTAGATATTGACGACTTGTTGTTTTGTTCTGTTCCCTATCAGAAATTTGGGGGTTCGATTTACGTCTTGTTTGGTCTACGAGAAAATGAGATAAAAGGAAAGAAAACAAAATTCCAGTATTTTGGCTACTGTGGAGAAGATTTTCAAGTCATGTGTGATCTTAATTAAATGCGTTGCATGTTTTCTTTTAAGGAATGGTTTTAAAGTTTAGATTTTACTGTGTAAACATGGGATGGTGGTTTATGCAGACTATCATTGGTTTCTAACAGTTTTTGTTCTCACCTTTTTTGGTTGGTTGTATTGAATTGGAGATCCGAGAAGGAGACAATTTGTATATCCATATGACATCAAGTCAGACAGTTGCTTATGCTTTTAGTGCTGGATAGAGGAAAATTGAAGGAATGTCTGATTCGTGCATGTACGAGGTAACAATTTCTTTAAATTAACAAAAGAAAATATTAAAGGACACTTCTTATCATTACTGCATATTGTTTAGAATGTTTCCTTAGTCTTTTAATGCTAAGAGGGTGATGGAATTTGATGAATTCTCATTCCTTCTTCTCTTTGAATGGGTTGAACAACTATACTTGGTGTTTTCTTTATATTTATCCATACTTTGTGACTAATTTCAGTGTTCTCAGTCGCATTTCATATTTTCACTTAACTTGTTTCGGAAAAATGATTTGTGCAATGTACTGGTTGTAATCACTTGTTGCATTTGTCTTCTTTGTGGTACACCCATAGTTATTAAAGGCGTGAGGCGCTAGAGGTCTCCTAGAGCCTAGGCGCGAGGCGCTCAATCATAAAATATTTTCACAATTAAATCAATAAAATCACTTCTAAATAGAGCAAAATATTTCTAAGTGAAGGAAAAACATGGAAAAAAAACTAAATAGAAAAAGATGGAAGAAAAAAATAAATAAACAGAATATATTTTGGCTTATCAAAAAAAAAAAAACAGAATATATTTTGGTTTACTGAGGTAGTGACTCCAAAATAGTGCATAAGATACAAGGAAATGGAAAAAAATACATATATACATATATATATTTATAGTTTTTGGTTTACTATTTAATAGACAAAAAAATAAACGAGAGAAGATAGAAGATAGACTCCAAGATAGAGCATAAGAGAAGTTAAAAAAAGAGAGAATGGGAAAAAATATACGTGTATATATATATATATATTGATATTGGTTTACTATTTAATAGACAAAGAAAAAATACGAGAGGAGAGAGAAGAGAGTCTCCAAAAGAAGAGAAAAAACAAACTAGAGGAGAATAAAGAAGCGAGAAAAGAGAAACGAGAAGAAGAAGAAGAAGAAGAAGAAGAAGCAGCAGAAGAAGTGGAGGAGGGAAGAGAGAGAAAACATACTTGAGTCGCTTCGCTTCCTGGAGTCTCCCATAAATCCAAACACAACCCCAATATATGTTATGTAACATATATATACATAATATGTCAAACCTCAAACTAGTCAACTATTAAAAAAAATCAGAAAAATATGAAAAGTAATCAGGCGAGCCTAGCGCCTCATGTGAGGTGAGCGCCTAGGCGACGCCTTTTGAAGCCACCAGCGCCCAGCTCAAGGCGAGGCTCTGAGCTGGCGCCTAGGCGCGCCTTTCACAACTATGGGTACACCACATTTGAGGATAATTTCCTCTTAGACATTTGAACATGATATGAAGTATCCTGAAAATGGATATCTGGCCTGTACGTCAACTATATGTATTTTCTATGTTAAAAATGTTATGACCTTTTTTTGTCCTTTTTGTGTTGGTTGAAAATTATTTAGTACCTTTTTCTACTATTGGTTGTACCCACGAAGGTAAATTGTTGCTTAAGAATAAGCTTGAATGAAAATAAAATAACAGCATTGATAATTAATGAAATCCTTGCATCGTTGATTGATTTTTTTTTCAGAAGTAATTGTGCATAATTAGTAGATAACTTAAAATCTTTGTAGAATTCTAGTAATATTTCGCTAACTAAAAAATAAAATAATAATAATAAGATTTTAGGATTCTGAATTCTACCAAATTTTCAATTGGACTAAAGCACCAATAGTTGTATTTACAACATTCCACTTTCCCTAAATGCAGCACGTGCCAACACGCATAAAATCAGCCATGTGGTTTGTAAGAGGACACCAAAAGCTAATTAAATGAGACGTTTAATAGAAATGGAACTTCAAACAGAAACACTATTGCAAACATTTAAAAAAATTGTGAACATCTTGGAATTGTTTATTACATCCTAAATTAAAGAAACTGCTTCAACAGACAAATCAACTGCAACAATATCTGGACTGAATCCTAATTTTGCTTGTGTGGGAGTTCATGAAAGACCCATTCTTACCTAACCATCATGCGGATGTGGTATGTAATAAATTTCATATCCTATTATAGATCCTCATTTACTGTAATACTACGTTACTTTTCAAGTCTAGATTCTGAGAAAAATAAGTTTATCAAGTCACAATGGCCCTTAGTCTTTCTATTATAGTTGGGGGTATAATGTTGTTCGAAATTTTGGTCTCTAAATTTATTTCTCATGTCCTAAAGATTAGAGAAGAAACCAGAAAATAATGCTATAGGCATATGTAAGATGAGAAGTTGTAAGGGTTATTATGTCAAAATGTACCTTTGTGGCAGTCATAATTTGTTTTCACCTCAACACGACCTCTAAGCAAATATTGATATGCTCATTTTAAATTGGTAATCATGACACTCTAAATTTTGAGTTTCATTATTTCTACTTAATTGTAATTCGGTATTGTTAGCTGTGCGTTCAATTATACCCACCATCAGTAGTAAAAGTTTAGGCATGGGGAAACAAAATTCTAGTCTTATTGTGTAAAGAATCAGAGGGACACAATTAGAGTTTCCTATTTAAAGACAGAATTGCTATAAAAAGCGATTTGGAGTATCCTCCTATAGAGATTCACCTAAAGTTCAGGACTGGGACTGCATACTACTTTCTTCATGTTGCCTCAAAATTTGGGAAACAGAAATATATGAGAACATTACTATTCTATGGTTAGTCCAAGTTGTGTACTTGTGAGGAGAATCTTGGCATAAAGTGATCAGTTGGAAAGCTTTTTTGCAGCTCTGTTGTGGTTGAGGGTAATACTTTGAGGTTCTGAGCCTAGAGAAACAAAGCATGTAATCTAGAAGTCCCCAAGTCTCCAAATGATTCATGCTCCTATCTTCGAGGTTCTGTCTCTAGAAAAACAAAGCATGTAATCTAGAAGTCCCCAAGTCTCCAAATGATTCATGCTCCTGTCTTTGTGGGATGGTTGCACCTCAATATACTACTGGGACCAAAAAGTGTGAGAGGTATATGAGCAACGAATGAACAGGCTATCCAATCTTACAATCCCGAGCAGCATTTAAACAGAATGAAGTATGTAATCCGAAAGTCCTGTAAGGTTTCTACAACATTATACATGGAGTCTTCAAATGATTCACATGGTTGTCTTTTGTCTCTGTAGCTGGTTGTACCTCAGTATACTACTAGGACAAGAGTGTGTGAGACGTATGGAGGCAAAGATAGAACCTGCTATCCAATCTTACAATCTCGAGTGGCAACACTTGCTGAGTGATGGATTTCTTGTCCCGACTATACAAAGATAATGAGAACCGGGATTAAGGAGGGAGGACATTCTTATTTTCGAAAGAGATTTAAGTAAGGGAACAGGATGCCACCACCGATCATCTGAAACAACTAAAGAGTCTCATAGGCAAGATATCCTACACTCGGTGATCCATTCTAAACCTCTCAAAGAAGTTTTGAAAGGATGGCCTCAATGTTCTTCTTTCCTAGCATTCAAATTGAGAACAATTTGACCCTAATCGTCTTATATTTGTGATTAGATTTAATTCAACCTTGTTAGCCTAAAAAGGAAATTAATTAATGCATTAATTCTGTGGTGAATGGCCCGTGTTACACTGGTGAAGAGATAATGCCTGTACAATTTCAGATATTGCAGCAGATTGCGAGGTGTTTTTATTTTAACTTTTTTTATCAGCATTATTTTTTGTACAAATTACCAAGCATGGCCATCTTTTGGCATGTAATAAATGAATATATCATCCATACTGTCCTTACATTTATCAAAATATTAATTGAAAAAATTAAGGGGGAGCTAGACCAAAGAAAAAAAAATCTGGCAAACTATAGTCCTTGCGTAGGAATAGATTGGCCTCCTTCTGATAAGAATGATGATTGGCATGTAGAGTGCTATATGTCAAATTATTATCTCAAAAAACAACGGACTTAGACAAAACCTTTGGATCAAATTATGGAAGAATTTTCGCGAACAGTCCTACAGCTATACATTTATGAAAACTGGAAGAGGAAAAGAGAATAACAAAGTACCACCAAGGAAAACACTAGTAATGGTGAAGTACCATGAATAGTGTGGTGGATTTGGGAGGGTTGTTTAGTACCTAACTTGTTTTTTTTCTTAAAAAAAAAGAAAAGCTTATTGTATTTATTTATTATTATTATTATTTTTTTGCGGAAAAGCTAGTGGAAATTGGATTCAATGATGTTGATAGATGGAATTGCAACTTTACCAAAGATGAAAGAACATTGTTGATGCTGTAGTAACCACAGTTTGTGAGGAGGAATTACTTAGAAATGTATGTGATCAGGCAATTGAGAGTTGGCACCATTTGTCATTTCTAGATACCACTCCAGAAACACTCTGTGTTGAACTGATCGGTGTCAAGTTCACGAATTCCATGCCAACATTTTTTCACGTTTCTTCAGTCCTACATATGAGCAAATATGATTT
Organism: Cornus suecica; assembly: GCA_963922005.1. Classification (NCBI taxonomy): domain Eukaryota; kingdom Viridiplantae; phylum Streptophyta; class Magnoliopsida; order Cornales; family Cornaceae; genus Cornus; species Cornus suecica. Next base: position 38,553,713 of record OY998247.1, on the reverse strand, counting down.
AGCATGTACATTCTCACTCTCAACATCTTAACTTGAAGCTCCAAAAAATGCTTACAGTTGGTCTTCATAGGTAATTATAGGATTTTACATCTTCCATTGAGGAATTCGATGGATAAGTATTTGTTAAGTTTTCTAAAGCCAAAAAATATCTAGGTCCTGGAAGGCACTGTTTTCTTCCTCGCACATACATAAGCAGTATTCTGATTACCTTCACCATCTTACTTCTAACAGAGCTATACCAAAGCTCCATCTCATGTAATGAATGTTGGTAATCTAGCTTCATCCTTCTGTGGATCTATCTCATTTTCCTTTCTTCACTTGATTCATACTAGCTATAGTTTAGAATTCCAGTTTTGCTATGCTCTCTCTATTTTAGCGGACTGATGGCCATCTCACCGTGTGACTTTCAATATGTGCTGGGAACAAGGTTTGCAATCTCAATTTCTCATCTTTCCCATGAGATACCGTGATTCACAAGTTATCACATTGTCCAACTGTTTTTTTGTTTCTCTTCTTTTGTGGATTTTATTTTAAAGATGTGTTGTTAACTATGATGTCATTACAGCTAAAATTCTGTAACTGGTGTTACAGCTTGAAGGCATTGTCTGGGAAGAATTTGGACAGGAGGATGATCATATAGTGCCTCATCCAGATGATAAACACGAGATTGAAAATAGCCATAAGAAATCTCAGTATGAAGTAATCGGTGTTTCAAATATTGCTGGTTCCCATTGTGCTGCTAAATACGTTACTCAAGTGAAGGAGGAAGGAGAATTTTCAACTTTTATGAACGGAAGGAATACTATGTTGGAAAAGGATTCATGGGAACACACACCAGGTGTGTTTACTGCTTCATGTTATGGTGACTCAAGCAAAGAAATGAGGATTCTATCTGATAATTCTAGGATGCCAAGTCATTGCTTTAAAAACAGCAATGTAGATTTAGGTGGCAGTGAGTTTCGTGCCGATGATACTATTATTGGTGACAGGACTGCAGCAGTTGATAATAATTCCTATTGTTATCCACTGGGTCACGATTCTCAAACTGACAATGATCTGAGTTTTCTTGTTAATGACGGCGAGGACAAGGAATCTAGTGATCTTCTGAATTATGAATGGCCAGATATAGGGAACTTTGAAGATTTTGAGAGGATGCTCAGGTAGGGACCATCATATCCTTAATTTGTTCTAGGTTTCTCCCTTTTTTTCTGATACACAAATACTTATTTATTTGAATTGCAGTGGTTGCGACACAACATTAAGCCTCGAGAATGTTGGTAACAACAATGACCTGGGTTGGTTTTCATCATCACATGCTATTGAAGGGTCTGACGATTTATTAAAAACAGATTTCGAGTTTTCTTGTCCTGAGACAAGTCAATCAAACTCATCTAAACTGGAAAATTCAAGTTGTGTAATTAATGTTTTGGACATGAATGACGCATCTGTCGGCTATAAATCTAGTTCTCAAACATCAAAGGATTACGAGTCAGCTGCTCTTGATCACTTCGCTTTTGTGAATGTGTCTGATATGATTTCTGAAAGCAAGAATAAGTTTTCACCGAAAGAACAGGTCAGTAAAATTAATCAAATTCTGAAAAGCACACAATTTTGTTCTATATTTCTTTCTGCTAGTATCAGGAGTCAATGTTTGACAAAAATCAGGAGCATTTTGAATAAGATTTGTGTGTTGTAGGGAGTTGAATTAAAATTTTAATATAACTTCCATTTTACATCCCATGCACGAAATAGTTTGAATTCCCTTGAAGCAGTTACTCTTTAACAAATTAGATTCATTTAAAGCTTGTTTGTCTTTTTGTAGGAGGTTGAATTGAGCTTCGATTATGCTTTCCTTCCATTTTATGTTTCACGCTCTAAATTTTTTGAATCCACGAAAACAGAATTTAGTATCCAGTTTGACGTAGAATTAATTCTAGTTATGTTAATATATCAATAAAATTTTGGGTTGCCTAGACATTTGTTATACCCTTGAAAACTTGAGTACATTTATATCGCCTGGTTTATGTATGAGAATTGTTGTTGTTTTCGTTCTATGCCAAAGCTAAAAGCTTGGAAGATGTGTTACTGAAAAGCAGCAAATCATTTTTGTTAACTACATGGATGTGTTATTTATTGGCAGATCAAAACACATAAGAAGCAGTCAAAGCAGCATCAATCAGTGGCAAGAAAGAAAGGCCGGTGCATAGATAATGGTGGCTCATATCATCATGGTGGAAACCTGCAATCTAAAGACATAAAGCTTTTTTCTCAGGATTCATCTTGTCAAGATTTCCCCAGCCCAGACATCAGGAAACAAATGCAAAACATGAGACCTGATTATTCTGGTCACTTGCGGACCCATAATCCTTATATGCATCCAGACCTCAGTCATCCTTTGGATCAAATTTCAGTCAGTCCATTTGTATCCGCGGTCAAACCCGAAAATAATGGTCTAGCATCTCTCTCCCAGGAGTCGTCCTATGCATTAAATCAAGCGCAGTCTGTGGACAGATCCCATGATTATTCATTCAGGGCACCTGGTGCAGAGGTGATTGAGAAGAAGAAAAAGCCAAATCTCAGAAAAGGATTGCAAACTTCATCTAGAAGCAATCCTAAACACACAGATTCAGTGGTTCAAGCTGCAACTAGTGATCCAATATCAGCTTGGAAGAGACTCCATCATTCTGAAAAGGTAGCTGAAAATCCCAGTGAGGCTGAAGGAAGCTTGGGCATTTCAGCAGAATTAGAGATTTCAAATGTACAGGGCAGCTCTTGCATGAGCTCTGAATTGAATGAAACCTCACTAGAAGCAAGTAGTTTTCGTCAGCTCCAACATGTCATGGAACAGGTATTAGTGGTTTACTTAAATAATTATATCCTTCAGACCAAATTCTGTTCTGTAGCTGTCATGATACAGAGAGTATGATGGAGCATTTGCTTTTGTAATTATGCAGTGTGTGTGATATTATGTGTTTTTAATGGGTCCAGTAGTAAGGTATTATTATAGTCATCCTATTTGCTAGCGCACATGTATACTACAACTATTATACTGATCACTCGTAGCTTCATATGTCTCAATTGTAAATGTGCGGGAAAGAAGCTAATTTGAGTATGTTATGTGAAAACCTATTTAGTACCTGAGTTGGAAGGCTATTAGAAACTTCCACGTGCATGCATGAAAGGAAAAGGACTGATCTGTAATAGAATTCACGCTATATATAATAGGTTACATTGAGGGATCTCTTACTGTGCATTATGTTATTATCTGTTCATGCATGCCTTCATGGGTAGCTGGTGGAGAATGGGTTAGAGTGGGTGAAGGTGATTGGTAAAAATGTATAGAAACACATTGGAAGGTTTTTGGACACTTGTGACAACTGCTAGGGTACAATTACGGGATTACCGCCCTATAATAATGCTCCCTGATTGTAATCGATACTTTATTGGAACTAACTGAGGCTGCTTGATTTCAGTTGGACATGAGTACAAAATTATGCATAAGGGACAGTTTATATCGCTTGGCCAGGAGTGCTGAGCGAAGGCATCACTGTGCAAACCTGAATGGCAGCATCAGAGATGATAGACATTCTAGTGGAGCATTGATGGATGAAGCAACAAATAAGTACGTATCACTACTTTCCCTCTGCAGTCTGCACTGATTTTTACTAGTCTGTTTGAGAAAATGTTTGGTAGTATTGACAGGTGATTGATTAGTGCTTCAGTAGTTACATGGTCACAAGAGATGTTGCAAATTTTTAGGCAATTAAGTGGTAGTAATTTTTTTTCCCTCTTGGGCTATATAATGGACTTTGGGCAAACAAATTGTACAGATCCTGTAGCCTGGGGGAAGTAACACAAATCTGTTAGGGCAGTGAAAGTTTCCTCCCTGAAATCTCATGCAGATATTTCCGACTATATAAGCACTAATTTTGCCTTTAACAGTGAGTTTGTAGTTGCATTCTTGTATAGATGTGCCTGCCCTTTGTGATCATATATATATCATGCCATGTTTGAGTCATTATAATACATTTTCACTTCACACGTGGTCGTTCTTGGGAGAGTGATAACTTCCAAAAGGGATTATTATTATTATCTTATTTCTTTTCCCTCTCCAGTTGGTGGAATGTTCTTTCAGTGCTTCAACTGTAGTATAGGTATAAAACTTGCTACCAACATTGATTTAATGAAATCCATCCTTCTTGTTAACCACCATGAACTAATAACATTCACAATATATATATATATATAGAAAAAAGAAAAAAAAGGAAAAAGATTGTTTTAATTGTTTCTTCCAAGTAATTGGTACATTAAATGAATGTCATTCATGTTAACCACCATGGACAAATAATTACCATTTTTTCTAGTTAATTGAGTTCTACAACAACTCAGATCTAGTTATTTGTTGGAATTTTGCTTAATTGTTTTATTTCAGGTGCAATGGATTTATTGATATGGAAACTAATACAAATCCTATAGATCGGTCCATCGCACACTTATTGTTTCACAGGCCTATGGAAGCATCTGTAAGGCCGAACAAGTTACATATGGTAAGGTTATGTACATTTTTTTGTAGATTTTCATACTAAATGGAGTTTCTGGATTTTGAGCACAATGGCAATTTCATCCTTTCAAATCTTACTTAAAAAGGTTAATTGAATTAACAGGTTCATGGGACTATTGCTAGTGCGCCTCTGATGGCTGAGAACCTAGTTTTTCAGGAAGAACCTGCAACTGAATCACATAAAATGGTTGTTGATCAGTGACGGGACGGAACAAAGAATAATTAGCTGCAGCACAGTTGCATGACAATATATCTGCTTCGATTCTTCGAACTTATGTGCATGATCATGTATAAAGGAACATTCGAGAGGCCCCCGACATAATGGCCGTTTTGATTGCTGGCTTAGATCTGGTTTCAAGTCTATGTTGCTGAATATCGTTGTATCGGTTTATAAGATGAGCTATTTTTCTTGCTCATTTTATAAATGTTTCCAGATTATACTGCATCTAAATAGCAGCATGTTGTCTATGTCAACTTTTGTGGGCATGTTATATGTCACTCTGTTGATTGGCTCCAAAGATAGTGAGGCTGAGATTAATCATCTTCGAGACATTTTTCCCTCTTTAGATCTTAAACACACATGTATATATACACAGTATATGACTTGCAATATCTATTTCTCTCTGCATCCTTCTACAGTTTATACCAACTTTTGGAATTGCATAATGTTCCATATGGGTATAAGTGTACATTAAGCCAATTTTTGCTGTTAGTTCTAAGTTCTACATCCTCACGTCTTCCGAGGATCAGTGTGTACAATTATCTTCTCAATAATGTCGCCTCTTACATCCAATCTGATGGTCTCTCCAATTTGATATTCTGGGCTGCCGAGTGGTTATGATATTCACTGCTGAACTAGTGTGCCTATAAGGTTGTAGACACCCAAAATTAGGGCTGTAAACGAAACAAAAGCTCGGCAAACAACTCGAGCTCAGCTCGATAAAAACTCGGCTCGCGTTTGTTTATATAATAAGTGAATCAAACTCGTTTCATAAATGAACCAAGTTTAGACAAGTATGAGTTCGGCTCGAAAATATTTGTGAACAAAGCTCGTGAACGTACGCTTGAACAAGGCTTGTTAAAAGATCATGTATATATTTTTGTGTGTGTGTATATATATATATATGTATTATTGTTAGTGAAGGCGTGTGGCCTCTCGGGCCACATGTGTGTAGTAAGCCCAATTTATCATTATAAATTTAGAATATCTCTACCTTGAAAGGTTACGGCTTATTCTAAACAACATAATATTAGAGTCAGATACTGAAGTTTGAGAAAAACTCTCCTCACAAACCCTAACCATAATCACTATTCTCTATCCCTAACCCTAATCCAAACAAAACCTTAACCCTTGTGTTTTTGTGCGTTTCCCCCCTCTTTGTTGTGACTCTTGGGGAAGTTGTGTTTCCCTCTTTGTTATTGTTTTGCCGGATACTTCCTGACCTAGTTGATTATGATTATAGGTGACTCTTCAATATTGATTGGGCTTGTTGAGCCCAAACCACCTACGATCTCAAAGATTATTTCATCAAGTTCCAAACTTACTGAGCGTCGTTTGGACAGTATAAATTTTCAGAGTTGGCGTAAGCTGGTTTTATTCACTATTCGGGGTATGGGTAAAGAGGAACATCTTAGTGATGATTCCCTTAATCCTCAAAGTGATCCTACAGGCACCAAGATCTGGTTACGTGATGATGTTTGCCTATTTAATCAATTAATAAACTCTATGGAGTCTCGGGTGGCTAATTTGGTGACCCATTGTGATACAGTCAAGGGATTATGGGAGTATCTCAATGTATTTTACTCGGGCAAAGATAATATGAATCGTATTTATGAGATATCTTAGTCATTCTTTCGACCGAAGCAGCAGATGACTCATATCAGTAACTATTTCGCCTCCTTCAAGAAGATTTATGAAGAATTCAATGTCTTGATGCCCCTTACTACATATATTCATGAAATGCGTCGGCAGCGGGAAAAATTAGCTATATTAGCATTTCTCAGTGGCCTCCAACCGGAATATGAGTCTACTCATTCTCAGATTTTAGCTAGTCGAGAGACTTCTCTTACAGAGGCATATTCCCGAGCACTTCGTTCTATTCGTTTGACTTCTGGATCAGGCGATATTGGTGAGAGTACTGCTTTGGCGAGCAATACGCAGACTGGAGGTCGTGGTGGTCGCAGTTCTGACAACAAGTTTACCTGCTTTCATTATGGTGGTGTTGGCCATGCCCGTGATAGGTGCTGGAAACTACATGGGAAACCACGGTCTGCCAATGTCTGTTCTAGTGAAGAATCAACAGTGCAGAATCCTGGATCTGCTTTATCAGATGATACGACTGTTCACCTTTCTCCTGCAGAATATTCTCGCCTGCTAGCAAATCAGGCCCCTGCATCTACCGCTCTAGTTCAGTCAGACCCTTCTACAACATATGTTTCACCCTCTTCTCGGACATAGATTGTTGATTCTGGTGCTACTGACCATAGAATGGAACAACAGGTATTTTGCGGGATTATTCTCTCATATCCTCTCGTCTAGATATACGTGTCGCTGATGGCTCTTATATACTAGTTCGGGGGATTAGGACAACATCACCCACCTCCAATATCACTTTATCATCCGTGTTACATTTACCTGCACTTCCATTCAATTTATTATATGTTAGTGCCCTTACTAGACAACTGAATTGTCATGTTGTTTTCTTTGGTGCTTCTTGTGAATTTCAGGATATGTTGACGAACAAGACTATTGGTAGGGGTCGTCGCACTTCAGGAGGGCTCTACGTGCTGGATGAAGAACCAACATCCATGGCATGTTCCAGTTTATCCTCTACACCTCTTAATCTTCACTGTCAACTTGGTCATCCTACTCTCTCAAGCCTGAAGCGTTTGTGTCCTGGAGTTCAGTCTTTGTCTAAATTATTTTACGAGTCTTGTCAGTTTTCTAAACACCACAAGGTGTCATATGTGTCTAGGGTTAATAAACGAGCATGTGTTCCTTTCGAGTTAGTCCATTCTGATGTCCGGGGACCTCGTCCAGTTCAGTCCAAGTTTGGATTTCGGTATTTTGTTATGTTTGTGGATGTGGATGACATGGTTATATTAAATAAAATCTCATTTTAAAATATTTTATATTTTTTGTGCTTTCTATGCTGAAATCAAGAATCAATTTTCTATTTATGTTCGTACCCTACATAGTGATAATGCTCGTGAGTACTTTTATTTTTCCCTTGTGTCATTTATGACTCATCATGGTATTATTCACCAGTCCTCATGTCCGGATACCCCCCAACAGAATGTTGTTGCTGAACGAAATAATAGACATTTGATGGAAGTTGTTCGAACTCTTATGGTTCATATGCAGGTTCCAAAGATGTTTTGGGGTGAGGCGGCGGTATTGACAGCTATATATCTAATTAACTGGATGCCCTCATCGGTTTTTCAGGGGGAGATTCCTCACCGGGTCTTACTCCCTGAAGACCTTCTTCACCCTCTATCTTTGCGTATATTTGGTTGCACCTGTTATGTTCGTGATATAAGGCCTCATGGTACCAAACTGGATCCGAAATCTTTGCGGTACATCTTTCTTGGTTATTCTCGTACACATAAAGGATATCGGTGCTTTTCACCAGAGTTGGGGTGGTTTCTTGTGTCCGCTGATGTAGTTTTTCATGAGTCTTCTCCCTTCTCCTCCCCTGTGTCGTCCGTTGACCCATCTTTGTCTCCATCTCTTCATCACTTTATGGTGTATGACTTGATTCGGGTCACTTCTGTCCCACCCGCTCCTCCCCTCCAGACATATGTTCGTGGACCGCATCGGGTGTTTGGTTATTCTCCCATAGATGCTCCTGAGCTAGCTCTTGCTACATCTGGTCTCCCATCTTTAGATCCTCCCACACCTGCTTCAGATTCAAACTTGGATGTTCATATTGCTCTCCGGAAGGGTAAACGTGGTTGTGCCAATTATCTTGTTTATGCTACTCTTTCTTATGCAGGTGTCTCACAGTCATTGCAGGCCTTTATCTCTGCCCTAGATTCTATATTTGTTCCTCGGAATCTCTCAGAGGCTATTTTTTCTCCAACCTGGTTGTCTGCTCTTGAGTCTAATCAGACATGGGATTTGGTTCCTTTGCCTTTTGGCAAGAAACCTATTGGGTGCAAGTGGGTATATGCCACTAAGATGAATCCATATGGGACTGTTGCTCGTCTCAAGGCTCGTTTAGTTGCCAAAGTTTATGCTCAAACTTATGGTGTTGATTACACCGATACGTTCTCACTTGTTGCTAAATTGGCTTTTGTTCGTCTTCTTATTTGTCTTGTTGTTACTTTTGATTGGCCATTACATCAGCTGGATGTCAAGAATGCCTTCCTCCATGGTGATCTTTAGGATGAATTTTATTTGGAGCAGCCTCCCGTGTTTGTTACTCAGGGGGAGTCTGGGCTTGTTTGTCGTTTGAAAAAATCTCTTTATGGCCTGAAACAGTCTCCACAGGCTTGGTTTGGGCGCTTTAGCGAAGTTGTATTGGAATTTGGTCTTCAGAGAGCAGGCAAAGATCATTTTGTCTTTTATTGCCATTCCACTGCAGGTAACATCTTTCTTGTTGTCTATGTGGATGATATTGTCATTACAGGGAGTGATGATACATGTATTTATTCGCTGAAAAAATTTCTCCAGAGTCGGTTCCAAACTAAAGATCTAGGCCATCTGCGCTATTTCTTGGGTATTGAGGTGGCTAGATGCAAACATGGGATATATCTTTGCCAGAAAAAATATGCTATTGATCTTCTACGGGATACAGGAATGATGAATGTTAAACCAAACGATACTCCAATGAATCCAGGGGTCAAGTTATCTATGGAGGATGGTGATGAGTTCCCTGAACTAGATCGGTATCGGCGTCTAGTAGGGAAACACAAATTACCTTGCGGTGACTTGTCTAGATATTGTTTTCTCTATAAGTGTGGTGAGTCAATTCATGTCTAATCCTCGAACTTCACATTGGGATGTTGTGACACATATTTTGAGATATAGTAAAGGAACCCCGAGTCATGGATTACTCTACAATAATCGTGGTCATATACGGGTTAAGGGGTTCTTTGATGCTGATTGGGCAGGATCTCCTCATGATAGGAAATCCACCTCTGGATACTGTGTATTTGTAGGTGGTAATCTAGTGTCATGGAAAAGTAAGAAGCAAAATGTAGTGGCCCGTTCAAGTGCTGAATCAGAGTATCGAGCACTGGCGCATGTGACTAGTGATGTGACTTAGTTGCGTCAACTATTACACGAACTTAGTTATCTTTCTTCAGAGCCTTCTCAGTTGTGGTGTGATAATCAAGCAACAATATATATTGCGACCAATCTCGTATTTCATGAGCGCACTAAACATATTGAGGTGGACTGCCACTTTATCAGAGAAAAGCTACAACATGGAAATATCTTATTGAATCATGTGAAAACTGGGAATCAACTTACTAATGTATTTACTAAATCTCTTCCAGGAATTAGAGTTGAAAATATTTGTAACAAGCTGAGCATGATTAATATTTATGCTCTAGCTTGAGGGAGAGTGTTAGTGGAGGCGTGTGGTCTCTCGGGCCACATGTGTAGTAAGCCCAATATGATCTCTTCTCTTCTATAACCTAATTTACCATTATAAATTAAGAGTTTCTTTACCTTAAGAGGCTACGGCTTATTCTAAACAACAATTATAAATTATTATATTATGGAATATATAGTATAAATTTTTAATATATCTAAAACATAATTTACTTTACAAAAATTTAATCTAATATAGGACAAAATCATCACCCAACAACAAATTAAACCCAATATCATTATTATATTAAAAATTATCAAAAACCCTAATCTCTAACAAATAACTCAATCTAGGTGACTATTGGTAAGAGTAATATATGCTACATGTGAACTGAGTCGTTCGTGAACAGACTTGAGCTTGACGCGCTAAAACTAGCGCTCGGCTCGGGCTCGTTCATTTAATAAATGAAACAAGCTTGAACACAATTTTTACGATCATTTAATAAATAAACAAGCTTGAACATTGCAAAGCTTGGTTCGGCTCGACTCATTTACAGCCCTACCCAAAATTTGATTTCAGATTCTTAACAAATACCCCCTGATGTGTCATATTGCCTCCTCCACTTTCATAGACCCTCATTTCCGACTCAAAACAATAGTATTTTAATGCTTTTTTTTTGCCCTGAAACAATGTCGTTTTGGGACGAAAAGGGGGTCTATGAAAGTGGAGGGGGTAATATGACACATCAGGGAGTTATTTGTTAAAATTTTGAAATTATGAGAGATTTTATGTTAATAGCCCAAATTACTAATATGAAATTGCTCACCAGCAATGCCACAACTTGCATTAGAGATGTATGCAGGAGTCTTTATTGGGAAATTGAGTTAAATTAATTTTACGAACCTGATTTTCAGAGGATAAGGATGCATTTACCATTAGTTGTTCTATTTCAGCTCAGGTAACAGAATTAAGGAAGAGACCGAAATTTTCAGTAATAATTGCGGGTACACGTTCAGGAGTTATACGGTAAATTTTCCAGCACAATCTAATAGGTGAAAACTGAAAAGTTCCGGAGCCCTTTATTGAAACGATCCTAGAAGAGAAGCGCAAGCTAATTTTACAGTCACCAAACCACACAAGCAGAAATGTTCTTTAGTTGTCTTTACATTTTTTTATCGGACCTTTGGCTTAATTATGTGGCGGTTACTTCAATAAATTTATAAACTTGAAGGGTTCTACCTGTAATTATTCAAATAACAGAGGGTACGAATGTATTATATGATATCTTGAAAGGGTGTAACTGTAATTTATCCTAAAATATTTTAGAATATTTTATAACTATCTAAAACTATCTAGATCTTTTAGATGAGAATTATATTAGAGATTTTAGATGAGAGTTTAGAAGTCAGTCCGTTGTTAAAAAGAAAACAATATGTACATATAAAATGTAAGAATACCATTTCGATCCTACAGATTATAAAGGCATGCTTAGTAGTTAAAAGTGAAAGTGGAAAACAATTTCTTAATCAATAATATATCTATTTTGCTATAGAGGTAAATTGAATGGTTTGACATAATTGTTTTTTATATTTTATTTATTTTTATTTAAATATAAAAATTAATGTGTAATTTTAGATAATCATACATTGCAATAATCGAACCCAGTGGGTTGTATATTAGAGATTGGGGAGAACAAGTGATGGATTCATTATCCCAATAAAAATGAAATAATATTTAATAAACTGTAAGAACACAATATCATAAAAACACTATAATAAAAATTAATTATCCCTCTCATTTTTTTATTTTTTAAGTCAATTTATACCATATATATAAAATTACCGCATTGAAAAAAAAAAATTTAATAACAATACACCAATTGACGTTTTTTCCTTTTTTTTTTTTTACACATCATAATTGATTAACCAACAGTTTTTTGTGCAATAACAACATATATTTTTATTTCAACCTATATTTAGAGCTTTGAATATCAAAAAGCGCCAAATGTTGGAAAATAATACATTTATTAAACAATAAAGAAAGAATAAGAAATAAAAAACCTTACCAATTTATGTTTACAGAATTAAATAATTGTAGGTGGTCTTATATCTCGATCAAACGGTCAACGTTCAACGGACATGTGACACACGTCCCGTCATCATGGAATGGAAGACTGAGTTGGGAACAAGACTCAGACATTACTAGAATCCGATGGATACTTGGTTTGATGGATGAAGTCCAGGGTTCATCGGATTGATTATCAATCTGACTCGAAAGATAGATTTTTCATTTTGACTTAACCATCACTAAAATTCACGAAATCTTCAGCAATCTTCCTAATAATAAGATCGTGGCTTTGAGGCTTTAAATGATGCATTTTAAACCAAAATCATGTGGGCTCATTGTTTTACATTGAGTTTTATTTGTTGGCCCGTTTTCACTCGAAAAACTGTCATTTCTTGCTAAATTTAGACATTCTGACAGTTTACACGAAAACTACAGTATTAGTTTGTTTGCATGCGCTCTTTTGTTTGTTCAACTTCTAATTCACTTTTGGAATTTTATTTACATTCTTTGCTCAGCTTTACTCCATTCTTTAAGGGTTCCGTATCTTGAATCATCTCAAATTATTATTCTGGTTAATTCACCGAAATTAACTCGTTTTTCTCATAATGCACCTCAAACACACTAAACAAGACAAACCGTATAAAAGTACCAAGATAGTATAATGTGTAGACTAACAACACGGATTTAAGGGCCTAGAATGTGTAACATTCGGCTCCTATCAACATACACGTCTTGAGTACAATAATTTTCTATTCAAAAAATTCCATTGTACACTCTCTACACACCAATGTCTTGAGCAAAACTTCAAAATTTTACTTAATTTTTTTTTTGCTTACACTCTACATACAAATGCCTCGAGCAAAATTTCAAAATTTTACTTCGAAATTGTTTTTACACATCAACACTCGATAAACACTCTAAAACTTGATCCAAACAAGTTTTCTAGATCACTTCATTTTTTTTTATTTGAAAAAAAAGGGACCTTATCTCAATCGACCTGCAATAGGCATGACTCAATCATAATGGGTCTCCAATCTCCACATATACTTCAATTTTTATGCATTATATGTCAAAATATATACATACATATAGTCAGATATGCTGGAGTTTGGGCTATCTAAATTTTCATACTCTCTATCTATCTCGATTTCTCATCGCCAATGTCTTTCTTTCTCTCTCTCTCGATCGCTCTCTATCTCGATTTCTTATCGCCAAGACCTTTCTCTCGAGCTCGCCCCCACCAACCACGTCCTCTACACCAAATCGCGCCTTCTACCCCTCCTTAGGTTAGTACACCGGGCCTCATCGGACGCCCAATAGACCGTTGACCTCCAACCCGACTGGTCCAAGGGATTTTCGCGACTCAGAGATGCACAATTAGGCCTCCACCACTACGCCGCCGCCGCCGCCGCCGCCAATTCTGCCTACAAGAAGGGTCTCGAAATCGACCCCAACAACGAAGCCCTAATGTCCAGCCTCGCCTTGGACCATCTGTTGTAACAACACTTGTGTCATGCTCCATTTATCCCTCGATCTCTCTCTCCCACACACACACACACGAGCTGTACATGTGAGAAGACAAGTATATTACCAAAAAATAATAAGGGTAAATAGCATTAAACCACCCTCAACTATACTCTCTCTCCCAACTAACCCCCCTCAATTATGTTTTTGACTATAAACCCCCCAAACTATTATGATTGTTACAATTTAGTTCCTCCCGTCATAACACCGTAGTTAAATTTAGGGTAATTTGCACTCAGATCCCCTAAAATTTAGGTCAATTGCACTCACTCCTAAGATTTTATTTTTCTTGCAATGACACCCCCTGAAGGGGTTAAGACCCCATGAAATGACTCTTGTGCCCTTACTTTAGTGTAAAAGGCATGTTGGCTACATATAAATAGACATAAGGATCACTAATTACAAATAGGTAAACTTTTACCTTTCAATTAATAATACATCAACTTAACTAAACTAATTACAAATTGGTCAACTTTTTTGTTTAAAGACTCAAATACCCCAAAAAACTCCAATCTTCTTTTTCTTCTTCTCTCCCATTCCAAAATCCCCAAACACTCAAAAATAAAAATAAAATGTTTCGGAAAAAATATAAATATTTCGAAAACAAAATGAGGAAAAAAATATTTCGGGAAAAAAAATATTTTGAAAAATAAAATATTTTGAAAAATAAAATATTTTTGGAAAATAAAATATTTCAAAAAAATGAGGAATTTTTTTTTTAAAAAAAAAATAGAATATTTTTGGAAAAATAAAATATTTTGAAATATTTTTTTTTATTTCTTTTTCACTTTTTTCTTATTCTTTTCAACGAAATGTGTTCAAGCCTTAGATCTCTTGGTGATTACAATGCAATATTTTGGAATCAAGTGTGTCAAGAAGTATCAAGAACGAGTTAATTGAGTTGAATTTGTTTTGAAATTTGGTATCTTAAAAAGTAATAAATCTTAGGTGAGTTATATTTAGATAATTTATTTCAATATGACAGTGGACATAATCTGAATCTTACCGGTTTAGTATGAATTGCTTTGAATGCATGTCATAAAATATTTTGGGAATTTTTTTTTTCTCAAAATATTTTATATTTTCGAAATATTTTATTTCCCAAAATATTTTATATTTTCCAAATTTTTTATTTTTCCTGAAATATTTTATTTCCTATTTTTTTTAAATATTTTATTTTACCCAAAATATTTATTTTTCCCGAAATAGTTATTTTTCCCGAAATAGTTTATTTTTTCAAAATATTTTATTTTTCCCGAAATATTTTTTTTCCTCATTTTTTTTTCGAAATATTTTATTTTTCCAGAAATATTTTAATTTTTTCAAAATATTTATAATTTTTCCAAAATATTTTATTTTTATTTTTGAGTGTTTGGGGATTTGGAATGGGAGAGAAGAATAAAAAGAAGATTGGAGTTTTTTTGGGGTATTTGAGTCTTTAAACAAAAAAGTTGACCCATTTGTAATTAGTTTAGTTAAGTTGATGTATTAGTAATTGAAAGGTAAAAGTTTACCTATTTTTAATTAGTGATCCTTATGTCTACCTATATGTAGATATCCCTATTTCAACAATCCTTGTATCCAAAGTACTTGAATTATTTTTCAAATTGAGCTTAATATACAAGGGTTGTTTGGTCCATTAATTTAGCCAACATGCCTTTTACACTAAAGCAAGGGCACAAGAGTCATTTCATGGGATCTTAACTCCTTAAGGGATGTCATTGCAAGGAAAATGAAATCTTAGGGAGTGAGTGCAATTGACCTAAACTTCAGGGAACCTGAGTGCAAATTACCATAAATTTAAAAATGAACTAGTTCCTACAAGGGTAGCTTCTAGTTGGCGCATGTGCATTGACTACAGTAAGCTAATTTCAATCACTAGGAAAGATCATTTTCCCTTGCCTTTTATGGATCAAATTTTAGAAAGGGTTGCTGGCCATGAATTTTATTGCTTTTTAGATGGGTATTCAGGGTATTATCAAATAGAAATTGCCATGGAAAATCAAGAAAAAACCACTTTTACATGTCCATTTGGTACTTTTGCTTTTTGCCGAATGCCTTTTGGTTTATGTAATGCTCCTGCTACATTTCAGAGATGCATGATTAGCATTTTTAGTGATATGATTGAGCATTATCTTGAAGTGTTTTTGGATGACATTTCTGTTTTTGGTGATTCTTTTGATAATTGCTTATCTAATTTGCAAAAAGTTTTGATTCGTTGTCAAGAGAAAAATCTTGTTTTAAATTGGGAAAAATGTCATTTTATGGTTTCTTCTGGAATTGTTTTTGGTCACATTGTTTCATTAAAGGGAATTGAAGTTGATAGAACTAAAATCGATTTGATTGCAAATTTACCTATTCCAAAGAACATAAAAGGCATTCGATCATTTTTGGGACATGCTGGTTTTTATAGGAGATTTATAAAGAATTTCAGTGCTATATCTAGACCATTGTGTAATCTTTTATCCAAGGACGCTCCTTTTGAATGGACTAATGCTTGTCAAGATGCTTTTGATAGACTAATTGAAGCTCTTACTTCTGCTCCAATTATGCAGCCCCCTAATTGGAATTTGCCTTTTGAAATCATGTTTGATGCTAGTGATTATGTTGTTGGGGCTGTTTTAGGGCAAAGAATAGATAAGAAACCTTGTGTCATACACTATGCAAGTAGGACTCTAAATAGTGCTCAAATGAATTATTCTACAACTGAAAAAGAACTTCTTGCTGTGGTATTTGCTCTTGATAAATTTCGTGCCTATCTTGTTGGATCGCCTATTGCTATTTTCACTGACCATGCAGCTTTAAAGTATCTTTTTACCAAGAAGGATGCGAAAGCTTCTCATTAGGTGGATCCTACTACTCCAAGAGTTTGATATCACCATTAAAGATAAAAAGGGAGTAGAAAATGTTGTTGCTGATCATTTATCTCGTTTGGTTTTTGATGAATTACCGGATAAAATGCCAATTAATGATTATTTTCCGGATGAACAACTGTTTGCTATTTCTGAAGTACCATGGTTTGCTAACATTGTTAATTTTTTGGTGACAGGAAAACTTCCACCTAACTGGACTGCTCAAGATAGAAAAAACTTTCTCGTGGAGGTACGAAATTTCTATTGGGATGATCCTTATTTGTTTAAATACTGTCCTGACCAAATATTAAGGAGATGTCTACCTGATTGTGAAATAAATGATGTGATTTCTTTTTGCCATAATGATGCATGTGGTGGCCACTTTTCTGTTAAGAAAACTACTCTAAAAATTTTGCAATCTGGATTTTATTGGCCTTCTCTTTTCAAGGATACAAATGCCTATTGTCGAACTTGTGAAAGATGTCAAAAGTTAGGAACAATAACTCGTAGGAATATGATGCCTCTAAACCCAATTTTAGTCATTGAAATATTTGATTGTTGGGGCATTGATTTCATGGGTCCATTTCCTATTTCTTTTGGATATCAGTATATTTTAGTAGGCATTGACTATGTTTCTAAATGGATTGAGGCTGTTCCATGTCGACATAATGATCATAAAATTGTTTTAAAATTTTTGAAAGAAAATATTTTTTCAAGACATGGAATACCTCGAGCCATTATCAGTGATGGGGGGAAACATTTTTGCAATAAACCATTTGGAAGATTAATGGTAAAATATGGTGTCACTCATAAAGTTGCTACCCCTTATCACCCGCAAACAAGTGGCCAAGTTGAACTTGCCAATCGGGAAATCAAACAGATTTTAGAAAAGATGGTTAACCCAAATCGTAAAGATTGGTCTTTGCGACTAACTGATGCGCTTTGGGCATATCATACAGCTTATAAAACCCTGATTGGTATGTCTCCATATAGATTGATTTATGGAAAAGCTTGTCACTTGCCTGTGGAACTGGAACATAAAGCATACTGGGCTATCAAGACATTTAATTTTGGTTTAGATGTTGCTAGTATTGTTAGAAAACTTTAATTGAATGAGTTAGAAGAATTAAGGAATGAAGCATATGAGAATTCTAGAATTTACAAGGAACGAATGAAAGTTTTTCATGATAAAAAAATTTTGAGAAAGAATTTTGAACCTGAACAAAAAGTTCTTTTGTATAATTCTAGATTACATATTTTTCCTGGGAAACTTCGTTCTAGATGGTCAGGTCCGTTTGTGATTAAAAGATTTTTTCCCTTTGGAGCTGTTGAAATAGAGGACCCAAAGAATGGTAATGTTTTTAAAGTTAATGGGCAGCGCCTTAAGCCATTTCTAGAGAATTTTATTGCAGAAGTTGACACCATACATTTGGAAGATCCATGTTATGATGATTAATAGTCTGCACCTTCTGGAGTCCATTTTTTTTTTGCCTCATTACTGTTATTGTAGTATTTAGTTTTCCATTCTGTTATGGAGCTAACAAGTGCAGGACTTACCTTGAAGAAGAAAAAAAAATAAAAATTCATCATCAGTTCATTTCTCAGGTATACTTCTACTATCCTTCACATCTTTACATTGAGGAAAATGCTTATATTAAGTTGGGGGGTAAGTAACAAGTGCAGGACAATACTCTAATTTTCTTCTCCAGTGTGTTTTTCGGAATTAAAAAAAAAAAATCTAAAAAAAATAAAAATAAAAATTTTGATGTCTGACTGAAGACATAAAACTTAGAGCTTCTTGGGAGGCAACCCAAAAATTTACTTTCACCTTTTCGGAAGATTTTTATATAATTTTCTTTTCTTTTCTATTTGTTATGTTTTGACCTTTAAACTCAAATATTTCATCAGTTGTTCCTATTGAGTAGGTAGCTATGTTTAACATAATCAATCTAGTTAGAAAGCAATACCATCTTGCTAAGTGAAGTTTTTATTGGATTGAGCTCGAAATCTATTTGCTTCATTCTATCGACATACACATATTTTTGAAAATTAATTGAGCATGTGCTTTGGTGAAGAAATCTTAGATATTTAGGCGTGTGTCTAGTATGCATAAAGCTTAGTAGATTTGATTTTGTTGTAAAATTTTTGGTATTCATAGTACTTCTCAATCTATCATTTTAGTGTTTCATGCTAAATTTTTCGGAGTTATTTTCAGATCACATGAAAGTTGAAGGGATAATATGTTTTTATGAAAAAGTGGTGTGCAAAATACTTTAAGTTTAAACACAAGTGAAGTATTAATTAGAGCAATGGTCTCTCTACTGAGTAACCGGGCCTCGTGCCTCAGCAAGCATAGAGTGTTCGCGTAAAAAGGTAGAGTTGGCTAACTCTATTTCGTTGTTGCTAGTTGCTACGCCTTTTTGGTTCGAGGTTAAATGCACGAGGGATGCCTTATCATCTAGTGCCCTAAGCCAACTGGTTGGGAGTCACTTGTAGAAATCTCGCTACATGGGCCAAATAGAAAGCAAGAGAGCTCTAGCATTGCACATCCATGAACTTGAAAAAAAAAAAAAGAAAAAAAAAAGAGTAAGTTAAATATGGAGTGTAAAGAAAGCATATTATCCATTTATTTCTCTGGTGTTCCTATGTGATTTAGATCTGGAAATATACTCTTTGTACTTAATTTCAGCATGATTTGCTTTGATGATTTTGGTAGAAGGAATGGTAACCAATGCCTTTTTGGGAATTGAATAAAAAAAAAAACACTAAGTTGAATTGCATCTGGCGTCATGTTTAAGATCTTTGAATTGTCATATCTTTGCGATGTTCAGCTTGAAAAAAAAAAATACTAGTATCTACTTGTGTTTGTTTATAAAATGAAGTTCCTAGCATGAAAGCGATGTCCTACACAAGCTTATCCGAATGGGTGTATTTGCTAGTATTCCTAGATTGTGTATGTTGAATGCTAGTTAAATATGAAAGAGGAACAAATTTTTGTTCACTGTTATTTCTTGAGTTAAGGGAATTTTGTTACGCTGAAATTGCTAGGGCCTAGCAATAAGCTAGTTGGGGGGTGTGATAACTGTCCTAAAGTGCATGATTATTATATTCATTTTATACATTTTAAACACTTTATGGGAGTTAATGAGTTCGGTTATATATTTTTAATTCTATATGTGAACTAATGCTTGAAATTGAATATCTATTCCGAAATAGGCACCCGAAGCAGTTAAAATGGACTTGAGCAATGTGAGGCATTTGTATGGTCGTTCTGAAAAGTTCAAAGAATCATATCAGAAGTTGGTCTTGTTTCGAAGAGCTCATCAACGTGATTTCAGCGATATAAAGAATACATCAGTCCGAACTGCGGATTGAAAGTTGCGCCTTTATTTTGTGTTTTACATATTTTTAGAGTTTTATGTAAAATAAAGCAAAAAGAAAATAAAAATAAAAAAATTGTAAAATAACATAATGGGTCTGCACCAACTTATCACATTCCTATATTATATATATACATGTTGGACTTGTCACATGTGAGATATACTTTGACCGTGTGTAAATATAGATATAGGTAATGCGCAGGCGTGGGGAATAAAAAACATAAAATGAGGGAATAAAGGAAAAAAGCAAAAGGAAGGGATGTCTTCCACTTGGTCTGGACACGAGAGGGAGGCCACTGACTACTAAAGGAGGAGTAGCTCTGCTGCTGAAGAAGAGGAGGAACCGAGAGCTGAAGGGCTGTGCAACTGGCGACTGAAGGTCTACTTCGAAAATAGAGGAGGAGGTGGTGGCTGCACTGAAGGAGGGCGACTTAATATCTAGAGAAGGAACCAAGAAGGACCAGGGACTCTGCTGAACAAGGAAGGAACTCTTGGTTGTTGCGCAAGAGAACAGAGAAGAAGTTGCTCTTCGTTTCTGATGGAGAAGTTTTCTTAATTTTTCCTTTCTTGCTTTATTTTCATGGAAGGCTAAAACCCTAGCTAAGGCTAGGGGTGAAGCTTATTATAACTATGTGATCTTAGGATTTTTGTTCAATTTTGGATTTGAAATGAATTATTTCTGTTATGGATTGTTCCTGTTAAATTTCTGATTTTTCTCTTTTACGAAATTTATGGATGTTTGAGATGATTCATGAGTCTAGTCTTGCTTTTCTCATTGTCTTGTTAAAAACCATCCTGGCTTTTGAAATTTGAGGAAGATTAGTAGATTGTTATTTTCTCTCGAGAAATTATTCTTCATAATTTGTTGCCTTAGGTACAGATTATAGTTGAACTCTTTCTAATTGAATTTAATAAGTGCTTCTATGCTTGTGAACAACCGTACTAGGAATTAATCTTTTGTGTTTTGGTGTTGTATAAATATTTGCTAGGAATAAATCTCTAATTGATGGATGTTTGAGGATTTTCATGAGTTCAGTCATGCTTTCCCCATTGTTGGTTAAAAATCATCCATTTTTTTGTGATTGAAAAATAGCAGATTGTTAAACAGTTTAGTGAAGTGTTCTTGATAGTTTGTCACCATAGGTACATATTATGCTTGGATTCTTTCTAAATGAATTAAAAAGAACCAAATCAGTAGATCACATATGCTTATAATAGGTGGAACCCCGAAAGCTTAGTATTTATTTATTTCTGAAATTTACTCAAAATTGCAAACTGACATTTTATTACAAGTAGTGATTTCTGCGAACTTGACACCGCTCTCTGTGGATTCAACACTCGATACTTCGAGTTATACTGCTACGCGACACCTGCACTTGGGTTGAGCAAGCAGATGTAGTGATGAAATTGTGATATATAATCAATCCTATTTGTTTTGTTCATTAGTAATTTACCATGCCTATATTTCATTTAAATACATCTACTCGAAAGTATTTAAGATATGAAATCAGCATGACCAAGTTTGACCATAAGGAAAGTTCACTGTAGGGGGTATTTGCTACAACTTCATAACTTGAGGGAGTCTAGCTGTAGTTTACCAAACGACATGGTGTCTAGTTGTAATTGATCATATCTCGAGGGGATCTACCTGTAATTAACCCTTTTTAAATTTTAAAAAGTATTTGAAGAAAATAGACATTTACAAAAATAATTACGTATTTGATAATTTTGATTAAAACAATTATGAATTTGATAAAAATATATTTGAAGGAATGAGTCATTAACAAAAATAATTAAATATTTGACAACTTTAATTGTAATAATTATGAATTTGACAAATTTGTATACGTAGAGAACAAAATTACCTCCAAATAACTTTTAATATTTGGTTCCATTTTTATCTTTATGACACGTTTGGTACGGTTGAATAGAATGAAATAAAAGTGGGAATGAAATAAGAATGAGAATGGAATGGAATAACCATTCACATTCTATTATTTGGTTGTAAATATGAAGCACATTGGGAATGAAATGAACTTAAAATTTTTTTCTCAAAAATACCCTTCTTAATATTAAATATAAAATTAAATAAAATAATACTATTTTTTAATTTTTTTACAAAAAAAATGGTAAAACATTACGGGAATAGTAATGATGGACAATAAAGGTGGCGGCGAAATAGCGGCGGTGGTGGCGGTGACTTATTTTTATAAAATGTGAGAGGGTTATTTAAGTAATTTTATATTTTAAAAGCATTCATAAAGGAATGGAATGACCATTCCATAGCTTTAGTAATGGAATGAAAATCCATTCCCAAGAATGAAATTTTATTCCTTGGGAATGGTCATTCTCATTCATTATGTTGTACCAAACCAAGGAATGAAATGAATGGGCATTCCATTCCAACGTACCAAACATGCACTTAATTTCTCTCCCTTGACCATTACCGCCAGTCCCGCCACCACTATTTGCAAACTCCTTTCCACCACCCATCGTCACCACTGATAAGCCACAATCTTCGGACAATGATATTTGATTTAATTATCATTTAAATTCAAATGTAAATTCCATTAGTTTAGGAGTTTAGTATTCTGTTAGACTTTTCATTTAAACTTCCCTTAAATATTGAGATTCATATTTATCTTGTATCTACACAGATTATATAGACTATGGCTGTATATATTGAGATCAATGAAAAGAATAGTGTAAGCCTTTTATTGCTCGGGCACTTTTATTGCTCAACCCACCATTGTCAACACTGTTGACAATCCTTCTCATGCATCTTGTCACCATAAATGTAACAGCCCAAACACCTATCAAACTTACTCAAACCAACTACTGTGCCTGGCGTATGCAATTCAACACAGTTTTTATAGGCTACGACCTCTTCGGCTATGTCGATGGCTCCCACCCATGTCTTTCTCCAACTATCACAACCACTACTGGTTCATTTATCAATCCGAACTACTCCCTATGGATTTGTGATGCGTGTCAGGTGTGTACAAAATATGGTGTTAAAAACACCTTAAAAACGTCCTAGGTTTTACCCTACGGAAGCGCACGTATTAATTGTAGAATAGTAAAGCTTGAGTAAGGGATATCGATCCCACATAGACTAAGATTGTTCACTTTAATAATTCAAAAACATTGAATTATATTTCTGAAAATTATTTGTTTTGGTGGTCGAAAAACCAAATTATCTAATCTTAACTAAATTAACTAAAAAACAAAGTAAATTGGCTGTGATTCAGATGAGAGAGAAAACTAGGGTTTTCATCACTCCACCACTAACCGCATAATATAGTTTCTCACTGTATCAACTGTAAAAGGGCGATTCATAACTGTGAATCAGGTCGTATCGCAAATAGCTAAATATGACCCCAAAAATGAGTACCATCAACCGGATTGCAATAACCCATCTCATGACTGACCTAACCAGTGCATGCCAATTATATTACTCTAATCTACTCCTAATGCATGAAAATAAACTAAAGCATGTCTATATTAAATCGCCAAGGTATAGCCTATGTCAACCTAGGGTTTCAAGTTTCATTACCACCATTGTGTAGAAAACCATAATTAAGCATCCGAGTTCCAGCCCATAGTGAATAATCATAGTTGTGCAAAATAATACATTCATTCTATCTAAGACAAGAATTTAGAACAAACATATAATTTTATATTGCAAATCAGTAGGGTCTTTTAATTACTACAATCATTACAGTATGGTCAACAATTTCTCCTCATTACAATTGAAAATAATGAAAGAACTACATTCATTGGCTAGGGTTTTGCTAGAAAATCCTAGATACCGAGTTAGTTGGCAATGGTTGAAGGTGGCTGCATCTGTGATGTAGAAACGATCTCTATGGTCTTCTTCTCCGGATCTCTAGGTTTGAATATCGCTCTCAATAACAGCAAGTCTGAATGAATGAACCTTTCTAAATGAACGTGAACCTCCAAAACTCACGACTGAACCCCCCTAATGAACTCCATATGATCGTATATATATAGACAATGGTATAGAGAGGTCCTTTTTAGTCTTTTCACTCCTCACCTCCTACAAACCCTAACTTCTAATATATATAGGTGTATATACATGTATATAGAGGTCCGAAGTCACATGCACGTCTTTGAATTGAATCGGGGGTAGAACAGGTAAAACAATCGAAAAACCACAAAACTTGCCGCAGATATGCTTCAAGCGTACTTGGCCTACGCTTCAAGC
The DNA here is from genome assembly GCA_963922005.1 of Cornus suecica. Classification (NCBI taxonomy): domain Eukaryota; kingdom Viridiplantae; phylum Streptophyta; class Magnoliopsida; order Cornales; family Cornaceae; genus Cornus; species Cornus suecica. Next base: position 38,529,561 of record OY998247.1, on the reverse strand, counting down.
GTAGGTACAAGTCTACCTCCAAGCGTAGGTCCAAGCGTAAAAATGTGTTTTCCAGCCACTTTTTGAAACCGAAAGCATAGGCACCAGTGTAGGTATTTTATGAAAAACCACTTTTCTTCGTGCATGCACCAAAATGACCGCCTTGAACCCATGATACTTTTTGCTGAGCTGACAGCTTCTGGAAATGCCATTTTTGCCCTCCGGGAGCCATTTTTGTCTCGGACTGCTTCTTTGACTCTTCTCTTTGAATAGAAAGAACACATTCTTCAGTTAATTCACTGAAGTTAGGTCTATTTCTTCATTAAGCTCCTGAAACATGCTTTAACACGCAAACAACATAAAAATACCAAATAATTGAATGAAAGAACGTAACAATAGTGAGTTAAATGGTCAAAATATCTAATATTTGACACCTATCACACCCCCAAACTTACATATTGCTAGTCCCTTAACAATAACCTTAGGGAACTTTCTTGTGATGATTTATTTTCTATCTATTCTAACTAATCCAACCTAATCCCTTGCTTTCATGAGGGTCGACGATTACACTTAGAACAGACAAAAATAATCAAAAAATCACAAAACTTGCCACAAATACGCTTCAAGAGTACTTGGCCTACGCTTCAAGCGTAAGTCCAAGTGTAGGTCCAAGCGTACCTCCAAGCGTAAAAATATGTTTTCCAACCACTTTTTGAAACTGAAAACGTAGGCACAAGCGTAGGTATTTTATGGAAAACCACTTTTATCCATGCATGCACCAAAACGATCGCCTTGAACTCACGATACTTTTTGTTGAAGCTGACGACTTCTGGAAATGTCAGTTTTGCCCTCTGGGAGCCATTTTTGTCTCGGACTGCCTTTTGACTCTCCTTTTTGAATAGAAAGAACACACTCTTCAGTTAATTCACCGAAGTTAGCTCAATTTCTTCATTAAGCTCCTGAAACATACTTTAACACGCAAATAATATAAAAATACTAAATAATGGAATGAAATAACGTAACAATAGTGAGTTTAGGGGTCAAAATAACTAATATTTGACACCTATCAATCCGACAAGATCAACTCATTTTGAATGCAATAATCGGATCTATTTCTCCGAACCTGATTCCGTTCATCGCCACCGCTAAGACATCCATGGATGTATGGACTATGTTGTTCAACACGTACGCCAAGCCATCTCGTGGGCGTATCATACAAATCAAGGGTGTTTTGGATCATTTTTCCAAAGGCACCAAAACAAACACAGAATACATGCAACTTATCAAATCGTACCATGATGAGTTATCTCTCATGAACGCTCCTTACGATGCGGATGAATTGACTTTAAAAATTCTTAATGGTCTTGGTGACAATTATTCGGGCCTGTCTGACGCTGTTAAGGAATGAGAAAACTCAATATCATTCGAAGAGATTCATGAGAAATTGGTTATTCATGAGGTGCAACTGCAACAAAATGGTGCCAGTGACAATAAGACTCACTTCCCAGCCACTAAAAATGTGGCAACAAAACATCAACCAAACACTTTCCCTCCATAATATAACCCTCGGCCTCCCAACCAAAATCGCTCCAACCATCAACACAGCAATCAAAACACCTTTCAATCCAATAACAGCCTCCAGTATACCCCTCGCCCGTACAAAGGGTTCTGCCAACTTTATGGCCAACAAGGCCACTCGGCCAAAAAATGGTCTTCCTTCAAATATGTACCCTGGAATCAAGCACCGAATAGCCATCAACATTACTACTATCGACCTCCTGCACCTCAAGCACACTTTGCCTCTCCACCCGCACCATCTGCTTCTGAATGGTTTCTAGACTCTGGTGCGTCCCACCATATCACGAGTGACCTGCGTAATCTCTCTCTACACTCTGATTACTCAGGCCACGATGTTAGGATCAGAAAACGCTCTGATACCACTTGTTAGGGTTCGCACACCCTATGTACGAAGCCGTGCACACCTGCAAATCAGAAAACGCACACAAACACACCAAACAATCGACACAAGAATATATACGTGGTTCAGCCAAATAAGCCTACGTCCACGGAGAGCACCGTTTCACTAAAAAATCACTGAGAGGATTACAAGGGGGTGATTCGCAGATCACACACGCACACACACTGTGTATACTCACGCCTGTATCACCGGAATAATATAAACGTATATTATTCCTAACTCTCTCTCTCTATTTCTGTGTACACAATTCAATAGGAGAAGCCCTATATTTATAGGTGAGGATATAGAGGTGGGTTTCCCAATCTTCCGATGTGGGACAAGTTAATATAACAAAGTAGTCATATTATATATATATACCAATATATAACAATCTCCCACTTGACGACTTTGCCTTCATCAATGATCAGTGCTCGGTGCCCTCATTTCTGTCTTCAAGCTTGAAGACCAACTGAAGTTGCGCACAACTTCAGTTTCTCTGTTGTCACCACTTTGGTCAACATGTCGGCCGGATTCTCGCTTCCTTGAATCTTCCTAAGTGTTAATACTTCATCCTCTAATAGAGATCTGATAAAGTGATAACGAAGATCTATATGCTTGGTTCTCGAATGAAATGCTGAATTTTTCGCCAGATGTATAGCACTCTGACTATCACTATGCAAAACACTCTTCCCTTGCTCGAATCCCAACTCTGCCAACAAACCCTGTAACCAAATCATCTCTTTGCTAGCCTCTGTCAAGGCTACATACTCAGCCTCTGTAGTAGATAACGCTACAATCCTCTGTATCTGCGAAATCCAACTGACTGCTGTAGTACCTATTGTAAAGACATAACCAGTAGTGCTTCTTCTGTGATCTATCTCACCAGCAAAATTTGAATCTACATAGCCATGTAAATTTACTTCACCCTTTCCAAAATAAAGGCATCTGTTTGTGGTACCTCGTAGATATCGCAATATCCACTTCACTGCTTCCCAGTGAGTCTTTCCTGGATTGGACATGAACCTGCTGACTGCTCCCACTGCATATGCAATATCTGGTCTTGTACAAACCATTGCATACATCAAGCTACCAATAGCTGAAGCGTATGGAATACTGGCCATGCTGTTCCTCTCTGCTTCTGACTTGGGAGACTGCTTTTTGGATAATCGAAAATGACTAGCCAAAGGTGTGCTAACTGACTTAGCATCACTCATGTTGAACCGCTTCAAAACCCGTTCAACGTAGTCAGCCTGAGACAACTGCAAAATTCCCTTCTGATTGTCTCTGATGATTCTCATACCAAGAATCTGCTTCGCTGTGCCTAAGTCCTTCATCTCGAACTCTTTTGACAACTGCTTCTTTAACTTACTGATTTCCGTAAAATCAGATCCAGCTACTAACATGTCATCAACATAAAGTAGGAGGATAATGTAACTTGTGTCAAACCTCTTGAAGTAGCAACAATGGTCAGCGTTGCACTTGATATAACCATGTCTCTGCATAAATCCATCGAATTTCTTGTACCACTGTCTTGGAGCTTGTTTCAAACCATACAAGCTCTTTTCCAACTTATACACAAGTTTCTCTTTCCCTTTCTCTAAGAAACCTTCCGGTTGCTGCATATAAATCTCCTCCATTAGGTCACCATGGAGGAAAACAGTTTTGACATCTAACTGCTCTAGGTGCAAACCCTCTGATGCAATAATGCTAAGAACTGAACGAATGGTAGTCAGTTTCACAACCGGAGAAAATACGTCGGTGTAGTCGATTCCTGCTTTCTGCTGAAAGCCTTTTACTACAAGTCTCGCCTTGTACCTCTTAGAACCATCATGTTCTTCTTTGACTCTGTAGACCCATTTATTATGGAGAGCTTTCTTTCCTACCGGCAGCTCGGTTAGCTTCCATGTCTTGTTGGAAATAAGGGACTTCATCTCATCTTCCATCGCAAGCTCCCACTGGCTCGCATCTGCTGCACTGCATGCTTCATCAAAATACTCTGGTTCACCTCCATCTGTGAGCAACAAATAATTCATGTATCTCCGATTCGGCATATGCTGCCGTGAAGACCTCCTAGGTACAGGAATAGGAGTCGGAGACTGCGGTGTATCAACCTATTGAGTATTTCCATCTGCAATATGTTCGTCTGACTGAGTACTCTCACTGTCTTGAACATCATCTAACTCAACACACACAGGATCACTCTGTGCTTAGGCTCTGAGGTTGTTGTGTGTCTGTCCTTGTACATAACCTTTTCATTGAACACTACATCTCTGCTTCGGATCAGTTTTCGGTTTTGATCATCCCACATGTGGTAACCATACTCATCACAGCCATAGCCAATGAAAATACACTTTTGTGACTTGGGATCAAGCTTACCGCTCATAGTGTCACTAACATGTACATATGCAACACAACCAAAAACTTTTAAATGTAAAAGTGTTACCTCTCTACCGCTCCAGACCTCTTCTGGTATTCTGTGCTCCAATGGTACTGATGGACCACGATTAATTAAGTACGCTGCTGTACTGACTGCTTCTGCCCAGAACTGTTTAGGCAACCCTGCCTGAATGCGCATGCTTCTGGCTCTCTCAGTCAATGTCCGGTTCATCCGTTATGCTACGCCATTCTGTTGTGGTGTACGTGGAACAGTTCTCTCTAATCTGATACCGTTCTCATAGCAAAATCTCTTAAACTCGGTGTCCTGATACTCTCCACCATTATCGGACCGTAATCTCTTGATCTTCAAACCCGTCTCATTCTCTATCATAGCCTTCCAACTCTTGAACACACCGTACACTTCAGATTTATGTTTCAAGAAATAAACCCATACCTTTCTGGAATGGTCATCGATGAAGGTGACGAAATAGGACTTTCCGCCAATAGATGAGACATTTGCTGGCCCCCAGACATCAGTGTGAACTAGCTCAAGCTTCTCCTTTCTGAGTTCTCTGCCGCTTTTCTGAAAACTAACCCTCTTCTGCTTACCGAATACGCAATCCTCACAAAAGTCGATATCAATCGAATTTAGACCTGGTAGCTTTCCCTTTGCGAGCATAACCTTGAGTCCCTTTTCACTCATGTGACCTAGCCTCTGGTGCCACAAATTATGATCCTCCTTGCTTTCTGCAATTGCTATAAATGTGCTAGCCTTGGTGGTAGTGTACAGCGTACCTGTTTTCTTTCCTCGTGCTACAGTCATAGCTCCCTTGGAAACTTTCCACTTATCTTCACTGAAAGTGGTCACATAACCTTCACTCGCCAACTGGCCTATTGAGATCAGGTTCTTCCTCAAGTCTGGAATGTGTCTGACATCCCTTAGCTTCCATATCGATCCGTTGAGTCTGATATGTACTTCACCCTTGCCAACAACACTGCAGGGTTGATCGTCACCTAGATAAACCTTGCCGAGGTTTCCAGGTGCATAGCTCTCAAAGAGCTCTCGACTTGAGGTGGCATGGAATGATGCTCCAAAGTCCAAAACCCAAGACTCTGCTTTGCTCTCCAAAGAGCATATCAGTGCATCATCTGCCTCTTCTAAGACAATATTTGCCTCTGTCTTGTCATCCGCTACCTTCTGCGGGGATCTACACTGGTTCCTTAAATGACCAGTCTTGCTGCAATTCCAACATTCGATTGCTTTGGAATTTCTGGGACCTCGAGACTGTGATCTTCCCTGTCTCGACTTGGAACGGCCACGCCTTTGGTTTCCGCCTTTCTGTCTGTTCGAACCTCTGCCTCTGGTGTCGACATTCAATGCTGTGCCACTGCTTGAAGAGTCTGACGACTGTCTTCTGATCTCTTCTGTGAGTACCATACTCACAACGGTATCATACTTCAATGAGTCTATCCCTGAAGAATTACTGATTGCAGCCACTGTGGCGTTCCAGCTCTCTGGCAATTGATTAAGGAGAAAAGCTGATTTCACCTTGTCTTGAAGCACTACTTCAATTGATTCCAACTGCCCATAAATGTCATTAAGCTTACTGAGATGTTCACCAACATTCCCATTCTCGGACATCTTCAGATTCGTCAATCTGCTGATAAGATGTAATGTATTTGCCCCAGACGGCTGTTCGTACATCTTCCAAAGTGCTTCCATGAGAGACTTTGCAGTCTTCTCTTTCCTGATATTGAAGGCAACAGATTTTGCCAACGTCAATCTGATCGTGCCAAGAGCCTTACGATCTAGGATATTCCACTCCTCTTCTTTCATCGAATCTGGCTTCGTCCCTTCTAGCGGTTGATACAAATTTTTCTGGAATAACACATCCTCAATTTGCATCTTCCAATAGGTAAAGTTTGTACCATCAAACTTGTCGATCATTACTGTCTTTTCTTCTCCCATAGCTCCCACTGAGCCTATTAGAGATATTCGGAGTGCAAAATTGAGTATACGGTTGCGTCGGGGACGGTTCAAAACCTTAAGAACGCCTCTGACCGCGTCCAAAACGGCTCAAAAACGACTCCAAACGGGCCAAAACAAATTCGCACAAAAGACAGAATTTTAATCACGAAATCAGTACCTTCTCGGGGTGCGTGCAGGCGCGTCCCTGCTCTGATTGGACTGATTCTTGCGCCAAAACGTCGGGCTTCGAATTCGATTTCCGTAGATATATTATAAGTCTCGTTCCGATAAACGATGCTCCGGAAAATCACGCCGAACCGAAACTGCTGCTCGACGGAGCGAAAAAACTGACCGGAACTTCAGGCGGCCCGTGGGGGCGCGTGAGGCACTTTCCGGCGACGTGCTTGATACTGCTGGCTTTGTCTCGTCGAGACGAAGCTCTTGGTGTGGTCGGTTTCTGATTTAGGGCACTCGAAAAAATCAGATCTGGACCAGATCGTCGGGCTTCGTGATTTGCTCCAACCTGGGGCTCTGATACCACTTGTTAGGATCAGAAAACGCTCTGAACACACCAAACAATCGACACAAGAATATATACGTGGTTCAGCCAAATAAGCCTACGTCCACGGAGAGCACCGTTTCACTAAAAAATCACTGAGAGGATTACAAGGGGGTGATTCGCAGATCACACACGCACACACACTGTGTATACTCACGCCTGTATCACCGGAATAATATAAACGTATATTATTCCTAACTCTCTCTCTCTATTTCTGTGTACACAATTCAATAGGAGAAACCCTATATTTATAGGTGAGGATATAGAGGTGGGTTTCCCAATCTTCCGATGTGGGACAAGTTAATATAACAAAGTAGTCATATTATATATATATACCAATATATAACACACGATGACATCATGATTGGTGATGGTAATAGTCTTCATATTACTCATACAGGATCCTCCCCTCTTTCCTCTTCTTGTGCGAATTTTACATTATTTAATGTCCTTTGTGTTCCTACCATGAAATGTAACTTGATATCTGTATCACAATTTGGTTCATCTAATAACGTTTCTGTTGAGTTATTACCACTCTTTTCTTGTGAAGGACCTACGGACTGGATCAACACTTTTGAACGACAAAACTAGAGATGGTGTGTATGGGTGACCGGCTTCCACAGTGACTTCCAAGCCCTTGATTGCCTTCTCATTCATCCGAGCTCCAATATCTGATTGGCACAGTCATCTTGGTCATCCATATTCAAAAGTTCTCAATCATCTAGTGTCTTCCAAGTCTCTCTAGTTATCCTCTAGTAATCTTAAGAATTTTTCTTGTAATTCATGTTCTTGTAATAAAAGTAAAAAATTACCTTTTTCTGAGTCGTCATTGTCAAGTACCTCTCCTCTACAACTTGTTTACTCTGATGTTTGGTGTGCTCCTATTGAATCTTTTAATGGAAATAAGTATTACCTTATCTTCGTTGATCATTTAACCAAATACATACGGTTTTACCCACTTAAAAGAAAATATGACGTTCATGATATTTTTATACGTTTCAAATCTATTGTTGAAAATTATTTCAAATGTCCTATTGTTCAATTATACACTAATAACAGGGGGGGGGGGGGGGGATATATTGCTTTAAAAGACTACCTAGCAACATCTGGTATCACACACCTTACTACTCCCCTACATACACCAGAACACAATGGATATTCTGAACGACGTCATCGACATATTGTCGAAACTGGTATGACACTACTCCACCATGCATCCATGTCTACCTCCTTTTGGCCAAAGGCATTTGCTACTGCAGTATATCTTATTAACCATATGCCTAAGGTCAATCTAGGGTTCAAATCCTCATTTGAAACACTATTTGGTAAATCATCCAATATTAAGAAACTAAGAGTATTCGCTACCTCTGCTATCCGTGGTTAAAATCATGTAACTCCAATAAAATGGAACCAAAATCAAAACCACGTGTCTTCATTGGTTATTCCCTCTCTTAGAGTACATATCACTGTCTAGATCCTATCACTTATGGAATATTTGTCTCCCGTCATGTTAACTTTGTTGAGTCCATTTTCCCATTTAAAAATCTCTCATCTACATCAAATAGTTCATCTCATGTGGTCCCAGTTGAGTCATCTCAATCGTCAGATACTACCTTATTATTTCCTATTCTAACTCACCCTCCCTTAAATATTCAATTGGATAAAAATGCAATCAAGGGCACAACAGGTCAACAAAGATATCCACAATCCACTCCTACTTAAACTGTCATTCAAAATTTAAATGATCCAACCCCAACTAATTTGTTATCCTCCAACCACAACCCTCAACCTACTATTCGCCCATCTCCCATCACCAGACCAAACCCAAATTCCCATCAAACAACCAACCACCACCATAATATACCAACACCCCGTACCACCCCTTCCAATCCTTCCAACATACACCAAATGGTCAGTCTTTCCAAAGCCAATGTCTTCAAACCATTTAAGAGATTTACCATGTTGGCCACCTCGGTACCTTCGGTTCCAAAAGAACCGATTTGTGTCACTCAAGCAATGAAGGATCCTAAATGGCGTAAAGCAATGTCCAATGAATTTGACGCTTTGCTACGTAATGGCATGTAGTACTTGGTACCTCCCACTACTACTCAAAACTTGGTCGGTTATAAATGGGTGTTTCTAATTAAACGGAAGCCCGATGGGTCCATTGATCGATACAAAGCTCGTCTCATTGCCAAAGAATTCCACCAACGCCCTGGCATTGACTATCAGGAGACGTTCATGTTGGCTTTGAAATTTACTTTCGGCAAACAATTCCAAAATTGATGATAACAAACCATTGAAGAGTGTTTGATACTAATGAATTATCGAGTTTATATTTTCAGCAAAAGACAGGTGAACGACTCAGAAATCAAACTCGAAAAGGAAACTACTCGAAAAACAAGCTCGGAAAGAAAGTTTGATTTAAAGCGAAAAAGGAAAATCAATTAAACGGCAAAAGCGAAAGTCGAAGACTCAAGACTCGGGGTAGATAGGTCGGGGAGCGATCATTGTAACAAGGTAATTTTATGTGTCGATTTTATCGTATAAGCTCAAGTATAAAATGAACCGAACTCAAATGAAATGAAAAACGCTTTACCAAACTTAAACGGAAAGAAAAATATTTTTATTAAATGTTTTTCTTGTTATAGTCGACTAGAATCACCCTGTGTATTTTCTAGTAGTCGACTATTTCAACCAGTAGCTATTGGTTTTTCATCCACATCAAAAGAGTCGACTGAAACAAGCTTGAGTCGACTAGACTACTCATTGTAGTCGACTAGAACTCATTCTAGTCGACTAGATGGTCCAAAGTAGTCGACTAGAACTCAATCTAGTCGACTAGATGGACCATTGTAGTCGACTAGAATGAAGAAGTAGTCGACTAGAAGATTGCTTAAAATCTGCAGATTTTCAGAAAACAATTCCCATGTTTTGTGGATCGTGTTTAATGGTATTCAAACGGCTCTTGTCTTTCAATTACAATATTCATTCTACAAAACCCTAATGTATTGATATATATAGAATGATATGTGTTCATTGTAGAATAAGAGATTGAAAAATAAAAGAGAAAGAAAAGAAAGAAAAGCTCTCAAAATTCTGCAGAAATTTTCTCTACAAAAGCCATTGAAACCAAGCTTTGAAAATATGATTTTCTCCAAGTTTCTTTGAAAATCAAAACCTCTAGAATCTCTTCTTATTCTCCAAATATCATTCATTGATTATATCCTTTGACAATACATTTCTAGAGCTATTGTAAAATCACCAAAAACACTTGAGCTTATATTGATTTATCTTCCATAAAAACCTTTGGGTTTTGAGTGTTTTTGTTCTTGAGTGATTTTATTGATTACATACGAATTTGTAATCTCGGACAAGTGAAGTCCACCGATTGTTCAAGAGAGGGTTGTTCTCTTGATTGAGAGACAAGCTCGAGAGGCTTGTGTTGTAAAGGTTTGCCATTCCACCTGTGAAGGAAGGGCCATAGTGAAAGGATCGGGAAAAGTCTCAAGAAGGGGTTCTTGAGCCGAGGAGTAGGAGTTACCGAACCTCGAAAAAATCACGGTGTCAATCTCTCTATCTCTTTATCTTTACATAAGTATTTTGCATGCTATATTTGCTTGAATATCTTGTATGCTAATTTGTCTTGAAATTAATTATTATAAAAGTTTAAATCGAATCATCCACTTGATTATTGAGAAATTGATTTTTGATTATAGTGTGTTCCATGTTCGAAAAGAGTTAGACTTATTTTTGAACACCCTATTCACCCCCCCTCTAGGGTTAATTAGTGACTAACAATTCGTATCAGAGCCTAATCTCTATTTATTTTAGACTTAACCGTCTTAGAGAACGATCATGTCATCAAATTTAGTCACTCATATTGAAGGACAATCGAATAATAGGCCCCCATGGTTTGATGGATCAAATTATAGCTATTGGAAAACTAGAATGATAGATTTTCTTCAAGCTATCGATTATCAAATTTGGCAAGTAGTTCTTGAAGGACCATTTGTATTGACCAAAATTGTTGATGGAAAAACCGTCCCCAAATTACCCAATGAATGGGATAATGATGACCGTAAACTCATGTCATACAATGCTAAAGCCAAAGTAAATTTAAATTGCGCTTTAAGTCCAAATGAATTTAATCGTGTATCTACTTGTTCAACGGCAAAAGAAATGTGGGATAAACTTGAAGTAACCTATGAAGGTACATCTCAAGTACGAGAATCTAAAATTGACATACTCATGCATGAATATGAATTATTTGCTATGAAAGATGATGAAAATGTGAATTCTATGATGTCTCGCTTTACAAATATCTTGAATGGACTAAAGCATCTTGGTAGAATTGTTCCTAGATCCGATGCATCACGAAAAGTGCTTAGAAGTCTCCCGGCAAAGTGGGATGCAAAAGTAACGGCTATCAAAGAAGCTCATGACCTCAACACCATGAGTCTCGATGAAATTTTCGGCTCTCTACTCACTTGGGAAATAACGTTGAAAGCTCGTGAAGACGACATCAAGCCAAGAAAGGGAATAGCTTTGCAAGCCTTCACTAAAAATGAAATCAATGAGCCAAGTGAAGAAGAAGAGGATGAGGACATTGCATTGTTCACCCAAAAATTCAAGAGACATCTTCAAAGAAAGAAAGCAAACGGTGGAAGATTCATGAAGAGAATCGAACCTAAAGGCGAGACTAACAAAAGGGAACCCCCAACGTGTTTCAATTGCGGAAAGCCGGGACACTACAAAAGTGATTGCTTCAAGCTCAAAAAGGAAAACGACAAAAGACCTAGCAAGATGGCAATGAACGTCACATGGGAGGACTATGACTCATGCGACTCGGATGAGGAGAAAAGTAGCGAGGAAACGGCAAACATTTGCCTCATGGCAAATGAAGAAGAGGTACATTTAAATTTAAGTGATTTAGATAAACTATCATATGATGAACTTCTTCTTGATTACAATGAATTGCAAGATGTGTTTGAAGAATTACATGATGAATTTGAAAAATTAGCTAGAAAATATATCCTTCTTAAGAAAGATAAGTCTTCATGTAGTCTCACTAATTCAAACTTGGAAGTTTCTTGCAATAACAAAAGCATTGAGCTAGAGAAGGAAAATATTCGGTTGAAAAATACTATTGATGATCAAATAAATGTTTTAGCTAAATTTACAAAAGGAAAAGAGAACCTTAGTATTATGTTAGGAAGACAGAAAGGATCATTTGATAAATGTGGTCTAGGGTATGATGCTTTTGACAAGGATGCTCTTATATTGAAAAAGAGAAAATCACTTAGCTCTACATTTACTAAACATTCATCTCATGCATCTTCAAATGATTATAAACATGTTACTTGCTACTATTGCAATAGAAAAGGACACAAAGCAAACGTATGCTTTCATAGAAAGAAGAAAATTATGTCAAAAATGATTTGGGTTCCGAAAGGATCTATTTCATGCTCTCATAGAAAAGAAAATGTTGTAACAAAACAAATTTGGGTTCCAAAAGGAACTATTGCGTATCTATCTAACCAAAATGGACCCAAAACAGATTGGGTACCAATAAAAGTTACTTGAACTTGTTTTGTAGGTATGCTTGAAGTCCGCATCAAAAGAAAAATGGTTTCTCGATAGCGGATGCTCAAGGCATATGACGGGAGATAAATCAAAGTTTATTTCACTAAAAACATATGAAGGAGGAAACGTAACTTTTGGAGACAACTCTAAAGGCAAAATTATAGGAATTGGCTCAATCGGTATTTCCTCTTCTCTCTCTATAGATGATGTGCTTTTAGTTGATGGGTTGAAGCATAATTTGTTTAGTATTAGTCAATTATGTGACAAGGGCTATGATGTTATATTTAGGACAAATGCATGCATAATCAAGAAAGATGGGAAGCAAATGTTCAATGCCAAAAGAAATGGAAACTTGTATACTTTGTTGCTATGTGAATTGCATGACCAAGATGTTAAATGTTTTGTCACATCTAGCGAAAATAGTTGGTTATGGCATAGGCGTCTAGGACATGCTAGTATGGACCTCATTCATCGTTTATCCAAAAATGATTTAGTCAAAGGCCTCCCAAAGACTAAATTTTTGAAAGATAAAATATGTAGCGCATGTCAAGTAGGCAAGCAAGTTAAATCCTCTTTCAAGAGAAAGAAGGATATTACCACTTCTAGATCTCTAGAATTACTTCACATGGATCTCTTTGGTCCGGAGAGAACGGCTAGCTTAGCCGGGAAACTCTATGTACTTGTTATTGTTGATGACTACTCTAGATATACTTGGGTTCACTTTCTTGCTCATAAAAATGAAACTCACTCCATTCTTGAAAGATTTTATAGAGTCATTCAAAATGAAAAAGATTTGAAAATCAAGAAAATTAGAAGTGATAGAGGTAGGGAGTTTGAAAATCAAGACTTAGAGAAATTATGTGATGATCTCGGTGTTTCTCATGATCTCTCGGCCCCTAGAACCCCTCAACAAAATGGTGTAGTTGAAAGAAAGAATCGATCTCTACAAGAGATGGCTCGAACCATGTTAAATGAGCACAACCTTCCCCGAAGCCTTTGGGCGGAAGCGGTAAACACCGCTTGCCATATAATCAATCGTGTTATTATTCGGATGAAGTTGGGGAAAACGCCCTATGAGTTGTGGAATGGTCGAAAGCCCAATATTGGGTATTTCAAAGTTTTCGGGTGTAAATATTTTGTGTTAAATGATAAAGATAATCTTGGAAAATTCGACTCCAAATCAGATGAAGCAATTTTCCTAGGTTATTCTACAAGAAGTAAAGCATTTCGGGTTTATAACAAAAGGACTCTAACCATGGTTGAGTCTATTCATGTTGTCTTTGATGAATCACCCTTACCACCATCACCTAGAATTGACTTAGAAGAAGATGAGGTTGTTGGGATTGAGGATAATCTAAATACTCTCAATATCTCAAACTCATCATGTAGCCAAAAGGAAATGAAGGAAGTTGAGCATCAATCCAATGATGACTTGACCAACTCAATGCCTAAAGCATGGAGGATTGTTCACAATCATCCTCTTGATCAAGTCATAGGTAATCCTTCAAAAGGGGTTAGTACTAGATCTCAACTTAAAGATTTTTGCAACCACATGGCCTTTGTATCGCAATTCGAACCCAAGAACTTCCACGAAGCTCAATGTGATGATTCTTGGATTGTAGCAATGCAAGAGGAACTAAATCAATTTGAACGCAATCAAGTTTGGCGTTTAGTTCCTAGACCCGAAAATCAAACTATAATTGGCACAAAATGGGTTTTTCGAAACAAAAAGGATGAGAATGGAGTAATTATTCGAAATAAAGCAAGATTGGTAGCTCAAGGATATAATCAAGAGGAAGGCATCGACTATGATGAGACCTTTGCACCGGTAGCTAGATTAGAAGCAATTAGAATGCTTCTTGCATTTGCATCATATAGAAATTTCACTCTTTATCAAATGGATGTCAAAAGTGCTTTCTTAAATGGTGTCATAGAAGAAGAAGTTTTTGTGAAGCAACCACCCGGTTTTGAAAATAATCTTTTTCCAAATCATGTTTTCAAATTGGCTAAAGCTCTATATGGTTTAAAGCAAGCTCCTCGAGCTTGGTATGAGAGACTTAGCGGGTTTTTAACTCAAAATGGTTTTACAAGAGGGAAGATTGATAACACACTTTTTACAAAAACCATTAAGAATAATTTGTTGATTGTCCAAATTTATGTTGACGACATTGTTTTCGGCTCAACAAATAATTCTTTATGTAGGGAATTTGCCACAAGTATGCAAAACGAAGTTGAAATGAGCATGATGGGTGAGTTGACTTTCTTCTTAGGGTTGCAAATCAAGCAAAGCTCGGATGGCTTATTCATTAGCCAATCCAAGTACACTAAAGATTTGCTAAAGCGATTTGGTATGGAGGCTACCAAACATGCCATAACTCCTATGAGTTCCTCCATTAAGATTGATAAAGATGAAAATGGTAAATGTGTTGATATTACTAATTATAGAGGCATGATCGGTAGTTTGCTTTATTTAACCGCTAGTAGACCGGATATAATGTTTAGTGTATGCTTATGTGCCCGGTTTCAATCATGTCCTAAGGAATCTCACTTGCTTGCGGTCAAACGCATTTTTCGCTACCTAAGTGGTACAATATACTTGGGGCTTTGGTATCCACGTGGAACTTCAATTGATCTTATTAGTTATTCGGATGCCGATTTTGCGGGATGTAGAATTGATCGTAAAAGCACAAGTGGTACTTGTCATTTTCTAGGACACTCACTAGTATCTTGGTCAAGTAAAAAGCAAAATTCCGTTGCATTATCTACGGTCGAAGCTGAATATATGGCAGCCGGTAGTAGTTGCGCTCAAACTCTTTATATTAAGCAACAACTACTTGATTTCGGTCTTACTTTCTCTCACGTGCCTATTAAATGCGATAATACGAGTGCGATTTGTATTTCAAAGAATCCTATTCATCACTCACGCACCAAACATATAGAGATTAGGCATCATTTTTTGCGTGATCATGTTGCTAAGGGTGACGTTGAATTGATCTTTATCGACACTAAAAATCAATTGGCGGATATTTTTACAAAACCACTTGCGGACGAATCATTTTCTAAAATTCGTCGTGAAATCGGAATGGCCATGGATTTTGATGTTTTATCTTAATTTCTGTCATAATCTTTATTTTTAATATTTTTGCTATTTTTATGTATTTATTTCCTAATTTTTATCTATTTTTATCAATTTTTTCTCATTCTAGTCGACTCATCCTGTGTAGTTCAAACCAATCTAGTCGACTACTTTGGTCAGAAGCTACACCATTTCATGGTCTTCACCTTCTAGTCGACTCATTGTCATTCTAGTCGACTCATCTTCCATTCTAGTCGACTCAAACATTGTTGTAGTCGACTATTTTGCCTTCCTAGTCGACTCAAACCTAGCCTAGTCGACTCAAACCTAAATCTAACTGACTCACCTAGACCTAGTCGACTCAACCCACTATAAAACCTAACCCTCATCTCATCTTCTTCATCCGCCTCTTTCAAACCCTCACCCACCTTCAAACCCTCTCATCTCAATCCCTCTCCTACTACCACTTATACCTTCAAATCTTCACTTATCCCTTATTAATTTCACATTTCCATCATCTTCCACCCATTTCCATCATCCAAATTTCATCATTCTCACTCTCTCACATATCTATATATATACACCATCATATATCTATGTATCCCTATACATTTGTGCATCATCTTCTACAATGCCACCGAAGACTCGAGGTCTATTTCGGAAACGTTCCCGCATTGATGGAGGCCAAAGCTCCACCAATCCACGCAGTCCTACGGCCGTTGACGAAGAGGAGTCAAATGAACCTCTTCTTCTTGAGGTACTTCTTCTTGATGATGATAATAGAAATAAATTCATCACTGTTTTTGATCACTGTGCTCCTACACCTTGCCGTATTGTCACACAAGATTTATGCACTGAAATTCGGGCTCAAACTTTCGAGTTATTCCGAGCAATTGGTTGGGATTTTTTCGTTTCTCTTGACATTCCGGTATTTCCGCGAATTGTCAAAGCTTTCTACGCTTCTCTTAAAAATCACGAGAAGAAATTACTCTCTCATCTTCATTTTAACTTATGTGGTGAAGACGAGACCGTTGATGACAGTGAAATCAAGCGCATTTTCTTGCTTCCGAATGACGGTATCCGCCACTTCTCCAAGGACTGGTATAAGGAAAATGGTTTCGATTGTATTGAGGCTGCTCGGGCAATATGTGTTGACAAGGAAATTTCGCAAAACGCCGGTATTACCTCTTCTATGCTACTACCCGAGGCTAGATTAATTCATAATGTTATTACTTACTCTATTCTGCCTAAAACTGGTAGTCGTAGCAGTGTTTCTCGTATGGAGGCTTTTTTGGTTTATTGCATTTTGACAGGAACCCGCGTTGATTTAGCTTATATTTTTCGTTCCGTCATCCTCACATGTCAGCGCAAGCCATCTGGCCCGCTTTTCTTTCCTGCACATATTACATATCTACTGCAGCGGAAAGGTTTTAATTTTCCGAATGAAGTGTCCGAGCATCACCCTATTTTTCTTGACGCCACTCATGTCAAACATATGCATATTTCTTCTGATGCGGAAGGAAATTTCATTTCTGAAATTGCACCTTCTCCTCGTTCGCGTACTGCTCCTAGCGGTTCTGCATCGCGCCAGGAAGCCTCTTCCTCGGTCCCTCCGTTGGATGGTGCTTCGGCTTCTCAAGCTGCTCTTCTCAACAAACTTCTTGGGGTTGTTCAAAGCAATACGGAGCTCCTTAGGCAGCAGGAACAAATGCTTCAGCGCCTTGATACGACCGTGAACCAGAATACGGAAGCCATTCGATTGATCAATGAGCGCCTTGTTCTTCATGATGAGGAAATGTTTACCCGTATTACAAATCTGGCAGGGTCACTTGATGAACTCACTCTTGCACACAGGAACCCTCGCTCACGCACCCCTCGACGCTGACAAAAAGGGGGAGAAATTATGCTATTGTACTGTCATGCATTTCATTATCCGACATTAGCAATTTCTGTTTTTGTGTGGCTTGTTATGGTTATTGGCGACTTGTTTTGGTTATTTGCGAACTTGTTTGTTTTCCTTTCCATGTTTTTCATTAGTATAAGCAGCTTGTATTAAACTGAAACATCTATGATAGGCTGTTTATTTTTGTTATCTCAAATGTGCGCCTATTTTTATATATTGTATCAAAGTGCCTATTAAACTGCAAATTTCAATTACTAAGGGGGAGCATTTGATCAAAATATTATGCACATGTTGAGGGGGAGCATCACTTGATGTTTCGCCAAATGCCAAGCAAACACAAAATGTTTTGTCATCATCAAGGGGGAGATTGTTGGCTTTGAAATTTACTTTCGGCAAACAATTCCAAAATTGATGATAACAAACCATTGAAGAGTGTTTGATACTAATGAATTATCGAGTTTATATTTTCAGCAAAAGACAGGTGAACGACTCAGAAATCAAACTCGAAAAGGAAACTACTCGAAAAACAAGCTCGGAAAGAAAGTTTGATTTAAAGCGAAAAACTGTGAAAGAAATTGAAGCGAAAAAGGAAAATCAATTAAACGGCAAAAGCGAAAGTCGAAGACTCAAGACTCGGGGTAGATAGGTCGGGGAGCGATCATTGTAACAAGGTAATTTTATGTGTCGATTTTATCGTATAAGCTCAAGTATAAAATGAACCGAACTCAAATGAAATGAAAAACGCTTTACCAAACTTAAACGGAAAGAAAAATATTTTTATTAAATGTTTTTCTTGTTATAGTCGACTAGAATCACCCTGTGTATTTTCTAGTAGTCGACTATTTCAACCAGTAGCTATTGGTTTTTCATCCACATCAAAAGAGTCGACTGAAACAAGCTTAAGTCGACTAGACTACTCATTGTAGTCGACTAGAACTCATTCTAGTCGACTAGATGGTCCAAAGTAGTCGACTAGAACTCAATCTAGTCGACTAGATGGACCATTGTAGTCGACTACAATGAAGAAGTAGTCGACTAGAAGATTGCTTAAAATCTGCAGATTTTCAGAAAACAATTCCCATGTTTTGTGGATCGTGTTTAATGGTATTCAAACGGCTCTTGTCTTTCAATTACAATATTCATTCTACAAAACCCTAATGTATTGATATATATAGAATGATATGTGTTCATTGTAGACTAAGAGATTGAAAAACAAAAGAGAAAGAAAAGAAAGAAAAGCTCTCAAAATTCTGCAGAAATTTTCTCTACAAAAGCCATTGAAACCAAGCTTTGAAAATATGATTTTCTCCAAGTTTCTTTGAAAATCAAAACCTCTAGAATCTCTTCTTATTCTCCAAATATCATTCATTGATTATATCCTTTGACAATACATTTCTAGAGCTATTGTAAAATCACCAAAAACACTTGAGCTTATATTGATTTATCTTCCATAAAAACCTTTGGGTTTTGAGTGTTTTTGTTCTTGAGTGATTTTATTGATTACATACGAATTTGTAATCTCGGACAAGTGAAGTCCACCGATTGTTCAAGAGAGGGTTGTTCTCTTGATTGAGAGACAAGCTCGAGAGGCTTGTGTTGTAAAGGTTTGCCATTCCACCTGTGAAGGAAGGGCCATAGTGAAAGGATCGGGAAAAGTCTCAAGAAGGGGTTCTTGAGCCGAGGAGTAGGAGTTACCGAACCTCGAAAAAATCACGGTGTCAATCTCTCTATCTCTTTATCTTTACATAAGTATTTTGCATGCTATATTTGCTTGAATATCTTGTATGCTAATTTGTCTTGAAATTAATTATTATAAAAGTTTAAATCGAATCATCCACTTGATTATTGAGAAATTGATTTTTGATTATAGTGTGTTCCATGTTCGAAAAGAGTTAGACTTATTTTTGAACACCCTATTCACCCCCCCCCCCTCTAGGGTTAATTAGTGACTAACAGTTCAACCAACAATGGTTCGTCTCATTCTTAGTCTTGCACTTTACTTTGACTGGGCATTACGTTAACTAGATGTAAATAATGCATTTCTCCACGACCATCTATCGAGGACGTTTTTATGGTGCAACCCCCTGGATTTATTGATCAACATACTAAAATCTCATGTGTGTGGTCTTCGCAAAGCTCTTTATGGCCTTAAACAGTCCCCACGGGCTCGGTATCATGAACTACGCCAGTTTCTTTTATCCATTGGTTTTTTTAATTCTCAAGGAGATACTTCACTGTTTATTTTTAACAAATTCAGTTTCACTACTTATCTGCTTGTATATATAGACGACATTTTATTAATAGGAAATAAGGTGGGATTTCTTGATGATATTGTCACTAAGTTGGCTGTTACTTTCTGCATTAAAGACCTTGGAGCTTTATCCTATTTTCTTGGTGTGGAGGTTCTATCTACTCCAACTGGTCTTCTCTTGTCCCAACAAAAATATATTAGGGAGCTCCTGGATAAGACCAAGATGATTGATGCTAAGATTGTAAAGTCACCCATGTCTCCATCTCATGTACTGTCTCTCATTGATGGTACGGTGTTATTTCACCCTTCCGAGTATCCGTCCACAGTTGGAGGTCTTCAATATCTATCTCTCACATGCCCTGACATCGCATTCATTGTAAATAAACTCTCCCAGTTCATGCATCGACCAACCACAGAACATTGGACAACATTCAATCGGCTACTTCGGTACTTATGTGGCACTCTTGATTATGGGCTCTTTCTTCATCGACACTCACCGATTCAAGTTCATGCATTTTCTGATGCTGATTGGGCAGGTAATCCCGATGACCGGTCGTCTACCAGTGCGCATGTAGTGTTCCTTGGTTACAATGCAATCTCATGGTCCTCTAAGAAACAAAAGTCCATTGCTCGCTCATCAACTGAAACGGAGTACCGTGTTGTTGCTTCTGCTGCCGCTGAGGTAATTTGTGTTGGCTTTGTTTACCAACTAATAAGATAATTGTATATGGAAGATGGACAATCAAATAAGAGCAGCCAATATAGGAAGCAAAAACAGAGCAGTTTTTGTATACAAGCTGAAATTTTTCTAAGGCAAAAAACAGAGAGTTCGTCCCCTGCCTCACTGGTTTTCTATCCTTCAATTTTTTTAATTCAATACAACTCTTTTCTCTAACTATCAAATCTCAGCAATCTCACCAAACAACACACTCACACTTCACTCATTATTACATTGTCTTTTGCTTTCTTTTGTTTAGTCACACAAGACCCACACCACTTAATAAATCACTCTCAAACAAATACTAGTGGTACACCCACTCAATCACAATAATGCACACAATAATTCAACACTAAAGATAGTAAATAGAATTTTACAAAAGGCATTAATTTTAACACTCCTCCTTAATGCCATTTTGTAACACCCAACATTTCTCTAAGAAATTGTAACTTGTCTCTTGGTAGAGCTTTGGTGAAAATGTCCGCAACTTGATCTTCGGTTTTGCAATATTTGAGTTGAATCTCCTCATCTTCAACCTTCTCTCGGATAAATTGATGCTTGATGGCAATGTGCTTCGTCTTGCTGTGGTAGACGGGATTCTTTGTCATAGCAATTGCCGATTTGTTATCACATAATATCGGAGTTGCTTCTTCTTGCTTCTCGCCAACATCTTCTAAAATTCTCCTTAGCCAAATTGCTTGTGAAGTTGCCAATGATGCTGAAACGTATTCGGCCTCGGCAGTAGATAGCGCCACACTTTGTTGCTTCTTGGATGCCCATGAAAATACACCCGAACCAAGCGAGAATGCATACCCGGAAGTGCTTCTCATATCATCAACACATCCGGCCCAATCACTATCACAAAACCCAATCAATTTTGTATCAACATTTTTCTCAAACAAGATACTTAAATCAAGTGTACCTTGAATATATCGCAGCACTCTCTTGGCAGCCCCATAATGTATTTGACTTGGTTTGTTCATAAATCGGGACAACAAACTTGTAGCATACATGATATCCGGTCTTGTAGCCGTCAAATACAATAGGCTTCCAACCAAAATTCTATAATGAGATGCATTTGCTTCTTTGCTTCCATCTTCTTTCATCAATTTCTCATTCACCACCAAAGGAGTGTGAACGGATTTGCAATTCAACATTCCAAATTTTTCAAGAAGAGTTTTTGCATACTTCTTTTGGTAAATAAAAACTCCTCCTTCCTTTTGATAAATTTCAATGCCCAAGAAGTAATGCAACAAACCCAAATCACTCGTTTCATATTTCTTCATCATATCCTTCTTGAAATCATTTATCATTTTTTCATCACTACCGGTAAAAACTAAATCATCAACATAAAGAGAGACGATAAGGATACCGGATTTACCTTGTGTCTTGAAATACAAGGTTGGCTCACTTTTGCTTCTTTGAAATCCCTTTTCATTGAAGTATGCATCAATTGCACTATACCATGCCCGAGGTGCTTGTTTTAGGCCATACAAAGCCTTCTTCAATTTGTAGACCTTCTTTTCTTTGCCTTTGGTAACAAACCCTTGAGGTTGCTCCACATAAACTTCTTCTTCCAAAACACCATTCAAAAACGCTGATTTTACATCAAGTTGATGTAAGAACCAACCCTTTTGAGCCGCCAATGCAACAAGAGCTCTAATTGTGTCAAGTCGAGCCACGGGCGCAAAAGTTTCTTGAAAATCAATTCCGGGCTGTTGAGAATACCCTTTTGCCATGAGCCTTGCTTTGTTCTTTTGAATAGAACCATTGGGATTGAATTTGATTTTGAAGATCCACTTCACACCAATCACATCTTTGTCTTTCGGCTTCTCTACTAATGTCCAAGTCTTATTCTTTTCAATCACTTGAATTTCTTCCTCCATAGCTTTCTTCCATGCCTCTTCTCTAATTGCTTCTTCAAAGCTTTGTGGTTCAAGAACACAAAAATTGCAACTAGCATACACATCATTAAGACTTTTCATTCTTCTTGGAGTTGAACTTGGAGATGATGAACTTGAGCTTGATGGAGAAGTTGGATTTGATTGTGAGCTTGTTGTTGGAGACATTTCTTGTTGAACTTCAAGACCATCTTCATCTTCATTTTGTTGATTTTCCAATTCTTCATTGAGAGGAATGAATTGATCTTGAACTTTCTTCTCTTTCCAATCCCAAGACGCCTTCTCATTAAAGAGAACATCTCTGCAAATGATCAATTTATTCTTTTTCAAATTGAAGAGTCTATAGCCCTTTGATTTTGAGCTATAAGCCACAAAGATACATTTTTCACTAGCTTCATCAAGCTTGCGCCTTACTTCTTTTGGAACATGAGCAAAACAAATACAACCGAAAACTTTCAAGTGATTAACGGATGGCTTCCTTCCGCTCCATGCTTCCATTGGTGTTTTGCTCTCCACGGCTTTTGTTGGACTTCTATTCATCAAGTAAACGGCGGTATTCACGGCTTCACCCCAAAATGATTTGGGCAACCCCTTCTCATGAAGCATTGATTTTCCCATCTCAACAATGGTTCGATTCTTTCTTTCCGCCACTCCATTTTGTTGTGGAGTGTGCGCAACGGTTAATTGCCTCTCCAAGCCAATATCTTCACAAAACTTGTCAAATTCATTTGAATTGTATTCTCCACCTCTATCATTTCTCAACACTTTCATATAATAGCCACTTTGTCTTTCAACAAGAGCTTGAAACTTTTTAAACATAGAAAATACATCCGATTTTTGTCTCATGAAATAAATCCATGTCATTCTTGAAAAATCATCGAAAAAAATAATAAAGTACTTGTTACCTCCATGAGTTGGTGTTTGCATTGGTCCGCACACATCGGTATGAACAAGCTCCAATGGTACTTTTGCTCTCCATGCCTTCTCTTTTGGAAATGGCTCTCGGTGATGCTTGCCAAGAGCACATCCTTCACAAACTTCTTTCACTTCTTGAATAGAACTTGGTAACCCATGTACCATGTTCTTTTGTTGTAGACCTTTCAAGCTTTGAAAATTCAAGTGCCCCAATCTTCTATGCCAAAGCCACGACTCATCAACAATCTCCATCTTCAAGGCCACATCTTTTGAGTATGAGAAAGTGAGAGGAAAGCTTCTATTTTTCTCCATCTTCAATTTTGCAACAATATGATTTTTTTATTTGTTGTCAAAAATCTTGCAAGACTCCTCATCAAAATGAATGGAGTACCCATGCTCTACAAGTTGCCCAACACTTAACAAATTTTGCTCTAAATCCGGAACTAGTAACACATCTCAGATACTTCTTCTTCCATTCTTAGTTTCTATGCCAATGGTACCTTTTCCCTTTGTTTGAACCAAAGCACCATTTCCCATTTTTACATGAGAATTCACCGAAATATCAATCTCCAAAAATATACTCTCATCTCCGGTCATGTGATTGCTACACCCGCTATCAAGAAACCACAAATCATTCTTTTGTTCCGATGCCGTGTGACAAGCATAGAACATATTTGCTTCACCTTCTTGCTCTTCGGAGAAATTTGCTTGTTGATTTGTTTTCAACCGGCAATCTTTTTGAACATGCCCAAATTTTTTGCAATTGTAACATTGAGGTTTTCCCCGAAACCAACAATCTTTATCAATATGACCGCTTCTTTTACAAATACTACAACTTTGTTTATTGTAGTCTCCATTTCCGCCTCTATCAAAATTATTCCTTCCTCTTCCTCTTGCATTTCTTCCAAATCTTCCTCCTCCTCTTCCAAATCTTCCTCCTCTAGATGAATTGCCTTTGGGTCGATCAAAACTAGATGGGTCTCTTTTATTAATTTTAGAGGTAACATTGAGCTTAGATTGAAAGGCACTTTCAATTGATTTTTCGGCACGCCTACTCAATCTTTGCTCAAATGTTTTGATAGAACCCATTAGTTCTTCAACACTCAAGATTTCAAGGTCCTTGGTTTCTTCAACAACGGCGACAATGGGGTCATATTTTTCCGGCAAACTAATCAAGATTTTTTCAACAATTCTTTGATCGGAAATAATTTCCCCATGTGTTCTCATTTGATTTACAACTTCCATGAATCTAGAGAAAAAATCTTTCAACAACTCCATATCTTTCATTTTCATATTTTCAAAATCTCTTCTCAAAGATTGGAGTTTTATAGTTCTTACCTTCATTGTGCCTCTATATTCCTTTTGGAGAACATCCCAAGCCTCTTTTGCTTTTGTTGAGTTGATGATTCTCGGAAATATTGTATCAACAACTCCTTGTTGAATCAAGGCAAGAGCTTTTGCATCCTTCTTCCGATGCTCCTTCAATTGTTGTCTTTGAGCATTCGTCAAAGTTGCCGCATCTTCCGGTTCCTCATAACCATCTTCTACATACTCCCAAAGATCATAAGAGAGGAATATGGTCTTCATCTTCACACACCAAAAATCATAGTTTTCCTCATCAAATGATGGAATTGAATTTTGGTGTCCTCCAACATTTTGGTTGCTTGAAGTTGCCATGGCTACCGATCTTCTTTCAGATTTATTTTCCGTCAACAATCTTCACGCCCAGATTTCTCAAGACCGAAATCGAGCTCTGATACCAATTATGTTGGCTTTGTTTACCAACTAATAAGATAATTGTATATGGAAGATGGACAATCAAATAAGAGCAGCCAATATAGGAAGCAAAAACATAGCAGTTTTTGTATACAAGCTGAAATTTTTCTAAGGCAAAAAACAGAGAGTTCGTCCCCTGCCTCACTGGTTTTCTATCCTTCAATTTTTTTAATTCAATACAACTCTTTTCTCTAACTATCAAATCTCAGCAATCTCACCAAACAACACACTCACACTTCACTCATTATTACATTGTCTTTTGCTTTCTTTTGTTTAGTCACACAAGACTCACACCACTTAATAAATCACTCTCAAACAAACACTAGTGGTACACCCACTCAATCACAATAATGCACACAATAATTCAACACTAAAGATAGTAAATAGAATTTTACAAAAGGCATTAATTTTAACAATTTGGATTAAATCACTACTATTTGAACTTCAAGTCACTATTCCTACCTTTCCACCAATTTACTGTGATAATGTGGGAGCAACTTATCTTTGTGCCAATCCAATTTTTCATTCTCGGATGAAACACATTGAGATAGATTTTCACTTTGTTCGTAATAAAGTCCAGTCAGGTGAGCTATGAGTTTCTCATGTCTCCTCTATGGATCAATTAGCAAATGCTCTAACGAAACCATTGTCCTCCACTCGCCTACAACAACTCAAATTCAAGATCGGAGTTCATTCGTGCGTAATAAGCCATAATCTTTGGACAATGATATTTGATTTAATTATCATTTAAATTCAAATGTAAATTCCATTAGTTTAGGAGTTTAGTATTATGTTAGACTTTTCATTTAAACTTTCCTTAAATATTGAGATTCATATTTATCTTGTATTTACACAGATTATAGACTATGGATGTATATATTAAGATCAATGAAAAGAATAGTGTAAGCCTTTTCCAAATCTTCCTACGTCCTCCAACTCTTATAACCACTACCCCAACCCCACACCACCAGCCTGCGAGCGAACCTTTTTCAACTCTATCGTTCAATTTCTTTCTCTTTACGATTGCAACTCCTATTTCACAAACAAAATAATGCGTCAGTATAAATATATTCAAATTGGTGTTTTTATTTTTTTATTTTTTTATATCCAATATCAACAACGGTGAAACATTCATTACACCTTGTAAGACTTTTATTTCATTGTCATGGTACGTAATTTATAGTACTAAAGTGAATTTTAATGGTTAGGAGAGAAAGGTCTAGTTAAAGATTGAGTTTGAGTTTGGATGAATTAGTTCGTGGGTCGTGGTGATGGTGATGGTGGAACTATGTAGTTTTATCATTATTATAATTATTTTTATTAACAAAATATTTCGTTCAAATACAATTTCAATATTTTGTTGCATTTGTAATATAGGCTCCGATAATGTCATTTCTTAAAATTTTCAAAAATTGGGAGTAATCGCACTTTGAGGATTGGTCACAATTGTTATAAGATGTTCAAATCTTCACCTCCAGAAAAAAGTGTTCATGCTTAGGTTTTTCTACAATATTTATCTAAAAGAAAGGTGAGGTATTGAGTGGGCATTTTGTTGATCTTCATATTGTTGTGTGATTTTTTTTTGATTGTTCGAATTACTATGTGATGCAATTCGAATATAACGAAAGACTTATAATTCTCAAAATCACCGACAACCAAGGTCACCATATCGTCTCTTCCGTAAAATGCATTTTGATGTGTTTCCTAACTGCCTCTCTCTCTTAATGTCATGTTTGGTATGGAAGAATGACCATTATCAAGGAATGAAAATTCATTCATTTTCATTAGTAAACATGTGGAATGACCATTCCATTCTTTAAGAAATAATTACTAAAATAACCCTTTCACATTTTAATTAAACAAACCACTTTTACCACCATATCACCAACTTCTACTACCGCTACCGCCATCACCTTCCGCCACCTTCACCACCACCACAACCTCCATTGTTCACCATTACTATTGTCGTTACCTTTAACCATTTTTTATATATAAAAAAATACTAAATAATATTATTTGATTAAAATTATATAATTATCATTAAGAGGGGTATTTTTGAGAATTTTTTTAAAGTTCATTCTATTCCTAAAGTATATCATATTTACAACCAAACAATATAATAAGAATGGATATTTCATTTCATTATTATTCTCATTTCATTCCCACTTGCATTCCATTCCATTCATGCGTACCAAATATAGCATAAGATTTTCTTTAAACATCAAGAGAAGTCATTCCCTCAACATTGCACCTCCAAATACTTGTGCCCTTTTAGTGCCTGTTTGGGAAAGTGGTTTGGGTTGAAAAAAGTGGCTTTGGGTTGTGAATTGTAAACCAATCCATGTTTGGCGGGCCGTGGTTTGGGTTAACAGTTACACACCATGGTGTACCATTTGGGTGATTTTAGAAACCATCTCAAGAGGCAGTTTTGGTATGGTTTGGTCACTGTTCACAATCCATAACCATCAAATTAAAACTAACTCACAACCCCAAATTTATTATTGGTGTAACATTCCATTCTCAACAAAAGTTAACACTATCATACTTGTCATTTTATTAAATAAATATAATACAATTAAGTAAAACTAAATAAATAATAAAAAATAATAATAAATAAATATTGAGTAAAATATAAAATAAATAATATAGAAATAATTAATAATTAATAAATAAATATTGAGTAATAAACATTTAAATATAATAAATAAATTAAAATGATAAATAAAATAGAATTAATAATAAATAAATAAAAATTGAGCAATAAATATTTAAAAATAATAAATAAAGTAAAACCAAATAAATAATAAACAAAAATAAAATAAATAAATATTTAATAATTAAATAAATATTTAAATATTAAATAAATTTGTACAAAAAATATATTTATTTAAATTAGTTCATTTTATTTTTATTAGTAATTAGTTCATAATTTATTCATTCCTAATATTTTTTGTTATCAAACACATTTAAAGTTACCAAACATGATTTGGTTTCAAAATTTCTGACTACACCAATTCCACCAAACATGTTTTGGTTTCTTCAACTTTACATTTTCTCAGACCAAAATCATCAGCATCAAACATGATTTTAGTTCAGAATAAAACCAAACCAGACTAAACGCAAACAAAAACCAAAAATCAAAACACACCATTTCCCAAACAGGCACTTAGTGGTCACTAAT
The DNA here is from genome assembly GCA_963922005.1 of Cornus suecica. NCBI lineage: Eukaryota > Viridiplantae > Streptophyta > Magnoliopsida > Cornales > Cornaceae > Cornus > Cornus suecica. Next base: position 38,501,414 of record OY998247.1, on the reverse strand, counting down.
AATAAGTTCCCAGGTAATTGTGTACATGAAAGAGGGACTTCCATGGTATGGACACGAATCTTCTATAGTTCCCACCTCTGAAGTTCGTATAGTTCTGGTTAGGTTAAGGAGTTAACCCAAGGGCAAATTTGGCAGAGGGGCAAAGTGGTCAATTTAGGACAATTTATATAATCATTTATACACATATGATATGTGTCTATATGTGGTGTGTTTATTCGGCTCAAACCCACTAACAAAACCATGGCTGTCCTCTTCCCTTCACCAATTTTTTCCCACCTAATTGGTTCCCGCCCAATCTTTTCCCGCCAAAAGTTCAATTTGGGGCTTCAACGAGTACGGAGAGCATCATTTGAAGGGTGTTCTTCCTTCAGAATTTGTTTCGGCTCTCACATATGTAATGGTTTCATTTCTTAATTTAGTTTTGCTTTTATTTTCTGTTATTAGTTACGAATATAATGGTATTATTTTACACAATATACTGGCTTTCATTACAAACTAGTTATGAGCATAATACCGGTTAATTGAATTTGTATTAACCGGTATTATGTGGAATTATTGACCATTTGGCAGTTAATTACTGGACTTTTAGTAAAGTAAATTTATCAAATCCTTGTAAACCTGAGTCGTTCAATGGTTTGAAAATAAATCGTCTTCAGTTGTGGACACTACAGAGGGTTTAGGGGTTATTGACATCACAGTTGTGGAAACTGAATGATTGAGGGATAAGAATTACAATTCAGTAATGAGTTATCCTTACACACCCGGGTACTTCACAAATTTGGATGAAAGGTTGAAGGAACTGAAAAATAAACCGTGCGTAACTGGGTATAACCCCAAATTCTTGGTTATTGAATATGCAAAAATTGTATGAGGAGCAGTCACGGAGTTACATAGCCCTCAATCGGGGTAACTGCCCCCAATAAAGTTTTTTATTATTAATTTTTTTAATGTTATTTTAAGCATTTTGAAGAAAATATATGTAAAAAATAATATTTGTCCCCATTAAATTTTGGAAAATTTAGTCATATTGCCCCTAATGTCATGGAATGTCCCCAATGAAAAACAATTCTGGCTCTGTCCCTGGTGAGGAGTATTAAATGGGAAAAAAACATTGGTGAGGTGTACAACAATTGTGGTTCCAGCATTTATCATCATTCCCAATTTATTTTAGTATTCAGTTTGGACCAATCTACCTCGTAGCGGGAGTACTCGATTATGTGTGTGAAAAAAAAAGTCTGCCACCTAAGAAATTTCTCATAATATATATGGTAATTAGCTCGTTATGACACTAAGTAATAGTTTAGACAAGTTGGCCGCTATAACGTTAAGTAATAGGATTGTCAGGTACTTCGTTTTAACTTTAAGTAATAGACCCGACAGGTAGGTCGCTATAACTTTAAGTAGTAGGCTTGACAACTAGTTTGCTATAACTTTAAGTAATAGGATTGACTATTTGTGTATTGTGTGCACAATGCCATTAAGCTAAGTTTAAATTTTGAGTGGTGAGACCTTGCAATGCATCATTCCAGTCCATCTCAGTTAGTATCCTTAGTGTAGTTTCAAAAATTATCCTTCTACTTGTATGTGCTAGGACTGCCTCACTAAGTCTTGAGGATAAATGTCACTACAAGAAACAAGGCTTTTTGTGACAGTCTATTAGTGACGGGCTAAAAACCGTCACTAAAAGCGGCCAAATAGTGACGGTCCAAGAAAACCGTCACTAAAGCTGGCCTAATAGTGACGGTAAAAAAAAACCGTCACTAAAGGGGTCATTTTTAGTGACGGTCCCGAAAAACCGTCACTAAATGGGGTCTATTAGTGACGGTCCCAACAAACCGTCACTAAAGGTGCTCTATTAGTGACGGTCCCAACAAACCGTCACTAAAGGGGCACAACTAGTGACGGTCTAAACAAACCGTCACTAAAGGGCTAATAGTGACGGTACAAACAAACCGTCACTAAAGGGGTCATTTTTAGTAACGGTCCCGAAAAACCGTCACTAAATGTGGTCTATTAGTGACGGTCCCAACAAACCGTCACTAAAGGGCTCAATTAGTGACGGTCCAAACAAACCGTCACTAAAGGGGTATTTGTGTTAAAATATTATATTTTTTCTTATTTTTTCACTCAACTACACTACTTTAAATTATGAATTTTTTCAATTTTACTCAATTAAACTACTTTCAATTGGGGTTTTACTCAATTTCATTACTTTGAATTGGGGAATTTTCGATTTTACTCAATTAAACTACTTCGAATTAGGGTTTTACTCAATTTCACTACTTTGAATAATTGAGGATTTTATCAATTTCACTCAATTAAACTACTTTTACTAGAGTGATTTTCTCAATTTCACTACTTTGAATTGATGATTTGAACTTAATTTCACAGAATTACACTACTTTAAATTGTTGATTGTTTCAATTTTACTCAATTAAACTACTTTAAATTGAGGATTTACTGAATTTCACTACTTTGAATTGAGAATTTACGCAATTTTATTACTTTGAATTGGGAATTTACTCAATTTCAATCAATTACATTACTTTAAATTGGGAATTGTTTCAAATTTACTCAATTAAAATACTTTGAATTGAGAAGTTTATCAATTTCATTCAATTAAATTACTTTGAATTGAGAGATTTACTCAATATCACTACTTTGAATTGGGGATTGAACTTAATTTCACTCAATTATACTACTTTAATTGTGGTTTACTCAATTGAATTCAATTTCACTATTTTGAATTGTAGATTAATTTACTCAATTTCACTCAATTGAAGTCAATTTCACTATTTTGAATTGAGAATTTTTTCAATTAAACTCAATCAAACTACGTACTTTGAATTGATGATTTACTCAATTGAAGTCACTATTTTGATGATTTACTCAATTGAAGTCACTATTTTTATCAATTTCACTCAATTAAACTACTTTGAATCGGGGGATTTACTTAATTTCACTACTTTGAATTATAGATTTTACTTAATTTCATTGAATTGAAGTCAATTTCAGTACTTTGAATTGAAGATTTTATCAATTTCACTATTTTAAAATGGTGATTTACTCAATTGAACTTAATTTCACTCGATTTCATTAGTTTGAATTTGGATTTACTCAATTTCACTACTTCGAATTTGGGATTTACTCAAATTCACTTATTTGAATTGATGATTTACAATTTCACTCAATTCAAGTCAATTTATAGTAATTTGAATTGGAAATTTACTCAATTGAACTTAATTGCACAACAAAAATTAATTTTTATAGAAAATAATAGTTTTTGTTACGAATTTTTTATTTTTCGTAGTTAATTTTCTTCTATTTACTATGAAAATGTTTTCTAACAAATAAATAATATATGCTACAAAATTTATTCTTCGTAATAAGTACTATTTTTTATTACAAAAATTTAGTTTTTTCCTTTCTAAAAAAATTTAGTTTTTATAATAAAAAGTAGTTTTAAAATTCAAAATAAAGCCCTTATTAACATCACTTCCCCCTAGGGCTGCAAATGACAAACTGTTCATGAACAACATGGGTTCGACTCATTAAGGGTTTGGCTCGTTAGTAAAGTTCCATTAATAATATTTAAATAGAATAATAATTAATTTTTCCAAAAAATAAAATAATTACTTAATTACCTCTTAAATTTACCAAAGAAAAAAAAAATGAAAAGAATAGTTAGCCACCGTCGGATTGGGTGGGTAGATTCAACGATTTTAAAAGAAACCCTATAAATCCCACACTTAAAATCTTCGTGCAGCCTCTAGCCTCTCATTGTCCTTTCTCTACTCCATCGATGCCCTACATAAACACACCTCCTCTTCCCCAAACAATGGCGCCCAAATCAGAAACCCTAACCTTCTCTTCCTTCCATCCATCCATGGACTCCATCGACCCCATCCTCCACACCCTCAAACTTCTCCCCTACAGGTTCCTCCGTCTCCCGCTCCTCCGCCTAAAGCTCCCCTTCTTCTGACCTACTTCATGGTGGTCTCCGGCATAGTCTACGACGTCATCGTAGAGCCCCCTGGCATCGGCTCCACCCAGGACCGCGAAGGAGAAGGCGGCGAACAGAGGTCGATTGCATTTTATCTCTAATTATATGTTCCAAATACTGTTCTCATTGAAGCACAAATCCAAGGTCAGTCCTCTGGTTACACCAACATATGATTTGACTCTACAACATAGTGTAACTTTGGTCACTGAAAATTGAAAATATAAAAGAGGGATATAAAAGGAAGAAAGCAATTTGAATATCTATCATAAGAACCATGTCAATTTCTATATTGGCAATTTAAATGCCATGGAGTTGGAAGAGAAATCGTAATAATTTCTGATGCAGGCCCGGAGTCCTTTCACTCTTGAGCACCCAGTATCACACACACTGTTTGTAGGCAACTTATCGCTGTTTGTTGAAAGAACTGATGTGTATGTATTTCTTTCAAATTTATTACCTTTATTTAAGAATGTCTTTTTCTGATTGATATCTAATCCTACAGGGAGGATTTCTTTAAAGGCATGGGAGAAATAATTGACATCCATTTTGCGAAGAATCCCGACGGTTTTAGGACATATGCTCATGTCGAATTTGCCACAGTAGCAGCAGCAAAAAAGGTTTTCTTCTTTCCCGGTCATGATCGTTGAAGAGATATCAATAACTATTAGAACCTCGGTTATTGGAATGGTTATGTCATATCATCTAAACTGATCAATTATAATGACTTGTTATATCATGCTTTATTTGTTTCGGCCCATTTTATGTATTTGGTTTCTGATAAAACTTCTGGTTCTAACGACTTCATGCAATGGAATACCCTGATGATTTATTCAGATATGTGTATATCAAATTATGAATGAGTACACCCACTTGCATAACAAATTACTTGGTGCGTAGTAATAAAGAGTATCATGGTAATAACATAATTTTTTTAAAAACAAATGGACATCAGGGAGCTTATTGACTCATACCTCGTATCTAAAAGAACAAGCCTTTGTGTTAGTTGTTTCTAGATGAACTTGCGGCTCCATATCAGATCGATTGTGTTTTGTAATCCAGTTAAATTAAATTGATCCTTGTTGCTATGGATATAATATTGAAAACATGGCTTGTCTATCGAATATTTTGTGATCCCTGGTTACCTTATCATGTATCTAATAAGTTTGTATTTGTGAAGGATGTGACATGTAAACGGTGCTGGACTGGCCAATTTATATATTTTTTTCCTAAGTACATTACTTATACTGCAGGCTATTAAATTGGATGGTCAAGACTTATTAGGTCATCATGTGAGACTTGGTTTTGCTAGGGAACGGTGCTCATACACTCCATTTAGCAGGTAAAAATTGAATTTTCTTTTCTTTTCTAAATCAACGTTGTCATAAATTACCCTGCTTCAATTTGATGAAGTTAGTTTCTCATTCTCCAAAAATTGTAGCAGTGACAGTGACTCGAAGCAGAAGGAATGGAAAGCTCAAGCACAAGCACAAGCGGTTGTAAGAAGTTTCGATAAAAACGGCGGTGATGTCGAGGTCGGTTCTACAGACACATTTCAGTCCAACATTAGAGATAAAAACATTAAATTCCAATATGATAATTTAAATATTTTAATCTTTTATCATCTATACATGTGTTTATGTTTAATAAGGTGAGTTTCAGTTTGCATGTTGCTAATATTGAATATTATGGTAGGTATCAAGTTGTAATGAAAGAAAATTATATATGTTTTGGGTTTACAAAAAGGGATGGTTGTTTTAGTTGTCACATGCCTTAAATTTGTTTCTTGGACGATAACTGAAGGAGCTGTAGGCTTCTTTAGAAAATCTTCGTTCTTTTCATGCTCCAACAAAATGCCTTTGACTAAGTATACTCAATTTTCTCGGCTATACAGGATGCATTTAACAAGTCAGACACCAACGATACTGATTCCATTGATTCTAGATCTGGAAATAATATCGTAAGCACTAATTCAATTGATCTTCTATGTTATTTTTGGAACTTATTTCGCCTTTTCTGTTCTCCTACATGTGTAATTAGTATGAACTATATTACTTGAAATTGGAAGAGAAATTGTAATAATTTCTGATGTAGGTCCAAAGACCTTTCACTCTGGAACACACAGTATCAAACACACTGTTCGTTGGCAGCTTATCGTTGTCTGTTGAAAGAACTGATTTGTATGTATTTATTTCAACTTTGTGACATTTATTTAAGCTTGTCTTTGTCTGATTGCTATTTAATCCTACAGGGAGGATTTTTTTAAAGACGTCGGAGAAATAGTAAGCATCCGTTTTGCGAAGAATCCCGAGATTTCTAGGACATATGCCCATGTCGAATTTGCCACAGTAGAAGCAACAAAAAAGGTTTTCTTCTTTTCCTGTTCTTTATCATTTAAGAGTTATGAAGAATTTATTTAACCTCAGTGATTGGAATGGTGGTGTTAGATCATCAAAACTAATCAATTAGAATAACTTGTTATATGATATTTTGTTTGTTTTGACCTATTTGATCTATTTAATTCTTATAAAACTTACGATTCTAACGATTTCATGCATTAAATACCCTGATGATTTATACAGATTCTTATGATTCTAACTGAGTAACTTCAGTTGTTTTAGTAACTTCAGTTGTTTTAATACTGTCTTGCTTGATTATATACGTGCTTCTATAAGTTAATGTAAACTCATACCAAAAGGTTCTTTTTCGGTTATATATCTTTTAGCTATTGTCTTCCCTAATTTAAGCAACTTCATGTATACAAGATGTATCTTGAAATGAATAACACTTTCATGAGTTTGGCAAGTTTGTTCTCGTGGTTAAGTCGCTCAGAAGGGTGAAATCGATTGCCATGTTATACTGCTTAAACCTCCATTGCAGTTTAATTTGCGTGATTAGTAATATCTACTAGGTCTTTATTATCATGCTGCATCCAATATTATTCTGTATACAGTAGGGCAATGTGCCAAACTATTGGTTTTTCTTTTTCTTTTTGCTATTTTTTTAGAATGTTGTTCTTTGTTGCCTTGAATTTTTTTTATTGAATATCGTATTGAATTATCATATTACTATGCAAATTTAACTTCAAATCGAAATTCTTATATATTGTTGTTTTCATTTTGTTTTATGAAACAGTTCTTATGATATATATATATTTTTTTGTTTTGTTTGTAGGTTTTGACTTGGGCATAAGGAGGAGTTGGACATTTATTCTCTTATTAGTTTTTGTAATAGTATTTTTGAATATATTGGAATGATTTATTTACAAAGACATTTGTATACTACGGTGTTGAAGCTTAGGTTGAAAGGATGAATTTTTTATTTTGTAAATTTAGTGTTGCTCCATTTTGCAAGTTCCAGCAAGTATTTATAAATTTCACAATACAAATGTCCTTGAATTATTTATGATTAATGGTGTATTATTTATGAGCTCTATGTCTCAAGTTCTTTTACTTCTATTAGGTTTGCTTTGAATTATGTTTATGGCACTTTTCTTAATTTTGTTATAACTCTAAACAAATGTAAATGACAATCAACTGTAAATAGTAACCAAAAGAAATGATAACAGAAAAAATAAATTAGTGACAAATCAAACCATCTCAAATAATTATTCGGGACAGTCAAATTAATTATTTAAGACAGTTCACAACCGTCTCTAAAAATTATTTAAGACAGTCCAAAACCGTCACTAATAGTACATTATTAGTGACGGTCCAAAATCGTCACTAATAGTACAATTATTAGTGACGGTCCAAACCGTCACTAATAGTACAATTATTAGTGACGGTCCAAACAGTCACTAAATGTCGGCTATTTGTGACGGTCGGATTTTACCGTCACAAAAGAGTACTAAAGACGCTTTTATTAGGCACGGTCCATTTTCACTTTTAGGGACGGTTTTGAGACTTTTAGGGACGGTTTTGAGACTTTTAGGGACGGTTTTGACTGTCCCTAAAACCAAGATTTCTTGTAGTATAATGATTGTGTGGAACTCTAAGATTCGAGTTTAATATCGTAGTATTTGTCACTTGCGTGATTGAGATGTAAAGCATGAGCATAACCAATTTGCATAACCATACACATTAGTAAGTGGTAAGCTATCAACAACAAATGTCAACTTGGTAATGAGAATTTTTTGTTTTCATGCACTAGTTCAATTTATAGGCATTCAATTTTGCTCCATTACTACAATTTAGATATATAATATTAGCAGCTGAATTTGTAAATCTTGTACATCACGCCATTTGCTTAGTCTTTTTAGGATAAATTTCACGGCGAACAACTCCCCATTTTCCTTGTGCGCGATTGATTATGTGTACCTTACTATAAGATGTTGTTCTTGTAAACATATGCCGTGATGGAATAATAGTTGAAAATTTGTTAGGCAAGGCCTATTCTATTATATATTTACATATAAACATTGTTGTTTGCTTTATCCTTTGTAGGGGTGAATGGCTGCATGTGTTTGTTGCTTATATTGTAGACTACATCCAAGCCTAGTATTCTTGTACATGTCATAAATTTCATGTCCCACAAAATGGCACTTTATTATACTTAACTGGCACCTGGTTATTTCCATTTTTAAGGTGGGGGACTCCAACAAATGTCAGACCCTCTCCTTAATGTTTACCGTCTTTATCGAACTACATAAGATTTGTATCATTTCTGTAGAGTTTCGGACATAAAAGTAGGTAACTTTTTGTCGGTAGACATTTTGACCCCTTAACTCACTATTGTTACGTCTTTTTATTTCATTATTTGGTATTTTTATGATGTTTATGTGTTAAAGCATGTTTCAGGAGCTTAACGAAGAAAATGAAGCTAACTTCGGTGAATTAACTGAAGACTGTGTTCTTTCTATTCAAAGAGGAGAGTCAAAGAGGAAATCCGAGACAAAAATGGCTCTCGTAGGGCAAAAATGACATTTTCAGAAGCCGTCATCTTCAGCAAAAAGTATCATGGGTTCAAGGCGGTTGTTTTGGTGCATGCACGGAGAAAAGTGGTTTTCCATAAAATATCTACACTTTCAGTTTCAAAAAGTGGTTGGAAAACACATTTTTACGCTTGGAGGTACCCTTGGACCTACCTTTCAAGCGTAGGCCAGGTACGCTTGAAGCGTATCTGTGATAAGTTTTGTAGTTTTCCTATGGTTTTTTCCTGTTCTACCCCAGTTCAATTTGAAGACGTGCTTGTGACTCCAGACCTCTGTATACATGTATATACACTTATATATATATATATATATATCATTTTTTAGGGTTTGCATGAGGATGAGACTGAAAAGGACCTCTCTATACCATTGCCTATATATACACGATCATATGATGTTCATTAGGGTGGTTCAGTTGTGGAGGTTCACGTTCATTCTGGGAGGTTCATTTATTCAAACGTGTTGCTGTGAAGAGCCATATTCAAACCTAGAGATCCAAAGAAGAAGACCATGGAAATCGTTTCTACATCACCGATGCAGTCACCTTCCACCATGGCCAACTAACTCAGTATCTAGGGGTTTCTAGCAAACCCCTAGCCAAGCAATGTAATCCTTTCATTGTTTTCAATTATAACGAGGGGAAACTGTTGACCATACTATGATGATTGTAGTAGTTAAGATACCGTACTGATTTGTAATATAAAATTGTATGTTTGTTCTAAATTCTTGTCTTAGATGGAATAAATGTATTATTTTGCACAACTATGATTATTCACTATGGGCTGGAACTCTGATGCTTAATTATGGTTTTCTACACAATGGTGGTAATGAAACTTGAAACCTTAGGTTGACACAGGCCATGCCTTGGCGATTTAATATAGACATGTTGTAGTTTTTTTTAATGCAGTAGGAGTAGATTAGAGTAATATAATTGGTATGATCTAGTTAGGTCAGCTATGAGATGGGTTGTCGCAATCCGGTTGATGGTACTCCTTTTTGGGGTCGTATTTAGCTATTTGCGGTACGACCTGATTCACAGTTATGGATCGCCCTGTTATAATTGATACATTGATGAGCTATATTTTGCGGTTAGTGGTGGAGCAATGAAAACCCTAGTTTTCTTTCTCATCTAAATCACAACCAATTTACTTTACTTTTTAGTTAATTTATTTAAGATTAAATAATTTGGTCTTTCGACCACCAAAATAAACAATTTTCAGAAATATAATTCAGTGTTTTTGAACTATTAAAGTGAACAATCTTAGTCTCTGTGAGATCGATATCCCTTACTCAAGATTTACTATTCTACAATTGATACGTGTGCTTGCGTAGGGTAAAACCTAGGGTGTCTTTAAGGTGTTGTTTTTAAGCACATATTTTGTACACACCTAACGCGCATCAGGTATCAAGGGATATCTCTATTTCATGCCCCTGTACTTTCTTGTGAAACATTCTGCTTACCACAGGTATCAAGGGATATATTTTGATAGAATTCCCGAACTAAATCAGGGCAAGCGACCGATGAAATAGGTTGTAATAGGCTCTCTAATCTTCGTTCTTTAAGTTCTCTTAAGAATCTTTCTATTGCTAACTTTGAGTATTTATCTCGGAAGAAGATACATTCGTATTTTAATTTATGATTAGCTAGAAAGTTATCCTTCGTCCCTTGCAGGGAGCCATTTTGTATCTTTGGTTCAGATTCGATTGGTAACTCCTTATTACTTTTTCCAGTTTCAGCTTATCGTTGTTTTCTTACTTCTTCCATGTAAAAATTTATTAGTATGTCGGAGATAATCTCAGATACGGGTTGTGTTAATATTTTATTTTTTTTAGGTAATTGTATATCTAGTTGACATGCTATCGAAGTATTGGATGTTTGCTCGTTACTTAGTGTCGATTAATCTAAGGTGTCCAAAACGAAACACTCTCCATTATCTGTTGATTGATAACAAGTTTAAAATATATTTTTCCGAACCCTCAAATTCCAGAATGATAAGTCATAACCCCAGTTCTACAGTTTATACAAGCATTCGCAGTTGCTAAGAATGGTCGGCCTAGGATTACTGGTATGTGTCTAGTGGAATTATATACAGGTACGGTATCTAAAACAACAAAGTCAACGAGAAAGTAAAATTTATCGATTTGAACAATAATATCCTCTATTATTCCTCGTGGTTGTTTAATGGATCTATCAGCAAGTTGTAAAACCTAATTGCCGATAAACAGAATAGGGTAATAGGTTTACGCTCGCCCCTAAATCAAGAAGATCCTTTTCAATCTCTTGATCTCCTATTGTATAGGAAATAGTTGGTGCTCCAGGATCTTTATATTTTGGGGGCGTAGTAGTTGATATTATAGAACTCACATGATTTATTAATAGTATTTTCTTTCCATTATGAGTTCAGTTCTTCCTTTTATGCGTGCATAAGTCTTTTAAGAATTTAGCATAAGGGGGGATTTGTTTAATCGCTGTAAAGAGTGGGAGATTAATCTTTACTTGTTGAAAAGTTTCAAACATCTCCCAAATCTTTTCATTTTGTTTTCCGAAAGGAACAGGCTCTTGTAAGCGTTGTGGAAATGGAGCTTTTGGTTCGTGACTTGTTTCTCCTATTTCTTTTCGTTGCTTAAACTCTGTTCTCCTATAACAGGTTCTTGGTTCTTTTTAGAAACTAATTCTTTTTCTTTTTCTATTTCTATTTCTATTTCGAGGTCTATTTCTTCTTTGTCGGAGTTTAAGTCTTTTTCTACCTCTGAGTTTATTTTTTCCTTATTATTTTGTTTATTCGTCCTTTCTTCGAATTATTCCTCAGTCTTGTTATCTACAACTCTACCACTTCGAAGTGTAGTTACGGCTTGAACGGTTTCAATTGCTAGTTCTCCTATTGGTGCTATATGTTCAATCATATGTTGCCCTTTTGGGTTTATAAGTGGTTGACTCGGTAGTTTCTCTTCTTTTCTTCTATTCATAGAATTAGTTATCTGCCCAATTTGGGTCTCAAATTTAGAGATAGATTGAGAATGGGTATGTAGGAGTTGCGTTGCATTTTTGAACTCGTTTAGCACACTCCTAAGTTCTTGTCTAATACCAACTGGTCTCATAGGTTGTGTATTTTTCGGGTTTCTAAAAGGTGGCTGATGTCTGCTCAGGGTGGCTAAAAATATGTGTTAAGAACACACCCTTAAGACGCCTTAGGTTTTACCTATCGCAAGCGCACGAGTCAATTGTAGTATAGAAACGGCTTGTGAAAGGTTATTGATCCCACAAAGACTAAGTCATATTCTGAATTCTCGTAAAATAATACTCTCGAATTGCTAGAAACATTTAGTTTGTTGTTTTGTGATTGACTAACTAATTTCCTAAGAAAACAAGAAAAGATAGATTAAAACAAGAACAATAGAGAGAAAATCTAGGGTTTCCATACTTCACCACTATCCGCATAACATAATTCTCTATTTTCTCAATTGTAAGTGGGTGATCCATAACTGTGAATCAGGTCGTACCGCAAATAGTCGAATACAACCCCAAAAAGGATACCGTCAACCGAATTCCCTACAACCCATCTCCGAATAGAGTATAACTAGTACATGCTATTTAGTTTACTCTAATCTACTCCTAATGCATGAAATTAAACTAAAGCATGTCTATATCACCTCGCTGAGGCATGGCCTGTGTAAACCTAGGGTTTCAAGTGTTAAGCAACATTGATGTAGAAAATCATACTATGTTTATGATAACGTGATTGGTTAAGAAAATATATTCATTCAATCTAAGACAAGAATTAAGAATAAATATAAAATCTTATGTTGAGAATAAAAACGGTCACACATCTAAAATCAATCATCACAATATGGTCACAGTTTCCCCTCGTTACAATTGAAAACAAATAAAAGAACAACATTACTTGGTTAGGGGTTTTCTAGAAAACCCTAGATACCGAATTAGTTGCTCATTGTAGAAGGTGACTGCATCGTTCATGTGAAAACGCCTTATATGATTGTCTTCTCCGAATCTCTAGGGGTTGAATGGCTTATCCCTTTTGATGATATGAATATGCAAAAAAAACTCTGAAAATTGGGTAGAAAGAAGTCCCTTAGATCTGTAGCAGACCTTGGTATTTATAAACAAAGCTGAGGGAAAACCTAACTTGCATTAGACTCCTATTGAGAATAGGATTCCCCTTTGGTATGATTTCCTTCCAAACTGAGCCAAACCCTTCAATATAATGTATAATATATCTAAAAAATGTCCATATAGGTGTTGGGGTCGAACTCAAAGTCGGGTCAAAATAGGATTTTGGCCCAAATCTGAAATTTCCAGCTTTTTCTGCAGGACACCTCTCACTCTTTTGATCATATATGAAGCTACACATATTGGATGGAGTCGTGTAATATATTTTTGGAATGTTGACTTCAAGGTCTTCATTGTAGGTTCAAGAATCACCCCATTTTGACCATTGTTAACCGAGATATGGCCTCCCGAAGTTGACTGAAAAAATTGTGCTGAAAACACTATAGCTACGCTTCAAGCGTAGCAGATGCATAGAAATAGCACTTTCCATCCACTTTTAGCTACTGGATGCGTAGCAAAACCCCTGGAACCAACGTTTCTTAGGAATAGTGCCATTTGAACCCCATTGACTCGCTTGTCATGATTCTTGAAGTCGTGGCTCGAAAAAATGACGTTTCAACCCTCTAGAAGCCACTTTTCTCTTGAAAACACCTCTTAAGCTCTCCTCTTAGATAGAAGAAATGAACATGTCCTTGGTTAATTCACCAAAGTTAGCTCTTTTTCTTTATTAAGCTCCTGAAACACGCTTAAACACACAAACGACATAAAAATACCAAATAACGGAATGAGAAGACATAACAAATGCAAGATATGAGCTTAAAATGGACAATATTGAGCACCTATCACACCCCCAAACTTACATATTGCTAGCCCCTTAGTAATGAACTCAAGAAAACCTTCAAGACCTCACTTGTGATGATTGTTTTTATTATAACTAACCTATACTAACCTACACTACTCCCTTGCTTTCGTGAGGGTCGACGACTACACTTAGCACGTGTAACAAGCCTTTTAAACCCCTCACAACACCGAGTGGACGAGTGAAGTCTCGTGAGAGTTAGATATATTTCTCACAATTTCTCCATTCTCTGCAATCACGCAATCATTAGTTCACACACGCATTAGTCAAGTCATAATACAATGCATAAGATAATATGAATGCAAATACTCTTACTCACTACCGAACAATAACTATCTCAAGCTTCGTGTCATGGATGGTCCCCACTAAAGTAAATGACTTCATTACTCTCTATTCCCAATCCGGACAACCCTTCGTGTTTTTGTGAACATTCTACTACGGTATTCCAATCTTTCTTTTTCTACTTTATTGGTCAAACTTTATCATTTTAGAATTGAATTTAACAATCATTCTTTCCATTTTTATCCCTTTTTGTCTTTTGAAGCTCTGGACTTTCCAATGAGGATTTTTAATCCCCACCAACTAGGCCCTAGCTTCTTTATTAGGATTTATGCTCATTAGTTTTCTCCCATTTTTACGCGAACAATGATATTGGTGATACCAAGGCCCAGTTACTCAGATCAAATATCTACTTTTTGCATTTTATTTTTCAAAATAAATTTTCAACTTTTTCTCCATTCCATCTATATAATCTCTCCTTCTCCCCTTTAATTGCGGCAAAATTAATTTTTCAACTACATAATCAAAGATCGACTATTTTTCCCACAGTGAATATGTGATTGTGCTTATAAGTCAAAATCGTCCTTCTTAGTTTCAATTTCACTAATTCACTCACCTATGTAAAACCACATCATTTCACTAACTCAATCTAATCATCTCTCATTAATGGGAATATCACATCACATACTACTCACGCATCATAAACACAAACTCAATCAACTTGTAATACAAAACACTCATGCATGAAAACAAAGAATTTCTTCAAAAAATTTCACTTTTTTTTCAATCATTCCTTAACTATACCCTCACCCCCAAACTTAAAACAAACTATGACCTCATGGTTCACAATCATACATAGGAGATAATATAGTTACCTTTGAAGCGTAGTTCCAGAATTTCCTCTCTTCATGTCCGTTCTCCCCCCCCCCCAAACTTGAATCGAGCTACCTGTAGAAATATATTCAACAAAGCACACATACCCAATATCATAGCAAGGGAAGAAGAAATACAATCATCGCTTTCCGAAAATCATTACTCAATCTAGCACAAGGAATGAATTCTTTTTCAATTTTTATTTATTTAATAAACAAACATGATTTAACCTTAAGGGCCAATAATCCTACAAAATTAAAATAAAATAAGCAAAGATTTGGCCTTAAGGGCCTACAATCTCTAAAAATTAAAATTTGCAAAAATTAAATGACCTATTATTCTACAAACCGAGGCTAGAAACTAACTTTCACATCCTATGACCAGTGTTTAACGTCTTTGGCACGACACTCTGCAAAAGGCTATCCAACACCTTTCCTCTCTTCCACACTTCCACCACATGGTGGAGCAAGTATGGGAAGTAAATCAGTCCACTGTATCCATTGTGAACACTCAGTAATGAGCAAGACATCAAGCACATAATAATCATCACATACTTTCTCTCATCTGTCATGTTCTACCTTCATCCCATGTTTAGTACTTATATCCAATGATTCTTCTGTCACCGAATAAGGTAATGGGTCATTCACCACCTCATAAATCCCTTCAATTACATAGTACTTATCCCCTCCTTTTTTATCTTCAAAACACAGCACATCAAGACATTGGGTAAATATTGCTTTAGGTTCAAGTGGTGTCTCTTCTGACTTTTGTGGTAAAGGAATGGTTTGTGCACTCTCGTCATATGCAATATCACTCTTAATTTCAAAACTTTCCTCTTTTTCACTGTACCCGTCCTCCTCATCTTCGAACTATTCCTCCATTCTCATTACAACATCAACTAATTGCTTTCCTTAAATTCCTAACCTAATCAAAGCTTGAGAATTAGAGTTCAATTGGTTTTCAATCTATCTCAAGGTACTCATCAATTTATCTCCATCACCAATAGATCTAGGCATCAGATTTTGATTTTGGAACTGGAGTGGATTTTGGTTGGAGGGTTGGAATGATTGGGTATTATTGGACTGAAAATCCTGAGTACTGAATGGTTGTTGACTTCTATTGAAACTTGATTGGGGATTTTCAGTGTTTGGAAATTATGAATTGTCTTTGTTGTATGTGATCTCCTCATAATTTTGAGGGGGTCTCGATTTTGCTAAAAAATGCTAGGAGGAATTCTTTTGAAGACAATGACTCCGGACAGGTGGTTGCTCTTGCTTTGTTTTCACTCAATTTTGCTAAAAACATTCTGCAAAAGATAATGGCTCAGGACACAAATATGCATTCGACTCTTCAAATTGGAATTGATTAGATGGTTAAGGATAATAATTTTGACTATATGGTCGATACCCTGATTCATGATCAAAATATCATGGATCTCATTGAAGCTTTAATATAAATTTCCTATACCTGATTGTTGGTATTGGAAATTAGGATGATTTATCCAATTTGGGTTATATGAATTATAATATGGAACACTCACCGAATTAGTATAACAATTATAATTTTTTTTTTCTGATAATCACAAAATCATGGTTTTGAGGTTCTAAACGACGTGTTTCGGCCTAAAATCAACTAGGCAAACTGTTATACAGTGAGTTTTATTTATTGTCCCGTTTCCACTCAAAAACCTCTCATCTTTTGCGAAAATCGAACTTTCTGACAGTTTACACGAAAACTGCAAATTTTTCATTTTTTTCATTTTTTTTAAATAAAAACTAACTATGAACAAAAAGTAAACCAAATATTCTGCATAAAATTATGTTACACTAAAACTCACAAGTGGTCCAACGATGCAATCATCACTGCTCCGCCGATTCCCTTTGTGCTTTCTAGTGTATCTCGCAAAAACACAAAATCCAACTTTAGATATAATATAATACAAACAATTCAAGTATACTAAATTACAAAAATTCAGAATATCTGTTAGTCCCTGGAAACGGCGCAAAAAACTTGATGTTCGCTCAGGGTGGCTAAAAATATGTGTTAAGAAGATACCTTTAAAATGGCTTAAGTTTTACCTATCGCAAGTGCACGAGTCAATTGTAGTATAAAAATGGCTTATGAAAGGTTATCGATCCCACAGAGACTAAGTCGTATTTTGAATTCTCGTAAAATAATACTCTCGAATTGCTAGAAAATTTTAGTTTGTTGTTTTGTGATTGACTAACTAATTAACTAAGAAAACAAGCAAATATAGATTAAGATAAGAACTATAGAGAGAAAATCTTGGGTTTCCATACTCCACTACTATCCGCATAACATAATTCTCTATTTGCTCAATTGTAAGTGGGCAATCCATAACTGTGAATCAAGTCGTACCTCAAATAGTCAAATACAACCCCAAAAAGGATATCGTCAACTGAATTCTCTACAACCCATCTCTGAACAGAGTATGACTAGTACATGTTATTTAGTTTAATATAATCTACTCCTAATGCATGAAATTAAACTAAAACATGTCTATAACACCTCGCTGAGGCATGGCCTGTGTAAACCTAGGGTTTCAAGTGTTAAACAACATTGATGTAGAAAATCACACTATGTTTATGATAACGTGATTGGTTAAGAAAATATATTCATTCAATCTAAGACAAGAATTAAGAATAAATATAAAATCTTATGTCAAGAATAAAAACGGTCACACATCTAAAATCAATCATCACAGTATGGTCACAGTTTCCCCTCGTTATAATTGAAAATTAATAAAAGAACAACATTACTTGGCTAGGGTTTTGCTAGATACCGAATTAGTTGCTCATGGTAGAAGGTGAATGCATCGTTGATGTAGAAACGCCATCTATGGTTGTCTTCTCTGGATCTCTAGGTCTTGAATGACTTATCTCTTTTAATGATATGAATCTGAAACAAAAGCTCTGAAAATTGGGTAGAAAGAAGTCCCTTAGATCTGTAGCAGACCTTGGTATTTATAAAAAAAGTTGAGGGAAACCCTAACTTTCATTAGACTCCTACTGAGAATATGATTTCCTTCCAAACTGAGCCAAACCCTTAAATATAATGTATAATATGTCTATAACATGTCCATATAGGTGCTGAGGTTGCACTCAAAGTCATCTGGATCAAAATGGATCAATCCGGGTCAAAATATGATTTTGGCTCGAATATGAAATTTTCAGCTTTTTCTGCAACACACCTCTCACTCTTTTGATCATATCTAGAGCTACACATATTGGATGGAGTTGTGTAATATCGTTTTGGAAATATTACTTCAAGCTATTGATGTTAGGCTCGATATTCACCCCATTTGGACCTTTATTGACCGAGATATGGCCTCCCAAAGTTGACTGAAAAATTGTGTTGAAAACACTATAGCTACGCTTCAAGCGTAGCAGATACGTAGAAATGGCACTTTCCAGTCACTTTTAGCTACTGGATGCGTAGCAAAACCCCCGGAACAAATTTCTTGGGAATAATGCCATTTGAACTCCCTTGACTCGCTTGTCATGATTCTTAAAGTCGTAGATCGAAAAATGACATTTCACCCCTCCAGAAGCCACTTTTCTGTTGAAAACACCTCTTAAGTTCTCCTTTTGGATAGAAATAAACATGTATTTGGTTAATTCACCAAAGTTAGCTCTTTTTCTTCATTAAGCTCTTGAAACACGCTTAAACACACAAACAACATAAAAATACCAAATAACGGAATGAGAAGACGTAACAAATGCAAGATAGGGGCTTAAAATGGACAATATTGAGCACCTATCAGTGGATGATTAGGGTTTTGATTTAATGGACGAAATTGATTTATTTGTTGATTAGGATTTTGGTTAAATAATCGGAATTGGTTGGTTTGCTAGTTAGGGCTTTGATTAAAGGTGTTATTCTGAGTTTTATATGAGAAATTGGGATGATTACACCAACTGGGGTTGTAGCTATTTGAAAAATGGGTCATTATTAGGATTGGTAAATGTGGCATTAACATCCTTAGTGATATACTCAGATTCTGGTTGTGTATAAGGACAGTTGTTGGCATAGTGCGAAGGGTTAGCACATATCGAACAAACTTCTTGAGGTGTGGGGTTTATATGAGTGGTTTTCATTAGTTGGTCAAACTTTTTATTTAGTTCATTCACTTTTGATGTGACTTCATACATTTGACTTGCTTCGAATACACTATCGGTTCTTTTAGGATTAGAAAGGATAGTTCGTGGAGCTCTAATATCAGACATATTTTGTCGGGAATATTCACTAAGATTCTTAAAAAGATCCCATAGGAAGTCTACGATTTTCTGTGTAAATGTTCCGCCACAGGCTGCATCAACTGTATTTTTGTGGCCCTCTCCTAGTCCTACATAGAAACTTCAAACTAATTCATGACTAGAGAATCCATGATGAGGGCATTTTCGTAAAATTTTATTAAATCGCTCCCAAGTTTCATTGAATTATTCTCCAGGTATTTATGAAAACATTAAGATAGCTCTACGGGTCTCGTTCGTTTTTCCCACTGGAATTTTTAAGTTTCTTCCAGTTATTTCTAATATCTTCTGATATTGTACTATACCAAAGTTTCGCTTTATCTTTTAGGGAATGAGAGAATAATCTAATTTTAAAATCGTTATCCGTACATCCTCTTATACGCACAATGTTACAGGCCTCTAAAAATTCATTTATATGATGATAGGGATCCTCATGAGCGTTCCCATAAAACTTAGATAGCATATTAACTATAGCAGGTTTAATTTCAAATTGGTCTACACCTGCTGGTATCACGATTTCTAATGGGGAAGTATATTCTTGAGGAATATAAAAATCTTTAAAGATCGCAAGCGGAGCTACTACTGCATTATCACCCATGTTTAAATTATTTAAATTCTTTCTTTTATTTATTTTATACGTTCGATCAATTTCAGGATCAAATGCTTTAAGGGGACTATTAATTGAACGATGTCCAAACATAAACAATAAACAGTGATATTAAATAAAACAAGAGGTTGCAATAAACAAATTATGCAACAAATATATTTAAATAAATAAATAAATATTATTTATTTTTTATTATTTATTTATATAAATATATATATATTATATATAGCAATAAACTATATATGCTATGGAAATCTGTTTATATTTCTATTTTTAAGAAAATATTATATTTTTATTTTTTTCTGATATAGTTCTGATAGGATTGATCTGTAACTTTTTTGTCTATCTTAGTTTTTGTACAAACAGAAGTATTCTGATCGATCACAATGTCAACCAAACGATCAGGGTGATTACTGATTGATCAGAGGATGTTGCGAACGATCGTTGAACTTATCGAATGATCGCTGAAGAAGCCAATCGATTGAAGACTGGAGTCCATGAGTTTTTCGGAAAATTTGTAGTTTCGAACAATGTGGTTTCTGACTTGCAAATATGAATGCGAAAATAAACTAAAATTAGTACAATAATTAAATAAACTTTAATACAATAATCTAAAATATCCGTTTGATCCCCGACAATGGTGCCAAAAACTTGTGATTGGTTCTAGTCGCATGAAAATAATAGTGTTTAAAATAAAGAATTAACACGATCTACTTTTACCTTTCAATCGCAAGTATGCGAGTAGTATATAGTATAGTTGGGTAGAGAGGGTATCGAATCACAAAGATCAAAGTCGTATTTCAAACAATTGTAAAGCAGAAAATTGAATTATAAGATAAACGTTGTTTTGATTGGTTTGTTTTATAAACTAGTAAACATAAAATAAAAAGATATAATTTTTGTGTTTTAAATCAAGATAAACAAGTCTAGGGTTTTGGTCCAACTACACCACTAACCTTGTAATGTATTCCTTTAATTATTATATTGCAAGAGGGCGATACAACTTATATGAATCAGATTAGTAACGCTACAAGCAGTTGCCTAATCCCAAAAGAGATGCAATCAAGTTTAGTTTACTACAACTCATCTTCGATTAACATGACCATTGTATGCATCTATTCTACAACTACTCCTAAAACGTGAAATTAAAAATACATTAATGATCATCTTCTCTTAGTATGAATCATATGCATCTAAAACCTTATCATGCCATTAAATACCATTATGTAGAAACCATTATTTAAACCTTGGATTTATTGCCCTTAGTAAAAACATGGTTGTTCAAGATAAATCATTAATTCAATCTCAGCTTAAGAAGATAATTAATGAATAAATCTTATTTAGGTAATTTGTTTGGTCTCTCACTACATAATCATCATATAAGTGTTCTCCAGCTTCTATTCTTTGCAATAAAAATAAATAAAATACTACATTACTCGGCTAGGGTTTAGTTGGAAACCCTAGATACTAACTAGTCGCTCATGGAGGAAGGAGACCAAATCGCTGATGAAGCCACCATCTTCACGGTTGGATAGTTGGTTCTTAAGTTCTTGAGGAGAGCCTCTCTAGAGAGAGATTTTGTATATGAACGATGATATATGGTCCAAATGATCGAGGATATCTTCTCTTCATGAATTCTTCATATATTTATAGACAAAAGTTAGTATAAATATGATATGTATTTTCTTGCACTCCAAGGATTCTTGGTGTGAGGACCAAGTAACAGCAATGAATGGACCAATCTGCCCTCTGATATACTTGCACACAAAGTCAGAATTTTGCAGTATCTTAGTGCACATTTCCCAATGTCGGCAGTGGCCGATCGATCGGGAGACTCCACCGATCGATCGGTAGCTCGTGAATTTTAATATTTTTCAAATTTTCAATTTTGTGCTTCAATCACCCGTTCTTTGCTTTGCTGACTTGTACCTTGCTCTAAACTTAGTGCATTTATCCTCTAAGTATTATTCTGGATCAGACATATTTGCTAAAAACCCAAATTAACTCAGATTTGCGTTAAGGCCCCTGAAACATGCTTAAACATACAACTCAAATAAGAATATCTTATTAATAAAGTAAAGAGACTAACAAAGGGTTTATTGACGCCTAGAATACCAAATATTTTGGTCTCATCAGAATGTCCATTATAATCAATCTTTTGTTTGGCATGTATATATTGTAAAATGGGAATGAGAGTGAATGAAACTCCATTCCATTAGCAAACTTGGGCATTCCATTTCATAACAAAATTATAAAAAATTATCAGCGGTGCAATGGTATAACCTCACCTACCCAATTGGAAGGTGAGGGGTTCGAGCCTCCTAGGAGGTATTGTGGGTGTGTGGTGTGTGATTTTCTTACCATTCAAAAAAAAGTATATATATAAATCATTTCATTCTATTTAGTAATACTCTAACCAAACAATAGAATGGTAGTATTCATTCCATTCTCATTTTCATGGGTAAAGGGCATAAAACACCCTTATAGTTTGACAAATGAGCATTAAACCCCATATATGTTCAAACAGGCCCCTATAGTTTCAATTGTGATAAAAAAAAAGCCCCCTACCGTCATAATGCTGTTAAAAAATATATTAATTTACTTTGTTACACCTTTATATTTAACATTAAAATGAAATAATAAATTAAGTTAATTATCAAATTACTTTGTTAGCCCTTGTTGTGTTATCAGACACAATACGTCTTTAAATTTAGCCATTTTCAATTCTAGGGTTTTTTTTCCTCTCTCCATCTCTTTCTTCACCCGAATCAAAGAACATAGAATTTTGTTCTCTCTCTCTCTGTGCATCACTTTGAATCAAAGTTGTTGAGGACTTACAGAGGATATAGAGTATTGTTGGGTAGCATCAAGTGCTCGCCCACCATCATTGCAGACCCTTGTGAGGACAATACGTGTACAGGTACTGGTAGAACATAATTTGGGGTTAAGAGAAGACGAAGAAGAAGAAGTAATTGGTCTCCTATTGGTCCTTACTAATGAAGCCTTAAACTGGGTTTCCAAACTAAGGGACTGGAATTGGGGAAGCCATTTGAACTTGAAGTCGGTTGGGATTGAGTGTTTTTCTTCCCTAGTTTTGGGAGAAATTATTGTATGGACCTAGTCCACCACATCATTTAGCGTATCTGGTGGACTAAACCAATTATTTTGTGACAAGTGTGTTTATAGTAAGTGCCACATCACACCCCGTACCATTACCAATTTACCCTATTCCCCAATTACACGATAATTTCAAAAATCTCTCATCTCCTTGATCTTCTAACCCCACCACCGCCGCTCCACCACCACCTCCTCCAACTATATATGATTTGCACATAAAACTACTACTTTATATACATATATATATTAATATATATACACACATATTATTGCATTTCCTTCATTTTTGTATCTGTTCATACATGTTTATATATATATAATATATATGAACTGTAAGTCATATAGGGTTGTTTTTTTAAATCATCGCCGGTCTGAGCCGCTGGTCCCTTCTACTTGGAAAGTCTTCCCCATCTTCTCCTCCGGCCTCATGATTATCGGATATACCTTCACACAAGAACCCTAAATCGAATAGAATGGATTCAATCCAGGACCAAGAACACATGAATTTTGAAGCTTAATGACGAGTAATGATAGTGATGATAACCAGAGAAGAGAAGTGATAATCGCAGTAGTTGATGTGCAAAAATTTAGAAAGCTAATCGATTATATCTGTAGGCATGTGCGTAAATAGACATATACATATATATATATATACTAGCATAAAGCACGTGCGATGCACGTGATGAAAAAACTTTGAACTAAGTAGATTATATGACAATGTATAAATAATTGTGATGTTTAACAAGAAGATGACATTAAACGGATAATATACATTTAGTATTTTAAAAAGTATGTTGTACAATTAATCAAAACTTAATGTAATTAATTTTTTTAAAACACTTCAATATATATATATATAGCTTTACTTAGGACAATTGAGAAGGTATTACTAACCTTCAAAGTGGTCAAATTTTCTTCTTTTTTATGAATCGATAAATACAAAAAAGTATTAAAATAACAATATGTGTAAAAACACCACCACCACTAAGAATGCAAATTACTTTCAAAACATAATAAAATACATTTTTGAGGATTGGGTTATTCACGGGGATTGGGTTATGCATGGTTGAACTCTAGTGTATAACAAACCACACCTATCTAGTCTTCAAATTTCATTAAAATATTTGCAAGCATTAAGAATTTCCACTAACAAAGAGATTATAGACCAAGTAATTTTTTCGGTAATAAAAAAAAAAAAAACAAAGCAGAAGTAAGTGATTGTTTCCCAAATGATTGAAATTGGATATCGAAAAGTATGCTCATACCAAATTAAACATTATCAAGCAATCAAAACAAAATCAAATAATAAATATCACTTTTGTTACCTTTGTTACGTATCGGTAATTCCTGCTCCATCAAATATCTCATCATATAAAAAAACTCAATTCTTGTTTTTCATTTTTGTATTGTGGAAACCTGAAAAAGAAAAAGTGTTAAAGAACAATGAAATAAAAAGTATGTAGAAAGAGAAAATATTATACCATCAACTACATTGAAAGAGAAATCTAGGAATAAAAATGAGAAATGGAAGATTGAGCTTAGGTTACATGAGTTGGGTGAGATATAAATTTTGAGTTACATCTCTTAAATAGGTTTATAAGACTTTTCAACTTCTTTCCAACAATCTCTTACTTTTGAAATTCTTTCCTACAATCTCTCAAATTTTGAGTCTATAGTTAGTATATTATATTTTGTGTCATTTGGAGTGCCTTTAGTAAAATAATGTGTTAGGAATAAATGTAATAATAACTCTAATTTATTATCATTATCAATAGTCTGAGAGAAAAATCTAGAAATAAAATTGACAAATGGAAGATTGAGCTTAGATTACATGAATTACATGCTTTAAATATCTTAAATAAGTTTATAAATCTCTGACTTTTGAAATTCTTTCCAATGATCTCTCAAATTCAGAGTCTACTTTTTGTTAGTATATTAGATTTTGTGTCATTTGGAGTGCCTAATGTGTTAGAAATAAATGTAGTAATAACTCTAATTTATTATCATTATCAATAGCCATTAACATTTGCGTCTTGGGGTTCGAAAATTGGAAATTGGATTGGCAATCTTCTCTTGAAGTCTGAGTGTATTTTTAAACATGGTTGGTTTGTTTCATTTGGAGTGTCTTTGTAATTTTTATTTTATTTTATAAAAGTTATATTAGTAATCATTGTTCAAAAATAAATTGTTAGAAATAAGTATTTGTATAAGACCATGAATTAATTGGTAACATTATAATTTATCTAAATGTTATGATTTTTTTTTATTTAAATATGAAAATGTAACTTATAATAATAGTAGTAGTAATTATATATAGCGGAAAGCTCAAATATGATTTTCCTATTTAACATATTTTAAAAATATATACAAATAGTACAAATTTTGTACATTTATACAATAATAATATCATATTTGGAAGCTCATGAAAGACTTTACTCATTAAACATCACCATACATTTAATATTTAAAATATATTATTTCTATTTTTTTTTTAAATGTGGAGAAATAATTTAAAGCCCTCACACTTTTAGAATAGTTATTAGTTATAGATAGATATAAATATAAATAAAATATAAAATATATAAAGTGTCATTAAATGATACTCTTTAATGAAATATATTCAATAAAACAAATTTATTTTTTATTTAAAATATTAGAAAAAGTGGGGAGAAATAATCCAAGGGTCTCTTACACTTTTAGAATAGTATAGATATAGGTATAACAACTTTAGGGCGATCATGGTTGGGGTGAGAAGGTAGTGGTTGTTGGAGAAGATGGTGATGATATGGGCACTGATGTGGCACTTATTATAAACATTTGTGAGAAAATAATTGTTGTAGTCTGCCACGTAATCTAAATGATGTGGTGGACTTGGTCCATACAATATTTTTTTGGTAATTGGATTTAATTCCTCTGATTTTCCTTCTAATAGAGAATTTTTATTATTATTTTTCCCCCTTCCCTATAGTCGAAGTTTTTATACATTGTGTTTGAACTGTAAAAATTTTGGAATTTGAATTGTAATTGAATTTTTTAATGGAATAGAGTTTTATTTGTGTGTAGTTGGATTTTTTTTTGTTTTTTTGTTTGAATGTTAATTGGAGATAATTTTTATATTTTGCTCTATTTTCACGTGTGAAAAACATTCAACACAAATTTAGACTTAACAAAGGAAAATAATAAAAAATATATGTGTAAAACAATGTATGTGGCACAAATATTAATTTATACAAACCACTATTTTAAAATTATCTTAGACATATCATAATATCCCCATTAGCAATTGTTCATCACTAATTAAATAAAATTAAAATTTGATTCATATTTATTCAATCACTGAAACAGTATAAAGAAATAAAATAATTTATGAAATACATTAAAAAAGAAGAAGATTTAATTAACCTGCTTTTCCTTTTCTTATGATTGTAGATATTAAGCAAGTTATAATAAATGTATGCTTATCGAATGACTAAAAAATAAAATTATAAGTTAAATAAAATAAAAATATTATTTATGATACTTAACATAACATGTGAAGTGCTTTGAGATTTGACTGCAAGACATAACTGCGGACACTTAACACATTCGAATTTTAATTAATTTGAATTAGTTTATCATGTAAGTTTTTTATTTAATATTAATACAAAATATATGGAAATGTAGTTTATAGATAAAGGTTTATCTCTAGAATGAAAAAAACTCTCTAATTTATTTTCTTTTACCCACATTATCAAATGCAAGTAAAAGGGCATTATAATCATGTCAAAGATAAATGTTTTATCAACTAATTGACTAATTTATCAAGGGTAAAAGTGATTGTTTTTAGTTTTATTTTTATTTTTAATTGTAGTTATTATTTTTGTTACTGGGTGTCAAATAGTTGGGATAAGACTATTGAAATTTTTTTTTTTTTCCTTTTGTATATAAAAATTAGTGAAAAGACACTTTTGGGTTTTTTGCAGTCTATTATTATGAATTGGCTGAAGATTAGATGGTACAAGAGAAATCTATTGGAGATGTATTTCCAGTTCATGTTTGTCTTCATTTTCTTTGGTTAGGATTTGCCTAATTACAAACTATGGTTTAGTTATTCAAATACCATTTTATTAGAAGAGAAAAAAAAATCACTGAGAGGGGGGAATGGATTGGGTCTACCTTGAGAGAAATATCTCATATATATATTGAAAACACATTAAGGGGCAAAGGGATCTTTCCATCACTTCTTAAAGGGTAATAATGGCATTAACAGATTATGTGAGGTTCACATGACCAATTAATTGTCTATTTCTAATGGACCATTGATGGCAGGGGTGTTTCACTTTTCAATCTTTAAAGGATTTTTTGGCCCAAAATGAAAGATAGAAGTATTTAGTACCATTTATGAAATTACAGGGATTTTTTTATGCCATTTGCCCCATTTTCATTCAATTCTCGCATTCATCGGTTCTATTGTGTACCAAAAGCAACATTATAATCTCTAAGAAGGAATTAAGGAATATAACTAAATTTTTAGCATAATTATGGTGCAGATTGGATTATTATACTGTCAATCCCATGAAAATCAAACAAGTTCTGTTAAGCTAAATATGAATTTTAAACTCCAATCAATTGAATGTTTCTGAACTTTGAGTTCCAACTCAGTCTTGAGGTCAGCATAAATATGGAGGAAAAATACTTTTAGAGCAAGCAAAACTTAATAATTGACACCAATCGACTTTCTGGAATGCAAGCTTTTAATCAATATTGAAGACTGAAGTTATCTCAAATCGTGACCAACGAACTCAAAGGACTCTGCATGCCACGTGCCACGCACATAGCATATAAAAGGAAGTAGGTTGTAAAGCCTTTCGCATTTGTATTTAAAATTGTGGAGAGTTTAATTAGATTAAAGAATATCTTGTGTAAAATGTTTTATAGTGTTTATAATCATGCAGGGACCTAGCCATTGCCCACACTGAATTATTTTTTTTTAACCTAAATTATCCTAGAATTTTATATTTTTGCAATTATGCTCACACTGAATTTTTTACAAAAATACTTTAAAATCCCCACTAAAATTTTAATATAGTAATTATGCCCCCACTCACCGAAACTTCTAGATCCGTCACTATTTATAATTATCTAAATTTTAGATGAGAGTTATCTCAGAATATTTCAATAATCAAAGTTTCTATTCAAGTACGGATATGTATATATAAAGGTAAGAAAACCATTTTCCATACCACCCTCCTAAAGGAAAGCTTATTCGTAGTTAAGAAGCGAGGGTAGACAATAATTTTTTAACATATAATATAAATATTTTTCGTAAATTAAATTGATTAGCCTAAACTTCTACATGATTTTGTGTTTTTTTTAACAAAATATAAAAATTAATCATGTACTTAAATATATACCGAGTATGATTTAGATAAATTATTTGTTCAATTTTTAATTATAAAAGTATCAACCTTCCAATTTTCTTAATTTAATTTTTAAATAAAAAATACAATCAACAGTACTTAGTAATGTTCTAAAATATTCATCCATCAATATCCATATTTATCATTTTTTATGTATAATTTTCTCATTGTTAAAATAGGAAACAAATATTCAGCACTATTCCTTGCTGATTATTTGATTTATTGCATTGATTTTGTTTACATGTATAGCTTCCTGATTGTAGGATGAATTAGTTGTGATTATTTTATTTCCTAGTTCATTAGGGATAATCTTGTATATATGCTAGCCTTGTATCAGAATTATATATACAAAAAAAATACAGAAAAGATTTGCTCTCCAATTTTCTTCTTCTTTCTCACAAATTTTCATGGTATCAGAGCCTTAGGTTCTATACATATCTTCCGCTGCACTAGAGAGAGAAAAAAAGGAAATCGTTTCTACCAAGAAGATGATAGAGAAAATTGTAGACAACATGGATTCCTTCACCATACACTACTCAGATCATCCGGGTCTCGTTTTGGTTTCCAAAACACTTGAAGGATACAACTATGGGCAATGGAGCCGCACCATGCGAATAGCTCTAAGTGTCAAAAACAAAATCGGATTCATCGACGGGACGATACAAGCACCGCCACAAACCGACTCCAAATTTCCGGTGTGGCAACTATGTAATCACATGGTATTATCTTGGATCTTGAATTCGGTTCAATATAATATTGCAGGAAGTGTTATCTATGCAGAAAGTGAGAGCGAGGTGTGGAACGATCTGAAAGATAGGTTTTCACAAGGGAATGATTCCCGAATCTATCAAATCCAACAAGAGATTGCAGAGCAATGACAGGGACATCAATCTATTTCCGCCTATTACACAAAGATGAAGTCACTTTGGGATGAGTTTCCTCTTATCATGATCCAATTTCTTGCAATTGTGGAGGTCTAAAAAGTCTTGCTGAACGTGACGAGAAAGAAAGGGTCATGTAGTTCTTGATGGGACTCAATGATTCGTATGCTACCGTGCGGGGTTCAATTCTCATGATGACCCATCTCCCAGATACACGCAAGGCCCATGCCTTGGTGCTTCAACAAGAAAGGCAAACTGAAGTTGTTGCACGACGTGAGACTACAGGTTATGCTGCGATGCAAACCTCTAAAAATCAGCAAGGCTTGTATTTAAGTTCTTCTATTCCATCAGAGACCGGTTGATCTCTGGAGAAGGAGCAGACGATAACTGCTAGTAAAAAGAAGAATTGTTCTTTTTGTGGAAAAGACTACCACACGGTTGATCACTGTTATTATATTCACGGTTTTCCGCCAGGGCATAAACTTCATGGCAAAGATGTGAAGCCTAAAGGAAAAAGACCAACTGCCAACAATTTAACAACATATGAGAACTCTGAGGCACAAAGATCCATCAACACTACTCTAACTCCCGAAGAGTACAACCAACTTATGGCTTTACTTCGGAAAGAAACTGGTAATACACCACCTTTTGCGAACATTACAGGTACTCATTCACCTTTTTGTTGTAAAATTGATACGTCGTCGATTACTGAATGAATTATAGATAGTGGGGCTACAGATCATATTTCCAACACCTTGCCAACATTCAATAAGACAACTCCTAAATATGATTTTGTTCAGTTACCGAATGGTGGTCAAGCAAAGATTGAATTTGTCGGGTCAACCAAGTTGTCTGATAGCATTACTCTAAATGATATACTTTATGTCCCAAAATTTAGAGTTAATTTATTATCAGTTGGAAAACTTACTCAAGCATTGGGTTGTAGTGTGACTTTTTATCCTGATTTTTGCGTGGTGCAGGGCATGGCTACGAAGAAGACGATTGGCCTGGGTGAACAGCTTAATGGTTTATACTATTTCGAATCAAGCCATCATCCACATCTCGCCCATCACATCAATTGTAGACCAAATCTTTGGCATCAACGGTTAGGACACCCATCTACCGCACCACTTCAGGCATTTTCCAAGAGCAACCCATAAATTTATTTTGATTCTAAATTTTTTTGTGATATTTGTCCTTTAACCAAACAGACTCGTTTACCTTTTCCTACTAGTTCCATATCTACTACTGCACCTTTTGATTTAATTCATTGTGATATTTGGGGACCTCATAGAGTTAATTCTACTTTGGAGTTCGTTATTTTTTGACAATTGTTGATGATTATTCTCGTTACACTTGGATTCATCTTATGTGTTTTAAATCTGAAACGCAAACATTGCTTAAATCATTTTTTTCATGGGCTAAAACTCAATTTAACTGTAGGATTAAGGCTTTATGATCCGATAATGGAAAAGAATTTTTATCATTACAACATTTTTTTCAAGAAAATGGTACCTTCCTTCAACACTCTTGCACATCTACACCCCAACAAAATGGAGTCGTAGAACGTAAACATAGGCATCTTTTAAATGTGGGTCGCTCACTTCGATTTCAAGCCAACTTACCCTTACACTTTTAGGGGGAGAGTGTATAAACAGCCTGCTACTTGATAAACCATTTACCAACACCCGTTTTATCCTATCAAACACCTGATCATCACCTTCACAACAAATCACCCACATATTCCCATCTTCGCACTTTTGGTTGCCTATGTTATGCTACTAACCTTACTCCCCACCATAAATTCGATGCTCGAGCTCGCAAATGTATTTTTCTTGGCTATCCTCATGGACAAAAAGGGTATCGTGTTTATGATCTGAACTCTAAAAAATTATCTATCTCACGTGATGTTGTATTCCATGAAACCATTTTTCCATACACCACCATACTCCACAACGATCTAAACGATCAAAATGACATTCCAACCTTACCTTTACCCTTAAGAACCCATATTGAAACACCCAACATCCCTGATATCGTTGCACCTAACACCTCACACCACGGCGCTGCCCAACCTGCCACTGACAACTTCCACACAGACTTGACCGCTGCGACACCCACTTTACCACGCCATGGCACCACCTCTTTTGTCAATGATTCTGCAACAGAAACCATCATCACCCCAGACGATCCTCTCGCATTACCCGACTTCCTTCTTATTTTCGGAATTATGAGTTAAACCATTCCAGTCTTCTTGTTTCAGGCTCATCTTCTTCTGTCATGTCCAGCACTCGCCACCCAATATCAAGGTATGTTTCATACTCCAATCTTTCTATTGCTCATAAGACGTTTATCCACACTGTGTCTCACTTGGTTGAACCAGAAACATATGAGCAAGTTTGTCAAGATCCTAAATGGGTTACTGCCATGAATGATGAGATTTATGCCCTTGAAACAAATCGCACATGGAGCTTGGTCTCATTGCCTCCTGGCCATCATCCCATTGGCTGTAAATGGGTGTACAAGATCAAATATAATTTTAATGGCTCCGTTGAAAGATATAAAGCCCATCTTGTGGCCAAGTGATTTACACAACGGGAAGGGATTGATTACACTAAAACATTTGCTCCGGTGGCTAAACTTACAACTTTTCGATGTCTGTTAGCCATTGCTTCTATTCGTAATTGGTCTCTTCATCAAATGGACGTTCAAAATGCATTTCTTCATGGAGATTTAACAGAAGAAGTATATATAAGTCCTCCACCTGGCTTTCGTAGACAGGGGGAGCAACATTTGGTTTGTCGACTCCATAAATCTCTATACGGATTGAAACAAGCTTCACGCAGTTGGTTTCACAAGTTTCTTTCTGCAATTCAGAAGTTTGGTTTCCGACAGTCACGGACAGATTATTCCCTATTTACCAAGGTCAGTGATGGTTCTTTTACTGCTATACTTCTCTATGTTGACGACATGATCATCATAGGCAATAATGATAAGGCAATTCAGAACGTGAAGAATTTTTTGGGCAGCTGTTTTCGGATTTAAGGATCTTGAGTTCTTGAAGTATTTTTTTGGGATTGAAGTAGCTCGCTCTAAGGCAGGAATTTCCATCAGTCAACGAAAGTATACACTTGACATACTTGAGGAAGCTGGTTTATTAGGTGCTAAGTCTGCAAAATTCCCCATGGAACAGAACCTAAAACTTGCTTCGAATGAGGGGGAGTTACTTAATGATCCGATATACTATTGAAGGTTGATTGGAAAATTAATTTACCTTACCATCACAAGACCGGATATCACGTACTCAGTCAATATGCTTAGCCAATTCATGCAACAACCCAGGAAACCACATCTTGAAGCTGTTCACCGTCTGCTACGCTACTTGAAAAATGCTCCGGGTCAGGGTCTCCTATTTTCTTCACATGGCAAGCTACAATTGACAGGTTTTTGTGATGCAGATTAGGGAAGTTGTTTAGATACACGGCGGTCTGTCACAGGTTATTGCGTATTTCTTGGGAACTTACTTATTTCATGGAAAAGTAAGAAGCAAGTCACAGTATCTCAATCTTCAGCCAAGTCTGAGTATAGGTCCATGGCATTGATCACATGCGAATTAACTTGGCTACGGTATTTATTGCGAGATTTTCAGGTATCTCATCCAGAACCAGCTCGACTTTTCTGCGATAATCAGGCAGCAATCTACATCTCGGCCAATCCTGTTTTTCATGAGAGAACAAAACATATTGAGATAGATTGTCATACGGTTCGTGAGTGAATACAGAAATGAGAACTCAAAACTATTTTTATAGAAAACGCGAAACAAGTTGTTGATTTATTCACTAAGCCATTGGGACAAGTCGTTTTTCATACATTGCTTGGCAAGTTGGGAGTTCTTGATATCCACTCTCCAACTTGAGGGGGAGTGTTAAAATAGGAAACAAATATTCAACATTATTCCTTGCTGATTATTTGATTTATTGCATTGATTTTGTTTACATGTATAATTTCCTGATTGTAGGATGAATTAGCTGTGATTATTTTCTTTCTTAGTTCATTAGGGATAATCTTGTATATATGCTAGCCTTGTATCAAAATTATATATACAAAAAGAATACAGAAAAGATTTGTTCTCCAATTTTCTTCTTCTTCCTTCTTCTTCTTCTTTCTCACAAATTTTCACTCATTAACAATAAAATTTTGATAGGAGAAATTAAATACTATTCAACTGTTACAAGCAAATTTAATAATCTATTAAAATGTTATACGCACACTATTCATAATGACTTCGACTTTTGGAATAGCTCTAGTGTTCGGTCGTTACAAAGGTGTTAGTCTATTAATTAAAATTCAGGAGACATCAAAGGCCGACTCATGAGATGGAGAAGTAGGTGGCAAACTTTCTCTTCACAATAGGCGATTGAACTCTTGACTTGTTGAATGAACTTAAGCCTATAAATAATTTTATTTTATTTACCTAAAAAACAAACTTAAGCCTGTAAATAAGCCATCTTCGGCTGAAGGAAAATTGTACCAAGCAAAAGAGAAAGAAACTGAGAAAGGGAGAAGAAGAAGAGAGGAAAGAAAAAGAGAAGGGAGAAAAATGGAGATAAGTAAATTAAAAGAATTTAAAAGTGAATGTACTTTTTATAGGTGGTAACATCACTAATCTTTCGTGTACTTAAGTCTAATTACAGGCCGCTCCATCCAACTTTATTAAAATATCATAAATCTCGCCTTATAGCTAGGACCGGCAATTCGTGTCAACAGGTCGACCCACGGGTCAACAGGGCAATCTGATACTAGTTGACACGAAAATCAAACATTTTAAATATGATACAATCCAACACGAAAAATAAAAAATAAAAAATAAAAATGAAATTGAAATTGAATTTGACACGATTCAATAATAGTTTATTAATGTATTTCAATCCATGACCAATTAGAGAATAGAAAAAATCAGCAAATAAATATAACAATAAATATAATCGTGTCAAACGGGTCAATTCGTGTCAGAAATTGCCAGCTCTACTTATAGCTGATTTATGGGTAAAATGAACGGAACCCTTTGTTTTTATTACATTTAAAGAAAAGGATAAAATGCAATAAATTCTCCTAAATTATGATCAAACTTGAAACTAACTAACAATAAATCATGCAACAAACCCTCTAAACTATTACATTTTGTTGCAAATTGCCCCATTCTCTTATTGTTTTTCATAAATAACCAAAATGCAATTTCTTTATGAAATTTAATTACTTAATGCAAATTTCTAATTAATATACAACATGAAACACTACATTGATGGCATATTCTCCACTTATAAATTTATACATAATTTTTAAAATGAATCATTTAAATAATGCTTTTAGGTTATTAAAATAAAAATTAAGTACTAAATTTAAAATACTCAAATAATTATTCTAAAACATATATATATATATATATATATATATATATATATATATATATATATATTAACATTAAAAAATTAAAAAGGTGTTTATTATTTAAGTAATTTGTAAATTATTTATAAATATATTTATATGAAAAGAATTTATTATTGTGGTATATATTTTTCTTTAACTAGAATAATAAGTGAAACATTATTGATACAGTTTAAAGAGTTTACAAATTTAATAATAAGGATAGGATAGTCTTTTGTAATGAAATTGGAGCAATTGCAACAAATCAATAATTTAGGGGGTTACTTGCAAAAGTACAATTGTTAGGGGTTCTTGCCCTTTACCCTAAAAAAATATTATGGAGTTTTACAAATTGACCATATTGCCCTTATGTGATTTTCTCTCCACCTCCAACAATTTTGTGCACTTTTTTAAACCAATTCCGTTGGTTCAAGTCTCCCATCAAAATCCAATATGTGCGCGGTCTCTTTCGAAAACCATCGTCCCATCTTCCATTTGCAGCACCAACTCCATCCCGCTGAAAGCAAGCAGGAGTATTGAAAACCTTAACACCCTAACCCTACCAACCAACTCCATCCTTGACTTTGTTTATATCATCGGCCCCACCACCCCCACCCCGATCCCTCTCTTACCGATCACCGTCGTCGTCGTCGTTGTCACGCCGCTCACCGGTAACCTTAGCGGGAAAGACTCTACTGCAAACTTGGCCGACTTTCATTTTGTGTACCTAGCTCGATCTTGCGGCTAGGGACGATGGCGAAGTCGACCTCGGTGTCAGAGTAGAGGGGCTAGAGCTAGTTGTCTAGTGGGGGAAGGCGTCATGGTTAGGAGTTCGGAGGGGATTTTTGTTACTACTTACAAACTAGATGTAATTTATCGAACGGCAGATAATGTAAGTGTAATATATCATATATCGAGGGAGTCAAACTGTAATTTACCATTATATTTTTCTAAATAGAAGTGAGTTGAGTAAATCTTGTTATTTAATGTGAGCTAATTATATCATATTTCTCCTCTATTATCATTGTTTTGTGTGTATATTCTTGGGCGAATTAATTACTAACAAAAGGGAAGGATTTTTGTGTGTACCTTTCAAAAAAAAGGAAATAAATGAATAAATAATGGAAGAATTTTTCAGGTTTGATATGCTAATGTAAAATTAAGAAAATAATTTCACCTTAAAGAATGAATGGATTTCCTTTGTTTATACCATAATTTGGTGGTAAATTTTCAGGCTTTCTAACATTGATACCATCATATATAATAGTGTCTTTGAAATGGTTTCATCACTTACCTCTGATATTTTGGTGGATTGCAAGTTTGCAACTGCTACGACATGCTTCTGGGTTTTTCAAAAACTTCCTAATAATAGCACCTAAGGGCTAAGGCCCAAGGGCCATTGTAAGACCGTGACAGCCAATTTTGCATGGTTTCAATGATGATTGCTCATGACTCTCATTAGACATCTACTAAAACATTTGATGAACATGGATTGAATTTCATATTTTTTGACATATTTTTTTCTATTATTATTATATATCTTTCTTCTTCAATAAGAAAATGAGACTTAATCGGATGTTACGATTGTTACCTATGAAGCACGGACACGGGGACATGATAAATTTTAAAAAACAAGACATGACACTTAAAGAAATAAAATTATAATTATTTATTTATGTTTATAATAAATTAAACTTTATTATTTTATCCATATTGCCATAAAATATTAATCATTTAGATCTTAAAATTTGTGCTATTACTATTTTCTTAAGTTTTATTTTATATTTTAATTAGTTCATAATATATTTGTAAGTTATATTAAAGTTAATTGAAAATTATCCTATCGTGTCATCGAAGTGTCCAAAATTTAGTCTTGAAGTATCCAAAATGTGTTTTTGAAGTGTCCTAAATATGTCCATGAAATGCATTAAATGTCCTCGTTTACCTAGTTTCAAGAAGTTACAATCTCAATCCTCCGAATTTGGTCTCGATCCAATGTCCTTGTCTCAATCCTCCAGCCCAATCTTTTTTAGAATTCCCAAGATTTGAAGTGTCCTTTTATCGAGCAAACAAGTTCCTACCTTAGTTTCTCGCGTGTATGTGTGATTAGTGTCTTGCGATCTTGCCATGTGCAATTTGATATGCCTTTCTGGAATAATTATTATTATTATATTTAGATGATCTTCATTAGGTCAATTCTGAAATTCCGAAAATATGTAGAGGTTTTAGGCGAGATCAAATGTGAGATTCTTTATACGTAAGGCTTCACATGCTTAAGTATTATAAATATGTAAAAATATATTAGTGTTGTACTGTGAGCGCGCAAGTCGCGACACCCCTCTAAGTCCTGCAGTTCATACCAATTTCTGGAATTGCATAATGTTTTATATGCATAGCAGGGTCCATTAGGCAAATGTTTGCTGTTAATTCTAAATCATCACGCCTTCCGAGGATCATTGTGGACAATCATATTCTCAATAATGTCGCCTCTAATCATGTTGTATGTATCCGATGGTTCACTAGGTTATTTGTTTCGATTTAGGTGTCAATCCATATAATTTATTTAATTTATTTATTATAATATATTAAATTAAATTTGACACAATCCAACACGAAACAAACTATTTAATTTATTATCAGCAAAATTAAATTGAATTTGACACGATCGAGTAATAGTTTATTGATATATTTCAACCTATGACCAATTAGAGAAGAGAAAAAAATAAATATAATCGTGTTAAACGTGTCGTGTTCGGGTTACTCGTATCGTGTTTGTGTCAACCCTTATATTCTCGTGTCGTGTTCGTATCGACCATTATACAACTTTAACTCTTCTATGATCAACTCTAACTCTTTTAATTCATACCATATTCATATCGTATTTCATTTTACCAACTCTAGTATTAAGATCAGGATAAATACGGAGGGAATATACTTTTAGATCAAGCAAAAATTGATGATTGACCCCTATTGACTTTCTGGAATGCAAGCTTTTAATGGACTTTTTGGGTATGCAAGACAGACTGACCCCTATATACAAATTAATCCGGAATACTGTAATATGTGCACGGCATAATAGGTAAACCCCTATATGCTGATTCATTAGCAGATAATATAAAAACGATTACTTATGCTAGAATTTTGTGCAGAAATGAGTGTATTGAGTAAATAAAAAGAATTATTATACTAAAAATTACAATCTTTGTATTGTAATGGGTGTGGATACCGAGCTTGTTAAGGAATTTGACCTTCAAACAACTAGTAGTTAACTTGTTCCTATATACATGTGGAATATCAATGGAAGTGAAATAAGCGGTGTAACAATGTGACAAATGAAGATGTGGAAAGAACTAATTAAACTCATATAAGTGTGAATGATAAGGGAAAAGATATTCAGGAACCAGAGATGAATGCATCCGAAGGAGGCAAGTTGGAAGTTGTATTAAAAGGGATTTCTGAAGGGCTTGGATCCTAAATCTGAAGGAACTGAATCTGCTAAGAAGTTTGCTTGCTTGGCCATTGAGGAGGAACCTATTACGGATAAGATTGAGGATATTCCACCCATACAAGGGGTATAGTTGGCAAGACAGTAATGAGTTGAAGTATGCCAAGGTACTAAAGTGAGCCCTGTTGACAAGGGTGGGTCTGAAATTTCTATTCCTAGTTCATCACGATGTTTTGCCTATGGAATGTGAGAGGCTTGCTCAAACAAAATGAGTGTAGATCATTAATAAAGTCTATGGACATATCTCTTTTTACTTTCATTGAAACTAGAGTACAAAAGGATAAGATGGATAATGTTGTGAGGAGTATATGTCCTAATTGGAAGATATATCATAACTATCACTATTCTCCTCTTGGAAGAATCTGGATTTGTTGGCGTAATAGTAAGCTAAGGGTGTCTCAGATAGCTAATAGTGATCAATTTATTCATTGTGATATTGAAACTGTGGAAGGATTGTTGAAATATAAGGGAAGTTTCGTTCAGCAGAGGAGGTTTGGTGAATAGATCATTCAAATTTAACAATTTCCTAACTAAGCATGAGAGTTTATTGCATCTGGTGGAGGATGTTTGGAGTAGGCATGTGTTGAGGTTGTCCCACATCGGTTCTGGAAGGGGCTGGTAGTCGGTATATAAATGTGAGGGAAAGCCCCACCCTTTAAGCTAGCTTTTGGGGTAAGAGATGCCCAAGACAACCTAACAACATGTTCAAGGGACTAAGATGCATGTTGTTGTGCAGAAACTTAAGCTCGTCAAAGCTGGACTAAGCTCCTTAACAAGCACGAGTTTGATGACTTCTCTCACAAGGTCATAGAAGCTAGGAGGAAAGCCCTTAATGTCCAACAATTGCTTGATTCTGACCCTCATAATGCATGCTGATTTAAAGAGGAGAGGGGATCAATGTTTACATCAATTTTAAATTATGGAACAAGTTGAGGAGAGTTCTTACAAACAACAATCAAAGGTGAAACAGGATAAACTGGGAGATCAGAATACTAAATACTTTCACAAGGCTTCTATGCATGGAAGGGTGTTTAATTGTATTCATTCCTTAATCAATGATAAGGGGAAGGGATGGAGAAGGAGATTATTGATTATTATAGAAACTTATTTACTAATGATCAGCCTCAACCTATTGTGGATGATATATGACAATTCATTGCTATTTCGATAACTCAACAGCAAAAAGTGCAGATGATGTCCCCTATAACTTTGGAGGAGATCAGAGAAATTACTTTTCACATGAAAGACGATAAAACCCCTGGTCCAGATGGCCTCAATGCTATGTTTTTCAAATCTTCTTGGGCCATTATTGGGAAGGAAGTGCTGAAGCTGTTTTAGACTTCTTTAAAACAGGTAAGAGATTAATGTTGCTTCCATTACCTTAGTGCCTTAAGTCTCTTGTCCCTCTATGGTTGCTGACTTTAGGCCAATTTCAGTTTACAATGTTATATATAAATGCATTGGTAAACTTATTGCTAACAGACTAAAGCCTATATTGAATATATGTATTAGTGCAAATCAGTCTGCATTTGTCTCTGGTTGGAACATTGTGGAGAATGTCCTCCTTGCCCAAGAGATCATGTTACATTATCATAAGAATAAAAAGCCTACTAGAGGTACTCTGAAGATTGGCATTAGGAAAGCTTATGAAACTCTCTCTTGGGAGTTTCTGGTTGCTGTGTTAAGAGGGTTCAATGTGCCTGAGATGATGATTCATCGGATTTATACTTGCATTTCTACACCAATGTTTTCATTGAATATCAATGCAGTCTTGATAATTTATTCAATAGCGGAAGAGGGCTCAGACAAGGGTATACTATGTCCCCTTATATGTTTGTGATGGCCATGGAAGTTTTATCAGGAATGCTAAATTAGATGGAGTAAGGTGAGACTGTTTCAATACCATTGGAGGTGTAAGATGATGAGAATCAATCACCTTATGTTTGTCGATGACTTGTTGATATTTTGTCCTGGGAATACAAGTTATGTGAACATTATTCTTCATGTTCTCCAAGGGGTTCAGTTCACTCTCTGGTCTTGTGCCTAATCCTGCAAAACGCTCTTTATTCATGGCTGGGATTGATGAGATTAATGTCCGTGCCATTCAACAAGTTACTGGATTTAATATTGGCAGTTTTCCTATAAGGTATTTGGGAGTCCTCTAATCACTACTAGGCTCAAGAGTTCATCTGCTAGGAGCTAGTTTAAAGTGGGAAA
Source organism: Cornus suecica (assembly GCA_963922005.1). Classification (NCBI taxonomy): domain Eukaryota; kingdom Viridiplantae; phylum Streptophyta; class Magnoliopsida; order Cornales; family Cornaceae; genus Cornus; species Cornus suecica. The sequence continues at coordinate 38,460,980 of OY998247.1, read as the reverse complement.
TGGTCAAAATATTATTTTCTGATATGATGCTTAGTTGTACGACACACCTATAGGCTATAGTTGAGGTGTTTGGGAAGCAATTATCTATGAATCAGGCATTGCAAGAGGAGCTAAGGTTCAACAACGTAGTAGGGAAGAACATACACTCTCTTCTCAATAAACGGTGTATTGCTGCTGCAGTATATGTCTATTGGTGTGAGAGGAATATAAAGTTGTATGTTAGTAAGAGGAGGTCAGAGGAGTAGCTCCGATAGGAAGTTCTTAACGGTGTCAAGTTTAGAGCTTATTCTTTGTCTGACGTGAAGTCCTCTGTTGCAAACAAGGAATTTACTGAGGTTTGTGGTCTCCCTATGTCTATTTTTGATACAAAATGATTTCCTTATTAGGTGTTATTCTCGAAACTTTCTGCTATACTTTTGGGAGCCTTTTACCATGGTCACTATGCTGATGGTGTTATGTGTTGGCAAGAGATGAGTTCCTATATATATACACACACACGTCACACATCCTTCATTTCATACCTGTATTTAAATGTGTGTATATGTGTAAGCTTATATACCATAAACATATGTATATATACATATGCATATATATACACATATATACATACACACATAATACACAGAAAAAACATACACACTCATACATACATAGATACATGCATGTGCATACACCTACAAACTCACATATATAAATACATCTCCACATATATATAAACATGCACATATAGACAGACATACATTTCTTTACTCATTTTGATGAACATAATTCCAACAGTATGACATTGAAACTCAATTAGACTTCAATGGGAACATTAATTTAAAAAATGCATTTGGAGTTTTATGAGAAGATTGAAATATCATGAAATTGAGATTATAATGCAATCACACGGTAATACAAACAAACATAGCATATATTAGAAGGATTCAAATATCATGAAATTACGATTATAATGCAATCCCACCGTAATACAAACAAACATAGCATATATTGGAAGGATTAAAATATCATGAAATCACAACTCCAATGCAATCCCAAAGCAAAGCAACCAAAAGTAATGATTTTCTATTTATAACATCTGCAAACGAACTCAAATACGATCACACAGAATCCAGGCAAAAACAAGAGTCATCTTCAGAAGCAAGAATGGCTAATTGTACATCCCCTGATAAACCTCAGTGACTACTAAATAACCTGGGTGGCTGTAAACTATAGCAGTCCATTACTTTTAAAATAGAATCCTACTACTACAACATGTCACAATACCTTCGTATTTTCTGAAAGTGATCTCCAAGTTCTTCTAATCAAACTGCTGTCGAAGCTGCATCTCCGTCTCACTTTTCCAAGTAGCGTGCGATGACTGGCCCTTCATCCTCTTATTCTTCTCCTTGTCTTTAATGACTGAACCCTTCTTCTTTGCTGACTCTTTGTCCGTGTCAGCAGGAGGACGATCACCGCATACCGGGCAGACCATTCCACGTGCACTAGAATACGTTTTGGGTATTCCACACTGGACGCACATCCTATAAACAGAAACCTCCCCTTTCAGAGAAAGATAAAATAAAGGTGCTACCATACTTCCAGTAAAGCAAATACAAGTCATAGTTACATCTACATAAAAGAAAATTGTACGAGCCACAGATGGAGTGGGAAATATAATATTAATAGCGGGCCACTTCCTTGTTCTTTTTTCCTAGTTGATATACCAAACATACCCCCTCCTTCCAAAGGAGTTGAATAATAGACCTGATGATTTATGAGGCACTGGCACGAAGCCACTTACCCACCTAGGCCCACCCCTTTGGGTTGTCACTTCAATTTCATTTTCTCTTTTTGGTAGGTACTTCACCTCTAGGAACTCTTGTTTTGCAAATGGTAAAGCTCAAGCTGCAAGTTTAAGAAAGTCTAAGGGCAGCTACTTTATGCAGATAATCGCTATAGGTTAGGTTTGTACTTTGTACATAGTCCATCCCTCCCAGTCCCAGCACCATTGATTAATGGGACCAACAGTTTGCATAACATTTTGGGTCAATACTGATCTTACCCTTACTGTTCTTTTCTTATTTGGGGCTGGGATATATATCTACCTGGAATGATATAATCAATCTGTTTTTGGTTTTTCAGTGAAATGATAAGCTAATTAGTGTATGCAATACCAAATTAATAGCGAAACAAGAAGAATAAAATCCTAATTCATGGTGCCAATAAATTGATTCCCTGAAATATTAAGAGATCATCAATTTTCCTATTCTTGGCCAACTGCAGGTGCAAGAACTTCTCTACAACTTCCACAACTAGTGTGGCAAATACCTCGTGATGAGGCACAACAAGCTACAACAAAGGCAATAATATATTTTATAGTCCTTTTCGTGTTTTAGACAAGGTGGTTAGTATTAACACCAGGGCTTTTATGATTGCATTCAGTAACTTCAATATTCAGTAAATCGCCATAAATTGTGGGAAGATGGAACTGGAAATTCTGCAAGCCACAGTAAGGAATTGACTACTCTGACATATAGTAGAGACCCAGCATTTGACAATGAATTTGGTTTTTGAAGGGTTCAAGGGTTTCAGAAACAGAATCAAATTCAACAATGGACATATATGGACAAGAAGGGGATTGAGGGCGATATTGGTGGACTTTTAAAATGATTTTGATCAGGGAATCAACCAATCATTTTGGATATATATATATATATACTATATAAATACATAAAATAACCCAACCATTTTGCATGAGCTGAAGGAATACAATAGAAATATGCAAGCACAGGGCAAAGAGATTAGCTAAAAACAAGTTTCCAGAGAGAAATCGGGATAACTAAGGGTGGGCCTACGGTCGAAAGATGGACGAGCCACCTTCTTGCTCATGGATGCAGCAGACATTGAGTTCTAGAGCCTCTGTTGTTGGAGTTGTTTTTATTCCCTCTAACATCCACAAAGAAAGAAATCAAAAAGGGAAGAAATGGAGAATGGAATAGAATAAGGAAAAGAAAGAAGAGAGACAGGGAAGGTACAAGTCCATACAGGAGGGAGGAAGGGAGGGAGATAGAGTGAGGTCAGCCGCAGAAGTGTTTTGGTGGGGCTGAAGGAGTGAGGTTTTTTGGCCATATCCTACTTATCATGAGAAAGGAATGGAGCACAAAAATTCCTATTTGGAGCACGAATAATGCCACCATAATTAAGAACCATTACCTAGTGCCGACCTTTGTTTGCTGAGGATGATAAGAGGAGCATGGGTATAAACCTCACATTGTCCTTATTTCCACAATGTGGTTGTCTCATACTTGGACCTTGATGCTTGGAAGCCTAAACTTTTGACCACTATGTGCACTAAATAATAGCTCTAGCTAATGCCCCACCAGCGCACATGTATACTGTTATACATATAAAGACTTAGACCTTATAGACATACAGACACTTGGGCATAAGGAAATGTGTTTGAACGTCTGATACTAGTAAGTGTAACAGGATGACCCAAATGAAATCCAGTTCTGTAAGCTCATTCCATTTTAACAAGAAAATAAATGACCTTAGAAGCTCTGCTGCATCTTCTGTATTTGGATTGCTTGCAGTTGCTACACGCTTGCCTCCTACTTGTGTTGTGCTCAAAGAAACATGAGCCTGATCTGATGCTGGAGCAGAATTACCTCCAATATCACTTCTTACTCGCTCATGGATTCCAACTAATTGAGCTTTGGACTCTAGTACAACACCTATAAATTACATAAAAGAAAACTTCAGAATAATTGTTTAGTCTTGTATTCATAAAAATGAAATTGAAAAGAGAAAGAAAATTATATGTACGGACATACACACTAATATATATAATGAAAGAGAAGTCCCCAAATCCTATTTTGAAACGCACAATGCCAAGAGACTATTAATCGCTGCTAATTCAGCAATGAGATCTAAGTTTATGCTTTTCATGGTTTTGTATAAATTACTGCCTTGAAACACGATTAACTGAAGCAACAGCATCAGGAATGTCCAATCGACTGGAAGAACACTTCAGTCCTACATAATTTATTCCAATATAAACTACGAGATCTGTCATTTGAAACTCGGTCTATTGCCACATGTCTAATACTTGTTATAAAAAGTCATGAAGGTCTATAGAAAACTACGTTGTGATGAGAAGTCTCCTATCCATTGTTCCAAAATCAGAATTAAAATCATATTTCAACATGGGAATAGTATGTTAAACATAACAAAGAAATATTTGTCAATGTAGAGCAATCCTTTCTGGGACGAAGGATATCATAGAAGCTATGACTAATTTATCAATGCAAGCAAGTTAGAAACTTCTACAAATAAAATTAGCAAGTTCAAAGTGCAAATTAGCACAAATGCCCTCCAGAATTACACCAGAATTCACTGACGATAAAACCGAATAAATTTTGATAGTAGTTCTGACTAAATAAAATCGAATATGTAGAATAGTTAAGGTCATTTTAAAAAATTGGAATATTGCTATTATTGACTTCCTCATCTGCAAAGACTTAAATAATTGCAAGTGTGCCTACTACAAGTGCACCACAAGTTACACTACACATTTTAAGGATTAAGGAAGTCATGCAACAGATTTTGAAGACATCATTCAGGCTTAAGCTCACAGCCTGCCTTCATCTGAACTCAAATCACAATGTTCTATTCCGAACTATCTTACCAATCAACAAACCCGCTAACCAATACTATCCACTTCTTATATAGTGATTGATCTCGGTTGCCAGCCATCCAACCCTTTACTCAAAGATTATTGAATCTTGTGGTCGCAGCTCTTTAAGTCCCCAATGATGCTCTCAAAAAGCATAAATGGTTTTCTACTGAGAACCCTACTTTGTCATACAAAACCTCTCAATATTTTCTCTTGTTTATCTTTTCCACACCACAGCATGGGGTGGAACTTGGTGGAGTACCAAACATACTTGCTATTCCAAATCCACTAAAAACCGGCCAATTCCCTATTAACAGGATAATTCTGTTATGTATCATTAAATCACAATAGAACCAAGTGCTTCCTTGCTAAACCAGCAAGACTTCTAAGAACCAGCGTATTTTATTTTTATTTTTTTTCCTCGTGAAGACATCAGTGACAACTCGTCAATGAAAATTTTATCAAGTCATTCAGAACTTTAAAACTCATCTCAAAATTCTAAGTACGTTATCTTTAGTAGCTTTTCAAAGGCACAAAGGTTAGTTTTGGCTACTTCGAATACTTGTTCAAACCTAGCTCTTATTAGTTTTTAATCCAAACCTCAAATCTAAGCTTCCTGAAATCTAAAACCAGTATTAACCAAGTAAATTAGGGACTTCTAGATCAAGTGAATCATTTATTAATGATGCGATTCCTAGAGTGTTTTAGATCACTTATCTTTCCTATACTCTGTGATTAAAGAAGTTTAAAAGATACTGATACAATCTTTCAAACAAGTCTTGAATCTACAACCATAAGTCATCATCACAATAGACCAATAAACAACCGTTGTACACTATATATGCCAAAAAGATACAAATAATTTGCTAATAAACCAGAAATCAATCATTGATGTACTGCAACTCAATACAAGAAAAAGAACAGAACACAATTAGTATAAAGTTGTCCTAATATCCTCAGCATATAATAAAAGCTCTACCAATAAATCCGACAACTGTTCCGATAAGAAGTAAACTTCCAATCTGCAAGTGCTGTAGAACAAGTCTTAAAGATCAAGTTTCGATTGTTTTGATAATTGGATTGATGGAAAAGTAAAAACAGATTGCAAGAATAGGATAATTGTTGTTATATTTATATTAAAAGATGTTGACATATCTCGAGTTCCGTTAACAACATTCCACCTAAAAAGGAAAAGAAAAAATCCACTAGTATAATACCAAATAAAATAATCGTCACCACTGTAATATAGGATTTTCCTATACTCCAGCACCAATATCAAGCCTTTTCCCACCTGATTGGAGTCTGTTACAGGAATATATATATATATTCCGCCCATTTACGGCCATAGCCTCTGTCAATCCCCAAGTAGTTGACTAAATGTTTTATGGATAACATAGGATGCTCTATCAAGGTACCAAGATCTAACTGCATGAATTACACAAAACTAGTAATTGATTTGATCACTCAAAAGTTTATGTTTTTCATATAATACTAAAAAAAAAGGAAACAAAAAAAAAAAAAACACTATAAAAATTTAAAAACAAAAAAGTTAAACTAATTTGGAGTGCCAAAATTAAATTATAAAGCAATAACACAGTGTTTTTCCACTGATAATTCAACAATGATAATCTACCCTTTTCCTCTCCTACTTGTTTGGGGTCGGCCAGATGAATCATATTTCACTTCGCTCTATTCAAGGCCATTGCATCAGTCAATTCACAACTGCTATATTAGACATTATAGTGACAACACAAGTAGTGCTATGAAGGTACAAAGATCATGAATTGCACAAAATGGAGGACCTTACACAATCACTCAAAAATAAGGTTTTCCTAATATACAGCAACAAAACTTCTATGGACAAAACACAATGTTATGAAGGTACCAAGAACATGAATCTCACACAACTAGCAATTGACACAAAGACTCAGGTGCTATGAAGCTACTAAGAGCATGAACCGCAAACAACTAGTAATCAACCAAATCACTCAAAAATTAGGTTTTTCCTGCAACAAAACTATTTTCAATGTGGTATCGAAGACATACATAGTATCAATGTCCTAAAACCATGAATTGCACAAAAATTAGAAATTAACACAATCACTCAAAATTAGTTTTTCCCCATACTACTATATGAACAATATATTTAATTTTATCAAGGTGCACATAGCATAATAAATAGCACAAAAATTGACACAATCACTCAAAATTGAATTACCGGCAGGTAAATCTTTTCTCTCTTTGCGGTTTCTCCGACCGTGCCGCCACCGCTGCCCATCGTCTCTAGCCGGCGAATCTGGTTCTTCAACGCAATTGTTCAGAAACTCCGGCGGTCCTGAAACCTCCGATAATCACCAGCAATCAACCATTAAAAACGAGGAAAAGAATAGGTCAATGTTGAATATTTATAGTTAAGCAGTCGAAAATCAATAAATACATAAAATCAAAAGCAACTCCTAAAATACCATGAAATCAACACACACGCAAAGATATATATATATATATAAAAATCAGTCAAATATATGAGTGTGTGTGTAGAGAGAGAGAGAAAGTGAATTACTTCGGAGAAAGCGTCGAGAGCGGAGGGAAGGGAAGATCTGGCACCGGAGGCGAGAGGGGAGGGTTTTGAGAAGTCGAACAAGGGTTTGTTGTTGCCCATCGAACGGTTGCTCCTTGAAACGTCACCGTTTTCATCATCTTCTTCGTCGTCTGAGGAGCTTTGGAATTGGAGATGTTCGTTTTCGTCTTCCTCTTCTGCGGAAGAGTAGCCTTGGATGAGTGCTAAGCTCATTGCACACAAAATCAATAGTGTGTAGATGTGTGTTCGTGTGTATATATATTTCTACATATTAACTATAGGGCTATTCTATTATCATAAACCGGCTATGGTTTCAAAAAAATCAACTTTGTGTACTTCCTATACAGAAAATGACTTTAATAAATTTGATCAATTTGTCCATTTTTTATAATTTTGAACAAAATTATCCCTGAAACTAGAGAGAATTACTGATAAACAATTTTTTATTATTTATATATGCCAAAAAAAATATTATTACCAATTTTTTTTTTTACAACGACCAATTAGGGAAAAATATAAACCAATTAAGTAATATAAAAATGTTTTGAACTATAAATAAGATTTTGTTTTTGTTTTTAACTTTGTTTTTTATTTTTTACTATAAACGAAATTTTTTTGATTTATGCCGAAAAAAAACTTTAATGACAAATAAATTTTTTTGAAACTAGCAATTAGGGTAAAATATAAAACAATTAAGTCCAAAACATAAAACATATTTCAAACTACAAATGAGATTTTGTTTTTTCATTCTTAACTTTGTTTTTTATATTTTACTATAAACGAAAAAAAATTGATTTATGCCAAATAAAAAATTAATGTATCAATATTTTTAACTAAACTACCAATTAGGGTAAAATATAAAAAAATTAGGTCCAAAATATAAAAAATATTTTGAACTACAAATGAGATTTTTTTTTTCGTTTTTAATTTATATATATATATATTACAATAAACGAAAAAAAATGATTTATGCCAAAAAAAAATCTAATTAGAAAGTTAAAAATATTGATTCATTAATTTTTTATTTCGGCAAAAATCACATTTTTTTCCTTTATAGTAAAATATAAAAAACAAAGTTAAAAAAGAAAAAACAAATCTCATTTGTAGTTCGAAATATTTTTTTAAATTTCAGACCTAATTTGTTTTATATTTTACCCTAATTGGTAGTTCCCAAAAAAAAATTTATTTTTGCATTAATGTTTTTTTTGGCATAAATCATTTTTTCCCCTTTAAATATAAAAAAAAACAAAGTTAGAAACGAAAAAAAAAATCTTACTTGTAGTTCGAAATATTTTTTATATTTCGGAGTTAATTTTTTATATTTTACCGTAATTGATAGTTCTAAAAAAAAATATTTTGGCATTAATATTTTTTTTCGGCATAAACCAAAAAAACAATCGTTTATCAGTAAACCCCCCTTTAGTTTCACGGGCAGTTTTGTCCGAAATTGTAGGGAATGGGGTAAGTTGATCAAATTTGTTAACGTTAAGGGAATTTTTTGTATAGGGTGCGTTTGGAAAGCCTGTTTTTTGTATTTGTTTTCTGTCTTCAAATATAAAAACTGTTTTTATATTTGTCTTTGTTTTTTCAGGAAAAAACTAAAAACAAAAAAGCGTTTGGATGAAGGTGTTTTCACCACTTTTATTTGATAAAAATTGTATTTTATGAATTTGGTGTTTTCATTGTTTTTACCACCTAAACAGTGAAAAAACTCAAAAAACAACTAAAAGTTGTATTTGGTGTTTTCATCACTTTTACACACTATTCACAGAAAACAGTTTTCTTGGGGAAAAAACAGTGAACAGTAAACGCGTTTGCCAAACGTGTTTTTTTTTTTAGTCTTGTGAACAGTAAAAAAACAAAAACAAAAAACAGGGTATCCAAACGGACCCATAAGAAGGGGGCAAGTTGATCTTTTTTGAAACCATAGGGGGTTTCCTGATAATAGACCTTAAGTATAACGAAAAAATTGGTGTCATAGTATACCACTTTTTTCTTATAAGAAAAAAACAAAATTCAACTTTTTTTTAACATCTAAGCGTTTTTCGGTTGAAATCAGGAGACTAAGTAGGATCGTTGGGGGACCGTATAATCAGAATCGTAGAATTTTGGGGGATCGTACGAGGTAAACATATTAAGTTTTTAAAAAAGTATTAATAGTTAAATACTTAATTTAAAAGTTTAAATCATATTACAATTTTCAAAAAAAATTAATACATTATCCCTTTAATTGTTTTTTCATAAGTTTGGACCATATGTTAAGATATTGAATTAAATCATTAAGATTTTGGCCCTTTCATATGGAAGGCTTAACCATCAAACTATTCTTTGAGCGTAGTAGAATCGTTAGAAAATCATAAAATCATATAGAATCGCAATAGAATTTTATAATCGTAGTAAAATCGTATAAAATTATAATAAAATTGTACAACAATAAGATTTTAGAAGTTATTATGGGAATTATAACAACTATGCTTTATATTATTATAAAACATTTATTCCTATGTTAGAAAGAAGAAGAAGAAAAATGAGGAGTTTCTATTAGTTTGATGCATTTATCACCATGATAAATATAAAATAATATTGTAAAACCAAAGTGTACCAAAAATATACATCTCTTTCAATTATTATACATTTGTTGTTATTCTGAAAAAACTATAATGGGAGTGTACCACTAATTAAATTGTTCCAATATTTTAATGCATTTCTCACTATGTTGAACACATAAAAATTGTACCAGTATTTCTTTATATAGAAAAACCATACACAATATTTATAAAAAATTTATTATTGATAAACATTCATCATTAGATAGAAAGAGAAATTTGTCGGTTTTTTTCACATTTGTCACCATGTTAAATACGAAAATTCCTCATTTTGGTAAAAGGTTTATTTAAATTCTCTTCAGGAATTTCAATTGAAAATCACATTCTACTTCAATTATTATAAGATTAAGTGAATTAATTTTTTAGAATATTGTAATCATTCCCTTAGCTAAATCATTAACGGTGTTTTAATGTATTATTACATAGAAGCCAAAAATTTCCAACTCTAATATTCAAACCCTAATGTAACAAGTGTAATTTTCACTCTTGATTTAGATAATGAAGAGTTCAAGGTTATCCTAGTAGGAGAGAGAGGGACTCTTCATAATAAATGAAGGGTTGTTTAGTGGAATGAGAAGTGATAGTATTGGTGAATATGTGTTGTCTCACAAAAAATAATAGAAACGTTGGCATGCCAGATTCTCGAAAGAATCAAGTGATTGCAAAGAACAATAACTATTTTTTTTTTCTTGCAAAATATGATCAGGCGACTGTGTAGGAGAAGAACTACTAAAGTTCTAGCAATGTTCCTGATGCGGTCACTAGGGTAGCAAGAATAATGATTAAGAATAAGACCTAGATATTGACATAGTTTTATCTATCACAAGTGCACGAATCATATTGTAATATGGTATACTCAAGATAGGGTTATTGAATCCACGGGACTATGTCTTATTTTCTACTCTTTTAAACTACTACAATTGAATTATGAAGATATAGTTTGATTTATTTTGTTTTCTATAACCACTTTGGCAGATAATTAAAATAACTAGATTGGATAGATTGGTTCTAACGGGAATCAATAGATAAAGAGTCTAGGGTAGTTCTGACGCCACCACTAACCTCATAACATAGACATATATTTAAATCATTGTAAAATGACGATTCAGTGCATGTGAATCAGATTAAAGTCGCTACTAGCAGACCCTAATCCCCAAAGGGATATAATCCATCCGACATGATTACAATCTATTTTCGGAATGAGCGTAACTTGTGCATGCATTTAACTCTACTCTAAACTACTCCTACAAAGCAATAAATTAAATTAAACATGCATTCATCACCTCTCCATAGCATAAACTGTCCATAACTAGATATTCATATTCATTAAGTACCATTGTGGGATAACCATAATTTAAACGTCAGAGTTCTAGCCCTTACAAGAAAATATGGTGTGCAAGATAGAATATTCATTCAAATTAAGACAAGACATAAAATAAATATAAAATCTTATATATAATCAAACTTTGTTCACTCAATCCACATAATCATCACATACGAGGTCTTCAGTTTCCCCTTGTTACAATAAAAATAAATAACATTTATATTACTTGGTTAAGGTTTTGTCAAAAAATCCTAGATACTGGTTTAGCCGCTCATGGAGGTGGTGAAATCCATCATTGATGTAGATACCACTTCCATGGTAGCGTCGGATCTTCTTTTTTGTTATATGTTTAGGTTCCGATAACAACGCACAGTGTCACTTTGTGTTTGTTTCCACCGAAGTATTCTTTTCACCAACTATGTCCAACCTCTCCCCCCTCCACTTTCAAGAGCTGAACCCTTTCTTTTATAGAGGGAAAATAGTCGTTTTCTCCATGATTAAGTAAAATCCTTCCTTTCCTGTCATGAGTTGAGTAAGGACATAAAATATTATCAATATGGGTCAAAACATGTCCAAAAATAGCTTGAAGTGTGCATTAGGTCAAGAAAGTCGTACTGGGTCCTAGTAGAAAATTCACCAGTGGCCATAGTCGAGTTCTCGAGCCTTAACCCGAGAACTTGAACTCCAATTTTACTGAGTTCTCAGGTATTTTACTAAGAACAAGTAGTGTTGCTGATGGTGGAAAATGTCGCCTAATGGCGGGTTGAGTTCACTGGGTGTTTTGCATGATTGTATGCCATTAGGGATGATGGTGGCTGAGTTCCCGAGTTCTCGACCAAAAGCTCGAGAACTCAGGAATGCTTGTTTTTGTCCCTTTTGCATTTCAGCTCCATTGGTCATTTTCTTTGCCCGTTTGCTCTTAACTTCACTTGTATTGATTCTTAAACTCATCTTTGATATGTTTTTGGTCATTGAATCCTCAATTTTGGTCCTCGAATGGTCTAGTGCTCGTATTCCGGTTATTTCACCGAAATTAATTCACTTTACACGCATTGAAACTGAAACGTCTCAAAATACGCAAACCGGATAAAAATACCAAGATAATGATATGTGTAAACTAACAACGCCTAATTAGGGGCATATAATGTACGTTGGGTTCCCATAAGTTCTTTTTATACCTTAGTTAAAAGGACTTTTAGTGTCAAAGTTACAAAAATAGGAAAAAAATTTGAAAGTGCAAGTTGGTAGAAATATAAAGGGCTAGAATTGAATGGCAGAAACATAAATGGAAGGAAGTAAATTGTTGAAAATTAAAATACATGAATTTAAAAGAAATGAAATAATACTGGAATTGCAATACAAGGAAGTGAAAGTGCATGATAGGTAAATGTCATTTTAAGAAAATTGTATTGTAATTGAAATGTGTCTTGTGTTGCAGGGAGGGGAGGGGAGGCCTAAAAGTTACAAAAAATATTTTATTTATACTAATCCTAAACACTAGTTTAAATGTGTGCCTAATCTTTATTTTTTCTTCAGATGATGACAAGTGTACACTCCAACTATCCATGTTCTTCTTTCGTAGTGTTAGCATTTGCCACTTGACGTCCTTGGTAATTGTCTACTTCAAAGTGTTGTGTAACTTCCAGTAGTTAACCCTGCCAAGTTAACTATCCACATTCTTCCATATGTTGGTTGTCTCTCTTTCGGGCTGCCAAGTGTCATATGGTTGCTTGGTGGTTGAACACTATAACTTTTCACTTTTTGTTAGTTAAATAGAGTAATGAATCCGTTCTTAATTAAGGTTATATTAATGTCCTAGAATATAACACATTATCTCCTTTGAAAATATAACCACCTCTACTAATCCTTTAATTATAGGAACTGTCTTCTAATGGTAACTCATTCTTCCAATTGACTTCTTTTACTTCTGCCACTTCATAAGATGTTTGGCATATGACATTCTACCAACCTGCGATTTCTTTTGGCTTCTATGAGCTGGTGCTAAGCAACATCAGTTTTGTTTCTTCCATTTTCGCTACACATCGCTTAATAATTGATCTTCACATTTATTAAAATGCATCAATAGTAGGATGTCGTGTGGCCAAATGTTTTGGTTGTCAACAATATGTAGGTTAAGTAGCGTTATAATGAGTGTTGTAAAGTGTTATGATTGAGAAAAATACTATAACAAACCTAATATTTTACTACTTAATTCATTCATGGGCACTGCTAACATATTACGCTCTTTAGGATTTTCTTTGAAAGGTTAGCATTTTTTATTTTTTAGGGGGAAGAGATTGAACATGGGCACAACCGCTAAAGGAGTTGGGATCTCAACCACTAGGCTACAAGGGGATGCCATTTCACAATTTGCAAACTTTACATTAAGTTTCATTTCATTCAACCTCAAGGGGTATGACTGTAATTAACCATAAAGATAAAGTCATTTTTCAAGGAATGTGACAGTTTAATGGATCTTTTCAACTGCTCCAAGCACAACTTGTTTCCTTTCTCACTGGACTAGTTTCAGTAAGAGACCCAACCGATTAGATCTAGCCTTTTGGCCGATTGGGTCCCACTCTATAGCTCAACGGGACTCGATCGACCAAATGGACAAATCTAGTTCATTTAATCTTTCATGCAAACTGATAAGTAAGAGAGTATAAATGAGAATATAATACTCATTTATTCCGACATATCAGTGAATCCCATTTTCGAAAATGTCCAAGGTGTATATGTAATTTTTTCTTCCAAAAGAGATATATATATATAGTAGGAGTGATATTTTGCAGAATATAACACTTATTTTTCACTTACTCGTGCTCCCTTTAAGTGGTTATAAGTTTTGTGGGTGAAGCAACTAGTAATTCATAGGGTGCATCTGGTTCGGTTCAGTTCGGTTCCGATAAAAATTAAAACCGAATTGTTATTTTCAATTCCTTAAACATGAGAATCAGAACCTAACCATTAATGCAAGGAACCTTCAGTTCAGTTCTGGTTTCTACTATCGCCATTAAAAAAAATAAACAAGTCAAATATCAACATATAATATAATTATAAATTAAGTTAAATAGAGTATTTTAACTATTATAAATCCAAAATCAAATGTATGTTTACTGGAATAGAAATACTTATTTCAAAATTATATCCCATAAAGTTACGCTAGTCATCTAATAATCAGGCAAAAATTTGCAATTGATAGTTATAAAAAAATGGGTAATACTTGCCTCAGGCCATCCTACTTACATGTGTTGTGGTCCAATAACCTTATAACTATTAAGTTAAGTTTGATGAAGGGTTTAATATAGTGATATACCTATATTTTAAATTATAACTTATAATTATTAACTTATAACTTTTAAATTATATATAAGAAAAAATATTATACTAGTAAAAATATATAAATAATAAAAAAACGGTTCGGTTTTGGTCTGGTTTGATTCTACATGGTTAAGAACCATAACCAAACCAAACCATCTTAGAATCGAACCAAACCATCAATTTCGGTTCAATTTGGTTCGATTCTTCGGTTCTTTATGCAACCCTAGTCATTCAAGTCAAGTCAAAGTAATTCAAGCTAAATGACGTGGTGAATTAGGTCTATACAATAATTTCCCTACACTCTACAAACACAAACATATACTTCTGTTTTTTAAATTTCTGAATACAAAAACCAAACGGGCCTAAACGTGGATACTTTTTGTTATCTAAGAACATGAAAATATTCAAATTAGAACATTGGTTTAAGATGAACTATGTATCACAAGTTGACTTGTGCCACATCAGTTTAGAAATGTAAAAATCATGCACTTGCTAGACAGATATATCATTATTGTGTATCTCTTTAAAAGAAGTTTATCACCTGAGATATATTTATGTAATTCAACTGGATATGTGTTCAGTTAATATTATTTTTGAGAACCCATCACAAATTGTTTTTAAAAAAATAACTGAAAATGATAATATGACCCGACAATCTTAGTATAACCATTATCTGGACATATTCGGCCAACTAATTTTCCTTTTTGAGATCTTTGTTAAAACTTTAGAATTATAACACGCAATTATAATCTATTCTTTTAACAAGCCAGCCCGACAAGAATACAGGCTTGTTGGAAATATTTGAATGGAAAAACGGATCCGGGTCAGGTATTTGACCCACGGGTTGTGAATATTTGAACCAGTGCCTATTAGACAGTTGAAACCAAACAATGCCAACAGTTTGAAAGACGTTTCCAAACACTACTTTGGTAGTTTGGACAACGTTTGGTTCTATATTAATATTCCATGGATAAGTTTTTCATTGTATTGGAATATAGAAACAAACACATATATTTTCCTTGGTCTTCCTCTCACTATCATATACATACAGTATAACATATATATATATATATAAGTCTTTTAGTTCGAGTACAAGCACGAACTTGAGTTCGCTGGTCTTTGGAAGATTGGAGTGTTACTTCTCCAGGGACGAAATCCGTTCTATCTTAGGAGGCAATTGCTCATACACCTTGAGTACCGGAGAGGGAACAAATTTGCCTTAAGGAAACTGTGGATCACAGGGCTCGAATTAACTTTCAATTTCATATTTTACATTCTGGATCATACTGTGAGTTTTGATCTGTTTACAATTCTATTTGTGTTTCTAATTTATACTGCTTCCAAATATATATATATATATATATACATATAATATACATAAATTGTTGATTCACGAAATATATATATATATATATATATATATATATATATACTAGTTCAATACAATCTTCAATCTATCTAACAACTCTTAAGGCAAATTTGTTGATTAGATTTCTTTGTTGTTGTCATACTGTTATATATATATAAATTTACATACACTGTTTGTTATATAAATAGTATATATATATATATATTCTGGTTATATATATATAATACAATGTTTTTCTATTTATGCATAAATTCTGAGTTTTTCAAAATATTATACATATGTATAATACTCGGTATATATATATATATATATATCTATAAATATATTATGTCTTATGTATACTTATAGATTCTGTTCAGTTTCACATATATATAAACTACACTGTTTATATATATTGTATTGAATTTATTAATTAATACTGTTACATTTATTATAAATATATATATATATACAGATGACATAATGTTATTAATGGTTATGATACTAAACGTGTTCGATGTACTATATATGTAATTATTTGGTGTTAGTTTCAACTCATTTTGCGTTTAGTAGGTGTCCCTGTATATGTTACCTTAATTACATTACGTATGTACCTATTACAAGTGAACACCCTAATAGTTTACGTATAGTCGACTTGTAATATACTGTTTCGGTTATATATATACTAATTTCGTTGTAATTATATATATATATACGTGTTCGACAATACATGTTATTGTCTATATATATATATTATACTGTATATATATATATATATTCATTATTTATATATATATACACGTATGTTCTTTGTTTGGCATGTATATCTGATTTAGTATGGATTTATACCACACTTTTTCTGTTATATATACATATAATATGTTTTATATATATATGTATGATAATCTATTAAGTGATATATGTACAGCAATTTAGATTACCTTTTTGAAACAAACTGTGTTTATTTAAGAAGTCGTGTCTTTATAATCAGTTTGTTCCAAAGTGTTGGTAAGTTATATATAGTATAAACTGTTTATATATAGTATTGTATGTAATTGTTTATATATAAATTGTTATATACTATTATGTTTTAAGAAAAGTTATATATAAACTATTATAATCTGTTATATAATTTATAATCTGATTTATAAATATAATTTTTATATATAAGTTTATATATTCTGATATATAAGTGGTTTATGGTGATAAGGAAATTCATAACCAAGCGGTTTCACGACTGCTTTAAATATGGTAGAATTCCATCATAACCCTGAAGCCAAATGAAAATATGGTAATTCAGACCCGAGCGGTTTCTCGATTGCTTTAAAGAATGGGAGAATTATATCATAAATTCATATAACTTGATATATAATTTGTGATATTGTGATATATATGCATATTTGATTACCGTTATATGTATAAATGTTTTAATTGTTGATTTGAAGCAAGTATGTTAATCACTGTATTAAATCATTGTTATATAGTTGAAAATTAGTACCTGTAATTACTTTGGGAAAAACAGAATTTTGATT
The DNA here is from genome assembly GCA_963922005.1 of Cornus suecica. NCBI lineage: Eukaryota > Viridiplantae > Streptophyta > Magnoliopsida > Cornales > Cornaceae > Cornus > Cornus suecica. Next base: position 38,443,614 of record OY998247.1, on the reverse strand, counting down.
CTGAAAAATTGAACTTTTGTTTGTATAACAGAAATGACTATTAGTAATCCTATTATTGTTATTGTGCCTCATGGGGAAAAACATGGAAAATTTAATAGTTCAGACTTCAAGTGTCCCATGGAATCAAATGCCAATATTGTGAAGAATGGATCAAAAACTAAAAGTTTAGTGGAGAAGGTCCGAGTCAAGGATCTAAAAAGTTGAATGGCAAGTGCTCCAATTGTGGAAAGCCAGGACATCGGTCCAAGGGTTGTCGAATATCAAGGAACTTCAAGAAGCCTAATGCTCAAGCGAATATAAACATTTCTGCTATTATTTCCGAATGTAATTTGGTTGGAAATAACAAAGAGTGGCGGGTGAATATTGGTGCTACACATCACATTTGTGCTAATAAGTGGATGTTCACCACTTATAAACCTATGAAAAATGGAAAACAACTCTATATGAGAAATTCTTCTTCTTCTAAGGTTAAAAGATGTGGAAATGTGGTTCTAAAAATGACATCTGGAAAGGAAGTGACTCTGAATGATGTGTTTCATGTGCCAGATATTCGGAAGAATTTAGTGTCTGGATCTATACTAAGCAAGAATGGGTTTAAATTAGTTTTTGTATCCGATAAATTTATACTCACTAAGAGTGAGATGTACGTAGGAAATGGTTATTTGAGTGATGGGCTTTTTAGCTCAATGTGCTAACTGTTGTACCCAAAGTTAATGAGATTAATGCAACCACAGTTTCCCCTACTTAAATACTTGAGTCTTTTGATATATGACATGCTAGATTAGGAAATGTTAATTACACTATACATAGATTAATTAGCATTAATAAATTGCCTAAATGCAGTATTGATTCTAATAATAAATGTGAGACTTGTGTCGAATCAAAGTTAACAAGAATATCCTTTCAAAAAAAGTTGAAAGATGTACTGAACTCTATAATTAATTCACAATGATATTTGTGATTTAAAGTCTTTGCAAACTAGAGGAGATAAAATTATTTTATTACTTTTATAATGATTTCACAAGATACTATTATGTATATTTGCTAAGAAGCAAAAATGAGACAATTATGTTTTAAACATAATAAAAATAAAGTTGAGAATCAACTTAGCAGAAAGATAAAAGTTTTAAAAATGATAGCAATGATGTTAAGTTCAGGTGTACCACAAAACTTGTGGGGGGAAGCTATACTTTTTGCTAATTGCATTCTTAACAAAGTGCCTCATTAGGAAACCAATAAAATCCCGTATGAATTATGGAAATGTCATAAGCCTTCTTGTAAATATTTAAAAGTGTGGGGGTGCTTAGCAAAGTGGAAGTTCCTAAACCTAAAAAGATAAAGATATGACCAAAAACCATTGATTGTGTATTCATTGGTTATAACAGTAGTACATATCGATTTCTTGTTAAGTCTTAAGAAAGAGGCTTGTTGATGCTACAACTGATGATAGTCAAGTTAATATAGACGAATGGTCTATAGAAAATGAACTTAGATGTAGCAAAAAGATAAGGACCTCAATGTCATTTGGGCCAGATTTCATTATTAAATTGTTGGAGAATGATCCTCAAACTTTTACGGAGGTCATGTTTTCTCCTGAAGCTTTCTATTGGAAAGAAGCTGTCAATGGTGAATTTGAATTCCAAAATTCACACCTGGAACTAATATGTTTACGTCTCTCATGAAAATGTTACTCAATAAATTCAAAAATATTTGTTTATGTAGGGGTAATGTGTAACTTATTAGTTACAAATAAATTTACCAATATGAATTCATATAGGCGAGAAACCTAAGTGATTAGTAACTGAACAGTTGATATTGAGCCTTAACATAAGGATTGCACAACTTATGAATGTTGGTGCAAAGTTAGCATAATATTTATGCTATAGATTGCGAAGTTGGCAAATAAATTGATTGGATGAAATTATGAGGAAATATAAAGTTGTGGTCAAACCTGGTGCCATCTTATTATTTACATTTCACTAGTAAATTATATGGAGCTCAAAATCAAATGTATATTGGTAAGTCTAGACATATTTTTCGTAAACATTATACCGTGAAACAATTTCTCTCAAATGGTATAATATCCATTGACTATGTGAGGTCAAAGAATAATATTACAGATCCGCTAACTAAAAGTTTGACTAGAGAGCAAGTAGAAAGATCATTGAGAGGAATGGGCTTAAACCTCTGGGTTAAAAGACACCATAATGGCAACCCAACCTAGTTTACTAGAGATCCCAAGATCTAGGTTCAAAGGGATAACCGAATTGTGTGTGACTTAGTAAAAGTATTGTGGAGATTATTAACTCCTTCTCATTCATATGATGAGACAGTGCATATTTTTAGGGTAAGCTATCTTTTTAATAATTTCTATGACTTGAACATATCCAAGTGAGGATGTATAAATATTCCTATTAGAATCACCTATGTGAGTAGAAGGGGCCGCTTATTAGGAGAATTATGGAAGACAGAATTCTCTGACAAATACTCATGAAACCAAGTGGTGTTTAAGGCCAAAATGAACACAAACGTGAGAATCAACTGTGTTCGAAAGGGAACTATGTGAATTCTATTGTCTTGGTTTACACAAACAACTGACAGTTCAAGGCATCATGTCCACTAATTAGCCAGTAAATTCGATAGTCTTTCATAAAGGAAAATTCAATGCAACTAGGCTATTTATTCTGATATAGTTTGTAACACCCCATGTTATTTTCCTTTTTTCCTAAAATTCTTTCTGATTTATTTTTGGTTATGACGTCACTTGTTTATGATGTCTTGATTATTCTTGGTATTTCGCGTGTAAATTTTTCGCGTTTACGTTTAAAGGCGACTAGACGACTTTACGATTTATCCGTAACGATTTCGTGAAAATTCTTGTTACTGATCACGTGATTTCGTTCCGACGTATGACATTTGGTGGTTGGGTTGTATACTCCGGATTATTTATTTTAGACTATATTATTTAATTGGCGTCCCGTGAATTTTTGGGTTGACGTGATTACGTTTAGGACTTTATTTAAATTAAGAATTGATTAATGGTGGACTTGTATAGTAATTTAGGGAACCATTGTCATACTTATTTAATTTGGTCATATCATTAGGTCATATGGACCTATTGAATTAAAGTGTACAAAATTTCCTATTTGAATTAAGGCTAATATAGATATATATGTATGTATATATATGTGTATATTCGTGTATCTGTCGGTTGTGAGGGAGAAATGATGCACGAACCACAATTTTTTGCCTTCTTCTCCTTCGTCTTCCACCTCCATTCTTCTTCTTTCTCTACAACTTGACCGTAACTCCACCTTCACCTTCTTCTTCGGCTAGACTTGTCGACGAGGAGGAGGAGAGAGAGAGAGATGTCTGGGCATGAGGGAGAGCTGCGATGAGAAAAGGGAGTGACGTGTATTGGTGGATGTCGGACAGAGGTGGCAAGGTGGTTCATGCAGGGGCGGAGGCGTGGTGGAGCAACCGGAGTTCACTCGCAATGGCGATGCATGACAGGGCCATTTTTGGCCGAAAACTTCAGCCAATTGTTTGGTATACTTCCCGAGCTCGGATAGCTACGATTTTTGGAGGGTAGCTTCATCTCAATGCCAGGTACGATGAGTAAAAATTTCAGATTTTTTCGTTGAGCGGTTTGTCAGAAAATTTGATTTATAGGTTTGAATTTTAGTTTGGGGTATTTTAGATTTGCCCATATTTGTTAGCCTATTGCTAATGGGTTTTGTATATATTGAATAGGTCGTCGATGCGGACGTTTCGGTATATTCAGAAATTAATTCGGACGAATTTGGTCTGCGGGCCCATTTTCGGGTGCCAGTGTTCACGTGGGCCCCACTTTGGGCGTGAACATTTTGGGGATAGATTTGTTTAGCGCTTGTAATGGGCGTCGTATCGGTGTATCCGGTTCGGTCACGGGTGCAACGGTTAGTTCGTAAAAATGCGTCGAGAGGTAGGGGAAAATTCATTATCGGTACAGATAACTCTAGGCTATTATGTGATATTTATTTGAGCATGCTAATTGTATAAAATGAATTAGAAATCCTGTTTAGGATTAATTATCATGCTTGGATGTTTATATTTATATATATATATATATATACACGAGTATAAATATATATATATATATATATATATATATATATAAAGGAGTTGTGTTGTGACCATGGATAGTATATTAGACTAGTTCCATCTAGGTGATTATGATTAGTAACACTAGACGTTGTTTAGTGATACGTATAGGCACGGTGGTGTATGGTTTCATTTTATTTGATTAGTGAGACCGTATATGTGATTATGTGATTTATGTGACGTGAAAATCTATGAACTTAGACCGTTATTCTAGTTCCCCTTATGATTTGTAGATTGTGACTTTAATTGAATAAATAACATGTTAAAGGAATTATGATATTCATGTTGGCATTTTTGAGAATATTGTTCATAAATATGATACATTACATATTTATGTTGAGCCATGGTTTTTATTGAGGCCATGTATGCATATTGAGTACACCGTGTCGTGTTGAGTACATTGGTGTTGGTCTATGCGGGTTGTGTAACCATGTGTGAGTTAACTTGTGTCGGATCGTCGTAACAACTGGCCAGGGGGGCTTCTTGCTGCACAGAACTAATCTTCCGAGAAATAGAGACGACGGGGGATGACTTCTTCCAAACTCGGTGTTCACGACTGTGTTCGTGTTTATGATATTCCTCATTGAGTTTGCATATCTCTCGAGTGAATGAACGGTACGACACTTTACCTTCTTTCATGAGCGAGTATCCTCAAGGGAATGGTTAGGGCATGATCCCGTTGACCCTCCGTGTAGGGTGCGTGGTCATGTGTGTACCATGAGGCGTGTGAGTCACATTGCATTCATGTTGCATTTGTGTGATTCTATTTGACACGTAGATCATAATAGTATGACATGTGGATTTTGGAGCAGGTTTATTTTGTGATATTATTACCTATTGATTATGGAACATGTGGATTATGAATATTGCGAAATAAATTTATATTTTTATAAAATGTTCAACTGAAAATGAATAACGTGAAAATTTGATTTACATGTAGTAAATGTTAAAGTATAATTAAATGTAAATTCTTATACTTGTGATTATGTACTTTTATGCCATTGGGGGGGGGGGGGGGGGGGGGGTTAAGTATATTCATGTAGTGACCTCTTGGATAGTTGAGGTTAGTAATGGACTATAGAGGTTATTGTGAGTTGAGGCCTTTGAGAAGGCGGGTGATAGTCTTGTGGTCTTGGTTAGTTGCGTTGCGTAGTACTGACCAAATAGATGTTTCTTTTACACTTTAAGGAACGTATCCTCTATCGTACCTTTGAGGCTTTGAATTGGTTAGATGAGATTATGATTGAACCTGTTTGGTTGCGTGGTAATGGTCTCTTGATTCTGTTAGTAATCTAGAGAGTTGTATCAAATGTGAATTTGAGGTTTGAATGAATCGGAAGAGGTATTGATTGAAACTAGTTAGCTTTATGATATCGGCCACTAGTTTTCCATTGTTATGATCTTAAGGGGTCTAAGTGATTTTATTAAGTACTCAAGGTACTGTAGTGTTGCAGCCTTGTTTCTCGTGCTTAAGTTATTCTCCTAAGCATTTTTTGTACTATCCTTTGTACACTAATAGATGTTTTTGACTCATATGTCACTCTTTGAGCTGTCGGTTACAGTGTAGTGCCAAACTTCTTTTTTGTATTGTCATGTGATTTATTGGGATTGGAAATGGATGGTTGTGTTCCGTGGATCCAACACGTTATTATTTCTTCATTGTCCTCTTGGACATTATAGGAAACCTTGGAGTTGTAGTCACTCTTATCTGGTTATCTTTCAGAAACGGAGTTTTTCAAGTTTTGAAAATAAACTCATTTGTATTTAAAAAGGAAAAACCCGTTTTCGCCTACCTTGGTAGCCACGACAAGTTTTTGTATTTTAAAAAGTGACCTTAGGATCTTCTTTAAAAAAAAATTCTACTTCTCAAAGTCGGTGATGGCGACTGACGGAGACCGGGGGCAAGATGGTCATTTTCATTGTGTAGATTCTTAAAAGAAAAACCTATTTTTATAATTCTCGAGATTCTGAGATTTCGAGGCTTCTTTCTCAAGATCTCGAGCTGTAGTGTTTTGAAAGGTGTTTTCTTGTTTCACCTTTACTTATGATCATTTCTAAGTCTCGGGTATGAGGATTGTTGTTTAGTGCACACACGTAATGTTGCCTTTCCTCTGCTCTTGGTTTCTTTTGTCTTGGTGTTTTCCCTGAACATTTGTGGTGTTTGTAACCTTGACATTGTTGTCTCGGTTATCCGTTGGTTAGCATTGGAACTCTTTTCCCTTGCTTTGTTCATTGACCCTTATGTGGCTGTTCATGAGAGTAGTGTTCATGTGCTCTCCGTGATGTGATCGGTTAGCTTTCCTTATCCATCGTGATATTATTGGTGATTTATTGATCATATTGGAGATAGTATTATGAGATTCATATGATGAGTTAGTCCTTGAGATGTAGATTTTTTCTAGGAATGAGATGATGGTTCTTATATGTATATATATTGTACATATATATATATTGATGACGATTGTGTTAGTACGCAAGGACGTGAGTGCTTTCTCTCTAGTGTTCTCGGGGAGTGGGTGGTTAGCATTCCTTGGTACTAGTTGTGGATTTTATTCCTGTGGATATTAGAGGTGAGTGTGATTCTCCCTGGTTGGATTCTCTGGTTAGCGTTGTGAGAGCTTGGGGATTGTTAGTTTGGACTTGGGTGTCGTGTACTTAGTGTACGTTTATGTGAGTTGTGTAGACTACTGGCCTTGGATTGATAGGTACGAGGCGTAGTGTTCTCTTGTGTATCCGTACTACGTGTCTTGTAGTTATTTGTTATATATATATACGTATATATATATATATATATATAGGTATGCGTTTGCCACGTGATAGAGATTTGTCGTTAGTATTGTATTATATGTTTTGTGACATATTGTACTTCCCTGAGTTATGTGGGGTTATTGCATTGTCGTGAGTGTCATGTGGGACGATGGACTGACTTAAGGTAGATGCATGTACACGTATTGGTTAGCACTACTTGAACGGTCAGATGATGTAACGGTTATGATTTCCTTTCTCCTACGGGGCTCGATGAGCTCACCCCGGCGTGTTTTGCCCTAGTTGTTTACAGTAGTTTGCAGGAAATGTTTTAGCTATGGACAGCATGTGGTGCAACGTCATATTTTATTTGTTTTCCTTGTTATAGGTTTTGGAAGTTGCGCAGGGTGATACGGTTACGGTTGTAGTGTGACTGGATTTGGCGACGATAGTTATCTACTGATGTAGTTCCTTTACTCATATTGTATGGGATTGTTATGTATTTCTCTTGGGAGCTAGTCTGTTGGCATACTCCCTATTGGTGTATCTTTTATTTCCTGTATTTATCATTTTAGGATGTCATTGTATGTGCATTTCCATATTCTTATTCGAGCATTTGTGGCTTTGTTGATTATAGAGGGTTGTGTAAGGGCAACGGTGTTTCTTTCCACTAGTAGGTTTGTTGAATGTTGGGTTGTGAGCCATTGATGTTACTGCACTTGTTATTGGCAGGTTTTCTGTTGAGTTGTGTTGTGTTTTCGGGATGTTCCATTTATGGACGGAATTTTGCCGAATTTTTGTTGGATTCCACTGTGTGTTTTTATCATTCAATTGGGTATGAAATATACCACTTTTATTTGTATTCCATACGTTTTAATGGTTATTGATATCCTTAGTTGGTCGCTCATTTTATGAATCACACCCCGGAGTCCTTGGATGTCCCGGTTCGGGAGTCTTAGGAATTTGGGGCGTGACACAGTTATTTTTCATTTGTACTCGAACTAGTGTCTGCATACTCATTTGCATTCTAAAAAGCTAAATTCCATTCATGTGGGGAATTGTTGGAAATAGTTGAAACCAAACAATGTGAACAGTTTGGAAGAAGTTTGCAAACACTGCTTTGGTAGTTTTGACAACGTTTGGTTCTATATTAATATTCCATGGATAAGTTTTTCATCGTATTGGAATATAGAAACAAGCACATATACTTTCCTTCGTCTTCCTCTCACTATCATATACATACATTATAGCATACACACATATATATAATTCTTTTGGTTCGAGTATAAGCACGAACTTGAGTTCGCTTGTATCTGGAAGATTGGGGTGCTATTTCTCTAGGGACGAAATCCATTATATCTTGGGAGGCAATTGCTCATGCATCTTGAGCACCGGAGAGGGAGCAAATTTGCCTTAAGGAAACTTTGGATCACAGGCCTCAGATTAACTTTTAATTTCATATTTTACATTCAGGATCATACTGTGAGTTTTAATCTGTTTATAATTCTGTTTGTGCTTCTGATTTATACTGCTTCCAAATATACACTCAGTTCTTCTTCTGTTAGCGTATACATATATATATACATATAATATACATACACTGTTGATTCACGAAATATATATATATATATATATATATATATATATAATAGTTCAATACAATCTTAAATCTGTTTAACAGGGCCAAGCCCCAATTTACAAGCTCCATTTCTCTTGGATTTGGAAAGAAGATTAGTATAAATGTGATTTAAACCTCTAATAGATTGACCTTGATACCTACAAAGAATCTTTATAGGGAGGGGCGGAGGCACGAAAAATATTTAAGGGTTATATATAATTTTCTATAAATTTATTTATAAGATATATAATTTTCTGGTTGTCAAATTTTTTTTTTTTAATATTTTGGACGGATCATATATAATTTTTAATGAACTTATATATATATATTTATGGGTAACTAGAAGAATTTTTGAAAATTTTAGAGGGGCATGGCCCCCTCTAGGCCTTTTCTATAGGTGAAATGATGATGATATATTTTATCCATTCGATTGTGATGGTAAGCAAATGTTCACGTTTCAACACGAACAATTCATGAATGGAATCATGAATTTTGTTCATTCATTTAAGCTTTTCCTTCTCTATAAATATTTGATTTCTTCTTCATATTATTTTTTATGGGTTAATTGGTGTCAAATAATTTCATTGTTAATGGTATCAGTTATTTGTGGAAAATAGGATTTGAAGCTCTAACTACTTTCTTTTTTTGAAAGCGCAAAATATTGTTTTAAGTGATGTATGGGAGGAAACTAATATCATCCCTATCTGATGTAATGGACGCAGTAGTTTTGAATGAAATGGTTTGGTAAATAGTTTTAAATGAAATGGTTTGGTAATGTCAGAGATATATATATATATATATATATATATATATATATATATATATATATATATGACAATGAAACTTACACATTTGACTATAAATATAAATGGTGGGATTGCAATTAAATTCCGGATATATAAAACATTTACAACTTATGGATACAAAAGATTTATTATCTTTAATTAATTATTAATTATTTTTTGACAATATATTCTTCATAATTTTTTTTTGAATGACAAGGAAATATATTAATAAAACAAAAGGCCTAAGCCTTATATGGTGCTATAGGGCATACCCCAGATACAATGTGATAGCCAAAGAGCCACCAAATGAAAAAACAAGGAGAACAAACTAAAGTGTTATAGTAGCAACAACAATAAATCACCATGCTCCTAAAAGCAATTGAATGAAAATTAGAAAATCCAGCATCATAATAAACCAATAATAAAGACCCAGAAGTCCCCTTTTGGCAAACATTGTGATCAACTGCAGCTCTTGAAACAGAAATCCTCAATCTCCTAATAACCAACCTGCACCAGCATTCTACTACGACTGCAATAATGCACCAATAATGAATGTTACTAATGATGATCTGCATTGTAATAGAACGGCAATCCAACATCTCAACAATCTTTATATGGCAAACACTATGATCAATATCAGCTACAAGACTAACAATCACCAATCTCCAACATTGAAAAGCTGCAGCAACTACTATAGTGCACCAGCAGTATAACCATTTAACAAACAACATGCACCAGTAATAAAAGCTACCAGTGACCAGAATTAAGCAACCACACCAAAGCCAATTAACCTTCATTCTATCAGAACTTCATTGGGAAACCTCCAAGCCTGCACTACGAATCTGTTCTGAGGAGTATTTGCAAACTTTGTCAAAGAGAACAAAGCATATCTAACAGAATCCACAACCTTCTTCAGAATTTGGTCTAAAGTAAGAAATTCATATGAGTATAGCCTCCTTCCTCTTTCAATCCAAATCTCATACACTGTTGTTGAAAAAGCAACCTTATTAAGAAAAGAGACCAGAGATTTATCATGAAGCTTCTCAGTCATCCACAAGAAATTGTTATCCCAGTCTCCATCAGGCCATTCCAATAGACCTTGTTGCACCACTGATTTCCAAAGTCTTGAGGTAAAACTACACTGAAAATAGAATGATCCCTATCCTCCTACCTAACTCCACAAAATAAACACGTAGCTTGCTGAACCAGACCAATAGAGAGAAGAAAAATAAAGTATAGGGAGCCTGTCAAGGTTAACAATCAAGAGTAAAAAGGAGTGCTTTGGAATGCAATGCTTGTACCATATCACCTTCTTCCATTGTACTATAGTGAAATATTCTCTCAAGAAATCCCATACTAATTGAATGGAGAATTTGCCATTATTTGGAACCCAAGTTAATTGATCTTTTCTTGAAATGTTTGGGAGGAAATCATGAGGAAAACCATTCTTAAAATCAAGCCAAAACTGGTTATGTAGAGTTGGGAAATGCCATCTTGTAACACTTATTAGTCTACTCACAGTTGCATTTTCTCCAATACCTGAAGTAGTAATGATATTAAGAGGATACGTAGCATAGAGTGGCCCTTGAGGATGCCAATTATCAAACCAAAAAGAAGTTGCTCTACCATCTCCTATAACCATCTTGAAAGCATTCCTTATGAGAGTTCTAATCTTTAAAATCTGTTTCCATGTCCATGAACAATGTTGAGGAACACCCAATTGCCAAAAGTTCTTCTGCTTGATTATATGAATCCTAACCCAAGAAACCTAAAGAGAATTGTGATTGGGATGAAGAACATTCCATATATATTTAACCATAGCTGCATGATTTCACTCATGAAGGTCTTTAATTCCTAATCTTTCTTCCTCTAAAGGAGCACACACCACTCTCCAAGCAACTTTGCAGCCACCCTTGCACATCTTTGACCCTGTCCATAAAAATTTCCTCAAGAGAGCTGTGAGATCATGCAAGATAGACTTAGGCAAAATGAAAGTAGATGCCCAGTAAACTTGAGATGAAAATAACACAGATTTCACTAGTTGGAGCCTTCCTCCAAAAGACAAATTTTGAGGACCAACTTGAAATTTTTCTAAAAATTTTCTCAACTAGAATGACACAATCCTCTTTAGTTACATTATGCTATAGTATTGATTTGAACAAAATTTGAAGGTTGTCTTCATTTTTTATTAAAATTACATTTTCCATATATTTATTTTTTACTACATTCTATTATCACGTGATCATACAAAAAATAATAAACTAATTAATAATCGATTGTCGATAAATATGTTTATTGGATCATTAATAGAAAATTGAACGAGGTCAATGGAATCAGTCCCATTCAATGAGGTCAATGGATTGCATAAAATACTTCTGTGGTTTAAAAAAATTGCGAAAAGCACCCTTCTTCCTTTTGAGTTTGTACCCACTTGTTTTTAGCATACTTCCTTGATTAAGTATTGTCGGACCCAATTTATAAGATTTTTTTCCAGTTATATATGACCTAATTTATAGTTATTAATTTAACAGTGGATTATGACATGGTATCACAATCCAATAAAATTAATTCTTTTTTCACATGTGTAATAAAATTTTTATATTAGTATTATAACATATATGGAAGCAATTTAAATGAAAGATAAAATCTTCACATATTCACTCTCACCAAAATATATACATATATAAAGAGAACATAAAAAAAAATCTGCTGTCTTTCTCTTTCCTTCTCTCCATTATAGCAGATTCAAGAAACTCATGGAGTGGATGGCACAACAGGAATGAGACGGCATAGCAAAAATAAATTATTCATGGGTTTCAAATGGAAAATAACTAATTTTGTTTCCATAACTTCATCTAGTGTTTTTTAATTTATATTTTTTTGACATGCAATTGATTGTGGGGTATAATTAATTATATAATCGTTCCATTCAAGGAACAATATAACGATAAATTAAAGAACAATAGAAGCTTTGTTGGCTCATAATAGATTGTGGGTTACCAAATTGAGAGGCATACCCAAATTCTTTAAAAAGTGTTGTTCAATCTCATTTGATTCTGCTTTTTTTTTTTTTTTTTTTTTTTTTTTTAACAAAGTATAGAAGGAAATAGTGGATAAGGTAATAGATGGAGAGAGAGATATAAAGCTTTAGGTTAATTTGAATATTGAATCGGTTATAATGGAGAGAAGAAATGAGGAAGACGCTGATATTTTGGGCATGAATTGTAAGGATTTTTTTTTTCATATATTTTGTTTCCATATATGTTATAGAAGAAAATATAGAATTGGAAACTAAAGTGAATAAAAACACTGTTTATTCTTTTTGTTTTTCCACACTACCAAAACAATACAAGAGACGATATTTAAATAATACAACACATAACAAACTCATCACTATTTCTGCAGAGGATTAGCTTCATTCTTTATTTTGATTTCCTGCTATCTTTAATTGTTGTGGTTGCTATCTTGTGGTTACAACGCACATGGACTTGAAGTTGGGTTGGTGCATTTATTCAAAGATGGTTTGATTTGGATATCCTTTTGGTTTGAATTAGCTATCCTTGAGTCTCCTTTAGCACTCAAACTCTCTCCACTGGTTATGGAAATATTGTGAGGATATGCAACCTTATTACTCCATGATTTTGGGGACTCCTTATCACTCATTTTATCCTCACAAGAATTGTTGTTGCTGTTGGGTCCAAACCAGTATCAAACTTAAACACACACACACAATGGATACCAAATATATAGTGGTTCCCCAAATAATCGGGTACGTCCACTTTTGAGAGGCTTCACTATCTTCGGTTTGAAACAAAACCGAGAATGAGGGAGTATACAAGTTGTTTCTCTCAACCTCACAACTCTCTCTCTTACAACATCACAGAGCAACTCTCTGTGGTTTTCTCTCTCAAGTGTATCACTCTGTTTTCACTCTCTCTGCCTCTCTTCACTTATTACACTTGTTATTATACATCTTCATACACTGCCCATATATATAGCAGGTGAAGGATAGGATACAAACAAACACTTCAACAACAGGCATGGGCTGCGTCTTCACGCGTGAGCACAATCGGCCAAAACTCCAAGCGTGATCGCAGCCATTCTTGACTTCACTGTAGAAGCATGCGTGATGTTGAGGTTTATGGTTTGTATGCATACGGCTGTGATTGTTGGCGGCTTGTCTTTGCATGCACAGTTGGATAGTGCATGTGTATGGAACTATCAATTCTCCCCCTTCCATACCAATCAGAGGAGAACATCTTCACCTGATCTCCCCCTCACTGCCAATTTGGGGCTGGTGTTAAACCAACTTCTTCTCTGCAAACTTTTAGCTTTTCTTTGGACAAGCTCTTGGTCATCATATCTGATCCATTATCATCTGTGTGAATCTTCTCTAGCTGTAGAAGTTTGTTTTCTAGCACATCACGGATCCAGTGATACCTGACGTCGATGTATTTGGACCTTTAGTGGAAGGTGGAATTTTTGCTAAGATGAATAGCACTCTGACTGTCACAATGTATGGCATACTTTTCCTGCTCTTGTCCCAATTCTTGAAGAAACTTCTTCATCCACAAGAGCTCTTTGCATCCTTCTGTTACTACAATGTATTCAGCTTCTGTGGTGGATAGTGCAACACACTTTTGTAATCGGGATTGCCATGAGACTGCTCCCCCTGCAAAAGTGATTAGGTACCCTGATGTGGATTTTCTCGAGTCACTGTCTCCAGCCATGTCTGCATCTGTACAACCTTCCAATAAAGGTTTACCACTACCAAAGCATAAACAAATATTGGTAGTTCCTCTAAGATACCTGAGGATCCATTTTACTGCTGCCCAATGGTCCTTTCCAGGATTTGACAGATACCGACTGACAACTGCAACTGCATGAGCAATATCAGGCCTTGTGCAAACCATAGCGTACATTAAGCTGCCAACCGCTGAAGCATAAGACACTTTCTTCATTTCTGCTTTTTCCGTCTCACTTGAAGGACACTGCTTCATATTCAGCTTGAAGTGGCTTGCAAGTGGAGAATTGACTGGTTTTGCTTTGCTCATGTTGAATCTTTCAAGAACTTTGCCGATATATCTTTCTTGAGATAACCAGAGCTTGTGTTTCTGTCTGTCTCGAGAGATCTGCATTCCCAAGATTTTTTTTGCCGGTCCCAACTCCTTCATAGCAAAGGACTTGCTCAATTCCTTCTTCAACTTGGTAATCTTGCTACTGTCGTGGCCAACGATCAACATATCATCGACATATAGCAAGAGGATGATAAAATCTCCGTCAGGAAATTTCTTGACAAATACACAGTGATCTGCAGTGGTTCTATTGTACCCATTCTGGTCCATGAATGAATCGAACTTTTTGTACCACTGTCTTGGTGCTTGTTTGAGCCCATAGAGACTCTTCCTCAATCTGCACACAAGATTTTCTTTTCCTCTGGTTTTGAATCCTTCAGGTTGCTCCATGTAGATTTCTTCATCCAGATCACCATGTAGGAATGCGGTCTTTACATCCAGTTGTTCGATCTCCAGGTTTAAGCTGGCTGCCAAGCCAAGAACAACTCGGATGGAGGACATTTTCACCACAGGTGAAAATATTTCTTCAAAATCAATGCCCTTCTTCTGACCAAATCCCTTCACAACCAGTCTTGCCTTATACCTTGGTTGTGGATTGTTTTCTTCAGACTTCAGTTTGAATACCCATTTGTTCTTGAGAGCTTTCCTTTTCTGCGGTAGCTTGACCAAGTCATATGTGTGGTTCTCATGCAACGATTTTATCTCTTCCTGCATGGCTTTCATCCACTCTGCCTTTTTACTGTTTTCAACAGCTTCCTAATAGCTCTCTGGTTCTCCCCCATCACTAAGCATCACACTTTGCGGAGGAATATTTGCGATTCGGTTGTCGTTCTCTGGAAGATCTCCTTGTTTGAGGATCAACCGGATTTTCTTCTGTAACTGGTTCTGGTTCTGCACCGTCATCAGCTGGATCTCCTTGAATAGCTCCCCCATCATTTTCTATTCTCGGTGAAGGAACCGGGTCTAGATTAGATGGTAACTCTTCAGGTGAATCTGATTTCTTCTGTTTTTCAAGATCTTCAATGGTCTGATCTTCGAAAAATACCACATCTCTGCTTCTGATGACCTTTCTGTTGATAGGATCCCAGAGTCTGTAACCAAACTTTTCATGGGCATATCCTAGGAAGATGCACTGTTTGGCCTTTCCGTCAAGCTTGGATCTTTCATCTCTGGGGATGTGGACAAATGCTCTGCAGCCAAACACCTTCAAGTGTTTATAGGAAACATCTTTCCCTCTCCATACTTTCTCTGGAACATCACTGTTTAATGGAACTGAGGGAGATAAGTTGATTAAGTCAACCGCTGTTCTCATTGCTTCACCGCAGAAAGGAGTTGACAACTTGGCATTAGATAACATGCATCTGATCCTTTCGTAGATGGTTCTGTTCATTCTTTCTGCAAGGCCATTATGTTGAGGAGTTTTTGGCACTGATTTTTTGAGTCTGATGCCGAATTTTCTGCAATACTCCTCGAATGGTCCTCTGTACTCGCCACCATTGTCTGCACATACACACTTCAGCCTTTTCCCAGTTTCTCTTTCAACCTTTACATGAAACTGCTTGAACACTTCCAGCACCTGGTCTTTAGTTTTCAAGGCAAATGTCCATAATTTCCTGGAATGATCATCAATGAATGTGACAAAATAGAGGGCACCTCCATGAGTTCTGGTTTACATGGTGCAAACATCCGTGTGTACGAGATCTAGAATGTCTGGTTTTCTAGATGGAGGGGAATTGCGAAATGCAACTCTGTGTTGTTTCCCCATGATGCAGTCGACACAGGTGTGTAATGGAGTACCTTTCATTCCAGGTAAGAGTTCTTTTCTGGCAAGAATCTTGAGCCCTTTCTCACTCATATGTCCGAGTCTTTTGTGCCATAACTCGGTGGGGACTTATTTCTCCATCGTATTCACCTCAACTCTGCACAGTTTTGCTTGCGTTGTGTAGAGAGAGCTGATCTTCTTTCCTCTGGTCACCACAAGATTTCATTTGGTGAGCTTCCACTTACCATCACCAAAGTGATTGTTGTAGCCTTCATCATTGAGCTTGCCGGTGGAGATCAGGTTGAGACGAATATCTGTGACATGTCTCACATCTTTTAGGAGTAGTTTGCATCCATTGCTGCTTTCCAAAAGAATATAGCCCCTGCCGGTAATTTTGGATGCTCCTTGGTTCCCCATCTTCATAAGTCCGAAGTCATCACTGGTGTAGGATGTGAACATATCCTTCCTTGAAGTGACGTGACAGGAAGCACCTGAGTCAATAACCCAGGTAGAATCTTCGGATGTGAAGTTGACACAATCATCATCTTGAACGATGACGAGCCCTTCTCCGACTGTTGCTGCTGCTTCTGAGGTACTTTCTTCACCTCTATTTCTGGTCTGTTGTTCAGACTGTTCGGCTTTTAGCTTCCTGCATTCTCTGATAAAATGGCCTGGCTTGCCACAGTGATGACAAGTTTTGTCTCTTCTGAAAGTGGACTTTGATCGCCCACAATGTTGTGTCTGATTGAGATGGTTTCTGCTTTTCCTTCTACCGTGCCATTCTTTCCTTTCTCGTCTTTCAGTGACAAGAGCTTCTGACTCCGGATATCCTTCTTCCTTTCTTCTTGCTTCCTCATTCAGCATTCTATCTTTCGCCATTTCCATATTAATTATTCCATCTGGAGCTGAGTTGCTTACAGAGACAACTAGCGTATCCCAACTTTTCGGAAGAGAGTGTAATAGGAATACTGATTGGATCTCATCTTCTAAAACCATTTTCATAATGTTGAATTGATCCAACAGCCCCTGGAATTCTCTCATGTGTTCTGACACACTTTTTCCGTCTTTGTATTTGAGATTTACAATACGACTCAAAAGATTTATCTTGTTCTGAGATGTTTTCCGTGCGTACATCTTCTCCAATTTTTGCCAAAGAGCATAAGCATCATTGTCGTTGGCAAAATTTTGGTAAATGCTTTTGTCGATCCATTGTCTGATTTGGGCGGCACATTTTCGGTTAAGTACTGTCTAGTCTCCGTCGGTCATGTCCTTAGGTTTGCCGTCAGGTGCATCGTCTGTCCTTTTGATCGGCTTCCACAGATCTTTAATATACAAAAGATCCTCCATCTTTGACTTCCACAATGAATAGTTGGTTGCGGTCAATCTGATCATCGCTCTGGATCCTGAATCTTCCATCGAATCGGTTTAACTTTAAGCCCTCCTGGCTTGTTTGATATATTCAGAGTGGAATCATGCAAAACAGAGTGTACCATTGCGTCCGGAACGGTCAAAAACCTTAAGATCGCCTCTGACTGAGCTCAATTCCGACTTAGGATGAGTCCGGAATAGGCAAAACAACGGCGAGGGGCAAAACTGTAATTTTGCAAAGTTGGTGATGACGTGGCAGCAGCAGGGAGTGACACGTGGCAGTACATGTGGCTAGGTGTCAGAGTGGCACGTGGCAGATGATATGGCAGCGGTAGTTGGTGACACGTGGTACAGCAGCAGGATGACACGTGGCAGGATGTGACGTCAGCAATGACGTGGCAGCCTTGCTGATGTCATCAATGACGTGGCGGGCATGCCCGTCACGCGCGGCTGAGCCCGGGGGCGCGTGGGACGCGTGCTGCGCGTGGCCCTCATGCGCGCTGGAGGTTGAAGGCGAGTGGGGCGCGTGACGCCATGCCTTGTGACACGCCAATCTTCAGGTGGCGCATGGCGGCGCGTGCGGCGGCGGTTGCAGCGGCGGTTGACGGAAAAATATTCCTCGTTTGATGGGTCGTCTGAAAACAGGGGTGGTGTGGTGATTTGCTCACTAGAATGGTTCGAAATAGAGGTAGAAGTTTCAACTCTGTTTAGCTTTAATGGCTCTGATACCACTTTGTTGGGTGCAAACCAGTATCAAACTTAAACACACACACACAATGAACACCAAATATATAGTGGTTCCCCAAATAATCGGGTACGTCCACTTTTAAGAGGCTTCACTATCTTCGGATTGAAACAAAACCGAGAATGAGGGAGTATACAAGTTGTTTCTCTCAACCTCACAACTCTTTCTCTTACAACATCACAGAGCAACTCTCTGTGGTTTTCTCTCTCAAGTGTATCACTCTGTTTTCACTCTCTCTGCCTCTCTTCACTTATTACACTTGTTATTATACATCTTCATACACTGCCCATATATATAGCAGGTGAAGGATATGATACAAACAAACACTTCAACAACAGGCGTGGGCTGCGTCTTCACGCGTGAGCACAACCGGCCAAAACTCCAAGCGTGATCGCAGCCATTCTTGACTTCACTGTAGAAGCATGCGTGATGTTGAGGTTTATGGTTTGTATGCATACGGCTGTGATTGTTGGCGGCTTGTCTTTGCATGCACAGTTGGATAGTGCATGTGTATGGAACTATCAGTTGCCAAGCTGTGGTATGCTAATACCCTCCCGCAAACTGTGACGGGGTTGGAGGCAGAGTTTGGTCTGAAAATAATTGAGTGCAGCTTTGGACATTGGTTTGGTGAAGAGGTTTGCAATTTGATCACCAATGGAGATATGTCGAGTGATAAGTTGACCAAGGGCAACTCGTTCGCGGACAAAATGATAATCTAATTTGATGTGTTTACTATGTGCATGAAAAACAGGATTGACAGTCATATGAGGAGCACCAAGATTGTCACAGAATAGTTGGGGGATATGGCATTGGAATTCGCAAGTCTTTCAAAATGAAAGTCAGCCATGTTAGTTCAGTTATAATATTGGCCATGGCTCGATACTCAGCTTCGGTACTTGATTAGGAGATCGTATGTTATTTTTTCGCATACCAAGAGATGATGTTTTGCCCAAGAAAAGTGCAGTAGCCAGTTGTGGAGCGCCTAGTGGTAGGACAACCCTCCCAATCTGCATCTGAAAAAGCACACAAATCAAGTGCAGTATTTGAAGTAAAATTCAATCCCAAGTGAATAGTGCCTTTGACATATCGAAGAATACGTCGAACCATTTTTAAGTGAGTTATTGTGGGGGTGTGCATGAATTGAGATATATAATTAACACTAAAGGAAATATCTGGACGGTTTAGGGTGAGATACTACAGAGCGCCAACAATTCCTCGAAAGTAACTTTGATCCTCCAATGGTGTGTCATTGAGTGAATTTTTTATTTTTGCTTCGAGTGGTGTAATCATGGGCTTACAGTCAACCATGTTTGTTTTTTCGAGGATGGTAAGAGCATAGTGGGTTTGCGATAGATGAAGACCATCGGGTGTCGGGGAAATTTCAATACCAAGAAAGTGATGAACTGGACCCAAGTCTTTCATTGCAAATTCACCACTAAGAAGTTGAATAAAAGAGGTGACAAGCTCCGGAGTAGATCTTGTAAGTAACATATCATCCACATAAAGAAGCAAAATTAGTGAGCCATGATCAAAGTGAAAAATAAATAAGGATGGGTCAGCTAAACTGCAAAAAAAACCATATTGAAAAGGAAATGTACTAAAACGATCAAACCAAGCACGAGGTGCATGTTTTAGGCCATAGAGAGCCCTTTGGAGTTTGCAAACATGTGTTGGATGTTTTGAATCAACCATTCCTGGTGGTTGCTTCATATATATGTCTTCAGAAATGAAACCATGAAAGAATGCATTTTTAACGTCAAGTTGACGAATGGGCATTTCATAACAAGTGTTACTGTGATAATCATGCGTATGGTTCCCGGTTTGATGACTGGATAAAGTTTTTTGGTGTAGCTGATCCTGTCAATCTGATGATATCCCTTGGCAACTAAGCGGGCTTTGAGACAATCTAGTGAGCCTTCGGGTTTAAGTTTTGGGTTGAATACCCATTTTGAGCCAATAACATGCATAGCAGGGGTGCGAGGGACAAGTCTCCAAGTCTGATTTTGATGTAAAGCCGCAAGTTCCTCGTCTATAGTAGTTTTCCAGCCCGGATGAGCTAATGCTGATCGAATATTGTGGGGCTCACGAGGAATAGTGAAAGTTGTGTTAGTTAAAACATACTTTGGATTTGGTTTAACCTCACCGAGTTGGGAGCGAGTGACCATAGGATGAGAGAGTTGTAGTGTGCTATTGACATCGGCAGAAGGAGTGCAGGTTGCCTGTGAAGAAACAAGAAGAGTGTTAGTGTCCGGAAATAAATCAGTAACAGGAGTGAGAGCGGAAGAAAAATGATTAACATGCTCTGGTTGCATGGTTTGGGGAAGCAGGTTAGTGTTCTTGGACAAAAATGATGGGTCATTAGATAGATTTACAGAACATGATGGTTGTGAAGTTGCTGATGAGTTGGAGGACACAACATGTTATGGAGCTAGAGCTGGGGATATGACAGACGGTAACGGGCTCAAATAAAGCGGCATAGATGATGAGAGTGAGGTACCTGTAGGAAGATTAATGTTAGGATGCGGCAACCAAGAATCAAAAATACTAATGACATGTGATGTTGTAGTAGTGGCAGTTGTGGTGCGAGTAGCTTTATACGGAAAAACCAATTCAACAAAATACCACATGTCAAGAAATAAAACTATTTTTGCTTGAAGGATGAAAACACTTATATCCTTTATATTTATCACTGTAGCCTACAAAGATACATGGAACAGTTTTAGGATCAAATTTGTGATGTCGTGTGTCCCATGTGTATGGAAAACATTTAGAACCAAAGACATGAAGCGATGAATATATAGGATGTGTTCCATGCAAGATAAAGTATGTGGTCTCAAAATTAATAGCAGACGAAGGTAGGCAATTGAGAAGATATACAGTTGTTGTAAAAGCTTCTACCCATAAAAATAAAGGGGCACCATAGTGAAAAAGCATAGTCATACCTAATTCTCGAATAATTTTATTGCGTCATTCAACCATACCTATCTGCTCAGGAGTATGTGGGAAAGATATCTGATGAATAATGCCGGTTGAGAGGAAATGGGATATCAGTTTCGAGTTGAGGAACTCGCCTCCACTATCTGAATGAAATTTTTTTATTCGTTTGTTGAATTGCCTGACAACATACTTTTCGAAGGCTAAATATGCATCAACAAAATTAGATTTATTCGCAAGGGAGTAATCTATGTATATATAGAAAAATCGTCAACAAAGCAAGCATAATATCTGAATTTTCCAATAGATAAAACAGGAGCAAGGCCCCACAAATCACAATGAATTTTGTCAAATATAGCAGAACTTGAGTGTTCAGAATGAGAGAAAGGAAATCTACTGAGTTTTCCCAATTGATAACTATCACAAAGATGCTTAGATTTAGTGACCCCTACAACATCAATTAACCTCTTATTTTTTAATAATTGTAAAGCAGAAGACTGTGGATGTCCTAAACGTTGATGCCAAACTTTTGCTGAGTCAGATTTGAAACGGTGAGAAAAATATAATTCCGGCGAATTGGAGAGAACATAGAGATCACCCTTGCGCCTCCCTGTTATCACCGGTTATCCTGTTTCCCATTCCTTAACATAAAAACCAACATCAAAAAATTCACAATTTAATGGAAATTGATTAGTTAATTGACTTACAGATAACAAATTTTTAGTCAGATTTGGAACTAGCAACACATCATGGAGAGGTAAAGTGGTTGTCCTTTGTTTTATACAAGTGTCACCAATACCATGAATTTGCAAAGAAGATCCATCTCCAATAACAACTGAGTCAGGACCCAAGTATTTGCGAAAATTAGTTAACATACCTGGCTTACCTGTCATGTGATTTGAAGCACCGTTGTCAGTTGTCCACTCTCAGTATCTGAAATAGTGTTGTCCAAGGTAAAAGCTGCGAGAGCTTGAGGAATCTTGTCATGTTGAGTGGGCTTCTTTAGCACCCACCAACAAATCTTTGCAATATGACCCATTGTCCCACAATATTGGCACCGTTCTTCGCGATAAAGATCCCTTTCGGTAGGGCTCATGCTGCGTTCACCGGGTGGCGGAGGACAACGTTGGTTAGTGTTGGAAGTAGTATTATTTGTTTGATTTCTGATATTATCTCTGGATTTTTGCGCCTGAAAGCCACTTCTAGTGGATGTGAACTGTTGTGAATTTCCATGATATCCCAAGGAAGGCCGTTGTTGGGAGCGCTGTTGTTGGTTATAGAATGCCATTTGAGGAGAGAATTGTCGAGTTGTTGCATTTGTGTTTCCTAAAAACCAGCTGCGTCACTGATCCAAACCTTGCAATTGTGATACTAGCTCAGAATAAGATAGTCGTGGAGGCTTTAGCATGGTAGTAGTGAAGATCTCATACTGAGGACTGAGATTAGTAAGAAGACAAAAAACCTTTTCTTTGTTAAAGACGGGTTTCCCGATGGCTGCTAGACTATCACATAGGCCTTTGAAGGTGCGAATGTGTTCACCAATGGTTTTATCATCATCATCTTTACGAAGATATGCCAATTGTTTCCGGAGTGTAAATTATGTTGGAAAGTAAACTTGCTTCGTGAAGAAGCAAGATGATAGGATAAGTATTATCTATTGAAAGTCCAAATAAGCTGCTATCAAGACCATGCGTGAGTGGCTGCACAAAGCATGCGTGAAGATAATGCAAGCCTATCCACCGAAGTCAATAATGGCTGCCATGAAGTGATTTTGTTTGTCACTTTATATGTTTCATTTCTATATATACATGTGATATGGTAGTGTAAGAATTATAAGCTAGAACCATAGAAAAGAAAGGAAAAAGATAGAAAGCTTTGTATTTTTGAAAGTGTGAGTTTTAGAAATAAAAGTTTCGTTCTCCCATTCAATGTGTTGATCCTGGGCATGAGAATCACCTCAAGTGATTTTCAACATGATATCAGAGTTTGGTGAAGCTTGATCAAGCCCAGAAGTGAAAAAACAAAACAGAGCCGAACATTTCAAAGCCTATTCGTGAATCATAGGTGTTCAAAACACAAATTTGAACACATAGCTAGCTTCTTCGTTCCAGCAGGAACGTAACCCCGAACAAATCAGGCCCAAACTCCAAGGCACGCGCCCACAAGCGTCGCCTGAAGATCGGAGAGTCAAGCCCACTCTCAGCCAAGCGCCTGGTGATCTTCAACCTCCAGCCAAGCGTGGCCCCCACGCGCATCCACGCGCCAGACACGTCATAGTGACATTATCAGCCACGTGGCTCAACCATCAGTTGACACGTGGCCCAATCAGAAGCAGCCACGTGGCCCAACCATCAGGTGACACGTGGCCCACTCATAATCCGACACGTGGCCCAGTCAGAAGCTATTACGTGTCAATTCCAGATCAACTGCCACGTCAGCCTCCACATCAGCAAAAGTTCTAAAAATTACAAGTTTGCCCCTAGTTGGTATTTTGTCCGTTCCGGGCTCATTTTAACTCTGATTTAAGCAAACGAATAGTCATTTTTGACTAAACGGAACACTATGGATGCAACAGTGCGATTGGTTTGACCAGATTCAACACCAATTTTCATAAATAAGCACCTCAAGTGCTTAAGCAAAACCGATGGCGTCCTCCAGCAATTTTTTCTAGCCCCAGTTTCTGTGACTGAACAAAGATAACTACGAAAGTGGTGTATCATGATGAGAGTCCTTCTAGCCTCACAAGATTTGTGGGATGTGATTGATACCGGGTATGATGAACCTGAAGAAGTTGGAAATCTAAGCCAGGTCCAACAGGCCGAGCTTAAAGAAGAAAGACGAAAGGACAAGAAGGCGTTATATCTGTTTTATCAGAGTGTAGATGAAGCAAGTTTTGAGAAGATCTCCGCCGTCAACACCGCCAAGCAAGTATGGGAAATTCTTTGTAAAACAAATCGAGGAATTGAAAAGACGATAAAAATTAGACTTCAAGGTCTAAGGGGGGGATTTGAATTGCTGCAGATGAAAGAAAGAGAGTCAATTTCGGAGTACTTTACCAGAATATTGACAATTGTGAATTAGATAAGAGGATGTGGAGAAAAGATCGAAGATGTACGTGTGCTCGAAAAGATAATGAGATCGCTCAATTCAAAATTTGAGTTCGTGGTTGTAGCCATTGAAGAATCGGAGGATTTGGATGACATGACGGTTGACGAGTTACAAGCCACGCTAGAAATCCATGAACAACGAATTGACAAGAAGAATACCTCAAGCATCCCAGAGGACGAGCGAGTCCTGCAGTCAAAGTTCTCAGCCAGAGAAGATAAATGGGGAAATTCACAAAGTGATCGAGGTAGAGGTCGTGGCTATCAAGGACGAGAAGATGCATTCAGAGGTGAAGATGGG
Source organism: Cornus suecica (assembly GCA_963922005.1). Classification (NCBI taxonomy): domain Eukaryota; kingdom Viridiplantae; phylum Streptophyta; class Magnoliopsida; order Cornales; family Cornaceae; genus Cornus; species Cornus suecica. The sequence continues at coordinate 38,419,034 of OY998247.1, read as the reverse complement.
AAAAAAAAAGTGAAGTGTTATAAATGCAACAGATACGGCCACTATGCCCGTGAATGCAGAAGTGAGCTAACAGAAGAAGATGAAAATGACGAACATGTGTACTTTGCAGAGAAAGACACAAATGAGCTAAACGGAATGATATTGATGGCTCAATATGAGAATCCTGTTAGCTGGATATTTGAAGAAGAAACGGAGCTTAAGGAGCTCGTGATTGAAGAAGAAGAAGATAATAAAGAAGAAGTGTCACCAACAGTGCCACGAGATGAGGTTGAAGCAGTGCCACCAACAATGACATAAATTGCTCCCGTACCTGACAGGAAGAAGTCAGAAGTGGATCCGGGTGAAAGATACTGGACCAGAGAGAAGTCAGAAGAAGATCCGGTTAGCTTCACCGAAGCCATTCAAGAGAAGAAATGGAAGACAGATATGGATGAAGAGAAGTTCACCATAGAGAAGAAGTAGTGTAGTCCACCAGAAGATCATAAGTCAACTGGGCTGAAGTGCGTCCATAAAACGAGAAGTGGAAAAAGCGAAGTTCAGAGATACAAAACTAGCCTGTCCATGAAAGACTACAAAAGTAGAAAAGTGAAACCAGACAAGTTCAATGGTCTGAGGAAGGAATGTAATCCCTCGGTAATTGTCACACCCCGTTATTCCTGAGACTCCAATCAGGAGAATCAGCGAATCCCGAGGTATGACGTCATTGAAAATGACAACCGAAATCAACGATAACACTGAAATACATGGAATAGGAATGAAAATGAAGTATTCCATGTCACCTGAGTGATAGAAACTCAGTAAAGGAATTCTAACGAAAATCCGACAGAGTTCCATTTATAACTGGAACATCCGGACAACCCAAAAGCAACACAACAGCACAACCTGCCCAGAATAACAATAATAAAAGCAATGACACGTAGCCCAACATTCCAGAAACCTACTAAGGCCGAGGTAGTGGAAAAGAACACCAATACCTCTCCGAAACCCTTCTAGAAATCAATAGAGCCCCAAATGCTCAAATGAAATTTTAAAGAAAATCAAATGGCAATGCCGAAAAGGTAAAAAGGCACCCCAAAACAACAACTACCGACTGAGCCACCAAGCTCAAATAAGAATACATAAAATTAAATGGTAGTGCCGAACAGATACAATGGCACCCCAAAACAATAAATATATGAACTGAATATACAACATAACGGAATCTGCCAACAACCTGGCTCCCAAGAGAATAAAAGAGTAATAAATATGATTACGGAAGGAAGAATAAATCTACCGTCCCAAATCCCCCGTACCATCGCCGCCGTACGCGCCGTGTTGCGTCCACCTGCAAACCTAAAAATATTGTGTGTGGGGGGTGAGCAAAAAACCACGCGCTCACCGTAATATCAAAACATCACACTCATAGCCGTCTAGAAAATGCTAACCATCCCGTGTGCATGCATCTATCCTAAGTCAAGTTATCGTCTACCGTGGCACCCCCGCTAATCCAAGATACTCAACAATAACCTTTCAACTAATCTCGAAACTACTCAAAAGTCGTAAAACAGAACAGCTCATAAGATATATCTACCACTCATATATACGCATGTCAAATCATCATATATATATACACACACACATATATATATATATAAAAGTCCCGTAAACAGCTAATCCTAACACCTGGTGTATGAAGGCACCCAGTCGAATACACACTCTCATCTAGAGATACAACCAGAACTAGTTATCTACCATTTCGTGCACCTAGCACGCTACTCAAGGTTCCTAGGAGGTGTATAGGTCACTCCTTAGGACTATCGAAAGGGAATAACCATTCTTCTACGTACAACGACCAGTGAACCAACCCGTTCACTCGAAGAAACCTAAAAAGGGAAGGTCCTATCTCCACATCGGATTCGGCAACCAACCAAACTATCTCTAACTCAAACTGCCTATTAAGGCACTAAAAAGGGTACAGATCAACAAGGTCACCTCTAACTCATACTGCCTATCGAGGCGCAAGAAAGGGTTACTGGAGTCATTTAGTCCCAAATAGATGCCATGGCCCTCGGGTTTTTAAAGAAAAATGTTGAACCCCGAAGGATTCAACCGGTTTTTAAGAAAAAGTTAGGGCCCGGTCAAATCATATTTGGTTCCAATGCCTCCTAACCCAACCAAACACTAGGAATCGCACTATGTGCGCTTAACTTAACCTCACTTCTCTTACCCGAGAAGATCCACAGACAACCACAAATGATCATATTTCATACCTTAAGGAATGAAACCTCAGAAACACTTGTTCGGGTTAAAACCCGAGAAACTATAACACGGGGAAAAGAACTACTACGGTTCAACTGAATATCACCTTAAAGTCACATTCAAACTTATTTCGAAATAGGTTCTAAGATCTTCAACTTAATATAGGTACCTATAAACAAATCTTCAAAGGTTACCAAACCAACACCGGGATTCAAGTGTTCCTCGGAACAACTAGGAGGAATCTGAAACAATCAACTCCAAAACATATCTAGATCTCAGAACTGACCTCGAGTCTCAAGAACGGGACAAACCATGTCCAGAGTTCACTAACTTTACTAGAACATGTAGGAAAAGAGATTTTCAAGGCACACGGCTAAAAACCATTTACTACTCGAAACACTTTTAAAGTGGAAAGGTGAGCGACAAGCTCAACATACACAAATCAAGAGAAACAAGGTCAGACTAACGAGTCTTACCCGACCTTTAACCTGAACAACTCTCCCGACTACCGAAGTGGTATAATAATCATCCAGTGATAACACTAATCACCAATCACAACCAAGTCTCAATATATGACTAGCCAACTCAACTCAACTTCACTCAAGGGGGAAACAATTAATTATCATAACCTCTTTTCATCTATATCCACGTAACCACCTGGAACACATGTCAACCATGGCTCTACTAATCCAGGTTTTAACATTATTACATTTCATTTCTTTTAAATTTTAAAAATCTTTAACCTTCAATCACACTGAATTAATTTTCACCATTTATAATAAAGTTACCAATATCATCATTTTAATAACAGCAAATATCAACAATATAAAAGATCCATAAACGATCATATAAACGAATGAATGCTCAATATGTATGTCAATGCAACTCCAATGCAGCCCTAGCCACTAATATCCAGGAATCCCAAACTGTTCACTGCTGGGGTAACAAACCCACAACATGAAGGGTGGGCGTCGCCCAAGAAAGTGCGGATACCATGACCGCGCGGAAAACCGGCAAGTGAGGCCCAAGCCCTCACCCCCAAATGTTTAGAGAGTTGAGAGTTACTAGATCCCTGGTGCTAGACCACCCCTGGCCAGTTGTTGCGACATTCCAAACGATCCAGACATGCACGTGATATAAATGAGGCATGCAACATGCACCGAAACAATATATATAACATGGTGCCATATAAATGTAAAATGCCTCCACATGAATTAAATATGCTCTATAACACGGCATCAAAGCCAATCAATCTCATATCAATCATGTTTCACAATTTAAATCACACAGTAATTAAATTCATTTATCAAAAAAAATACCCGGGTTCTCAATTACCCCATCTTTATAGATTCTTATACGCCAGCATGCTTTTAATTTAATTCCCAATAATTATTTTCAAATCAATTCGCCTCAAGAACAATTTAATTCACAATATAACTTCATTATATTTTACGAGAAAAATAAATTATAAAGGGAACTGAAACCATGTCTAAGTTCTACGTGAATCCCCTAGCTTATATTTTCAATTTCAATAAACTACAAATAACAGGGGATAATTTACTCGTCGGCTCTACATCCCTTAATATCAAATCTGCCCCGCTCCCAATGTATTTTAATTTCAGTTACATATAATCCGGGAGCTAATCACAGGTTCTAATTTCACACAAAAATTCTACAAAATCCTACTTTAAGTCCAGGGGTACTAAACCACCTATTCTAATCCAATTTAAGTAGGATTTAATTACTTAAAAATTCTCATGGAATTAATTAATTTAATTTCCCAAGGAATTTCTATTCCCGACCTCATTTATTCGGTTATGGGTAATTCGTGAATTTTATAAAATCCTTAAATTCCATTTATCGCTTAGGAATTTAATTACATGTTTTTATTATCCATAAACATACAACGGGGCAACTTAGCATTTTATACGTACTATTAGTGAGTGCTAGATAAACATACATATATATATATAAATATATATAATTCCCCACCTAATTTAAACGCTTACAAACAGTCCCGCCGTGAACAGTACCGGGCATGAATAGTGATAATTGTCCTAAAGTGCATGATTTTTATGTTCATTTTATACATTTTGAACACTTTATGGGAGTTAATGAGTTCGGTTTATATAGTTTTAATTCTATATGTGAACTAATGCTTGAATTTGAATATCTATTCCGAAATAGGCACCCGAAGCAGTTAAATTGGACTTGGGCTATGTGAGGCGTGTATATGGTCGTTCCCAAAAGTTCGAAGAACCATATAAGAAGTTGGTCTCGTTTCGAAGATCTCATCGACACGATCACAGCGGTATAAAGAACACATCAATCTGAGTTCGGGATAGAATACTATGTTCGTTTCTTTTATTTTGCATGTTTTGGTTACTTTTTGTAAAATAAAGGAAAAAGAAAATAAAATAAAAAAATTAAAATTGAATGAAGGAGAAAGGTTCTCCAGCGTGACATTGCAAAAGAGAAAAGAAAAAGAAAGAAAAAAAAGGAACAAAGAATGGGTCCGCATATGTACAAGACTTGTCACACTAGATAATTTTGGTCACATACCAAGTAAGGTGGTCTGTTGCCTACTCCACTGAGATATATATATATATATATATATATATATATATATATATGACAATTATATATATATATTTATGAGATTGGGCAAGCGTGGGGGGCATGAGCTTTGAAAGAAGGAGGAATAAAGGAATAAAAAGAAAGGCATGTCGGGGGGAATTTTTGGGGCCAAAACAAGGAATAGCTCTGCTGCGGCATAAGAAAAAAAGGAAGAGGGACTTTGAAAGAAGGAGGACCTGGTGGTGGCTGCACTGAAGGAGGGCGACGACTGAAGGAGAGAAAGAAGGAGCTCTGTTCGTTGCATAAGGGAAGGAAGATGAAGCTGCCCTTGACTATTGTTCAGATGGAGAAGATTTCTAAACTCTTTATTTCATGTTCTATTTTCATGGAAGGCTAAAACCCTAGCTAAGGCTAGGGGTGAAACCTACTTTAACTATGTGATTTGATTCAATTTTGGATAGAAATGAATGATTTTCGTTGTGGATTGTTCCTATTTAATTGCTGATTTTTCTTATGTACGAAATTGATGGGTGTTTGAGATCATTCATGGGTTCAGTCATGCTTTTCCCATCGTTAGAATAAAATCATCCATGCTTTTGGTATTAAGGAATATTAACAGATTGTTAACTGATTTAGAGAAATTGTTCTTGATAGTTTGTAGCCGTAGGTACAAATTATGCTTGGATTATTTTCAAACGAATTAAAAAGAGCTTCTATGGTTGTGAACGATCTTTGACAAAATTAATCTCTTGTCTGTTGCTACAAAATAAACATTTTCGAAGCTTTTTAGCTTCACCTTGAGTGAGTTAACAGATTAAAATATCCAAATTAGTAAATCACATATATTTATTGTAGGTGGAACCCCGAAACCTTAGTATTTCTCTATTTCTGAAATTTATCTTAATTACAAATTGTTGTTTTTACTGCAATTAGGAATTTTCTGCGAACTTGACACCACTCTCTGTGGATTCGACACTCGATACTTCGAGTTATACTGCTACGCGAGACCTGCACTTGGGTTGAGCAAGCAATTTTTGGCGCCGTTGCCGGGGAGTGGCTTGATAAAGAGCGCATATTTTTTTTTCAAAGGGGAGTTTCCTATCCATCTTTGTTTAATTATTTGTCTATTTTCGTTTTTATTTTATTTAGTCATTTTTGTAAGTATTGTTTGATAAGTTGTCAGTATATGCGTTGTAGAGATCATTTAGGAAGATTTATAAAAAAATCTGAAGTTGGAAATATTTTTGTATGTTCTAGTTCATCTGCTGCATTTGAAAAAATGAGTGATCATGGGGATAATGAGCATGACATAGTCCGACAGCCTGTTTTGAGAACTTTGCAAACTTATTTGCATCCTACTCGTTCATCAACCCCTTCATGCATTATATTTCCATTGAACATGCCTAACTATGATTTTAAGCCTGGAATGATTCAACTTTTACCTACTTTTCATGGGATGGAATCTGAAAATCCTTATGTGCATGTTCGAGAATTTGAGGAAGCGATAGGCACTTTTTATAATCAACCAAATGCTTTGGAATTTATAAAACTGAAATTTTTCCCATTTTCTTTGAAAGACAAAGCTAAAAGTTGGTTATATTCAGTGAGGGCCAGATCTATAGGTTCATGGGCTGAAATGACTGAGGCATTTTTTAACAAGTATTTTCCAAATCATAAAACAATTGCCTTGAAAAAGAAAATTCAGAATTTCTCTCAAACTGAAAATGAGTCGTTATATCAAACTTGGGAGAGATTTAAAGAATTATTAAGCATGTGCCCACATCATGGTTTTGAAAGTTGGCGGCTAGCTAGCCATTTTTATGAGGGACTTCTCCCTCGAGATCGACAATTTGTTGAGACTATGTGTAATGGAACTTTCATGGAAAAAGATCCTGATGAAGCTTTGGAGTTTCTTGAGGAAATTTCCCAAAAAGCTCATCAGTGGACTGCTCCTAGTCCATTTGAAAGCACTGACCGTTCTAAATCTTCTGTTAGTAAAGGAATATATCAATTAAAAGAAGAACATAATTTGAATGTGAAATATGAGGCTTTGGCTAGAGAATTTGCCTCTTTAAAAATGGAAAAATCTAATGTTTCTGAGCATAGCCAAGTCTGTGATGTTTGTTCTGAGATTGGCCACTCTGTTAAAAATTGTGAAACTTTGCAGGTGATGAAGGGAGCTTATGAAGAACAATGTGCAAATTTGGGAAGTTATCAAAATCAATATTCTCCTTTCTCTCAAACATATAACCCAGCAACAAGAAACCATCCAAATCTTCGCTGGAGTAATGACACTTCACAGCCACATGTAAGTTTCCCTAACCAAAACTTTTCTGCACCTAATGTTTTCCCACCTTAACCATCATTAGGAGACACTCTTTACACATTTATTCAAGAGCAACAAAAGCAAAACCAAAAGATTGAAGCACTTGTTAGTCAATTGATAGAGGAGAATAAAGAAATTAAAATTCAGATCACTAATTTGACTAATTCTTTGGCCTTGAATGAAAAAGGAAAGTTCCCTGCTAACACTGAGAAAAATCCAAAATGTGTAAATGTTTGTGAAACAGTTGAGCATGGTAAATCTATGACTCTTAGAAGTGGTAAAATAATTGATATCACTCATGTGAAAAATGGGACTGAGACCACTAAGAGTAGTGAAAAAGATGATAATTCCAAAGATAGAGAAAATGTTGAAAAATGCCCATTGCCAGCACCCTTTCCCAAAGCTTTACTGCCTCTTAAAAAGGTGAACAATAATTCTGAAATTTTAGAACTTTTTAGGCAGGTAAAGATCAACATTCCATTGTTGGATGTTATCAAACAAGTTCCGGCATATGCCAAATTTTTAAAGGATTTGTGCACATATAAAAGAAAGCATAATGTTAAGAGCACTGCATTTTTAGCTGCTCAAGTGAGTTCAGTGCTGGAAAATAAAATTCCTCCCAAATTCAAGGATCCTGGGTGTCCTACCATTTCATGTGTTATTGGAGAAAATTTTATTCATAGTGCTTTACTTGATTTAGGAGCTAGTGTAAACTTATTGCCATATTCAGTATATTTGCAGCTTGGTCTTGCTGAACTTAAGCCGACAAAGGTGAGATTACAACTAGCGGATCGTTCCGTAAAGATCCCAAGAGGGATGATTGAAGATGTGTTGGTACAAGTAGACAAGTTTTATTATCCTGTTGATTTTATTGTCTTGGACACGGCACCTGTTTTGCACTCTGAAAATCATATTCCTGTAATTTTAGGGCGTCCTTTTCTAGCTACATGCAATGCTAATATCAGTTGTAGAAGTGGAGTTATGAATTTGAGTTTTGGCAACATGACAATGGAAATTAACATTTTTAATGTGGTTAGGCAGCCCTATGATGCAGATGAATGCGAAATGGCAGATTCAATCGGCACTATTTTGCAAGAAGAATTTGAAGAGAATATAATTTCTGACCCTCTAGAGGCTTTGTTGCTGAATTCTGAAATTTCTATTAATTCTGAATTTTTTTATAATTCTGAAATTTCTGATAATGCCCTTATTAATTCTGAAATTTCTTTTCTTGAATCCCTATTTAATCCCTCGCAGGCACTTGGAATAAATGGATGGATTCCAAAATTTGAAGATCTTCCAACACCCAAAGCTAGGTCAAAACCATCAAGCGTTGAAGTACCAAAAGTGGACTTGAAGCCACTACCAAAAGGTCTTAAACATGCATTTTTGGGGCCTGACAACACTTTTCCAGTGGTAATTTCAGCTGAATTAAATTCTGGGCAGCAAGGTAAGCTTCTTGATTTATTAAGAAAGCATAAAACTGCGATAGGTTGGACTCTTGCTGATGTTAAAGGTATTAGCCCTCTTGTTTGTACTCATAAAATATTTTTAGAGGATAATGCTAAACCTTCTAGAGAGGCACAACGTAGGTTGAACCCAAACATGAAAGAGGTAGTGAAAAATGAGGTTTTAAAATTGTGGGATGCTGGAATTATTTATCCCATATCGGATAGTCAATGGGTAAGTCCTACTCAAGTTGTCCCTAAGAAATCTGGCATTACTGTGGTCAAGAATGATAAAAATGAACTAGTTCCTACAAGGGTAGCTTCTAGTTGGCGCATGTGCATTGACTACAGGAAACTAAATTCAATCACTAGGAAAGATCATTTTCCCTTGCCTTTTATGGATCAAATTTTAGAAAGGGTTGCTGGCCATGAATTTTATTGCTTTTTAGATGGGTATTCAGGTTATTATCAAATAGAAATTGCCATGGAAGATCAAGAAAAAACCACTTTTACATGTCCATTTGGTACTTTTGCTTTTCGCCGAATGCCTTTTGGTTTATGTAATGCTCCAGCTACATTTCAGAGATGCATGATTAGCATTTTTAGTGATATGATTGAGCATTACCTTGAAGTGTTTATGGATGACATTTCTGTTTTTGGTGATTCTTTTGATAATTGTTTATCTAATTTGCAAAAAGTTTTGATTCGTTGTCAAGAGAAAAATCTTGTTTTAAATTGGGAAAAATGTCATTTTATGGTTTCTTCTGGAATTGTTCTTGGCCACATTGTTTCATTAAAGGGAATTGAAGTTGATAGAGCTAAAATAGATTTGATTGCAAATTTACCTATTCCAAAGAACATAAAAGGCATTCGATCATTTTTGGGACATGCTGGTTTTTATAGGAGATTTATAAAGAATTTCAGCGTTATATCTAGACCTTTGTGTAATCTTTTATCCAAGGATGTTCCTTTTGAATGGACCAGTGCTTGTCAAGATGCTTTTGATAGACTAATTGAAGCTCTTACTTCTGCTCCAATTATGCAGCCCCCTAATTGGAATTTGCCTTTTGAAATCATGTGTGATGCTAGTGATTATGCTGTTGGGGCTGTTTTAGGGCAAAGAATAGACAAGAAACCTTGTGTCATACACTATGCAAGTAGGACTCTAAATAGTGCTCAAATGAATTATTCTACAACTGAAAAAGAACTTCTTGCTGTGGTATTTGCTCTTGATAAATTTCGTGCCTATCTTGTTGGATCGCCTATTGCTATTTTCACTGACCATGCAGCTTTAAAGTATCTTTTCACCAAGAAGGATGCGAAAGCCCGACTCATTAGGTGGATCCTACTACTCCAAGAGTTTGATATTACCATTAAAGATAAAAAGGGAGTAGAAAATGTTGTTGCCGATGATTTATCTCGTTTGGTTTTTGATGAATTACCGGATAAAATGCCAATTAATGATTATTTTCCGGATGAACAACTGTTTGCTATTTCTGAAGTACCATGGTTTGCTAACATTGTTAATTTTTTGGTGACAGGAAAACTTCCACCTAACTGGACTGCTCAAGATAGAAAAAAATTTCTCGTGGAGGTACGAAATTTCTATTGGGATGATCCTTATTTGTTTAAATACTGTCCTGACCAAATATTGAGGAGATGTCTACCTGATTGTGAAATAAATGATGTGATTTCTTTTTGCCATAATGATGCATGTGGTGGCCACTTTTCTGTTAAGAAAACTGCTCTAAAAATTCTGCAATCTGGATTTTATTGGCCTTCTCTTTTCAAGGATACAAATGCCTATTGTCGAACTTGTGAAAGATGTCAAAAGTTAGGAACAATAACTCGTAGGAATATGATGCCTCTAAACCCAATTTTAGTCATTGAAATATTTGATTGTTGGGGCATTGATTTCATGGGTCCATTTCCTATTTCTTTTGGATATCAATATATTTTGGTAGGCATTGACTATGTTTCTAAATGGATTGAGGCTGTTCCATGTCGACATAATGATCATAAAATTGTTTTAAAATTTTTGAAAGAAAATATTTTTTCAAGACATGGAATACCTCGAGCCATTATCAGTGATGGGGGGAAACATTTTTGTAATAGACCATTTGGAAGCTTAATGGTAAAATATGGTGTCACTCATAAAGTTGCTACCCCTTATCACCCACAAACAAGTGGCCAAGTTGAACTTGCCAATCGGGAAATCAAACAGATTTTAGAAAAGACAGTTAACCCAAATCGTAAAGATTGGTCTTTGCGACTAACTGATGCACTTTGGGCTTATCGTACAGCTTATAAAACCCCGATTGGTATGTCTCCATATAGATTGATTTATGGAAAAGCTTGTCACTTGCCTGTGGAACTGGAACATAAAGCATACTGGGCTATCAAGACATTTAATTTTGGTTTAGATGCTACTAGTACTGTTAGAAAACTTCAATTGAATGAGTTAGAGGAATTAAGGAATGAAGCATATGAGAATTCTAGAATTTACAAGGAACGAATGAAAGTTTTTCATGATAAAAAAATTTTGAGAAAGAATTTTGAACCTGGACAAAAAGTTCTTTTGTATAATTCTAGATTACATATTTTTCCTGGGAAACTTCGTTCTAGATGGTCAGGTCCGTTTGTGATTAAAAGAGTTTTTCCCTTTGGAGCTGTTGAAATAGAGGACCCAAAGAATGGTAATGTTTTTAAAGTTAATGGGCAGCGCCTTAAGCCATTTATAGAGAATTTTATTACAGAAGTTGACACCATACATTTGGAAGATCCATGTTATGATGATTAATAGTCTGCACCTTCTGGAGTCCATTTTTTTTGCCTCATCACTGCTGTTGTAGTATTTTGTTTTCCATTTTGTTATGGAGCTAACAGGCGCAGGACTTACCTTGAAAGTCCTTGAAAAAGAAAATCATCAGTTCATTTCTCAGGTACACTTCTACTCTCCTTTACATCTTTACATTGAGGACAATGCTTATATTAAGTTAGGGGGTGAGTAACAAGTGCAGGGCAATGCTAAAATCTTCTTCTCCAGTGTGTTTTTCGGAATAAAATAAAATATATATAAAAAAAAAAAAAATATTCAAAAAAAAAAAAGGGAATCTGATGTCTGGCTGAAGACATAAAACTTAGCGCTTCTTGGGAGGCAACCCAAAATTTACTTTCACCTTATCGGACGATTTTTATATAATTTTCTTTTCTTTTCTATTTGTTATGTTTTGATCTTTAAACTCAAATTTTTCATCAGTTGTTCCTTTGAGTATGTAGCTATGTTTAGCATAATCAATCTAGTTAGAAATAAATACCATCTTTCTAAGTGAAGTTTTTATTGGACTGAGCTCGAAATCTATTTGCTTCATTCTATCGACATACACATATTTTTGAAAATTAATTGAGCATGTGTTTTGGTGAAGAAATCTTAGATATTTAGGCGTGTGTCCAGTATGCATAAAGCTTAGTAGATTTGATTTTGTTGTAAAAAAAAAAATCTTTTTTTGGTATCCATAGTACTTCTCAATCTATCATTTTAGTGTTTCGTGCTAAATTTTTCGGAGTTATTTTCAGATCACATGAAAGTTGAAGGGATAATATGTTTTTATGAAAAAGTGGTGTGCAAAATACTTTAAGTTTAAACACATGTGAAGTATTAATTAGAGCAATGGTCTCTCTACTGAGTAACCGGGCCTCGTGCCTCAGCAAGCATAGAGTGTTCGCGTAAAAAGGTAGAGTTGGCTAACTCTATTTTGTGGCTGCTAGTTGCTACGCCTTTTTGGTTCGAGGTTAAATGCACGAGGGATGCCTTATCATCTAGTGCCCTAAGCCAACTGGTTGGGAGTCACTTGTAGAAATCTCGCTACATGGGCCAAATAGAAAGCAAGAGAGCTCTAGCATTGCACAGCCATGAACTTGAAAAAAAATAAAAATAAAAAATAAAAAATAAAAGAAAAAAAAAACAGAAAAAGAAAAGAGTAAGTTAAATATGAAGTGTAAAGAAAACATATTATCCATTTATTCCTCTGGGTTCCTATGTGATTTAGATCTGGAAATATACTCTTTGTACTTAATTTCAGCATGATTCGCTTTGATGATTTTGGTAGAAGGAATGGTAACCAATGCCTTTTTGGGAATTGAATGTAAAAAAAACACTAAGTTGAAATGCATTTGGCATCATGTTTAAGATATTTGAAATGTCATATCTTTGCAATGTTCAGATTGAAAAAATATACTATTATCTACTTGTGTTTGTTTATAAAATGAAGTTCCTAGTGTGACAGCGATGTCCTATACAAGCTGATCTGACTGGGTGTATTTGCTAGTATTCCTAGATTGTGTATGCTGAATGCTAGTTAAATATGAAAGAGGAACAAATTTGTGTTCACTGTTATTTCTTGAGTTAAGGGAATTTTGTTACGCTGTAATTGCTAGGGTCTAGCAATAAGCTAGTTGGGGGGTGTGATAATTGTCCTAAAGTGCATGATTTTTATGTTCATTTTATACATTTTGAACACTTTATGGGAGTTAATGAGTTCGGTTTATATAGTTTTAATTCTATATGTGAACTAATGCTTGAATTTGAATATCTATTCCGAAATAGGCACCCGAAGCAGTTAAATTGGACTTGGGCTATGTGAGGCGTGTATATGGTCGTTCCCAAAAGTTCGAAGAACCATATAAGAAGTTGGTCTCGTTTCGAAGATCTCATCGACACGATCGCAGCGGTATAAAGAACACATCAATCTGAGTTCGGGATAGAATACTATGTTCGTTTCTTTTATTTTGCATGTTTTGGTTACTTTTTGTAAAATAAAGGAAAAAGAAAATAAAATAAAAAAATTAAAATTGAATGAAGGAGAAAGGTTCTCCAGCGTGACATTCCAAAAGAGAAAAGAAAAAGAAAGAAAAAAAAGGAACAAAGAATGGGTCCGCATATGTACAAGACTTGTCACACTAGATAATTTTGGTCACATACCAAGTAAGGTGGTCTGTTGCCTACTCCACTGAGATATATATATATATATATTTATGAGATTGGGCAAGCGTGGGGGGCATGAGCTTTGAAAGAAGGAGGAATAAAGGAATAAAAAGAAAGGCATGTCGGGGGGAATTTTTGGGGCCAAAACAAGGAATAGCTCTGCTGCGGCATAAGAAAAAAAGGAAGAGGGACTTTGAAAGAAGGAGGACCTGGTGGTGGCTGCACTGAAGGAGGGCGACGACTGAAGGAGAGAAAGAAGGAGCTCTGTTCGTTGCATAAGGGAAGGAAGATGAAGCTGCCCTTGACTATTGTTCAGATGGAGAAGATTTCTAAACTCTTTATTTCATGTTCTATTTTCATGGAAGGCTAAAACCCTAGCTAAGGCTAGGGGTGAAACCTACTTTAACTATGTGATTTGATTCAATTTTGGATAGAAATGAATGATTTTCGTTGTGGATTGTTCCTATTTAATTGCTGATTTTTCTTATGTACGAAATTGATGGGTGTTTGAGATCATTCATGGGTTCAGTCATGCTTTTCCCATTGTTAGAATAAAATCATCCATGCTTTTGGTATTAAGGAATATTAACAGATTGTTAACTGATTTAGAGAAATTGTTCTTGATAGTTTGTAGCCGTAGGTACAAATTATGCTTGGATTATTTTCAAACGAATTAAAAAGAGCTTCTATGGTTGTGAACGATCTTTGACAAAATTAATCTCTTGTCTGTTGCTACAAAATAAACATTTTCGAAGCTTTTTAGCTTCACCTTGAGTGAGTTAACAGATTAAAATATCCAAATTAGTAAATCACATATATTTATTGTAGGTGGAACCCCGAAACCTTAGTATTTCTCTATTTATGAAATTTATCTTAATTACAAATTGTTGTTTTTACTGCAATTAGGAATTTTCTGCGAACTTGACACCACTCTCTGTGGATTCGACACTCGATACTTCGAGTTATACTGCTACGCGACACCTGCACTTGGGTTGAGCAAGCAAATAGTACTCGCCGCCCAAAATTGTCCGAAAATTAATTCGAATATGTCAAAACGACCACCTTACTGTCCTATTCAATATAGTTGCAACTCGTTAGTAATCGATAATTAAATCGGAACAAATCTACAAAAATCGAAACTGAAATTCATACCGAAATTCTGAAATTCCCGGAGAACCGTTCAACGGTTTCGCACCAATTTTGGATATATCGTACACGGTACCGAGGCCGAGCTATCCTCCGAAAACAGCCCAAACCGAGCCCGACTCGCCACTGAGTCGACCCAACTCAGTTTGGCCGAACCCGAAACTGGTTGCTGCCATACACAACTTCGACAGCCCCGACTACCACCAGTCGTCGCACGACTCCACTGCCAAGCCGTCGCCTCCATCACAAGTGAGCTCCACCATCGCCAACTCCAATCATCGTTGACGCCTTCAGCCAGCAACCGACGACTCCCCCTACAGGCCGCGCCTCCTCTGCACGACTCCACATTCTCCAGCTTCGATTTCTCTCTCTCTCTCTCTCAAGTGGCGACTAGAAAGGAATAGAAAAGCTAGTGCTATGGTTCGTCAAAGAGAAGGAAAAAGGGCTCTGAATCAGACACCCAGCAATCGTTCACATATATCTATATTTAGGCCAATTACAAAACCAACTCTTACTTTTTACATAATTGCACAAGTGACTTTTCCATTTTTCATAATTATTAAAGTAACTCTCCAATTTTCCATATTTACAAAAGTGACTCCCAAGTTTTCCATAATTACACATGTGACTCCTATCTCTTGCCAATTCACCTTTTTAACCCCAAGACATATATTATATCCATGTATATATATTCATTTTCCATTTGGCAATAATACTCCAATAATAATCCAATATATCCATGTCCCATAAAATATACCGGGGACACTCAAATAATTCCACGTGAGCCCATAAAATTCACCGGACTCCAAATAATAATACGAGCTTAAACAAGTAATCCGGGTACGAAACTCATCCACTTATTAAATCACCGAAAAACCCACGGTCCCCGAATAACTAATAAAATCCGAAATAATTAACTCGGGTAAGAATATTTATATAAACTAAATTAAATCACTAATCGCCTAGCGGTTTATACTACGCGCTCCCCGTAAACTCTACAGATAGTCAAGGAATAATACCAGTCAAAATAAACACTCCGGGTACGAGACTCAACTACCAGGTCATCGGAGTCGTTACTAACCCAATCGAATCAAAACCATAAGTGTCGAACTAACCAAACGTGTCGTCAAGTCGAAGTACTAAACGCTACAGGTTTAAACAAAATCGCACTAACACTTATCACGTACGTATAAACATGAAAGACAAGCATAGCAATACAAATACACATAAGCACGTAAGTTAAGCAACTAAGGCACCTAATACCACATCAATACACAGGGCATCAACACACAGAGCACGTATATACAAACATAAATAAAACGAGCGAAAGGACTATCAATACTCCTAAGCACGTCAGCTAAACAAGGCACGTACTAACTCCATAACCAGGGGAAACAAAAACGTCGAACCCCTAAAATACTAACTACCGAACTCAAATCACTGAGTCGAAGCCCTAAGCGTCAAGCGTCGAAACAAATCCATTTAGTCGATAACACTAGCTGTCAATCGTCACAACTCAATCACGTAGTCGATAACAAGAACACACGTAAACGTTTCACCAAGTCCGAAACTACTAAACGTTACTGTCAAGTTGTGTAATCGCCAACGACAGTCCACGAAGTCCTCAACGAGATAATCGTCCAGCCGCCCATTCAGCTCCAAACGTTAAACGCGAAAAATTTACTCGTAAAATACACAGAGTAACCATGACGTCATGAACAAGTGACGTCATCACCGAAAATAAATCGGGAATAATTCAGAAAAAAGGGAAAATGAAACGTGGTTTAACAGTAATGGTTCCAGGGAAAGAAAGTGCAGGGAAAGAAAATGGTATCTCTTCAGAGTTTAGGCAGATCGACTCGGTTCAGTTCGAGGTGCTTGTCGCTAGTCGTGGACTTGACTATGAAGAAGAGAGTCAACCATCTCTGTGCTAAACTGGACAAGAGAGGTAAAGCCAGTTGCAAGGAATGCAGAAATTCCAAGACGAGTCGACAAGACTGAAAAGGATGCAAGGATTGCAGAAGATTCCCGAATCAAGTTTAAAGGGGAATATTGGAAAGTAAACTTGCTTCGTGAAGAAGCAAGATGATATGATAAGTATTATCCATTGAAAGTCCAAATAAGCTGCTATCAAGACCATGCGTGAGTGGTTGCACAAAGCATGCGTGAAGATAATGCAAGTCTATCCACCGAAGTCAATAATGGCTGTCATGAAGTGATTTTGTTTGTAAGTTTATATGTTTCAGTTCTATATATACATGTGATATGGTAGTGTAAGAATTAGAAGCTAGAACCATAGAAAAGAAAGGAAAAAGAGAGAGAGCTTTATATTTTTGAAAGTGTGAGTTTTAGAAATAAAAATTTCGTTCTCTCATTCAGTGTGTTGATCATGGGCATGAGAATCACCTCAAGTGATTTTCAACAAATTCACGCTCTTGCGAATCTTGTGCATATGCACTTTTGAGAGCATCCCATACAAAGTGAGTTGTATCTAAAACAACTAGTCCAAGAGCTTCTTCAGAGAGTGTCCCTATGATCCACCCACGAAGAAGACGATCAGACTTTCGCCAAGCGATGTATTCGTCTGTTAGTTTTGGTGTTGAGTTTTCTGAATCTGTGTTGGTGTTTGGAACTGGAGTGGTAAATTTAGTGGGAGCTAGGTCTTCATCAGTGAGATGACCGACCAATTCTTGGCTTTCTGCAAGAGCCAAGGCTTGTTCACGCCACAAGAGATAATTGGTTGGGGTGAGTATGAGGGTAATGAAATTGCCAACATTAAGAGTAAGAGAAGTCATGGTGAAAGAGTTGTGGTGCACCTCACAACCTCTTCTGATACCAAGAAGAAATATAGAATTGGAAACTAGAGTGAATAAAAAATCTGTTTATTCTTTTTGTTTTTCCACACTACCAAAACAATACAAGAGACGATATTTAAATAAGGACAATGCTTGGGTCCTCACCAGTCAGGATCAACTTGGTCCTCACTTCTTACTTGGGCCAATAATATTAAGACACATGTTCAATGTTAATTAAAAATAACAATGAATATTACCCATGGATTAAACCCGAATCTATATAGATATATATATATAGACACAAATCTTACAAATACCATCAATCAAGATTTTTCATGTCTATTTATATATATATATATATATATATTTATATAAACAAATCTTACTAATACCATCAATCAAGAAATTTTCATCTCTTTTTTTTAGTTGTTTGTTTAATTCGTATTAAGAACTCAAAGATTATTTATTTGACAATTTTATTTTGTAATAACAAATTAATATATTATTTTCTTAATCCATTTTGGGCTGAGAATCAATAAATTTTTTTTTTTCCATTGCCAAGAGAAGAAGCCTCAGTGTCTTTTGTTTTTAATTTTCCCCTTGTGTTTGATTAGTTATTGGTGGGTGTATACTATATATATATCTACGCAGAAGTATTGATGCTTTTTAAAGAGATGAGTATAATATTGGAAAAAATTTCTTTAAAAAGACTTCAATTTTTAGAAGGATCTGCATTTGAATATATATCTACGTATCTTTTTGTCCGCAATTGGATTTCAAAGCAGATATGTCATATGTAATATTGGAGATAGGAAAAAGGGAAAAGAAAAAAATAGAGAAATGCTAAACATCATGAAAATAATTTTATGATATAATCATGAATGATGTGGATGTATTCATGAATGAACACGTGTCCATTATAAAAGGTAAGTAAAAATTGATGAGTGTTGTTTTGGTAGGTAAATATTAAACTGATCTTAAATTTAAAATTCAAATAATATAATAGAAATTAATTGATATCAAACTTACCATTTTATTACTTCATGATAAAATCATGAAACTAATTGCTCAAAAAAATATATATTTTGGATCCGATTTAACCCATGATAGTGGGTAATACCCATTATTATTTTTTAATTAACATTGAACATGTGTCTTAATATTATTGGCCCAAGTAAGGAGTGAGGACCAAGTTGATCCTGACTGGTGAGGACCCAAGCATTGTCCTTTAAATAATACAACGCATAACAAACTCATCACTATTTCTGCAGAAGATAAGCTTCATCCTTTATTTTGATTTCTTGCTATCTTTAACTGCTGTGATTGCTATCTTGTGGTTACAACGCCCTTAGACTTGAAGTTGGTGGGTTGATGCATTTATTCAAAGATGGTTTGATTTGGATATCCTTTTGGTTTGAACTAGGTATCCTTGAGTCTCCTTTACCACTCAAACTCTCTCCACTGGTTAACGGAAATATTGTGAGGATATGCAACCTTATTACTCCATGATTTTGGGGACTCCTTATCACTCCTTTTATCCTCACAATAATTGTTGTTGCCAAGCTGTGGTATGCTAATAGTTATAATGTTGGGATGGAATTTTTTTTATGACACATGTGAAAAAAGAATTGATTTTATTGGATTGATACCATGTGGTATCACTGTTGTAATAAATAATTTCTTCAACAATTCCGTGCAAGAATTATTATTTTTTTCTTTAGTTGTAAATCACTCATATTGGAAAATAGAATTTAAATTGAAAAATACAATAATACCCTCAAAAAAGGGTCACTTGTTGCCCATCGGTAAGCATTTTACCAACTAATTTTCCTTCTTGACCATAAATCAAGTGGTTAAAACTTAGAATTATAATACACAATTATAATCTATGCTATGGCAGCCCGACAAGAATGCAGGCAAGCCCGGGTATACAAGCTCCATTTCTCTTGGATTTTGAATAACCTCTATATTAATGTGATTTAATCCTCTATACGTGCAATGATGATGATATATTATCATTCAATTGTGATGATAAGCAATTGTCCATCTATTACACTTTTATTTTGGAGGCCAAAATCATGTAATTCAAGTTTCAACACGAAAAACTAATGAATGGATTCATGTTTCTCATACA